>CM022300.1:348438536-349682423 GCA_011799875.1 Thinopyrum elongatum
CTCTCTATTTCTCAAACTGAATTATTCGATTAACCAGGAGATAACCGACGGCAAGGATCATGATGGCAGCGCAGTTTTGTTCATCAGGAAAAACTGTGTGTACACAACATACCATGCGTCTCTCCATGCACCATACCCTGATATGTGCCGCCACGCTCTGCAGCCCAAAGTAGGAGAGAGGGTCGCAAGTATCAGATTTCGACCTGCTGGCTGGAGCTTCCGTCAGCCAATCTCCACAGCTTAATAAATAGTAACGTCTAACTGAGCCAGTTAGTTAGATGCGTACACTTGGTGTAGTAGGATCTTTATTTATTTGATGCATACACTTGTTCTTTTTTGGTAGCCCTTTTGTAATGTTGGCTGATGTTTGGTTTGGAAGAGAGAGCTGCGTCTTTACTCTTCTGGACTGCTTACTGCTTCTGTTGCACCCCCAGCCCTAGTTGTTGTTGTTGCTGCTGCTGTTTTCAATGTACAATCAGTAATATGTTTCGTCTGTTGGTTGAACAAATGTGTTGTTAGAACGACAAACACAATATTTTGGAAGTCGTTGCACGGTCCGATCCTTTAGTGCCCCGTACGTAGCGCATACTATTTTTGGTACGGAACAGATTTTCAACTTTGTCGATCACATGCAGCCCAGTGATGAAGGCGCAATAGAGGAGCCCATAATTAATTGGAAGGGAGTCTCTCACATGAATCCAGCCCAGGTACATGCTCATGGTCCCCTAAACATAAATAAATAAATAAAACTAAATGCTCATGCACCACTTATTTAAATTTACGATTTGAAAAGTCAAATTTTTATAGGAGGATATTATTTCCTATGAGAGTGTCATTACATTCAGTCGATATTATTCTTAGGCAAAAATAGCGACCAGTCTTTTTCTCCCACCATTTTCTTCTTGAAACTTGCGAACCCATGCAAATCGTAGTCAACGTCGTAAATAGTTTCGGTCCATTATTATTTTTCGATAAGAATGCCCAACCCAGCCTAACACATTGGCGACACCACTTTATCCCAGGGCTTCTGAATGTGCTCGGCTTCACACCTCAAAAAGAAAATTGTCTAAAAAAATCTCAAGAAGAAAAAGGTGCTCCGCAACATTTTACAATAAGTTGTAGCCATATAAAATTAATTCTTATAATCCAGCAAAATGAGTTTTTGGGTCTGACCGGTCCAGCCGCCAAAACCAAACCTGGGCCGGTGGGAGCACCTGTTCCCGCCTTCTAAGGCTGGTTGCGCTGCCGTGCACGCATAGCCGCCCTATCGTACCTTGAAATGCTATCCAGGCCATCCATTTACTCCCCCCGATATCCTATTCTTCTCTGGCAACGGCAGCCCACCCCGCACCAGAACCAGTGAACTCTCGTACTCCCCTCCGCCTACGGCCATACCGCCACATCTTCCCCGGCTTTTGTTCATTCCCGTCCGAGGCCTCGCCGTCGTCCTCCGCCTTGGTGCGCTAGCAGCGGCGCCGCCGTCCGGCCTTGTCAACATAGTGAATCGGGAGAGGACTGTAGTTGTGAGTATGACAGTACGGACCCACCAGGTCCACTCCAGAACACAAGCAAGTGCCTCTTTACTACTCAGATGCACCTCTCAATTTTTTTTACTCCAATCCACCCTGCTGATATCTGGGACCCACATCATTGTTAACATATAGTCAATTAACGACAGAATTGCACAACGTATAGTCAATTGATGACAGCGCCACAGTCCCATTCAGCGTGAGGGAGGTGCCGAGGTCGCCCTCGTACGCTGGAGGGGCAACAACAGTGAGCATGCACCTGTACATCGGCCTCGTGTCAGCGTTAGCGGCGTTGCCCCTGACACACATGACAGAGACGGGGCAGCGGCCTGCGTGGGCCTTGCCGGTGCCCACGGCCAAGAGGAATACGCTGCCGTCCTCCTCCGCGACTAGCAGTCGGCGGTGATTCTCCGGCGACTCCGGCACGGCGAACAGGTAGCACGTCTCATACTTGATGTTCACCGTGGGCCAGGAGTGATTGCCGGACGGTGCTGTGAGGTGATGCACGAAGCTCGCCGGTGATCCCTCAAACGGTGGCGTGCACTCGTAGCAGTAGCAGGGCACATGCGTGCATCTGGAACTATGCTCCACCAGCGGGTGCTAGTGGACGTACCTCCCGCAGCCGAAACTCTTGTAGACACAGGGCACCTTGCAGGCATCGACCAGGCCATCCATGAAATGAAAGTGGCTGTAGGGGACGTTGTGCCCGCCGCATGGAGCGGAGGAGTAGCACACGAAGCGGTAGATGGTGTACTTACTAGTACTCCCTCCGTTTCTTCTACTAGTTTGCATATAATTCCAAACACCACGTAGACACGTTCTCTGACCATTTTACAACTATGTTAGTATCATTGTTAGTGGTCAGCCGGTGCAAGTTCTAGCCCTGGGTGTTTTAACCTTTTTTTAGTAATGATATCTGGCGATTGTTCGCCACGAGCCCAATCCTGGCAAATCCCACATAACCGTCAGATTTCCATTCGACGGTGGCTTGTTTTTAAGCCATAGTATTTGACAAAACCGCCACCCTTACACATGTACTGTAACTGCGACGAGGGCGTTTGCAACTGCCATGTCTCCCAGCGAACGTTTTCTGGGGATTGGAGTTAGCACCGATGGCGGTTCGTAGTCGTTCCACGCTCGGGCATTGAAGTTTGTAACTATTTTACAATATACTACTCCTCCGGTGCTAGTAGTAGAGTAGAGTCCTACTCCACTATACTACTCGGGCATAGTAGTAGGTACTGTAGTTTATTGTACTAGTACTGTGATAACTCAAGTTGTCTGGCATCGATATGACCCTACGCTGCTGGGATGTGTCTCATAAGTCAAGCGGCATGCTGCTACCACATTGTCATCATCACATGTCCACTTCCCGCAGCACATATTCGCTTCTCCATCCTCGTCCGCAGATAATCGTCCAATCTTCCATCCCCGCTAGGCGCCTCCCCCCTCTTCCGAAACCCAAACACTAACAATGACAGAACCAAGCAATGTCCACCAAAAGAGTGGCTGGAATTCGCTCCCCACAGAGGTAATCAAGCTCATTGTTTCGCGTGTGGACAATCTTAGTACCATGCCACTCGCCGCATGCTCGTCGGGGCTGTACGGTTTACTCAATGCCCTCAGGACGGAGCTTTTTAAGCCAGCTCCCTGCTTGCTGATGCCGCCTAATCTTCAGAAACGACATGTCACACAGCATAACGATCATAGGGTGGTGAGCATCACCCCCCTCGACTGCGATCCGATCCCTGTCACCCTCAACTACATTAACGGTATGTACTGGGTCGGCATGAACACGTCTTGGATGGTGCTCGTCGACGGTCGCCGTAGCTGGATGCTCGTGGAGGTCTACACCCGGCAATTGATCCCCCTTCCTTCGATTAACACTGCACTGCTTTGGCACCGCGGCCCAGAATACTCGGAATCTTACAGTAGCCAACATGATACCAAGTTTGATTTGCTCAAGGTTGTAATCTGCCAAGTGCCCACAAGATCTGCGAATTATAAAGACTTCAGGCTAATTGCGTTTTTCAACCGCGGTCTCGCCTATCTGACAGGCAGCTGGGGTAAGTGGATAAATCTGCACGTCCATCGCAGGATCATACATCCTCCATGGCTCTCTGATGCCATTGAACACAAGGGCTTCATTTACGTTGTGGACTCCTTCTATGGCTGGACGTATTGCTGGCCTACTCCAGTCATCGGTACAAAGGACTATTACAGCAGTATGTTACTTTCCTATGATATCTTGATGGCTTGCTTATATTACTGTCAACATTTACTGAAAAAATATTCATGCTCATAACATGCTGTTCTTAAGATTGACTACAATACAAGCCCTTTTTTATTTGACTCAAACTTGATATGATGTTGTAGGCCACCTGGTGTCCCTACCCTTCCTAATCCCAGAACCTTTCAAACAAAAGCGGCATGGCAGTTGCAGGTGGTTCCAGGCTCGATCAGACGACGCCGAACGACTGATGATCGTTCGCACGTACCGGACATGTTGTTTCGCGGAATACAATCACAGTCACTGCAAGGTCTTCGAGCAGGATCCCACCTTCTCTAGGCCTTCAGGAATTTTTGACTGGAGGATGGTAAGTAGCCTTGGTACACGCTCTCTATTTCTCGAACTGAATTATTCGATTAACCAGGAGATAACCGACGGCAAGGATCATGATGGCAGCGCAGTTTTGTTCATCAGGAAAAACTGTGTGTACACAACATACCATGCGTCTCTCCATGCACCATACCCTGATATGTGCCGCCACGCTCTGCAGCCCAAAGTAGGAGAGAGGGTCGCAAGTATCAGATTTCGACCTGCTGGCTGGAGCTTCCGTCAGCCAATCTCCACAGCTTAATAAATAGTAACGTCTAACTGAGCCAGTTAGTTAGATGCGTACACTTGGTGTAGTAGGATCTTTATTTATTTGATGCATACACTTGTTCTTTTTTGGTAGCCCTTTTGTAATGTTGGCTGATGTTTGGTTTGGAAGAGAGAGCCGCGTCTTTACTCTTCTGGACTGCTTACTGCTTCTGTTGCACCCCCAGCCCTAGTTGTTGTTGTTGCTGCTGCTGTTTTCAATGTACAATCAGTAATATGTTTCGTCTGTTGGTTGAACAAATGTGTTGTTAGAACGACAAACACAATATTTTGGAAGTCGTTGCACGGTCCGATCCTTTAGTGCCCCGTACGTAGCGCATACTATTTTTGGTACGGAACAGATTTTCAACTTTGTCGATCACATGCAGCCCAGTGATGAAGGCGCAATAGAGGAGCCCATAATTAATTGGAAGGGAGTCTCTCACATGAATCCAGCCCAGGTACATGCTCATGGTCCCCTAAACATAAATAAATAAATAAAACTAAATGCTCATGCACCACTTATTTAAATTTACGATTTGAAAAGTCAAATTTTTACAGGAGGATATTATTTCCTATGAGAGTGTCATTACATTCAGTCGATATTATTCTTAGGCAAAAATAGCGACCAGTCTTTTTCTCCCACCATTTTCTTCTTGAAACTTGCGAACCCATGCAAATCGTAGTCAACGTCGTAAATAGTTTCGGTCCATTATTATTATTCGATAAGAATGCCCAACCCAGCCTAACACATTGGCGACACCACTTTATCCCAGGGCTTCTGAATGTGCTCGGCTTCACACCTCAAAAAGAAAATTGTCTAAAAAAATCTCAAGAAGAAAAAGGTGCTCCGCAACATTTTACAATAAGTTGTAGCTATATAAAATTAATTCTTATAATCCAGCAAAATGAGTTTTTGGGTCTGACCGGTCCAGCCGCCAAAACCAAACCTGGGCCGGTGGGAGCACCTGTTCCCGCCTTCTAAGGCTGGTTGCGCTGCCGTGCACGCATAGCCGCCCTATCGTACCTTGAAATGCTATCCAGGCCATCCATTTACTCCCCCCGATATCCTATTCTTCTCTGGCAACGGCAGCCCACCCCGCACCAGAACCAGTGAACTCTCGTACTCCCCTCCGCCTACGGCCATACCGCCACATCTTCCCCGGCTTTTGTTCATTCCCGTCCGAGGCCTCGCCGTCGTCCTCCGCCTTGGTGCGCTAGCAGCGGCGCCGCCGTCCGGCCTTGTCAACATAGTGAATCGGGAGAGGACTGTAGTTGTGAGTATGACAGTACGGACCCACCAGGTCCACTCCAGAACACAAGCAAGTGCCTCTTTACTACTCAGATGCACCTCTCAATTTTTTTTACTCCAATCCACCCTGCTGATATCTGGGACCCACATCATTGTTAACATATAGTCAATTAATGACAGAATTGCACAACGTATAGTCAATTGATGACAGCGCCACAGTCCCATTCAGCGTGAGGGAGGTGCCGAGGTCGCCCTCGTACGCTGGAGGGGCAACAACAGTGAGCATGCACCTGTACATCGGCCTCGTGTCAGCGTTAGCGGCGTTGCCCCTGACACACATGACAGAGACGGGGCGGCGGCCTGCGTGGGCCTTGCCGGTGCCCACGGCCAAGAGGAATACGCTGCCGTCCTCCTCCGCGACTAGCAGTCGGCGGTGATTCTCCGGCGACTCCGGCACGGCGAACAGGTAGCACGTCTCATACTTGATGTTCACCGTGGGCCAGGAGTGATTGCCGGACGGTGCTGTGAGGTGATGCACGAAGCTCGCCGGTGATCCCTCAAACGGTGGCGTGCACTCGTAGCAGTAGCAGGGCACATGCGTGCATCTGGAACTATGCTCCACCAGCGGGTGCTAGTGGACGTACCTCCCGTAGCCGAAACTCTTGTAGACACAGGGCACCTTGCAGGCATCGACCAGGCCATCCATGAAATGAAAGTGGCTGTAGGGGACGTTGTGCCCGCCGCATGGAGCGGAGGAGTAGCACACGAAGCGGTAGATGGTGTACTTACTAGTACTCCCTCCGTTTCTTCTACTAGTTTGCATATAATTCCAAACACCACGTAGACACGTTCTCTGACCATTTTACAACTATGTTAGTATCATTGTTAGTGGTCAGCCGGTGCAAGTTCTAGCCCTGGGTGTTTTAACCTTTTTTTAGTAATGATATCTGGCGATTGTTCGCCACGAGCCCAATCCTGGCAAATCCCACATAACCGTCAGATTTCCATTCGACGGTGGCTTGTTTTTAAGCCATAGTATTTGACAAAACCGCCACCCTTACACATGTACTGTAACTGCGACGAGGGCGTTTGCAACTGCCATGTCTCCCAGCGAACGTTTTCTGGGGATTGGAGTTAGCACCGATGGCGGTTTGTAGTCGTTCCACGCTCGGGCATTGAAGTTTGTAACTATTTTACAATATACTACTCCTCCGGTGCTAGTAGTAGAGTAGAGTCCTACTCCACTATACTACTCGGGCATAGTAGTAGGTACTGTAGTTTATTGTACTAGTACTGTGATAACTCAAGTTGTCTGGCATCGATATGACCCTACGCTGCTGGGATGTGTCTCATAAGTCAAGCGGCGTGCTGCTACTACATTGTCATCATCACATGTCCACTTCCCGCAGCACATATTCGCTTCTCCATCCTCGTCCGCAGATAATCGTCCAATCTTCCATCCCCGCTAGGCGCCTCCCCCCTCTTCCGAAACCCAAACACTAACAATGACAGAACCAAGCAATGTCCACCAAAAGAGTGGCTGGAATTCGCTCCCCACAGAGGTAATCAAGCTCATTGTTTCGCGTGTGGACAATCTTAGTACCATGCCACTCGCCGCATGCTCGTCGGGGATGTTTTGCATATAATTCCAAACACCACTTAGACACGTTCTCTGACCATTTTACACTATGTTAGTATCATTGTTAGTGGTCACCGGTGCAAGTTCTAGCCCTGGGTGTTTTAACCTTTTTTTAGTAATGATATCTGGCGATTTTTCGCCACGAGCCCAATCCTGGCAAATCCCACATAACCGTCAGATTTCCATTCGACGGTGGCTTGTTTTAAGCCATAGTATTTGACAAAACCGCCACCCTTACACATGTACTGTAACTGCGACGAGGGCGTTTGCAACTGCCATGTCTCCCAGCGAACGTTTTCTGGGGATTGGAGTTAGCACCGATGGCGGTTCGGTCGTTCCACGCTCGGGCATTGAAGTTTGTAACTATTTTACAATATACTACTCCTCGGTGCTAGTAGTAGAGTAGAGTCCTCTCCACTATACTACTCGGGCATAGTAGTAGGTACTGTAGTTTATTGTACTAGTACTGTGATAACTCAAGTTGTCTGGCATCGATATGACCCTACGCTGCTGGGATGTGTCTCATAAGTCAAGCGGCGTGCTGCCTACATTGTCATCATCCATGTCCACTTCCCGCAGCACATATTCGCTTCTCCCATCCTCGTCCGCAGATAATCGTCCAATCTTCCATCCCCGCTAGGCGCCTCCCCCCTCTTCCGAAACCCAAACACTAACAATGACAGAACCAAGCAATGTCCACCAAAAGAGTGGCTGGAATTCGCTCCCCACAGAGGTAATCAAGCTCATTGTTTCGCGTGTGGACAATCTTAGTACCATGCCACTCGCCGCATGCTCGTCGGGGCTGTACGGTTTACTCAATGCCCTCAGGACGGAGCTTTTAAGCCAGCTCCCTGCTTGCTGATGCCGCCTAATCTTCAAAAACGACATGTCACACAGCATAACGATCATAGGGTGGCGAGCATCACCCCCCTCGACTGCGATCCGATCCCTTCACCCTCAACTACATTAACGGTATGTACTGGGTCGGCATGAACACGTCTTGGATGGTGCTCGTCGACGGTCGCCGTAGCTGGATGCTCGTGGAGGTCTACACCCGGCAATTGATCCCCCTTCCTTCGATTAACACTGCACTGCTTTGGCACCGCGGCCCAGAATACTCGGAATCTTACAGTAGCCAACATGATACCAAGTTTGATTTGCTCAAGGTTGTAATCTGCCAAGTGCCCACAAGATCTGCGAATTATAAAGACTTCAGGCTAATTGCGTTTTCAACCGCGTCTCGCCTATCTGACAGGCAGCTGGGGTAAGTGGATAAATCTGCACCCCATCGCAGGATCATACATCCTCCATGGCTCCTGATGCCATTGAACACAAGGGCTTCATTTACGTTGTGGACTCCTTCTATGGCTGGACGTATTGCTGGCCTACTCCAGTCACGGTACAAAGGACTATTACAGCAGTATGTTACTTTCCTATGATACTTGATGGCTTGCTTATATTACTGTCAACATTTACGAAAAAATATTCATGCTCATAACATGCTGTTCTTAAGATTGACTACAATACAAGCCCTTTTTTTATTTGACTCAAACTTGATATGATGTTGAGGCCACCTGGTGTCCCTACCCTTCCTAATCCCAGAACCTTTCAAACAAAAGCGGCATGGCAGTTGCAGGTGGTTCCAGGCTCGATCAGACGACGCCGAACGACTGATGATCGTTCGCACGTACCGGACATGTTGTTTCGCGAATACAATCACAGTCACTGCAAGGTCTTCGAGCAGATCCCACCTTCTCTAGGCCTTCAGGAATTTTTGACTGGAGGATGGTAAGTAGCCTTGGTACACCGCTCTCTATTTCTCGAACTGAATTATTCGATTAACCAGGAGATAACCGACGGCAAGGATCATGGATCAGCGCATTTTTGTTCATCAGGAAACTGTGTGTACACAACATACCATGCGTCTCTCCATGCACCATACCCTGATATGTGCCGCCACGCTCTGCAGCCCAAAGTAGGAGAGAGGGTCGCAAGTACAGATTTCGACCTGCTGGCTGGAGCTTCCGTCAGCCAATCTCCACAGCTTAATAAATAGTACGTCTAACTGAGCCAGTTAGTTAGATGCGTACACTTGGTGTAGTAGGATCTTTATTTATTTGATGCATACACTTGTTCTTTTTTGGTAGCCCTTTTGTAATGTTGGCTGATGTTTGGTTTGGAAGAGAGAGCTGCGTCTTTACTCTTCTGGACTGCTTACTGCTTCTGTTGCACCCCCCCCCTAGTTGTTTTGTTGTTGCTGCTGCTGTTTTCAATGTACAATCAGTAATATGTTTCGTCTGTTGGTTGAACAAATTTGTGTTTAGAACGACAAACACAATATTTTGGAAGTCGTTGCACGGTCCGATCCTTTAGTGCCCCGTACGTAGCGCATACTATTTTTGGTACGGAACAGATTTTCAACTTTGTCGATCACATGCAGCCCAGTTGCAGGTGGTTCCAGGCTCGATCAGACGACGCCGAACGACTGATGATCGTTCGCACGTACCGGACATGTTGTTTCGCGGAATACAATCACAGTCACTGCAAGGTCTTCGAGCAGGATCCCACCTTCTCTAGGCCTTCAGGAATTTTTGACTGGAGGATGGTAAGTAGCCTTGGTACACGCTCTCTATTTCTCGAACTGAATTATTCGATTAACCAGGAGATAACCGACGGCAAGGATCATGATGGCAGCGCAGTTTTGTTCATCAGGAAAAACTGTGTGTACACAACATACCATGCGTCTCTCCATGCACCATACCCTGATATGTGCCGCCACGCTCTGCAGCCCAAAGTAGGAGAGAGGGTCGCAAGTATCAGATTTCGACCTGCTGGCTGGAGCTTCCGTCAGCCAATCTCCACAGCTTAATAAATAGTAACGTCTAACTGAGCCAGTTAGTTAGATGCGTACACTTGGTGTAGTAGGATCTTTATTTATTTGATGCATGCACTTGTTCTTTTTTGGTAGCCCTTTTGTAATGTTGGCTGATGTTTGGTTTGGAAGAGAGAGCTGCGTCTTTACTCTTCTGGACTGCTTACTGCTTCTGTTGCACCCCCAGCCCTAGTTGTTGTTGTTGTTGCTGCTGTTTTCAATGTACAATCAGTAATATGTTTCGTCTGTTGGTTGAACAAATGTGTTGTTAGAACGACAAACACAATATTTTGGAAGTCGTTGCACGGTCCGATCCTTTAGTGCCCCGTACGTAGCGCATACTATTTTTGGTACGGAACAGATTTTCAACTTTGTCGATCACATGCAGCCCAGTGATGAAGGCGCAATAGAGGAGCCCATAATTAATTGGAAGGGAGTCTCTCACATGAATCCAGCCCAGGTACATGCTCATGGTCCCCTAAACATAAATAAATAAATAAAACTAAATGCTCATGCACCACTTATTTAAATTTACGATTTGAAAAGTCAAATTTTTACAGGAGGATATTATTTCCTATGAGAGTGTCATTACATTCAGTCGATATTATTCTTAGGCAAAAATAGCGACCAGTCTTTTTCTCCCACCATTTTCTTCTTGAAACTTGCGAACCCATGCAAATCGTAGTCAACGTCGTAAATAGTTTCGGTCCATTATTATTATTCGATAAGAATGCCCAACCCAGCCTAACACATTGGCGACACCACTTTATCCCAGGGCTTCTGAATGTGCTCGGCTTCACACCTCAAAAAGAAAATTGTCTAAAAAAATCTCAAGAAGAAAAAGGTGCTCCGCAACATTTTACAATAAGTTGTAGCCATATAAAATTAATTCTTATAATCCAGCAAAATGAGTTTTTGGGTCTGACCGGTCCAGCCGCCAAAACCAAACCTGGGCCGGTGGGAGCACCTGTTCCCGCCTTCTAAGGCTGGTTGCGCTGCCGTGCACGCATAGCCGCCCTATCGTACCTTGAAATGCTATCCAGGCCATCCATTTACTCCTCCCGATATCCTATTCTTCTCTGGCAACGGCAGCCCACCCCGCACCAGAACCAGTGAACTCTCGTACTCCCCTCCGCCTACGGCCATACCGCCACATCTTCCCCGGCTTTTGTTCATTCCCGTCCGAGGCCTCGCCATCGTCCTCCGCCTTGGTGCGCTAGCAGCGGCGCCGCCGTCCGGCCTTGTCAACATAGTGAATCGGGAGAGGACTGTAGTTGTGAGTATGACAGTACGGACCCACCAGGTCCACTCCAGAACACAAGCAAGTGCCTCTTTACTACTCAGATGCACCTCTCAATTTTTTTTACTCCAATCCACCCTGCTGATATCTGGGACCCACATCATTGTTAACATATAGTCAATTAACGACAGAATTGCACAACGTATAGTCAATTGATGACAGCGCCACAGTCCCATTCAGCGTGAGGGAGGTGCCGAGGTCGCCCTCGTACGCTGGAGGGGCAACAACAGTGAGCATGCACCTGTACATCGGCCTCGTGTCAGCGTTAGCGGCGTTGCCCCTGACACACATGACAGAGACGGGGCGGCGGCCTGCGTGGGCCTTGCCGGTGCCCACGGCCAAGAGGAATACGCTGCCGTCCTCCTCCGCGACTAGCAATCGGCGGTGATTCTCCGGCGACTCCGGCACGGCGAACAGGTAGCACGTCTCATACTTGATGTTCACCGTGGGCCAGGAGTGATTGCCGGACGGTGCTGTGAGGTGATGCACGAAGCTCGCCGGTGATCCCTCAAACGGTGGCGTGCACTCGTAGCAGTAGCAGGGCACATGCGTGCATCTGGAACTATGCTCCACCAGCGGGTGCTAGTGGACGTACCTCCCGCAGCCGAAACTCTTGTAGACACAGGGCACCTTGCAGGCATCGACCAGGCCATCCATGAAATGAAAGTGGCTGTAGGGGACGTTGTGCCCGCCGCATGGAGCGGAGGAGTAGCACACGAAGCGGTAGATGGTGTACTTACTAGTACTCCCTCCGTTTCTTCTACTAGTTTGCATATAATTCCAAACACCACGTAGACACGTTCTCTGACCATTTTACAACTATGTTAGTATCATTGTTAGTGGTCAGCCGGTGCAAGTTCTAGCCCTGGGTGTTTTAACCTTTTTTTAGTAATGATATCTGGCGATTGTTCGCCACGAGCCCAATCCTGGCAAATCCCACATAACCGTCAGATTTCCATTCGACGGTGGCTTGTTTTTAAGCCATAGTATTTGACAAAACCGCCACCCTTACACATGTACTGTAACTGCGACGAGGGCGTTTGCAACTGCCATGTCTCCCAGCGAACGTTTTCTGGGGATTGGAGTTAGCACCGATGGCGGTTCGTAGTCGTTCCACGCTCGGGCATTGAAGTTTGTAACTATTTTACAATATACTACTCCTCCGGTGCTAGTAGTAGAGTAGAGTCCTACTCCACTATACTACTCGGGCATAGTAGTAGGTACTGTAGTTTATTGTACTAGTACTGTGATAACTCAAGTTGTCTGGCATCGATATGACCCTACGCTGCTGGGATGTGTCTCATAAGTCAAGCGGCGTGCTGCTACTACATTGTCATCATCACATGTCCACTTCCCGCAGCACATATTCGCTTCTCCATCCTCGTCCGCAGATAATCGTCCAATCTTCCATCCCCGCTAGGCGCCTCCCCCCTCTTCCGAAACCCAAACACTAACAATGACAGAACCAAGCAATGTCCACCAAAAGAGTGGCTGGAATTCGCTCCCCACAGAGGTAATCAAGCTCATTGTTTCGCGTGTGGACAATCTTAGTACCATGCCACTGCAGCCTTGCTCGTCGGGGCTGTACGTTTACTCATGCCTCAGGACGGAGCTTTTTAAGCCAGCTCCTGCTGCTGATGCCGCCTAATCTTCAGAAACGACATGTCACACAGCATAACGATCATAGGGTGGCGAGCATCACCCCCTGACTGCGATCCGATCCCTGTCACCCTCAACTACATTAACGGTATGTACTGGGTCGGCATGAACACGTCTTGGATGGTGTCGTCGACGGTCGCCGTAGCGGATGCTCGTGGAGGTCTACACCCGGCAATTGATCCCCTTCCTTCGATTAACAAGCACTGCTTTGGCACCGCGGCCCAGATACTCGGAATCTTACAGTAGCCAACATGATACCAGTTTGATTTGCTCAAGGTTGTAATCTGCCAAGTGCCCACAAGACTTCGAATTATAAAGACTTCAGGCTAATTGCGTTTTCAACCGCGGTCTCGCCTATCTGACAGGCAGCTGGGGTAAGTGGATAAATCTGCACGTCCATCGCAGGATCATACATCCTCCATGTCTCTGATGCCATTGAACACAAGGGCTTCATTTACGTTGTGGACTCCTTCTATGGCTGGACGTATTGCTGGCCTACTCCAGTCATCGGTACAAAGGACTATTACAGCAGTATGTTACTTTCCTATGATATCTTGATGGCTTGCTTATATTACTGTCAACATTTACTGAAAAAATATTCATGCTCATAACATGCTGTTCTTAAGATTGACTACAATACAAGCCCTTTTTATTTGACTCAACTTGTATGATGTTGTAGGCCACCTGGTGTCCCTTACCCTCTAATCCCAGAACCTTTCAAACAAAGCGGCATGGCAGTTGCAGGTGGTTCCAGGCTCGATCAGACGACGCCGAACGACTGATGATCGTTCGCACGTACCGGACAGTTGTTCGCGGAATCAATCACAGTCACTGCAAGGTCTTCGAGCAGGATCCCACCTTCTCTGGCCTTCAGGAATTTTTGACTGGAGGATGGTAAGTAGCCTTGGTACACGCTCTCTATTTCTCGAACTGAATTATTCGATTAACCAGGAGATAACCGACGGGAAGGATCATGATGGCAGCGCAGTTTTGTTCATCAGGAAAAACTGTGTGTACACAACATACCATGCGTTCTCCATGCACCATACCCTGATTGTGCCGCCACGCTCTGCAGCCCAAAGTAGGAGAGAGGGTCGCAAGTATCAGATTTCGACCTGCTGGCTGGAGCTTCTCAGCCAATCTCCACAGCTTAATAAATAGTAACGTCTAACTGAGCCAGTTAGTTAGATGCGTACACTTGGTGTGTAGGATCTTTTTTATTTGATGCCTACACTTGTTTTTTGGTGCCCTTTTGTAATGTTGGCTGATGTTTGTTTGGAAGAGAGAGCTGCGTCTTACTCTTCTGGACTGCTTACTGCTTCTGTTGCACCCCCAGCCCTAGTTGTTGTTGTTGTGCTGCTGTTTTCAATGTACAATCAGTAATATGTTTCGTCTGTTGGTTGAACAATGTGTTGTTAGAACGACAAACAATATTTGGAAGTCGTTGCACGGCAGATACCTTTAGTGCCCCGTACGTAGCGCATACTATTTTTGGTACGGAACAGATTTTCAACTTTGTCGATCACATGCAGCCCAGTGATGAAGGCGCAATAGAGGAGCCCATAATTAATTGGAAGGGAGTCTCTCACATGAATCCAGCCCAGGTACATGCTCATGGTCCCCTAAACATAAATAAATAAATAAAACTAAATGCTCATGCACCACTTATTTAAATTTACGATTTGAAAAGTCAAATTTTTACAGGAGGATATTATTTCCTATGAGAGTGTCATTACATTCAGTCGATATTATTCTTAGGCAAAAATAGCGACCAGTCTTTTTCTCCCACCATTTTCTTCTTGAAACTTGCGAACCCATGCAAATCGTAGTCAACGTCGTAAATAGTTTCGGTCCATTATTATTATTCGATAAGAATGCCCAACCCAGCCTAACACATTGGCGACACCACTTTATCCCAGGGCTTCTGAATGTGCTCGGCTTCACACCTCAAAAAGAAAATTGTCTAAAAAAATCTCAAAAAGAAAAAGGTGCTCCGCAACATTTTACAATAAGTTGTAGCCATATAAAATTAATTCTTATAATCCAGCAAAATGAGTTTTTGGGTCTGACCGGTCCAGCCGCCAAAACCAAACCTGGGCCGGTGGGAGCACCTGTTCCCGCCTTCTAAGGCTGGTTGCGCTGCCGTGCACGCATAGCCGCCCTATCGTACCTTGAAATGCTATCCAGGCCATCCATTTACTCCCCCCGATATCCTATTCTTCTCTGGCAACGGCAGCCCACCCCGCACCAGAACCAGTGAACTCTCGTACTCCCCTCCGCCTACGGCCATACCGCCACATCTTCCCCGGCTTTTGTTCATTCCCGTCCGAGGCCTCGCCGTCGTCCTCCGCCTTGGTGCGCTAGCAGCGGCGCCGCCGTCCGGCCTTGTCAACATAGTGAATCGGGAGAGGACTGTAGTTGTGAGTATGACAGTACGGACCCACCAGGTCCACTCCAGAACACAAGCAAGTGCCTCTTTACTACTCAGATGCACCTCTCAATTTTTTTTACTCCAATCCACCCTGCTGATATCTGGGACCCATATCATTGTTAACATATAGTCAATTAACGACAGAATTGCACAACGTATAGTCAATTGATGACAGAATTGCATAACGCTTTTTTTTGAGGATTTGTTCAGAGGAGCAGGCTATAAACTGGGTTGTGCGATCTCTATGGCCCGTCTAACAACATGACCAGCCCAACAGTTTTTTCTTTGGGAAAATAGGTAGCCCACCATTTATTTTTTAAGAACTAGCAAAGTGGCCCGCTCGATGCGTGGGCTAGGATTTTACAAAGTTTAATGATGACAACATAATATTTGATTTGTCTAAATAAATTTTTGAACCAAATGTGTTAACATTTTTAAATATAACCCTTGTGTGATCATATTTTTGTCTTCAGTATTTTTCGGGTTTTCATTCATATGTAATATATTTGTTATCCCTACATCATTTACTTGCTAATTATGCAGAGGGTACCAACGCTTTTGTATGATCGGCGCGTTGTTCAAATTTTATTTGTATCATTTCTCAGAGAATGGTATCCTTGCTTAGTTATTTTTGTGTGAACAGAAGTTTAATGGTTCTCATTGTTTCTGTATTCATAGGTAAATTTGCGAACACTATTCAAGATTGATGTATTATTTTTTGTGGTATTTGTATTGTAAATGATTTATTTTATATTTATATATAATATAAATATGCGTGAAAACTTTCTTGGTAAGTACATGAATATATTGGATGTAATTAAGACACGTGCAGTCAGCAGTACGGACAGTGGCTTATATCGACTCAAAAAACGGTGGCTTATATTTTCACGTTACATAGTACAGTATGCACAAAAGGTCATTGGTTTAATGGGCCCCACCAGTCTATTTCTTCACTTTCCCCATTCTTTAGTTTTCTCGACTTCTCAGTTCTCTCCCACTCACACTTTCACACGGTGACGTATTCCTCTCGCCAGATCCCCTTTCTCTTTTCCTTATTCTCTCTGCTCACTCCAAAATTGCTGCTGCCGGTTAGCTCCCATCAAGTTGCTCTCTTGATTCGCTGCCTTGAGGCTGTTCATGCTCACCTGCAGCCACCCCGCAGCTGGTGCTTCGACACTCTGTCCATCGACGACGGCTGGTATGGCTTCTCGTATGCCTCCTCGGTCTTATAGGATGTTGAATGGAGATTGAGGTGTAGTAGGGCCCAAGGATCAAGTGTAGCAAGGAGGAGGCGTGATCATTGATCTGCACGGTGCCGGTGTTCTAGGCGTTCGTGCAGTTGATTTGGGCATGGGCGTTGTCTCCCGCAGCCCGCTTGGATCCAGCTTGAGTATTAGGATGCTGGCGACGCTGTCTTCCCCAAGTGCGCAAGCCAGACATGGTTTTCCCACTCGAGGGCACGTCGTCGTCATCTTCCACAGCTTCAACATTCTCCGAAGTTTGAAGTCGGACCTGCAGGTCCCCCATTTTCCTTTTCTTGACTCATATTTCCCCCTTTTTCTTAACATTTTGATGTGTTTTTCGATTCAACCAATATAATGTTAGAAAGGAAATGCCTGTTAGTGGTAAATGTTTCCTCATTTTTCTTTCAAATTTTGGGAAAACATATGATTATGTTGTTTAAGTGCTCTATAAGTATTGAATGAGGTTGATTTTGATAAGTTTGTGAAATTGTAAAAATGTAAGTATATGACTGAGAAGACATACAAATTCAAATTAGTACGTTCAATTGACCTTGGTGAAGGTACTAAATGATGAGAGTTTTCTTTTATTGTGAAATACTCCCTCTGTAAACTTGTACAAGACGTTTTAGGTCACTACTTACATCTTATGGCATAGTGTTAATTTTTTATGCCCCTCCACTTTTTTCCATGCTTTTGACCGGCAATGGCAGTGTTAAGCCTTAATATTCAACAAACTTAAGAAAGAATTGGTACATTTGTGATTAGTTATAGTTTTAATATTCTGCAAAGAAAAAATAGGATAAATAACTGAATATGAAAACAGGTCTAATCACATTATACATATGAAATATAGCAATCTCCCTATGCTCTCACTATTAGTTTGCTCTAAATAATAAGCTTGTGTAATAAAATATCACATAATATATATGTCGATGTTTGGTAGTAACGAACTATTTCCACCAAATGGCGGTGCATGTTTGCAATACTTCGGCATGCTAGTAGACCCTATTGGTCCTACCATATCATGTTAGAATACTTAAGTCAGTTTTTTTAGGATAGTTTGTACTGTAAAAATTTGAAGAATGTTGTGCTCCTTGGATTTCCAGTATGCTTTGTAAAGAACATACTCACATTTTACTTTCGGTCAACTTTTTTGCGAAAATAATAAAAGTACATGTGCATACCTCTTCAATTCTTCCGTTTACGTATTTCATCTGAATCTTACCGGCGGGCTTAAAATGTAGCTCACTTTAAAATTCTCCATGTACTCTTGCAAATACCTGAAGTTAATGTTAGTAGTTAAGGTCTTGAATAACAATTGGGATTGTGTTCGTGAATCCATCATGTTGTTCTAGCAAGGTAGATGCACATATGCTGCCTAAACGTCTTTGCATTGATAAATACACTCATTAAACATGATAAATGTTCTGTTGCCATCTCATCGCTTACCTTGAGTTTTAGTGTGTACCTAATGTGCATGATGGAGTGTATGCTCACTGTAGATCCACATTTTCAGCCACTTTGTTACATGAAATATGGATTTACATACCTGAACACTCTTTTACCAATATTTACCCTACTCTCTAAGGTATCTCCATCAACAACTTTCAAGTAGTAGCCCAAAATAAAATCTGAAACTCTTTCCTCAACTTTCTTCATTATTGTATCAAAAACGACACTGATTTTTAGATTGTTCTTCAATGGTCAAGAAATTTCACACTCCCAAAACTTAAAAAAGGTCTTAAATAAGTAGATAGAGTCCACTTTAACTTTGAATGATGAAAAGTAATAAAAAAGCAAGCTATATATTTACGTAATAATTGTACATACTTATCTGTTAAAATCATATCAGTGGTAATAAGCTCATTGGTTGATAGGTTGATTTTTCCCAGAGCCTTGAACTTGAGCTTAGTTTTCTTGTCCCAGTGCTTATAGCCAATGAATTCAATAGTGTACGCGCCATACTTCTTGAGGCCCTAAAAAGGGAAATTGGCATGTTAATAATTAAAGTAACTAATATAATAGGTAAATAAATATGCATATTTAGTTGTTTTGTTTTCCAAGGAAACCATGAAAACGGAAGTATTAGCTTGAGGGAAATATAAGCATGTCAAGGAAAAAGACATATTATAGTTTTATTATTTCGGCATGCACATATATAGTGATTGGTTTGGCTATCTTTGTTCAGTCTCTCGAGATGAGCACTTTGTCGAATATAATTAAAGTATCATTGATCAATTGATCAATAGTCAATGGCCAGTTCATCATTCTGATATAAAATGAAATAGAAACTTTAGTATCTAAAGTAAGTAATATAGCAAAGAACTTACATGTATGTACTAAGCATGGGGATAGTTTTGTGGTTATGTTAATTAATCTGCAATGTACAGATTGGAGTTTTTCTATTTTAGAAAGATTTATAGATCAAGTATTGTTTATCCATTGATCCATTCATCAATCTGGCATACAGTGAATCATGCAAATGGCTTGATTTCGTGCATAAGATGATACTTCCTGGAGGTGTTGTTGTCGCTAGACGGAGTTAATACTGTAGGTTGTGATGTCTCTGGCCGGAGTTGATCGGACAATCCTCAATATTACGTACAATGGTCTACAGGCACAATATTGGTAAGTGGAAGTAAAGGTAAGTGGCATGCCTCTTGCTAACCTAAAAATTCTTCCTTGGTGACTTTACCGAAAAAGGCTTTCGCCCCGCTTTATATATAAAGCAAACCGCCCAAGCCAAACATCCAACAAGGTTCACACACACACACACACCAAGTCTCACAAAGCACAGAGTAGTACAAAGGGTTAATGCTGAGGGCACAGCTCAACAAGCCCTGAACACAAAACAACACACTCACACACAGCAACCCGAGTAACAAGTCTAATCGGGCTCCGGAGGAGGGGGCGGCGGCGGGGGCGCCAAGCGGAAGGCCATCGAGCGAAGGTCGGCGAGGAGTGTGTTGATGGCGTCCCGGTCCCGGGGGCGGCTAAGCGGCCGCCAAAGCTGCAAGTAACCACACAATTTGAAGATCGCGTCAGTCGCACGGCGGAGAGGAGTCTTCTGAATAACCAGCTTGTTGCGAATAGTCCAAAGCGTCCAAGCAAGGACCCCAACGCATAGCCATCTAATATGGCGGTGGCGAGGGGGGGGGGGGAGGCGTGGATCTCCGCAAACAGGTCGGGGAAGTTGGTATTACACCAATGTCCGCCGACCGTCTCGCGGAAGCAGGACCACAGGAACTGTGTAGTGGTGCAGGAGAAGAAGATGTGGTTAGCATCCTCCACCGTGCCACACATGGGGCACATCCCGTCGCCAGGTCCATTGCGCTTGAGGACCTCGATCCCAGAGGGAAGGCGTCCTCGCATCCACTGCCACAGGAAGATCCTGATCTTCAGGGGCAGGCGAATGTCCCAGATCAGGCTAAAGGGCTCAGAGGCCGTCGATGGAGCGATGGCCGAGTATAAGGACTTCGTGGAGAAGCGGCCAGAGGGCTCCAGGCGCCAAGAGATGGAGTCAGAGGCGTCCTCGACATCCAACGGGAGAAGGGCGATGTCCTGGAGGAGGGAGTCCCAAGCGGCCATCTCCAGAGGACCGAAGGGACGTCGGAAAGCGAGACGCCCTAAGTCAATAAGGGCCGTCTCGACAGAGATCCTAGGATCCACCGCAATGGCAAAAAGACCAGGGAAACGCGTGGCCAGGGGTGAGTCGCCAACCCATCTATCGAACCAAAACAGGGTCGCGGATCCGGAGCCAACCGAGATGGACGTGCCAATGCGCAGCACGGGGAGAAGCTGGATCACGGCCTGCCAGAACTGGGAGCCACCGGAGCGCTGACAGAAAGCTAACGGTTGGCCCCGAAGGTACTTATTCCGGACTATGGTGAGCCAGAGGCCTCCCTCCCCATTGGCGATACGCCAGAGCCAACGAGTCAAGAGAGCAATGTTCATGCGCCGGGAGGACAAGATCCCAAGGCCACCCTGGTCCTTGGGTTTGCAAATGTCGGGCCAGCTCACCATATGGTACTTCTGCTTATCCCCCTCGCCTGCCCAGAAAAACCTGGATTGGTATTTGGCGATCTCCTGATGGAGCGTCTCGTGAAGGCTATAGAAGCTCATGAGAAACCAGAGTAGGCTGGCGAGCGAGGAATTGATGAGAATCACCCGGGCTGCCTTCGAAAGCCACCTCCCCTTCCAGGGCTCGACGCGGTGTTGCATCCGAGTCACTGACGGGCGAAGGTCAGCAACGGTGAGCCGCGAGTCACTAATGGGGATCCCCAAGTAGGTCGTGGGGAAAGAACCCAACCGGCAATTCAGTCGGTCGGCCATGGCCAGGGCCTCCTCAGGTGGGTACCCAAGGATCATCACTTCGCTCTTATCGAAGTTGATAGTAAGCCCGGACAACTGTTGAAAGCAAAGGAGGAGGAACTTCAGGTTGGCAATGTCAGACGCCGAGCCCTCCACCATTATTATGGTATCGTCGGCATATTGGAGGAGGGAGACCCCTCCCCCTCCTACCAGGTGAGGGACTACGCCGTGAATATGGCCTGTGGCTTTGGCCTTATCAAGGATGACAGCAAGGGCATCGACCACCATGGTGAACAGAAACGGTGAGAACGGGTCACCCTGGCGAACCCCACAGAGAGTGGGGAAGTAGGGTCCGATCTCACCGTTGATGTTCACCGCGGTCCGACCGCAGGAGACGAGTTGCATAACTCTGGTCACCCACCGGTCATCAAAGCCCTTGCGGAGCAAGACTTCCCGAAGGAAGGGCCAATGGACCGTATCATAGGCTTTATGGAAGTCGAGCTTCAGAAAGACCGCACGGTGGTGCTTGGACCGGACCTCGTGCAGGACTTCGTGGAGGACTAGCACCCCATCCAGGATAAACCGCCCTTGAATGAAGGCGGACTGGTTGGGGTGGGTGACGGAGTCAGCAAGAAGGGTCACCCTATTGGCGTACCCTTTAGCCAGGATCCGGAAAATCACGTTGATCACGGTGATGGGCCGAAACTGGCGGATGTCAGAAGCGCCCGGAACTTTGGGGATTAGAGTGATGACCCCATAGTTAAGGCACCCAAGGTCCATGACCCTCGAGTAGAATTCGTCGAACAGGGCCATGACTTCAGGCTTGATGGTCTGCCAAAACGTTTTAAAAAACATGACTGGCAGTCCATCCGGGCCCGGGGCTGAGGAAGGGTTCATGTCCTTAATGGCAGCAAGGACCTCATCCTCAGAGAAAGGTGCCACCAAGGCGGCATTCGCCTCATCAGAAACTAAATGGCACGCCGACCAAGTGTCGGGGGCCAGTGCAGCCCCACCCCGAGGGGTGGGGGAAAATAAGGCTTTATAGAAGCCGTCGACGTGAACGCGAATGTCCGAAGGACGGACGAGAGGGGTATCTCCATCCCATAAGCAATGGATGGAGTTCCGTCGCCGCCGCCCATTGGTAATCGCCTGGAAGTAGGCCGTATTAGCGTCGCCACGGAGCACCCAACGTTGGGTGCCGCGAAGCCGCCAGTAGGCCTCTTCATCCGTGTAGATGGTCGAGAGCTGATCCTCGAGATCATATCTCACCATCCACTCGTCCGGGGAAATCCCGGAAGTGTCGGCGCGAGCGTCCAGGGCTTGGATAGCCGTCAGAAGAACCCGCTTGCGTTCGCGGAGGTCACGGCCAAGGTTCGCCCCCCAACCTTTCATAAATTGGCGAGCAAGCTTGGCATAGAACTGCCACGAGTCAATGGCGGACATGGAGCGGTGGGGAGAAGCGCGCGTAGAGATCCACCTAGCCACGACCGCCTCACGAAACCCCGCCTGGTTGAGCCAAAAGAGCTCAAAACGAAAATGCGGCGGGATGGGGGGGGAGGCGTTCGTCGGCGGTGGAAAGGAGGAGAGGGACGTGGTCAGACCCGATCCGGGTGATTGCCCGCAGCGAGGCCAAGGGGCATCTAAGCTCCCAATCCGGAGAAACTAGGACGCGATCCAGCACGGATCGCGTCGGGTCAACTTGACGGTTGGTCCAGGTGAACCTGGCACCCGTCCGCGCAAGCTCGCGGAGGCCGAGCTCCGCGATACAGTCGTTGAACAGCTGCATCCGGGGGAGGTTTATCCGATCATTGCTTTTCTCATCCGGGGAGCGGATGAGGTTGAAGTCTCCACCCACAACAACAGGGAGGGGGGAAGCGGAGATCTTCCGCTGCAGCTCAGCAAGGAAGGCCGGGGAGCGGCGGTGGTCCGCCGGCCCATAGACGATCACGGCCTCCCATTTGAAGTTGAGAGCCCGTTCAAAGAGCTCCATACTAACGAAGAATTCGCCCCGGTCCATGCCACCCACCTCGAAGGTGGCATCCTTTACCCCTAAAAGGATGCCACCCGAGTGCCCAGTGGTCCCACTAGAAGGGAGCCAGTGCCAGGCGAACAGGTGGGGGCTAAGGCCGTCAAGCTCGGGGAGGGAAAACTCAGTGCGCATGGTTTCCTGGATGGCAATGAAATCGATGTGCTCGTCTCGCATGTACTCGATGAGTTGGCGGCACCGGCCGTCATGGCCGAAGCCGCGGATGTTCCAGAATAGGCCTCACATCTACACCCCCATCGGGGGGCTGCTTGACCCCATGACACGGGAAGCGCTCTGCGCCCGGAGGGCCGCAGTGCGAGAACGGGTGTGTCCATGGATCACCTCGCCGGCCACGGACGGAACCACCGCCGTGGAGGGGGTAGCGGTCGGTTCCGCGGGTTGCGGCGGAGGCGCGCCCGGGTTTCAGCAAGCTTGCCATCTAAGATCTCGCGGGCCCTAATGGCCTCAATCTGCTCTAAGGGGGGGCCAACTTCCCCCCCGAAGATGATGGCCGAATCCGTGGCCACCTTGGCGAGGTGGACAAGGGGAACGGCCTCGAGCGCGGAAAAGGAACAACTGGAGGAACTGGGGGGAATGGAGACCTCACCTGTCTCGAGGTTCCTGGCCGCCGCCCGAAGCCCAACACGCTCGGGGACGGACGGGGCCGGGAAGTCCGCCGGACGAGCCGCATCGAGGCGGGCACTGCGGCACGAGGCAGTCACCGGCGTCGAGGTGGAGCGGGGTCGCCGGGCGTACGCCACTGTCCGAGGGGGGTGCGCAGTGATATGAGTGGTCACGTCGGCGGGCACCGCCCCGGTCAATGGTCCTGGAGAGGCGAGGGGGTCGTAGGAGGACAAAAAGAGGGGGGGGGGGGGGGGGAGCGGGCCACATTTTGGGCGGGAGGCTCCAGAGTGCCTCCGGCCGAACCCTCCTCGGGTGGTGGAGCAGGCGCGGTCGAGGAGAGCGGGCCCCCGCCGTCGCCGTCCGAGAGGACCGGGGAGGTCGGTCCAGGGGGGGACGGAGGCGGCGGGCTCGGCGGTGACAGGCGCAGGGCGGAGTCGGCCGACGGAGAGCGGGGTGACGAGGGCGGGAGGACAAGCAGGCCCACACTGGAGATGTCACTGGCCGTCTCCGACACGGGGGGGGGGATCCGTAGGAGCAGCGGCCAGCCGGAGAGCGGCCTCGAGGGCGGCGGCCGTCACACGGGTGCGCCCGGACCCGGAGCCGCCACGACCCGGAGGTGGGTTGGAAGGCTCGCGGGAGGGGGAGCGGGAGTGCTTACCCTGGTGACTTTCACAACACTTGTAAGCCATGTATCCATTTTTGTCATGGCTTTTTCACCGGGATAAAATATTAGGTGTAACATCTCACTGTAAAGAACTTGAAAACTGCACAAAGAAGAATTATGCATCGCTAGGTAGTTGACATATATTTCAATGGCTGAGAGTAACTACAATTCTTGTAAGCAGTGCAGCTAAGAATTCAAAAAAATACTAACGAATGCTTAGCTTTGCGAGTTATCTTGAGCATTGTCCATTGTCCTCCTCATCACCATGCTATCCCTTATGCTTAACTCGGTCTGATGCAAAATCAAGAAACAAAATAAATTAAGGTTATTTGGTGCAGCTTAAAATTGTCTGGCTTTTCTATATAATAGAGGAATGCCAAATAGCACAAATTTAGGTTTAGGAGCTAGGAAACAAACAACAATAAAGGTGTAAGCGGCAATGTTTTCATCTCGTCACAAAAAGGTAACTATAGTTTGAACAACAATGTTCTAGAACTCATTTGGTTCTGCATTGCTGCATAAATGGACAAAGCAGCCGTATAACTTGTAAGACATAGGGAAACTATTGGTTGCACAAAAAACTGAAACCAAGCAAGCTATGCAGAGGAAAATCTAAGGTGATCAAGATTGATTCGAGTGAATTTAGATTACTCATGTCTTGGATGAGAATAAATTAATGAGATACATTGGTGTAGATCTATTAATATTTATGGTATGTGCTTTAATGGTTGGGTGTTTTGATATTTTGTTAGATTTTCTGGTATGTCTATTTTATTCGGTTAGCTTGGGATGAACTTCTAATAAATATTGGCTGTAGTTACAACAACTCTGTGACTTTGGCATTGCAGAGCAGGTGCGACATGTGGCTAGACTCACGACGTGCATCGGCTTGTGCAGGTCAGAGACGGCAATGAATTCCCGTTTAATGATTTTGTAAATTTTGTTCTTGGAAGGTTATTATTATAAGCTCGTAGTCGGCTAATACCTAGCTAATATATAACTTACGTGATATGTGAGTATGACTGTTGACTAAAAAAGTAACTATTTTAAAGTATGACTAATAAATACTCACATCAATCGAAATAAACTTCTCGGGCATAAAACTATATGGATTATTTGTGAGTCTGACTAATAAATACATACATTAGTCAAATTAAACCTTTTGGGCACAAAATTGTATGGACTAAGATATCTATCAGTACTCTAATCTAGTAACAAATCTATAGTTTTTTGTCTGATGGATATGCATATTTTGCTTTTATGTACCATTGTGATACAAAAGAAACATGGTGCTTCATTGTTGATAAAACTTTTTATGCTCAAGTGAAAATTGAGCCTAAACTTGTTAGTTGGGCATATTTTGGCAATGCACATATCAACTTATATATATGATATTAATTAGAGAACAGAGTAGTTTTAAAAAAAGAAACAAAGGGGTACATGCAAAGTACGGGCGCTATATTCTGTCATTGCATATCAACTTCTAGGTATATTATGAGACAGAGATAGTATTAACTAAAGAACATAACAATTCCTCGAAAAAAGAGGAGCTTGGAGTGGTGGAGAAGAACGGCGCTAGGGTTCTCTCTAGCAAGTTTTGGTGCGTTGGTGGAGCAGGAAAGTCCGAGAGAATATTCAAGGAGATATTTCTGGAAGACAACTCTTTTATCTTTTTTTAGTTGGGTTGATCTTCTGATGTACGGACGTGAGTGGGCATGACTCTCTATTTTTAAGATCTTTCTATTCCTATATGGACCGGACATGACGAAGCGTAATTTTTTTAAAAGATCTCTTTTTTAGTTGGGTTGTAAATCTTTTTTTATTCTTTTTTAGTTGGGTTGTAAAAATAATTCTAGATCTTCCTATGTACGGACGTGTCTTTTTTTAGTTGGATTGTAAATCTTTTACTACCTCTTATTATATTTTTTTTGTTGGGTTGTAAAACTTTTTTATATAGACCTTCCGGACGTGAGTGCGCATGCCTTTTTTTTGGGATCTTCCTATCCCTATGGACCGTACGTGATTGGGTGTGTTTTTTTAAAGATCTTCATATCCACAGGACGTGAGCGAGCGCGGGATGCATTAATGAAATCCATTGGCTGAGATTTAATTAATGATAATGGTCTATTAGATTGAACGGTTAGATGATTCTAATTATTGTGAGATTTTAGCTTGTTTCTCTTTTTTCTGGTTAACTTGTCAATTACTTTTTATATATAAATAGATATTCAACCTAGGCCTATTTGTTTTCTTCGACTTACTGGGCTGTAAATTTTTGAAGACGAGGAGGGATGCATTTCGGCCTGTCCAGAGTATGGGTAGTAACTCTTAAAAGGAATATGAAAGGGGTTGCAAATTCTAAAAAAATATAGTAAATGGGTAATTAGTTTCGTTTTTTGTTTTTGTTCTTCACTAATATTTTATATTTTATTGGATTTTAACATAACATAATATTACTTTATTTTTAAATTAGTTTTAGTATGGCTTCTAATTTTTGGATTAAAAATATTTTGTACCCTAGCAAAAATATGCGGATTTTTAAAATTTCGCATATTTTTAGTTCAAATTTTTAACCCTGGTACTGACCAGAAAATCGGCAGCAATTCTAAAAATGGAAAATTGGCTGCAATAAATTTCATATGAATTAGCAAATGGGCTGTAAATTATAAAAATAATAACAAATGGGTTATACACGCCACAGATTTCGAGGCTGTCTTGTTTACGCAAGCCTTTGTCAACTTATAGGCAACACATGATTCTAGCAGAGTGACTGTTGGATGTCCATCCAACGGCCGACGTGCTTCTTTAATCTCTGATCTTCCTACTCTAGCCACCTAAACAAGCGCCGACGGGACTGCCTGCTCCTTCCTCTTGTGGCCGGCTGTGATGCCGCGCAGGCTTCATCAGCCCACCCTACACCCTCCGCTGGCCTGGCCATCCCTCTACCCACCCGCACCTCCTGTTACTCTCCGGTGACAACAGCCTCACGCTGCAGCCGAACAAATCAACCGTCATACTCCCCTCAGTGTGGGCATCCACGCTGTGTCTTCGCCGGCTCCGGGACGTTCCATTCCTAGGCCTCACCGTCGTCCACCGCGTTGGTGCGCTAGGCGCGGCATGCTTAACGTGGTCAACATTCAACAAACGACAGCCATCGGAATAGGGATGTACGTGGAGAGGCTGACAGTGGGGAGCCCCATGGTCCATGGCCGCACGCAAGCAACTGCCTCCTTATTACGCGAAAAAAATGATTCCTCCCCTGACATCTGGGGCGCACCGGTTCGGAGCCTGACCTGTGGGCCTACTAAGTTGACGCGTACGCAGGGCTTTGTCAACTTAGTCAACAAACGATTCTAGCAGCAGTGACCGTTGGATTTTAATCGAACGGTCCTGCTGCTTCTTCAATCTCTGATCTTGTTGCACCAGCCGCCCAAACTAGCGCCGGCGGGACCGCCTGCTCCTGCCTCTAGTGGCCGGCTGTTCTGCCGCGCAGGCCTCATCGCCCCACCCTACTCCCACTGCTGGCAAGGCTTCCCTCTACTCACCCACATGTTGGGGATCGGTGTAGAAATTAAAATTTTCTACGCATCACCAAGATCAATCTATGGAGAGACTAGCAACGAGAGAGAGGGGAGTGCATCTTCATACCCTTGAAGATCGTGATGCGGAAGCGTTGCAAGAACACGGTTGGAGGAGTCGTACACGCAGCGATTCAGATCACGGTCGATTCCGATCTAAGCGCCGAACAACGGCGCCTCCGCGTTCAACACACGTGCAGCCCGGTGACGTCTCCCGCGCCTTGATCCAGCAAGGAGGAGGGAGAGGTTGGGGAAGGCAACTCCGGCAGCACGACGGCGTGGTGGTGGAGCTTGCAGTTCTCCGGCAGGGCTTCGCCAAGCTCAACGGAGGAGGAGGGGGTGTTGGAGAGGGGGAGGGCTGCGCCTTGGATGAGGTGCTGCTGCCCTCCCTCCTCTCTCTATTTATAGGCGAAGGGGGAAGGGGGCCGGCCCCTCTGATGAGATCTAGAGGGGGGGGGGGGGGGGGGCGGCGGCCAGGGGAGGGGGCTTGCCCCCCAAGCCAAAGGGGGCGCCCCCTTTAGGGTTTCCCCCCAACCCTAGGCGCATGGGCCCTAAGGGGATGGCGCCGCAGCCCACTTAGGGGCTGGTTCCCTTCCACATACAGCCCATAGGGCCCTCCGGGGCAGGTGGACCCTCCCGGTGGACCCCCGGAACCCCTTCGGTGGTCCCGGTACAATACCGGCAAACCCCCGAATACTTCCGGTGATCGTATGATGACTTCCCATATATAAATATTCACCTCCGGACCATTCCGGAACTCCTCGTGACGTCCGGGATCTCATCCGGGACTCCGAACAACATTCGGTAACCACATACTATTTCCCATAACAACTCTAGCGTCACCGAACCTTAAGTGTGTAGACCCTATGGGTTCGGGAACCATGCAGACATGACCGAGACATCTCTCCGGCCAATAACCAACAGCGGGATCTGGATACCCATGTTGGCTCCCACATGTTCCACGATGATCTCATCGGATGAACCACGATGTCGAGGATTCAATCAATCCCGTACGCAATTCCCTTTGTCCATCGGTATGTTACTTGCCCGAGATTCGATCGTCGGTATCCTTATACCTTGTTCAATCTCGTTACCGGCAAGTCTCTTTACTCGTTCCGTAATGCATGATCCCGTGGCTAACTCCTTAGTCACATTGAGCTCATTACGATGATGCATTACCGAGTGGGCCCAGAGATACCTCTCCGTCATACGGAGTGACAAATCCCAGTCTCGATTCGTGCCAACCCAACAGACACTTTCGGAGATACCTGTAGTGCACCTTTATAGTCACCCAGTTACGTTGTGACGTTTGATACACCCAAAGCATTCCTACGGTATCCGGGAGTTGCACAATCTCATGGTCTAAGGAAATGATACTTGACATTAGAAAGCTCTAGCGAACGAACTATACGATCTTGTGCTATGCTTAGGATTGGGTCTTGTCCATCACATCATTCTTCTAATGATGTGATCCCGTTATCAATGACATCCAATGTCTATGGTTAGGAAACCATAACCATCTATTGATCAACGAGCTAGTCAACTAGAGGCTTACTAGGGACATGCTGTGATCTATGTATTCACACATGTATTACGATTTCCGGTTAATGCAATTATAGCATGAACAATAGACAATTATCATGAACAAGGAAATATAATAATAACCATTTTATTATTGCCTCTAGGGCATATTTCCAACACCACACCCCCTGTTATTCTCCGGCGACGGTAGCCTCAAACCGCAGCCGAACCAGTCAACCCTCATACTCACCTCCGCGTGGGCATCCACTGTTGCGTATTCCCTGGGTCCGGGTCATTCCCTTCCTAGGTCGCGCTGTCGTCCACCACCTTGGTGCTCTTGGACGGTACGACGTCGTCAACACGGTCAACGAATGATAACCATCACAAGAGGACTGTACGTGGAGAGGCTGACAGCTGGGTCCATGGCCGCACGCAAGGAAGTGCCTCCTTATTACTTGCAAAATAATGATTCCTCCACCTGACAGCTCGGACCCACCAGAAGGGCCTCTGTATTTCGCTAAAAAAATGTTCCCCCTAACAGCTAGGATCCATCGGCTTTAAGGAAGTGCCTCCTTACCCCCTGGCAGCTGGGACCCACCAGGTCAAAGCATACATAGAGTTATCTGTCTGGTTGCGAACGTGTACATACATAGTGGTCGATCGGTCTCTCTGCAGCGATGACCCGTTGCCGAGTAAGGGGCGGCAGATGTCGTAGTAGAACCGCCGACGTAGCATGTCACGCAGTCCCGTTTATATCGTGTACACGTACGTACAACCACACTGCAAGAAAGTAAATACGGCTACGTACGTACATACGGGCGTGGTCTCAAACGCGTACAGCGACATCGTCCTATTCATCGGCAGCCAACTGGCTGGGTCGGAACGAAGGAAACAGCGTCGTGTTCATCGGGAGGCAACCGACTGGGTCGGAATACGTCCTGTTCATCGGGAGCCAACCGTCTTGGACGGAACAGCCGAAACGAGGTCTGGCGTACCACAGAACGGAGGAAACGGCCTTCTGTTCGACAGCGTATGGTCGAAACGGGATCCTGTTCATTGGGAGGCGTTTGCCGTACCGCAAAACAGAGGAAACGGACTTCTATTTGAGCGCCTACGGTCGAAACGGGGTCCTGTTTATCGGGAGGGGTGTGGCGTACCACAAAACGGAGGAAACAGACTTCTGTTCGAGCGCCTACGGTCGAAACGGGGTCCTGTTCATCCATCGTCTACTGCCTCGCTCCAGCCTCCACGGGCTACTATTCATCCACCGTCGACTTCCTCCAGCCTCCACCAACGACTGTTCATCCATAGGCTACTATTCATCTAGCCTCCACCGGCTACTGTTCATGGAGCCTCCACAGGGTCCAGTTCATCCACCCCTAACCGGCTGGGGTGAGGCGGCCTCCTCGGGGTCATGTTCATCCAGCGACAACCGCCTACTACAACAGGGTCCTGTTCATCCAACCCCCACCGGGAACTGTTCATCCACAGCCTCGACTCACCACATCTCGACTCGTTCTACGTATCACGTGCGCGGTAGCAACCGTCACTGTTCATCTAGAGGCAACCCAACATACCGGCTGGCTACATCTCGCACGGGGCCAGGCTCGATCAGCTTCAGTAAGCAGCAGCAGCGATCGATCGCTCGGGTTCGGGTAGTAGCAGCAGCGAAGGAATCGCTCGGGTTCAGTTAACAACCAAGGGATCGATCTCTCGGGTTCAGTAACATAGCTAGTGCAATCGCTCGGGTTCAGTAAGCGAACGCCTCGCTCGGGTTCAGTTAGAGCCCAACGCCTTGCACACACGCGCATATGTGTACGAGAGAAACGCGCAAACCTCCATGCATCGCTCAGCCCCGACCACCCACCGTAACCGGGAACTCCCCGAAATTTTCCTCTCCCTCGCTTCTACCAAGATTTTTTCCGTCATGGATGGCCCAAACAATGTCATGCAGGTGCGTTCCCAGCCCGCCCAGGACGAAAAGCCCATTTTCTGTCATGATTTTTTGTTATAGAAGTAGGAGCCCACCACATCTATGATGATACGTGGTTTTGTCACAATTATCGTCATAGAAGTGTCATAACCATGACAGAAAATAATTCGTTCGGGCCAAAATGTCACAGATGTGTCTTTTTTTGTAGTGGTGATCATGAAACTTCGAATCAACCTGTTATTGAACTTCGTAGTTCGACCATGGTACGTTCTGCACCAGAGTGGTACGGTAATCCTATCCTAGAAGTCATGTTGTTGGACAACGGCAAACCTACGAACTATGAAGAAGCAATGATGAGCCCGGATTCCAACAAATGGCTTGAGGCCATGAAATCCAAGATAGTATCCATGTATGAGAACCAAGTATGGACTTTGGTAGAATTACTTGATGACCGTAAGGCCATGAAGAACAAATGGATCTTTAAGAAGAAGACAGACGCTGATGGTAATGTCACCGCCTTTAAAGCTCGACTTGTCGCAAAGGGGTTTCGGCAAGTTCAAGTGGTTGACTATGATGAGACTTTCTCACCCGTAGTGATGCTTAAGTCTGTCAGAATTATGTTAGCAATTGCCACATATTATGACTATGAAATCTCGCAAATGGATGTCAAACCAGCATTCCTTAACTAGAGGCTTCTCTCTCGAACAAAAAGCATACGATGGGTAAACAAACTACTGTTGGGCAATTGATAGAAAAGCGCATAGTTATGACGATATCCAAGGCAATGATCATGTATATAGGCATCACGTCCGAGGCAAGTAGACCGACTCATGCCTGCATCTACTGCTATTACTCCACACATCGCCCACTATCCATCATGCATCTCGAGTATTAAGTTCATAAAAAATGGAGTAACATCTTAAGTAAGATGACATGATGTAGACAAAGTAAATCCAATCAATATGAATAAACCCCACCATTTCCCCCTTAATAGCAACAATAAAAATACGTGTCTTGTCCATTTCTGTCACTCGGATATAGAGCACTGCAAAATTGAACCCATTACAAAGCACCTCTCCCATTGCAAGATAAATCAATCTAGTTGGCCAAACCAAACGGATAGATCGGAGAGAAATAAAAAGCTATAATAATCATGCATAAAAGAGTTCAGAGAAAACTCAAATAATATTCATAGATAATCTGATTATAAACCCACAATTCATCGGATCCCAACAAACACACAGCAAAAGAAGATTACATCGAATAGATCTCCGAGAACATCAAGGAGAACATTGTATTGAAGATCAATGAGAGTGAAGAAGCCATCTAGCTACTAGCTATGGAACCGTAGGTCTATGGTAGATTACTCACACATCATCGGAAGGGTGGCAAGGTTGATGTAGAGGCCCTCCGTTATCGAGTTTAGAGGCCTTCTATGATCGATTCCCCCTTCGGCAGAGTACCAAAAAAGGCTTCCATATGGGATCTCCGAAGAACAGAAACTTGCGGCGGCGGAAAAAGTATTTTGGGTGGCTCCCTGTTGGTTTCCCGATTTTAGAGAATTTATAGAGTTGGAATTAGGTAAAATGGAGCCACGGTGTCCCATAAGGTAATAGGGGGCGCTTGCCCCCCCGGCACGCCCTAGTGCCTTGTGGCCTTCTCGTTGCACATCTGGTCTCCTCCCGTAGCTTATAGGGTCTCTCTTGTCTAGAAAAAAATCATCAAAAAATTTCGGGGCATCTGGACTTCGTTTGGTACTGATTTCCTGGAAAACCAAAAATAGGCAAAAAAAACAGCAACTGACACTTGGCACTAAGTTAATAGGTTAGTCCAAAAAAATGATATATAATTGCATAAAACATCCAAGATGATACTATAATTGCATGGAACAACCAACAATTATAGATACCTTGGAGACGTATCAAGCATCCCCAAGCTTAATTCCTGCTCGTCCTCGAGGAGGAAAAATGATAAAAATAGATTTTTTTATGTGGAATGCTACCTAACATGTTCATCATGTAATCTTTGTTTTATGGCATGAATATTTAGATATGAATGATTCAAAGCAATAGTCTATAATTTGACATAAAGACATCAATAATCAGGCATACCAACAAACAATCATGCCTTTCGAAATATTAATGCTAAAGAACTCTATCCCTACAAAATCATATAGTCGTGTCATGCTCCATCTTCTTAACACAAAGTATAAATCATGCACTACCCCGGTGTCAGCCAAGCAATTGGTTCATACTTTTTAACGCTTCAGCTTTTTCAACTCTCACGCAATACATGAGCGCAAACCATGGATATAGCACTATGGGTGGAATAGCGTATGGTGGTAGAGATTGATATGGAGAAGATAAAAAAGAAGAAAGTCTCACATCGTCGAGGCTAATCAACGGGCTACGGAGATGCCCATCAATCGATGTCAATGCAAGGAGTAGGGATTGCCATGCAACAGATGCACTAAGAGCTATAAGTGTATGAAAGCTAAAAAAACTATGTGGGTGTGCATCCAACTTGCTTGCTCTAGAAGGCCTCGGGCAATTGAGGAAGCCCATCATTGGAATATACAAGCCAAGTTCTATAATGAAAATTTTCCACTAGTTATATGAAAGTGACTACATAGGAGACTCTCTATATGAAAAACATGGTGCTACTTTGAAGCACAAGTGTGGAAAAAAGATAATAACATTGCCCCTTCTCTCTTTTTCTCTCATATTTTTGTTGGGCTCTTTTTGACCTCTTTTTTTCTGGGCTCTTTTTGGCCTCCCTTTTTTTATTTCCTCACTTGGGATAATGCGCTGATAATGAATAATGATGATCATCACACTTTTATTTACTTACAACTCAAAATTACAACTTGATACTAGATCAAAATATGACTCTATATGAATGCCTCTGGTAGTGTACTAGGACGTGCAATGATCTAGCGTAACTTGTGCATATTGCCATTACTACTATCAAACTCTCAAAATGATATAAGTTAAGCATGAGAGTGCAACTATTTCTTTAAAATATAACCACCGTCGTACTCTAAAAGATATAAGTGAAGTACTAGAGCAACTGCCTAGCTCAAAAGATATAAGTGAAGCATAAAGAATATTCTAACAAATCACGAATAATGTGTGTTCCTCTAAAAAAGGTGTGTCCATCAAATATGATTGTGACAAACTAAAAACCAAACAAGGAAAAGACTGATATAATACACGACGCTCCAAGCAAAACTCATATCATGTGATGAATAAAAATATAGCTTCAAGTAATTTACCGATGGTTGGTAGAAGAAAGAGGGGATGCTATCTAGGCCATCCCCATGCTTAAAGTCTTGGGTGTCCTTGAATATTACCTTGGGCTGCCATGGGCATTCCCAAGCTTAGGGTCTTGCCACTCCTTATTCCTTCATCCATCGCAATCTTACTCAAAACTGAAAACTTCAGCACACAAAACTCAACAGAAAACTCGTGAGATCCATTAGTATAACAAGCAAATAATAAACTAGGTGTTGTTGTAAAACCATTCATATTTTATTATTGCATAATACCTACTATATTCTAACTTCAGCATGACTTAAACCCCCCGATAAATCCATAGATTCATCAAAACAAGCAAACTATGCACCGAAAACAGAATCTGTCAAAAACAGAACAGTCTGTAATGATCTGGACAATGACCATACTTCTGTAAATGAAACAATTCTGAAAATAGGAAAACATGGGAAATTTGTATATCAATCATGTGTAAAGAAGTCAGAATTTTATCGTGTTCCAGTGAATTTAGAAAATTCTGTTACTGGGTGCAAAAGTTTCTATTTTCTCACAGAATCAAAGCAACTATCATCCAAATCATCCCAAAGGCTTTACTTGGCACAAAGCCTAATTTAAACACAAAAACACAACCATAAAAGTAGCATAATTGTGTGCACACATAAAAACAGAAAATAAACAAGAGAAATAAAGATAACTATTGGGTTGTCTCCCAACAAGCGCTATCGTTTTACACACCTAGCTAGGCGTAACGCATAGTTTCAAGTGTTATCATCCTTAAAATTAATTACATATGTGGCCCTCATAATAGATTCATATGGTGTCTTAATTCTCTTTCTAGGGAAGTGTTCCATTCCTTTCTTTAATGGAAATTAAAATCTTATATTTCCTTCTTGCATATCAATCAAAGCACCTATGGTACGTAGGAAAGGCCTACCAAGTATTATGGGACAAGACGGATTGTAATCAATATCAAGCACAATGAAATCAACTGGCACATATTCCTATTTGAAAGAATAATAACATCATTTATTCTACCCAAAGGTTTCTTAATAGTGGAATCCGCTAAGTGCAAATTAAGAGAACATTCATCCAAATCATGAAGGACTAGCACATCACATAAAGATTTTGGCATAGTGGAAACGCTAGCACCCAAATCACATAAAGCATTGAACTCATAATTTTTTATCTTTATTTTAATAGTAGGTTCCCATTCATCATATAATTTCCTAGGTATTGGAACCTCCAATTCTAGCTTTTCTTCTAAAGCTTTCATCATCGCTGTACAATATGTTTAGTAAAAGCTTTATTTTGTTCATAAGCATTGGGTAAATTTATCATGGATTGCAACAAGGAAATACACTCAATTAAAGAACAACTATCATAATTAAAATCCCTAAAATCCAAAGTAGTGGGCACATCACTATTTAAAGTTTTGACCTCTCCAAACCCACTTTTATCAATTTTTTCATTAAGATTGTCACCCTTCGAACAATTGGGATGACTTCTAGCTAAAGGTGACTCATCTTCAGTCCCCTTTTCATCAAGTTTTATATTGCTAAACAAAGATTCAATGGGTGAGACACCAATCATTTTAATATCTTCATCATGATTAGGATAAAAACCGTGCGGAATCACTTTTTCTAGGAATTCTCGCTTAGCCCTCAACCTAGCGGTTCTTTCTTTACTTACATTAATGGAGACATAGATAGCTTTAATGGACTCAATAATATCAAGCTTGGGTGGCAAAATTTTAGACTTGAGATTTTCCGCATCATGAACAATTCTATCCATGTTCCTAGCCATATTATCAACTTTGCTCAATTTTTCCTCTATCATAGTATTGAAAATCTTTTGAGAATTAATAAATTCTTTAATATTACTTTCAAGATCAGATGGCATCCTATTATTATTATTATTATTATTATTATTATTATAGGAATTACCATAGGAATTGCCATAATTATTAGAGGAATTTCCAGAAAACGACCTAGGATTAAAATTGCTTTTGTAAGCATTACTATTGAAGTTGTTTCGTGAGACAAAATTCAAATCAATGGGATCATTATTTTGCTCAATCGAAGTAGACAATGGCACATTATTAGGATCAATATGAGCACTTTTACTAGCAACCACTTTCATAAGCGCATCGTCTTTATCACTCAAAGTATTAATTTCTTCAACAGAATTCACTTTCTTACTAGTAGGAGTTCTTTCAGTATGCTATTGTGAATAATTTGCCATAATATTATCAAGGAGTTCTGTAGCTTCTCCTAAAGTGATTTCCATAAAGGTACCCCCGCGGTGGAATCTAAAAGATTTCTAGAAACAAAGTTCAATCCCACATAAATTTTTTGTATGATCATCCATAAACTTAAAGCATGAGTGGGGCAATTTCTTATTAATTATTTCATTGTCTCCCAAGATTGTGCAACATGTTCATGCTCAAGTTGCTTAAAATTCATAATTTGATTTCTAAGAGAAATAATTTTTTCGGGAGGCAAATACTTGACAACAAAAGCATCCTTCCACTTATCCCAAGAATCAATACTATTTCGTGGCAAGGATGAAAACCAAGTTTTAGCACGATCTCGTAGTGAGAACAGAAATAATTTTAAGTTGACAATATTATTATACACATCTTTTTTACTTTGCATATCACACAATTCAACGGAAGTGTTAAGATGGGATGCAACATCTTCATTATGACTACTAGAAAATTGTTCTTTCATAACAAGATTTAGCAAAGCAGCATTAATATCACATGACTCCACACTAGTGGCGGGAGGAGCAATTTTAGTACTAATAAAATCATTATTATTAGTATTGGAAAAGTCACACAACTTGGTATTTTCTTGAGGCATCATGACAAAGCAAGCAAACAAGCAAAAAGGCAGACGAAAAATATTTTTGTGTTTTTGTGAAAATGTTTTAGAAGTGGGGGAGATGAAAATGAGAGGCAAAAGGCAAATGAAAGTAAGTGCAAGGAGATGAAAGCTTATGCGATGCTACTTGATAGGTTTTGGTGATGTATCCCCGGCAACGGCGCCAGAAATTCTTCCTCCTACTTGTGAGCTGCGTTGGGATTTCCTTCAGTAGAGATAAGTATTTCCCTCAGTTAAGAACCAAGGTTATCAATCCAGTAGGAGAACCACGCAAGACCTCGTGAATAACACTTACACACAAAAGAACAAATACTTGCACCCAACGCGATCAAGGGGGTTATCAATCCCCTCGACGGTTAATTGCAAGGATAAAGTCTGATAATGGTACATAGATAAACAAAAAACACAAAAACATTGATCATGATAAAGACAGACCCGACGGCCATAGTTTTCACTAGAGGCTTCTCTCTCGAAAAAAAAGCATACGATGGGTAAACAAATAACTGCCGGTCAATTGATAAAAAAACGCATAGTTATGACGATATCTAAGGCAATGATCATGTATACAGGCATCACGTCCAAGACAAGTAGACCAACTCCTGCCTGCATCTACTACTATTACTCCACACATCGACCGCTATCTAGCACGCATCTAGAGTATTAAGTTCATAAAGAACTGGGTAACGCCTTAAGATGTAGAAAAAGTAAATCCAATCAATATGAATAAACACCATCATTTTCCCCTTAATGCCAACAATACAAATAAGTGTCTTGTCCCTTTCTGTCACTCGGATATAGAGCACGACAAGATTCAACCCATTACAAAGCACCTCTCCCATTGCAAGATAAATCAATCTTGTTGGACAAACATAATGGATAGATCAGAGAGAAATACAAAGCTATAATAATCATGCATGAAAGAGTTCAGAGAAGACTCAAATAATATTCATAGATAATGTGATAATAAACCCATAATTCATCGGATCCCAACAAACACACCGCAAAAGAAGATTACATCGAATAGATCTTCAAGAACATCGAGGAGAACATTGTATTGAAGATCAAAGAGAGAGAGAGAAGAAGCCATCTAGCTACTAGCTATGGACCCATAGGTCTGTGGTAAACTACACACACATCATCAGAAGGGCATCAAGGTTGATGTAGAGGCCCTCCGTGATCAATTCCCCGTCCGGCAGAGTACCGGAAAAGGCCTCGAGATGGGATCTCCAAAGAACAGAAACTTGCAGCGGAGGAAAATGTATTTTGGGTGGTTCCTTGTTGGTTTTCCAATTTTAGAGAATTTATAGAGTTGGAATTAGGTCAAACGGAGCCACGGGGGGCCCACAAGGTACTAGGGCGCGCCTGCCCCCCTGGGTGCACCCTAGTGCCTTGTGGCCTTCTCATTGCACGTCTGGTGTCCTCCCGAAGCTTCTAGGGTCTCTCTTGTCCACAAAAAAATTATCCAAAAGTTTCGTGGCATTTGGAATTCGTTTGGTACTGATTTCCTAGAAAACCAAAAACAGGCAAAAAACAGCAAGTAGCACTTGGCACTAAGTTAACAGGTTAGTCCCAAAAAATAATATATAATTGCATATAAAACATCCAAGATTGATACTATAAACAATAAAAAATTATAGATACGTTGGAGATGTATCAATGCCTACATTACATTGATGAATTGGAGCTAGTGTGTATCACTCTAGGTTGTGACTGTTACATGATGAATGTCATCTGACACAAATATCCATCAGTGATCCAATGCCTACGCTTTTCATATATTGATCTTTGCTAAGTTACTTTCATTGCTGCTGCTATTACAATCACTACAAAACTGCTACTGTTACAGTTACTGTTGCTATTACTACTGCTATCAAATATCATACTACTATGCTACTGATCACCTTGCTACAGATATTTAGTTCTTCAGGTGTGGTTGAATTGACAACTCAACTGCTAATACTTACAAATATTCTTTGGCTCCCCTTGTGTCGAATCAATAATTTTGGGTTAAATACTATACCCTCAAAAACTGTTGGGATCCCCTATACTTGTGGGTTATCAAGACGTTTTTCTGACGCCGTTGTGGGGGAGCATAGCTCTATTTGTTGAGTCACTTGGGAATTATATCTGTTGATCACTATGAAGAATCTGAAAGACACTAGAACCAAGATCGTACCCTCTAAGACGAGGGGAGGTAAGGAACTGCCATCTAGCTCTGCACTTGATTCACCTTCTTTTTTGAGTAGGCTTGCGACACCACCACCCGCTATTCAATCTGATATGTCGCAAGTTATTGATGATGCTACTTTTGCTATGAATGATGCTATTGATTATGCTAGTACTCTGCTTAATGAAACTGTGCCACTAGGTGAATTTCTTGATGAACAACCTGCTAAAGCTAAAGAACTTGAAACTATTGAAACTGATGAAATTTATGAATCACCTATTACACCTAGCTCTCCTAGAATTGAAATGCCTAAGGTACCCGAGGGTTATGTTATGGATGTGGAGATAGCTAGAGAATTTCTTGCTTGTAATGATACAAATGATGTTAAGAAAATATTGAGTAAGCTGACAGAAAAATCTATGAATGCAAGAATGAAATATGATCCTAAGTTTGCTACTTCACCTATCTTTGTTACTGATATGGATTATGAATTCTCTGTCAATCCCGAGTTAATTACTTTGGTTGAAATTGATCCTTTTCATGGTTATGAATCTGAAACTTTTGTAGCACATCTTACTAAATTAAATGATATAGCCACCCTATTTGCTCATGAGGAAAAAAATCGCTACTACTATATTCTTAAGTTGTTTCCTTTCTCGTTAAAGGGTAATGCTAAGAAATGGTTTAATACTCTTGCTCCTGGTTGTGTATTCCCCAGGATATGATATATTACTTCTCCAAAAAATATTTTCCTGCTCATAAGAAACAAGCTGCCTTACAGAAAATATTTAACTTTGTGCAAATTGAAGAAGATAATCTCCCTCAAGCTTGGGGAGGGTTCTCCAATTAGTTAATGCTTTGCCTGATCATCCACTTAAGAAAAATGAAATATTTGATATATTTTATAATGGACTAAACAATGCTTCTAGGGATTACCTAGATAGTTGTGCTGGTTGTGTTTTCAGCGATCGAAGTGTTAAACAGGCTGAAGAATTATTGAATAATATAGTGAGAAATGATAATGATTGGACACTTCCTGAACCACCACCACTACTACAGGATGGTTCGGACGCGACACTACAATCAGAGACCCTTCGACGAAACTGTGTGTGATGCATTAATCGCAAACGGTAATGTAAAAAAACCATCAAAAAAGATACAAAATGTTTGTGATGGCAGAGACATCAAACATGGTTCATATTATAGTTGCGTGAGCGATGCGTGGCATATGGTTAATCCAGTAGAACTATTTGTGATGAGCCAGAACAACAGAAACGGGCAGCCATATGAAGGTGTGTGTGATATACGACATACAGTTCACTCGGATGAACTGTTTGCGATTGGGGAACGCAACAGAAACGGTCGGCCAGATCAAGGTTTGTGTGATATACGGCATACGGTTAACTCAGATGAACTATTTTTGATTAGGAAACACAACAGAAACATTCAACTTAACAAGATGTGCGTGATACATGGCATGCCGTTCACATAGATGAACTATTTATGATGATCTAAAAGAACACAAATGATTCATGTAAACAAGATGTGTGTGATACGCGGCAAACAGGCCACTCGGATGAATTGTTTGCGATGAGAAAATATAACTCAAATGGTTACTACAATTCATTCGTGTGTGAGTATCTGTGTAGAAAACAACTTTGTAAAATGCAAATGAGTTGCTTGCGATCGCTAGGAGTATCGCACACGATGCGTGGTGTGAGTACGCGTGTGCGATGATTAGTAAGTTACACATATGTTTCCTTATGTTACCACATGTGTGATAACACGTGACACTGCATACGGTTGTCGGGTTGAGTGCTCCACTTATGTCTTCCCACGCTCCAGCGAAGCCTTCGCATGCTCCATAGGGGTGAATTGTAAAATCCCCTAGCCAGCTGCTAGCTGTAAATAACCACAACAATGGCCGGCGGCGGCGACTCACTACCGATCCACTTGCTAGCTAGTTATCCACACATACCGGCATACCCCCATCGGCCGACGACGGGATGGAGTTGCACGATGGGAATGGCTGTCGGAGATCGTAGTTTAGGTTAATTAATTATACCTCGAGAGTCGGATGAGCACGCGGCAATCATCCGACTCTGGAGGTGTAATTAATTAACCTAATCTATGATCCTCAATTGCCAAGTCAGATCTCATCGACCACGACCACGAGGAGGGCACCCACAAAGGGTCTTCCAAGGTGAAACAGCCCATCTGCGACATCAGGGAGCACACCATGGATTTGTGCTCTTCCAACTAGAAGGATCCCGTCCATGACAAGTGAGGCAATATCCTATCAGCAAATCATACTTTTTCTAGCTAGCCAACCTGTACCCTTTGTTGTAGTAGCTTTTGCCATGCGATGTTTTAACCGTGCCGTGTTTAATTATTTCATTTATGCGAAAATGTAATGTTCAATAGGGCTATGTGATGTTTAAGTATGAATTGTCCACTTCAGTTTCACGAATGGCTATATTTGGTTGTTTATAGTGAGTAGATGCCTTGTTTATCTGTATTTGGTTGTTAGGTTGGTTGCAGTGAGCATTTGTCCAGTTATCAAGCAGATGCCTTGTTTATCTGTATTTGGTTGCTAGGTTGGTTGCAGTGAGCATTTGCCCAGTTTTCAAGCAGATGCCTTGTTTATCTGTATTTGCTTGTTAGGTTGGTTGCAGTGAGCATTTGTCCAGTTTTCAAGCATATGCCATGTTTATATGTATTTGCTTGTTAGGTTGGTTGTAGTGAGCCTCAGTCCAGTTTTCAATGGATATATTTGGTTGTTATACTTATCATATATGCCTTGTTTATTTCAGTTATTCACAATGTGATGTTCATTATGTGCAAGTCGGAACTGTGTTGTTCGATTTCATCAATACCAGTTTGAACGGCTATATTTCGTTCCTGTTATACCTGGTGTAGTTAACACATGCCCTCTATTTCAGTTTTACACATCTATACAGTGTGATGTTTAAGAATGAGCTACATTCTATTCATTTTCAATAATACCAGTTTGAATTACAATATTTGGTGGCTGTTAAGCCTGTTGTAGTTAACATTCCCTTCCATTTTATATCTGCTTTAATAGCATGCTGATACCAACACATTCAAGCTATCATTTGGAGATGATGTTGTTTACCTTGGCTATATTTGTTTGATGTTAAGTTTGCTGTACTTATCATGCCTTTCCACTAATTATGCAGGATAAAAATGGGAGTGGCCAGCATTTTCCGCCGAGGTTAGTTTCATCCCTTGTCTTGTACTCCCACTGTCGATCCATAATGTAGTGCATATAGATCCAGGCCTGGACACTTTTTAGCTTCTAATACTAACTTGTTGCTTGTAGGTACATATATCCTTGGCAAAGATCCATGCATCGACCCTTTTTGCCTATGGGGCAATGAGATATTCATGAACCAGCATCAAGTGAGGAAACTATTAAGGATTATTAGCAAAAAGATACGAACGATGGCTATCAAATTATTTGTTTACACTCTATCAAACACAACAGTTTGCTGTAGGATGGTAACTACAAACTCTGTAACCTTCTCTTTTTACTACCCATAATGAGTTGTTAGACAACAATGTCTGAATCTTTTTCGTTTGCAGTGGTTCCCAAAGCAGTTTACTCAAGATTACCTCGCAAAGTACTTGATTGGTGGACATGCAATGAAGGTTCAAGTATTTCATCGAGACTACAATGAGCATCGAGAAGTCCTATTGAAGACAGTGAAGGATGGGTGCGCAGCCATCACAAGGGGTTGGCCTAGTGTCGTGCACGCTTTATGGATGGAGGAGGGCACAATATGGGCATTCTGCTTCACCTTCTCCAGCAACCAGAATGTCTTTCGCCTCTCTCTTTATAGTCTTTAGTACAACTATGGTTCATCATTCTTTACTTGGTGCTTCTGTAGTTCTTCAGTATATATACCTGTGCATGGAATTATGCACTCGTCCTTGAACCTATATTTGTAATAAACATGGTTCGATATGAAATAAGTGATTGCCTACTTTCAAATTCAAAATCTGTCATTTTTAAATGCAGGGATTAAATTAGGGATAAATTAGGTTCTGCAGGCCAGTACACTGCACAGGGTTTGCGAAAGCAAAACATCTGCGATAAACGTTGAGATCAGACACGTTTCTCAAATCCACTATGTGTGCGATGAATCTCTACTGCATACACGATCAACCAAGAAAAAATGTGCGAGATTAACAACAGCAATGCACACAGTTCCTTCTTATTAAATGTTTGCGAAAATCACCTTATCACACACGCTTGGCAATTATGGACTGTTTATGATGTCGTGCACATCGTAAACGTTTGCTCATAGAAGAACGCGTGTGATAGGCCTTCATCCGACGCGGGTATGACGGATGAATCGTGTGGGATATATTCATGCTTCGCATACAGTTTTATAGGGACAACTGTATGCACTCTTACATCAAATCGCATACTGTGAAGGAAAAGTAAATGTGTGTGATTGTCTGCTTATCATACATGTTCTATAATCATGAACTGTTTGTGATGGAGCATGCATCGTAAACGTAGCACCATGGAAGTCCGTCTGCGATGGTAATGCAAGCACAAACGAGTAGCAAGGATGGAGCGTTTGGGATATTCGAGATATCACAAACAGTTGTTTGAAGATTCGCGTTTGGGATAGATGTCGGCATCGCATACGCTTATTTATGCAAAACGTATGCATTGCTACTCCCTATCCCCGATGGTTTCTGGGTCATGTGGGAAGGACCCCCGTATTGCACACACTGGCCTAGCGACGGATTAAAATGGCGTCGCGGAAAGGGGTTAAAAATCGTTTGTATAGCAGCTCGCTGTAATAGTGCACCTAAGCCAACTCTGAAGAAAAGAGGTATTATATTCCTCAGTCCTGAAGATATGCAAGAGGCAAAATATGTTAATAATTTACCACCTATTGAAGAAATACATGGACTCAATACCCCGACACAGGTAGTAGAGTTAAATTCTCTTACAAGATTTGATGAAGGTGATATTCCTCATAATAAATCTGCTAGTCAATGCCTGGATGAATTTGACAATTACATTGTTAAGCAAGAACACTTTAATATGTATGTTAGCAAGCAATTGGAACGAAATGCTTTCATGATTGATCACTTGAGTGACTTGATGTTTAGAATTTCCAGTGATGTTAAAGTTCTAGGTAAACATGAATCCATGGTTCATACTCAGCTAGAACAAATTGCTAAGTCACAAAATGACCTACTTAATGTGATGAATAATAAAATGAATGATCATGCTATTAGAGTAATGACTAGAGGAGGTAGAATGATTGAGGAGCCACTTTATTCTCAAGGTCATCCTAAAAGAATTGAGCAAGATTCCTAGAGAATTAATAATGATGTACCTAGTTCTTCTAAGAAGAAGAAGAAAAGGAAAAACAAAAATGATAGAACTTTGCATTCTTCTAGTGAACCTGAGGTAGAAAAAAACCCCTGAGAATAATAATAATATTTCTATTTCTGATGCTGAGACACAATCTGGTAATGAACATTCACCTAGTGATAATGATAATGATGATGATGTTCATGTTGATGCTCAACCAGATAATGATAAAGAACCTGAAGATATAGAAATAGAACCTATTGTTGATCTTGATAACCCACCTCCTAAGAATAAAAGAGATTTCATTGCTAGAAAACATGGTAAAGAAAGAGAACCATGGGTTCAGAAACCCATGCCTTTTCCTACTAAGCCACCTAATAATAAGGATGAGAAGAATTTGAACGCTTTGTTGAAATGCTTAGGCTAGTCTTTTTGCGTACTCGTTTGACTTATATCTTGAACATGGCCCCATATGCTAAGTATATGAAAGATATTGTCACTAATAAAAGAAAGATACCAGGAGCTGCAATTTCCACCATGCTTGCATATTATTCTTTTAAGGGTGGAGTACCTAAGAAGCTAGGAGATACATGAATACCCACTATACCATGCTCCATTAAAAGAAGTTATCTCAAAACTTTTTATGTGATTTGGGAGCCGGTGTTAGTGTTATGCCTTTATCTATATATAGAAGACATCATTTGAATAAGTTGACACCTACTGAAATCTCTTTGCAAATGGCAGGTAGATCAACTACTATACCTATTGGTATTTGTGAGGATGTGCCTGTTGTAGTTGCAAATGTTACTATCTTAATAGACTTTATTATACTTGATATGCCCGAGGACGACAATGCGTCAATTATCCTTGGTAGACCCTTATTGAATACTTTAGGGGCTGTTATTGATTGCAACAAAAGCAAGATCACTTTTCATGTTAATGGTAATAAGCATACGGTATACTTTCCGAAGAAATAACTCCAAGTGAACGGTATCAATTGTATTGAAGAAGTTTCGACGAACACTATTGGAGGTTTTGAATTCCCTCTTCCTTCTGTCAAAAAGAAATATGGAACTCTTATTGTAGGGAAGATGCATATCCCCATTGAGGTAACCTAGTGTTATACAAAGATTCTTCGGTTTCATGTTACTCGGAAACAGTTTGTTAATAAGACTTGATCAACCTTATTAACAGATTCTTTTTTAGGGGCATGTGGTCGATGAATTTAGTAAGCACAACTTTCTGTACCTATTGTTTGCTCTCTGTTATTTCTAGTTTAATAAATTAAAATGCCAAGATTATCCTGTTTTTTGATTTATCTGTGCAATAAAAAATGGCCCAAAAATAGAAGTGCTTAGAATGTCGTAAAATTTTAACATGATTTTTTCTTGGAATATATAAGAATTTCTGGCACTGAATACATCCCAGGGGGGTGACCCTGTTGCTCACAAGGCAACAGGGCACAGCTACCCCCTAGGTGCGCCAAGATGCCTTGTGGGTCCCAGAGGACCCCACTCACTTAGTACTTCAGCCCACATCATCCCTTACGTCGAGAGAAAAATCTTGGTTGCTCTCTCTCTCATGTTCTTGCTCCCATACATGAGATTTTCGATCTCTTTGCTCGGAGCTCCGCTTCCGAAACTGTTTTGAGGGATTGCTCCTTGGTATGTGACTCCTCCATTGCTCCAATTAGTTTTTGCTTTAGTGGATTATATTTTGCATATTTTGTTGCTCTTGGTGCTACTGAAAATGAGCTTGCTGTTGAATTCTTTGAGTTCCAAGTAGTTTGAATGCTTGATATAGCCTCTAGACATCCATATGAGTAGTTGATATCAATCTTGTGAAGTTTTGTTGACATAATTTTGTGGTCCAAAAATTTCAGAAATTTGTTCGTAGGAAAATGAACTTCTACCAGAGAGGTTCTTCGAGCCGAAGTGCTAAGGGGATTGTTGGGGATGCCCAGGACTGTGACTTCAACATTTTGTGTAGGGCGGTGGTCCGGCCATGTGAATGGTCACACAATGCTTTCATGAACGAAGCCGGATTTCACCAAGAGTTTGCACAATTCATTGCAAATGCCGGGTTGACTGACTTCCTCGCAGATGAGTGTGATCAGTACCACATCCTTACAAATTCCTTTGTGCAAAAGTTCCATTTCTTGCATAGGCTCGAGCCTCCCATGGTGCGTTTTGATTTATATCCTGAACATCGTGAGATACAATTTACTGAGTTCAGTCAGATATGTTTGGTTCCCTCTGATAGGGAATTAGGGAACCTTGACCGGAGGAGTTTGAGGCTTCCTCCGTACTTTAACTATGGGAGAGCATAGGGGCGTGTCAAAAGCCCGAGTCACTAGTTTGCATTTCCCTGTTGTGCATTACTTTGCTTTATTGATTGGGAAATGTTTGACTGCTAGGGAGGAAGGTGGCATGCTTAGTGCCCCTGACCTTGCCATTTTACGCCGCGCACTTTTTGCTGACAACACTTATAGCCTTGAAGCTATTATTACGTGCTGCCTGCACACTAACAGGACTAGGGGTAAAGTTCATGGTGGTATTTGTGCTACTCGCTTGGCGAGACATTTTAATGTTAATATATGCTACAATGATTACTTGCTGCCTAAGGTTTATCTGGATCACCAGTCTATGACAGATCACCACTTTATTGATGACCATGAGCCTCCTCACCACATTCGTCATAACTTAGTATTTAGTGAGGATACTCGTGATATTATTCCGTTGCCTGCACCTTCTTTGTTTGAATCTCATGCCAGGAACGGATACACCGTCATGCCACCAGATATCACTGCTTACCGAAACCCGTTTGCCGCAGCTGAGAACGAGGCCCAGGCTTGGGACGCTCAAGTGCCGCCGCCTCACCACTATCCTACCAGACCCGATGGCTACTACGGATGGTGATTACCAAGCTAGGCCAAAAGCCTAAGCTTGCACTATTGTAGGAATGCCTAGTAATGGCGGGCGGGAAAAGCCCAGTAGTGGTAGGCCAGGGTCCCAGGGGCACCTGCCACTGACCTCCCGCCACTTCTATAACAACATCAATGGCGGGTGCGCCACTGGTGGAGCACTTTCCATGGCAGGTGCGCAGGACTACCCGCCAGTACTGAGGTTTCTGCAGTGGCGGGCGGGGAGATGCGTCCGCCAATGCTTACACTTTAAGCAGTGGCGGCCTTCATGCAGCACCGCCACTGATTGTTGCACCAGGCTAGAACTAAAAACACTGCCGTGGAGCATATATTATGCTGCCACAACAGCGTTGGCTGATGCAAATAGGGGACGGTTATCAATTAAATGCGACCAAATCAGGACTAGTGATAATAAATGAAAATAAAGAATGAGAAGTACATTAAGAATAAATGAGTTACACAAAATACATGCATGGTCATCAAATATAGTGCATGATGCCAAATATGTTTAGTCACGGTTTCAGTTTTGTCCATTGCAATAAGCTTGTCGGTGCAACAAACCCTAGGCGTGTGTTGCCCGGACTGTACACGGGCACAAGAGCAAGGTTGCAACATCCAAGACGAGACCAAGCCGAAGAGATAGCTCTTTGAGAAATCAAAGGGCGGATCAAGAAGACCAAGACCAACCAAGTGTGCAAGATATCACTGAGGAAAAACCTCCCTTGCCGGGTAGGCGAGCCTGGCAGGGTCGAGGTCACCCAAAGGACAAGTCTCAAGACTCCCCCGGCAAGCCTGCCGGGGACGCCGAGGGCGGACTATCCTGCCAAGGCGCCACCGCTCCACCTCACAGCAACGCAAGTCACCTATCGGTGCGGTGTCGAGCCCCCAAGTGATTAAGTAGCTGTTATTTGGCATGTGGCAGCCATTTCCGAGGAAGATCACCCCTAAATGACACCCGTCCAGGAGACGTGTCACGCAGACAGGCAAGAAGGTGGCTGAATGGCGCGGTAAGGCTACTGGGCTACACCCATGATGTGACACTAAGCGGTGCATTTAATGCGCCTTGTCATGTCTGCAGAGTTAGGTATGATAGCACTATTTGCTATCCAATCAGTACGTAATGACTGATTTGCCATTGTGGTGACCCCTTGACCTATAAAAGGAGGGCCGTGGCAACCTTAGAAAGGATTCGGACCCCTGTACACTCATATGCGCGTAGCCGCTCTTGTCCCAAGGTGACCTTGCCGGGCTAGAGCGCTGCATCTCCACCACGATCCTTCCATCAATCCACCAAAGCAGGAGTAGGGTTTTACGCCTCGCGGCGGCCCGAACCTGGGTAAAAACTACTCGTGTCATCCCTGCCGTGCTGCTCTACGCTCTCCGCTCTTTGTGCAATGTGCTCTTCCCCCTTGCCAAACCACAAGGGGCCGATGGTCCCATAGGTGGCCGTGTTATACCATGACATCTTTGGCGCGCCAGGTAGGGGGAAGCGCTTGCGCGAACCCGAGGGTGTAAGCAGTGCGTCATCTTCATCATCGTTTTCTTCATCAACGGCTTCATCATCCATGGCGCCCAAGAAAAAGTCCGATGCTACAGCTCACCCGTCCACCTCGAAGGCCCCTTCGCATGCGGCCAGTGATGTCGTGGGGGCTACGGAGGCGCATGGGGATGTGGGCACCACGGGGGACGTGGCAGGCGCAGGCGGCGTCGTCGCCATTCCCCCTGCGGCCGAAACGGGAGCGGGAGGCACCGGAGAAGGACATCGTCAACAGCATCCCAGTGGCCATGCTCCACAGGATGTGGGTGGAGGGATTATTCCATCTCCACCTCTCCGCCCCACTAATGAACGCAGCCACGGCGATGGCGCTCGCTCTGGGGTGAACCGCAACCCTCTGGCCGCCCCCGCTGCGGGTGCGGCTACAGGGCACGCACCACCCCCAGGACAAGCTAGCCGAGATGGTGCGCCGAATGGGGTCGCCAATCCCCAAGCGCATCCACCTTGTCTCCATGCTACCCTGGCGACTGGCTCACGGCGACGAGAGCATGACACCATCACTACCGGCACCATCAGAAGCCAGGCGACGTCGCGATCTACGTCGTCATCTATGCCGAGCACCGCTTCGGAGGCCATGGCGCAGGACCAACTCTTGTTGAGATTTCCGCCGGTGGCCGATCAGATGGATGAGTGGAGAGCCACCATTCAGAGCTTGATTGGTTTCGCTGAGGCGGGAGGATCACAGCGGGGAGGCCCGCCACAGCCTCCATAGGCAGCGACGACAGCCTGAGCTGCTGGCTGTACCGAAGGGGCCACCCCCACGGTGCAATCCCCATCGCGACAGCCAGCGCAGGGGCCACAGCCAGAGCCATGCAGCCAAGAACCCGACAATGTATCGATGGCTTCGTCTGATCCCCGAGCACGTCAAGACGAGCGACAAGTCCTGGAAGCCGGGTGGAGGGAGGACGCGCGCGTCACCATCGAACGACGTCGCGAAACCCGCCGCCAGTCTGATAGGCGCAATGGCCCCGACGCCGACAAGCCTGTGCCCGGTGGAGACGGATACCTGTCTTTTGAGGTTGGGTGCCCCGCCATCACTCGCGAGCTGCGGCAAGTCCATTGGCCATCTGCCCGTATGTTCAAGCTTGAGATAATAGAAAAGTACGATGGAAGATTGAACCCGGCAGAGTTCTTGAGCATCACCATTGCTGTTCAAGCCACCGGAGGAAGAGATGAGAAGGTATTCGCCAACTACTTCCCTTTGGCACTCAAGCCAAACGTGAGGTCGTGGCTGATGCACTTGCCAGAGAACTCCATCTCGACCTGGGCCGACCTGTGCCATGAATTTGTTGGCGCCTTCACGGGCGGTCATCAAGAACCAGGGCGGCCCAGCGACTTGCAGCTCCTCCCACAGAAGGAAGGAGAGAGTTTGCGGAAATACTTGCGGAGGTTCAGCCGGGTGCACAGGAACATTCCGGACATCCACCCGACAGCTGTGATAGCTGCATTCCAGTCCAACGCACGCAACCGCAGGATACGTTCCAAGATGAACGTCCGGTTGCCCAAGACCGTGAATGAGCTATACACTTTGGCGAATAAGTGTGCCCGAACAGAGGAGGGGAGGAGTCTCCCCGGTGAAGAAGATGGCGTCGACATTGACTCAGAGGATGACGACGATGCCACCAATCAGAAGAAGAAGAACAAGAAACGCAACAAGAAGCGCAGGGATAAGGCAGTGCTAGCTGTTGAAGGGTCGAGTACTCCTAGTACCGGCAAGAAGGCCAAGACCGAGGCTCCTGGCAAGGAAGTTGCCGCGTGCGTTGATTGCCGGGAAGCCACTGCTGCCGAGAAGGCTGGGAAGGCCGATGGGCCGTACTGCAAGATCCATCGGACCAAAGGCCATGATCTTCAAGAGTGTCATCAGGTTGAGCAACTCGTCAAGAAGCAGAAGGCTGAGTACGAGAAGCGTGACAAAGAGAGAGATCAAGATGGCGTTGGCGGGAAGGGCCGAGGCAGCAGAGGAGGTCGCCCCGGCAAGGCCCCTCAGTATCAAGGGAAACCTGCCAGAGGCTATGAGAAGAAGGAATGCGATGATGAGAGTGATGAAGGAGATGAAGAGGAAACCAGTGAATAGGAGTTCCAGAAGGCTACTGACGCCCTATGCATTGACGGAGGTGCATCCTTGCATTCCTCTCACCACCAGCTTAAACAGTGGGTGCGTGAGGTCAATGCCGTGGAGCCAGTGCCAGATTCTCGGAAGCCACTCAAGTGGTCCTGCACGCCCATCATCTTTGATGAAGAGGATCACCCTAATCGCACCACCGCAGTAGGGTGTTTGCCGTTGTTGGTTGCACCAACAATCCGCAACCTCAAAGTCACAGCGATGTTGGTTGACGGCAGGGCCGGGTTGAATCTGATTTCTCCCAAGGTCATCAGCAAGCTCCAGATAGCAGATGAAGAGCTCAAAGTTACTAGTACTTTCCAAGGGATCAACCCCGGCAGAAGTCGTCCTAAGGGGAAGATCACACTACCGGTAATGTTTGGTGGGAGTTAAAGTACTGGACTGAGAAGATCGTGTTTGATGTGGTTGACCTCCCCCTGCCATACAATGGAATCCTTGGTCGTCCAGCCCTGGCAAAATTCATTGCGGCATCCCACTATGCCTACAACACGCTGAAGATGCCAGGGCCAATGGGCATCATTTCCATTCCATCAGACAAAAAGGATGCAATTATATGCGTGGATAAGATGTACCGAGAAGCAGTCGCTGCAGAGGCCGCGAAAGCTACCGCTCCCGCCAAGGAAAGCAAGAAAGGGAAGAAAGCTAGCAAGGATGCCAACAAGGAATACGGGAAGCGCGCCTCTTCAGAGTGCACTGCGCCTGTTGATGACTTGCCAGAGAGTTCCAATAAGCAAGAGACCAAAGGTTGTTGTGCCCGTTGTGAAGAAGGTCCCGACAGGGCTGGTTGGCGCTGATGGTACATTTACTATCCGCTCCACCCTCGACGACAAATAGGAAAGCGCGCTCGTTGCCTTCCTGCGGGCGAATGTCAATGTGTTTTCTTGGCAACCATCTGACATCCCCGGTGTTCCCAGGGAGGTAATCGAGCACCACCTTGTTGTCTGCCCACATGCCCGGCCCGTCAAACAGAAGGTCTGAAAGCAAGCTTTGGAGCAGCAGCAATTTATTGCCGAAGAGATCAAGAAACTCGAAGCTGCTGGTTTGGTCAGAGGGGTATTGCATCCAACTTGGTTGGCGAATCCAGTGGTGGTGCACAAGGCGAATGGGAAGTGGAGGATTTGCATAGATTTCACAGACCTGAATAAAGCATGCCCGAAGGACCCATTCCCCTTGCCGCGCATCGATCAGATTGTGGATTCCACCTCTAGATGCGACCTGCTTTCCTTCTTGGATGCCTACTCCGGGTACCACCAGATTTTCATGTCCAAGGAAGATGAAGAGAAAACCGCGTTCATAACCCCATGTGGCACGTAATGTTTCGTACAGATGCCCTTCGTGTTAAAAAGCGCTGGATCCACCTTTGCAAGAGCAGTGCAAATTGGTTTTGTGTCACAGCTGCATAGGAATATTGAAGCTTACATGGATGACATAGTGGTCAAAACCAAACACAAATCAACCCTCATTCAGGACCTGGAAGAGACCTTTGTGAATCTTCGCAAGATCAACTTGAAGCTGAACCCGGAGAAGTGTGTGTTTGGTGTTCCTTCCGGTAAGCTACTTGGCTTCTTTGTGTCCCACCAGGGGATAGAGGCCAACCCCGACAAGATCAAGGCGATCGAGCAGATTCAAGCACCCAAGATAGTTAAAGATGTGAGGCATTTGATTGGATGTGTTGCTGCACTGAGTAGGTTCATTTCCAAGTCTACCGAGCGTGCTTTGCCGTTTTTTAAAATCTTGAAGACGGCATGGCCCATGGAGTGGACCCCGGAGGCAGACGCTGCGCTGCAAGATTTGAAGACCTACCTTTCCTCTATTCCCACCCTAGTCGCTCCTAAACCACGAGAGCCATTGCTGCTATACCTAGCGGCAACCAATCAAGTGGTTAGTGCAGCACTGGTGGCCCAGCGGGAAGTAGATGAAGGAGCCGCCATGGCAACCATCCCCTCCGGAGAGAAAAGTGAACTCGTCCCGACAAGTTCAGGAACAGATCAGAACAAAGAAGAGCAGGGCAGCGGAGACAATTCCAGAATCGCGGCAAGGAAGAAGGTGGTGCAGTGGCCAGTGTACTTTGTCAGTTCCCTACTGCAGGGGGCTAGATAAAGGTACTCTGGCATGCAAAAGTTGATCTTTGGCCTCGTCATGGCCTCAAGGAAACTGCGCCACTACTTCCAAGCCCATGAAATCACGGTTGTTACCCGCTTCCCCTTGCAACGCATACTGAGGAACCCTGAGGCCACTGGCAGAATAGTGGAGTGGGCTTTGGAGTTATCAAGCTTTGGTTTGAAGTTTGAGAGCACATCAACTATTTAGAGCAGAGCGTTGGCGGAGTTTATTGCAGAATGGACACCAACTCCAGATGAAGAGACGCCAAAGACAATTATTCACGGCAGGGAAGCACCCCAAGATTGGATCATGTACTTTGATGGTGCCTTCTCCCTACAAGGTGCGGGAGCTGGCGTGCTTATCGTCGCACCCACTGGGGAGCACCTCAAGTACGTGGTTCAAATGCATTTCCCCGGGGAGAAGGCCACCAACAACACCGCAGGATATGAAGGACTCCTTGCCGGGCTCAGGATCGCAATAGAACTGGGAATCAAGAAGTTGATCATTCGTGGAGACTCACAACTTATGGTGAGGCAAGTAAACAAGTATTATCAAAGTCCATTGATGGAGGCATACGTGGAGGAAGTGAGAAATCTGGAGGAGCGCTTTGACGGATTGCAAATAGAGCACGTACCCCGTGCGGAAAACAGCATTGCTGATCATCTGTCAAAGTGCGCTGCGCAAAAGCTTCCTGTGGAACCAGGGACTTTTGTTCTCCACCTGACTCAGCCCTCCGTATCCCCGGCAACAATGGCCAGAAAGAGGAGAAAACTGGACTCCGGCAAGCCTCTCCTGGAAGAGCTTCCTAAAGCCCCCGGCAGAGAGGTTGGCGGGAACAACTCCACTTCACTTGGCAAGCAGCACACTCCTGCCGAACTTCCAATTCTTGCGGTTGAGGCGTGCACTCCCACGAATGAGGAGGTGCCGCTGATCCTTGTTGTCGAGCCTCAGGCTCCAACTTGGGCACGGCACATAGTCCGTTACCTCCAAATAGGAGAACTTCCCTAAGAGCAAGAAGAAGCTGAAAAAGTAGCCCGGAGGGCCAGTATGTATCAGTTCGTCGATGACGTACTATACAGAAGGAGGCCCAACGGTGTGAAATTAAAGTGCGTTTGCCAGGAAGAAGGGAAGGAACTGCTGGCAGAGATACACAAAGGCATGTGCGGCTCCCATATTGGATCAAGGGCCCTGGTCGGAAAGGCTTTTCGGCAAGGTTTCTACTGGCCCACGGCCCTCCAAGATGCAATCGAGCTAGTCACCAGATGTGAAGCCTGCCAGTTCTACTCCAAGAATATCCATCAACCTGCTCAAGCTCTCTGGACGATCCCTTTGTCATGGCCCTTTTCAGTCTGGGGGCTCGACATCTTGGGCCCCTTCCCCCGTGCTACCGGGGTCTTTGAGTTCCTGTACGTCGCCATCAACAAGTTCACAAAGTGGTCAGAAGTGGAGCCCGTGAGGAAGGTGACCGCACAGTCAGCTATCAAGTTCTTGAAAGGATTGGTGTGCTATTTTGGAGTACCCGCCAGAGTCATCACTGACAATGGCACCCAATTCACAAGCCGCGCCTTCATGCAATACGTTCATGCCCTCAGAAGCAATGTCTCATTTGCCTCTGTTGCTCATCCCAGAAGCAACGGACAAGCTGAGAGGGCGAACGGTGAAGTGCTGCAATGACTCAAGATAAGAACATTTGATAGGCTGCAGAAGTGTGGCAGGTGATGGATTGACGAGCTGCCGGTGGTTCTTTGGTCCCTCTGTACGACACCAAATCGAGCTACCGGCTAGACTCCCTTCTCCCTAGTCTATGGGGCAGAAGCAGTGATCCCCACGGAACACATATACGGATCACCTCGAGTACTTGCCTACGACGAAGTAGCGCAAGAACAGCACCGGCGTGACGACGTTGTGCTACTTGAGGAGAACCGTCTCCGGGCTGCTACACGTGCTGCACGCTACCAGCAAGCCCTGCGTCGCTATCACAGCCACATGGTTCATGCCCAGAGCTTTGAGGAAGGCAACCTTGTCCTTAGGCGTGTTCAGTCCGCCAATGGTGCAAACAAGTTGACACTGAAGTGGGAAGGCCCTTACCGGGTAGTACGAGTCATCAGACCCGGCGCAGTCCGTCTGGAGACCGGAGATGGCATTCAGTTGCGAAACTCATGGAACATTGAACATCTCCGTAAGTTCTACCCATAAGGCGCGGCTGTGGGGCCCTGCCCGGCAGCCACCCTTTTGTACAAGCCTTGCCGATGTTGCATGTAAACCTTTGTACAAAGCCAGGCACAGACCCTAAGCAACAGATGAATAAACGAAGCACTGGGGGACCCTAAAACTTGCATGCATGCATAAGCATAACATGAGCATAGCATGATCATGTAGATCAGGGCACATGTAGCATTGTTTTCCTCTGCACTAAGCTGCAGGGTTCTTGCCGTGGACCTGGTCCCGAAGAGAAGAAATGAAGACAAGCCTACATATCAGTCCCCGACAAGCCAAGCAGATAAGTTATTTCTTATCCATACATGTTCTGTAAGGTGAAAACTTGTGCATATGAAAACCTCGTCACCTTCGAAGCATGGGTGCTCCCGTCCTGTGTCCCGAATGTTGCTTCGATCAGGGTGGTTGTAGTGGCCTTTGACGGAGGGGGTTCGACGAGGAGCTGGTCCCTTTCCATGGTTTTGTGCCCGGCAGGCTAAGCCCCGCGGCAACAAACGAAAGGCACCGGCAAGATAGCTTGCCGGAGAAAACTTGTTTACTTAAACGTATAGAGGCATCTCGCCTCTACATGGACATGACACATGCACAAGTACCCGGCAAGGCTTGTCTTTTTCATTAATATGCGATAAGCAAGTACAGATCTTATAGGACACAAACATGGATAAAGAAGATTACATAATTTAGACTAAAGTTTGGAAAATGCCTACATATTTTAGACTGAAAAAAGATAAGTGCCCCGTAATCCCTTTCTTGTCCCTCTCCTGCTAGGAACTACTGCGGGAGGCGAAGAGGGCGAAAGGGGTGCCTGGGTAGAAGCCTAGCCTGACCCCATCAGGCCCCATGGCAAGGAGCCTGACAAGATCGAGAGGGCGCGGGCGAAGGTGATGGTGAAGAGAGCGGCGGAGACGACTCCCTGGCCACCGCCACCAGGTCCAGCAGGACGCAGCAGGGCGAACGAAGTCGTAGCCCATGAGGAAGCCTGCCGGGGCCCAGCTGGAAGGCTGCTGGAGGAGCTGGAGACACCATCCACACCTACACGTCCAACTCCCCGGCAAATCGCCTTGCCGGAGAGGAGATGCAGGTGCAGATGATGGTGCTGCTGCCTGACTGTGACGGTGCGGCTGGTGTTCAGCCGGAGTCGGAGTCGTCGTCCTCTCCGTCGGCGTCGTCGTCATCGCCATCACTGTCCTCCTCATCGCTGTCGCTCGAGGAGGAGCTTTCATCGTCGGTCGAGCTCTCCGCGCAGCACCCTAAGCGAGCACCCGAGCGTCCGAAGACCTTGACGGAGAGCAGGGTGGAGTCCATTAACTTGAAATGGAGGACGTGCCCGGCCGTCAAGCTATGGGCACGAGCAAAAGTCTTCCAACCACGCCGGAGAAGCATGACATGAGGAGCGGGAAACTCTACGTCCGCCCGCATGCTACCATTACAACATCCTCTCATGTGCAGCCTCAACCCCGGCGGCTGCTCGATCTCCATCACCCTTGCGAATGGAGTAGGAAGCCGAAGGCGGCTGCGCGGGGTCCTCGCAGCTTGACGATGAACTCCAGCGGCTGGTTCCCGACATGGCCTTCATTAGGATCTTGAGCAGCAGGAGGAGGTGCGATCAAAGCTCCACCTCGTCCTCCTCAGGCCCGAGCGCCGCGGCGACCACGACCTCATCCTCTCCCGCCTCCCCTCGCGGCGGGCTCCGCTTCCTCGTCCCCAAGGGAAGGAGGGAGGCGCTGTCGAGCAGAAGCCCTTGTCGCCACTACTGGAGTACTGCTACGCCCTCTTCCCCTCACCACGATGAAGGAGCAATGTCATAAGAAAGAAGGAGGAGATGGGCGTGAGCTAGCACCTCGCCCGCGTCCCCTTTTGTAGGCAAATAGGGCCGGGGGCTGGCTCCTCACTCAGGGAAGGCAACCGCCCCTCTCTGCCAATCTGGCTCCCCCGCACCATCAGCAGCCCATGGAATGAAGGCCGACCCCCTGCACCAATCCATGGCACCTGGCTTTCTGCCATGGCACTCATTTCCGCGCTCCCCGCGTCCGCCACCAACCCTGTGCAATGCATGCAGCATACATGGCGGAAATGCCAGAAGCGAAGAAGCTAGTGGAATGGCAGTTACCGCCCCGTGAATGTGGGACGTGGGTAGCCCATGGATCGTGGCTCGCAGCTCCCTCATAACGTCTTACACGACGCGTGAAAAAACCAGAAACTGACTCAAGCACAGGTTAATGAAGAAGCAAAGAAGATCTCAAAGGATGAGCTACCATAACCCCCTCGCCTATGTACTAGACAGGGCCTACCCAAACGACGCTTGGCAGCGCGTTCGGCCCAGGCCCAGGGGCTCCTGTCGGTGCAACAAACCCTAGGCATGTGTTGCCCAGACTGTACACAGGCTCAAGAGCAAGGTTGCAACATCCAAGCCGAGACCAAGCCGAAGAGATAGCTCTTTGAGAAATCAAAGGGCAAATCAAGAAGACCAAGACCAACCAAGTGAGCAAGATATCACTGAGGAAAAACCTCCCTTGCAGGGCAGACGAGCCTGGCGGGGTCGAGGTCACCCAAAGGACAAGTCTCAAGACTCCCCCGGCAAGCCTGCCGGGGGCGCCGAGGGCGGAATACCCCGCCAAGGCTCCATGATACGTCTCCAACGTATCTATAATTTTTGATTGTTCCATGCTATTATATTATCTGTTTTGGATGTTTTATATGCATTAATATGCTATTTTATATTATTTTTGGGACTAACCTATTAACCTAGAGCCCAGTGCCAGTTTCTGTTTCTTCCTTGTTTTTGAGTTTCGCAAAAAAGGAATACCAAACGGAGTCCAAACGGAATAAAACTTTCGCGATGATTTTTCTTGGACCAGAAGGAAACCAGGAGACTTGGAGATGAAGTCGAAGGAGCCACGAGGCGGCCACAAGGACGGAGGGCGCGCCCAGGGGGTAGGGCGCGCCCCCCACCCTTGTGGGCCCCTCGTGCACCTACTAACCTAATTCTTTCGCCTATATATTCCCAAATATCCCCAAACCAACAGAGGCATCCACGAAAACACTTTTCCACCGCCACAACCTTCTGTACCCGTGATATCCCATCTAGGGACCTTTTCCGACACCCTGCCGGAGGGGGATTTGATCACGGAGGGCTTCTACATCAACACCATTGCCCTTCCGATGAAGCGTGAGTAGTTTACCACAGACCTACAGGTCCATAGCTAGTAGCTAGATGCCTTTGTCGGTGTACTAGAATAGGGGTACCCTAGTACCCCGTACTTGTGCACGGGCAGTAGCAGCATCCCGCGGCCAGGCTTACGGGAGGACAGCCAGAGAGAAGCTCAAGATTATTAAGCCATTCAAGAACAAAGTATACAAAGCAAGAGTCAAGGCCCCGGTAAGAGGAGCTTGCCGGGAGGGACAGTTGAGGCCCAGCCTGAGGTTTGCTGTAGCAGAGTACTTGCCGCGGCAAGGTACTTGCCCCGGCAAGTCATTGGCTGCGGCAAGGTAGCAGCTGCGGCAAGGTACTTGCCCCGGCAAGTTACCTTGCGCGGCAACTATTGGTTGCGGCAAGCTATCAAGTGCGGCAAGGTCTTGCCGCGGCAAGCGTTACTGTACCACTGTGCTACTATGCTGCTGCTCCAGTGCCTCTGCCAGCGTGGTGCTCTGGGTCCTTCCAAGCGTGCGTGGCAGGGCACTGTGTAGACGGCGGTGCTCTGTAGCTAGCGGTGCAGGAGCAGGTGGGATAGGCTTTTCCCACGTCCAAGACGTCCAGATACATGTATCTGGACAGCTAAGGCATGGGCATTTAATGCCCTTGTCCCCTGCCGTCAGTGGTAGGTAGGACATGTCATCCTAGTAATAATGGCCTTACTGTAGCAACTTTCCACCTCTACCTTTACTGTTTGCCACCTGTTGGTGACCCCTTTGTGTGTAGGTGTACTAGAATAGGGGTACCCTAGTACCCCGTACTTGTGCACGGGCAGTAGCAGCATCCCGCGGCCAGGCTTACGGGAGGACAGCCAGAGAGAAGCTCAAGATTATTAAGCCATTCAAGAACAAAGTATACAAAGCAAGAGTCAAGGCCCCGGCAAGAGGAGCTTGCCGGGAGGGACAGTTGAGGCCCAGCCTGAGGTTTGCTGTAGCAGAGTACTTGCCGCGGCAAGTCATTGGCTGCGGCAAGGTATTGGCTGCGGCAAGATAGCAGCTGCGGCAAGGTACTTGCCCCGGCAAGTTACCTTGCGCGGCAAGCTATTGGTTGCGGCAAGCTATCTAGTGCGGCAAGGTCTTGCCGCGGCAAGCGTTACTGTACCACTGTGCTACTGTGCTGCTGCTCCAGTGCCTCTGCCAGCGTGGCGCTCTGGGTCCTTCCAAGCGTGCGTGGCAGGGCACTGTGTAGATGGCGGTGCTCTGTAGCTAGCGGTGCAGGAGCAGGTGGGATAGGCTTTTCCCATGTCCAAGACGTCCAGATACATGTATCTGGACAGCTAAGGCATGGGCATTTAATGCCCTTGTCCCCTGCCGTCAGTGGTAGGTAGGACATGTCATCCTAGTAATAATGGCCTTACTATAGCAACTTTCCACCTCTACCTTTACTGTTTGCCACCTGTTGGTGACCCCTTTGTGCGTAGGTGTACTAGAATAGGGGTACCCTAGTACCCCGTACTTGTGCACGGGCAGTAGCAGCATCCCGCGGCCAGGCTTACGGGAGGACAGCCAGAGAGAAGCTCAAGATTATTAAGCCATTCAAGAACAAAGTATACAAAGCAAGAGTCAAGGCCCCGGCAAGAGGAGCTTGCCGGGAGGGACAGTTGAGGCCCAGCCTGAGGTTTGCTGTAGCAGAGTACTTGCCGCGGCAAGGTACTTGCCCCGGCAAGGTATTGGCTGCGGCAAGATAGCAGCTGCGGCAAGGTACTTGCCCCGGCAAGTTACCTTGCGCGGCAAGCTATTGGTTGCGGCAAGCTATCAAGTGCGGCAAGGTCTTGCCGCGGCAAGCGTTACTGTACCACTGTGCTACTGTGCTGCTGCTCCAGTGCCTCTGCCAGCGTGGCGCTCTAGGTCCTTCCAAGCGTGCGTGGCAGGGCACTATGTAGACGGCGGTGCTCTGTAGCTAGCGGTGCAGGAGCAGGTGCGATAGGCTTTTCCCGCGTCCAAGACGTCCAGATACATGTATCTGGACAGCTAAGGCATGGGCATTTAATGCCCTTGTCCCCTGCCGTCAGTGGTAGGTACGACATGTCATCCTAGTAATAATGGCCTTACTGTAGCAACTTTCCACCTCTACCTTTACTGTTTGCCACCTGTTGGTGACCCCTTTGTGCGTATAAAAGGAGGCCCATAGGCAACGTGGAGGGGGAGAGGAACTCAGAGATTGAGAACTCCAGTATTGTACGCAGCTACTCTGTACTGTAGCGCTCCTGGAGCTAGAACAATCATCCAGATAATACACCAAAAAGCAGGAGTAGGGTTTTACGCATCCGTGCGGCCCGAACCTGGGTAAATCTCTCCCGTGCGCTGTCATGTTCTTCGCTAGATCTGCTCTTCGTGCGACCGTCTCTCCCTGCCGAACGTAAAGGGGTCCTTCCCTGGGTCCCATAGGTGATCGCGGATTCGTCCCCGACATCTTTGGCGCGCCAGGTAGGGGGAGAGGTTGTGTGAACCTGATCTAGCGATTTGCGCGTTAGTTTTTGGGCCATCCTCCGCCTTATGGCTCCAAAAAAGAAGACTTCGGCCATCGGTGCGTCTACGTCCAACCCGCCTGCTCCCATGCAGGAGGGTGCCGACGTGATTGCGACTGCTGGAGGGACTGGAGAGCGAGAGCTCCCATTACCTCCACCTGTCCAAAACCGGGCCAACAACGCCAATCTTGGCGCTGCTGGGTCTGGGAACGCAACGCTGCTCGCTGCTGCTGGCCCTACAAGCTCCAGAAACGGTGCTGCGCGTTCTAGAACGCCTGCGCCGGTTCAGACGCCGCGGCCTTCGCAAGAAGCCCGTGACAGGCAGCGTCCTGACGTCCTAGGTGCCAGGCGCTCCCTGGATAATGAACTTGCGCATCGATCTCGAGATGCGCAGGGTCACCATACGCATCAACACGCTGGCGGGGTCGAGGTACGGTCGCCTGGGCATGGAGATGCTCCTTCTAACACTGTTAGGAGTAAGAGCATCCCACAGTCCTCACGCCACTCGATACCTCCCTCACCAGCAGAAGCGTTGGCGCGTGCGCAGCTGCTCCTGAACTTCCCTCCACCAGCAGATAAGCTTGACGAGTGGATGGCAACCATTCAGAGCCTTCTCAGCTTCGCTGATGCCGATCCGGCGCGCGCGGCCGACAAGAGAACTGGTGACAATGCTGTCACCAACAAGAACGGCGAGGGGGCAACGACCGTACACTCCCCGCCCAGACGGCCTCGGTCGCCGACACGTCGAAACGACGCCCATGGCGATGATTCCACGGCGTCGTCTGACCCGCGAGCTCGTCGTGACCAGCGCCTCGTTCTTCAGGAACGCAGAGGAGAAGACGCTCGTACCACTATCGAGCGAAGGAGAGAAGCGCATCGTCAGTCCAACAGACGCGCAGGGCCCGCTGTTGACATGCATGCGCCAGGGGATCCTGGCGACTTGCCGTACGCGGTAAGTTGTCCAGCGTTCACCCGTGAGCTGCGGCAGGTCCAGTGGCCCAACCGCAAGGCTTTCAAGCCTGACGTGCCGGAGAAGTATGATGGCAAGACACACCCGTCGGAGTTCCTCAGCATTTACACCATTGCGGTGCAAGCTGCCGGGGGACGAGACGACAAGATTCTTGCTAACTACTTCCCCTCGTGTTAAAGCGCAACGTCGTCTCATGGCTTATGCACTTGCCGGAGAACTCCATTTCTTCATGGGCGGACCTGTGCCATCAGTTTGTTGGTGCCTTTACTGGCGGTCATCAACCTCATGGCCAGGAGAGTGATCTTCATCTCATCCCCCAGAAGGAAGGAGAGCCCCTGCGCAAATACATTCAAAGGTTCAGCCGCGTACAGTACAACATCCCAGATGTTCACCCCGCTGCGGTTATTAGCGCGTTCCATCAGAACATGCGTAACCGCAAGATGCGGGAGGAAATGGCGATGACCAAGGTCAGAGACATTGGCCAGCTATATGCTCTCGCCGACAAGTGTGCGCGTGCTGAAGAGGGAAGGAAACTTCCCGGTGAAGGTGTTGGCGCAGGGGGGAGCTCTGACAGCGAAGGTACCGCCCCGACAAAGAAGGGCCAGCGGCGGAACAACAGGAAGAAAAAGGGCAAAGCTGTGCTTGCCGTCGAACAGTCCAGCGGCAACGGCAGCGCCGACAAGGCCAAAGTTGAGGGCTCCGGCAAGGAGATTGCCGCGTGCGCCAACTGTCAGGCCTTGGCGGCTGCCGACAAGCAAGACGGCTCCGACAAGCAATATTGCAAGATCCACCGCACCAAGGGACACGATCTCCAGAACTGCCGACGAGTCGAGCAGCTTGTCGAGCAGCAGAAAGCTGAGTATGAGAGGCGCGACAAGGAGAAGGCCCCAGAAGGTGCTGGCGGGTCCGGCAAGAAGCGCACTGCCCGAGGAGGGCGTCGCGGCAAGGCCAAGCAGCAGCAGAGAGACAGGCCTCCTCGTGGCCGCGACAAAGATGATGATGATGATGATCTAGATGATGAAGAATCCAGTGAGCACGAATTTCAGAAAGCCACAGAAGTCTTGTGTGTTGACGGTGGTGCTTCGTTGCATTCTTCTCACCGCCAACTTAAACAGTGGGCGCGAGAGATCAATGCGGCGGAACCATCTGTTGACGCCAGAAAGCTTCTGAAGTGGTCCGACACGCCTATCGTCTTTGACATTGAGGACCACCCTGACCGCACAACGGCGGTCGGGTGCTTGCCGATGTTGGTTTCACCAACGATCCGCAACCTCAAGGTCACGAAGATGTTAGTTGACGGTGGGGCCGGCTTGAATCTGATTTCGCCCGCTGTGCTCCGGAAACTTCAAATCCCTGACGGCGAGCTTGAGGAAACTGGTACTTTCCAAGGAGTCAATCCAGGAAGGAGCAAGCCAAAAGGGAAGATCACGCTGCCAGTGACATTTGGCGGCGAGCTGAACTACCGGACCGAGAAGGTCACCTTTGACGTTGCCGATATTCCATTGCCTTATAATGGGATACTTGGCCGTCCAGCGCTCGCCAAGTTCATGGCAGCCTCTCATTATGCCTACAACGTGTTGAAGATGCTAGGCCCAGTAAGTGTTATCACAGTTCCCTGCGATAAGAAGGATGCACTTATTTGCGCCGACAAGATCTACCGGGAAGCAGCTGCCGCAACTGCCGCCAAGGCACTTGCCGCTGAAGCTCCCGGGGGGAAGAACAAGAGGAAGTCCGGCAAGAGCTCCTGTGCCCACTCCGGCAAGCGCACCTCTTCGGAGTGCTGCGCTGCCGTCGAGGACGCACCAGAGAGCTCCACCGGCAAGTGCAAAAAGAACAAAGCCGCTCCGCCGGCGACAAAGAAGGTGCCCGCCAAGGAGGACGGCACTGGTGGTTCCTTCACCATCAGTGCCACACTTGACAACAAATAGGAAAGCGCGCTCGTTGCTTTCCTGCGGGCGAATGTCGACGTGTTTGCACGGCAACCGTCCGACATCCCCGGTGTTCCCAGGAAAGTAATTGAGCACCACCTTGCCGTCTGTCCCCACGCGAGGCCCGTCAAGCAGAAAGCCAGGAAGCAAGCCGTGGAGCGGCAAGAGTTTATTGCAGAAGAAATCAAGAAGTTGGAAGCAGCAGGCCTCGTCAGAGGAGTGCTCCATCCTACGTGGTTGGCCAATCCTGTTGTCGTGCGCAAAGCGAATGGAAAATGGAGGCTTTGTATTGATTTCACTGATGTCAATAAAGCTTGTCCCAAAGACCCATTTCCTTTGCCCCGCATAGACCAGATTGTTGACTCCACGGCAGGATGTGATTTGCTTTCATTTCTTGACGCATATTCAGGGTATCATCAAATCTTCATGGCTGAGGAAGATGAGGAAAAGACCGCATTTATCACACCCTGTGGCACATACTATTTCATACGTATGCCATTTGGTTTGAAAAATGCTGGTTCAACATTTGCAAGAGCCATCCAGATTGTTTTGAGCCTCAGCTACACAGAAATGTGGAAGCCTATATGGATGATATAGTGGTCAAAAGCAAGTACAGGGCTACTTTGGTTCAAGATCTAGAAGAAACTTTTGTAAATCTGCGCAAGATCAACCTGAAGCTCAACCCCGAGAAGTGCGTGTTTGGAGTTCTCTCCGGCAAGCTTCTCGGGTTCTTTGTGTCTCAACGTGGAATTGAAGCCAATCCTAACAAGATCAAAGCCATTGAGCAAATTGAGGCACCGAAGCGCGTCAAGGATGTACGACAACTTGCTGGCTGTGTTGCTGCTCTCAGTAGGTTTATCTCCAAGTCAGCTGAGCGCGCCCTGCCATTTTTCAAAATCTTAAAAAAGGCAGGTCCATTGAAATGGACTCCGGAGGCGGAGGCAGCGCTGCAAGACTTGAAGAGATACCTCTCCTCTCCTCCAATACTTGTCGCACCTAAACCACAAGAGAAGTTGTTGCTGTATCTAGCGGCAACCAATCAAGTGGTTAGTGCTGCGCTAGTAGCGGAGAGAGAGGTGGATGAGGAGGCAGTAACTGCGGCAAGCACGTCCAGCGACAAGCTGGGGGCTCCCCCGACAAGTTTTGGTGCCGACAAGGATTCGTCTGCGCAGTCAGGCGAAGTGATACAAAAAAAGAAAATGGTGCAGCGCCCGGTCTACTTTGTCAGCTCTCTTCTGCAGGGAGCTAGGTCAAGGTATTCTGGTGTGCAGAAGCTGCTTTTTGGCCTTCTCATGGCCTCGAGAAAGTTGCGCCATTACTTTCAAGCACATGAAGTTACCGTCGTCACTCGCTTCCCGCTGAAAAGGATTTTGCAAAATCCAGAAGCGACAGGCAGGATTGTCGAGTGGGCGTTGGAGTTGTCGAGCTTTGGTCTCAAGTTTGAGAGTACATCAACCATACAGAGCCGAGTTTTGGCAGAGTTTGTCGCAGAATGGACACCAACGCCAGACGAAGAAATCCCAGAGACGACTCTCCCCGGCAAGGAGACAAGCAAAGAGTGGCTTATGTACTTTGATGGTGCCTTTTCGCTACAAGGCGCCGGTGCTGGCGTACTGCTTGTCGCACCCATCGGAGAGCACCTCAAGTACGTGGTCCAAATGCACTTTCCCAAGGAACAGGCGACGAACAATACTGCAGAGTATGAGGGGTTGCTTGCCGGTCTCAGGATCGCGGCAGACCTTGGGATCAAGAAGCTTATTGTCAGGGGAGATTCGCAGCTTGTCGTCAGGCAAGTGAACAAGAACTACCAATGCCCATTGATGGAAGCTTATGTAGATGAGGTGAGGAAGTTGGAAGAACGCTTTGACGGCCTACAAATGGAGCACGTCCCACGTGCTGAGAATGACATTGCCGATGGTTTGTCAAAGCGCGCCGCACTCAAATTGCCTGTGGAACCAGGCACTTTTGTGCTCCAACTAACTCAGCCATCCGTGACGCCATCAGTTGGCAAGGCAGGAAGAGGAAGTTGGCTTCTGGCGACTACTTCCCGGCAGAGCTCCCCGAAGCCGCCGGCAAGAAGGCTGCCAAAGCCAGCGTCAAAGATGCAGAGGGGCAACTGGCTCCGACAAGGCCTCATGCTCTTGTCGTTGAAGCGGGTGCTCCTAGGCAAGATGCAAAGGGGCAACTTGCTCCGACAAGACCTCGGGTCCTTGTCGTGGAAGCAGGCGCTCCTGATCAAAGCGCTGAGGAGCAAGATGCTCCGACGAGGCCTTGGGCTTCCGTCGTTGAAGCAACTGCTCCCGACGAGCTTGTTGAAGGATAACACGCTCCAGCAGGGCCCCAGGCTCTTGTCGTTGAAGCAGCTGTTCCCGCCAAGCTCGTCGGGGAACGGCCGGCTCTGGTAGAGCGACAAGCTCTTGCCGCAGGGCCTGATGTTCCCGCAGCAGAAGAAATGCCTTTAGTCCTCGTTGTCGAGCCATATGCTCCAGCGTGGGCGCAGCAGATCGTCCGTTTCCTTCAGACAGGAGAACTTCCCGAAGAGCAGGAAGAAGCGGAGAAAGTAGCCCGTCGGTCCAATATGTATCAATTTGTCGATGACATGCTGTGCAGAAAAAGACCAAACGGTGTGAAATTGAAGTTTATTCCCCGGGAAGAAGGACAGGAGCTGTTGGCGGAGATTCATGGAGGCATATGTGGTCACCACATAGGGTCAAGAGCCCTTGCTAGAAAGGCCTTCCGGCAAGGTTTCTTTTGGCCCACCGCCCTCCAGGATGCAACTGCACTAGTAACCAAGTGTGAAGCGTGCCAGTTTCATTCCAAGTAGATTCATCAGCCAGCTCAAGCTCTCCAGACAATCCCTCTCTCCTGGCCATTTTCGGTCTGGGGGCTCGACATCCTCGGCCCCTTTCCCCGTGCCACCGGGGGCTTCGGGTACTTGTATGTGGCCATCGACAAGTTCACGAAGTGGCCGGAAGTGGAAGCAGTGAGGAAGGTGACAGCACAATCAGCCATCAAGTTCTTCAAGGGAATTGTTTGTCGCTTTGGTGTTCCTAACAGGATTATCACCGACAACGGTACCCAGTTCACGAGCCACACCTTCATGCAGTATGTCGAAGACCTTGGCGCCCAGGTCTGTTTCGCTTCTGTTGCTCACCCGCGAAGCAACGGTCAAGCTGAAAGGGCAAATGCTGAAGTGCTGCGTGGGCTCAAGACGAGAACTTTCGACAGGCTGCGCAAGTGCGGCAAGAACTGGATCGAGGAGCTGCCAGTGGTTCTTTGGTCGATCAGGACGACGCCAAATCGAGCTACTGGCCAGACGCCTTTTGCTCTAGTCTATGGAGCAGAGGCAGTTCTCCCCACGGAACTCGTATACGGGTCACCTCGAGTGCTCGCTTACGATGAGCTTGAGCAAGAGCAACTGCGGCAAGGTGACACTGTGCTCCTCAAGGAGGATCGTCTTCAGGCTGCTGTGAGAGCTGCTCGCTACCAGCAAGCTTTGCGTCGCTACCATAGCCGCAAAGTTAATGCCAGAAGTCTCGAGGAAGGCGACCTTGTTCTTCGGCGCGTTCAGTCGGCCAAGAATTCAAACAAGTTGACACCAAAGTGGGAAGGCCCTTATCGGGTGAAACGAGTCACCAGGCCTGGCGCTGTCCGCCTGGAGACCGAGGATGGCATTCCAGTGATCAACTCCTGGAACATTGAGCATCTTCGTAAGTTTTACCCATAAGGCGCGGTTGCCGGGCCCTTCCCCGGCAACCACCTCTTGTACAAGTCTTGCCGCTGTTGCATGTAATCCTTTGTACAAAGCCGGGCGCAGACCCTGTGCGTAAATAAAGCTTTTGTATTTCGCAATTTTTGACGATTTCATGTTTACTTTTATTTTGCATGATTATCTGACATACTGTGCAGTACAGCCTCCCCGGTAAGCATTAACGAGCCGCCAAGCTCCTATATCTTTATTTTCTCTTCTTTCTTTTTCTCAAAGAGACAGAAGCTTCCCTCGCGCACAAGTTTGCCGGGGGGGATGGGATAATGATATGGACCAGGCGTCGTTCAAAGAAACTTTGCCTTGCCGGGAAGAAGGCAGCGGCAAGCAGTGACAAGACCTTGCCGCGGAGAGATCAACGACAAAGCTAAGTGCCAAAGTTTGAGCAATCAAATTCTTTTTTTATTTTCAAGGTTATTTTCCTTGAACGATACTACTCTTTGTATGGAAAACCTGTGCGCGACGGAACCTAAGCGTAATCGGTCGCGCCCTTATCTTGTTTTGAGTCCGCTCAACAACCTAAGTGGCTGCACTGAGCACGACAAGGTTGCTTGCCGGCAGCGGCACCGCCAGCAGGCTGCTGAAGTCCCGCACCCAGCGCTCGCGGCAATGGTGCGCGCACCGGCAAGTTCCCTATAAGCATAGGGCAAGTACACACAAAGAAAGAAATTGCTCAAGGGAGATGACATGCATTAACTCCAAAATATTGCAAGTTATATTACAAGATAAATTGCCGCCGCTTAAACAGATTGTTCTTTAACATGTCTAGCGGCAGCAAGGAGGGAGAAGAATGGGCTCTCTAATTGCGGTGCTCGCCTTCGACTCTCTGGATATGGTCCACCCTCTCCACGATGGGCGCGACAAGGGCCTCTAGTGGCGCGGGGTCGTATCCCTTCGGCAAGCTTTTGAAGATGTTGCTGAAGTCGATGCCCGGGTTTCTGTATGCTATCTTCACCAACAACCTCCGGAGAACTCCCCGGCAAAGCCTGCGTGACTCGTCGGCCAGTTGAGCCTTTTGACTGACTTGGAGCTGTTGGAGTGCTTCTACTACTCCGTCGAAGAACTCGGCTAGCTTGACGCTAGTTTGCGTGTTCTTGTCGGTGGAGTACCCGAAGTCCGGCACCTTCAGGGCAGTCAGCTCCTTGTCGATGCCCTCGGCGGCGCTGGCAAGCCTGTCTGTGAAGATCCCCACGTTATCCCTGAACTTCTTGTGGGTTGCAATGGCGTCTTGAAGCAGACCCTTTTCCTTCTGGAGCTCTGTCATTAGAAGCCCTTCGCGCTTTCTGGTGGTGTCGAGCGTCTCCTTCAGCGTGGTCAGCTTCAGCTTCAGGTCTGCTATGGAGTCGTTGGCGGCGGCAAGCAGATCGTTCTTCTTGGCTATGGTAACTTGCATCTCCGCCAAAGTGTGGGTCACCTTTGCCCTCTCACTTTCAAGCGTTGAGAGCTTGTCGCCGCTTGCCTTGAGGGCGGCCTCTAGTCTTGCCACCTTCTCTTCCGCTTCCTTCCTGCTCACTTCTGCAGCAGCGACAGCGTTGGTGGCCTCCACCAACTTGCTGGCGTACTCTTGGGCCAAGGCTTCGATTTCCTTTTGGTGTTTTCGTGCCTGCCCCTGGGTCCGCTCTGCGACAAGTCTTGCCACCTCCTCATCTTTCTGCTGGAGGGTTTCGGCAAGTTTCTTCTTGCGCTCGGCAAGTTCCTCTTCGTGGGCATCGAGGTCCACTTTCCGCTGGTTCAGATCACTGGCCTGAGCAGATAACTCCTTGGCGGTCTCCTCCTGTTTTTGTTCAATGTCTTGCTTCATCAGGAGGAGGGCCTGCCGTTCTTCGGCCAGCTGTGCCCGCTTGACCTCTAACGCATTAAGAGATCGTGCGCGGACGTCCGCCAAGATCTCTGCGCGCCTCAACATGTCAGCTTCGGCCTTCTCGATGAGCGCCTCCCTGGAAGCTAGCTTCTCCTGTCGGGCGTGATGAAGATTCAGCAGCTTTTGGAGCAGTTGCTCCTCTTCAGACGTGCTGCTGCTGCTGGCGCCTGGCGCATCCACAAGCTGGAGCCCGGCAGCGGCAAGGATCTCCTTGTCCACAACATCCTCCTCGGTTGGCGCTCTGGAGCCCGCCTTCCAGGGGAGGCTGACGTAGACGTTCTCGCCGACCCGGATGTATTTGCTTGGCAGAGGCGAGTTGGGCGCTGCCGCCTCTTCAGTGGTTGAGGGACCCGTGGTCGGAGTAGCGCCTGGCGCTCCTGTGGCCTCAGGGCCGTCAGTACGACCACCGGCTCCCTCGCCGGCCTCCTCAGCAGCCTTCTGGGCAGCCTCAGCTTCAGCAGCCTTGGCGGCTTCATCGGTGGAAGCCTTGGCGGTATTATCCTCGGCGGCCTTGCCGGCCTCTTCGGTAGCCCTGGCAGCTTCTTCGTCGGCAAGCTTGTCGGCTGCCAGCTTGTCGGCCTTGGCAGCGGCGGCCTTGGCGGCCTCGTCGTCGACGGCCCCTGCGGTGTTCTCCTCGACAGAAGAGTCAATGTTCATTGGCTCTACCAAGGAGGGCTCTGCCAACCCAAGAAGTAAAGCAAAAAGAGCTTCAGAAAGAAATTCAAGAAGACAAAAGAAAGAAAGCAGAAAGTGTTTTGCGGCAAGTGGGTTTACCCGTGTTGAGCTCAGGAGCGGTGGGCTCCCCTCCCCCGTCAACGTTTGTCATTGGGGTGGGGTCGCCAGCGCTGGTGCTTGGCGCTTCGGCGCTTGCCGGCTCCTCTTCGTGGCTCGGCTCGCTAGTGGGAGCCCTTACCGGGGATCTTCTCCTTGGCGGTGTGGTCGAGGGGGGTGGTACTTCTGGAGTACCTTCAGATGGCTCCACTTGCTGCTCCTCTCCTACACGCCCAAAGATGTCAGCGACAAATGCTTGTTCCTCAGCGACCGCCAGCGAAAGGTAGTTGGAATACTTACGCTGGGGGCTGCGCTGGGGGCTGCGACGAGGGCTGGGCTCCGAGCTGGTCGGGATGGTCTCAGACGCTCCCCCGGTGGTTGCCGTGGGCTCATCTTCGACGACCACCATGGCCTTGCTCGTCGAGACCTTAGCTCTCTTCCTCATCCTCTCCGCCAAGGTTTCCTCCCTGCGGAAGCAAGGCCGGAGTGCGACAAGTGAAGACAGAAACAAAATCTTACAAAGATTGAGGGTCGCGGCAAGGGAACTTACTCTTCCTTGTCGTCCTCTTCGCTGAGAGCGGAAAAATCAAAGTCCGCCTCCGTGTGAGGAGGGGGAGGAGGGGGAGCTGGGCTCCTTGGCCGCTTGGCGGAGGTAGTAGCAGCGGTCTTTGATGACCCTGCTCCAGTTGCCGGGGCCGTGTGAGACGCTCCCGCGGCACCAGCCCTTGCCGCGGTCGAGCGCGTCGAACGGCGCTCCGGCGGTTGTTGAACTTCTTGCCGCTCAGCCACTTTGCCAAGCCTGCGGAGGCGTTTCCTCCTCAGAGGGGCTGGGGACTCTGACTGCGGTGGGCTTTCGATGCCCTCCTCGGAAGAGGAGCCCTCATCCTCCGAGCTGCCTGACTCATTGGCAAGCTGGCTTGGCCCGACATCTTTGCCGGGTGCGGCGAGCTCGCCCTTCCCAGCAAGCATCCCCTGCTCGGCAAAGCTCTCCTTTTGTGCCTCGTCGAGCTCCGCCAAAGTATAACCAAAATCGCCAGCTTCCCTGGCGAGCCTGTCCTCCTCCACTCTTCGAGCAATGAATTCTATTTCTTGCTCAGTGGTGTTGCGGACGAGCCACTCTTCCACCCGGACCTGCTTTTCGACCGTGGAGTCAAAGAATCGCCACACGTCTTCTTCGAGCGGCACGTCCCAAGTTGCTTCAACGCTGTGCGCATTGCAGAGCGACATCATAGCGATGATTGCACTCAATGCGGAGTTGTTGCAAAGGGGCACGATGTGCTTCGGCAGCGTGAACGCCTTGTCGTGCTTCTCTGGATCTGTCTCTTGCTTGAACAGTTCTTGCATGAAGAAGTCGTGCTGCAGAACTGTGGAGTTGTTGATCAGTCCAGGGCGCAGCCGCATGATATCGGCTGGGTTCTTCCAATCAGAGGCCGGCCTTCCTCTCTGCTGCAGAGGAGCAATGCGGCGGCGGAGGAAGTCTGCGCCAACCATCCCTATGGTGAGCCCGGCCTCCCTGAGCCGTATGATCCTGGTAGCGGCAATCTCCAGCTTCTTGTCCTGGGGATCCAGATCGCTCCAGTCCGTGCCACGCGCTGCTGGGGTCTTGCGAAGCTCACAGTATGGTGGCGGGTCGTCGTCAATGATCCAACACCATTCAGACCGGATTTCTCCCCATCTTGGGCGGAGATCCCCCTTCAGATAATGCTCCTTGGCGCCCAATCTTGAAACGAACGAGACGCCGATAGTGAGAGGCTCCCCCTTTTCAGCACGGGGAGTGAAGTAATGCCTGAACAGCACGGTGTTGGGTGCGACGCCGACGAAGTTCTCGCACAGATGCGCGAATATTGCCATGGTGGATACGGCATTCGGTGTGAGATCCAGCAGGCGGAGATTGAAGGTGTACATGACGTCACTGAAGAAATCCGAGTACGGCGGGCAGAGCCCGCACCAAAAGTAGCAAGCGAAGAAGGGGTACTTGCTCACTTTGCTCTCGTCGGTGGCTGGACGAACGTGGGTGGCCGGATGCGCCTTGGTCCTCACGGCCCACATGCCTTGGAACTTGGCCTTCAGATCCGCCCCCGTGAGCGTCGGAGCGAAGAGCGCGTACTTCTGCCTCTTCAACTGTGCCTGGGTCTCCGTCCTTGAGGACTTCCCCGTCTTCCCCTTTTCTCCTTTGGGAGGCATGGCGAAGGCAGAGCTGAGGTCCGAGGGAGATGCGGACGTGCGCGGTGGCGGAGGATTGGGAAACCGCTTTGTTTTGGAGTGGAGGAAGAAGAAGGCGGAGATTTGGAGATCGAGAATGGTGAGAGGAGTGTGTGAGTGCTTCTGCAGGTCCCTCCTTTTATGGGGAAAGATGCGGAACCATCCGCCTCTTCGTCATTCGAGATAACTGCGCACGCTTCCCACACTCCGCATTCAACGCGCGACGCGTGGGAGAGCGTGCAATTAAACAGCGTAGAGACGTTTCAGCTTATCCCAGCCACGTGTGCCCGTGCACTATTTGGGCCTGGCCCAACAACGCCCGGCACCGTGTGTGGCCCAGGCCCAGGGGCTCCTGTCGGTGTACTAGAATAGGGGTACCCTAGTACCCCGTACTTGTGCACGGGCAGTAGCAGCATCCCGCGGCCAGGCTTACGGGAGGACAGCCAGAGAGAAGCTCAAGATTATTAAGCCATTCAAGAACAAAGTATACAAAGCAAGAGTCAAGGCCCCGGCAAGAGGAGCTTGCCGGGAGGGACAGTTGAGGCCCAGCCTGAGGTTTGCTGTAGCAGAGTACTTGCCGCGGCAAGGTACTTGCCCCGGCAAGTCATTGCTGCGGCAAGGTATTGGCTGCGGCAAGGTACTTTCCCCGGCAAGCTATTGGTTGCGGCAAGCTATCAAGTGCGGCAAGGTCTTGCCGCGGCAAGCGTTACTGTACCACTGTGCTACTGTGCTGCTGCTCCAGTGCCTCTGCCAGCGTGGCGCTCTGGGTCCTTCCAAGCGTGCGTGGCAGGGCACTGTGTAGACGGCGGTGCTCTGTAGCTAGCGGTGCAGGAGCAGGTGGGATAGGCTTTTCCCACGTCCAAGACATCCAGATACATGTATCTGGACAGCTAAGGCATGGGCATTTAATGCCCTTGTCCCCTGCCATCAGTGGTAGGTAGGACATGTCATCCTAGTAATAATGGCCTTACTGTAGCAACTTTCCACCTCTACCTTTACTGTTTGCCACCTGTTGGTGACCCCTTTGTGCGTATAAAAGGAGGCCCATAGGCAACGTGGAGGGGGAGAGGAACTCAGAGATTGAGAACTCCAGTATTGTACGCAGCTACTCTGTACTGTAGCGCTCCTGGAGCTAGAACAATCATCCAGATAATACACCAAAAAGCAGGAGTAGGGTTTTACGCATCCGTGCGGCCCGAACCTGGGTAAATCTCTCCCGTGCGCTGTCGTGTTCTTCGCTAGATCTGCTCTTCGTGCGACCGTCTCTCCCTGCCAAACGTAAAGGGGTCCTTCCCTGGGTCCCATAGGTGATCGCGGATTCGTCCCCGACAGCCTTCTTCTCTCTCTTTGATTCTCAATACCATGTTCTCCTTGATGTTCTTGGAGATCTATTCGATGTAATACTTTTTGCGGTGTGTTTGCCGAGATCTGATGAATTGTGGATTTATGATCAACTTATCTATGAATATTATTTGAATCTTCTCTGAATTATTTTATGCATGATTTGATATCTTTGTAATTCTATTCGAACTATCGGTTTGGGTTGGCCAACTAGATTGGTTTTTCTTGCAATGGGAGAAGTGCTTAGCTTTGGGTTCAATCTTGCGGTGTCCTTTCCCAGTGACAGTAGGGGCAGCAAGGCATGTATTGTATTGTTGCCATCGAGGATAAAAAGATGGGGTTTTCATCATATTGCTTGATTTAATTCCTCTACATCATGTCATCTTACTTAATGCATTACTCCGTTCTTTATGAACTTAATACTCTAGATGCATGCTGGATAGCGGTCGATGTGTGGAGTAATAGTAGTAGATGCAGAATCGTTTTGGTCTACTTGACATGGACGTGATGCCTATATTCATGATCATTGCCTTAGATATTGTCATAACTTTGCGCTTTTCTATCAATTGCTCGGAAGTAATTTGTTCACCCACCGTATTATTTTCTATCTTGAGAGAAGCCTCTAGTGAAACCTATGGCCCCCGGGTCTATTTTCCATCATATAAGTTTCCAATCTTCTATTTTTCATCATATTAGTTTCCGATCTACTATTTTGCAATCTTTTACTTTCCAATCTATAAAACAAGAATGCCAAAAATATTTACTTTATCGTTTTCTATCTCTATCAGATCTCACTTTTGCAAATAATCGTGAAGGGATTGACAACCCCTTTATCGCGTTGGGTGCAAGTTGTTTGATTGTTTGTGCAGGTATTCGGTGGTTTGTGCGTTGTCTCCTACTGGATTGATACCTTGGTTCTCAAACTGAGGGAAATACTTATCTCTACTTTGCTACATCACCCTTTCCTCTTCAAGGGAAAAACCAACGCAAACTCAAGAAGTAGCAGGAAGAATATCTGGCGCCGTTGCCGGGGAAATCTACGCCAAGTCAAGACATACCAAGTACCCATCACAAAACTCTCATCTCTTGCATTACATTATTCGCCATTCGCCTCTCGTTTTCCTCTCCCCCACTTCTAAAACGATTTTTGAAAGATTTTCTATTTTATTCGCTCTCTTTTTCGTTTGCCTTTTTCTCGTTTGATTTTTTTGTTTGCTTATGTGACCATGTGTCTTCTATTTGCTTGCATCTTTGCTTGCTAAACATCTATTGATATGGATCCTCTTCCACTTGCTAATCTTTTTAAAGGATCCAATTATGATGAACCAATTGCTAGTGAGTTGAGTTCACTAGATTATCTTTATGAGGTTTTGCTTGAAATTCATGAATCTGAATTTTTTGATGAAGTGTTGAAAGAAGGAAATTATAAAGTGATTCATGATAGCTCCTTCAATGAAAAGCATGATTGCAATGATGTTATTATAAATTCTATTAATGTCAATTGTGCTGAAAATATGCAAAACCCTAAGCTTGGGGATGCTAATTTTGCTATGTCTACTACTTGTTGCAATGATCATGATTGTGGTGATTCTTCTTATGATCTTGAAACTTTATTTAAGCCCTATGATGAATATGAGATTGATAATAATGTTTGCAATAATATTGAAAGTGGGTTTGGAAGAGTGTCAACTTTAGATCCCACATATTTTGAGAGTGTTCAATCTTATGATTTTTTTGATAAAAGTGGGTTTGGAGAGGTCATGACTTTAGTTAATGTTAATCCCACTATTTTGGAAGGGTGTCATGTGATAGCTATTTTGTTGAATTTGCTTATGATCCTACATGTAATTATTACGAGAGAGGAAAATATGGTTGTAGAAATCTTCATGCTACTAAATTACCTCTAGTTATGTTGAGATTGCTATTGCTTCTTTCTTTTTCTTTGCATATGCTAGGATTTGCTTGCCTTGATAATTTGTTTGCCTATAAGATGCCTATGCATAGGAAGTATGTTAGACTTAGATGTGTTTTTCACGTACTTTATGATGTTCTCTTTGTGCTTCAATTCTTCTCTTTTATGTGAGCATCATTGAAATTATCAATGCCTAGCTAAGGGCGTTAAACAATAGCGCTTGTTGGGAGGCAACCCAATTTTATTTTTGTTTTTTTGTTCCTGTTTTGCTTTGAATAATTCATCTAGCCTCTGGTTAGATGTGGTTTTGTGTTTTAATTAGTGTTTGTGCCAAGTAAAACCTTTGGGATGGCTTACGGTGATAGTTGATTTGATCTTGCTGAAAAACAGAAACTTTTGCGTCCAGTCACAGAAATTAATAATTTTCTGGAGCATTCAAAAACCATGAATTTTTTATACGTGATTGATATAAAAATTTCCTATGTTTTCCTAATGTTTCAGAATTTTTGGAGTTACAGAAGTATTAGAACAATTTGGATCTTCGCAGACTGTTCTGTTTTTGACAGATTCTGTTTTCTTTGTGTTGTTTGCTTATTTTGATGAATCTATGGGTAGTATCGGGGGGTATGAACCATGGAAAAGTTGGAATACAGTAGATATTGCACCAATATAAATAAAGAATGAGTTCACAACAGTACCAAAGTGGTGATTTATGTTCTTATACTAACGGAGCTTATGAGATTTTCTGTTGAGTTTTGTGTTGTGAAGTTTTCAAGTTTTGGGTAAGGATTTGATGGACTATGGAATAAGCTTGGGGATGCCCAAGGAACCCCAAGGTAATATTCAAGGACAACCAAGAGCCTAAGCTTGGGCATGCCCCGGAAGGCATCCCCTCTTTCGTCTTCGTCTATCGGTAACTTTACTTGAGGCTATATTTTTATTCACCACATGATATGTGTTTTGCTTGGAGCGTCTTTTATAATTTGAGTCTTTACTTTTTAGTTTGCCACAATCATCCTTGATGTACATACCTTTTGAGAGGGACACGCATGAATCATGATTTATTAGAGTACTCTATGTGCTTCACTTATATCTTTTGAGCTAGACAATTTTGCTCTAGTGCTTCACTTATATCTTTTTAGAGCACGGCGGTGGCTTTATTTTGTAGAAATTATTGAACTCTCATGCTTCACTTATATTATTTTGAGAGTCTTTAAACAGCATGGTAATTTGCTTTGGTTATAAATTTAGTCCTAATATGATAGGCATCCAAGAGGGATATAATAAAAACTTTCATATAAAGTGCATTGAATACTATGAGAAGTTTGATTCCTTATGATTGTTTTGAGATGTAAAGATGGTGATATTAGAGTCATGCTAGTGAGTAATTGTGAATTTGAGAAATACTTGTGTTAAGGTTTGTGAGTCCCGTAGCATGCACGTATGGTGAACCGTTATGTAACGAAGTTGGAGCATGAGATATTTTTTGATTGTCTTCCTTATGAGTGGCGGTCGGGGACGAGCGATGGTCTTTTCCTACCAATCAATCCCCGTAGAAGCATGGACGTAGTACTTTGTTTCGATGACTAATAGATTTTTGCAATAAGTATGTGAGTTCTTTATGACTAATGTTGAGTCCATGGATTATACGCACTCTCTCCCTTCCACCATTGCTAGCCTCTCTAGTACCGCGCAACTTTCGCCGGTACCATACACCCACCATATACCTTCCTCAAAACAGCCACCATACCTATCTATTATGGCATTTCCATAGCCATTCCGAGATATATTGCCATGCAACTTTCCACCGTTCCATTTACTATGACACGCATCATCATTGTCATATTGCTTTGGATGATCATGTAGTTGACATCGTATTTGTGGCAAAGCCACCGTTCATAATTTTTTCATACATGTCACTCTTGATTCATTGCACATCCCGGTACACCGCCGGAGGCATTCATATAGAGTCATATTTTGTTCTAGTATCGAGTTGTAATTTTTTGAGTTGTAAGTAAATAGAAGTATGATGATCTTCATTATTAGAGCATTGTCCCATGTGAGGAAAAAAAAGAAAGAGGCCAAAGAAGCTAAAGAAAAAAAGAGAAAGAAAAAAAGAAAAAAAAGGAAAAATGAGAGAAAAAGAGAGAAGGGGCAATGTTACTATCCTTTTTCCATACTTGTGCTTCAAAGTATCCCCATGATCTTCATGATAGAGAGTCTCCTATGTTGTCACTTTCATATACTAGTGGAAATTTTTCCTTATAGAACTTGGCTTGTATATTCCAACGATGGGCTTCCTCAAATTGCCCTAGGTCTTCATGACCAAGCAAGTTGGATGCACACCCACTTAGATTTCTTTTTGAGCTTTCATACACTTATAGCTCTAGTGCATCCGTTGCATGGCAATCCCTACTCACTCACATTGATATCTATTGATGGGCATCTCCATAGCCCGTCGATACGCCTAGTTGATGTGAGACTATCTCCCTCTTTTTTTTGTCTTCTTCACAACCACCATATTCTATTCCACCTATAGTGCTATGTCCATGGCTCACGCTCATGTATTGCGTGAAAGTTGAAAAGGTTTGAGAACGTCAAAAGTATGAAACAATTGCTTGGCTTGTCATCGGGGTTGTGCATGATTTGAGTATTTTGTGTGATGAAGATGGAGCATAGCCAGACTATATGATTTTGTAGGGATAAGCTTTCTTTAGCCATGTTATTTTGAGAAGATATAATTGCCTTGTTAGTATGCTTGAAGTATTATTGTTTTTATGTCAATATTAAACTTTTGTTTTGAATCTTACGGATCTGAACAATCATGCCACAATAAAGAAAATTACATGGATAAATATGTTAGGTAGCATTCCACATCAAAAATTCTGTTTTTATCATTTACCTACTCGAGGACGAGCAGGAATTAAGCTTGGGGATGCTTGATACGTCTCCAACGTATCTATAATTTTTGATTGTTCCATGCTATTATATTATCTGTTTTGGATGTTTTATATGCATTAATATGCTATTTTATATTATTTTTGGGACTAACCTATTAACCTAGAGCCTAGTGCCAGTTTTTGTTTTTTCCTTGTTTTTGAGTTTCGCAGAAAAGGAATACCAAACGGAGTCCAAACGGAATAAAACTTGCGCGATGATTTTTCTTGGACCAGAAGGAAACCAGGAGACTTGGAGATGAAGTCGGAGGAACCACGAGGCGGCCACAAGGACGGAGGGCGCGCCCCCCACCCTTGTGGGCCCTTCGTGCACCTCCTGACCTAATTCTTTCGCCTATATATTCCCAAATATCCCCAAACCAATAGAGGCATCCACGAAAACACTTTTCCACCGCCGCAACCTTCTGTAGCCGTGAGATCCCATCTAGGGACCTTTTTCGGCACCCTACCGGAGGGGGATTCGATCATGGAGGGCTTCTACATCAACACCATCACCCTTCTGATGAAGCGTGAGTAGTTTACCACAGACCTACGGGTCCATTGCTAGTAGCTAGATGGCTTCTTCTCTCTCTTTGATTCTCAATACCATGTTCTCCTCAATGTTCTTGGAGATCTATTTGATGTAATACTTTTTTGCGGTGTGTTTGCCGAGATCCGATTAATTGTGGATTTATGATCAGCTTATCTATGAATATTATTTGAATCTTCTCTGAATTCTTTTATGCATGATTTGATATCTTTGTAATTCTCTTCGAACTATCGGTTTGGTTTGGCCAACTAGATTGGTTTTTCTTGCAATGTTAGAAGTGCTTAGCTTTGGGTTCAATCTTGCGGTGTCCTTTCCCAGTGACAGTAGGGGCAGCAAGGCACGTATTGTATTGTTGCCATCGAGGATAAAAAGATGGGGTTTTCATCATATTGCTTGAGTTAATTCCTCTACATCATGTCATCTTACTTAATGCATTACTCCGTTCTTTATGAACTTAATACTCTAGATGCATGCTGGATAGCGGTCGATGTGTGGAGTAATAGTAGTAGATGCAGAATCGTTTTGGTCTACTTGACACGGACGTGATGCCTATATTCATGATCATTGCCTTAGATATCGTCATAACTTTGCGCTTTTCTATCAATTGCTCGGCAATAATTTGTTCACCCATCGTATTATTTTCTATCTTGAGAGAAGCCTCTAGTGAAACCTATGGCCCCCGGGTCTATTTTCCATCATATAAGTTTCCGATCTTCTATTTTTCATCATATTAGTTTCCAATCTACTATTTTGCAATCTTTTACTTTCTGATCTATAAAAAAAAATACCAAAAATATTTACTTTATCGTTTATCTATCTCTATCAGATCTCACTTTTGCAAATAACCATGAAGGGATTGACAACCCCTTTATCGCGTTGGGTGCAAGTTGTTTGATTGTTTGTGCAGGTATTCGGTGATTTGTGCGTTGTCTCCTACTGGATTGATACCTTGGTTCTCAAACTGAGGGAAATACTTATCTCTACTTTGCTGCATCACCCTTTCCTCTTCAAGGGAAAAACCAATGCAAGCTCAAGAAGTAGCACTCCACCGCTCCACCTCATAGCAATGCAAGTCACCTATCGGTGCGGTGTCGAGCCCCCAAGTGATTAAGTGGCTGTTATTTGGCATGTGGCAGCCATTTCCGAGGAAGATCGCCCCTAAATGACACCCGTCCAGGAGACGTGTCACGCAGACAGGCAAGAAGGTGGCTGAATGGGGCGGCAAGGCTGCCGGGCTACACCCATGATGTGACACTAAGTAGTGCACTTAATGCGCCTTGTCCTGTCTGCAGAGTTAGGTATGATAGCACTGTTTGCTATCCAATCAGTATGTAATGACTGATTTGCCATTTGTGGTGACCCCTTGACCTATAAAAGGAGGGCCGTGGCAACCTTAGAAAGGATTCAGACCCCTGTACACTCATACGCGCGTAGCCGCTCTTGTCCCAAGGCGACCTTGCCGCGCTAGAGCGCTATGTCTCCACCACTATCCTTCCATCAATCCACCAAAGGAGGAGTAGGGTTTTATGTCTCGCGGCGGCCCGAACCTGGGTAAAAACTGCTCGTGTCATCGCTGCCGTGCTGCTCTACGCTCTCCGCTCTTTGTGCAATGTGCTCTTCCCCCTTGCCGAACCACAAGGGGCCGATGGTCCCATAGGTGGCCGTGTTATACCACGACAAAGCTAGGTTGGGCTCTTTTATTTGTTGGACTCATCTTCTTCGGAGTTATTATAGAATAGGCCGAACGACGAGCATACCTCCTTGTTTATGATAGTCGCAAACTTGACTTGTAGTTCTTCGAGCAGTAAGCCAGCTTCGGCCGAATTGTTTTGTACTTCTTGACCCCATTTGAGGATTTTATCATGCTGATTTAACATTTTCATGGACCGTATGAATTCCTCCATGGAATGCAGGCGTAGAAGCCTCAGGTCAGACTAGTCGGCGGTTAGTGCATACAAGATAGAGTGTTCCATCTGAAGGCAGCCATTTTCTTTCCACTTCCTTTGTAGTTTTTTTCAACCGTGTGGCCTCTTGTAGTATTCCAATGAAAAATACAATCATCAAGAAGGAGGGGCCAGTCTTTTCCCAGGCTCTTCGTGGAATCCAGCAAGTAACAATTGCACCTTTGCAGTCTTAGCACTAGGAGAACCCAATGGTTGCTACACAAAATAGAATAAACATACCGCGATCATGACAAAGTTACACATTTTGAGACATGAAAAGATATATGAAGGAAAAAGGTACAAAAGCAAAAGGGTAAATACAGATAAGGATGTACATGGGTTGGTACGGTACAAGGAGGAAGTTTTTAAGCTTGTTCTGTTGCATGAAATCCAGAAGGTAACTCTTCATGCACCACCTCCCTTGCTCATTTTTAGGTTTTTATCGTTCATCAGATCAGGGTCGGCTATGGCGACATCGGAAATATTCTTGCTTCTTACCTTAGTGGCTTGAAAAAGCGCCCATAGCATAATTAGGCAAGTTTCAAGACTATAGAATCTGAACATATAGAATATCTCCTTGAAATCTACATACATTTTGTCCCCGCTAAATTTTTCAAAGAAAGTATATCCCTTTGGCACCTTCGTAGTGTAATGTGTTGGCTTAACGATGGATCCTTGCTTATTATTGGCTAGCTCTAATTCCACAGTTTTGTCATGTAGAATCTTCATCTCAAGCCTCAGGTGCTCATACACTTTGTCTGGTAGCATTCTCTGAGCCGGAATATAGATAGGTGCTTTTGAATTCAGCACATTGTTCATATGCCAAGGACTTCTTCGGTGCCTTCTTTACCGGTGGTCTACCATTTGCATGTGTGGTGGCAGAAGGTCTTGCCTTAGTATTCCTTTTCGCAGCCTTTAGATGTGTGTTTCTTTTTTTCACCGGTTGGACGGAAACAGGCGGACAAGACATCGCTTCTTGGGCCACCACATTCTTCAGTATTGTTGGAGTAAAATTTGGTTGTTTGCAAGGTTGCGTCTCGGGATGGGCTGGCGGTGTCTCCTCATCTGCAACATAATTAGGATTTTGTGATTCTTGAAGCATGTGCTCTTCCTGCACATCCTTAGCCGATATGGGGTTGCAAAGACCTAGAGGAGATCATCTAGGTGGCGGTCCAATGCCGTGGATGTTGGGAGATGGTGATGGCCCTGCAATGCCAGGGATGGTCAGAGATAGTGTTCTGTTTGAGGATGGCTTTTCCATTATGATATGCATCGTAGGCCACTTGAGGTAACCAACAAAGCATTCCAAAAGGGGTTGCGGCTCATCACCCTCTTCCATAATGTTCTATGGCGGAATTAAATTGTGGTATTCTGGGAACACCCTAAGCAAAGAAACCTTCCGCATGTTCTCGTCTAATTTGCTGTTGTGCATGACATTTCCTGTAAACACTCTAGCTTTTGCAACCTCCAACAAGTTGCCACTAGTACTCACTCTAGCTAGGAGAGTGCAAGGATTTTCTTCCTCTAACGAATGCGGTGACCCACCATGACCATGCATGACATTAATGACCAAGGGGCTTCTGATCTTTGTGGGAGCAAGGGCCGGCGTTGTATCCACCATTTCTGGCATATTTGTCGACCCTTCGAACTCAATATGCTTCTGAACCTCTGCCAAAAAATCAGGTAAGACTTCCTTTAACCTTTCATTGACTAACTGATCTATTTTTTGTCTGTCCCTTCTTTCTTTTTTTGACTTAGTCATCCTTTTCTTGGGGGTATAGTAGGCATCCCAGAAAGTACTGCCGGCACCGAGCTTACGGCCTCGTGCAAGCTCTCTCTTCCTTTGGAGGGCTTACAGAATTGGGTCGAATGACCACCTTGGGGCATCCGGTGACTCTTCAGAGCTTGTTGTGTTTTGGGTAAAACTTTCCTGCATGAACAAACTAATATCATTTAGAAACTGCTCCTAAACATATATATGATGGAAAGTGTGCTTGTGTAGACTAATTACATACCACTCTTTCAGCCACCTTCGCCACCGCAGGGTCCTCAAAGTAGTAGAGTCTGGTTTCTTTATGAAACACCACTAGGGATCGAAATTATTTCTTGGCACACGGATCCAGGATATTACTGAAGGGTGTCGGTTGACCTTGTGAAGAAAACATAGCATCATGCTTATCCCAGATTGGCTACTTCCCTTCATAACCAAGGGTGCCTAGATTGTGGTTCCCTACATTTGGCTTCGGAGCTGCGCAAACTTGTCTCTATCATCTGAGTCTCGGTAAGAAAGGAACTCCTTCCATTCCTCATTGGTAGTACTAGGATATAGCTTTTTGATATCCTCTAAATCATACCCCTCATCCAGTAGTGTATTTGCAGGATATCTATTACTATTCAAGGCCTTAGTGAACACGCGCATGGCATGGATCTTTGCAAGCGCATTGTCTCGATCGTTGAACTTGAAAATATCTCTCATCTTTCCTAACAGGAGGTTTGACCATTGCTTGTTTTTAGGGCCCCTTAAGCAACCAACGTTGATGCCACAGTTATCATGGGCGATGGCCCATAGGAAGTTACCCCATTTCATTGCGTTCATGAGCGGACTAACGGGTCTCCCCTCTTTGTTAATCCATTTTATTATGTAAGTAGCTGTAGGCACCTTATTCCGTGACCCCTCCATCTGCAGCACGATCGGTCTCCTCATGCGACTCAAAAGCATAACTTGGCTCATCATGTTGGGAAGTCAAAGCCTCAATCCGAGACCATGTATGTCTCTCCATCTTTTATCTGCAAAATGAAGATTGCATCCGTAATTAGTAAAAAAAAGAATTACATATTAATAATTTTTTTTGGCAAGATGAGTGCTAAAAAAGGGACATATTAAGTGCCAGAAATTCGACGAAATGGAAGTGAATCAACATTTCGTCAAAACTTTCACACTCATTTCTACTACTTGTAAAAGAAGACAACAAAACCACAATGAAATTCACAACCGGCCATCGCCATTTATCATAAAAATTGGCATAACCTTTTCTAAAAATTGGATGTATAGAATGCTAGAAATTCGACGAAATGGAAGTGAATCAACATTTTGTCAAAACTTTGGCACTCTTTTCTGTTCCATGTAAATCAAACCATGAGCATGGACAGACATCATAGATCACAAAAAATTGTATCACATTCATCCATCATAGCACAACAACCCGTGAGCTCGAACATATATAGCACAGGCAATGAATTGAAACCATTTGAAATCAATGAACATATATAGCAAAAGTAATTAATGAATTAATTCAAGCAACAACCGAGAGTAGCGGTGTGTAGATGACTGAGGAGCTATTGGTGCGGGCAGAGGCACGCGCGCACCAACATATGGGTATGTGGAGATGGCCGACGCGGTCGTTCGTTCGTGCGGGCGGAGGCACGCACCGGCGGAGGGGGTCGGTGGAGGTAGGGCCGGACGATGGCGTGCAGGTGGTGGTGGAGGGGGAAGAGGGATGCGGGCCGGGAGAGTGGCAGAGCGTGCATGGGCACGGCGGCTGCGCGCGTTGTCGACGCTTGCGGGGGCTGGTGGAGCACGGTGGCATTCAAGGGGATTGTGTGGGGGAGCTATGTGCCGTGAATTGGGCGGGCATTGCTACCATTGGTGGCCGACTTTACGGACGTAATTTTTGTCCAGTCCCGCGATGAAATTTGAAAATTTTGTTGCAGTGGCAGGTGCTGGCAAGTGACCACCACAAATTCTTTAACCTAGCACTTGCGAGTGGAAAGCACCACCCACCACAGCTATGTTCTACCAAAACAAGACATCCTGCAAGGTTAACTAGTGGCAGTTGTGTAATGCCACCCGCCACTGCTTGGTCACCTAACTGTGGTAGGCGCCTGGCAGTGCCCATCACTACCGACTTACCCAGAGAAGTCCCACCCGAGAGGTTATTACTGTGGCAGGCGACCAGCTCCGCCAGTGTCGGGGCACGACACCTATGGGATCCCGAGAGACCCCTTTTACGATTCGGCGGGGGGAGAGGTACACGCAAAGAGCAGAGCCGGTGACCGACGCGTGAGGTTTTTACCCAGGTTCAGGCCGCTGATCAGCATAAAACCCTACTCCTGCTTTGTGTTCTTATTGATGTTCTTGAGCCCAGCCTCCAGGAGCGCTCGCAATGAACAGCACGTTCAAAGAGCAGCTACGCATGCAGAATGGGCCCGAAGTTCTCCCCCTCTGTAGCAGTTGCCTTGGGCCTCCTTTTATATGCTCAAAGGGGTCTCCACAGTGGCAAAATGTACATACATTGAGGTGTAAAGTAGCTACAGGGTATCATACCTAACCCCTGACGGATTAGGACAAGCGCATTTAATGCACCGTGAGGTGTCCGTTTAAGTGTCCTCACTTTCTTGGGGATGGAAAAAGGGGCCATCCCATCAGCACCGCTTAAGCTCTCCTCCACTGGCGCGCCGCCACGCATCCATGGAAGGAGCCAGAATGTCAGACTCGTCACTGTGCCGAAGCGGTGACACAGTGGCAGAACCTCGCCAGGCGCCGAAACTTGCTGGGCGCCAGGCCTTGCCGGGCACTGATCCTTGCCGGGTTCCTCAGGCCACCCCGGCAAGGATCTTGCCGGGGAGGCTGGTCTTCGATTTCCAGCTTTGCTTATTTGCTGATTCTCAGACCTCTGACTTGATGATTTCCTTGATAACTTAAATCGACCTCGAGCTGATCCTGGCAAGCCTTGCCGCGAGGATGGCTACAACTGCCCGTGCACAAGTAAGGGGTACTAATGGCCCCATACTTAGTACACCGACAGGAGCCCCCGGGCCTGGGCCATACACGAGTGCGAGGCGTTGTTGGGCTAGGCCCAAACAGTGCAAGGGCATGCGTGGCAGGGAATTAACTGCTCGCAAAGATCTTGTTTTACTGTGCCCCCGACTACGCGCACGGAGCGCGTGATGTGGGAAGCGTGCCAAAAAGGCTGCAAACTGTTTCGCGCCCACAGAGGCGCATTCATATTGGGGGATAAACAAGGTGACCCCGCTCCTTCCCCATAAAAAAGGAGAAGTCGTGGAGGCGCAAACCCATTCACCCCCCTCTTCTTCCAATCTGGCTATCGCCATCGCCTTCCTCAGCTCGAGCTCAGAGCGAAATCTTCCTTCTCTGCTGCTCGCCATTTCCGTGCTCGTTCCATCCTCCTACTTCCATCTCCACAGCCGCCATGCCACCCAAGACCAGCAAGGGCAAGGGCACAGACAAGGAGGCAAAAGCCGAAGTTCCGGAAAGCGAGCTGGCGAAGATGCGGAAGAGGCTCGTCGTCTTTCCTCCGACGCTTGACGCCGAAACCTTGAAGGGACGATACCAATGCATGTGGGCGAAGGGAACACAAGCCCACCCCGCCACACGCGTCATCCCAGGTGCCAATTCCAAAGGCGGGTCGGACAGATACCCCTTCTTTACTGCGTACTTTTATTGCGGGCTCTGTCCACCTTTTTCCGATTTCTTCAACGACATCATGTATACGTACGGCTTCCGCCTTCTTGACTTCACGCCGAATGCCGTATTTTGCATGTCGATCTTTGCCCATCTTTGTGAAAATTTTGCTGGCGTGATCCCCAATTCTGCTCTCTTCCGCCACTATTTCTATCCTCGAATCCAAAAAGGAGAGGCTCTCTCTGGGTCTATTGCTTGGATTCCAAGGGCCTGGAACAAAGAGATATACCCAGATGGAGTTTACCGCGAAAAGTGGGACGAGTGGCGGGCCGAATGGTGCTGGATCCAGGAAGCAGATCCTCATCCTTTTTGCCATCCCCGGCGACAGAAGGTGGTCCGCGGCAAGGATTGGGGCGATCTCGCCGCAGAAGACGAGAAGCTCACAATTGCCACTACCAGAATCCTTCGCTTGAAGGCTGCCGGGCTGACAATGGAGATGATCGGCTTCGACTTCCTCCGCCGCCGCATCGCCCCTCTGCAGAATAGGGGAAGGCCAGCGTGGGAGTATAAGAACGCAGCGGATGTCATGAGGCTGCACCCCGGGCTGAACAACAACTTGACTGTTATGCAGCTTGGCGCTCTCCGCCAGAAGTTATTCCAGGGCGAAGACAAGCACCGGCTGCCGGCAAGGATCGTCCCCTTATGCAACAACTCTGCGCTGGGGTCGATCATTGCTTTCTTGCCGATGTTCAACGCCCACGGCCTTGACCCGACCTGGGTCGAGCCAAGCGAGGAAGAAGCGCAGAAATTCTTCGACAATCTGACGGAAAAGCCTGTCCGGCAAGAACCAGATCTTATTCGCGCCACCACGGATCAGGAGGTAGCATACATTGCTACCAGAGTGGAGGAAGCGAATCTTGCCGCGGAGGCCGGCAGCGTTGGCTTCATAGAGTGGGAAGCCAGCGAGGCAGAGGTGGTAGTGGAGGCGAAGCCTGCCGGGGAGGACGAGGTTGCCGGGGAAGAGAGCGGTGCAGCTGCTGAAATCTCGTCCGGCGAGGACTCAGTCGAAGAAGAAGAGATGCGAGAAGAGCCTTCTCCCCCGAAGAAGAAGGCGAAGCGTGTTCTTCGAAAGGCTGCGTCTGACATCCCGGCAAGCCAGCCCTCTTCGAGCGGCGAAGTCCCCGGCAAGAAAGTGGCCGACAAGACCGGACCACGGCAGGGGGCCCGTCAACAGCCTGCACGGCGTGTGAGGCCCGCACCAGCGGCCACTGCTGGGGCGGCAGGAGGGTCTCGCACCACCGCACCGGAAGCTGCCCCGGCGCCTGCCACAGCCAAGCGGCCTAGGACTCCTCCTCCGCCTCCCCACCCATACACCGCAACGGAGGTCGATTTCGACATCTCTGGCTTTAGTCCGGAGCGAGAGGAAGAAGAGTAAGTACTTTGCTACAGCTTTTACCTTCCAATCTTGCATCAATTTTACTGACTTGCTTGCATCGCTTCCGCAGTGACACAGAAACCATGCTGGAGAGGATGGCGAAGAGGTCAAGGACTTCTACGGGCGACGAGCCCCCGGCAGGCTCCACTAGCGTGCCAGAGACCGTCATCGTGATCCCGGAGCCTAGTCCTTAGCGCAGCCCCCAGCGTAAGTTCATAGTCCCTTTTTCTGTTGGCTGGTGCCGAAGCTTCCATTCTTGTCGCTAATATCTTCGGGTTCGCAGGAGAAGAACGGCAACAAGGAGAGGATTGCCTCATTGTGCCTCCTTCATCGACCGCTCCGCCCACAAGCACATCTCCGGCAAGAGATCCTGCCGACGAGCCCGTCCAGATTGAGGAGGAGCCGACAAGCACGGACTCCGGCAACCCACCCCCGGCAACCGGAGTTGCCGGGAGAGGCGAAGCTACCTCTCGACAGCCCGACGCAGGTACTCGATCGCCTCAAAGTGCTAGTTATTCTTTTCCCCTTACTTCTTTATCTTTGATCACTTCAAAATCTAAAAACTCGATCTTATTCTGACCTTCTCCCTCTCCCTTCAGAGTTCTCTGAGATGGAACATATGGACGTCGACGCCGTCATCGAGGAGACTGCCAGGGACGCTGCTACCGAAGCGGACAGGATCACCGCCAGCGAGGCCACCAAGGATGATGTTGCCGGGGCCGGTGATGCTCTTGACGGGGAGGCCGCCAAGATGGCACGAACGGAAATCGCGGAAGAACCTGCCGAAGAGGGCGACAGGAAGGCTGGGGACCATACTGACGGCATTCCTGCCGCAGGAGCGCCAGGCGCTGCATCGGCCGCGAAGCCCCCTGTCACTGGTGAGGCGGCCACTGAAGACCAGCCATCAACATCTGACAAGCCCTCATCCAGCAAGTACCTCAAGGTTGGCGAAAACCTATTCATCAACTTGCCAGGGACGGCAAGCACCGAGGCACCAGCCGAAGGAGAAATTTTCGAAGAAATCATCACTGCTGCCGGGCTTGAAGTTGTCGACGATCCCAGCACTAGCAGTGGCAAGTCTGAAGAGGATCAGCTCCTTCAGGCCATGGGCGAAAACTTCCGCAAACTCCAGGCTCTCCATCGTGCCCGAAAGGAGAAGGCGGACTCCATAATGGCAGTTGTCGAGGCAGCCGACGCGGATTTTCAGAAGCGCGTCGCACAAATGCAAATCTGGCATGCCGAGGCCCTTCAAGAGCTGGTTGCCGGTCGAGAACAAGTGAACCAGCAATGGAATGAAGTCCTCCTGAAGCAATCAGACATGGAGAAAGCCCATGACGAAGCTGTTCAAAGGATTGCTGCCGAAGATGCCCTCCTGACGGGGCGCCACGTTGCTCTTGATGCTCATGAGGAAGATCTCACTGCTCGTGAGCAGGCGCTCGCCGCCAAGCTTCGCAGCAAGGATGAAGACATTGAAAATCTTGTCGCGCGGCGGACCCAGGAGTTGGAGCAGAAGCACAAGGAGGCGCTCGAAGCTCTAACCGCAAGTCACGCCGGCAAGCTCAAGGAGGCCGTCGATGCTGCCGAAGCTGCAGAGGCCGCCAAGAACAAGTTGAACGACAGAGTGAAGAGGTTGGAAGCAGATCTTGAAGAGCACGGCAAGGAACTCTCGACGCTCAAGGGGGACAGGGAAAAAACCCTTCATTCCTTGGCGGAGATGCAAGTTGCCCTGTCCGACAAGACCAAGCAGCTTTCCTCTGCGGCTGATAATATTGCGGTTCTGGAGCTGAAGCTGACCACGTTGCAGAAATCTCTCGAGGCCGGCAGGGCCCGTGAGAAGGCTCTACTCAAGGATCTCCAAGGAGAGAGGAACCTACTCAAGAGCGCTGCCGCTGCCCAGGCTGATTATGAAAAGGGGGTGGAGATCTGGACTGGCCGTCTCATCGCCACCGCGGAGAAGCTTACCGCAGAACTGTCAACCATGGGCTTGTCGAACTTCAGATATTCTTCCGAGGAAAGAATATCTCCAAGCGCCAGGTTGACGATGTTCTTTGAAAGCATCATCAACGCGTTGAGGGCGCTCCAGTCCAGCCGGGCGACCCAACTGGCGAACGAGACTCACCGGCTTTACCGGGCCGTCCTTCGCAAGGTGCTCCTCAAGGTGGTGCACAGCAATCCCGGCATCGACCTCTCCAGCGCACTCGGCCACCTGCCAAAGGATGCAAATGTTGAAGCGCTTGAGAAGTACATCGCGCCGATCCTTGAGAAGGTGGACTCCATCAAAAGGATCGAAGGCCAGCGCAGGGATTGAGTGCTTCCCTTTGATTCTTGCCGCCACCATCTCATGTAAAAGACAGTTAAGTCTCGAGTTAGGACTGTGGCAACTCATGGATGTAATATATTTTAACTATGTTTAGGCCCATGCTAGCTACTTCCCTTGTCTGATTCCTTTATGTATGGAGTTCACCCTACGCCTACTGAAAAACTTGCCGGCGCGCAACCTACCGCGAGCGCTGGGTGCGGGACTTCAGCAGCCTGCTGGAGGCGCAGCGGCCGGCAAGACTCCTTGGCGCTCTCAGTGCAGCCGCTTAAATCGTTGAGCGTACTCGAAACAAAATAAGGGCGCAACTGATTACGGCAAGGGTTCTTTCGCGTGCAGATTTTCCGTACAAGGGTCGGAATCATCCAAGGAACTAACTTGGTAATAAAAGAAAAACTTGCTCTGAGTTTTTAGGACTTAGCTTTCTGGCATTGTTCTTCCTCAGGCAAGCATACGATTCCGAACGTCACCAACTGGTATTCATGTCTCCCTTCCCCCCCGTCAAATGTGCACGCGAGGAATCCTTCTGTCTTTAAGAAAAAGAAAGAAGAGAAAATAAAGAGATGAAACCTTGGCGGTTCGTTAGAACTTACCGGGATCAGGTGTCATACAACATCTTAGACAAACATGCATATATGAATGTGAACATGAGAATCAATAAGGAAATGTACAACACTTAAATTTATTCATCTGTGCTCAGGGTCTGCCCCTGGCTTTGTACAAAGGATCACATGCCTTGTCGGAAGACTTGTACAAAAAGGTGGTTGCCGGGAGCCCCCGGCAACCGCGCCTTATGGATAGAACTTGCGAAGATGTTCGATATTCCAGGAATTACTCACTGGAACGCCATCCTCGGTCTCCAGGCGGACAGCGCCAGGCCTGGTGACTCGTACTACCCGATAAGGGCCTTCCCACTTTGGCGTCAACTTGTTTGAATTCTTGGCGGACTGAATCCGTCGAAGAACAAGATCGCCTTCCTCAAGGCTTCGGGCATGAACCTTGCGGCTATGATAACGGCGCAAAGCTTGCTGGTAGCGTGCAGCTCGCACAGCAGCCTGAAGACGATTCTCCTCAAGGAGCACAGCGTCATCTTGCCGCAGCTGCTCTTGCTCGAGCTCATCATAAGCGAGCACTCGAGGAGATCCGTATATGAGTTCCGTGGGGAGAACTGCTTCCGCTCCATACACTAGGGCAAAGGGCGTCTGGCCGGTGGCTCGATTTGGTGTCGTTCTGATTGACCAAAGAACCGCCGGCAACTCATCAATCCAGCGTCTTCCGCACTTTTTCAGCCTGTCAAAAGTTCTGGTCCTGAGACCGCGCAGCACTTCAGCATTGGCCCTCTCCGCTTGGCCGTTGCTTCTCGGGTGAGCAACAGAGGCAAAACAAATCTTGCCGCCAAGGTCTTGGACGTACTGCATGAAGGTGCGACTTGTGAACTGCGTGCCGTTGTCGGTGATGATCCTATTAGGTACACCGAAACGGCGAACAATTCCTTTGAAGAACTTGACAGCCGACTGCGCTGTCACCTTCCTCACCGCTTCCACCTCCGGCCACTTTGTGAACTTGTCGATAGCAACGTACAAGTACTCAAAGCCCCCGGCAGCACGGGGGAAGGGGCCCAATATGTCGAGCCCCCAGACCAAAAATGGCCAGGAGAGAGGGATTGTTTGAAGAGCTTGAGCTGGCTGATGTAATTTCTTCGAATGAAACTGGCACGCTTCACACCTGGTTACTAGTGCAGTCGCATCCTGGAGAGCGGTGGGCCAAAAGAAACCTTGCCGGAATGCTTTCCCGGCAAGCGCTCTTGACCCTATGTGAGAGCCACACATGCCCCCATGTATCTCTGCCAACAGCTCTAGTCCATCCTCTCGAGGAATGCACTTCAATTTCACACCGTTTAGTCTCTTTTTGTACAGGACGTCATCGACGAATTTGTACATAACAGACCGACGAGCTACTCTCTCCGCTTCTTCTTGTTCCTCAGGGAGTTCACCTGTCTGAAGGAAATGGACAATGTGCTGCGCCCATGCTGGAGCCTGAGGCTCGACGGCTAGGACTAAAGGCATCTCCTCCGCCGGGGGGACGTTTGTCTCGACAGCAAGGGCCTGAGGCCCTGCCGGAGCCTGTTGTTCCCCAGCAGGCGTGTCGATCCCGGCAACTTCCTTGCCGGCGGCTCCGGGGAGCTCTGCCGGGAAGTACTGGCCAGAGTTCAACTTTCTTCTCTTTTCTTGCTGCGTCGATGGTGCCACGGATGGTTGAGTCAATTGGAGCACAAAAGTTCCTGGTTCCACAGGCAACTTGAGGGCAGCACGCTTTGACAGGTCGTCAGCAACGCTGTTCTCGGCACGAGGAACGTGCTCCATTTGGAGACCGTCAAAGCGCTCTGATAGTTCTTGTTGACCTGCCTGACGACAAGCTGTGAATCACCTTTGATAATGAGCTTTCTGATACCAAGGTCTGCTGCGATCCTGAGACCGGCAAGCAAACCTTCGTACTCTGCAGTGTTATTGGTTGAACTCTCCCGGGGAAAATGCATTTGGACTACATACTTGAGGTGCTCTCCGGTGGGTGCGACAAGCAGCACACCAGCACCGGCGCCTTGCAGCGAAAAAGCCCCGTCAAAGTACATAACCCATTGCTGATCGGTTTCCTTGCCGGGGAGACTTGTTTCTTGAACTTCTTCGTCTGGCGTCGGGGTCCATTCTGCAATGAACTCTGCCAAGGCCCTGCTCTGAATCGTCGAAGTACTTTCAAACTTAAGACCAAAGCTGGACAGCTCCAACGCCCACTCCACGATCCTGCCGGTTGCTTCCGGATTTTGCAAAATCCGTTGCAACGGAAAGCGAGTGACGACGGTGACCTCATGTGCTTGAAAATAATGGCGCAGCTTTCTTGAGGCCATAAGGAGGCCAAAAAGCAACTTCTGCACACCAGAATATCTTGATCTAGCCCCTTGTAAGAGGGAGCTAACAAAATAAACTGGGCGCTGCACCACCTTTTTCTTCTGCACGGGCTCTTCTGTCTGCGCAGATTCTGTCTTGCCGGGATCATCCCTTGCCGGGGAAGATCTTGCCGCGCCATCTGGCGGTCCTGCCGCTGATGTTGCCTCCTCATCAGCTTCCCTCTGTGCCACCAGCGCAGCACTAACCACTTGATTTGTTGCCGCCAAATACAGCAGCAACGGCTCTTGTGGTTTAGGCGCAACTAGCGTCGGTGGAGAAGAAAGGTATTTCTTCAAATCTTGCAGCGCTGCCTCCGCTTCCGGAGTCCATTTCATTGGGCCTGCCTTCTTCAAAATTTTGAAGAAGGGCAGGGCGCGCTCAGCAGACTTGGAGATAAACCTACTTAGAGCAGCAACACAGCCGGCAAGACGGCGCACATCCTTGACGCGTCTCGGCGCTTCAATTTGCTCAATGGCTTTGATCTTGTCGGGGTTCACTTCGATTCCCCGGCAAGACACAAAGAACCCGAGGAGCTTGCCGGAAGGAACACCGAACACGCACTTCTCAGGATTGAGCTTCAAGTTGATCTTGCGCAAGTTCGCAAATGTTTCTTCTAAATCTTGAATGAGCGTTGCTTTATGCTTAGTTTTGACCACTATATCATCCATATATGCCTCCATATTTCTATGGAGTTGTGGCTCAAAACCAATCTGGATTGCTCTGGCAAATGTTGAACCAGCACTTTTCAACCCGAAAGGCATTCGTATAAAACAATACGTACCACATGGGGTGATAAAGGCGGTCTTCTCTTCATCTTCCTTTGCCATAAAAATCTGATGATACCCCGAATAGGCATCAAGGAAGGACAGGAGATCACAACCAGCGGTGGCATCCACAACCTGGTCGATGTGCGGCAAGGGAAAAGGATCTTTTGGACAAGCTTTATTGATATCTGTGTAATCGATACAAATCCTCCATTTCCCGTTCGCTTTCCGCACTACAACCGGATTGGCCAGCCAGGTTGGATGAAGCACTCCTTTGACCAGTCCTGCCGCCTCCAGCTTCTTAATTTCTTCGACAATGAATTCTTGCCGCTCCAAGGCCTGTTTTCTCACCCTTTGCTTGACGGGCTGCGCATGGGGACAGACAGCAAGGTGGTGCTCAATTACTTTCCTGGGAACGCCGGGGATGTCAGACGGTTGCCATGCAAACACGTCGACATTCGCCCGCAGGAAAGCAACGAGCGCGCTTTCCTATTTGTCATCTAGGGTGGAACTTATGGTGAAAGTTCCCCCCGTTCCGTCCTCCCTGGCAGGCACCTTCTTAGTTTTCGGCGGGGCAGCCTTGGACTTCTTGTTCTTGCCGGTGGAACTCTCTGGTACGTCCTCGACGAAAGCGCAGCACTCCGAGGAGGCGCGCTTGCCGGAGTTCGCGCCAAGGTTCCTGCTGGTCTTCTTCTTCTTCCCTCCGGGAGTTCCAGTGGCAGGAGCAGATGCCTCGATGGCAGGTGCTGCAACTGCTTCCCGGTAAAGTTGGTCGGCACAGATGAGCGCATCCTTCTTGTCGGAATGGATAGTGATGACGCCCAATGGCCCAGGCATCTTCAAGACGTTGTATGCGTAGTGTGATGCCGCCACGAACTTAGCCAGCACTGGCCAGCCAAGGATCCCATTGTATGACATGGGGATCTTGGCGACATCAAACACCACCTTTTCGGTCCTGAAGTTAAGCTCGCTGCCAAATGTTACCGGCAGCGTGATCTTGCCCTTAGGCTGAGTTCTTCCCGGGTTGACCCCTTGAAACGTACCCGTTTCCTCGAGGTCTTCGTCGGGAATCTGAAGCTTTGTGAGCACATCTGGTGAGATTAAGTTTAGGCCAGCCCCGCCGTCAACTAACATCTTCGTCACCTTGAGGTTGCGAATTGTCGGGGAAACCAACAATGGCAAACACCCGACCGCAGTTGTGCGATCAGGGTGATCCTCGGCGTCAAAGATGATAGGCGTGCTGGACCATTTCAGAGGCCTACATGCATCGGGGGATGGCTCTGCCGCATTAACCTCCCGCACCCACTGTTTAAGTTGGCGGTGGGAAGAATGCAGCGAGGCACCCCCATCAATGCACATAGCCTCCGTAGCCTTCTGGAATTCCTGTTCACTGGATTCATCATCTTCCTCATCATCACCTTCTTCTTTATCTCGGCCCCGAGCGGGCCGATCCTTCTGCTGCTTGGCCTTGCTGCGGCGACCCCCTCGGCCACCGCGTTTCCTGCCGGACCCCTCAGCACCATCTTGGGCCTTCTCCTTGTCTCGCCTCTCGTATTCAGCCTTCTGCTTCTCGGCAAGCTGCTCGACTTGCCGGCAGTCCTGGAGATCGTGGCCCTTAGTGCGATGGATCTTGCAATATTGCTTGCCGGAGTTCTCCGACTTGTCGGCAGCCGCCAAGGCCTGACAGGAAGGGCACCCGGCAAGATCCTTGCCGGGGGCGCTAATCTTGGCCTTCTTGGCGGTGCCAGGGTTGCCAGATTCCTCGACGGCAAGCACGGCCTTGCCTCCGCGCTTCCTATTCCGCCGCCGGCCTTTCCTTGACGGGGCCGCGGCATCTTCTTCTTCTGAGTCGCCTGTCGCACCAACAGCTTCACCGGGGAGTTTTCTCCCCTCTTCAGCTCGAGCACACTTGTCAGCCAAAGTGTAAAGCTCGGCAATACTCCTGACTTTGTTCATCACTAGCTCTTCCCGCATCCTGCGGTTACGCACGTTCTGATGGAACGCGCTAATGACAGCGGCAGGATGAACATCAGGAATATTGTACTGCACCCGGCTGAATCTCTGCATAAACTTGCGCAAGGACTCGCCCTCCTTCTGAGGGATGATGTGCAAATCACTTTCTTGGCCAGGAGCTTGGTGGCCTCCAACAAAGGCGCCAACAAACTGATGGCACAGATCTGACCGGCAAGAAATAGAAACCTCCGGCAGATGCATCAACCACGACCTGACGTTGGGTTTGAGCACCAACGGGAAGTAGTTGGCGAGTATCTTGTCATCTCGGCCCCCGGCAGCTTGCACCGCAATGGTGTAGATGCTCAGGAACTTCGAGGGATGGGTCTTGCCGTCATATTTCTCCGGGACCTCTGGCTTGAAGGTTCAGAGATTGGGCCACTGGACTTGCCGCAACTCACGGGTAAACGCTGGAGGTCCCACCTCGTAAGGCAGGTCTCCTACGTTCCCTGGCGTGGGCTCGTCGACAACTGGCCCCGCGCGCTTATCAGACTGATAGCACGCTTCCCGTCGCCGCTCGATGGTTGTTCGAGCGTCCTCCTTGCCTCGTTCTGGAGAACCAGACGCTGATCACGGCGCATCCGCGAATCGGACGACGCCGTGGAAACTTCTTCATGGCGGTCGACTTGCTGAGCAGTCGGCCGCCACTGATGTCGCGGAGGAGAGTGCACTGTAGTTGCACCACCTCCGGTTTTCTCTCCACCGGCTCGCATCGGATCGATGGGCTTCCGCTGAGAGGGCCCTGCCTCTTGTGGTCCATCCTTATTAGCGAAGCCGATAAGGCTCTGGATAGTAGCTCGCCACTCCTCCATCTTCTCCGGGGCGGGAGGAAAATCGAGGAGCAGCTGCGCACGTGCCAAGGCTTCTGCTGGCGTAGGTGGCGGTGACAGGTGCGAAGTACATGAGGTGCTCTGACTCCTAACCAAGTTAGAAGGAGCACCGCCACGGTCACGCGACCGCGCGCCACCTTCGCCGGCAGCTCGGTGTGCATGCTGGTCCCGCGCATCTTGGGATCTATGCGCAGAAACCTTTTCGTAGGGACGCCCCGAACCACCAGCGCCATGATGTCGCTCGTCTCGCACAACCTGGGCAGGTTGCGAGGCTCGCAGCGGCGCGGGAGCTCTAGCAGGCGCTCTTTGATCCCTAGAGTTTGTTGTGCCACCCGTAGGCAACGCAACGCCATCTCTAGATCCAGCGGCGCGCAAGTTACCACTGCCACTGCGAACGATACCGCTCGCTTGGCTTGGATCACCAGAACGCCGCGGGGGTTCCAGTCCTCTTCCTTCTGCACCCACACCATCGCCTGTCTGCGAAGGCGCGGGCAAAACAGACCCGGACGGTTGTGCTGTCGCGATGTTCTTTTTCTTGGGCGGCATAATGAAGGAACTAGGGCGTCGACCACCAGATCAGGTTCACGCAACCTTCAATCCCCCTACCTGGCACGCCAAAGATGTCGGGGCACGACACCTATGGGATCCCGAGAGACCCCTTTTACGATTCGGCGGGGGGAGAGGTACACGGAAAGAGCAGAGCCGGTGACCGACGCGTGAGGTTTTTACCCAGGTTCAGGCCGCTAATCAGCGTAAAACCCTACTCCTGCTTTGTGTTCTTATTGATGTTCTTGAGCCCAGCCTCCAGGAGCGCTCGCAATGAACATTACGTTCAAAGAGCAGCTACGCATGCAGAATGGGCCCGAAGTTCTCCCCCTCTGTAGCAGTTGCCTTGGGCCTCCTTTTATATGCTCAAAGGGGTCTCCACAGTGGCAAAATGTACATACATTGAGGTGTAAAGTAGCTACAGGGTATCATACCTAACCCCTGACGGATTAGGACAAGCGCATTTAATGCACCGTGAGGTGTCCGTTTAAGTGTCCTCACTTTCTTGGGGATGGAAAAAGGGGCCATCCCATCAGCACCGCTTAAGCTCTCCTCCACTGGCGCGCCGCCACACATCCATGGAAGGAGCCAGAATGTCAAACTCGTCACTGTGCCAAAGCGGTGACATAGTGGCAGAACCTCGCCAGGCGCCGAAACTTGCTGGGCGCCAGGCCTTGCCGGGCACTGATCCTTGCCGGGTTCCTCAGGCCACCCCGGCAAGGATCTTGCCGGGGAGGCTGGTCTTCGATTTCCAGCTTTGCTTATTTGCTGATTCTCAGACCTCTGACTTGATGATTTCCTTGATAACTTAAATCGACCTCGAGCTGATCCTGGCAAGCCTTGCCGCGAAGATGGCTACAACTGCCCGTGCACAAGTAAGGGGTACTAATGGCCCCATACTTAGTACACCGACAGCCAGCCACAGTTATGCTCGTAGTTGTGGCGAGCAAGTTTTGCTACCCGCCACTGCTTGTTTAAAAAAATAGTTGTGGTAGTTGACCCGCCTCGCCCACCACTAATTTGGGTTCACCTATAAGACCTTTCCCAGTAGTGTTGGGGGAGTACTTTTTTCACCAACATTATATTCATGTTCACACATTTTATTCCAGTTGTCAGTGTTCATCCTTTTTCATTGTATAACCCATGTTAGTTTTATTTTTGCTTTCTTCTTGTGAGTTTGAAAAACTTTAAAAATTCCAAAAATATTTCTTGCTTCTTTTAGTTTTTTGTTTCTTGTTTATATAGTTTGTAGTATTAAAATAAAACCCAATAAGATTTCTAGTTTCTTCTTTTGCTTGTTTGCAGCTTTCCCATGTATATAGTTTTTCTCCCTTTTTTGTTTTTCCTTCGGTAAATTGCTTTCTTCGGAAAAAAACTGAAAACTCCAAAAATATTTCAGTGTGTTTCTCTGGAATTCTTTTCTTTTTGTTAAGTCATTGTAAGGAGAAGACCATGATGAAAATGTTGAGTGGCTCTCATATGCATTATTGTTGATCTAATGAAGAGTCCATATTACCTTGTCTTCTCCTTTGATTAAAATGCTTGCAGATTCCAGCTTAGTCCACAACACTCTTGCACTATTATTATTTTCATATCATTCGGTCATGCAAGTGAAAGGAAATAATGACGATAATTTCACTACAAAAAAAAGACAGATCTGTGACATTTAGGCCCGAACGAATTTTTTTGTCATGCTTATGACACTTCTATGACGATAATTGTGACAAAACCACGTATCATCGTAGATGTGGTGGGCTCCTACTTCTATGACAAAAAATCATGACAGAAAATGGGCTTTTCGTCCTGGGCGGGCCGGGGACGCACCTGCATGACATTCTTTGGGCCGTCCATGGCGGAAAAAATCGTGGTAGAAGCGAGGGCGAGGAAAATTTCGGGGAGTTCGCGGTTATGGTGGGAGGTCGGGGCCGAGCGATGCACCGTGGTTTGTGCGTTTCTCTAGTGTACGCGCGTGTGTGCGAGGCGTTGGCTAACCTGAACCCGAGCGATCGCACTAGCTATGTTACTGAACCCGAGCGATCAATCCCTTGGCTATTAACTAAACCCGAGCGATTCATTCGCTGCTGACTAAACCTGATTGAGCGATTCCTTCGCTGCAGCTGCTTACTAAACCTGATCGAGGCCCCGTGTGAGACGTAGCCAGCCGGTGTTGGGTTGCCTCTTGATGAACAGTGACTGTTGCTACCGTGCACACGGTACGTAGAACGAGTCGAGATGTGGTGAGTCGAGCTGGTTGGTTGGCTGTCGATGAACTGTTCCTGGTGGGGGTTGGATGAACAGGACCCCCGTGGTAGTACGCGGTTGCCGCTGCATGAACAGGACCCCGAGGAGGCCACCGCACCCCAGCCGGTTGGGGGTGGATGAACAGGACCCCGTGGAGGCTGGATGAACAGTAGCTGGTGGAGGCCGGAGGAAGTCGACGACGGATGAACAGTAGCCCGTGGAGGCTGGAGCAAGGCAGTAGACGGTGGATGAACAGTAGCATGTGGATTCCCATTTTGCGGTACGCCACACCCCTCCCGATGAATAAGAACCCGTTTCGACCGTCGACACTCCAACACAAGTACGGTTCCTCTGTTTTGCGGTACGCCACACCCCTTCCGATCAATAGCACCCCGTTTCGACCGTAGGGGCTTGAACAGAAGTCCGTTTCCTCCGTTCTGCGGTACGCCAGACCCCGTTTCAGCTGTTCCGTCCAAGCCGGTTGGCTCCCGTTGAACAGGACGCATTTCGTTGCCTTCCGATGAACACAACATGTAACTCAAGCTTAAAAACAGTACAAAAGCCCAAGGATTAATTGTTCATCAAATTTAGACAAAACCCATATTGAACATGGCAATAACATCTAACCGAACCACTGTTTTTGGCAGTCACAAACAAATGGATCGGTCTGATCCATATAATCAACATCATGTGCCAAAAAAATTATTGGAACATGACCACAAGTTGATGTAAATAGAAGCCGAGCATGTTCAGAAGCCCATTTGTCCACCTGATACTTCTTTTTTGGTGTTCAACATGTCCATCTGTGAGAAATTTCTTGTTGAAAAACATAAGCCTCATGGACAATTGTAACCTCGCATTCAACAGGAAGAATGTGGCAAAGCTTTTGTTTGCCTGGTTGGATGCATATCCTTCCATCGTTATTGTCCTCAAATGAATGTCATGAGAACTGAGAACATCCCGGTGCTTATTACTCCACCGATTGGTTATATGTTTTTCTCCATGTGTTAGTGCCTAAGTAGACATGAAGATTGAAAACTGTTAAGGTCTAAAAAAAGAGTATGTCAAAGGAGCGACAACTGAACTGTTAATTCTAGTACAATAAATACTGGCTTTCAATGTGCATGAAATCATCACCTTTATATATAAATTCTCCAGACATGGAAAGCATCGCAGCAAGCCAATAATTATGTTCAGATCATAACTAAACATTCCGATATATAAGATCTTGACAGAATCTAGCAGCATTGATAGGCTATCCATGGACGAACTCTTCATTGAGCATATAACATAATATTAGTACCTGAATAAGTGTACTCCAAGATGATATAAAACTTATGCGCACAAATAAAAAATGCAGCTTATGATTACAAATGTGTAGATGATAATATACGGTACCTGAATAAGTGTGGAGCCAAACACCAACTTGTGATAATTAAATGGATCACGAATTACACCCAAGGTCTCCAGTTTGGGCGCAGAGACGACAGTTATTTGCGAAGGTATATAACAATAATGAAGGAGCAGCCTTTGAAGTGAAGGGGCATCTTTGATGATGAGCTGCTGTCCTTCAAAACAAATTCCAATGCTTTTAAGGTGATGCAACTTTATTTCGAGACAACTGATATGGATTTTTATTCCAAAAACAATCAGCAAGCGCTCTAGGGCAGGACAACTGGAGTGGATGATGCTGTGCAGTGAGGCCTCTGACAGATAAACCACCACAAGCAAAAGTTTTTTGGCAGCGGGAGTCGAAGCATTTGTACCAGATCGTCTGGTAGATGGCACCGGGCGAAGGTGGTGGTGTGGAGAGAGGAGGAAAACCACAAGATGGACAACAGTGGTGTGGGCACAAATTCTTGGTGTTCGTTTCATGGTATGTAACTTTTGTGGTAATGGTAGAACTCAAACTGCTAGAGTTTTTCGAATTCAGGGGATGTCAGCCAGGCGTCCATCATGCAGGGTATGGACGGCAAGTAGTGCGTCGGGATGCAGAGGCGTTGAACGGAGCCCTAGTGGGAGGAGATGATGGCACTAAGGAGTTCAAAATCATGAATGGCAGATAGCTAACAACAGTCGAGATTAAGGGGCGTGGCGTGCCATAGAGGGCACCACCGAGTTGAGAGGACTTGGGTACGACAGCAATCCTTGGTGGGGAGAAGCGAGATGATCTCCCCAAGGATGGCATCTGGGAGATCGCTGATGCGGTCCACCCGAGATTCTATGGGTTTCTCAGATCCGGAGGGGGGCCTGCCGCTTCTCCCCGCGCTGCTGAGTGCGGGATCTACAACCGGCGTCGCCGTTGGCGGGAGCCTCATCTTCTTGGCGCTGGGGCCAGCCGAATCCATTTTCCTTGCGGGCGTCGCGCCGAGCTCACGGGTTTGAGTAGAGTAGCTAGAGACGAGCCTAGTGGTATTGCGAGTGGGGAAGGAGGGCTAGGGTTTTCTGTAGGATTGGAAGAAGAGGAGCAGGCATTTTCTGTACGAGTGAGGAAGAAGGTGAGCGGGGGTTTTCTGTATGAGTGAGGAAGATGGGGAGCTGGGGGAATTGGGGGCGACGGAAGCGGGAGAGTCAAGCGAGCTGCAGTATAAGTGGAAGCGAGGAGAAAGGAGGGATTTTCTGGGATCACCCCCTCTTCAAGAAATATGGGCCTTTCCTCGCAAAAAACAAAAACAAATGTGCTTTAAGATGGATAGGCTTTTGTATCGGCCTAGTCGGCTGCCCGTGTTTCGTACTGGAGGACCTTAACACTAGATGCAGCCCATTAGATACACTCTCCAGCTCTCCAGCTTACTGCCCATTCGAAAGAAAAAAAGAGACGCCTCCATCTTAATTATGGCTCCTCATCGGTAACATTTTTCAACTTGAAAAAAAGTTATAGCTCCTTCTCGATCGGGCCGGCTTGGCATCCACCAAATTAGAGGATGTTGTACTGCATGCAGACACTAACACTTGTCGTAGCGCGACAAAATGAGGGGTCAAATAACATGCCCACAAGATACATAGATTGTAAAGGTTGGCACGCTAGTCAACATTCACACTAAACTAAGCTTCACAAGATACGGTATGCATACTAGCTAACATTCACAAGCACTTAAGTTCAGCATGTTTACACATCTAAATGATTCACAAGACCGTAACCAAGACAAAGCTGTGAGAAGGTGTAGAAATAAAGAAAAAAACGACCGATGCTTCTCTGAGCAAAGGGCCTCCCTACGCACGCATTAATTTCCTGGGCATGCTTCTTTCTGCTCAATGTTTCATGCACTTTGAGCATGTTGGCAACTCCACAGCTAGCTTGATGGTTCATCTTGCAATTTATGCTGACACATTGCAGCAAACAGAGGAGGCAATAGAGATCACCCAACATCAGACCATTTTGTGCAGTTCCACTGAAATCATCTTCATTGTCCAGAATGTGAAAAGATAGGAAAGTGATGTACTTAAACGATGTCGCAAAACAGTAGCACATATCAATAGCTCGGCATGACAAAACAGGATCATCTGGACGAAGGGGTTACTGACCTGCGTGAGGAATATTATGCATAATTTTATAGGTGGTTAGTTGATTTCCACCTTGGGATCTCCTATGATGGCACGGAGAAAATTCTATGCAATCGATGAGCGCAATTCCTTCCGTGTGGCTGTTGAAAATTTGTCCGACTAACCCCAATATCTTTTTTGTGCAGTTCCACTAACATAATGCACCGCTATTTGCACGACCCCTACTAACCGGCCATCAATGACTCAGTCTCTTTTATCTTGCGTTGACGGCGCGGCTGCAGTGCTTGTTTGCTCCTCCACACATGACAGGCTCGTTCCACACTGCAAACAGCAAGTCAACGTACGAATAAGCTTATTTCATCTTGCGTTAGTCATTCTACCTAGTTACGAATGTAGGAATACCTGGAGCACCGCGAGGTCAGCTGACAGCAGGTTCCACTAAAATTGAGGTTTGTGCTTCCGTTTGCACAAATAGACACCATATGGAGATAGACAACCCTGTTTGCGGAAATATGTAATAGGGTTATTTAAGCAGTGTCATTTTTTTGCAGTATGATTAACAACAGCATCTCATATGTTATCAATGGCATTACAGTGACAGTATGAAAAAGTGCCATTAACTAAGAAGTTCCATCACATCAACACTGGCACTAGATTAACGGGAGCTTACATTAACACGCATAACAATTGCATTATTACTCTGTGATGACAGATTGGGAGTAGCACTTGATCAGTACGTACATGCACGGTTAACAGGAACGATCCTTCTAACAAAGGGTGATACAGAAAGGAGAAACACATCGTCATGTCAACCATTGTGCAATTAAATTTCGTGCAGTTCAACATAGATGCAGCTATGCTACCGGTGTCAGAGTTTAGTGTAACGGCCCAAAACACTCTTTATGAGAAATAAAGCAAGACAGAAGCATTTCATAATACGGTGGTGGCATTGATTTAGTTTATCAATGGCAATAGATTGATAGCAGCATTACTTAACAGTGACATCACATTAACAGTGGCATTGTTTCATTTTACCTGTGATGTTAGATTAACAACAGTAGTAAGGGCATAGGGACAGGGGTGGGACAAGCATGTTTTACATCCACCGAGGCATAAAGTGGTGAGGCAGAGGTGTTGCCGAGTGCGGCAAACATGCAATGCATGTCTGGATTTATGCATTTTTTCTTCTCGTCAGTGACCTTTCCTATTTGACCACAAGAAATCTAGATGTGCTCATTCTCGGTTGCATTGTCGACCTAACACCCCCCACTTTCTGTCCATTTTCGACCAAGAGACCGGTTAGGCCAGCATCTTTATTTCCCTTTCCAACCAAGAGACCGGTTCGTTAGCCAGTATCTGCAGTACCTTTTTTCCTCTAATAGTAAAAAATTAGGTGGTGTTCGAGTGTTCAACAAGCCGACGGAGCTAGCTACATGGGGAGCTTTGTAAGACTAGAAGCATATCCACATGCAGGATGCAGCGATGCGGGGAGCAATCCTAACTTGATGAAAAAGAGGGATGCATCGACATGGGGAGCTGGGCCATTAGAACAAGGCCGGTTCTAAAATAAGTTATATCTCCAGTCGGCGGGATGTGGCGAGGCAGGCGGCGGGATCTGCCAACTCGACGGCGGGGAGCAAGGGTGAGGAGGACCTCCCACGCTGGCGCCAGGTCAAAGAAGACGGTGCGCGTCGGCTTCCTCCCTCGCCACCGGCGACCACCATCGGAAGGGATTCGGCCGGATCTGTGTCAACCGGAGAGAAGACAGAGAGAGACAAAGAGAGTGGACACCGCCGTCTTGTTTAGATCTGGAGAGGGTGAGAGAGTGAGAAGAAGAGAGCAACCCTAGCAAGCAAGTCCCGAAGTGGACTAGTGGAGTAGTAATTGTTTTTCTCTCCGCAGCGATCGTTTTAAATTGAATACGCGCGAAGCCATCTTTTCATTTAAGGTACTAGTAAAAAGAAACTCGATCAATAACCATGCCACCGCATTCAGGTCGCACTTGGTATGGCTGACATTTGGTCCCAGACCCCACATTAAGTGGACGATTAGATGTCTCAAACTGTCACGTTACCTGCCTTTTCGTCTGCAAATGCGCTCCACTGTGAGTGTACCCGCGCGTGTGAATGAGGGGAGAGTGAACTCCGATTTATAAACCTTGAGGTTGTAGAGCTAGTCGGAAACAAACCCTCACCTTTAAATCCCTGAAGTTTGTACCCTGTCCTTTGTAATCCCGGTCATTTTTAACCTTAAGGGCATGTGCGGTTCAAGGGGTTTTAACGGGGATTAACAGGGATTGTGGGGGATTAAATCATGTACTACAAGCCAAATTCCCCTCCATTCCTCTCCAAAACTCTTGGGAGGAGGATGAACCGAACAAGGCCTAAGACTAACCTCAGTGGGAGTAACTTCAAGAGTAACATCGGGTCCAACTCAGCAAATTCGCCTATGTGGCAACTAGTTAATGAGGAGAGAGGTAAATTGAGTAACTTATAGCTAGTTACTCATTCTATGAGTAACATCACACATACCAAAACAAAATGACTCTATAACCTAATAAATGAAGCTTTGCATGACACTACACGTGCGATGACCACCGGAGCAATCCACTTAGGTTGTACGTAAACATGTTTATACTCTTCATTCATGATGTTTAGTACAAATAGGATGCACATGGCGATGTCATCCTCATACCAGCCACTATTGATGGATGGCCACGTAGCGTCGCCGTGCTCACCTGCAACTGCAACCCGAGTTGCGCATGCAGCAACTACGACTGCAATGGAGTACTAGACGCACAAGGCATGTTGTTGGTGCTGCTTCATGAGATACCGAGCCGTCTAGACGAGTGCGCGGTAATGGCCATCACCTGCAGAATGAAGGACATCATTCTTTCGCCGCATCCTGGCCATCACAAAGGTGGTGACGCACTTTGCGGGGTTGTCAGAGACGGAGTCCGTCGTCCCACTCTAGCGACGGACAGCGCTCGCCCGAGAGAGCGAACATGGACGCAAATTCGTGCAAACACGGCCGGATTTCATATAAACATGATAGATTTCATTACATTTACATTAAATAAGCCGTTCTAGTCTTGAGCTAAAGGTAGAATTAATATACCTAATCTAAATGGTCGCCGGCCGATCTATTTGTCCTCCTCCAGCATCCTGATGCAGAAAAATCATGCAAGACACCGGCTGTTTTCGCCGGCGTCGCCTCGGCGGTGGCCTTCATGGGATACAATCGGCGGCGGCCTCCCGGGTTCTCCTTCTCGTTGATGATGGCGGCGGGCGGGGACGTTCTGGCCATCACCTCGTGGACATCCGTGTAGCCGCGTAGCTGCATCACCTCGTCGACATCCGCGGCGCCTTCTTTCTCTGCCCGCATGGCGCGGCTACGCCCGCGTCCACGACGGATGGCGCAGTCGTAGGCACTGGAGGCGCTGTATGACATGGCGGCGTCGAGGACAGCGACGATGCCCGTGCCGCCGTGCTCCCCGACAAGCCGGCGTGGAGTAACTCGGCACTCTTCCTCGAGCTGGATTGGAGCGGCCAGCTGCAGAACCACGCGCTGGCTTAGGGAGGCAACTGGCTCCGTCGGGCTAGGCGAGGTAGGTTGAGCAGCGAGCTGCCTCGCTCGTAATTGCCGGGCTTGGCGGGCCACCCAGACGGCTTTTATACCGCAGAACTGCTCTTCCTGCTCGTCGGATGCCGCCGAAAGAGTGGAGAAAATGTTGGAAGGAGGAGCTTGGCCGGTGTCCCGCTCCTTAACGGACGTGTGGCCAGAGTGGGTTTCTAGCTTGTCATGCAGGTTTAAATGTAGGTGTGTGAATGCGGCGAGGAAGCAGGTACCACTAGGAGTGCAGTGGGCGGCGCCCTCGGCCGGCGCACTGCTTCAATGGCGGACGCTGTGAGGCTAGTCATAGTGGAGGGTAACTTAGACTAGTAACATGCATATGTTACTAGTTTATGTTACTACCTTCATATAGTGGGTAGTGTCAGATGTGTGGTAACATTTTGCATTGGGAAGCGCTATGTGATGGTAACATATCATGTTACTCTGTTTGCCTCTCTCCTCATTAACTACTTGCCACCTCACCATTTTTGCTTATATGGCATCTATGTTACTACCTATGTTACTCCCACTATGACCAACTTGAGAGGCCGCATCTGCCCTGACCCCCTTGACCGTGGACCTTGACCATGTACGTCCAGCTTTGAGCACAACATTATCCTTAATGGACCTTCACGGTGTATGTCACCTTGTGTCCAGATCTAAGATGCCATTGCCACATGTACCAGATGAATGACTCCAAGTTCGACCCCCGTGATGTTAGGTGCGAGCTGAGGAACACTGTTGGAGAGACCCCCCTCATAATTTTCCTACATTGGTCGTTTGATTTATAGGATAGAATGCTATAGGAATTTTTCCTATGAAATCATGTGTTAATTGGTAATCTAGCATCCACTCCAACTTTTATTTCACTTCCTTTGTTTTTCCTGTGTCAAACACTATGTTAATGCTATGGGATTCAAGTGGACATGCCACTCCAATCCTTTATTTTTCCTATTCCTGCGTTTTAAGTTCCTATGATGAAAGAAAAGAAACGGAGAGAGTACTTGCTCTAAATGATGTGCCGGTGCAAGAGCTGCCTATATTAATTAACCATGCTCTAAAAAGGTGGCCCAGCTTTGGCTATAGTACTGTACTACTAAAGGTTAGTAGGTGACTGATACGTCTCTAACGTATCTATAATTTTTGATTGTTCCATGCTGTTATATTATCATTCTTGGATGTTTTACAATCATTTTATAGTCATTTTATATCATTTTTTGGTACTAACCTATTGACATAGTGCCAAGTGCCAGTTGCTGTTTTTTGCATGTTTTTTACATCGCAGGAAATCAATACCAAACGGAGTCCAAACACAGTGAAACTTTTTGTGGATTTTTTTGGACCAGAAGACATCTAGTGGGCCGGAGAAGCGCCTGGGGGGGTGCTCCGAGGGGAGCACAACCCACCAGGGTGCTTCTGGAGGCCCAGGCGCGCCCTGGTGGGTTGTGCCCACCTCGGGTGCCCCCCGAACCACCTCTTTGCTCTATAAATATCCCAATATTCCAGAAACCCTCGGGGAGTCGACGAAAATCAATTCCAGCCGCCGCAGAGTCTAGAACCACCAGATCCAATCTAGACACCATCATGGAGGGGTTCACCACTTCCATTGGTGCCTCTCCGATGATGCGTGAGTAGTTCTTTGTAGACCTACGGGTCCATAGTTAGTAGCTAGATGAAAGTGCGTTATATCGACTAGAGGGGGGTGAATAGGCGATTTTTACAAATTCGTCACTGAGGAATTTCAAGGTGAGGAAATTCCTAAGCCACGAACTACTTAGCAGCGGAATAAGTACTCAGATGCAAACATAACATGGCATAAGTACAGTCATCATGATGAAATGAAATAGGCACAGAGTACAGGTAGCATGAAACACAGGATAAGCAGGCTGAAGACTAAGTGACTGAAGAAATAGGATTGAGGAAATTGAGAAAGTCTTCAGTCAAAGTCTTCAAACAGTAACGATCAAGCAAAACAACACATGAATGAGGAAATGAAAGGGTTGAGGAAATAGAACCAGTAGCTCGGTGAAGACAATGATTTGGTAGACCAGTTCCAACTGCTGTGACAGTTGTACGTCTGGTTGGAGCGGCTAGGTATTTAAACCTGAGGACACACAGTCCCGGAGACAGAGTCCTCACCGTATTCTCCTTGAGCTATGGTCACACAGACCTCGCCCAACCACTCATGGTAAGTCTTCACAAGTGACTTCCAAACCTTCACAGACTCGGTCACTCGGTGATCCACAATTTCCTCTTGGATGCTCTAGACCATGACGCCTAACCGTCTGGAGGATGCACAGTCCTCAAAGGTAACAAGCGTCGGTTCCACACAGGAACAATCTCTTCAGTGATGCTCAATCACTTTGGGTTTGTAGGTGTTTGGGTTTTTGGGTTTTTCCTCACTTGATGATTTTCGCTCAAAGTCCTCGGAGGATGGGATGCTCTAAATGACAAGTGTCAATCTATCTCTCGGAGCAGCCAACCAGCTAGTGGTTGTAGGGGGTGGCTATTTATAGCCTAGGGAGGAGCCCAACATGATAAGACATAAATGCCCTTCAATGATATGACCGTTAGGTGGGTAGATATTTTGGGACAGCTGGCGCGTAGCACAGCAACGGTCGGAAATTTGAGTATCAAATTCCTCAGGGCTATCATGTTCCTCACTTGTAGGCAATCCGCACTGGCGAATTCCTAACTCCTCAGTCAGAACAAATTCCTCAGAGAACAGAAGAACTTCGTCTCTGTCACTGAAGAAATTGACTGAACTGTATGAGATTTCCAATGGCTTCACTCGAAAGGATTGGGTAGGTGTAGGATTTTGAGATGAGCATCACTTGGAAACTTTTCCTTAGTTTTACCTCGACCCCCTTTAATAGTACGGTGTTTCGTATGACTCAAGAACAAGAAAATGAAACTACAAAAACAAAAGTCTTCACGCTTCATAATCCTTGCATGAATATCAAGTCTTCAAGGTCACACCAATTTCCTCACTTTCAAAGTCTTCAAGAAAACCAAAGTCTTCAACTGAAGACATTCATTTTTAGGGGTCGACTTTCATCGTAAATATCAAACTCCTCATAGACTTATAGAACCTGTGTACACTCACAAACGCATCAGTCCCTTAACCTATAAGTCTTCAATACACCAAAATCACTAAGGGGCACTAGATGCACTTACAATCTCCCCCTTTTTGGTGATTGATGACAATATAGGTTAAGTTTTCAACGGGGATAAACATATGAAGTGTAAATACTGATAATGAGGAATTTGATTGCAAGATATAGAAGAACTCCCCCTGAAGATGTGCATATTTGAGGAATTTGCTATTCATAGCAAATGCACATTGTAGAGTAATATCATGGAGATCTCCCCCTATATCTTGTAATTCATACACGCATTTAACATATGATATGAAGAATTTGAAATGCATGATGAAATATGGTGACTGATGTAATTCAGCATGCGTGCATTAACATATTGAGGAAATAGCAAGCAGAAAAACAGAGCAAAAGTATCAGACCACCATAGGACTTAAGTTTACAACTCGATCCAACAAATACTTCAGAAGAACGAGAGTTGTAACTTAGCAAAAATTGCCCATATATAGAGACCCGCTTGAAGACTAACTCAAATTTCTCCCCCTTTATCATCGAGTGACCAAAAGGGACGAAACATGAGAACTAACACCCCTGAAGAATATCATCATGATGTCGATGGAGGAGCGCCAGTGTTGTTGGGGTCGTCCGTTGGAGTAGGGCCTGCCGCGGTGTCGATCAAGTCTTCAGCTTCATCCGTCTCGCGTGATGAAGAATATGAACTGGCAACAAGCCGAGGAACTTTGACCTTCTTGAACTTCTTCGAAGGTGGCTGAGACCAGTCAAAGTCCTGTTGGAATCCCATCTCCTTGAGATCTTCAGCACTATAAAGATTAGATAGAATAGCCCAAGTGCGGTCAAAGACTTCATGCAAGTAGTAGTGATTCTTCTTCATAGTGTTTTGAGTGACTGTCATGTTCTGAAGAATTGCACCAAACTGACGCTTGACCCACTTGTGATTTCGATCAACTTTCTGATGAAGACTAAGGAGAAGTTCACGATCAGTCATCACACGCAGAGCTGTGGCTTGAGGATTATGTTCTGAAGCTTTGGCGGCAGAATCTTGTGTTGCAGAGTCATCATTGGTGGAATATGAAGTAGCTTTGCGAAATTGTCCATCCAATGGATGAGTGCCTTCATCTATAACAGCAGCCTTGCCCTTCCCAACAGCTGAGGAAATAGTCCGTTTGAGGACTTCAATAGGGGGCAAAAAGCTGAGATGATTTTGAAAGTCAGCCTTATAATGAATTGAAGATCTTGATCTGATGAACTTCATGATCCAGGGAGCATAAGGCTTCAACTCAAAAGGTGACAGCGCAGCATTGGCCAAAGTCCTCATGAAGAAATTGTGGTAGTTGATAGGAATACCATGAATGATATTGAATAGCAGATTCTTCATAATGCCAACAACCTCTTCGTCATCAGAGTTGTGAACCTTGATTGGACTGAGGGTTTTGGTCAAAATGCGATAAACTGTCCTTGGCACATAGAGCAATTCCTTGACGAGGAATTTGGTCCTTGGAGCTTGGCCTAGCTTCAAAGGCTTCATCAGCACTTGCATCAGATGATCGGATAGTTCAGGTTCAACATAGAGAAGCCTAGCACCTTCAGTGGGAGGTCTGACTGGGACGGCATGAAGCAATTCAGAAACCGGTGCTTTGTAATGAGTATTTTCAGTCATCCAGTCTAGCACCCATGAATTCACATCTTCAACATTTCCAGTGATGTGCAGTGTGGTGTAGAATTAAAGAATGAGTTCTTCATTCCAATCGCAGATGTCGGTGCAGAAGTTGAGTAACCCAGCGTCATGAAGAACACTGAGGACTGGGGTGAAGCAGGGCAGCGATTCCATATCCACATGAGGAATTTGCTCATGGTCAAAGATCTTGTCCTTATCAAACAACAGTGAGGAATAGAAGTTCATCTGGCTAGCAGTCCAGAAGCGCTTGCGACGAAGTTTAGCAGAGTCATAGGGATTGTAGTCAGTGAAGAATATGTGCTCATTGAATAAATCTTCAGCATTGAACTTCTGCTCCTTGGAGTGAGGGTTCTGTGGCTTGGGCTGAAGGTTTATAGTTGAAGTCTTCATAGCCTCTTGAGGTATAGCCACTGGAGCCACAGGCTGAGGAATTTCAGTAGCTGTATCAGCAGCAGCCTTGGTCTCCATTTCTTCAGCACTAGCGGCTGGAACTTCTTCATGAATAGATTGAAGTTAAGATTGAGGTCCATCAGAGCCCGTATGAATTTCTTCAGTTGGCATAGGGGACTGAGGAACTTGATGTAGTGGTGTTGTCAGAGGTGAATTGGGGTGATAACTTTCCCAAAAGTCATCATTCAGAATAGGAGTTGTAGACCCAATATCCACATCCTCATCTTTATCATCAATTTCCTCAACGCCTGCCTCTTCAGCTGTGAACTGAGGCATGGGCAATGATACCAGCGGAGTTGAAGTGATATTGTCCACTTCAATGTCTTCATCCAACTGCTCTGTCGAAGCAGCAGAAGGATCTTCTTCATCAGATTCACTTGGAATTGCATATTCCTTACCAAAGGGAATAATCTCCTTTGATGGCATGCTTAATATTGGAACAACATAAATTGGGTTTTCAGTTGAGCTCATCAAAGTCTTCACTTTCTTGGGAGCTGAAGACTCTGTGGAGGCAGATGCTTTCCTTTTCTTCACCGCAGCCTTCTCTGCGGCTTTGGTCTTCTTCGCTTCTGATGCAGAAGGAAGGACATCTTTCATCTGTGATGACTTTGCAGGAGGAGCAGATGAAATTGGTTGAATTTCTTCAGGCACAACTGATGCAGTTGCCCTGGCTTGTTCAGATTCCTCAGGCGCAGTAGCAGATGTATCAACTGGCCTGGTTTGCTCCTCAGGCGCAACATTGGTGGTTGCCCTGGCATTTTCTTCAGAGACTGGAATTTCCTCATCAGCCCTGGTGCTTTCATTTTCTTCAACAGTCTGATTTTCATCAGCAGTACTTGCATGTTCTTCAGTAGGCTGAGCAGATGTGTCAGTCTGAGGAAATTTGGGTTGCGATGAAGCTGCAACATTTGGAGTGAATCCCTTTGCCATTCTGAAGAATCTGACTTTGGCACCTAGCCAATCTGCACGGTATGCGTGAAATTCATCACTGAGTGCTTTGATCTCAGCCTGCATCGTCACAAGTTCTCAGGAGTCATTTTCACAACATTGTTCTTCAGAAAATGCTCCTTCTTGTACTGAGCCTTCTTCACCTGCCTGGCCTTTTCAAATTTCCATTTCTCTTCATTAATGAAGGCCGTCAACATGTGACTTTGACCAGGAGTGAGGTTTAATTCAGGCAAAGGTGTATTTGGATCCTTGTGCCATAGATCGATGAAATCAAGGATCTTCCTTGGATCCAGCATGAGGGGCATAGCACTGCCTTTGGCACCAGAGGCCCTTTGTTGTCGATCTCTGATGATCTCAGCTAATTCTTCATCATCAGCTTCGTCTTCGCTTGACGGAACCTGAAAGGTGACCTGCTTCTTGTGAGGACTTGGCCTTGTGCCTCGTCCAGCAGTGGCCTTTTTCTTCAGCAAGGTCGGAGCTGTTGAAGACTGAGGTGGAGCTGAGGAACCTGCAGAGGCTCCAGAAGCAATTGAGATTCCAGTAGTCCTTTGGCACGTGGCAAGATGCACAGGTGCTGAGGACTTTGCAACTGAGGGAGTTGGAGCTACTTTTGAAGAAGTTGCTTGAGGATCAGGCCGTGAGGGCTTTGAAGAGCTTGGCCGTGAGGGCATTGCAGCTGAGGAACTTGTCTTGACAGCTGGTTTCTTTGTCATAGCCTTCTTAGGCTTGCTAGCAGAGGCCTCAGCAGTGGCAGCAGCAGACTCTTCTTTGAATTTCTTCACTGCCTCTTTAGCCACTTTGGCCAGCTTGGCTTGATGCTTAGCCCACTCCTGAGGAAATTCCTCACCTCTTCTGATGCTTGTGGGATCAGCTTCTTGGCCTGGAGCTAATGGAGGTCTTGGGCATGGAGGGTTAACAGCGAATTTCTTCATGTACTTTGGAGTCACATATCGATACTCCCTCCATTCTCTTGCCCATCTTCTCTCAATCTTCTGAATGCGCACTTTGCACTGATTTTTGTTCTCCTTGCCATGAGTTGCTTCATTAGGAGTACAATATTCATCATAGATGTCTTCAGGGATCTCAAAAGCAGTATTTGTTTCTGGCCTCTTTCCTCCCTTCTGAGATCTTTTACCATCAGCCATTTTCTTCACTTGAGGATTTTGAACAATGGATGTTTCTGAGGAAGTGTGCAATTTTTCTTCGAGGAACGCTGCAAATGAGTTAAGTTGATGAGAACCTAGAGATTCAGCAGCGGACATGTGTACCTGTTAACAGAATATAGGTGCGAAGAATTTGGAGAGGTCATATGCGTTCTCAGAAGTTTTTCAAAAGTATCGAGTTTGAGGAATTTGACCAGGGGTGTCTTGAGGAATTTCACTAAGCGTTCTTTGACTTAGGTTCCAGAGTTGTATAGATTGAAAATCCACACAATTGAGGAATCTTGAAGAAAAATGTTGCTTAGAGAAACAGATCAAGATTAGAAGCAAGTTGGTGTTTAAGAACATGAAAGTTGAAGAATAAACACCTTTTGAAGATTTTGTGGAAATCATCAGAATCAACAAGGGTAGTAAAAATAGATTTTATTTACCCTTGACGAAGAACACGACGAACTGAGGGTAGCAGTGGAGAAGCTCGTCCGTTCAGATCTTCCATGCCCTAACTTGGTGATGGAAAACAGCTACGGCGGCGGCGGAGTGAAGATTTCCACGGCCGGCATGAGTACGACGGCGACGAGGTCAAGGCAGTGAAGCTCTTCCTCACCGGCGACGATGGAGTGTAGCGGTGGTGCTAGGTCTAAGAGCTCGAGCGAGGGGAGTAAGATTGAGCGGGGTAAATGAGATGTGAGGAGGGTAAGGGGTATTTATAGCTGAGGTGAAAAACCGCTCGTCCGAAGAAAATGGACGAACATGCCCCTGACCCTTCTCATCCTAACGACATGTGTCACCCATGTACTGTGAAGTGGAGATCGTGTTAGATCGTGGGTGAATAGATAAATCTTATCGAGGGATATGGAACGGTTTGAGCGGCAAAAGCCGAAAATTCAGATAAGAATATTTTAATGTTTCGTTCACAAATTCTTCAGCTGTCAAGGACACAGTGAAGACTTTGAACGGGTTTCAAATAGAACGCACATGAAGAATTTGTGAACAGACTGGGTTGAGTTTAGCATAGAGGGGGAAAGGGTCCGATCACATTCACTTAGAAGAAAATCAATTTTGAAGAATTAGCAATAAGTGAATGCTGTAGAGGACATGAAAACTCAAATATATATATAGTCAATGAAGAACACAGTCGGAAAGAGTGAAGACTTTGCAAAGTTGAAGAATTTGAAAATTTGAAGAATTTGCAAAATGAAGAAAAACTCAATTTTTGAAGATTTTCAACTTTTTGTGGTGACGTGACCCACCGTACAAGAATGATGATTTCAGACGCCGCGTACAATTGTCGTAGGGCTCTGAGAATCAAATTCTTCGTTAATTTCTTCACACTTAGAGGGTTAGTCTTCATTGATTGAAGAAAAACGTTTCTTCGTGTGTTGCACATCTAAGTCATCAATTTGCATAAGTGTTAGGATGTGTGTCCTTTTCAAAGGACATTCGAAGATTCTAAGATATTTAGCTCACACCGCAACTTGCTAAATCTCTTCTCATCCAAGGGCTTGGTGAAGATATCCGCTAGCTGTTCTTCAGACTTCACTTGATCAATAGAGATGTCGCCCTTCAACACATGATCTCGAAGAAAATGATGACGAATCTGGATGTGCTTTGTCTTCGAGTGCTGAACTAGGTTATGAGCAATCTTGATGGCACTCTCATTGTCACAGAAGAGTGGCACATTCTTCACATTGATGCCGTAGTCCTTGAGGGTTTGCTTCATCCACAGCAATTGAGCACAGCAAGAACCAGCAGCAATGTACTCAGCTTCAGCAGTAGAGAGTGATATGCAGTTCTGCTTCTTTGAGGACCAACATACTAAAGATCGTCCGAAGAAATGGCATGTGCCTGATGTTGACTTGCGATCCACACGATCACCAGCATAGTCAGAGTCTGAATATCCAATGAGATCAAAATCCAAGCCCTTGGGATACCATAATCCAAGTGTTGGAGTGTGAGCTAGATATCGAAGAATATGTTTCACAGCCTTATGGTGTGATTCCTTCGGTGTAGCTTGAAAACGGGCACACATGCAAACACTAAGCATAATAGCTGGCCTAGATGCACATAGATACAGTAAAGAGCCAATCATGGAGCGGTATACCTTTTGATCGAAGTCTATACCATTTTCATCGGTGCATAGATGGCCATTTGTGGGCATAGGGATTTTGACGCCTTTGCAATCTAGCATACCGAATTTCCTCAGAACGTCCTTGAGGTATTTCTCTTGAGAAATGAAGATGCCATTGCGTTGTTGATGAATTTGAAGGCCTAAGAAGAATTTCAATTCTCCCATCATGGACATTTGATATTCCTCACTCATCATATAAGCAAATTCGTCAGTATAACGTTGGTTAGTACAGCCAAAGATAATATCATCAACATATATTTGGCACACGAATAATTCATCATCATATGTTTTGGTGAAAAGCGTTGGGTCGAGTGAACCGGGTTTGAAGTCTTTCTTCATGAGGAATTCCTTCAGAGTATCATACCACGCCCGAGGGGCCTGCTTGAGGCCATAGAGGGCCTTATTGAGTCTGAAGACTTGATCAGGATGCTTGGGATCTTCAAAACCTGGGGGTTGAGCAACATATACTTCTTCCTCAAGCTTACCATTGAGGAATGCACTTTTCACATCCATTTTATATAAGATGATATTATGATGGTTAGCATAGGCAAGCAATATGCGAATAGCCTCAAGTCTAGCAACAGGTGCAAAAGTTTCATCGAAATCAATTCCTTCAACCTGTGTGTAGCCTTGAGCTACAAGACGAGCCTTGTTCCTCACTACTAGGCCATTTTCATCTTGTTTGTTGCGGTAGATCCATTTGGTGCCGATGATATTGTGCTTGCGTGGGTCTGGTCGCTTGACAAGCTCCCACACATTGTTTAGCTCGATTTGATGTAATTCCTCTTGCATCGCTTGAATCCATTCAGGCTCCAGAAATGCCTCATCTACTTTGGTGGGCTCTATGATAGAGACAAAAGCAAAATGCCCACAAAAGTTAGACAAATGTGAAGCTTTTGAGCGAGTAAGAGGACCTGGTGCGTTGATGTCGTTGATGATTCTCTCAATCTGTACTTCATTTGCAACGCGAGGATGAGCAGGTTGACGACTTTGATTTGGCTCAGCATTTTCTTCAGAGCCATTTTCATCAGATGCACCAGCATGATTTTCTTCACGATCTGGAATGACTTCTTCAGCAGATTCTTCTGTAGGAATAACATCCTCAGTAGCCTTTAGTTTGATGGATTCCTCAGGAGACATTTCATCTAGCACAGGAGGTAGGTGCTCTCTTTGCGAGCCATTAGTTTCATCGAACCGCACATCTACAGTTTCAACAACCTTGTTGTGATAGGTGTTGAAGACCCTGTAGGTGTGCGAGTCCTTTCCGTAACCAAGCATAAAACCTTCATGTGCTTTCGGTGCAAATTTAGAAATGTGATGGGGATCTCTAATCCAACATTTAGCACCGAAGACTTTGAAATAACTCACATTGGGTTTCTTGTCAATGAGGAGTTCATATGAGGTGTTCTTGAAGAATTTGTGAAGATATACCCTGTTGATAATGTGGCATGCAGTATCAATTGCTTCAGGCCAGAAGCGACGAGGTGTCTTGTATTCATCAAGCATAGTGCGAGCCATCTCAACAAGAGTCCTGTTCTTGCACTCCACGACGCCATTCTGCTGAGGAGTGTATGGGGCAGATAACTCATGAGTAATACTGAGTTCATCAAGATAGTCATCAAGACCAGTATTCTTGAACTCAGTCCCATAGTCACTACGTATATGCTTGATATTCACACCGAAATTCGTCGAAGCCCTCGAAGAAAATCGTCTGAAGACTTCCTGCACTTCAGTTTTGTAAGAAATGACATGCACCCATGTGTAATGAGAATAATCATCAACAATGACAAAGCCATATAGAGATGCTGCATTTGTTAGTGTGGCATAATGAGTAGGACCAAAGAGATCCATATGAAGCAATTCAAAAGGACGAGAGGTAGTCATGATAGTCTTTGAGGTGTGCTTGGCTCTGGTCATCTTTCCAGCCTCACAAGCCCCACAAAGATGATCTTTGAGGAATTTGACACCCTCAATGCCAATGACGTGCTTCTTCTTCATGAGCGTGTGTAAGTTCCTCATGCCAGCATGACCCAGTCGTCGATGCCATAGCCAGCCTTCTGAAGCTTTTACAAGTAGACAAGTGGCAGGCTGTGGTCCTGCAGAGAAATCAACAATGTACAAGTCTCCTCTCCTAAAGCCTTCGAAGACTTTGGAATTGTCAGATTCCATGAGCACTAAGCAACGATATTTGCCAAAGACAACAACCATATCAAGATCACAAAGCATTGAGACAGACATGAGGTTGAATCCGAGGGACTCGACAAGCATGATTTTGTCCATGTGTCGATCCTTTGAGATAGCAACCCTACCTAGACCCAATACCTTGCTTTTGCCTTTGTCTGCGTAGGTGATATGCTTCAAATGTGATGGAGATAAAGGAGTGTTCATCAGTAAGCTCTTGTCACCAGTCATGTGATTAGTACATCCACTGTCGAGGACCCACTCAGTAGCTTTGGGTAAATCATCCTGCAGATGAATTAGTGCATCTTACGAACACATATCTTCAGAGTGAAGAATATGACATCAATTTCATCAGACAGAAATTCATCAGTTAATGCAACATATGTATATATAGCAGTATAAGAACGTGAGAAATGAATGATTCATTTCTTCATGATTAGCTTGCGTCCTTTCAAGCATTTCAGGTCTCCAGAAAATTCTTCAGATGATTTAGTTCGTCTGGAGACCTGACCCTGCATAAGAGGTTAGTTCTTTTTCTGCACCACCCACATTTGGAGGGGTGGCAAAGAGTTCATCATTCTGCGAGCTCCATAAGAGAAAGTTGGCATTGAAGCCAAAGCACTTCATTTCATAGAAGAGGGATTGGTATAGGCATATGAGTAAGAAGAGAAATTCTTTGAGGACTTATGAACATAATGATTTGAAGAATAATGCACATAATCAGAACTCTTAGATTTTCCCTGCGAAACAGAAGCGTTAGCATGATAATGATCATATGAGGACTTGGATCCACGTGAGGAATTTGATCCATGAGAGGACTTGGATCCATATGAAGACTTTGGTCCATATGAAGAATTTGATCTGGGGTTCTTATTCTTCACAGGTGGAGTCATGAGGACATTCACCTAAAGACTTTCAAGGCACCTTTTGGGAACCCAGATTTTCTTCATAGGGGGACCATTCCTGCAGTTAGTTCCAACATATCTAGCAAATACTTCACCATTCTGATTTTTGAACAGTTTATAGTTGGAGTCAAATGACTCATCAGATGAATATGAGGATTCACAAGTAAAGCCAGATGAGGTGGATGGATCCACGGGAGGTCCCTTCGCAGCAACCCATGAGGTTTTGGGATACTGCTCAGGTTTCTAGTAGGTTCCATCAGCATTGAGTTTCCTTTCAAAGGCAATACCCTCGTTCCTAGGGTTCCTGTTCAAGATCTGCTTTTTGAGCACATCACAAAGAGTCTGATGCCCTTTGAGGCTTTTGTACAAGCCTGTCACATACAATTCCTTCAACCCTGCATTTTCGTCAATGATACTAGTGGTATCCTCAGATGAGGAATTTGTGACCACAGAGATAGTTGAAGAATTTACAGCAATAGAGGCATTTGAACATTCAGGTGAAGAATTAGCAGTTTCATGTTCAATGCATTTCAAGCATGGTGGAATAAATTCTTCCTGAGCGGAACTGATCTGTTGAGCAAGTAATGAATCATTTTCCTTCTGAAGATCTTCATGACTCACCCTTAGATTCTCAAGATCTTGCTTTCTTTGAAGAAATTCATAAGAAAGCTTCTCATGATCGGCTAAGAGAGTTTCATGACGACTTTGAAGGTTGTCAAACTTAGACTATAGTTGCTGAAGATTATCAGTCAGTGTTTGAGTTTGATCCATTTCCTCACCTAACAGGTCATCGCTTTTGTCTAGCATATTTTGAACCTTTTCCAAAGCCTTTTGTTGTTTAACAGCAATATTAGCAAGTTTGGAATAGCTGGGTTTGAGGTTATCATCAGATTCATCCTCACTTGATTCAGAGGAGGGATATTTGAATACCTTGGCACCTTTTTCCATGAAGCAATAGGTGGGAGCATAGTCATCATTGCCGTCATCAGCAGTGTTGGGGAAGCCATTTTCCTCAGTGTTGAAGATGGACTTGCTGACGTAAGCAGTAGCGAGGGCTCGGCTTGCCACACCAGAGTCCGACTCCTCAGAGGCCTCCTCTTCCAGATGTTCCTCAGATTCAGCTTCAGAGTCCATTTCCTTGCCAATGAATGCCTGAGCCTTCTTGGAACTGCTCTTCTTGTGAGATGAAGACTTTGAAGATTTTGATGATGAGGACTTTGAAGATTTCTTCTTCTTAGAGTCATCTGAACTATCATCCTTGTATTTCTTCTTCTTTGATTCCTTTGCCCACTAAGGACAATCAGTTATGTAGTGACCAGGTTTCTTGCATTTGTGGCAAGTCCTCTTTTTGTAATCACGGGATGAGGAATCTGATCTTGTGTCATCACCTTTTGAAGATTTTACAAAGCGACCACGCCTTGAGAACTTCTGGAATTTCTTCACGAGCATTGCTAGCTCCTGGCTTAGTTCTTCAGGGTCACCAAGGCTGCTATCAGAATCTTCTCCTTCAGATGAGGAAACTGCCTTGGCCTTCAGTGCGCGTGATCTTCCATAGCTTGGCCCGTAGAGATCTCTCTTTTCAGCAAGTTGGAATTCATGAGTGTTCAGCCTCTCAAGAATATCAGCAGGATCAAGTGATTTGTAGTCTCCACGTTCTTGAATCATCAGTGCCAGTGTATCGAATGAAGAATCAAGTGACCTCAGCAATTTCTTCACCACCTCATGGTCGGTGATGTCAGTGGCACCCAGTGCTTGAAGCTCGTTTGAAATGTCAGTAAGGTGATCAAAGGTTTGCTGGACATTCTCATTGTCGAGTCTTTTGAACCGGTTGAAGAGATTGCGAAGAACGTCAACTCGAGAATCACGTTGAGTTGAGATTCCTTCATTGACCTTGGACAACCTGTCCCAGATAAGCTTTGCAGACTCCAAAGCACTCACTCTCCCGTACTGTCCTTTGCTCAGATGGCCACATATGATATTCTTTGCTTGAGAGTCGAGTTGCTTGAATCTCTTCACATCAGCAGCGTTCATGGAAGGAGTGACAGAGGGAACGCCATTTTCCACAACGTACCAGAGATCGTTGTCAATTGCATCAAGATGCATGCGCATGTTATTCTTCCAGTAGGGGTAGTCCGTCCCATCAAAGGTAGGACACCCAGCCGAGACCTTGATCATGCCTGCAGTCGACATAACTAAAACTCCAGGTGGTTAAACCAAAATCACACAGAACAAGGGAGTACCTTGCTCTGATACCAATTGAAAGTGCATTATATCGACTAGAGGGGGGGGGGTGAATAGGCGATTTTTACAAATTCGTCACTGAGGAATTTCAAGGTGAGGAAATTCCTAAGCCACGAACTACTTAGCAGCGGAATAAGTACTCAGATGCAAACATAACATGGCATAAGTACAGTCATCATGATGAAATGAAATAGGCACAGAGTACAGGTAGCGTGAAACACAGGATAAGCAGGCTGAAGACTAAGTGACTGAAGAAATAGGATTGAGGAAATTGAGAAAGTCTTCAGTCAAAGTCTTCAAATAGTAACGATCAAGAAAAACAACACATGAATGAGGAAATGAAAGGGTTGAGGAAATAGAACCAGTAGCTCGGTGAAGACAATGATTTGGTAGACCAGTTCCAACTGCTGTGACAGTTGTACGTCTGGTTGGAGCGGCTAGGTATTTAAACCTGAGGACACACAGTCCCGGACACACAGTCCTCACCGTATTCTCCTTGAGCTATGGTCACACAGACCTCGCCCAACCACTCATGGTAAGTCTTCACAGGTGACTTCCAAACCTTCACAGACTCGGTCACTCGGCGATCCACAATTTCCTCTTGGATGCTCTAGACCATGACGCCTAACCGTCTGGAGGATGCACAATCCTCAAAGGTAACAAGCGTCGGTTCCACACAGGAACAATCTCTTCAGTGATGCTCAATCACTTTGGGTTTGTAGGTTTTTGGGTTTTTCCTCACTTGATGATTTTCGCTCAAAGTCCTCGGAGGATGGGATGCTCTAAATGACAAGTGTCAATCTATCTCTCGGAGCAGCCAACCAGCTAGTGGTTGTAGGGGGCGGCTATTTATAGCCTAGGGAGGAGCCCGACATGATAAGACATAAATGCCCTTCAATGATATGACTGTTAGGTGGGTAGATATTTTGGGACAGCTGGCGCGTAGCACATCAACGGTCAGAAATTTGAGTATCAAATTCCTCAGGGCTATCATGTTCCTCACTTGTAGGCAATCCGCACTGGCAAATTCCTAACTCCTCAGTCAGAACAAATTCCTCAGAGAACAGAAGAACTTCGTCTCTGTCACTGAAGAAATTGACTGAACTGTATGAGATTTCCAATGGCTTCACTCGAAAGGATTGGGTAGGTGTAGGATTTTGAGATGAGCATCACTTGGAAACTTTTCCTTAGTTTTACCTCGACCCCCTTTAACAGTACGGTGTTTCCTATGACTCAAGAAGAAGAAAATGAAACTACGAAAACAAAAGTCTTCACACTTCATAATCCTCGCATGAATATCAAGTCTTCAAGGTCACACCAATTTCCTCACTTTCAAAGTCTTCAAGAAAACCAAAGTCTTCAACTGAAGACATTCATTTTTAGGGGTCGACTTTCATCGTAAATATCAAACTCCTCATAGACTTATAGAACCTGTGTACACTCACAAACGCATTAGTCCCTTAACCTATAAGTCTTCAATACACCAAAATCACTAAGAAGCACTAGATGCACTTACACTAGATGGATTTCTCTCTCTCGTTTGATTCTCAATACAATGGTCTCTTGGAGATCCATATGATGTAACACTTTTTGCGGTGTGTTTGTTGGGATCCGATGAACTTTGAGTTTATGATCAGATCTATATCCATGAAAGTTATTTGAGTCTTCTTTGATCTCTTATATGCATGATTGCTTATAGCCTCGTATTTCTTCTCCGATATTGGGTTTTGTTTGGCCAACTTGATCTATTTATCTTGCAATGGGAAGAGGTGCTTTGTAGTGGGTTCGATCTTACGGTGCTTGATCCCAGTGACAGAAGGGGAACCGACACGTATGTATCGTTGCTACTAAGGATAAAACGATGGGATCTATTTCTACATAAATAGATTTTGTCTACATTATGTCATCGTTCTTATTGCATTACTCCGTTCCTCCATGAACTTAATACACTAGATGCATGCTGGATAGCGGTCGATGTGTGGAATAATAGTAGTAGATGCAGGCAGGAGTCGGTCTACTAATCTTGGACGTGATGCCTATATAATGATCATTGCCTGGATATCATCATGATTATTTGAAGTTTTATCAATTGCCCAACAGTAATTTGTTCACCCACCGTTTGCTATTTTTCTCGAGAGAAGCCACTAGTGAAACCTACGGCCCTTGGGTCTCTTTTCCAATATATTTGCTTTCAAGATCTATTTTGCTATTCGCTCTTTTCTTTATTTGCAACTTTTATTTTCAGATCTATTAAACCAAAAATACAAAAATACCTTGCTGCACTTTATTTTATTTGGCGTTCGATCTATCAATATTTATTACTCTCTCACGTCCGTTTGCCAATTTTTGGCGCCATTGCCCGAAAGGGATTGACAACCCCTTTTACACGTCGGGTTGCGAGTATTTGTTATTTGTGTGCAGGTGCTGTTTACGTAGTGTTGCTTGGTTCTCCTACTGGTTCGATAACCTTGGTTTCATCACTGAGGGAAATACCTAACGCCGCTGTGCTGCATCATCCCTTCCTCTTTGGGGAAATACTGACGTAGCTTCAAGCCGCATCAAAAGGAATTTCTAGCACCGTTGCCGGGGAGGATCTTCAACATATACCAGGTTCGTAATCACAAATATCATCTCCTCGCAATTTACATTATTTGCCATTTGCCTCTCATTTTCCTCTCCCCCACTTCACAAAAATTTGCCATTTTATTCGCCCTCTTTTTCGTTCGCCGTTTTCCCGTCAGATCTATCTTGTGTGCAATTTTGTTTGCCACTTTTTGTCGTTATGGATAGTTCTTCCTCTATTGCGTGCACTCCCGAGAACGAAGTTCTCAACTTTAAACAAAGGGGAGGAGAGAATTTAAAAGATGCTTGGTATAGAATTTGCAATGCTCATAATAGATCTATCCGTAAGCAATCTACCGTTGTTCTTCTTCACTGTTTTTATGTGGGCATCACCACTTGGTATAGATTCGTCCTTGATACGATTACCGGTGGAAATTTCTTGATGTGTCCCTCTCTTGATGCTTTTAATGCTATGGGAAATTTTGTAGGATCACCACCTCTTATGATTAATGAAACAACTTTGACTCTTGAGCATGTTATGGAAAGATTAGATGCTATTGAAAAGAAAATGCTTACTGAAGAGCATATTGAAAACTTGGATAAAAAGATGCATAATTTTTCCACTAAAATTGGGTCAAAAGCGGGAGAAGTTTTTAAGTTGCTAAAAGAAAAGGGGACCGTAATTCATGAAAGAATTGAAGAAAGCCCGTCTCGGATTGATAAACTAGAAGAAATCTTTAGTAATCTAAGTACGGCTTTTGCTTCTGCCAAAACTCCCGTAAAAATTGGCAAGACTACTCAAGTTACTAAAAACAAGGGTGCAACTTCTAGTAATGATAAAGGAGATCTTAAGATGATTAGTATCCATCCCAATTTTATTGAAGTGATAAGAGACCCTATTTGCAAGAATGAATTTTTCAATCTCGTGCCTAGAAGTATTGTCGTTGAGAATTTATATGCTAAATCCTTGAAGAATTCTAAGTGTTTGATTGAAGAGTTGGACACCAAAGACGACAAAACTTAGATCCTTGCTTTATGCCTAGCTAGGGGCGTAAAACAATAGCGCTTGTTGGGAGGCAACCCAATGAATAAAATTTATTTTTGCTTTTTGCTTTCTGTTCTTGAGTGTTTGCACAATTATGCTACTATTATAATTGTGTTTTTTGTGTTTTAATTAGTGTTTGTGCCAAGTAAAGCCTTTAGAATTATGTTGGGTGATAGTTGATTTGATCTTGTTGGAAAACAGAAACTTTTGTGTCCAGTAAAACAATTTTGAAAATTCATAGCAGAGACGAAAAATTCTGAATTTTTTACACAAGATTGATATACAAATTGCCTCTGTTGTATTCAATTTTCAGAAATTTTGGAGTTTCATAAGTATTCGAAATATCCAGATTGCTACAGACTATTTTGTTTTTGACAGATTCTGTTTTCTTTGCGTTGTGTGCTTGTTTTGATGATTCTATGGTTTTCTTTGATGAGTTTTTGCCATAGAAAAGTTGGAATACAGTAGATATAATGCAAGAATAAAATATGAATTGTTTTGCTACAGTACTTATAGTAGTGATTTTCTTTCTTATACTAACGGATCTCACGAAGGTTTTGTTGAGTTTTGTGTGATTGAAGTTTTCAAGTTTTGGGTTATCTTACGATGGATGAAGGAATAAGGAGTAAGAAGAGCCTAAGCTTGGGGATGCCCATGGCATCCCAAGCTATTATCCAAAGAGAAGCAAGCAACTAAGCTTGGGGATGCCCCGAGTGGCATCCCTTCTTTCTTCTAACGACCATCGGTATTTTACTCGAAGCTATATTTTTATTCGTCACATACTATGAGTTTTGCTTGGAGCGTCTTGTATGATATGAGTCTTTGCTTGTTTTGCTTTGTGTTCTAAGTTATGAATCATTGCTGGACACACCTATTTGAGAGAGCCAAAATTATGCCATGACTTGTTAGAATTGCTCTCTATGCTTCACTTAAATTTTTATGAGCTATGGATTTGCTCTAGTGCTTCACTTATATCTTTTTGAGCATGGCGTGATTTAGTATTTTTGAAGAAATGCTCTCATGCTTCACTTAGATTTATTTGGGAGTTAGTAATTTTTTTAAGAAATTCTCTCTTGCTTCACTTAAATTAATTTGAGAGAAATAAGTATTATGCTCATGTTCTTCACTTATATTTGTTTGAGCTTATCAAAAGCAACACATGAAAATTAGTTCCAAAGTGATAGATATCCAAGAAGGATATAATAAAAACTTTCATGAAGATCATTGGACAAAATAAACTTGATTCCTTGTAATAGTTTTGAGATATGATGATGTGATATGTGAGTTATGTTGATGAGTAATTGTGCTTTAGTAAGAATATTGGTGTTAAGGTTTGTGATTCCCTATGCAAGCACGAAAGTCAATAGTTATGCAATGAAATTATATCCTACTTGTGGTGCATTATTTGGTGTTAATTATGCTTAATGCTCGCTTATGAGATTATTCATTTTTTGGTTGGTCGCTTCTCAATCTTTTGCTAGCCTTCATTTTGCACTAAGTATGATCACTACTTGTGCATCCAAAACCCTTTAAACCAGTTTTGCCACATGAGTCCACTATATCTTCCTATATGCGGTATTCTTTTGCCGTTCTAAGGAAATTTGTATGTGCCATCTCTAATTTTCAAAATAAACTTCTCTTTTGTGTGTTTGTACCACTCACGAGGCGGTGAGGGGTGGCTAATATTTTCCATGCTAGATGTTTTATTCTCACGATGAGTGTTTATTCACTTGTCATTGCACGAGAGTAAGGTAAAGGTATTAGGGGTGCCCAGTCCCGAAATGAAAAATGAATTTACTTTATGTTGTAAAATAATAAATTCCTTGGAAAGTGTTGGTATGGAGGGCACCCGTGGATACGGCTAGCCATGGAAAGTGAAAGAAATGGTGGAAAAAGGAATAAACTTTATTTTCTGTTTGGGATCCGCCTATGATATATCTAGCATGGAAAGTGTTGGGAACTCTAAGTCCTTTTCGTTGGTGGGAAAAGCACACCTCCCAAAATGTTTTTATCTCTAAGTTTTTCGCTTTGAGCTCTGGCACCTCTACAAATCCCTACTTCCCTCTGCGAAGGGCCCTTCTTTACTTTATGCAATCTTTATTTTTAATTTCAGTCTCCATCTTCTCTTATAAAGCACCAACTAGGAGGTACTATGATCGTACTTGAGCATTGGGTGTAGTTAATATGCGAGTGTGTTTCATGAATGGATCAATGGTTGAGCATGATGGGCTAGGGATAACTTATTTTAGCATTGATATTTTGAAAGACATAGTTGCTTGTTGATATGCTTGAGTATTTAGGTCATCATGTCAAAACTAGACTATTGCTTTGAATCATATAAAAGTCCAAATGTCCATGCTATAAAGGAAAGAATATGAGATGACATGTTAGGCAGCATTCCACATCAAAAATTCTGTTTTTATCATTTACCTACTCGAGGACGAGCACGAATTAAGCTTGGGGATGCTGATACGTCTCCAATGTATCTATAATTTTTGATTGTTCCATGCTGTTATATTATCATTCTTGGATGTTTTACAATCATTTTATAGTCATTTTATATCATTTTTTGGTACTAACCTATTGACATAGTGCCAAGTGCCAGTTGCTGTTTTTTGCATGTTTTTTACATCGCAGGAAATCAATACGGAACGGAGTCCAAATGCAGGGAAACTTTTTGTGGATTTTTTTGGACCAGAAGACATCCAGTGGGCCGAAGAAGTGCCTAGGGGGTGCTCCGAGGGGAGCACAACCCATTAGGGCGCGCCTGGAGGCCCAGGCGCGCCCTGGTGGGTTGTGCCCACCTCGGGTGCCCCCCGAACCGCCTCTTTGCTCTATAAATATCCCAATATTCCAGAAACCCTCGGGGAGTCGACGAAAATCAATTCCAGCCGCCGCAGAGTCCAGAACCACCAGATCCAATCTAGACACCATCATGGAGGGGTTCACCACTTCCATTGGTGCCTCTCCGATGATGCGTGAGTAGTTTTTTGTAGACCTACGGGTGCGTAGTTAGTAGCTAGAAGGCTTTCTCTCTCTCGTTTGATTCTCAATACAATGGTCTCTTGGAGATCCATATGATGTAACTCTTTTTGCGGTGTGTTTTTTGGGATCCGATGAACTTTGAGTTTATGATCAGATCTATCTTTTTATCCATGAAAGTTATTTGAGTCTTCTTTGATCTCTTATATGCATGATTGCTTATAGCCTCTATTTCTTCTCTGATATTTGGGTTTTGTTTGGCCAACTTGATCTATTTATCTTGCAATGGGAAGAGGTGCTTTGTAGTGGGTTTGATCTTATGGTGCTTGATCCCAGTGACAGAAGGGGAACCGACACGTATGTATCGTTGCTACTAAGGATAAAATGATGGGGTCTATTTCTACATAAATAGATCTTGTCTACATCATGTCATCGTTCTTATTGCATTACTCCATTTCTCCATGAACTTAATACACTAGATGCATGCTGGATAGCGGTCGATGTGTGGAGTAATAGTAGTAGATGCAGGCAGGAGTCAGTCTACTAATCTTTGACGTGATGCCTATATAATGATCATTGCCTGGATATCGTCATGATTATTTGAAGTTTTATCAATTGCCCAACAGTAATTTGTTCACCCACCATTTGCTATTTTGCTCGAGAGAAGCCACTAGTTAAACCTGCAGCCCCCGGGTCTCTTTTCCAATATATTTGCTTTCAAGATCTATTTTGCTATTCGCTCTTTTCTTTATTTGCAACTTTTATTTTTAGATCTATTAAACCAAAAATACAAAAATACCTTGCTACACTTTATTTTATTTGGCGTTCAATCTATCAATATTTATTACTCTCTCATGTCCGTTTGCCAATTTTTGGCGCCGTTGCCCGAAAGGGATTGACAACCCCTTTTACACGTCGGGTTGCGAGTATTTGTTATTTGTGTGCAGGTGCTATTTACGTAGTGTTGCTTGGTTCTCCTACTGGTTCGATAACCTTGGTTTCATCACTGAGGGAAATACCTACCGCCGCTGTGCTGCGTCATCCCTTCCTCTTTGGGGAAATACCGACGTAGCTTCAAGCCGCATCAGTGACCTTGCGCTTGGCTTGTCGCCTCTTCCGGAAGTCGAACAATGATGATGGTACTACGGTACTCCCTCCATTTCTTTTTAGTCTGCATATACTTCTGGCAATCTAACACCGAATGAACTGCTGCATGTCCACCGCTTGTATAAAGCCCACTATTGTAAGCAAAAGCTTCTCCTCATGCTGCGAGCCACCACGCGCGCGTGGGCGAGGGAGAGGGCATAGTAAGCAAGCTTTTCGTCATTCTGTGAGTTGACGGGACACATCAAAGTTATTTAGTACTCTCTCCAAAAAGGGCCGACCATGTCCATGGCTACCATCCCGTGCTCCGTCATTGAGTATGTGCATGATTCACGTGCCATCGAGGAGAAAAAATATTGCGTAGTATGTGCCATCAAAGTGCACGACTCACTTACGCACTGCTTATCTCCATTTTCTTGCATGACACGTGCACCTTGATGCTAGATGTCCCGCGTGTTGGTAAAAGGATGAACAAAGATCACATAAAAAAAGAGTGGAAGAACATAGATTCCCAACGACTGAGAAGGAGCAAGGAACCTCGTGATGGAGCGTCTGCACTCATAATATTTTATATAATTCAGCGATATAAAATCAACAAAATCTCTCCACATTCCTATACCATTCTATAGTGTGAGAATAAGAGCATAATTGGTTTCGTGCCAAAAAATTGGCATGCCAATGTTTGGCATTGTGCCAAATATTGACTATAACTTGGTTGGTTACCGAGTTGTTTTGCCTATCTCACATAAAGTTGCCAATAGATGGCAAGTCTTGGTATTGACAATATTTGATGATGCCAACATTTTGCTAGCCAAATATTGGCAGCAAACCAATCATGCTCTAACTTTGAATGTAAGCCATTGATTCACTCTATCCAATGGTCAATAGTTGGAAAATCGAAACAAAACTAGCCATTGGATCAACTCTTTAGCACTCAGATTGTTGCCACCTTGCACATCCTGCTGCAACGCTCCTCGTCCTTATAGCCTGCTGACTGTACCTTATTATAATTGCTCTTTCAGCAAAGGGCCTCCCTAAGCCCGCATTAATTTCCTGGGCATGCTTCTTTCTACTCAATGTTGCGTGCACTTTGAGCATCTTGGCAACTCCACTGCTAGCTTGCTGGCTCATCTTGCAATTGACGCTGACACATTGCAGCACTCCTGCAAGGCCTAGAGGCTAATTTGAGAACAAGTACACACATGTTAGTTTGACATACATGACTTATAAGTTGACAGAAGTCATATCACTTTTTTTGGAAACATGTCGTAAAGTAACGGGATAGACCTTCTTTCAAGCGAATCAACATGTGTTCAAAAACCAAAAATTGATAGACCTTCGATTAACATGTGTTGAAAAATGGCTCATCTTGCAATTGACGCTGACACATTGCAGCACTCCTACAAGGCCCGGAGGTTAATTTGAGAACAAGTACACAGAGGTTAATTTGACCTACATGACTTATAAGTTGACATAAATCATATCACTTTTTTCGGAAACATGTCGTAAAGTAACGGGATAGACCTTCTTTCAAGCGAATCAACATGTGTTCAAAAACCAAAAATTATCAAAAATTAACGCGATATACCTTCTTCAAGCCAATTAGCATGTGTTCAAAAAACACAAAATGTAAAAAATTACAAAACAAGGACCTCGAGGTTAATTCAAGTAATAGGACGGAGCACTATATACATTCAAGGCAATTAAATGTTTACAGTGACCCATCAAATCAGTTAATTTAACATCGAGACCACTTCCCATCTGGTCACCCATCTGATGAATACTCTAGTCTCAGCACAGTTAACTTGGGAGTTCTGTTAGATGAGCTATCGGTAGGGAAGCTGGTCCTTGCTGCTATAGGATGCCTCTTCGCATCCTTTATTGCGTACCCGGATGACCGTCTGTTGCCGCCCAATGGTCAATGCCACGTCCCCCGCGAATGTAGAAGCTTCCCTCCCTTGTATAGCTGGTTCGCGCATTTTCCCCTATTTTTTGCCGCCTGCCCACCTATAGAACTGCCTGACGCCGGCCAATTCCTCTCCAAACACCTAGGGAGGTGGTTGAACCGAACAAGTCTAGACTTGTTTCTATTGGATACATTGACGTGGCACCGGAAGGGTGTGATAGCTGACTCTGACAAAATAATTGACTACCACGTTGGCATACATGGGCATGGGGCCTACTTGTCAGCGTGCTGTACGAAGGAAGGAACGCAAAGACAAAATGGAACGCGGAAGGGTGTGAATCGATTGGCTCACATGTGATGACCACTGGAGCAATCCACTCAGACTGTATGTTAAAAAATTCGTGCAAACACGGCCGGTTATACTGTGAGTAGGTGACCATGCACTTGGCTCTTCGCCTCTTCCGGAAGTCAAACAATGATGATGGTACTACAATACTCCCTCCGTTTCTTTTTGGTCTGCATATACTTCTGGCAATCTGACACTGAATGAACTGATGCACGTCCACCGCTTGTATAAAGCCCACTATTGTAAGCAAAAGCTTCTCGTCGTGCTGCGAGCCACCGTGCGCCCGTGGGCGAGGGAGAGGGCGTAGTAAGCAAGCTTCTTGTCGTTCTGCGAGTTGATGGGACACATCAAAGTTATTTAGTACTCTCTCCAAAAAGCACCGACCATGTCCATGGATACCATCCCGTGCTCCGTCACTGAGTACGTGCACGATTCACGTGCCATCGAATAGAATTACTTAATTTATAAAAAACGCGCCACTGCGTCTTGGTCGAACTTTGATTCGTCCACGCGTGGTTCCCATGAACAACTACTACACTCGCCAAATTACCACGTGAGCTGCCTCTTCGTACAGAAATGAGCTCACCATGTACCCACACATGAGGATTAGGAAAGAGGCAAAGAGTACATGCGTTGGTGCTTGCACCTCTTCTCTTCGTGCTCGTATTCCTTTTTTCGGGTGATTCGCGCACGTACTCCACCTACTTTCGTGACCATTGGTGAGTCTCTCCTACTACATAACTCCATTTTCTTGCATGACACTTGGACCTAGATGCTGGATGTCCCACGTGTCGGCAAAACGAAGAAGAACGCTTTCCGATGACCGAGAAGGAGCAAGGAACCTCGTGGTGGAGCGTCTAGACTCTTAATATTTTATATTCAGCGATATAAAATCTACCCAATCTCCTCCACATCCTAGTAGACCGAAAGAGTCCGAAACACGGTAGCCAAGTGTAGTTACATCATACATGGCCCACCTCATGCTATCACCATATTTCTTGGCCTCCGTGCGACACCTAGCTCTAGTAATCCACCAGCCCATATTGCTTCTCGCTCCTCGCCTCTCTCAAAGTGCGGCGGGCTGGCGATTTTGCCGTCTATTAAGGTCGGTTAACTCACACTCGCTCCCACATGTTAGCGACATGCCAAGAGCATTCTAAAAAAAAATACTTTACTCCATTGTTATGCCAAGAAGAGGAAGCGCTTTGACCGACGGGCCAAACGAGATAGGCGTGCCGTGCCGTGAGTGGGTCTAGTTTCTCGTTTTGAACTTGTTTGGTGTAGTAGTAACACTTGGTTTTGCACCTTCATAGAATGATGAAAATCCCTGCTAAAAAGGCGCTTTGCTTTCTGCTAATCCCGTTAACTGTTCTTGTTTTGTGCATTAAATTGTTAAGTGCCATGATTAAGATATAATTAACCAATGAATGTAAAACATTCTTGTTTAGTGCTGTAGGACTCCTCACGCATGCATGCGTTGCGATTAGTACTACTCCCTTCATCCATGCGTTGCAATTAGTAATGTATTCTTCGAGGTTGCCTTTGACTATTGATAAGATTTTATATAATTTGAAAATTATATTATTTGAAGATCCTTTCACGTACGAAATTAACGGTATGCTTTGAGCAACTTGCATGTCAGTTAGTCTCGAAAAACGCTTTAGGCCCTATATATACATCGACAGACGGAGTACATCATACTAGCAAATGCTCACCATCTAGTAGTTCATTGGTTGGTTTTGATTTTTGAATTGAGTAGTGCTAGTACACTTGGTGCTGTGCTGCTATCATCCAATATTCGCGTGTGGTGGTTTCTAGAATAAAAAAAGGAGGTAGTACTTACTGTGGGAAAGGTGAAGTGATGGTTGCTTCGTCCGAGCAACTTATTACTCTGGGAATATTGGAGTACCAGCGGATTCAACGAAGAGTGAAATGATGGTTGCTTCATCCAAGCAACTTACTGTGGCGAAGGTGGGGCTCTGTGATTTGTTTGCTCACTAGTCATTATTACTGCGGCGCAGCGACCGGGGTGAATCTCCCCTGCAGTTGTGCACTCATTATTGGTGCATGGCAGGTGTGGAGCCGGATGAAGCATGTCCCACATGTCGACGAAACAAAGTTGAATGGTTTCTGGCATTGCTATCAATCTTTCAGGATTTGTGTATATGTATGCATAATTTTCCAGCATAATGAAATTGTACTGTAATGCTATGAAGGTTACAACTTTGGTTCCCGTAGAAAAAAAGGTTTCAACTTAGGATTCATGTGTCCTCTTGCCTCAAGATTGTCTCATTACAAAATTCCATCAAATACAAATGAAACTACCATGGCTGCTAATGCATCTTAATGATTCGCAGATCAGCACTAATATTCACATCACAACTGAAGAAAAAGTTGTGAGAAGGTGTACAAATAAAGAAAAATATATAATTGATCGATGTTGTTCGTAGGCATGGCTCCATTTCCTGGCCACGGTGTTCATTGGTTGGCAGCTAGTTTCACGCGGCTCTGTAGCCAAGAAAGAGGTGTATGGAGGACATCACAATCCGGTCATTTTGTGCATTTCCACTAAAATCGAGCTGATCATCCCTGTTTGCAAAGATATTCAGTCAGTGTGATTACAACAATAGTGAAACTAGATGATGAAACATAACACTCACAAATAGAAGCCGATCACCTCTGCGATCTCTCTTTAAGACTAACTACTTGTTGGAGAAGATTAGGCTCGGAGTTGGATGAGGAGGATAGCAAAACCAATCTCCCTTTCTGCAGTCCCACAGAAATGTAAAAATGTTGCCCGTGTGACATTTTAGCGGAACTGCACAAAACATGCTTAAGAAAAAAGTGATTTGTGCAGTTCACCAAAAGGTCGCAATAGCAACGAGATGAAATGGATAGCCCTGTTTGCAAAAAGAGGTAGTAAGGAAACAATTACTGCCCCATAACAGTTGAAGACACATACGCCGACAAAAAAGAAGCATATTCCATGTCATAAGTGAAAGATAGCAGCATGGTGGATTATCAAAAATGGTGTGAGGACGACATTGCAAGATGGAAAGTACGCCGGACGAGCTACGTTTTGGGCAAAGAACTAGGGAAGATCCACATGCAGCAATGTAGGAAGATGGGAAGTGGAGCAAGGCCAGAGGGGATACCATGGGGTCGTCGGGATGTAAATAGGAGGGCGGCGGCGGGCGGGGTCTACCCATACTACAGCAGCGAGCAAGTGGCATAGGCCCTACCGCATCGGAGCTTGGTCAGAGAGAACGGCGGGTACCACAGATCGGGACGTGCTGCCTCGACACCGTCGAACGAAGAAACGATGCACATCCTCCCTTCCCACCGACGGACGGGATGCGGCTGGATCAATGACCAACAGTGTGAGAGAGAGAGGCCACCGCCGCCTTGTGTGAGATACTGTGAAGAGAGACAAACCCCGACAGGCAGGCTCCATTGTATATAGTGGAGCGGACTACTTTTTTCTCCATAACAATCATTTTATATTCTGTGTACGTGCCATTAAGCAATATAACTTTATTTAAAAATAACGCGCCAATGCATCAAGTCGAACTTTGTTTCGTGCACGCGTGGTACACGACCTCCGTAAGTAAACAACCACTACACGCTCTCAAATTAGCACGTGGGCGGCCATTTCGTACAGAAATGAGCTCCATCGTGTACCCGCGTGGGTGTGGCTGGGCACGAAGCGTGAGTACGTGCACCTATTCTCTTCGTGTATGTACACCACCTACGTGGGTTTCTGTGAGAGAGATACAAACCTAGAGACAGATGGTGTGTGGGTTCGTCAGTGTTTTTGTTTGGGGGGTGCGTGAGAGATAGACAGGTAATATGTGTCGATGATATCTCAAACAAAAAATGTAACATATGCAATGTGTGTGAAATAGAGGTCTGGATATATCATATATAGAGGGGCGATCCACGAGAAGAGAGTGGAGGTATCATCGGTGTGAGATATCTATAGAATCGAAGAGAGGGATGAAGTGTGTGTGCGCGATTGATAAAGAGTGCCATCGAATTTATGTGTGCCCACTTCAAAGATATAGGGTGGCTGGTCTATTGGAACGTGAGAGGGGACAGGTGCAGTTTGTCTCTGTGGCATGGATACCTACCTACAACATTCGACTATCGGTGTGTGTGTGTGTGTGGGGGGGGGGGCAGAGACCTAACTATATAGGTAGAACGACTAGTATATGTGCGAAGGAGGAGAGAGACCTACCTTATGTATTGAGGGAGATCGATCGGCATCCATGCATATGTATAGGAGAGGAATAAGGTTGGGAGAGAGACAGAGCTAGAGAGTCGGAGGGATTGGTGGTGGAGTTGCTTCTCACAAATGGTGGGAGAGGCCTGCTAGACAAACGGAGGGCACGCCTGCATTATCAATAAGAGAGGGGATTCCTGTCTGTCTGTGCACGTGCGTGTGAGAGACGGGTCAGGAGGCATGCATGAATGATGAGGGGGGACAATATGGCTGTGGTAAGCAGATGTAACTACATAGGAAGATCAATCGTCCTGTGTCAGAGAAAGGGAGAGACATAACTTGTGAGGTACGTCGATCGATGCGTGGGGAAAAAGAGTTATAGTCGACCTAGGTATAAGTAGGGGGATCGATCGGTATACATGCATGCATGTGTTAGAAGCAAATAAGGCCCGGAGAGAAGGATAGAGAAAGAGAGGGATGCGGCTAGGAGGTGGTGCGAGAGGCCTACTATATCGAGGGGGAAGGAGTGTGCGAGTATGAGATCGATGAAAAGAGGGGCGGGAGTGTGCACGTGAGTGGAACCGTATTAACAGAGGGGGGCATGGACGGTGAGAAGACAAGAGGGAAAGGTTGTGTTTGTGGTAGGCACACCTGGCTAGAGAGGTATATCGACCGGTGTGTGCCGGAAAGAAGGAGCTGAGGGGCCTACACACACCATGGGTGAACGACCTAAAGAGAAATGACGAATGTGCGTGATGGAGGAAGAGAATGCTGAGGGAGGGTGAGAGGGAGGCGGGCGTGTGCATGCACAAGAGAAAGTTAGTGCTAGCTACAAAGATAAGAGGATTGTGTGGGTGTAAAAGACAAATAGAGATCATAATTCATTATAAAAGTGGATTCAGATATTTGAACAAGAGATCACAATGTTTTAAACCGACGCATGCATGAATATATATAATGGTGATAAGCATGGTGTGGTTGTGAACATGTTATACTACATATAATATATAGAACATTTTATTTGAATTTGTGATAATGTGTGGCTTTTGCAGCTCATGGCTAAATACTTGCCATAATGTAGGGGGCGGGGCACTATACTTTGTGTGATAAACACAGTGTACGTATGAAACATGGTTTAGATTATGAAGATCTAGTTAGTACATCAAATGTACTATTATTTGGAATCAACATCAAGTGTATTCAAAATTTTGAATTCGAGTTCATATAGTACACATAGTTCATATCTATTTCTATAGTAATCATGTAGTGTGTTGTTAAGATAATATACGAATGATGGTTTAACTTGGCAACAATCATGATTGTAGATTCTTATTCAAATAGAGAAACGAATTCAAATTTAGTTCGAATTGCAGCGATAGTATAGACATTTGGAATGCACTAAAATGTTCGTACGAGTAGGTTACATGCATTATACGGCTAGCAAAAAATTTAATTGGACATAACATGGATTCATAGCTTTGAATAGCATTTGTACAGTAAATCGGGACAAGACTCTCTCTTTGTGTGGTGCGAATAGTTGTTTTTTAATTGAGGGAAGTGCAAATTGAGTTGGTACGTAGATTATTACACATTAGGGTTGTCCCTAAATTTCAACCCGCGCCTTGTTATCCCGAAAATTCAGATATCGCGCTCCCAAAACTCGTGCCTTCACAACCCGTGCCTTGCTATCCCGAAATTACAACGCGCGCGAAAACTCTCTCTAGCTGCCAAATCCCGACACGCGAATTCCCCCTTCTAACCCTGAGCCGAAAGGACCGCTAGTTCAAATCAGTGGAGGTACTTTTGTAACACACCCTACATTTTGCACAAGCGCGTACCTAAGTCATGGTTCCCCCTCCCATCACCTCTTTTTCATCATTCGAAATCCTAGGCCGCCATAACCTCTCTGCTCCAGGCGCGAAACCCCACCCCGCTCCGTCCGCCACCCCACCGCTGCCCAGTCGGAGCCTCTTCCCCGATGATGTTATCCACCGCAACAGCTCGACGTCCCTCATCCACCGCCCCGGATGAGGATCTGTCGTCGATCTCGTCATCCGACCGGTTCAGCCGCCCCATCCTCCACCTCCAAGGAGCTGCTTCGACGATCGCCTCATCTATCGCGGCTGATCCATCCCCACAGCGCCGCCTTAACCTGCTCCATCGGAACCGCAACATCCTCACTGACTCCTCGGACAAAGCCGAGTCCTACTCGGCGCCACCAAAGAGGTTGTAAAATCATCACATCGCACCTTCTCCTTAACTTGACCTCCCGGCGTCGACGGTGCTTGATCCCGCGCCCCCATGGTGCGGCTACCTCAAAGCCGGCGCCGCCGGCGACATCTCCACGGCGGCTCTCCCCCGGTGCAAGGCTCCCTTGGTGGCGGCTTCCATACCAGTCAGATCTGCTGCTGCTGCTCCGGCTCTCGCTCACTCATGCTGCTGCTTCTACTGCTGCTCCGGCTCTTGCTCACTCGTGCTGCAGCTGCTCCGTCTCTCGCTCGGTCACACTGCTGCTGCTGCCCTGTCTCTCGCTCGGTCATGTTGCTCCTCTGCTCTTCCCCTCGCTCGTGCTGCTGCTCAGCTCTTGCTCTCGCTCGCGCTGCTGATGCTGGTACACGGGCTGTTGCAGCTACACGAGTTGTTGCTCTGGCTCTAGTTCGCGCTGCTCCAGCTACTGTGTTCCCTGTCGATCACCTGCTGATTTAGATCACTGTTTCTTTACTACTAGACACTAGTGCTCGAGCGGCCTAAACTACATGGGAAGTGCATCTCTGCTACCAGTGCGTTCAGTTTCGATAGTAACATTCAGATTCCACAGTAAATTTCAGTTTCGACAGTTAAGTTCAGAGTCAACAGTTTTTACCTCATCTGTTGTAGTCTGGTGGTTTTTGGTGATGTAAATTTTACATCTATCACTTTTTGATAATGTATTTTACATCATCTATTGGAGATGCTATTAGAATCCCACTTGAGATTAACGATGTCTGTCTTGTACTGCTTCAACCTCGATGTCTTACGGCTCGCCGGAGCTGCTCCAACGACGGAACCATCCAACACAACAGAGCAGTACCCTGGACGCCGTCTACAGACGCCTCAGATCTTCCTCCACACCTCTGACAGTCACCTCTGCCGCAACTTCTTCAGCGACCAACCCAATGATGCTGAGGTCGACACGGCTATGCGGAAGAGGTTGTACACTTGTCGCATCACTTATTACTCTACATTCATGTCGATCCATTAGGGCTATTTTTGTTCAAAGGAAAAAGTGAAGGAAAAACATAGCAATAGGAAATTTTCCTATGGCACTCTACTATTGAATTATTCATGCATTTCGTTGAAAGGAATGGAGCAAAAGATCCACCAGGACCTACTTTTCAAAATCCGATGCATGAAAACAAGACTAAGTGCATTAGTGGCAGAATAACATTCTAACTGTACACACTTTCATATGGTTTCACTTTAATTTGGCCATGTTTCTTTGCATTCCTCTGCTCTTCCAATTCCTTTGAACCAAACACCCAAGTTGACAGAAATCCTGTGTTTACAAATGCTATGTTTCCCATGTGCATTCCTATCCTATTCTGGTGTTTTTCCTATCCCTGCATTTTTAGAATCCTGCAAGCCAAAGGAGCCCTTACAGAATTACTTCAGTTACAGATAGGTGTCGAAGAAAACTTTGTGTGGTTTGTCCTGCTCCTACCGCGACGTCGTCCACCTCACCTGAGCTGCTCCAGCGAATGAAGCATCCACCATACCAGACATCATGACTCCTGACCGTCTTTTGCCGCCTCAGATCTCCTTCCCTTCCACCGGCACCCACCACAACTGCATCACCATCATCGACTCAGCGGATGAACCTGAGGAGTACACCGGTCCACAAGAGCGGTCGCACTCTTTTGTTTCTGCTTATGTTATGCATTGCTTAATATTACCTACTACTTTATCGTCCTGTTCACCTCTTAGACTCCAAGTTAATGTTCAAACTTGAGTTTTAAAATTACTTGTGGGGCACATATTGAGGCAGCAATGAGTAGTATCTCTCTCTATTATTTGGTTCACCTAGGGTATGCCTATGTTGTTCATCTTGGGTGGGAAACAAACAGTAAAGCAATCATCATCTGTCTTTTTATTAAATTAAAGCTATCATCAGCCTGCTATCATTATTTTTGGCTCCATCCACTGGTTGTTACCATCACTCTAGATTTCTACATGCTCTCCTTACATAATCTCACTATATTTTTTTGTATGCATGTCAGATATTGTACACAATCATGCTGAACATGTAGAGAAAAAGAGAAGAGTTTTGCACGGCAATACAATGTCATGCAGACATCGCTCCATGGTGGGTTCAATGGCAAACCCTCTCCCCCCTCCAGATTGTAATCTAGAGGAAGATATCTGTTCTGAGGCGGATTCAGATGGAGCTAACCACTCCTATTTATCCCTCGAGGTGTTTGCTCTAACTTGGCATGATGATGTTGGTCATATCATGCATATGTTGCCTTGCGGTTCCTACTTTCGACATCATATATGTCATCTTCTTAGTTTAGACATGTTCTGTAATGCCAACTATTTAGTTTCTATATCATGTATGTGAATTATGCAATCTCATCTCTTTTAGCCAGCCATGATATATGTGAAATATGCAATGCCATCCTGTTTAACCAGACATCATATATTTGAATGATTTCTTACCAATCCTTTTCTTCATTACATTTACATTTGTCAAAAATGTTTGTACATTCAACTACTCTTCCTGTGAATCAGCCATTTAAGTGGGTGATGGAAAAATCTGGAGTGAAAACAAGGTCTTCAGAGCATACAGTGCTACCTGTCGAAGCAGATCTCTTGCTGGGTCCCGATAGCTGCTCAGAGATGGATTCAGAGATAGATGACCAGTCCTCTTCCCCCACCGAGGTGTATGCTCTAACTTGGCACAGTTATACTGCTCATATCATGCATATGGTGTCTTGCATTGCATAGTTTAGACATCATATACACAATATTTAACACCATGTTCTTAGTTCAGACATCATATATGTGAATGCCCTCTGCTTAGTATATAAATCACATATGTGAATTAAATCATGCGATCCTGATTACTTAGATAACATGTATGCGAATTATGTCATGAGAATCTGTTTACTAAAGACATCATACAATTATCTGATGCCATCCTGTTTAGTTAGTCATCATATCTTTGAATTATGTCATGCAATGCTATCCAGTTTAGATAGACATCATATATGTGAAATTATGTCATGCTATCCTTTTTAGTTAAACAATATACATGTGAACTATTTCATGCCCTCTTTTTTCCACACTATCAATTCATCTATCTCTCATGCAAGGTCTGTACATTCAACTACGATTCTTGTTTGTCAGCCATTTGAATTGGAGCGGGTGATGGCAGTATCTAGCAGAGTAAAAACATGGTCTTCAAATAAAACAGTGTTACCTCTTGGTGGAGATAGCACCCCGGTTGTACATGCATGAGAACCAGCCCTACCACACATAACTGAGACTCTCGCAGATTGTACCCCTACTACGATGGACAGAGAACCAGCATCACCCAATCTAACCCCAACCACAGCAGATAGTAACCCAGTTCCAGTTGACACAACACCATCTCCACCACAGAGCTCCCAAACAAGAGCAGTTAGTAAGGCCGCTCCAGTGCCCAAAAGCGCCAGTACTACCACGGTGAACCCCAACTCCACCAGTTAGTACACCTATTCCTGTGGACGAAGCACAACCAGCCATTCGTAGTTTAGCATCTATCGCATTTGATGTTGTTAAATCCTATGTGCATATCTTCCCATCCTGGAAATATTATACTGAAGATGAAGGAAAATGCCAATTGCAGGTGTTCGTCTAGGAGTTATGTGTAAGTAATGTTATTCATGGCAATTACTTTGCTTTGTCCCATACATTCTACCTCCTTGCTGGTTATAATACATCAAATGTTCCCATTTTTCTCTATAGAGAAGGACCGATTTGGAAACTCAGGATGAGGTAACCTGTGCTAATACCTCTGCTATCTTCAAGAATGCTTGGTGGCAGTATCAGAATTACCTGAAGAAAACGTACTTCACTGGCAAAGAAACTCATCAAATTCCCTTACGTTCTCCTGAGACACATTTACAGGACGATGACTGGGAACGCCTTGTTCTGTACTGGTCCCGAACCAAGAATGTGGTAAGGTCTATGAGCTCATTTTTTATTTTTAAATACTATATGCCTGCGTCTTACTGTACTCTGTTCGTGTAGAACAAGTGCTTAAACATGAAGAACAACTATCTCATTTAAGATTCCATTGCTATGGTGCATACTTCTTTGCTCTTGTATCACGGTATTAACTCATACAAACTTATTTTTAAATTGAAGGATCCAATCAAAACTCCAATGGCACAACAGGTATGTTTAAGCATGTTTCTTTAACGGTTTGGTCTTCTAAATAACTCTGTTGATTTCAATTTCAATTGTGTATACAGTTGACTTCTCATATCATGCACATTACTAGCACCACAACAGAGCCAATAGTGTTGTTGTACATGTACACCCGTAGTACCCATCTGAAATCTTGTTATGCTGTGTAGTCTCCCACACTTCGTATTCTTTCAATGCTGCTTTGTCTTGAACTGATATGATTTGAACCATGTCTCTAGTTTGATTTGGCAAGAAGATGCAGTGACCATAGGACATAGATATATGTTTGTTTGATGCTTTTATTATGTACTACTTGGCAATAGAAGACTTGGTAGTTTACTCCTGTCCACCTTACTACTGAACTGGTTCACCGAAATGAGTTTCATATAGTACATGCTAAACCTGTTATGTGTCTGCTTGTTTCTTCTTTAATAATGCTGACAGAATATTGGGGAAGAGTACCTTATTAAGCAATGGTAAAGGAAGTAATGCAGATAAGGTTCAGGATAGTGAGACATCCTTGTTGGTCTCCAACAAAGCTGATAAAACAGCCAAGGAAAACTATCTTGAAGGCAGTGAGACAACCCCAAAGTCCTATCTCGGTGTAGTGTTCGAATTACTGGCCACACCGCTGGCACAAGCTCTTCGAACTCACTGTCTAAATCAGTTTGGTTTCTTGAGTCTCAAATACAAGTTGAAAGACATCGATCAGCTGTGCTGCGACAAGAAGTCGAAGGACTGTGAAAGTCCCTGGAGAATTCAGATGCATACTTTCTGGTGCAACAGCAAGCGTTGGAGGATTTTAGCACCAAACAGGAGAAAGCTAATAAGCTTGCTAAGCTTATTGCCAGCATGGTGGATACCCAGGATAACGTTTCTTGAGCTCTTCTGCAGTTGTTTCAGTTATGGACTTGTTTTGCTGCCGCGTTTATTTGCACTGGTGGCCAATTTAGACGGCCAGTGTATGTAATATGCTGCTTTGTTCCCTATATTTGCACTGGTGGCGAACTTTGATGCCCAGTGGATGTAATATGTGTAATAGCCATAATAGCCTAGCGTTAGTTGCCTGTAGTGACTGCAGTTCTTTTTCTGTGTTTTTCTAGTGGCCACAATAACCTTTTTTTATAACTAGGCCACAATAACCATGGGCAACATACCGACCATTGTAACCATGGTCATGTTACCTGCTGTAGTGACCATGGGCCTCCTATGTTTGCAATAATATTGAAAGTGGGTTTGGAAGAGTGTCAACTTTAGGTAAAAATAACCCCACATATTTGGAGGGTGTTCAATCTTATGAAATTTTTGATAAAAGTGGTTTAGAGAGGTCATGACTTTTGTTGATGTTAATCCCACTATCTTGGAAGATTATAAAACTTTTATGCATTTGGCTCATGAAGAGAAAATTTTATATGCTAGCTATATTGTTGAATTTGATTTTGATACTACATGTAATTATTACGAGAGAGGAAAATATGGTTGTAGAAACTTTCCTGTTACTAAATTACCTCCCGTTATGTTGAGGTTGCTATTGTTTCTCTATTCTTCCTTGCATATGCTAGTTTTTGCTTGCATTGATAATTTGTTTGGTTATAACATGCCTATGAAGAGGAAGGATGTTAGACTTAAATGTGCTCTTCACATGCTACATGATGCTCTCTTTGTGTTTCAATTATTATCTTTCATGTGAGCATCAATAAAATCTTAAGCCTATCTTAATGGCTATAAAGAAAGAGATTGTTGGGAGACAACCCAATAGTTATCATTTTTTTGTTTTTCTTGTGTGCACACAATTATGCTACTTTTATCGTTATGTTTTTGTGTTTAAATTAGTGTTTGTGCCAAGTAAAGTCTTTGGAATGATTTGGATGATAGTTGCTTTGATTCTGTGAGAAAACAAAAACTTTTGCGCCAGTAGAAGAATTTTTAAGATTCACTGGAACGCGATAAATTTCTGATTTTTTACACATGATTGATATAAAAATTGTCCACATTTTTCTAATTTTTCTAATTTTAAGAATTTTTTGAGTTATAGAAGTATGGTTATTGTTCAAATTATTACAGACTATTCTGTTTTCGTTGCATTATTTACTTGTTTTGATGGATCTATGCATTGTACGGGGTATAAGTCATGGTGAAGTTAGAATACAGTAGGTATTATGCAATAATAAAATATGAATGGGTTTACAACAGTACCTAAAGTGGTGATTTGCTTGTTATACTAACGGATCTCACGAGTTTTCTGTTTAGTTTTGTGTGCTGAAGTTTTCATGTTTTGAGTGATATCACGATGGATGAAGGAATAAGGAGTGGAAAGACCCTAAGCTTGGGATGCCTAAGGCACCCCAATGTAATATTCAAGGACATCCCAGACTCTAAGCTTGGGGATTCCCCAGAAGGTATCCCCTCTTACCTCTACCAACTATCGGTAAATTACTTGGAGCTATATTTTTATTCATCACATGGTATGAGTTTTGCTTGGAGGGTCATGTATTATACGAGTCTTTGCTTTGTTTTCTTTTTAGTTTGCCACAATCATCTTTTCTAGACACACCTTTTTGAGAGGGACACACATTATTCGTGATTTTGTTAGAATAATCTTTGTGCTTCAATTATATCTTTTCAGCTAGGTAGTTGCTCTAGTACTTCACTTATATCTTTTAGAGCACGGCGGTGGTTTATTTAAAAAAACAGTTGCACTCTCATGCTTCACTTATATCATTTTGAGAGTTCGATAATAGTAATGGCAATATGCACAAGTTATGAAATTGGTCCTAATATGATAGGTATTCAAGAGGGATATAATAAAAACTTCCATGTAGACCACTGAATATGGTAATATGTGGGAGGTACTAGTGAATGATTATGGTTTAGTAATAATATTGGTATTAAGGTTTGTGATTCCCGAAACATGCACGTATGGTCTCTCGTTATACTAAGAAGTTGGAGCATGATTTATTATTGAGTGTCTTCCTTTGCATGAAAGTCGAGGGCACGTGATGGTTAACTCCTACAAACCTCCCCCTAGGAGCATGCGTAGTAGTACTTTGCTTCGAGGGCTAATAAACTTTTGCAATAATTATGTGAGTTCTTTATGACTAATGTGAGGCCATGGATTATATGCACTCTCACCTTTGCTCAATTTGCAAGCCACTTTGGTACCGTGCATTGCCCTTTCTCACCTTAGGATGTGGTGCAAACTTCACCAGTGCATCCAAACCCCGTGATATGATACACTCTATCACCCCTAAGCCTCCTTATATCTTCCTCAAAACAGCCACCATACCTATCTATTATGGCATTTCCATAGCCATTCCGAGATATATTGCCATGCAACTTCCACCATTCCGTTTTTATGACATACATCATCATTGTCATATTGCTTTGCATGATCATATAGATGACATAGTATTTGTGGCTCAGCTACCATTCATCATTTTTTATACATGTTACGCTAGATCATTGCACATCTTGGTAAACCGCTAGAGGCATTCATATAGAGTCATATTTTGTTCTAGTATCGAGTTGTAAGTAAATACAAATGTGATGATCATCATTCACTTGTACAGCGAGCTGCTATACAAACGGTTTTTAACCCCTTTCTGTGATGGCATTTTAAACCGTCGCCAAGTGAGTGTCGGCGATAGGGAAGTCCTTCCCACACGACCCAGAAACCGTCGGGGATAGGCCCTCCGGTCACACACACTGCGTAAAATGAGCTCGTGTGCGATCGGGCTAGCCATCGCATACAATTATAAATGCCCAACCGTTTCCGTTGGTAGGTACATCCCACACAGTGATTCCCCAAGAAACGTTTCCCTTCGTCTGCACAACCCACACAGTCAATCCACGAGAAATGTTTCCGTTTGTCTGCATATCCCACATAGTGAATCCCAGAGAAATGTTTCCGTTCGTCTGCACATCCCACACAGTGAATCCCACACGAACATTTCTGTTCGTATATACATCCCACCCAGCTTTATGTATAGCCTCATGTGTGATAGGTGTAACAATCAGATATCCTCTGCCTCCATTAACCGTTTGCTTTATTCAACTATATCACACATGATTTGATGAAGAAAACTGTATGGCATTGGGCTATCCATCACAACCACTTTTACTGCTAGAACCGTTTGCAAAGTTCCATGACCCATTTAGCAGGTTTATTAGTTTACAATTAATAATTCCAGTATTACACAAATTCACATTTCATATCGAACAACTATTTGCCAATTTCATATCAGGCACATAAATATAATTTAAAATCACAGTATGATAGCTACCTGAAAACAACACAGTACATCATATAGCCAGTTCACCTTCATAAGAACAATATTAGAATAATATATTCATTTACCTAATCGACTAATGCATGATCAGCCATGTTTGTCTTCTCCACCTCTGCTTTCAGTTCAGTAAGAACCTATTTTGCATTGACCAACTAGGAAAGTGCCTCCTCCTTCGCCAACACCATCCTAGTGATGTCTATTTAAAAAAATCTAAGCTCATTCTCCATCTTCCTCTTTTTTTCCCGCATCTTGAAATATTCTTCAGCATTGACAACACTTTCTCTAAGCCTATCTATGTTCTCTTCCTCATACATGCTCCATAGCTTTGCTAGGCACATCTTCAAAGACTGTGGCCACTCTTGATCAACCCACTCCAAGTAAGAACGCCTCCGTTCATCCTAAAATATTTAAAACTAAATCAGTAATAATAGTATGGAAAATGGGTTTCTAGCAACATAGAAAATCACCAAATACATATTTTGAAAAACTGAAGAAACAAGTTAATTATGACATATCTTCTCAAAAAGATCAATGTGCAAATGAATTAATTGCTACTGAGACAACAACCAAATTCAGAAACATCAGAAGCTATAATTAACTGCAACAACGCTACAAGTTCTTAGTCATGTACTATAAATAACAAATTGAACATTTTATGAGGAAGCTAAATATAACTACAACAACATAGCGACAGTGTTTGGATGGCATCAATTTGATACTAACAGGTGTGTACATGCACAAATTTAGTAACATAGAGCTAATAGCACTAAGGCCGTCCACTATGTATGCCAAAACCTGTGTTAAGACAACTGTTGCTACATTTGGCACCGGTGCCCTGCACTGGCGAGCCGATGCAGAGGAAAAAAATCAGGGAACCGGACTCTGGAGCACCTTAGTTGCTCTGATGCCTAGTTCCTTCGTGCCATAAAGTTTTAGTATTTTACTACTTGGCTGCTTAGATGTGTGGACCAAAGTTGGCTACACAAACTGCTGAAGCGGTGCCAAATAATTTTCTAATGGCGCCGCTGATGAGATGTCAACATTTTTAGATACTAGGTAGAAATGGTGACACTGTCTTAATCACATCCAGAATAACATATCACAGTGACAGTGTTTGAATCACATCTAACAAATGATTTGTAACAACGAAAGTGGGACTAACCTTCTCTGCACATGCCAGAAACTTCCTCCCACTGTCCACAGATTCAAACACAACTAACTTCATGCATGGAGATTGACGGTGACAACGAGCAGGCAGATCTTTGGCCACCCCACTCCATTCGTTACAATTGATGGTCCTAGGGAGCTATAAGAGGAAGAAATGACTCAAATCGACCGCTGGGTTAAAATCCTTCATTCCAAATCATAACCCGAGAGAGAGAAGAGAGGCATACCTGGGTGGTGAAAGAGTCGTCGTCGGACGAGGAACCACTGTAGAGGTCATTGAAGAAGACCATGGCGACCACGCCGGTCGGATGCGAGACGGCGACAGCGAGGAAGCAAGCGAGGAAGCAGCTATAGCTTGGGAAGGAAGGAAGGAGGAAACATGGGAAATGTGACTTGTGGTCGGGGAGAAAAGGAGGTGAGGAGGGGGGAGTTAGATATTTTGGCGGTAGGCCAAAAACTTCGAAAGGTGGAGGGAAACTTTGTGCGCGGTGCCGCAGGGTACCATTCACTTTGAACGAATGTGTGCATCACAAATGATTCTTCTACTTTTTAGGCGCCTGCGATGAGTTTGATCATTCAAATTTTGGTGGAATTTTCCCTGGGTACTGTCCTCATCCACGTCATTGCATAATTTAACATCGCTAGCTTATTTGGGCACACAAAAGAGCCTACAGCACACATACCACACTTACTGAATCGAGCAATTTTAGTAATTAAACAGAGCCAGTTGACCTAAACATTGCTCTAACAAAAGACCAGCATTATAAACAAAGGCTAAGTACGCATAATTTTAACAAAGCCATCGCCACGGCCCCCTATGCCTCGTCGGTGTAAGATGAGACGTCGATGACTTGTCCTGGCGACATGCCGTCGTTGGTGGACTCCCCGTCCCCCCGGCTGAAGTCGACCGTGTCGTCATCCTTGTTCTCGTCCTCGGTGCCGTCCTCAAGGTTGTAGTACTCGTAGTAGTGGCCGTGCCAAAGCTCGTGTTGGTACTCCACCGCCGATTCCTAGATGGAGAGGCTCTTCTCTACCTCGTCCTCACCCACGCGTAACTCCTCCTCCCGGTGATCCTCGATTTCCACTGCCTCCTGCATCTCCAGCTCCCGCTCGGCGATCTCATGAGGAGGCAGGTGCTCCATGGCCTCCGCCGCCTTTTCGGATATGGGTTGCATGCTAGATTCCGAGGTGGCCTAGAATATCTTGGCGTGTGTGTCCTCGATCTTGGCGTGGATGGTCTCTACCCAAGCAGGGCGACATCGGCGGCACGGACGACAGCTCGAGCGCTCTCGGTGTTTGCAGCCGCTGTTGCAGCAACTGCTGCAGCTACCCTGTCGGCTATCGCAGGCGCCCTCTCGGTGGATGCAGCCGCGCTCAATGCGGATGAGGCCGCGCTCTCAGCATAGGCGGCGGCGCTCTCGGCCCAGGCGGTGGCGCTCGGGGAGGATGCGGCCACCGTACGGGCCCTCACGAAGCATTTCCACGGCGTCATTCTTTGCAAGAAGGGGTTGCAGAAATGGGGATCGGGGATTCATGGATTCGGGGGTGACCGGCACTAGAGCAGACAAAGCCGGCGAAGCTTATGGAGGAAGAGTTATATAGACCCATGAATTTTCATCGCCAACGGTTCCTACAACAAGCTGTATGTGATGTTGTTGATATTTTATATTAGCTATGAAAGACGAATTTGGAGTACATTGGCAACGGATGGTGTTCTAAATGTACGAGAAAATTTGGAGTACTATTACAACTGTCATGTCAAAATTTGGAAAATTTCAGGGGTCATTTAACCTTTTTAAGACATCTAAGTGATTTTCTAGCCATTTAATTACCGTAATTCAAATTTGAACTACATGTACATGCAACAACTAACCATAACGGTTTGCAAAGTCATATTTGTATAATTCTGTGCGAGCTAATTCCATGTGCAGTAAATTGGATAGAATTTTCAAACATATTGGTGTCACGACTTGGACACAAAGCATCGAGTGCCATGGCATTTAAATTAAAAAAAACAAAAAATGATCAGAAATACATGGAACCTTGCTTGACGTAATGGCATGGCACCAAGATGGTGTGGTAAAAAATTGGCCTATTTGACGAAAGTTTGCACACTCACCCCTCACAAACTAGAGGTACTCACTAGAAGGCTCGTGGTTCCGAGAGGGCACAATGCATGTTTGATGACGAACCGGCGATAGCTTCCTCTTATGGCCTTCAAAAAATTTCTACAGTTTACGTGCACTAATACAACTGTCATGTCCAAATTTGGAAAATTTTAGGGGTCATTTAACCTTTTTAAGACATTTAAGTTATTTTCTAGCCATTTAATGACCGTAATTCAAATTTGAACTACATGTACAAGCAACAGCTAACCATAACGGTTTGAAAAATCATATTTGTGTACTTGTGTGCGAGTTAATTCCATGTGCAGTAAATTGGACGGACTTTTCAAACGTATTGGTGTCACAGCTTGGACACAAAGCATCGAGTGCCATGGCATTTAAATTCCAAAAAAATAAAAAAACGATCAGAAATACATGAAACCTTGCTTGACGTAATGGCATGGCACCAAGATGGTGTGGTAAAAAACTTGGCCTATTAGACGAAACTTTGGACATACACCCCACACAAATCGGAGCTACTCACTAGAAGGCTCGTGGTTCTGAGAGGGCACAATGCATCTTTGATGACAAACCGGCGATAGCTTCCTCTTATGGCCTTAAAAAAATTGTACTGTTAAGTGCACTAATACAACTGTTATGTCAAAATTTGGATATTTTTGGGGGTCATTTGTCCTTTTTAAGACATTTAAGTGATTTTCTAGCCATTTAATGACCGTAATTCAAATTTGAACTACTTGTACATGCAACAGCTAACCATAACGGTTTGAAAAATCATATTTGTGTACTTGTGAGTGAGTTAATTCCATGTGCAGTAAATTGGAAGGAATTTTCAAACATATTGGTCTCACGGCTTGGACACAAAAGCATGGAGTGCCATGGCATTTAAATTCCAAAAAAATAAAAAATGATCAGAAATACATGAAATCTTCCTTGACGTAATGGCATGACACCTAGATGGTGTGGTAAATTTTTTGGCCTGTTTGACGAAAGTTTGGACACACACCCCTCACAAACTAGAGGAACTCACTAGAAGGCTCGTGGTTCCGAGAGGGCACAATGCATGTTTGATGACAAACCGGCGATAGCTTCCTCTTATGGCCTTCAAAAAAATCTACAATTAACATGCACTAATACAACTGTCATGTAAAAACTAGGAAAATTCCAGGGGTCATTTGACCTTTTAAAGACATTTAAGTGATTTTCTAGCTATTTAATGACCATATTTCAAATTTGAACTACATGTACAGGCAACAGCTAACCATAAAGGTTTGAAAAATTATATTTGTGTACTTGTGTGCGAGTTAATTCCATATGCAGTAAATTGGAAGTTATTTTCAAACATATTGGTGTCACGGCTTGGACACAAAGCATGGAGTGCCATGGCATTTAAATTCCAAAAAAATTAAAAAATGATCAGAAATACATGAAACCTTGCTTGACGTAATGGCATGGCAGGAAGATGGTGTGCTAAAAAAATTGGCCTGTTTGAGAAACTTTGGACACACACCCCTCACAAACCGGAGCAACTCATTAGAAGGCTCGTGGTTCTGAGGGGGCACAATGCATGTTTGATGATGAACCGGCGATAGCTTCCTCTTATGGCCTTAAAATAATTCTAGAGTTAACGTGCACTAATACAACTGCCATGTCAAAATTGGAAAATTCCAAGGGCCATTTGACCTTTTAAAGACATTTAAATGATTTTCTAGCCATTTAATGACCGTAATTAAAATTTGAACTACATGTACATGCAACAGCTAACCATAACGGTTTGAAAAATCATATTTGTGTACTTGTGTGCGAGTTAATTCCATGTGCAGTAAATTGGAAGGAATTTGGTGTCATGGCTTGGACACAAAGCATGGAGTGTCATGGCATTTAAATTCCAAAAAATGAAAAAATAGATCAGAAAGACATGAAACCTTGTTTGATGTAATGGCATGGCACCACGATGGTGTGGTAAAAAAATTGGCTTGTTTGACGAAAGTTTGGACGCACACCGCTCACAAACCGGAGCAACTCACTAGAAGGCTCGTGGTTCCGAGAGGGCACAATGAATGTTTGATGACGAACCAGCGATAGCTTACTCTTATTGCCTTCAAAAAATTTCTACAGTTAATGTGCACTAATACATCTGTCATGTCAAAATTTGGAAAATTCCAGGGGTCATTTGACACGTTTAAGGGATTTTCTAGCCATTTAATGACCGTAATTCAAATTTGAACTACATGTACATGCAACAGCTAACCATAATGGTTTGAAAATTCGTATTTATGTACTTCTGTGCGAGTTAATTCCATGTGCAGTAAATTGGAAGGAATTTTCAAACATATTGTTGTCACGGCTTGGACACAACGCATGGAGTGCCATGGCATTTAAATTCCAAAAATTAAAAAAATATTAGAAACACATGAAACCTTGCTTGACGTAATGGCATCGCACCAAGATGGTGTGGTAAAAAAATTGGCCTGTTTATTAAAAGTTTGGACACACACCGCTCACAAACCGGTGCAACTCACTAGAAGGCTCGTGGTTCCGAGAGGGCACAATGCATGTTCGATGACAAATCGGCGATAGCTTCCTCTTATCACCTTCAAAAAAATTCTACAGTTAATGTGCACTAATACAACTGTCATGTCAAAATTTGGAAAATTCCAGGGGTCATTTGACACATTTAAGTGATCTTCTAGCCATTTAATGACCGTAATTCAAATTTGAACTACATGTACATGCAACAGCTAACCATAATGGTTTGAAAATTCATATTTGTGTACTTGTGTGCGAGTTAATTCCATGTGCAGTAAATTGGAAGGAATTTCAAACATATTGGTCTCACGCCTTGGACACAAAGCATGGAGTGCCATGGCATTTAAATTCCAAAAAAATTCAAAAATGATCGAAAATACATGAAACCTTGCTTGACGTAATGACATGGCAGCAAGATGGTGTGGTAAAAAAATTGGCCTGTTTGAGAAACTTATGACACAGACCCCTCACAAACCGGAGCAACTCACTAGAAGGCTCGTGGTTCCGAGAGGGCACAATGCATGTTTGATGACGAACCGGCGATAGATTCCTCTTTTGGCCTTCAAAAAAATTCTACAGTTAACGTGCACTAATACAACTGCCATGTCAAAATTGGAAAATTCCAAGGGTCATTTGACCTTTTTAAGACATTTAAGTGATTTTCTAGCCATTTAATGACCGTAATTCAAATTTGAACTACATGTACATGCAACAGCTAACCATAACGGTTTGAAAAATCTTATTTGTGCACTACTAGGGAAATGCTTATAGGCAGGACCTCAGTAGTAGGGCTGGAAATTAGCAACCGCTGCTGCTAGTTAGCAGTAGCGCTGTTCTAAGGCAGCGCTACTAGTAACTCTTTAGTAGTAGCGCTGGAAAACAAAAAGGCGCTACTACTATGTGGGACCAGACGAGGCCAACGACGGTAGCTGTAGTAGCAGCGCTGTACAAAATACAGCGCTACTCCTAAGAACTTAGCAGTAGCGCTTTACTTTACAGCACCGCTGCTGCTAATGGGCCCCTCTTAATAGTAGCGCTTTTCCTGGAAAGCGCTACTACTAAGTACCATAGCAGCAGGGCTTTCTTGGAAGCAGCGCTACTGCTAGTTGCGGTTGGTGCCACCTTTTTACCCCCCTCCCCCTCCTCCCCCACTTTGCCCTCTCTCCCCCTCCTTTCCCCTCTCCACCATTGTTGCTCTTCTTCTCTCTTCCTCCTACCTCTCTTCTCTCCTCATTAATGTCCCCCTCCACCATAACTCTCCTCCATAAATGGCCTCTCATCTCTCTCTTCCTCTCCTACCTCTCTTCTCTCCCCATTAATGCCCCCCTCCACCATAACTCCCTCTCCATTAGTTAGCTAGAGTCATCTCTACTCCCCAACAACTAGATCTAGCTAGCTATTTAGCCATCCACACTTTCGATCTGTATAGGTAGCGGAAGGCCTCATCATCTAACCGTGCTCTCTCGATCGGTCTCTCTCGGGAGATATATATATATATAGGCGAGTAAAAAGTTGTGCATTTAAAGAATGGGAATATGTGTGTGAATGAGAATATGTGTGTTTGGGATATGGAGAGATTTGTGCAAGTGACATGCCCCCGAGTTGCTTATGTTTTGCCGAAATATCGATTTATTTCCGTTTCGGTGAATTTCGAGCAAACTCGATATGTCCTATTTTTAGGCAAGGTCATGCCAAAATTTTATATGACTTTGAAGCATGCATGCATTTTGTTTGTAACCCTTTTGCTTGTTATATCGTGTAGTCGGTCATGAAGGTGAGTGGATGGATCGTGGAGCGATACATGCAATCCGCGGTGATGGACATGTATGCAAATAATTGAACTAGGATTAGATGTCCGTGTGCAAGATGCAAAGAAGGAGTCCTTTTGGACCCTTTTGATCATGGCACTTTGAAGGCGCACCTGCTGATGAATGGTTTCATGGATGGCTATACTCGGTGGATAAGTGAAGAAGATGATGATGATGAGGACGTCCATATGGCAGGGAATAATGACATGGGGCTAGACGAAGAGATGACCGATCAACACGAAGACGATGGTGGTGGACATGGCGGCGGGGAAGAGTCCACAAATGACGGTGGCGGAGAAGATTCCAGACACGGCGAAGAAGAATCCGGACATGGCGGAGAAGAGGCGGCGGTCACGCCGCAATCTTCGACGCTACTAAGTGCAGTCGTGCAGGACCCTCATGTTCGAGACCTCCTTCGCAAGAGTATGACTAGCGAGAGAGCTACTTCTAGAGAGGAGGCCAAGCTGGCACAACTTGAAGTAGACTCGAAGACTCGATTGTATGACGGTTGCGATCCCGAGGTGACCCGCTTGAGTTTCACACTCGAACTTCTAAAGAAGAAGGCCAAAACCAAATGGACAGACAAAAGCCTCGATGAGCATTTGAAGTATCTACATAATAAAGTTCTTCCCGCGGGGAACCTGTGTCCTACTAGTGTCGAGGAGGCCAAGAAAATCGTTTGCCCTTTTGATTTGCCGCACATTAGGTACCACGCATGCATCAACGATTGCAACATTTATCGGGGGGAGCACGCGGAAAAAACCAGCTGTCCAGTGTGCAATGCTTCTCGATACAAGAAGGCAGGAAAGAAAGCTCCTCAGAAAGTTGTATGGTACTTTCCGATCACTCCCCGTCTGCAGCGGTATTTTGTAGATCCTAAGGAAGTAAAGCTCATGCGCTGGCACGCAGAAAGGAAGAAGCCCGACGATGGAGATGATCCGAAGCTGAGACACCTCATAGATGGTAGCCAGTGGAGAGCATTCAACGCCGTATATGGATTTGCTGCAGAAGATCCAAGGAACATCGTGGTTGGTGCGAGTACTGATGGCATGAATCCATTTGGAAACCAAAACACCAACCACAACACATGGCCCGTCTTTGTATGAACGTACAATCTCCCCCCATGGAAGTGCATGAAGACAAAGTACATACACATGAGCATGCTGATTCAAGGGCCAAAACAACCGGGAAATAATATTAACCTGTATATGGGGCTTCTGAAAGAGGAGCTAGACACGTTATGGAAAACACCGGCATGGACATGGGACGCCAGCAAAGGAGAGTATTTCTATATGAGAGCCGCGCTGATGACGACGGTGCACGACTATCTCGGTTACGGGTACACCTCAGGCCAGGTGTGCCACGGATACTGTGGATGCACGAGGTGCATGGATGATACAATGTCTCAGCACCTTACGTCAACGAAAGATGGCGGGTCCGAGAAAATCGTATACATGGGGCATCGTAGATGGCTCGAGAAGGATGGCCCGTGGAGGAAGCATGGAGATCTATTCAATGGGTTGGCTGAGCATCGAGGACCTCCACGTAAGAGGAGTGGCGCCGAAATCGATGAGCTGTTGAAAAACTGGGCACAGTGCCCCACACCGGGAAAGATGAAAAAGGCGCGTGAGCCGCTGCTGAAGGTATGGAAAACGAGGTCTATTTTCTGGGACTTGGAGTACTGGCCCAATCACGACACGCCTCATTGCCTTGATCAAATGCATATCACAAAGAATGTCCTTGAGAGCTTGCTTGGCACACTGATGAACATGCCAGAGAAGACCAAGGATGGGCCGAAGGCAAGGAAAGACTTGGAAGATTTGAAGATCAGGAAAGATCTCCACTGTAAAAAGTCGACGGAGGAGACGGGGACGGAGACGGAGGAGGGGGGAAAGGGGCAGAAAAGTCAACAAGAAGGAGGAGAATTATTGCCCCCCTTCTTGCTTCACCTTAAGTGCGAAGGAGATCGATCAATTCATCAAGTGCCTTATGGGAATCAAAGTCAGTTCTGGTTACTGTGGGAAGATAAGCAGATTTCTAGACCCCAATAAGAAAAGGTTCAGCGGGATGAAGTCTCATGACTGTCATGTGATGATGACGTAGATACTCCCGGTTGCCATTAGAGGGATAATGGAGAAGCATGTCTGTGACACGCTTACTGGTCTCTGCAACTTCTTCGACGTTATCTCTCGAAAGTCCATAAGTGTGAAGAAGCTCTGAAGGCTACACGAAGAGATCGTTGTCATACTATGTGAGCTTGAGATGTACTTCCCGCCCACGTTCTTTGACGTCATGGTGCATCTATGTGTCCACATCGTGGACGACATCATCGACCTCGGGCCGAAATTCCTTCACAACATGATGCCGTTCGAGAGGATGAATGGGGTCATCAAAGGATTCGTTCGTAACATGTCCTGTCCCGATGGGAGCATCGTCCAGGGGTATCTGACGCATGAGTGCATCTTATTTTGCGAGAATTATATAGGCGTCGGAGACCCTGTTGTTGGTTTGCCCGTCAAGAAGCACAATGGGAAGCTCGAAGGAGATGGTCACAACAATGGCCGGAGGGAATTGCACGTGGACTACTCGGATCGACGGAATGACTTTGACAGGGCTAACTTAGTAGTGCTACAACACCTAGATGTGGTAGATGATTATGTGGCACGGCACAAAGAAAGCATCACAAAGAAGTACTGTGATAAGGGGATGCTCAAGACGGACGATGAAGTTACTATAGAGTACAACGCCACTTTCTTGCGTTGGTTCAAAGAGCAAGTTCTTGAAAATCCCCCGGAAGAGGGCAGTTCGGACGGATTGCTCATACACGCCTTAGCACATGGCCCCGCGCCCAAGCTCGCGACCTATCAGTCATACGATATCAATGGGTACACGTTCTACACGGAGGCCAAAGACATGGACAGTGATTACCAGAACTTCGGGGTGACAATTGAATGCTTGACCGACACCAACGGCACAACTGAAAGATTCTACGGAAGGGTCGAAGAGATCTGGGAGCTTGACTATGCTGGAATGCACGATGCGACGATGTTCCGTGTCAGGTGGGCCAAGGACGTCGTAAGAGAAAACAAGTATTTCACTACCATGTCTATACCCGACGCGAAGAGCACTCCCGTGAACATTAACGTCATCGCCAAAAATGAGCCATTGGTACACGCTAAGCACGTGACACAATGCTTCTTCATAACCGACCCGGCCAATCCCAGTCGTGTTGTCGTGAGGAGATCCAAAAGGAGCATCGTCGGAATGGATGGATTCGCCAACAAGGAAGACTACGACCAATACGGCAACCCGATGAGGGAAGATGACGATGAAGCATACGTGAAAAGAAGAATCAATACTACATTACCTAAGAAAGACCGTACTCCATGGTTCCGGAAAAGTCACAAGGAGGGGCTCAATTATTCGGCAACGAACAAGAAAGGGAAGAAGCTCAATGTGAAACGTCGTCGGCGCAGCTGAGAAACCATCATTTATATATATGCATCTATTTTGTGTACGCACTTAAGTAACCGTTATCGGTCAAATGATGTAATCGTATCCCCCTTCAATTACATTCATGGTTCCGGTGATATTCGCGCAGTGTGGGAGGGAGACGCCATCGTCGGGAGAAAAACAAAAACAAAAGGGAGAAAGCAATACAAAAGAAAAATTAAAGTAAACAGAAAAGAAAAGGAAAATAATAAAAAGAAAAGAAAACTAAAAACTAGAAAAGGAAAATAATAAAAAGAAAATAAACATAGCAGTAGCGCTTGGTTGGGAACAAGCGCTATAGCTAAGTTAGCTATAGCGCTGGATACAGGTCAAGTGCTACTGCTATTTGTATTTTATAAATAAAAAAATTAAAATTGGAATAGTTAGCATTAGCGCTGGTTTAGGAACCAGCGCTATAGCTAAGTTAGCTATAGCGCTGGTTCCTAAATCAGCGCTACTGCTATTTTGAGTTAACCACTGCCCGCGCGGGCTCAAAATTTTGCCAAGTCCCATTCCCCCCCCCCCACTCTCCCACCTCCCCCCTACTCTCTGCTCTCGCACGCCGCCGTCGCCCTTGCCCGCCGGCCGTCGCCCGTCGACCTGGACCTCGATGCCGGCCCGAGCCCCTGCCCGCCCTCGGCCTCGAAGCCGGCCTCCTCCTACTCCTCGTCCGCACCGCTCCGACCTCCTCCACATCCGCGCCGCCGCCGCTCCGACCTCCTCCTCGTCCGCGCCGCCGCCGCTCCGACCTCCTCCTCGTTCGCGCCGTCCTCCTCCTCCTGCTCGTCCGCGCCGCTCCGGCCTCCTCCTCCTCCTCAGGTACTGCCGACAACCTGCCCCCCACCTCCCCCTGTCTCTGTCTATTATGTTTTATTTTTTTTAGAAATGAAACTAGGTTTTCAATTTAGGGTTCAATTAGGTAGGCAGTAGGAATCAATTTTAGGGTTCAATTTAGTAATTTTTATTAGGTTAAAATATTTATTAGCAAAGAAAATTTCTAGGATTCTAGGGTTCATAAGTCAAAAGTTATAGACATTTCTTTAACCGGAAAATTAGGTGATGTTGTTGCTGCTTTAAACAAAATTAGTAAAATAAAAAATAGTAGCATTTAGCTAGGGCATTTAGCTAGGAAATAAAAAATAGTAGCAAAATTTTTAGCTATAAAAAACAGTAGCAAATTATTTGTAGCTAGGCAATTTATCAAAAACTGTGGACTTTTTTAACTATAAATAAAAAACATTAGCAAATTGCCTAGCTACAATTTTTTTTTGTAGGTTTATAAAATAGCTATAAGTAAAAGTTAGCTAGGCAATTTTTGTAGGTATATAAAATAGCTATAAATAAAAAACAGTAGCAAAATGCACTAAAAAAAAGTAGCAAACTTTTGTTTAGGTCAGTAGCAGAGAGAGAGAGAGATCATTTAGGAAAAAATAGTAGCAAATAAAAACTAAAAAACAGTAGCAAATAAAACCCTAGATGATGTTTTAGGAGCATGATATGCCCTGTGGTGACTAGCACAAGCATGCAAAGTAGCCTATACAATGTTGCTGTTTTCAACACTTGGTTAATTTGCTAAGTCCTGGAAATCTGTTATATGATGTTGCCATGTTTTCTTGATGATAGCATCAAATCTGTTATATGAACTTGTGCCAATTTTCGAAGAATATCCTAGTGGCCTATGTTTTGCCAGAATGTTGATTCGTTTCCGTTCCGGCAAATTTCAGGCGCTCCATATGTCCACTTTTTAGCGAAGGTCATGCCGAAATTTTTCGTGATTTTCGGCATGACTTGTGCTAGAAACTAGGACATATGGAGTGCCCGGGATTTGCCGGTGGGAATGAATCAACATTCCGACCAAACATAGGCCCCTTTTTTCTCTTCATTATATCTTTCATTTACAATTGTTGAATAGGAAACATGTCTAGCCACGCCGAAGCCGGTGGTTCTGCTCGCCTCGAAGAAGACCCCATCGAGGCAGCAAATCACTATTTCGATTACCTGGACGAACACCAGACGGGGGTGCATGGTGGCGGCAGTGGTACCAACCACGACACCGACACCGACACTGGCACTGGCACCGGCATCGACACCACCCCCGAGACTAGCAACGATGTCGTCGTAGCCAGTAAAGCACCAAAGCAGAAGTGGTCATGAAGACCAAACGAGCTCGGCATCGGACAAATTGTGGTCACGGAGATGCACCCCAAGAAGTTAGAGCCAATGGCGCCGGAGGAAGCACGCAAGTGCTAGGGCAATCAACTAGGATGCATCCTCAGGGAAACCGCCAACATCAATGATGAGAAGTTGAAGAAGATACCACATATGGAGCACATGCTCCTAAAGAAGTTGCACAATAGGTTCCTGTTCCCCGGCCGGGATGAAAGCAAATTTAAAGAGCCGTGGGATGACGTCGCCATGACAAAGATAAATGACAAGGCGATGGTGACGTTCACCAACGACTTGTCCGCCTGGAAAGTTCGGGTGAAAAAAGTGATTGCGAAGAATGAACCATGGTCGAAGATTCGTGCTGATAATCCGCCAATAATGGAAGAGGACTTTGAAAAATTCAAGGAGAATTGCGGTAAAGAAGAAGTCAAGGCAAGGTCAGAGAAAATGAAGGCGCTCCAGGCCAGGAACATGCCTCCCCACCGCCTCGGAAGCCGTGGTTATGAGGGGAAGAGGCACGTATGGGCCAAGGAGGACGCCGAACGTGAAAGTCATGGAATCCCAGACCCCTTGGCGGAGTTCACCGACCCGCTGGAGCATCACTAGATCAGGGCCCGGTACAAGTGGGAGAAAGTCAAAAAGATCTTTTACACGGACCCGAACACGAGGGAGTTCATGAGACTTCTGGTAATTGTTATATTACCACATTATCATATTAGCTTCCAATCAATTCAACTACAAGTTTTGTCACATTAGTAAACCATCCATGTTCCTTTGGCAGAAAGAGCAGCACCAAAAGGCAGCCTAAAGCGACGAGTCGTCACAGTCGTCGGCGAGGCCCAAGTGGGACACCCCATTCAACCGGACCCTGAACATACTGAAAAAGGTCCCGGTGGACAAGCCGCCATCCTATGGACTTGTGCACGGCGTCGGAGATGGCGCCTTGTGGAAGACATGCTACCACAAGGAGCCAGAGGAAAGAAGGAAGAGATGGTTGGTCACTCAGCAGAGCATCGACGAGAAGGTCGCGATAGCGGTCAATAAGAGCAAAGCTGAGACCAAAGAAGAGTTGCTCGGGGTAGTCAATGCAGTGATCACTGATGCGGTGGCCAGCTTGATTCTGGCAATTTTCGATTGGTCGAAGAGCAATCCAAATGCACTGCCAGAGGACTTTCCCCTTCCCAGCTTTGTCGGGAGCAATTCGGCGAACACCACAGCACTAGCACCTGCTCAAGCAACCGCAAAAGGTCCCGCTCCTGTTCATAGCAGCCCGACCTCCGTCTCTGGCATGCTCGGCGGGCCTTCGTCGCTGGCTGAGCTCGATGCCCTCATGGTAATTACGCGTCATACCCTTTTCACCAGCATGTCTATAGTCTTCCGTTTCAGTTGCCTTTCGGATGTTTGACGTCGCAGACATGTCTCCTTCTTAGGCCGACAATACCCCGTGCACCCTACTCTACGACATCAAGGGCCAGAAGGTGGCCGTGGGAAAGGCAACTATCGTGAAGCTGAAGGACCGCATGTTCCACAACCGAGAGATGCCCGATGGCGTCTTCAAGCTTAACGTGGCCAGTGTCTTAGCGGGCTTCGAAGATTTGCCTCCTCCGGTAGCAGTCGATGACGAGGAGACCCCTAAGAGGATTGGCACATGCAAGAGCTGGTTCTTGCCTTGGCCGAAGTCTCTTCTTCGTCTCGAGGCACCCAGTATCACACCAACGCCACCTTCTCAAGAATGTATGAACACCACCCCAACTACCAAATTACCTGTACCTGTAGTGGCGGGTGATAGCGGATGATGCGAGGGAGAGCCTCCATTAGTGCCAGATCATGTCGCCCCCGTTGTCGAAGAAGCAAATGTTGATGATGACATGGAGGAGGATGATGATGACCCAGACAAGTATTTCAATACCGCCTATGATGATGGAGGATTGATGGCTCAGGACGAGGAAGACTCAGGCTATGAGCGTGGAGATGATGACTTGATGCTGCCTGATTTGCCAGAGCCGGAACGTCGTAAGGCGGAATGCAAAAAGTCACTCTTCAAGCGATCCTCGCAGGAGACGCCTCCAGATGCCACCTCTACCCAGCAACAACCCGAGGGCCGTCCACTGATTAGCCCGATGACAATGGGGGTGGTGGTTAGGGAAGGTATGGTGGGCTCACTACCGCCACCCGCCAAGAAGCAAAGGACGAGACTGGACAGGAAAGGCCCTAAAGGGGCCAGAACTACTTCAAGCAGCCAACTGCCTCTGAAGCCCCGGGTGGTAGACAGAATACCTATCGAAGGTGTGAAGCGTTTCCATGTCGCCAGCGAGTCGATCCTACCTGCCAAAGCGCTAGAGCACATACTGAACAATGATCTAAGGAGACTCCATGAAGATGTGCTGGCCAGAGAGAAAAGCCTTCTGATCGAGGAAAAACCAGGATACCCGCTTTACGCGGCTCAGGTGCCGGGTGGGAAGTTGTACGTTGAGACCTGGCCCGCGAATCAGTTCATCCTACAATTTGACTACATCTACGACATGTTCCACATGACCAAGCTGGATTTCCAGTTCATCTACATGTATGCGCTGTATCTCAACTACTTCATCAGGATCGAGAACATAAAATATATCTGCGTCGCGGACCCGTACTATATGCATGAGAGTTTCTTGGCAGTTTGCAAAGAGCACCGTGCTATGCGAGCAAGTACCTCGGTGAATTCATGATCGCTAATAAGGACAAGGAAGCGATTCTCCTGCCTTATCATCCCACATAAGTCATCCGCGCATATCCTTTCGTAAGTGTTAATCATTCCTTTGCAAGCATGGAGGCTAATTTGAGGTGTACTTAATTTGCGCAACGGGGGCGGCGCCGTCCTCATCGTTCTGTACCCGGAATACTCCCATGCTATGTACTTGGACTCATCGAAGAACCTCAAGAAAAAGGATTACATGCACGTAAAGAGTGTTCTCGATAGTGCCCTGTTAACCTTTAGCCTGTTTGGTGGATATATCAAGGTGAAAAGGCACAGGAAGAACAGGCTGGTTTTCCGCCACAAGACCAACTTCTGCTGCATCCAGCAACCGCACACTAGTAAGGCTGATGGATTCTACCTCATGCATCACCTGCTCGAGTACAGAAGGGATAATCAACTCCTTTGCATGTCAGCTACTACCGAAGATGCCGAGATTGTCAGCTGGGCCACAAGCATAGGAAAGACATCGGATCATCGAATCCGAGCTGAGTTTTATCACCTACAGTGTGAACTTGCCCAAGTGATCATGAAGCAGATCCTCAAACCAATGGGGATGTTCTACCATGGGCCAATCACACGGGCTGATGTCCGAGCACTGCTACTCACTCAGCGTCTGGACCTGAAGCCTTTCAAGAAGCTCGGGTGCTTCCTCCCTGACTATGAAGATTGGACCGCCGACATGGAGGACTGATTGTCGATGACAATGTGTCACTACTGTCTTTCTGTCGCAAAACTTTGAATTTATGCACGGCGAAACTATGTGATGTAATTAAACCGCGTGGTCCTGAACTAGCGTAGATCGTTCTAGTTAATTAGTTTGGGTATGAGGAACATCGTCATTTATGTTTATTATATATAGGTTGCTTGTATTTTGCTAATTATGCCTCTTTGTTTTCTTAAGTACATTATGTTGCATATTATCGTTCAATTCATCAACTGACGATGTAGGTACATAGATCAGAGATGGCGAGGGACTGCTACGCCGTGTTCGTTGGGAGGGTTCTAGGAGTCTACGACCACTGGCCAGACGCTCAGGCCTAGGTGGACAAGTACCCGGGTGCTAGCCACAGAGGGTTCAACAGCAGAGCCGAAGCGAAAAGTAGTTACTTGAGGTGGACGCTCCGGCAAGAGAGGGGGCGGGACCGCCCGTGCCTCAAGTACTACATAGTCGCGCTCTTGCTCATGCTGATCGCTCTTCTCTTCTACATCATGGTTTAGATAGAGATGATGAAACTTGTGTGTGTGCCATGACCATGCAGTTGCACTTATTCGAGACATGACATGACTTGTGTATCGCTATTTTCGAGATGTGATAATATTTGTGTTGAATGATGATGATGATGGTATGATGAGACTACTGTATGTCTATGATATGATGAGAATAGTGTATGTTTAGTATGATCTGATGAAACTACTATATAGAGCCTGTATAAATACATCACAAATACATAGAAGGGGTGTAAATCTGTGAAAGCAGGAATAGTAGCAGTAGCGCTAGAAAGCATCTACTAGCAGCGCTGGTTAGCAGCAGCGCTTCCTTTGTTCAAGCGCTACAGAGAGTTAGCAGTAGCGCTGGTCAAGGCAGCGCTACTGCTAACCATACTTACCAGTAGCGCTGCCCATACCAGCGCAACTGCTACAACTTAGCTGTAGCGCGTTAGCAGTAGCGCTGGACCCAGCGCTACTGCCACGTATATTTCAAGCGCTACTACTAGGGTTTTCCCTAGTAGTGGTGTACTTGTGTGCGAGTTAATTCCATGTGCAGTAAATTGGAAGTTATTTTCAAACATATTGGTGTCACGGGTTGGACACAAAGCATGGAGTGCCATGGCATTTAAATTCCAAAAAAATTAAAAAATGATCAGAAATACATGAAACCTTGCTTGACGTAATGGCATGGCAACAAGATGGTGTGGTAAAAAAATTGGCATGTTGGAGAAACTTTGGACACACACCCCTCACAAACTGGAGCAACTCATTAGAAGGCTCATGGTTCCGAGAGGGCACAATGCATGTTTGATGACGAACCGGTGATAGCTTCCTCTTATGGCCTTAAAATAATTCTACAATTAACGTGCACTAATACAACTGCCATGTCAATATTGGAAAATTCTAAGGGTCATTTGACCTTTTTAAGACATTTAAGTGATTTTCTAGCCATTTAGTGACCGTAATTAAAATTTGAACTACATGTACATGCAACAGCTAACCATAACGGTTTGAAAAATCATATTTGTGTACTTGTGTGCGAGTTAATTCCATGTGTAGTAAATTGGAAGGAATTTTCAAACATATTGGTCTCACGGCTTGGACACAAAGCATGGAGTGCCATGGCATTTTAATTCCAAAAAAATCCAAAAATGATCAGAAAATACATGAAACCTTCCTTGACGTAATGGCATGGCACCAAGATGGTGTGGTGAAAAAATTGGCCTGTTTGACGAAAGTTTGGACACACACCCCTCACAAACTAGAGGAACTCACTAGAAGGCTCGTGGTTCCGAGAGGGCACAATGCATGTTTAATGACGAACCGGCGATAGCTTCCTCTTATGGCCTTAAAATAATTCTACAGTTAACATGCACTAATACAACTGCCATGTGAAAATTGGGAAAATTCCAAGGGTCATTTGACCTTTTAAAGACATTTAAGTGATTTTCTAGCCATTTAATGACCGTAATTCAAATTTGAACTACATGTACATGCAACAGCTAACCATAACAGTTTGAAAAATCATATTTGTGTACTTGTGTGCGAGTTAATTCCATGTGCAGTAAATTGGAAGTTATTTTCAAACATATTGGTGTCACGGCTTGGACACAAAGCATGGAGTGCCATGGCATTTAAATTCCAAAAAAATTCAAAAATGATCAGAAATACATGAAACCTTGCTTGACGTAATGGCATGGCAGCAAGATGGTGTGGTAAAAAATTTGGCCTGTTTGAGAAACTTTGGACACACACCCCTCACAAACCAGAGTAACTCATTAGAAGGCTCGTGGTTCCGAGAGGGCACAATGCAAGTTTGATGATGAACCGGCGATAGCTTCCTCTTATGGCCTTAAAATAATTCTATAGTTATCGTGCACTAATACAACTGCCATGTCAAAATTGGAAAATTCCAATGGTCATTTGACCTTTTTAAGACATTTAAGTGATTTTCTAGCCATTTAATGACCGTAATTAAAATTTGAAGTACATGTACATGCAACAGCTAACCATAATAGTTTGAAAAATCATATTTGTGTACTTGTGTGCGAGTTAATTCCATGTGCAGTAAATTAGAAGGAATTTTTAAACATATTGGTCTTACGGCTTGGACACAAAGCATTGAGTGCCATGGCATTTAAATTCCAAAAAAATTCAAAAATGATCAGAAATACATGAAACCTTCCTTGGCGTAATGGCATGGCACCAAGATGGTGCCGTAAAAAAATTGGCCTGTTTGACGAAAGTTTGGACACACACCCCTCACAAACTAGAGGAACTCACTAGAAGGCTCGTGGTTCCGAGAGGGCACAATGCATGTTTGATGACAAACCAGCGATAGCTTCCTCTTATGGCCTTCAAAAAATTTCTACAGTTAACGTGCACTAATACAACTGTCATGTCAAAATTTGGAAAATTCCAGGGGTCATTTGACCTTTTTAAGACATTTAAGTGATTTTCTAGCTATTTAATGACCATATTTCAAATTTGAAGTACATGTATAGGCAACAGCTAATCATAACGGTTTGAATAATCATATTTGTATACTTGTGTGCGAGTTAATTACATGTGCAGTAAATTGGAAGGAATTTTCAAACATATTGGTGTCACGGCTTGGACACAAAGCTTGGAGTTCCATGGCATTTAAAATCCAAAAAATTAGCATTCGTGCCTTATATGAGGAAAGAAAATGTAAATATCTGGCAAGACAACCGGGCCCCACACGATTGGCACTCTATTTTGTGCCTCGAGGTTTGGAAGGTGAGTGGCACGGGTTATTAATCAGACGCGGTTCTGTATTGGAAACTGTCAGCTATTAAGTTCACACACGGCTTTTGCTGCGGGAATCATGTGCAATTCAAACTACGGTACTGGTAAATTCTGGCGACCGGCGTGTGTAGTTTTCTCGTGGATCTAGATTTCGGCCACCAATAAATACTTCCTTGCTCACTGTCGGTGTACTAAGTATTGGGCCACTAGTACCCCGTACTTGCGCACGGGCAGTTGTAGCCATCCTCGCGGCAAGGCTTGCCGGGAAGAGTTCGAGGTCGGTTCAAGCCACCAAAGAAATCATCAAGTCAGAGATCTGAGGATCAGCAGATAAGAAGAGCTGGAATCCTAAGGCCAGCTTCCCCGGCAAGATCTTGCCGGGGTGGCCTGCGGAGCCCGGCAAGGCTTGGCGTCCGGCAAGGCTTGGCGCCCGGCAAGTTTCGGCGCCTGGTGAGATTCTGCCACTGTACCACTACTCCAGCACAGCGACAAAGCCTGACATTCTGGGTCCTTCTCTGGATGCGTGGCAACGCGCCAGTGGAGGAGAGCTTAAGCGGTGCTGATGGGATGGCCCCTTTTTCCATCCCCAAGAAAGTGAGGACACCTAAACGGACACCTCATGGCGCATTAAATGCGCTTGTCCTAATCCGTCAGTGGTTAGGTATGATACCCTGTAGCTACTTTACACCTCAATGTATGTACATTTTGCCACTGTGGAGACCCCTTTGAGCATATAAAAGGAGGCCCAAGGCAACTGCTACAGGGAAGGAGAACTTCTGGCCCATTCTGCATGCGTAGCTGCTCTTTGAACGTACTGTTCATTGCGAGCGCTCCTGAAGGCTGGGCTCAAGAACATCAATAAGAACACAAAGCAGGAGTAGGGTTTTACGCTGATTAGCGGCCCGAACCTGGGTAAAAACCTCACGCGTCGATCATTGGTTCTGCTCTTTGCGTATACCTCTCCCCCCACCGAATCGTAAAGGGGTCTGTCGGGATCCCATAGGTGTCGTACCCCGACACTCACGTTGTCCCACCTGCATTCTCATCTACATCCTCTCCTCGCTCGCCCTCTCTCTCTTTCTCTCTCTCTCACACGCACACACACACACACACACACACACAAATCTCTGCCATGGCACCGCCGATCCGCCCGCGCGCCGACGAGGAGGAGCCACCCCTCGAGGATGTTCAGTCAAAGAGCAGCGACGAGGAGGACCCCTACGGGCCGCCGGACGAGGTTGCACCGGACCCCCCAACTTTGGAGTGGTTTTGGGGCCAGCATAATCTTTGTCTATGGAATTCGCTGCCATCGGTTGAGAAAGCCAAGCAAGTGGCATTCAAGAAGGAGATGGCGAAGGAGGAAGCCAAGTACCAGGCGGCCTGTGAAGCCCGTGAGGCCGCCTGGAAAAAGGAGGCGGTGGAGCTTTGGGGGCGGGCGCTGCGTCGTGCGGAGGAGATGTACGAAGACGGGTACTTGGCGAGGAAGGTCAAAGGCGCTAGGCACCTCATCACTGCGCGGAGGTGGGCTGATAAGCTCCAGCATGCCACTGACGAGGAGCTTCGGTGGGCACCCAATGAAATGGCAAGATCGTTCGCGCTCGTCCGCCAGCAAGAGGCAGATCGGTACGTCAAGCGCTACGAGGCGGAGGAGGCGAAGTACTGCCTCCGCGCTGGGAAGACGCCACGCACCAGGGAGTTGCTGGCGAGGGGGCTGCCGGAATACTGCCCCCAGGAGGGATTATTAGTTTTAGTATTGTTCGTTTTCAATTTTATGCATTGTACATAGTAGTTAAGTATCATCACGTATAAGTGATGATATTATATAAATTCTGTGATGAACTAATGAACAATTAATATATATTATGAATTCCAGTTTTCTATCTGTTTTTGTATACTAATTTGTATCTAGCTATTATCACCCACATATACAGAATGGAAAGCATATATACACACATTGAAACAGAACATATAAGAACGAAAAACAGAATACACACATTGAAACATAGCAATATTATGATTGCTGTGAATACATAGCGATCCACATCAAAACGACTCTACAAAATAAAACGCGTCCATGACCAGCATCCCTTGCCTACGATAGCTCTTGGCTCTACCTGAGCTTGTGCAGGCATTCGTCCAAGCGGTCGATACGCTCGCGGTACATGTGGAGTGTGATCTCGAGCTCCAAGTTGGCTATTTCATCGGATATCACAAGCTCGAGGATGCGACGGCCATGTTCCTCTACTGTGCCCAGGTGGGCACCTAGGCCAAGGAGGCGGTCGAGCCTAGCGACCAGTGCCTTGGCATCGAGCGGGCCGCGGACAAGGCGAACGGCGCGACCCATGCGAACGGCGTGGTGGGCGTCCAATGCAATTACGGCGCGGCCGGTCTCTGGTGCAAGTACGGCGCAGACAGCCTCTGCCCACTCTTGGCGAGGAATGGGGGTACTGACGGGACGTGTACCCAGTAGCAACGACCTGCCGACAGCAGGAAAGTGCTGATGGATTTGCTCTTGCTGTGCGGTGCGCCGCGCCTCTCGCTGTGCAGCGCTCCAACGGTCTCGCTGTGCGGCGAGCCGTAGCCTATTGGCGCGGATGCGCCTAGCTTGCTCTGGGGCGCTCCATTGATCATGTTGTGCGGCGAGCTACAACCTCTCGGTGCTGCCATGCCTATCTTGATCCGCGACGCTGAAGCGCCATGCGCCAAGGGTCAGCTCAACCCTATGCGTAGCACAGCGTCGTCCATCGCATTGCCGGGGAGCGCCTCGGGCTCGACGGGATGTGGCGCCTTCTTGCTTTCCTCGTCGAGGAGGTTGATGGCAGAGGCGGCGCTTCGGTGGGTTGGCATGCTTGGAAAAGGTGGATGTGCTACTGGCTGCGCTTGTTGCCTCGGTGCGTCGCGTGCCGCCTAGGTTTATGCGCAATATCGTTGGGTGGCGACGGGAAACCGGTGAGGAAATGGCAGGAAACGGCGGTGTGGTCATCAAACGCCATCAATTAATGGAAACTTAGCATAGAAGGAACATCGAGCTAGCATGACGTGTGCGGGCACATTGCTCGCCCAAGGCTATGATCCATATACTTGTGTGCCCAACAGAGCACACTATTCACAGTAAAGGATACTGTTCCGTTTATCCTAGTAAAGAAGTGGCGTCAAGCATCACAAGAAGAAGTAGATGATGATCAGATGATCGTTTATTCTAGTTAATTATGCATGTAATAGTTTACTTTGGTGTCTGGAAATGTCTGTGTGTACTAGCCACCTATGTAATTGGATGTTTAATTTGGTTGTGCAATCATGTCCTTATTAGTATATATGTTGTTGTTCTGTATGCAATCAAATCGCACACGGATCATACTAGGGAAACTTTCGGTGATGAATTCATCAATCACTGACAATTGTATACCAGGACGTGTTTGCCCACAACACACATGGATTATTAGCAGCAATCGTCTGTGTTATTATCGGTCTTCGCACACATTTCTGATTACAGACCTGTTTGCCACGTACCACTCACATCTTGTTATGTTAAACCGTTTCTGTTCTCTTGGCTCAACGCAAACAGTTCATTCGAATGAACTGTATGCCTTCTATCGCACACACTTTGATCTCGCTGACCATTTCTATTGCATTCCCTAATCACAAACAGTTCATCCTAGTGAACTGTATGCCGTATATCGCACACACCTTGGTATGGCTGCCCTTTTCTGTTGTTCTAGATCATCGCAAACAGTTCTTTTGGATGAACCATATGCCAGGCATCGCACATGCAACTAAAATCTGGATTGTGTTTGATGTCTCTGCCATCACAAACATTTCATATCATTTTTTATGGTTATTTTACATCACCGTTTGCGATTAATGCATCACACATAGTTTCGTCGAAGGGTCTCTGATTGGACTGTGGTCTTTGGACCATCCTGCAGTAGTGATTATTCATTATTTGAGCATTGTCCCAAGTGAGGAAAGTATGATGGAGACTCTACATCAACCTTGTTGCCCTTCCGATGGTGTGTGAGTAGTTTACCACAGACCTATGGGTCCATAGCTAGTAGCTAGATGGCTTCTTCTCTCTCTTTGATCTTCAATACAATGTTCTCCTTGATGTTCTTTGAGATCTATTTGATGTAATCCTTTTTTGCGGTGTGTTTGTTGGGATCCGAAGAATTGCAGATTTACAATCAAATTATCTATGAATATTATTTGAGTCTTCTCTGATCCCTTTTATGCATGATTATTATAGCTTTGTATTTCTCTCCGATCTATCTGTTTGTTTTGGCCAACTAGATTGATTTATTTTGCAATGGGAGAGGTGCTTTGTGATGGGTTTGATCTTGCGGTGCTCAATCCCAGTGACAGAAAAGGACATGACACGTATTTGTATTGTTGTCATTAAGGATAAAAGGATGGGGTTTATTCATATTGATTGGATTTACTTTGTCTACATCATGTCATCTTGCTTAAGGCGTTACTCCATTCTTTATGAGCATAATACTCTAGATGCATGCTGGATAGCGGTCGATGTGTGGAGTAATAGTAGTAAATGCAGGCAGGAGTTGGTCTACTTGTCTTAGATGTGATGCCTATATACATGATCATTGCCTTGGATATCGTCAAAACTATGCAATTTTCTATCAATTGCCCACCAGTAATTTGTTTACCCGTCGTATGCTTTTTGTGCAAGAGAGAAGCCTCTAGTGAAAACTATGGCCCCCAGGTCTATCTTTATCATATATTAAAATCCAAAAATACCTTGCTGCAATTTAGTTACTTTTATTTTATTTTGGTTTTTGTTTATCTGTCTGTCACTATGAGCTTTGATCCTTGCAATTAACCACCAAGGGATTGACAATCCCTTGTTTGCGTTGGGTGCAAGTATTTGTTATTTTGTGTGTAGCTACTGTTAACGAGGTGTCGCATGGTTCTCCTACTAGATTGATAACCTTTGTTCTTAACCGAGGGAAATACTTATATCTACTGTACCGCATCATCCTATCCTCTTCGGGGAAATCCCAACGTAGCTCACAAGTAGCAAGTATCTTCCATGCTAAGCGGGTTATTCATGCGTTGGGTGTTTATTCATTTGTAATCACACGAGAGAGGCTGGTAAGTGGGATGCCCTATCCTATAATCAAAATGAAAAATGTATATAATGAAACAAACTCCCTCGAAAAGTTGTTGGTATGGAGGGCTGATATGTCCATTTTGCATCATGTTTTCTTACTGTTATTTATAGTGTTTTAACCAATATGACACTTTGTGGAGCAATTGTAATGCCTTTTCTCTCTTAATATGCAAGATTTACATGAATGGGGAGATTGCCGGCAGCTGGAATTCTCTACCTGGAAAAGCTATCTTAGAGATACCTATTCTGCACATCTCCAAATGAGCTGAAATTTCATGGAGAAAAAAATAAGTAGAGGACTTTCAGGACGGAGTGCCACCATCTTGATGCGGAACTTGGCAGCAGCACTTTTGCTCTCCGGCAGAGCGATTCCACTGGGGATACATCCCTCCGGGAGGGGGAAATTGAAGCCATCGTCATCACCAACAACCATCTCATCATGGGAGGATCAATCTTCATCAACATCTTCACAAGCACCATCTTATCTCAAACTCTAGTTCATCTCTTGTATCCAATCTTTGTATCAAAACCTCAGATTGGTACCTGTGGGTTACTAGTAGTATTGATTACATCTTGTAGTTGATGCTAGTTGGTTTATTTGGTGGAAGATTATACATTTAGATCCATTATGCTATTTAATACCCTCTGATCTTGAACATGAATATGACTTGTAAGTAGTTGCTTTTGTTCTTGAGGACATGGGAGAAGTCTTGTCATAAGTAATCATGTGAATTTGGTATTCGTTTGATATTTTGATGATATGTATGTTGTTGATTCCCTTAGTGGTGTTATGTGAACATCGACTACATGACACTTCACCATCTTTGGGCCTATGGGAATGCATTGTGGAGTAGTAATTAGATGATGGGTTGCTAGAGTGACAGAACCTTAAACCCTAGTTTATGCGCTATTCCATAAGGGCCTGATTTGGATCCATATGTTTCATGCTATGGTTAGATTTATCTTAATTCTTCTTTTGTAGTTGCGGATGCTTGTGAGAGGGGTTAATCATAAGTGGGAGGCTTGTTCAAGTAAGAACAACACCAAAGCACCGGTCCACTGACATATCAAGTTATCAAAGTAGCGAACGCGAATCAAACAAACATGATGAAAGTGACTAGATGAAATTCCGTGTGTCCCCAAGAACACTTCACTTATTATAAGAGACTATTCTGGCCTGTCCTTTGCTACAAAAAGGATTGGGCTACCTTGCTGCACCTTAGTTACTATTGCTACTTGTCACTTGTTACAAATTATCTTGCTATCAAACTATTCGTTACCAATAATTTCAGTGCTTGCAGAAAATACCTTGCTGAAAACCGCTTGTCATTTCCTTCTGCTCCTCATTGGGTTTGACACTCTTACTTATCGAAAGGACTGTGATTGATCCCCTATACTTGTGGGTCATAAAGGCTATTTTATAGCATCGTTGCCAGGGAGTGAAGCACTTTTGGTGAGTGGAATTTGGTAAGGAAACATTTATATTCCGTGATGAAATTTACTGTTACTTGTTACTATGGAAAAAAAATCCTTTGAGGTTTTTTTTCGGGGTATCTTCACCTCGACCAGAAGCACGAAGAGTTGCTCCTCAACCTACTTCACCTACTGAAAATATTTATTATGAGATTCCTTCGGATATGATAGAGAAACTGCTAGCTAATCCTTATGTAGGAGATGGAACACTACATCATGATATACACCTAATCTATGTCGATGAAGTTTGTGGATTATTTAAGCTTGCAGGGTTACCTGAAGATGAAGTTAAGAAGAAGGTTTTCCCTTTATATTTAAAGGGAAAGGAATTGACATGGTATAGGCTATGTGATGATATTGGAGCTTGGGATTGGAATCGATTGAAATTGGCAATTCATCAAAAGTTTTATCCTATGCATTTAGTTCAGCGTGATCGGAATTATATATATAATTTTTGGCCTCGTTTCGGTGCAATGAACATATATGTTTGCTGACCTGACTTATGCACCGGTGTACTGCTACACATACATCAAATCCCAATACATGACACAAGATAAGCCAGAGAAACCGCTCTTCATGAGATCAAGGAGTGCATTAAGAAGACCAAGGTGATAAGAAATTCCATCAAGAAGGTCTCCCTTGCCGGAAAGGTGAGCCCGACAAGGTTGAGGCTACACCTGGGACCAGATACAGACTGTCCCGGCAGGGGTCCCAGGTCCGCCAAGGCCACAAGACCGAGCCCGGCAGGCTCCGTACCGGCAAACTTCCGCCAAGACACCACCGCTCCACCTCATTGTACCCTAGTCACTAATCAGTGTGGTATCGAGCTCTCAAGTGGCAAGGTGGATCCCGTCGGGTACATGGTAACCTGCTGGAGAAGATATTAAATTTATTGACACCCGTCCCGTTGGCGTGCCACGCTAATAAGAGGCAGATGGATAAGCGGTGCGGCAAGCTTGCCGGGCTTCAACCTTAGCACTACACCTAGCAGTGCATTTAATGCACTTTTGTCCTAACTGCCAGAGTTAGGTATGGTAACACTATTAGCTATCTAATCATGCTTAAATAACTGTTTTGCCACTGTGGTCGCCCCTTAAGCTATAAAAGGAGGCCCGAGGCAACCTAGCAAAGGGTTGGAACATTTGACCCATCAACACTAATACGCGTGTGCCGCTCTCCCCGAGGCACACTTGCCGGGCTTGAGCTTGCCGCTCCTTCGTGTTCATCCAGATCAATCCACCATAGCAGGAGTAGGGTTTTACGCTGCAAAGCAGCCCAAACCTGGGTAAAAGAGAGTTGTCCATCGCCGAGCTACCCTGTTGTTTCTGCTCTTTGTGCAATGTGACCGTCCCCTTGCCGAACCACAAAGGGGCAGCCCTGCCCCATAGGTGACCGTGCTTCCCCCACGACATCGTTGGCGCGCCAGGTAGGGTGCTGCTTGCTTGTGCGAATCTGAGGCAGTAGCCAGTGCGTCGATCTTCATCATCTTCTACATAATCAATGACTCCCAAGTAGAAAAGCGGTGCGGCGGCGCATCCTTCCACTTCGAAGGCTTCCTCACCTGCAGCTGCGGGTGTCGTGGACGCCGCAGCAATGACAGGTGGGGCGGGCACCGTGGGCGGTGCAGCCAATGCCCCCACCACAGCCGAAGCAGGAGCCGGGGCTGCAGGAGTGGCCCAGCTCCCTCAACCTTCTGGCGAGCATGCTTACGCCAGTGCGGGTCAAGGTGATGCCCAGCTTCCGCCTCCTCGCCGCACCAGTGAGTGCAATTAGTGTAGCGTCGACACCCACTCTGGTGCGAGCCAAGACCCTCTGGCCGATCCGACCAGGGGTGCGACATCAAGACACTCGCTCTGTCCCACGCAGGGCGAGCGTGAAAAGACCCCGAGCGGAGCCGTCGATCGACCAAGACCACGTGCGCATGGGAAGGGCCCTGCTGATCAAGAGCCTGGCCACCAAGGACAACCTCGACCGCGCCAGACCGCCCTTGTGATTGGTATGAGGCGGCAAGAGCACAACGACGCTCCTTCTGGTTCAACCAGGACTCGAGCGGTATCGCCCTCTGCTTCCCACGCCATGCCAGGGATGGTGCCCGAAGCAATGGTGAGAGCTCAGCTATTGCTGAACTTTCCCCCAGCAGCACACAAGATGGATGAATGGAGCTCTACCATCCAAAGCCTCATCGGGTTTGCTGAAGCCAACAAGTCACAGCATGCGGCGCCTTCGTGATGCCCGTAGACGATGTCGGCGGCCCCCGCCAGTGGCCAAGTTGAGAGGACTACACCCACAGTGCAGTCCCCTCCGCGGCAACCCACCGAAGGGCAACCACGGCAGACTCAGCAAACCCAGGATGTCGACGAGCCTGATGAGGCATCAATGGCTTCGTCCGACCCACAACTCCAGCGAGATCAATGCCAAGTGTTGAGAGATAGGACGAAGGAATACGCCCATGTCAGCATTGAGCAGCACCGCGAGGCACGCCGTCAATCAGACAGGCGTAATGGGCCCGATGTTGACGAACCCGCTCCCAGTGTTGGCGGGTACTTGCCTTACGAGGTAGGGTGCCCTGCCTTCACTCGTGAGCTGCGGCAAGTCCGTTGGCCGTCCTCTCACACCTTCAAGCCTGACCTGCCGGAGAAATACAACGGAAAATTGAACCTCACAGAGTTTTTGGGCATCTATATGATCGCCGTCCAAGCTGCCGAGGGAAGAGATGAGAAAGTGCTTGCCAACTACTTCCCGATGGCCATCAAGCCTAATGTGAGGTCTTGGCTGATGCACTTGCCGGAGGATTCCATTCCTTCATGGGCAGACCTATGGAACGAGTTCATTGGCGCCTTTACAGGCGGCCATCAGGAACCAGGACAGCCCAGTGACCTGCATGCCCTTCTACAAAAAGAAGGGGAGAGTTTACGCAACTATCTGCAGAGATTCAATTGGGTACAACACAACATTCCCAAGATACATCCGGCAGCTGTGATTGCCGCATTCCACAAAAATGTGCGCAATCGAAGGATGCGTGCCAAGATGAATGTTCGGTTACCAAAAACCGTTAACGAACTCTACACGTTGGCGGATAAGTGTGCTCGTGCTGAATAGGGGAGAAGGCTTCCAGGGGAGGAGGTTGGTGTCGAAGTTGATTCAGAATACGATGACGACACCGTCACCCCCAAGAAGAGGAATAGAAAGCGCAACAAGAAGCATAAAGGGAAAGCAGTGATGGCCGTTGAGAGCTCTGGTGATCTTAGCACAGGCAAGAAAGCAAAGACTGAGGCACCCGGCAAGGAAGCTACTACTTGCGCTGATTGCCGGGCGGCAGCGGAAGCTGAGAAAACTGGGAAATCTGATGGGCCATACTGCAAGATCCATAGGACCAAGGGCCATGACCTCCAAGATTGCAAACAAGTTGAACAACTAGTCGAGAAGCAAAAGGCTGAATATGAAAGGTGTGAGAAGGAGAGAGGCCAGGATGGCGCTGGCGGGTAAAGCCATGGTGGACATAATGGTCATCGCGGCAAAGTCGATCATCAAAAGGAAAGACCCGCCGGGGGCCGTGAGAAAAAGGAAAGTGAAGATGACAGTGAAGAGGAGGATGACGAAACCAGTGAACAGGAATTTCAGAAGGCTACCGAGGCAATGTGCATTGACGGGGGCGCATCCTTGTACTCCTCCTACCGCCAACTCAAGCAGTGGGCACGCGAAGTTAATGCAGCAGAGCCAGTAGCAAGCGCTCGAGAACCACTCAAGTGGTCCCGCACGCCCATCATTTTTGACGTTGAGGATCATCCAGATTGCACTACCGCAGTCGGATGTTTGCCGTTGTTGGTTTCACCAACAATCCCCAACCTCAAGGTCACTAAGATGTTGGTTGACGGTGGAGCAGGGTTGAATTTGATTTCCCCTGATGTGCTTAAGAAACTTCAAATTCCTGACGAAGATCTGAAGAAGTCTGGAACGTTCCAGGGGGTCAACCAAGGAAGGAGCCAGCCAAAGGGAAAGATTACTTTGCAAGTGACATTTGGCGGGGAACTAAACTTGAGGATTGAGAAGGTTGTGTTCGATGTTGTGGAGCTTCCCCTGCCATTCAACGGAATCCTTGGTCGTCCAGCTTTGTCCAAGTTCATGGCAGCGTCCCATTACGCATATAACACCTTGAAGATGCCGGGCCCAATGGGAGTCATCTCCATCCCGTCAGATAAGAGGGATGCAGTTATATGCGTTGACAAGATGTACATAGATGCGGTAGCAGAAGAGGCCACCAAGGCCCCAGCTCCCGCCAGAAAAGAAAGGAAGGTTAAGAAAAGTGGCAAGGACACCGACAAGGACCATGGGAAGCGCGCCTCGTCGAAGTGCGCTGCACCCGGCAGCGACTTGCCGGAAAGTTCGACTAGCAAGAGATCCAAGGCTGCTCCTCCTGCAACAAAGAAGGTTCCAGCGAGGAAGGATGGCACTGATGGTACCTTCACCATTACTGCCACCCTTGATGACAAATAGGAAAGGGTGCTCGTTGTATTCCTGTGGGCGAATGTTGATGTGTTTGCATGGCAACCATCTGACATCCCCGGTGTTCCCAGGGAGGTAATTGAGCACCACCTTGCTGTCTGTCCTCATGCTCGTCCTGTCAAGCAGAAGTTTAGAAAGCAGGCCTTGGAGCAGCAACAGTTCATTGCTTAGGGGATTAAGAAACTTGAAGCAGCAGACTTGGTCAGAGGAGTGTTGCACCCAACTTGGTTAGCAAATCCAGTGGTGGTGCACAAGGCAAATGGGAAGTGGAGACTTTGTATTGACTTCACTAACCTTCACAAAGCATGTCCAAAGGATCCCTTCCCTTTGCCACACATCGATCAGATCGTCGACTCTACTTCGGGATGTGATTTGCTCTCCTTCCTTAACGCATACTCCGGTTACCATTAGATCTTCGTGGCTAAGGAAGACGAAGAGAAAACCGCGTTTATTACCCCATGTGGCATGTACTGCTTTGTACATATGCCTATCGGGCTAAAAATCGCTGGTTCTACATTTGCGAGGGCTGTACAGATTGGTTTTGAGCCTCAGCTACATAGAAACCTAGAGGCCTACATGAATAATATAGTAGTCAAAACCAAAGACAAGTCCACTCTTGTTGAAGATTTGGAAGAAACTTTTGCAAATCTGCGGAAAATCAACTTGAAACTCAACCGAGAGAAATGTGTGTTTGGCATTCCGTCGGGCAAGCTCCTTGGGTTCTTTGTGTCTCAGCGAGGGATAGAAGCCAACCCTGACAAGATCAAAGTAATAGAGCAGATCCAAGCCCCGAAAATCATCAAGGATGTGAGTCATCTGGCTGGTTGTGTTGCCGCGCTGAGTTGGTTCATTTCAAAATCCGCCGAGCGTGCCTTACCGTTCATCAAAATCTTGAAGAAGGCTAGCCCAATGAAATTTACTCCGGTGGCAAAGGCTGCACTGCGAGATTTGAAAACCTACCTTTCCTGTGCGCCAACCTTGGTCGTGCCTAGACCATAAGAGCCGCCGCTGCTATACCTAGAAGCAACGAATCAAGTGGTTAGTGTTGCGTTGGTGGCGCAAAGAGAAGTGGATAGCAAAGGGACCAATGCAGCAGAGCCACCCAGTAATGGACCAAACCTATCCCCTGCAAGCCCTGATATAGATAACTAAGGGGGGCCACAAGAAGATGCTGATAATCAGAGGGTGTTAGCAAGGAAGAAGATGGTGTAGCGACCAGTTTACTTTGTCAGCTCCCTCCTGCAGGGGCCTAGGTCAAGGTACTCTGGGGTACAAAAATTGATCCTCGGCCTCCTCATGGCCTCTAGGAAGCTACGCCATTACTTCCAAGCTCACGAGATCACGGTTCTAATTCGCCTTCCATTGCAGCGTATTCTAAGGAACCCCGAGGCCACCGGCAGGATAGTGGAGTGGGCACTAGAATTGTCAAGTTTTACAATGAAGTTCGAGAGCACGACAACTATCCAAAGCAGGGCACTGGCAGAATTCATTGTAGAATGGATGCCAACACCCGATGAAGAAGTGCAGGAAACAACTCTCCCCAGCAAGGAGACCCTCAAGTAGTGGGTAATGTACTTTGACGGAGCCTTTTCGCGACAAGGCGCTGGAGCCGGGGTGCTACTTGTCGCACCCACCGGAGAGCAACTCAAGTACGTTATCGAGATGCACTTCCCCAGGGAAGATGCCACCAACAACACAACAGAGTATGAGGGGCTTCTTGCCGGCCTCAGGATTGTGATAGAGTTGGGGATAAAGAAGCTGGTCATCTGTGGTGATTCTCAGCTCGTTGTGAAGCAAGTGAATAAGGATTATCAGAGTCCACTGATGGAAGCATATGTAGAAGAAGTGAGAAAGTTGGAGGAGCACTTTGATGGGATGCAAACAGAGCACGTGCCCTGTGCGGAAAACAACATCGCTGACCACCTGTCAAAGTGCGCTACTTAGAAGCTCCCTATGGAACCAAGAACTTTTGTTCTCCATCTAACTCAACCATCAGTTTCCCCGTCAGTGTTGGCCAGAAAAAGAAGAAAACTAAACACCGGCAAGCATTTCTCGGTAGAGCTCCTTGGAGCCGCTAGTGAGAGGGTTGCCGGGGGGAACCCTATGTTGGTTGGTGAGCTACATCCTCCGACGGAACCTCAAATTCCTGTTGTTGAGGCTAGCGTCCCACGACAGAGGAGATGCCTTTGGTCCTCGTCGTCGAGCCACAAGCTCCAGCATGGGCATAGCATATAGTCCAATTCCTACAGATAGGAGAACTTCCCGATGAACCAGAGGAATCTGAAAAGGTGGCCCGCCAGTCGAGTATGTACCAGTTTGTGGATAACACTCTGTACAGAAAGAGGCCAAATGGTGTGAAGTTGAAATGTATTAACTAGGAAGATGGACTAATGTTGTTGGCAAAAATACATGGAGGTGTGTGTGGCTCGCATCTAGGATCAAGAGCACTTGCCGGAAAAGCTTTCCGGCAAGGATTCTACTGGCCCACTGCCCTCCGGGATGCAACTGAGCTTGTCACCAAGTGTGAAGCCTGTCAGTTCCATTCCAAGAACATTCATCAACCTGCCCAAGGTCTTCAAACAATCCCTTTAGCCTGGCCTTTCGCGGTCTGGGGGCTCGACATCTTGGGCCCCTTTCCCCGTGCTAACGAAGGCTTTGAATTCTTGTACGTAGCAATCAACAAGTTTACAAAGTGGGTGGAGCCAGTGAGGAAGGTGACTATGCAATCAGCTATCAAGCTCTTTAAAGGATTGGTGTGCCGTTTTGGAGTACCCAAGAGGGTGATCACCGACAATGGCACACAATTCACAAGCCGCGCCTTCATGCAGTACATCCAAAGCCTTGGAAGCAAGGTCTCTTTCGCCTCTGTTGCCCACCCTAGGAGCAACGGACAAACCGAAAGGATGAACGCTGAAGTGCTGTGAGGGCTCAAGACAAGAACTTTCGATAAGTTGCGAAAATGCGGCAAGCACTGGGTCGATGAGTTGCCTGTGGTTCTTTGGTCAATCAGGACGACACCAAATCGAGCTACTGGCCAGACTCCCTTCTCCCTAGTATATGGTGCAGAAGTAGTGCTCCCCACGGAACTCACATATGGGTCACCTCGAGTACTTGCCTACGATGAAGTAGCGTAGGAGCAGCTGCGGCATGACAATGCCGTGCTCCTCGAGGAAAATCGTCTCCGGGCAGCTGTACGTGCTGCACGATACCAGCAAGCCCTGCGCCGCTACCACAGCCGCATGGTTCACGCCTGGAGCCTTGAGGAAGGTGACCTTGTCCTTAGGCGTGTCCAGTCTGCCAAGGGTACAAACAAGTTGACACCAAAGTGGGAAGTCCCTTATAGGGTAGTACGTGTCACCAGACCTAGCGCAGTCCGTCTAGAGATCGAAGATGGTATCCCAATGCAAAACTCATGGAATATTGAGCATCTTTGCAAGTTCTACCCGTAAGGCGCGCATAGTCCCCGGGACTTGTAACCCTTTGTACAAAGCCAGGCGCAAACCCTGTGCATAGTTGAATAAAACGAAGTGTTTTCACAAAACTTGCATACATGATTTCTTATTTGCTTAAGTATGATCTCATTGCAATTACACTAGTCTTAAGATAAGATGACTAACATGTTGTGGAAAGTCATGTGATGCCATCTCTTCTCTTTTCCTTTGATGACATTAGAAGGATTTCATCACGGATAGTTTTTCGGGAAGAAGAATGAATACAAGCCCATGCACTTGCTCCCGACAACCTCTCCTTATCTGAGACGATAAGAAGTACAGCAAAAAGAGATAAGTGCACTTCATGACATCCCATCATTCCATGCTATACTTACGTATGCGGAGCTTGCACGTAAGGAGACTTTTGCCACCTCTGCCATTCGCGCTCCAATCCTTGACTCGAGTCCACTCAACAAGTTTAGTTGTAGCTACATATGGAGGGGTTGACAGGGGGCTGGCCTTCGTTCACGCTTACTAACCCGTTTTCGAGCGCACTAAACGTGGTTTTAGTAGCAGCTGTACCGAAGGCCGGCAGGATGTCATGCCGGAAAATTTTGTTTACTAAGGAGTATTGAAGGCTCGTCCTTCAGTATGTTTTAATACATGGAAAAATATCTGGCAAGCTCTTTTTTCAAATATACGTGAACAAACAAGTACATGTCATACGGGTGTTAACATGGGTGAAGGATTACGTGATTTTCATTAAAATTTGGCAAATGCCTACATCTTTTGATTTGAAAAAAGATAAGTGCCTCGTAATGCCTTTCTTGTCCCTCCCCTCCTAGGAGTTACATTAAGAAGGAAATAAGGCAAAAGGAGAGCCTGGGCAGAAGCCCAGCCTGACCCCGTGAGGACCAGCGGGACGCAACCTGACAAGATCGGGAGGGCGTCGCCCCAGCAAGGAAGAAGAGGCCGGGGATGAGGAGAGCGGCTAGGCGATGCCCTGGTCACCCTAGCAAGGACCAGAGGAACGCGGCTCGGCAGGGACACCGGCAGGGAAGATGAAGCCGGAGTCCACGAGGAAGCCTGCCGGGGTCCACCTGGAGGTGGCGGTGACGACCAGGCCAAGCACCCCCGGTAAATCGCTCTGCCGGGGTCTGGCTGCAGATGATGGTGCTGCCGGCGCCTAGCTAACGGTGATGGTGCGTTTGGTGTTCAGCCGGAGTCCGAGTCGTCATCTTCATGCTTGATGACCGGGGGCTCGCCGTCGCCATCTTGGCCGTCAGTGTGCTCCTTGTCGCTATCGTTCGAGGAGGAGCTTTCATCATCGCTCGAGCTTTCCGCGCAGCACCCTAGATGAGCACCTGAATGCTCAAAGACCTTGACGGAGAGCAGATCAGCCTCCACCAACTTGAAGCGGAGAACGTGCCCTTCCGCCAGATAATGGGCACGAGCAAAGGTTTTCCAACCACGCCTGAGGAGCATGACGTGCGGTGCGGGGAACTCAACGTTCGCCCACACTGCGCCGTTGCAGCAGCCGCTCATGCGCAACCGTAGCCTGGGCGGCTGGTCGACTTCCGTCACCCTGGCAAAGTGACGAGGGAGCTGCAGGCGACTACGGGGAGGATCGCGCAGCTTGACAATGAACACCAGCGCCGTATCCCCCACATGACCTTCCGCCGGCATGGGAGCAGCTGGAGGAGGCACAGCGAGGGCACCACTTCGCCCACCTCGACTGCGGGCGCCGCGTCGACCTCTACCACGCCCCACGGCTTCACCTTGTGCACTGGATCTGGCCTCTGCGGCTGCCGCGGAAGCCGGGACAGGGTGCCGAGAGGAGGTTCTCGTCACTACTATCAGAGCACGGGCTCGGCCCCTTCCCCTCGCCATCGTGGAAGCAGAAGCAGGGAAAGAAGAAGGAAGAGGTGATGGATGAGCATCACCACCTCCTCGCATCTCCTTTTATGGTGGAGCGGGGAGGGAGGCTGGCTCTCCACCACTCTGGGGTGGACGCCCCACTCTTCCAATCCAGCCCCCTCTGCGTATCTGATGGCGCCCTGATTCATCGACGGCCCCACTACGCCAATCCGGGGAGCTGTGCATTCTACCAATGGCACACGTTCCCGTGCCCTGCGCATCCACAACCAACTCCGCGTGATGCATGCGGCATGCATGGCGGAAACAATAGACATAGTGGTGAACTTAGGGTAAAATGGCAGTTACCACCATCCACGCACAGGTGCAAACAATGGGATCCCCGTGGGCGCAAATACCCTTGGTTAGCAAAACGGGCGGCACACGTTGCATGGATATGAAGGTACCATGAGATCCCTGGAAACTGACCCATGTCTAGGTTAATGAAGAAGCAAAGAAGACCTAAAAAATATAAGTACTAGCTCCAGCAAGATCTGTGTACGCCTGTGCATTGGTTGGGCCTACTCCAACGATGTCTGGCGGCACGTACGGACAACGCGGTGGGGCTCCTGTCGGTGCAACGAACATATATGTTTGCTGACCTGACTTATGCACCGGCGTACTACTGCACATACATCAAATACCAATACATGGCATATGATAAGCCAGAGAAACCGCTCTTTGTAAGGTCAAGGAGTGCATTAAGGAGACCAAGGTGATCAGAAAATCCCTCAAGAAGGCCTCCCTTGCCGGCAGGCGAGCCCGGCAAGGTCGAGGCTACGCATGGGACCAGATACAGACTGTCCCGGCAAGGGTCCTAGGGCTGCCAAGGCCACAAGACCAAGCCCGGCAGGCTCCGTACTGGCAAACCTCTGCCAAGACGCCACCGCTCCACCTCATTGTACACCAGTCACTAACAAGTGCGGTGTCGAGCTCTCAAGTGGCTAGGTGGATTCCATCGGGTACGTGGAAACCTGCAGGAGAAGAGGTTAACTTTATTGACACCCGTCCCGATGGCGTGTCACGCTAATAAGAGGCTGATGGATAAGCGGCACGGCAAGCTTACCGGGCTTCAACCTCAGCACGACACCTAGCAGTGCATTTAATGCACTTTTTTCCTAACTGCCAGAGTTAGGTATGATAACACTGTTAAATGACTGTTTTGCCACTGTGGTCGCCCCTTAAGCTATAAAAGGAGGCCCGAGGCAACCTAGCAAAGGGTTCGAACATTTGACCCATCAACACTTATACGCGTGTGCCGCTCTCCCCAAGGCACACTTGCCGGGCATGAGCTCGCCGCTCCTTCGTGTTCATCCAGATCAATCCACCATAGCAGGAGTAGGGTTTTACGCTGCAAAGCGGCCCGAACCTGGGTAAAAGAGAGTTGTCCATAGCCGAGCTGCCCTGCTGTTTCTGCTCTTTGTGCAATGTGACCGTCCCCTTACCGAACCACAAAGGGGCAGACCTGCCCCATAGGTGATCGTGCTTCCCCCACGACACCTCATGAAGTAGAAAGCATCGCTCAAGCTTGGAGGAGGCTTAAGTACATGATGTATACATGCCCCAATCATGAGCTCTCAAAATAAATTATCTTTACAAAAATTTTATGCTCGGCTTTCTCATGATGATCAGACCATGCTCGATTCTTCTTCGACTGGCTCCTTTATGAAGAAAACTATTGAATTCTGATGGGATCTTCTGGAAAGAATTAAATGCAACTCTGAAGATTGGGAACTCGACAAAGGTAATGAGTCAGGTATAATACTTGAGTTAGATTGTGTTAAATCTTTTATGGATACCGAAGCTTTTCATAAGTTTAGTACTAAATATGGACTTGACTCTAAGATAGTAGCCTCTTTTTGTGAATCATTTGGTACTCATGTTGATCTCCCTAAGGAGAAGTGGTTTAAATATCATCCCCCTGTTAAAGAAAAGATTGAGGAACCCATCACAGTTAAAGAAGAAACTATCATTTACAATATTGATCCAGTTGTGCCTACTGCTTATATTGAGAAACCACCTTTCCCTGTTAGGATAAAGGAGCATGCTAAGGTTACAACCGTGGTTAACAAAAGTAATATTAGAGAACCTAGACCCTATGAACAAATTAAAGTTGAACCTAATGTTGTTATGGTTAAAGATCTCTTGGTCGATAATATAGATGGGCATGTTATTTATTTCTGTGATGAAGCTACTAGAATTGCTAAACCCGGTACTAAAGATAAGAATATGCCTGTTGTTGGCATGCCTGTTGTCTCTGTTAAAATAGGAGATCATTGTTACCATGGCTTATGTGATTTGGGTGCTAGTGTGAGTGCTATCCCGTTTACCATATTTCAAGAAATTATGAATGATATTGCACCTGCTGAAATGGAAGATATTGATGTTACTATTAAGCTTGTGAATAGAGATACTATTTCACCACTTAGGATTGTTAGAGATGTTGAAGTCTTGGGTGGAAAAATAAAATACCCTACCAATTTTCTAGTTCTTGGTTCTCCACAAGATTATTTTTTCCCATTATATTTAGTAGACCCTTCTTGAACACTGTTAATGCTAAGATAGACTGCAATAGAGTAATTGTCAGTGTTAACTTTGGTGATGTGTCTCATGAGTTCAATTTCTCTAAATTTCATAGACAACCCCATGATAACCCACAAGTATAGGGGATCGTTTGTAGCCTTTTTCAATAAATAAGAGTGTCGAACCCAACGAGGAGCTAAAGGTAGAACAAATATTCCCTCAAGTTCTATCGACCACCGATACAACTCTACGCACACTTAACGTTTGCTTTACCTAGAACAAGAATAAAACTAGCAGTACTTTGCCAGAATAAAACTACGGAGAAATTGCAAGATAATAAATTTAGTAGTTTAGTAGAAAGGTTTTTTGTCACACAACGAAGTTATTTGTCCCTAGGTGATCGATAACTAAACCGGTAATCATTATTGCAATTTTATATGAAGGAGAGGCATGAGATAACATACTTTCCGTACTTGGATCATATGCACTTATGATTAGAACTCTAGCAAGCATCCGCAACTATCAAAGATCATTAAGGTAAAACCCAACCATATCATTAAGTATCAAGTCCTCTTTATCCCACATGGAACAACCCCCTTACTAGGGCGTATGCTTCTGTCAATCTAGCCACCCACCATAAGAGAATCATGAACGTATTGCAACACCCTACACCGGGGATCCCTCACATTTGCGCGACACGGAGGGCACCGTAGGACAGCACCAAAATAAAATATACAACTCAAACCAATCATGATCATCAATCAACCCGTAGGACAAAACATATCTACTCAAACATCATAGGATAACCACATATCATTGGATAATAATATATAGCGTTGAGTACCATGTTAAGTAGAGAATTGCAGTGGGAATAGACAAGTTACACCACTGCATAGAGGGGGAGAAAGTTGGTGTTGATGGTAGCAAGGTTGTTGGTGTAGATCACCGTCATGATCCTTTCCCCGGCGGCAATCCGGCGCCACCGGGAGAGAGGGGGAGAGAGCCCCCCTCCTTCTTATTTTTCCTTGGCCTCCCCCCTAGATGGGAGGAGGGTTTCCCCTCTGTTCCATGGTCTCCATGGCGGCGGAGGTGCGAGAGCCCCTCCAAGATTGGATCTATCGCTCTGTTCGCTTCTGTTTCACGTTCCTTTTTTCTGTCCGAAAACCATTTCTTAAATATCCGGATATCCGTAACTCCGATTGCGCTCAAATTTTAACACGAATTTTTTCCGGATATAAGCTTCCTTGCGCCCGAAGAAGAGCCCAACCGACTAACGGGGTGCCCACTAGGCACCATCGCATGCCAGGGGGGCAGGCGCGCCCTGGTGGTTAGTGGAGGCCGTGGGCCTCCGTTTGTGTTGATTCCACCTCACAAAAATCACATATATTCCAAAATAATTCTCCGTAAATTTTTATGGAGTTTGGACTTCGTTTGATATGGATATTCTATGAAACAAAATACATGCAACAAATAGCAACTGGCACTGGGCAATGGATCAGTATGTTAGTCCCAAAAATAATATAAAATGTTGCCAAAAGTATTTAAAAGTTGTATAATATTGGCATAGAACAATAAAAAATTATAGATACAACGGAGATATATCAGCATCCCCAAGCTTAATTTATGCTCGTCCTCGAGTAGGTAAATGATAAAAAAAGATAATTTTTTATGTTTAATGCTACCTAGCATAATCTTGGTCATATAATCTAATCATGGCATGAATATTAAGACACGAGTGATTCCAAGCAATAGTCTATAATTTGACATAAAGACATCAATACTCAGGCATCCCAACAAACAATCATGTCTTTCAAAATATCAATGCCAAAGAACGCTATCCCTACAAAATCATATAGTCTTGTCATGCTCCATCTTCTTAACACAAAGTATTTGTCATGCACAACCCCGACAACAAGTCGAGCAATTGGTTCATACTTTTTAACACGCTTCAGCTTTTTCAACCCCCATGCAATACATGAGCGCAAGCCATGGACATAACACTATGGGTGGAATAGAGTATGATGATAGGGGTAAACATAGAGAAGACAAAAAAATAAGAAAGTCTCACATCGACACAGCTAATCAACGGGCTATGGAGATGCCCATCAATTGATGTCAATGTGAGGAGTAGGGATTGCCATGCAACGGATGCACTAAGAGCTATAAGTGTATGAAAGTTCAACATGAAAACTAAGTGGGTGTGAATCTAACTCTATAATGAAAAATTCCCACTAGTATATGAAAGTGACAACATAGGAGACTCTCTATATGAAAAACATGATGCTACTATGAAGCACAAGTGTGGAATTAGCATGACCCTTCTCTCTTTTGCTCTCATTTTTTTTTCTTTTCTCATTTTTTTTTCTTGGGCTCTTTATGGCCTCACTTTTTTTCTTTTCTTTTTTCTTTTTTTTTCCGGAGTCTCATCCCGACTTGTGGGGGAATCATAGTCTCCATCATCCTTTCCGCACTAGGACATGCTCTAATAATGAATAATGATGATCATCACACTTCTATTTACTTACAACTCAAAATACAACTTGATACCTAGAACAAAGTATGACTCTATATGAATGCTTCTGGTAGTGTACCAGGATGTGCAATGATCTTGCATAGAAAGGATATCAAAAAACAGACAAACCATGGAAATATCATGCTAGGTATCTTACGATCATGCAAAGCAATATGAGAATGAATGCTCAAGTCATAAAAACGAAACGGTGGAAGTTGCATGGCAATATATCTCACAATTACTATGGAAATCCATAATAGATAGGTATGGTGGCTGTTTTGAGGAAGATATAATAAGGCTTATGTGTGATAGAGCGTATCATATCACGGGGTTTGGATGCACCTGCGAAGTCTGCACCACATTTTGAGGTGAGAAAGGGAATGCATGGTACCGTAGAGGCTAGCAAATTGCGGAAAGGTAAGAGTGCGTATAATCCATGGACTCACATTAGTCATAAAGAACTCACATACTTATTGCAAAAAATTATTAGCCCTCGAAGCAATGTACTACTACACATGCCCCTATGGGGATAAATTGGTAGGAAAATACCAACGCTCATCCCCGACCTCCACTCATAAGGAAGACAATCAATAATAAATCATGCTCCAACTTCTTAGCATAACGAGAGACTATACGTGCATGCTTCGGGAATCACAAACCTTAACACCAATATTCTTACTAACAGCCACCATTTACTAGTACCTCCCACATATTATCATCTCTATATCACAAAACTATTGCAAGGAATCAAACATATCATATTCAGTGATCCACAAGATTTATGTTGGATTTTATGACTAACCATGTGAATGACCAATTCTTGTTGACTCTCTAAATAGATATAAGTGAAGCATGAGAGTTTAATTCTTTCTACAGAATAACATTCTCTAATAAATATAAGTGAAGCAAAAGAGTATTCTACAAATAATGGTTTTCTATGTGAAGAGAAACAGGCAATCCAAACATCAAATGATATAAGTGAAGCACATGAAGCATTCTATAAAGCCATACTCAAAAGATATAAGTGAAGTGAAAAGAGCATTCAATAAATCAACCAAGGACAATCTCATACCATCATGGTTCATTATTAAAATAAAAATTAAAAGGCACACGACGCTCCAAGATTTACACATATCACGTGAACAAAACAAAAACCGAAACATACCGATACTTGTTGAAGAAAGATAGGATGCCTTCTGGGGCATCACCAAGCTTGGACGCTTGAGTCTCCTTGAATATTTACTTGCGGTGCCTTGGGCATCCCCAAGCTTGAACTCTTGCCTCTCCTCCTTCTCTTCATATCGAGACCTCCTCGATCCTCGAACACTTCATCCTCACAAAACTTAACAAAACCCTCGTGAGATCCGTTAGTATAATAAAGCAAATTACTACTTTAAGTGTTGTTGCAAACCCATTCATATGTTATTTTTTCATTATCCCTACTGTATCCTAACTTCTCCATGTCTTATACCACTGATAAAGTCCATAGTTCCATCAAAACAAGCAAAACAATGCATAAAAAACAGAATCTATCAAAAACAGGACAGTCTGTAACAATCTGAACTTTGACCATACTTATGTAACTCGAGAAACTCTGAACAATTAGGAAAAAATAAAAATTTTGCATATCAGTACTGTGTAAAAATTTCAGACGCTTTTGACATTCTAGTAAAAAATGTAAAATCACACACTACAACCTAAGTTTCTGTTTTTGCACCGCACATACCAAACAAGCAATCTAATCATCCTAAAGGCAAATCTTGGCACAATATTTTTAGAATAGAATGGATTTGTACAAGGGGATAATTATTTTTATTGAAAAGTTTCAATAATCAAGGTTCACAAAGTTTCCATGGGCATTAACGAAGTTCAAGGCTAGCTCCCACTTTAACAATGCTCGTCTCTCTCACTTTCACTTTTCTTTTTGAAACATTTTTAGGTTCCCCTCTTTATTTTTTTGTTTTTAAACTTTATAAAAGCATACAATAGAATAAAATGGCTCTCTAAAACTTCCAGGTTGTCTCACTGGCATCGCCTTCTTTAAAGCCATTAAGCTAGGCATTAACTGCTCAAGTAATCGATCCAACCGGATCCCAAGGTATATCAAAGCCAAATTTAATTAGCAATGATTTATAATTTAGTAGTGAGCACAAAGCAACAAATATCATGCAATGACTAAGTCTAACTCTCTTCCTATGCATCGGCATGTCATAAAATAACAATTCATGCACATCAAGTAAAGGCCAATACATAGCATAAACAGTTTCTTGCAATTTAATCGTGTTGGAAACATAGAGAGGTGGAGATGTGGTTCCTCTCTCATAATAATTGCAAGTAGGAGCATCAAGCACATGCATATTATATTCATCAAAATCATCATGTGTAACAGTAAAACGCAACCCATCAATATAATCCTTAATAAGAGAAAACTTCTCTGATATAGTGTAGTTGGGAGAATTCAAAAAGATAATAGGACTATCATGTGTGGGTGCAATAGCAATAATTTCGTTCTCAACATAAAGAACTATAGCAAGTTCATATTCATAAGCATAATTCATATTGGCATCATGGCCACAAGCATAGCAAACATCAATTTCATCAAAAAGGGATATTTCAAATGAATCCAAGGGATCATAGCAATCATCCTTCGGTAAGCACGAAGGGAAATTAAACAATGTATGGGATAAAGAGTTACTCTCATTAGAAGGTGGGCACGGGTAGCTAATCCTCTCTTCCTCCTTTTGTTCTTCACTCCCTTCATCATCTTTTTCATCTAATGAGCTCTCAATTTCAGCAATTTCTTCTTCCATAGTTTCCTGCAAAATATAGTCTCGTCTGGACAGCGGAGACTTTCTCAAGAAATTCATGAACATAAGCATTAGAAGCATAGTTTTCATAGCAATATTTAAGTATGACAAAAATTTCAGATTTGTAAAGAGTAATATCATACTTTTCAATCAAAGAAGCAACTTCGTAGGCACCCTTAAAGCAAACAAATTCTTCAATTTGTTCAATACCATAGTAATTATAAACACCTTTGGCATAAGAAGATAAGATTCCATTATCCTTAAACTCACATTGGAAAGGCAGGTGGCTTTTAGATTCTTCAAAACAACAAGTAAGACAATGTATTTCGCATAAATTCCAAGCATAGCAATGCAAATTATTAATATGATGCCATAAATGTTTCCCTTTTTGAGATAGGCGGTATCGCACAAAATAAGCATGCTCATTTAATGATTTTCCCTGAACTAAGCTAGTATGGTTTTCAGCACGAGCACATAGGGATCGAAGATGATCCAAGTAGAAAGCTTCAGCAGTATGATAGATTTTGGGTGGTTCTTCAACCATTGGTTTAGTAGGTATAATTTTTTTTGGTATTTTGCGTTTCCTACCCATAACTAAAGATAGAAAACAAGATCACAAAATAAAAACTACTTAGTGATAAAGCAAACAAGCACACACGAGAATATTCACCCCACACTATTGCCCCCCGGCAACGGCGCAAGAAAAAGGTCTTGATAACCCAGAAGTATAGGGGATCGTTTGTAGCAGTTTTTCATAAATAAGAGTGTCGAACCCAACGAGGAGCTAAAGGTAGAAGAAATATGTCGGTGCAATGAACCCTGGTGTATGTTGCCCTGACTGTACACAGGCTCAAGGGCAAGGTTCCAGCATCCAAGCTTCACCAAGGCCAAGCAGGAGAGATAGCTATTTGAGGAATCAAAGGGCGGATCAAGAAGACCAATACAAGCCTAGACAGCAAGATATCACCAAGGGAAGAAAGCCTCCCTTGCCGGGCAGGCGAGCTAGGTTAGGTTGAGGCCACCCTAAGAGCAAGTCCCAAGACCTCCCTGGGAAGGGTTGCCGGGTCGCTGGCAGCCTGTTATCCCGCCAAGGCTCCACCGCTCCACCTCACAGTGACGCAAGTCGCTTATCGGTGCGGTGTCGAGCCCTCAAGTGAATAAGTGGCAATCATTCAGCACGTGGCAGCCATTCCTGAGGAAGATCACCCCTAAATGACACCCGTCCATGGCGTGTCACGCAGACAGGCGAGAAGATGGTTGAATGGCACGGCAAGGCTTGCCGGGCTGCATCCATGACGTGACACTAAGCGGTGTATTAAATGCGCTTTGTCCTGTCTGCAGAGTTAGGTATGGTAGCACGATGGCTATCTAATCACTAGATAATGGCTGTTTTTCCATGGTGGTAACCACTTTACCTATAAAAGGAGGGCTGAGGCAGCCATAGAATGGATTCAGACCCTTGTACACTCATACGCGCGTAGCTGCTCTCCCCGAGGCGACCTTGCCGGGCTTGAGCACTGCGCATTCCCCACGGTCTACCACTCAATCCACCAAAGCAGGAGTAGGGTTTTACGCCTCGCGGCGGCCCAAACTTGGGTAAAAACCACCCGCGTCACCATTGCCGTGCTGTTCTATGACCTCCGCTCTTTGTGCAACGTGCCCTTCCCCCTTGGCGAACCACAAAGGGGCCGATGGCCCCATAGGTGATCGTGTCGAACCACGACATCTTTGGCGCACCAGATAGGGGGAAGCGCTTTCACAAACCCGAGGACGTAAACAGCACGTCGATCTTCATCACCATCTCCTTCGACAACGGCGTCATCACCCATGGCGCCCAAGAAAAAGTCCGGTGCAGCAGCCCGTCCTTCCACTTCGAAGGCCCCCTCGCACGCAGCCACCGAAACCATGGGGGCTGCGGTGGCGTTGGGGGACGCAAACGCAGCGGGGGACGCGACCAGCGCAGGCGGCGCCGTCGTCGTTCCTCTCATGGCTGAGGTGGGAGCGGGAGGCGCCGGAGGAGGACAGCGTCAACAACATCCTAGCGGCCACCCTCCAAAAGATGCGGGAGGGGAGAACATCCAATTCCCGCCTCTCCACCTCACTGGAGAACACAGCCGCATAGATGGCGCCTGATCCGGCGCGAACCGCAACCTCCTAGCTGCCCCGGCTACGGGTGCAGCTATGAGACACACGCCTTCCCCAGGACAAGGCAATCAAGACGAAGCGCTGAACAGAGCCGTCAACCCCCAAGCACGTCCTTCTCGTCGTCACGCCGCCCTCGCGACTGGCTCGCGACGACGAGAGCGCGACGCCGCCACGGCCGGTACCATTAGGAGTCGGGCGACGTCACTATCTGCATCATCGTCCATGCCAAGCACTGCTTCGGAGGCCATGGCTCGAGCCTAGCTCCTGTTGAGATTCTCGCCAGTCACCGACCAAATGGATGAATGGAGAGCCACCTTTCAAAGTTTGATTGGTTTCGCTGAGGCAGGGGGATTGCAACTGGCGGGCTCGCAACGGGCGGGCTCGCCACGGCATCCGTAGGCAGTGGCAACGACCCGAGCCGCTGGTCGTCCTGAAGGGGCCAATCTCACGATGCAGTCCCCCCGCGAAAGCCAGCGCAGGGGCCGCAGCCAGAGCCGCGCGACCAGGAACACGACGAGGTGTCAATGGCTTCATCTGATCCTCAAGCCCATCGAGATCAGCGGCAAGTCCTGGAGGACAGGCGGAGGGAAGATGCGCACGTCACCATAGAACGGCACCGCGAAAGCCTCCGCCAGTCTGACAGGCGCAATGGCCCCAACGTCGACGAACATGCGCCCGGTGGAGACAGATACCCACCCTTCGAGGTTGGGTGTCCTGCCTTCACTCGTGAGCTGCGGCAAGTCCGTTGGCCATCTGCACGTACGTTCAAGCCAGAGATACCAGAAAAATACGATGGAAGACTGAACCCGGCAGAGTTCTTGAGCATCTATACCATTGCTGGTTAAGCTACCGGGGGAAGAGATGAAAAGATATTCGCCAACTACTTCCCTTTGGCACTCAAGCCAAATGTGAGGTCGTGCCTGATGCACTTGCCGGAGAACTTCATCTCGACTTGGGCTGATCTGTGCCACGAGTTTGTTGGTGCCTTCACGGGCGGCCATCAAGAACCAGGGTGGCCCAGCGATTTGCAGCTCCTTCCACAAAAGGAAGGGGAGAGTTTGCGGAAGTACATGCAGAGGTTCAGCCGGGTGCACAGGAACATTCCAGATATCCAACATGCAGCTGTGATTGCCGCGTTCCAGTCCAATGTGCGCAACCACAGGATACATTCCAAAATGAACATCCGGTTACCCAAGACTCTGAACGAGCTTTACACCTTTGCGGATAAGTGTTCCCGTACGGAAGAGGGGAGGCGTCTCCCCGGAGAAGAGGACGGCGTCGACATCGACTCAGAAGATGACGACAATGCTGCCAGCCAGAAGAAGAAGAACAAGAAACACAACAAGAAGCGCAAGGATAAAGCAGTGCTGGCTGTTGAAGGATCAAGCACTCCTAGAACCAGCAAGAAGGCCAAGACCAAGGCTCCCAGCAAGGAAGTTGCCGCGTGCACTGATTGTCGGGAAGCTACAGCTGCCGAGAAGGGTGGGAAGGCAGACAAGCCATACTGCAAGATCCATCAGACCAAGGGCCATGATCTCCAAGAGTGTCATCAAGTGGAGCAACTCGTTAAGAAGCAAAAAGCTGAGTACGAGAAGCGTGACAAGGAGAGTGACCAAGATGGCGTTGGCGGGAAGGGCCGAGGCGGCCGAGGAGGTCGCCCCAGCAAGGTTCCCCAACGTCAAGAGAAACCTACTAGAGGTCATGAGAAGAAGGAATGTGGCGACGAAAATGATGAGGGGATGAAAAGGAAACCAACGAGCAAGAGTTCCAGAAAGCCACTGACGCCCTGTGCATTGACGGGGGTGCATCCTTGCACTCCTCTCACCGCCAGCTGAAACAATGGGCGCGTGAGGTCAATGCTATGGAGCCAACGGCAGATTCACGGAAACCGCTCAAATGGTCTCGCACGCCCATCATCTTTGACGAAGAGGACCACCCTGACCGCACCACTGCGGTAGGGTTCTTGCCGTTGTTGGTTTCACCAACGATCTGCACCCTCAAGGTCACACAGATGTTGGTTGACGGCGGGGCCGGGTTGAATCTGATTTCCCCCAAGGTGCTCAGCAGGCTACAGATAACAGATGAAGAGCTCAAGGTTACTGGCACGTTTCAAGGAATCAACGCCGGTAGGAGTCGTCCAAAGGGGAAGATCACGCTGTCGGTGACATTTGGAGGGGAATTAAACTACCGGACTGAGAAAATTGTGTTCGATGTGGTTGAGCTTCCGTTGCCGTACAATGGGATACTTGGACGACCTGCCCTGGCAAAATTCATGGCGGCATCCCACTATGCCTACAATACCTTGAAAACGCCAGGTCCAATGGGTGTTATTTCTATCCCATCAGACAAGAAGGACACAATCATATGCGTGGACAAGATGTACTGGGATGCGGTCGCTGCCGAGGCCGCGGAGGCCGCAGTCCCCGCCAAGGAAAACAAACAAGGGAGAAAAGCTAGCAAGGATGCCGGCAAGGAATCCGGGAAGCGCGCCTCTCCGGAGTACGCTGCACCCGTCGATGAGTTGCCGGAGAGTTCTACTAGCAAGAGGTCCAAGGTTGCTGCACCCGCTGTGAAGAAGGTCCCGGCAGGGCTGGTTGGCGCTGATGGTACATTCACTATCAGCTCCACCCTTGACGAAAAATAGGAAAGCGCGCTCGTTACCTTCCTGCTGGCGAATCTCGATGTGTTTGCTTGGCAACCATCTGACATCCCCGGTGTTCCCAGGGAGGTAATCGAGCACCACCTTGCTGTCTGCCCTCATGCCCGGCCTGTCAAGCAAAAGGTCTGGAAGCAAGCCTTGGAGCGGCAGCAGTTCATTGCCGAGGAGATCAAGAAACTTGAGGCAGCTGGTTTGGTCAGAGGAGTATTGCACCCAACATGGTTGGCGAATCCAGTGGTGCTTGATACGTCTCCAACGTATCTATAATTTTTGATTGTTCCATGCTATTATATTATCTGTTTCGGATGCTTTATGCATTAATATGCTATTTTAACTTTTTTTTGGGACTAACCTATTGACCCTCGGAGCTCCTCTAACCCTAATCTTTGGCCTATAAATTCCCAAATATTCCCAAACCATCAGAGGCATCCACGAAAATACTTTTCCGCTGCCGCAAGCCTCTGTTCCCGTGAGATCCCATCTTGGGGCCTTTTCTGGCGATCTGACGGAGGGGGATTCGATCATGGAGGGCATCTACATCAACCCTATTGCCATTCCGATGAAGCGTGAGTAGTTTACCTCAGACCTATGGGTCCATAGCTAGTAGCTAGATGGCTTCTTCTCTCTCTATGATCTTCAATACCATGTTCTCCTCGTTGTTCTTGGAGTTCTATCCGATGTAATATTCTTTTGCGGTGTGTTTGTCGAGATCCGATGAATTGTGGATTTATGATCAGATTATCTATGAATATTATTTGAATCTTCTCTGAATTCTTATATGCATGATTTGATATCTTTTTATTTCTCTTTGAATTATCGGTTTAGTTTGGCCAACTAGATTGGTATTTCTTGCAATGGGAGAGGTGCTTAGTTTTGGGTTCAATCTTGTGGTGTCCTCACCCAGTGACATAGTAGGGGTAGCGAGGCACGTATTGTATTGTTGCCATCAAGGATAAGAAGATGGGGTTTTCATCATATTGCTTGAGTTTATCCCTCTACATCATGTCATCTTACTTAATTCGTTACTCTGTTCTCTTGAACTTAATACTCTAGATGCAGGCAGGAGTCGGTCGATGTGTGGAGTAATAGTAGTAGATGCAGAATCGTTTCGGTCTACTTGACATGGACGTGATGCCTATATGCATAATCATTGCCTTGGATATTGTCATAACTTTGCGCTTTTCTATCAATTGCTCGACAGTAATTTGTTCACCCACCGTATTATTTCCCTTCAAGAGAGAAGCCTCTAGTGAAACCAATGGCCCCCGGGTCTATTTTTCCTTATATGTTTTCAGATCTATAAACCAAAAATACCAAGAATATCTTGCTGCAATTTATTTACTTTTATTTTATTTTATGTTTTAGTAATCTTTTATATCTATCTCTATGAGATCTCACCATTGCAATTGACCATGAAGGGATTGACAACCCCTTTATCGCGTTGGGTGCAAGTGTTTGATTGTTTGTGTAGGTGCATAGATTGGAGACTTGCTTGTGCCTCCTACTGGATTGATACCTTGGTTCTCTAACTAAGGGAAATACTTATCTCTACTTTGCTGCATCACCCTTTGCTCCTCAAGGGAAAAACCAATGCAAGCTCAAGAAGTAGCAGGAAGAATTTCTGGCGCCGTTCCCGGGGAGGTTCTACATCAAGCCTACCAAGTACCCATCATAAACACTCATCTCTTGCATTACATTATTCGCCATTTGCCTCTTGTTTTCCTCTCCCCCACTTCTAAAACGATTTTAGAAAAACACAAAAATATTTGCCTTCTTTTCGTTTGCCTTTTATGTCTTACTTGGTTTGTTTGCCTGTTCGCTTGGAATAATTGTGTATTTATTGAAAATCAGAAAGCAAAAAGTTTATGGATCCTCGTCCACTTGCTAATCTTTTTAAGAGATCCAATTATGATGAACCAATTGCTTGTGAGTTGCGTGCACTAGATTATCTTTATGAAGTTTTGCTTGAAAGTCGTGAATCTGAAAATTGTGATGAAATTTATGAAGTGATACACGATAGCTCCTTGGATGAAAAGCATGATTGCAATGATGTTATTATAAATTCTATTAATGTCAATTGTGCCAATGATATGCAAAACCCTAAGCTTGGGGATGCTGGTTTTGCTATGTCCACTACTTATTGCAATGGTCATGATTGGGTGATAATGTTTCTTATGATCTTGAAAATTTATTTAAGCCTCATGATAATAATGTTTGCAATAATATTGAAAGTGGGTTTGGAAGAGTGTCAACTTGAGGAAATAATAATCCCACTACTTTGGAGTTTGATCAATCTTATGAAATTTTTGATAAAAGTGGGCTTGGAGAAGTAATGACTTTATTATATGTTAATCCCACTATTTTGGAAGAGTGTCAACTTTGCATCCATGTGGATCATGAACAAAAAATTTAATGTGATAGTTATATTGTTGAATTTGATTATGATCCTACATGTAATTATTATGAGAGAGGAAAATATGGTTGTAGAAATTTTCATGTTACTAAATTACCTCTCGTTATGTTGAGATTGCTATTGTTTCTTTCTTCTTCCTTGCATATGCTAGTTTTTGCTTGCCTTGATAATTTGTTTGCTTATAAAATGCCTATGCATAGGAATCATGTTAGACTTAAATTTGCTTGTCACATGTTTTATGATGCTCTCTTTGTGTTCCAATTATTATCTTTTATGTGAGCATCATTTGGATTATCAATGCCTAGCTAAAAGGCTTTAAAGAAAAGCGCTTGTTGGGAGACAACCCAATATTTTTATTTTCTTTTTTTATGAGTATACACATTATTACCTCTGTAGTAATTGTGTTTTGGTGTTTTAATTAGTATTTGAGCCAAGTAAGACCTTTCGGATGGCTTACGGTGATAGTTGATTTGATCTTGCTGGAAAACAGAAACTTTTGTGTCCAGTTGCAGAATTTTAGTAACTCACAGAAGAGACGAAAAACTCTAAATTTTTTACACAAAATTGATACACAATTTTCCTCTGTTTTCCTGATTTTTTAGAGTTTTTGGACTTACATAAGTATTAGAACAATTTGGATCTTCACAGACTGTTCTGTTTGCTTATTTTGATGAATCTATGGGTAGTATCGGGGGTATGAACCATGGAGAAGTTGGAATACAGTAGATATTACACCAATATAAATAAAGAATGAGTTCTCAATAGTACCAAAGTGGTGATTTATTTTTCTTATACTAACGGATCTCATGAGTTTTCTGTTGAGTTTTGTGTTGTGAAGTTTTCAAGTTTTGGGTAAAGATTTGATGGACTATGGAATAAGGAGTGGCAAGAGCCTAAGCTTGGGGATGCCCAAGGCACCCCAAGGTAATATTCAAGGACAACCAAGAGCCTAAGCTTGGGGATGCCCCGGAAGGCATCCCCTCTTTCGTCTTCAATCCATCGGTAAATTTATTTGAGGCTATATTTTTATTCACCACATGATATGTGTTTTGCTTGGACCGTCTTGTATGATATGAGTCTTTGATTTTTAGTTTTCCACAATCATCCTTGCTGTACACACCTTTTGAGAGGGACACACATTAATCGTGAATTTATTAGAATACTCTATGTGCTTCACTTATATCTTTTGAGCTAGGCAATATGCTCTAGTGCTTCACTTATATCTTTTTAGAGCACGGCGGTGGCTTTATTTTATAGAAATTGTTGAACTCTCTTGCTTCACTTATATTATTTTGAGAGTCTCTAAACAGCATGGTAATTTGCTTAGGTTATGAATTTAGTCCTAATATGATGGGCATCCAAGAGGGATATAATAAAAACTTTCATATTAACTACATTGAATACTATGAGATGTTCGATTCCTTATGATTGTTTTGAGATATAAAGATGGTGATATTAGAGTCATGCTAGTGAGTAATTGTGGATTGGTAGAAATACTTGTGTTAAAGTTTGTGATTCCTGTAGCATGCACGTATGGTGAACCGTTATGTGATGAAGTCGGAGCATGATTTATTTATTGATTGTCTTCCTTATGAGTGGCGGTCGGGGACGAGCGATGGTCTTTTCCTACCAATCTATCCCCCTAGGAGCATGCGTGTAGTACTTTGTTTCGATAGCTAATATACTTTTGCAATAAGTATGTGAGTTCTCTATGACTAATGTTGAGTCCATGGATTATACGCACTCTCACCCTTCCACCTTTCCTAGCCTCTCTTGTACCGCGCAACTTTCGCCGGTGTATTACACCCACCATATACCTTCCTCAAAACAGCCACCATACATACCTATTATGGCATTTCCATAGCCATTCCGAGTTATATTGCCATGCAACTTCCACCGTTCCGTTTATTATGACACGCTTCATCATTGTCATATTGCTTTGCATGATCATGTAGTTGACATCGTATTTGTGGCAAAGCCACCATTCATATTTTTTTATACATGTCACTCTTGAGTCATTGCTCATCCCGGTACACCGCCGGAGGCATTCATATAGAGTCATATTTTGTTCTAAGTACCGAGTTGTAATTCTTGAGTTGTAAGTAAATAAAAGTGTGATGATCATCATTATTAGAGCATTGTCCCATGTGAGGAAAGGATGATGGAGACTGTGATTCCCCCACAAGTTGGGATGAGACTCCGGACGAAAAATAAAATAAAAAAAAGGAAAAAACAAAAAGAAAAAAAAGAGAAAAAAAGAGGCCAATGAGCCCAAAATAAAAAAAATGAGAGAAAAGAGAGAAGGGGCAATGCTACTATCCTTTTTCCACACTTGTGCTTCAAAGTAGCACCATGATCTTCATGATAGAGAGTCTCCTATATTGTCACTTTCATATACTAGTGGGAATTTTTCATTATAGAACTTGGCTTGTATATTCCAATGATGGGCTTCCTCAAATTTCCCTAGGTCTTCGTGAGCAAGCGAGTTGGATTCACACCCACTTAGTTTCTTTTTGAGCTTTCATACACTTATAGCTCTAGTGCATCCGTTACATGGTAATCCCTACTCACTCACATTGATATCTATTGATGGGCATCTCCATAGCCCGTTGATACGCCTAGTTGATGTGAGACTATCTCGTTCTTTTTGTCTTCTCCACAACCACAATATTCTATTGCACCTATAGTGCTATATCCATGGCTCACGCTCATGTATTGCGTGAAAGATGAAAAAGTTTGAGAACATCAAAAGTATGAAATAATTGCTTGGCTTGTCATCGGGGTTGTGCATGATTAAATACTTTGTGTGATGAAGATGGAGCATAGCCAGACTATATGATTTTGTAGGGATAACTTTCTTTGGCCATGTTATTTTGGGAAGACATGATTGCTTTGTTAGTATGCTTGAAGTATTATTGTTTTTATGTCAACATTAAACTTTTGTTTTGAATCTTATGGATCTGAATATTCATGCCACAATAAAGAAAATTACATGGATAAATATGTTAGGTAGCATTCCACATCAAAAATTCTATTTTTATCATTTACCTACTCGAGGACGAGCAGGAATTAAGCTTGGGGATGCTTGATATGTCTCCAACGTATCTAATTTTTTTGATTGTTCCATGCTATTATATTATCTGTTTTGGATGTTTTATATGCATTAATATGCTATTTTATATTATTTTTGGGACTAACCTATTAACCCAAAGCCTAGTGCCAGTTTCTGTTTTTTCCTTGTTTTTGAGTTTCGCAGAAAAGGAATATCAAACGGAGTCCAAACAGAATAAAACTTTACGATGATTTTTCTTGGACCAGAAGACACACATAGGACTTGGAGACCAAGGAAAAGGAGTGCCGAGGTGACGGCAAGGGTGTAGGGCATGCCCCAGGGGGGAGGGGCGCCCCCTGCCTTGTGGGTCCCCTGGAGCTCCTCTAACCCTAATCTTCGGCTTATAAATTCCTGAATATTCCCAAACCATCAGAGGCATCCATGAAAATACTTTTCTGCCGCTACAAGCCTCTGTTCCCGTGAGATCCCATCTTGGGGCCTTCTCCGGTGATCTGCCGGAGGGGGATTCGATCACGGAGGGCATCTACATCAACCCTATTGCCCTTCCGATGAAGCGTGAGTAGTTTTCCTCAGACCTACGGGTTCATAGCTAGTAGCTAGATGGCTTCTTCTCTCTCTATGATCTTCAATACCATGTTCTCCTCGATGTTCTTGGAGTTCTATCCGATGTAATATTCTTTTGCGGTGTGTTTGTCGAGATCCGATGAATTGTGGATTTATGATCAGATTATCTATGAATATTATTTAAATCTTCTCTGAATTCTTATATGCATGATTTGATATCTTTGTATTTCTCTTCGAATTATCGGTTTAGTTTGGCCAACTAGATTGGTATTTCTTGCAATGGGAGAGGTGCTTAGTTTTGGGTTCAATCTTGCGGTGTCCCCACCCAGTGACATAGTAGGGGTAGCGAGGCACGTATTGTATTGTTGCCATCAAGGATAAAAAGATGGGGTTTTCATCATATTGCTTGAGTTTATCCCTCTACATCATGTCATCTTACTTAATGCGTTACTCTGTTCTCTTGAACTTAATATTCTAGATGCAGGAGGAGTCGGTCGATGTGTGGAGTAATAGTAGTAGATGCAGAATCATTTCGGTCTACTTGACACGGACGTGATGCCTATATGCATAATCATTGCCTTGGATATCGTCATAACTTTGCGCTTTTCTATCAATTGCTCGACAATAATTTGTTCACCCACCGTATTATTTTCCTTCAAGAGAGAAGCCTCTAGTGAAACCTATGGCCCCGGGTCTATTTTTCCTTATATATTTTCAGATCTATAAACCAAAAATACCAAAAATATCTTGCTGCAATTTATTTACTTTTATTTTATTTTATGTTTTAGTAATCTTTTATATCTATCTCTATCAGATCCCACCATTGCAATTGACCGTGAAGGGATTGACAACCCCTTTATCGTGTTGGGTGCAAGTGTTTGATTGTTTGTGTAGGTGCATAGATTGGAGACTTGCTTGTGCCTCTTACTGGATTGATACCTTGGTTCTCTAACTGAGGGAAATACTTATCTCTACTTTGCTGCATCACCATTTCCTGTTCAAGGGAAAAACCAACGCAAGCTCAAGAAGTAGCAGTGGTGCGCAAGGCGACTGGGAAATGGAGGCTTTGCATAGATTTCACGGATCTGAATAAAGCATGCCCGAAGGACCCATTCCCCTTGCCGCGCATCGACCAGATCATAGATTCCACCTCCGGGTACCACCAAATTTTCATGTCTAAAGAAGACGAAGAGAAGACAGCATTCATAACCCCCTGTGGCATGTACTGCTTCGTACGGATGCCCTTCGGATTAAAGAGCGCTGGAGCCACTTTTGCAAGAGTAGTACAAATTGGTTTTGAGTCCCAGCTGCATAGGAATATTGAAGCTTACATGGATGACATAGTTTCAAAACCAAGGACAAGTCAACTCTCATTCATGACTTGGAAGAGATCTTTGCAAATCTGCGCAAGATCAACTTCAAGCTAAACCCAGAGAAGTGTGTGTTTGGCATTCCTTCCGGCAAGCTACTTGGCTACTTCGTGTCCCATCAGGGGATAGAGGCCAACCCTGACAAGATCAAGGCGATCGAGCAGATTCAAGCACCCAAGACACTTAAAGATGTGAGGCATCTGACTGGATGTGTTGCCGCGCTAAGCAGGTTCATTTCCAAGTTTGTCGAGCGCGCCTTGCCATTCTTCAAAATCTTGAAGAAGGCAGGGCCCATGGACTGGACCCCGGAGGCAGAAGCTGCACTGTAAGATTTGAAGACCTATCTTTCCTCTGTTCCGACCTTAATCACTCCTAAACCACAAGAACCGTTGCTGCTATACCTAGCAGCAACCAATCAAGTGGTTAGTGGAGCACTGGTGGTGCAGTGGGATGTAGATGAGGGAGTAGCCGTGGCTACCGACCTCTCCGGAGGGGAAGGTGAACTCGTCCCGGCAAGGTCAGATGCAGACTAGGACAAAGGGGAGCGAAGTAACGGAGACAATTCCAGGATCACGGCAACTTTGTCAGCTCTCTACTACAGTGGGCTAGGTCAAGGTACTCTGGCATGCAAAAGTTGATTTTTGTCCTCATCATGGCCTCAAGGAAACTACGCCACTACTTCCAAGCCCACGAGATCACAGTCGTCACTCGATTCCCTTTGCAACGCATACCGAGGAACCCTGAAGCCACCGGCAGAATAGTGGAATGGGCTTTGGAGTTGTCAAGCTTTGGTTTGAAGTTTGAGAGCACATCAACCATTCAGAGCAGAGCACTAGCAGAGTTTATTGCGGAGTGGACACCTACCCCAGACGAAGAGGCACTAGAAACGGTTATCCCTGGCAAGGAAGCACCCCAAGAATGGATCATCTACTTTGATGGTGCCTTCTCACTACAAGGTGCAGGAGCTGGCGTGCTCCTCATCGCGCCCACTGGAGAGCACCTCAAGTATGTGGTCAAGATGCATTTCCCCCGGGAAAAGGCAACCAACAACACTGCAGAATATGAGGGACTCCTTGCCGGGTTTAGGATCGCTCCAAAGTTGGGGATTAAGAAGATGATCATACGAGGAGACTCGCAGCTTGTGGTGAGGCAAGTGAACAAGTATTATCAGAGTCCATTGATGGAGGCATACATGGAGGAAGTGAGAAAGCTGGAGGAGCGCTTTGACGGATTGCAAACAGAGCACATACCCCGTGCGGAAAATAGCATTGCTGATCATCTGTCAATGTGCGCTGCGCAAAAGCTTCCTCTGGAACCAGGGACTTTTGTTCTCCACCTGACTCAGCCCTCCGTATCGCCGACAACGATGGCCAGAAAGAGGAGGAAACTATACTCCGGCAAGCATCTCCTGGCAGAGCTTCCGGAAGCCCCCGGCAGAGAGGTTGGCGGGAACAACTCCACTTCGCTTGGCAAGCAGCACCCTCCCGCCAAACTACCAATCCTCGCAGTTGAGGCATGCGCTCCCACGAACGAGGAGGTGCCGCTGATCCTTGTTGTCGAGCCTCAGGCTCTGACTTGGGCGCGACACATAGTCCGTTACCTCCCAACAGGAGAACTTCCCGAAGAGCAAGAAGAAGCTGAAAGAGTAGCCCGGAGGGCCAGTATGTATCAGTTCGTCGATGACGCACTATACAGAAGGAGGCCCAATGGTGTGAAATTAAAGTGCATTTGCCGGGAAGAGGGAAGGAACTGTTGGCAGAGATACACGGAGGCATGTGCGGCTTGCATATTGGATCAAGGGCCTTGGTTGGAAAAGCTTTCCGGCAAGGTTTCTACTAGCCCACCGCCCTCCAAGATGCAATCGAGCTAGTCACCAGATGTGAAGCCTACCAGTTCCACTCCAAGAATATCCATCAACCTGCTCAAGCTCTCTAGACGATCCCTTTGTCATGGCCCTTTTTGGTCTGCGGGCTCGACATCTTGGGCCCCTTCCCCCATGCTACCGGGGGCTTTGAGTTCTTGTACATCGCCATCGACAAGTTCACAAAGTGGCCGGAAGTGGAGCCCGTGAGGAAGGTGACCGCACAGTTAGCCAAGTTCCTGAAAGGACTGGTGTGCCGTTTCGGAGTACCCGCCAGGGTCATCACTGACAATGACACCCAGTTCACGAGCTGCGCCTTCATGCAATACGTCCATGCCCTCGGAAATAAGGTTTCATTTGCATCTGTTGCTCATCCCAGAAGCAATGGACAAGCTGAGAGGGCGAACGCTGAAGTGCTGCGAGGACTCAAGACAAGAACATTTGATAGGCTGCAAAAATGCGGTAGGCGCTGGATTGATGAGCTGCCGGTGGTTCTTTGGTCCCTCCGTACGACACAAATCGAGCTACCGTCCAGACTCCCTTCTCCCTAGTCTATGGGGCAGAAGCAGTGATCCCCATGGAACTCATATACGGGTCACCTTGAGTACTTGCCTTAGATGAAGTAGAGCAAGAGCTGCACCGGCATGACGATGCCGTGCTCCTTGAGCAGAACCGTCTCCGGGCTGTTACGCATGCTGCACGCTATGAGCAAGCCCTGCGCCGCAATCACAGCCGTAGGGTTCATCCCCGAAGCCTTGAGGAAGGCGACCTTGTTCTTAGGCGCGTTTAGTCCACCAAGGGTACAAACAAGTTGACGCCGAAGTGGGAAGGCCCTTACCTGGTGGTACGAGTCACGAGACCTGGCGCAGTCCGTCTGGAGACCGGAGATAGCATTCAATTGCAAAACTCATGGAATATTAAGCATCTATGTAAGTTCTACCCGTAAGGCGCGGCTGTCAGGCCCTGCCCCGGCAGCCACCCTTTTGTACAAGCTTTGCCGATGCTGCATGTAACCCTTTGTACAAAGCCAGGCGCAGACCCTGAGCAGCAGATAAATAAACGAAGCGCTGGGGGCCCCAAAAACTTGCATGCATGCATAGCATAACATGAGCATGGCATGATCATGTAGATAAGAGCATATGTAGCACTGTTTTCCTCTGCATTTAACTGTAGGGCTCTTGCTGCAGACTCTGTCCCAAAGTGAAGAAACAAAGACAAGCCTACATATCAGTCCCCGACAAGCCAAACAGATAAGTTCCTTCTTGTCCATAAATGTTCTGTAAGATGAAAACTTGTGCATATGAAAACCTTGTCCCCTTCGAAGCGTAGGTGCTCCCATCCTTTATCCCGAATGTTGCTTCGGTCAAGGTGGTTGTAGTGGCCTTTTGATGAAGGAGGTTCAACAAGGGGCTGGTCCCTTTCCATAGTTTTGAGCCTGGCAGGCTAGGCCCCGCGGCAACAAATGGAAGGAACCGGCAGGATAGCTTGCCGGAGATAATTTGTTTACCTAAATGTATAGAGGCATCTCACCTCTGCATTAACATAATACATGCACAAGTACCCGGAAAAGCTCGTCTTTTTCATTAATATGCGGATAAACAAGTACAGATCTTACAGAACACAAACATGGATAAGGAGGATTACATATTTGAGACTAAAATTTGGCAGATGCCTACATATCTTAGACTGAAAAAAGATAAGTGCTCCGTAATCCCTTTCTTGTCCCTCTCCTCCTAGGAACTACCGTGGGAGGCGAAGAGGGCGAAAGGAGTGCCTGGGCAGAAGCCCAGCCTGACCTCATCAGAACCCGCAAGACGGAGTCTGTCAAGATTGAGAGGGCACGGGCGAAGGTGATGGATGGGGGGAGCGACTAGGCGACGCCCTGATCACCGCCACCAGGGCCAGCAGGACGCGGCAGGGCAAATGAAGCCGGAGCCATGAGGCAGCCTGTCGGGGTCTAGTTGGAAGACTGCTGGAGGAGGCAAGGGTGCCACCCGCACCCAAAACCCCGGCAAATAGCCATGCCGAGGAAGAGATGCAGGTGCAGATGGCGGTGCCGCCGGCTGACGATGACGGTGCGGCTGGTGTTCAGCCGGAGTCGGAGCCGTCGTCCTCCCCACCGGCTCCGTCTTCATCGCCGTCACTGTCCTCCTCGTCGCTATCGCTCGAGGAGGAGCTTTCATCGTCTGTCGAGCTCTCCACGCAGCACCCTAAGCGAGCACCCGAGCGTCCGAAGACCTTGACGGAGAGCAAGGTGGCGTCCATTAACTTGAAATGGAGGATGTGCCCAACCGTCAAGCTATGGGCACGGGCAAAGGTCTTACAGCCATGTCGGAGAAGCATGACATGAGGAGCAGGGAACTCCACGTCCGCTCGCTTGCTGCCGTTACAGCAGCCCCTAATGTGCAACCTCAACCCCGGCGGCTGCTCAATCTCCATCACCCTTGCAAATGGAGTAGGAAGCCGAAGACGGCTGCGCGGGGCCCTCGCAGCTTTATGATGAACTCTAGTGGCTGGTTCCCGACATGGCCTTCATTAGGGTCTTGAGGAGCCGGAGGAGGTGCGATCAAAGCACCGCCTTGTCCTCCTCGACCCCGGGCGCCAAAGAGACCACGACCTCATCCTCTCCCGCCTCCCCTGACAATGGGCTCTGCTCCCACGTCCCCAATGGGAGGAGGGATGCGCTGTCGAGTAGAAGCCCTCATCGCCGCCACTTGAGTGCCGCCACGACCTCTCCCCCTCCCCATGATGGAAAAGCGATGCCAGGAGAGGGGAGGAGGAGACAGATGTAAGCCAGCACCTTGCCCACGTTCCCTCTTTATAGGCGAACATGGTCGGGGGCTGGCCCCTCACCAAGGGGCCAACCGCCCCGCTCTGCCAATCCGACTCCTCTGCACCTCCAATGGCTTGTGGAATCAGGACTGACCCTGTGCGCCAATCCAAGGCGGCTGGGCAGGCAAGCCTGGTCAGGTCGAGGCCACCCTAAGAGCAAGTCCCAAGACCTCCCCGGCAAGGGATGCCGAGACGCTGGCTGCCTGTAATCCCGCCAAGGCTCCACCGCTCCACCTCACAGTGACACAAGTCGCTTATCGGTGTGGTGTCGAGCCCTCAAGTGAATAAGTGGCAGTCATTCAGCACGTGGCAGCCATTCCTGAGGAAGATCATCCCTAAATGACACCCGTGCATGGGCGTGTCATGCAGACAGGAGAGAAGATGGTTGAATGGCATGGCAAGGCTTGTCGAGCTGCATCCACGATGTGACACTAAGTGGTGCATTAATGCGCCTTGTCCTATCTACAGAGTTAGGTATGATAGCATGGTGACTATCTAATCACTAGATAATGACTATTTTGCCACTGTGGTAACCCCTTTACCTATAAAAGGAGGGCCGAGGCAACCATAGAAAGGATTTGGACCCTTGTACACTCATACACACGTAGCTGCTCTCCCCGAGGAGACCTTGCCGGGCTTGAGCACTGCTCATTCGCCATGGTCTACCACTCAATCCACCAAAGCAGGAGTAGGGTTTTACGCCTCGCGGCGGCCCGAACCTAGGTAAAAACCACCCGTGTCACCATTGCTGTGCTGTTCTACGACCTCCGCTCTTTGTGCAACATGCTCTTCCCCCTTGCCGAACCACAAAGGGGCCGATGGCCCCATAGGTGATCGTGTCGAACCACGACAAAATATTCCCTCAAGTTCTATCAACCACCGATACAACTCTACGCACACTTAACGTTTGCTTTACCTAGAACAAGAATATAACTAGAAGTACTTTGCCAGAATAAAACTACGGATAAATTGCAAGATAATAAATTTAGTAGTTTAGTAGAAAGGTTTTTGTCACACAACAAAGTTATTTGTCCCTAGGTGATCGATAACTAAACCGGTAATCATTATTGCAATTTTATATGAGGGAGAGGCATGAGCTAAGCTAACATACTTTTCGTACTTGGATCATATGCACTTATGATTGGAACTTTAGCAAGCATCCGCAACTACCAAAGATCATTAAGGTAAAACCCAACCATAGCATCAAGTATCAAGTCCTGTTTATCCCATACGCAACAAACCCCTTACTCGGGCATAAGCTTCTGTCACTCTAGCCACCCACCATAAGTGAATCATGAACGTATTGCAACACCCTACAGTGGGGATCCCTCACGTTTGCGCGACACGGAGGGCACCGTAGGACAACACCAAAATAAAATATACAACTCAAACCAATCATGACCATCAATCAACCCATAGACAAAATAGATCTACTCAACCATCATAGGATAAACACATATCATTGGATAATAATATATAGTGTTGAGCACCATGTTTAAGTAGAGAATTGCAGCGGGAATAGAGAGGTTACACCGCTGCATAGAGGCGGAGAAATTTGGTGTTGTCAGTAGCAAGGTTGTTGGTGTAGATCGCCGTCACGATCCTTGCCCCGGCGGCACTCCGACACCACCGGGAGAGGGAGAGAGAGCCCCTCCCTCTTCTTTTCTTCCTTGGCCTCCCCCCTAGATGGGGGGAGGGTTCCCCTCTGGTCCATGGCCTCCTTAGCGGCGGAGGGGCGAGAGCCCCTCCTAGATTGGATCTATCTCTCTATTCTCTTCTGTTTCAAGTTCCTGTTTTCTAGCCGAAAACCGTTTCTTAAATATCCGGAGATTCGTAACTACGATTGCACTGAAATTTTAACATGGTTTTTTTGGATATATGCTTCTTTGCGCCCGAAGAAGAGCCCCAACTGACTTACGAGGTGCCCACTAGGCACCACTGCGCGCCAGGGGATAGCCGCGCCCTGGTGGTTAGTGGAGGCCGTGGGCCTCCGTTTGCGTTGTTTCCACCTCCCAAAAATCACATATATTCCAAAATAATTCTCCATAAATTTTTATCACGTTTGGACTTCGTTTGATATGGATATTCTGCAAAACAAAAAACATGCAACAAAAAAGAACTGGCACTGGGCACTGGCTCAATATGTTAGTCCCAAAAATAATATAAAATGTTGCCAAAAGTATATAATTTTTTTTATAATATTGGCATGGAACAATAAAAAATTATAGATACGACGGAGACGTATCACCCCATGATAAATAATTGTCTAGTAAAGATGCAATTATTGGTCTTGCTTCTATTGTCGTACATCCTACTGATTCGTTAGAACAATATTTGCTAGACCATGAAAGTGATACGCACATGAGCAAAAGAAATGAAATAGATAAGATGTTCTTCGAACAACCACCTATCTTGAAACACAATTTGCCTGCTGAAACTCTTGGAGGTCCTCCTCCACCTAAGGGTGGTCCAGTTTTTGAATTAAAACAATTGCCTGATACATGAAATATGCTTGATGAAATGAAGATATATCCTGTTATTATTAATGCTAACCTTTCAGAGCATGAAGAAAGGAGATTATTAAAAACTCTGAGGAAGCATCGTGCTGCTATTGGATACACTCTTGATGATCTTAAGGGCATTAGTCCCACTCTATGTTAGCACAAGATTAATATGGAGCCTGATGCTAAACCAGTTGTCGATCATCAACGACGATTAAACCCTAAGATGAAGGAGGTGATATGAACTGAAATATCAAATTTACTGGATGCAGGTATAATTTATCCCATAGCTGATAGTAGATGGGTAAGTCCTGTTCATTGTTTCCCTAAGAAAGGAGGCATTACTGTTGTTCCTAATGATAAAAATGAACTCGTTCCACAAAGAATAGTAACTGATTTTAGGATCGTAATTGATTTAAGAAAATTAGACGAAGCTACTAGAAAAGATCATTACCCCTTGCCTTTTATTCATCAATTGTTAGAAAGATTGTCTAAGCATAAACACTTTTGTTTTCTTGATGGATATTCTGGTTTCTCTCAAATATCTGTATCACAATCGGACCAAGAGAAAACCACCTTTACTTGTCCTTTTGGAACTTATGCTTATAGACGTATGCCTTTTGGTTTATGCAATGCACCTGCTACTTTTCAAAGATGTATGGCTGCTATATTCTCTGACTTTTGTGAAAAGATTGTTGAGGTTTTCATGGATGATTTTCCGTTTATGGAACTTATTTTGATGATTTTGTTGAGGTTTGCGGAGATGTGAACAAACAAATCTTGTATAGAATTGGGAGAAGTGCCACTTTATGGTGAAGAAGGTATTGTCTTGGGGCATAAGATTTCTGAATGAGGGATTGAAGTAGACAAAGCCAAATTTGATGCAATTGAGAAAATGCCATGTCCTAAAGATATTAAAGGTGTAAGAAGTTTCCTTGGTCATGTTGGTTTCTATAGGAGGTTTATTAAAGACTTCTCTAAAATTTCTAGGCCTCTTACTAATCTCTTGCAAAAATATGTTCCATTTATTTTTGTTAATGATTGTGTAGAAGCCTTTGAAACACTTAAGAAAGCCTAAACCTCCGCACCTATTGTGCAACCACCTGATTGGAATCTGCCTTTTGAAATTATGTGTGATGCTAGTGATTATGCTGTTGGTGCTGTTCTAGGACAAAGAGTTGATAAGAATTTAAATGTTATCCATTATGCTAGTAAAACTCTAGACAGTGCTCAAAGAAATTATGCTACTACTGAGAAAGAATTTCTAGCAGTTGTGTTTGCATGTGACAAATTCAGATCTTACATAGTTGATTCTAAAGTAATTGTTCACATCGATCATGCTGCTATTAAATACCTTATAGAAATGAAAGATGCTAAACCTAGACTCATTAGGTGGGTATTATTGCTACAAGAGTTCAATTTGCATAATACCGATAGGAGGGAGCTAAGAATCCCGTAGCTGATAATTTGTCTAGGTTGGAAAATATTCTTGATGACCCACTACCTATTGATGATAGTTTTCCTGATGAGCAACTAGATGTCATAAATGTTTCTCGCAATACTCCTTGGTATGCAGATTATGCTAATTACATTGTTGCTAAATTTATACCACGTAGTTTCACATACCAATAAAAGAAAAGTTTTTTCTTTGATTTAAGACATTACTTCTGAGATGACCCACATCTTTATAAATAAGGGGTAGATGGTATTATTAGACATTGTATTCCCCAGCATGAACAAGAACAAATCCTATAGAAGTGCCTCTCTGAGGCTTACAGAGGACACCACACGGGAGACAGAACTGCACACAAGGTATTCCAATCTGGTTTTTATTGGCCTACTCTTTTTAAGGATGCTTGTAAGTTTGTCTTATCTTGTGATAAATTTCAAAGAACTGGTAATATTGGTAGACGTCAGGAAATGCCTATGAATTATTCACTTGTTATTGAACCATTTGACATTTGGGGATTTGATTATATGGGACCATTTCCTTCCTCTAATGGGTATACACATATCTTAGTTGTTGTTTATTATGCTACTAAGTGGGTAGAAGCTATTCCTACTAGTAGTGCTGATCACAACACTTCTATTAAAATGCTTAAAGAAGTTATATTCCCAAGGTTTGGAGTCCCTATATATTTAATGACTGATGGTGGTTCATATTTTATTCATGGTACATTCCACAGACCGCTTGCTAGATATGATGTCAACCATAGAATTGCATCTCCCTATCACCTTCAATCTACTGGTCAAGTTGAATTGAGAAATAGAGAAGTAAAATTGATTTTGCAAAAGACTGTAATTAGATCTAGAAAGAATTGGTCTAAGAAACTTGATGATGCACTATGGGTTTATAGAACAGCCTATAAGAATCCTACGGGAATGTCTCCATATAAAATGATCTATGGAAAAACATGTCATTTACCTCTTGAATTAGAACATAAAGCATAGTGGGCAATCAAAGAACTTAATGATGATTTTAAGCTTGCCGATGAAAAGAGGTTATTTGATATTAGCTCGCTAGATGAATGGAGAATCCAAGCTAATGAAAATGCCAAATTGTTTAAATAAAAAGTTAAAAGTGGCATGACAAAAGAATCCAAAAGCGGGAATTCAAAGTGGGTGAGTATGTTCTATTGTACAATTCTCCTTTTGGATTTTTTGCAGGAAAACTTCTCTCTAAATGGGAAGGACCGTATATCATTGAGGAAGTTTATAGATCTGGAGCCATTAAGATCAATAACACCGAAGGCACTAATCTGAAGGTGGTCAATGGGCAAAGAGTTAAGCATTATATCTCAGGTACACCTATTAATGTTGAAACTAATATTATCCAAACTATGGCACCGGAGGAATATATACGAGAGACCTTCCAGAACAATCCAGAACCCTAAAAAGGAAGATGTACATGATACGGTAAGGAAACCGACTCCAAAAATTCCATAAAAATATTTTCTGTCAGTTTTGGAATGTTAAAAAATACAAAAATAATAAACACCGGAGTGGCCACCCAGGTGCCCACAAGGCAACAGGGCATGCCCTGGTGGCTAGTGGGCTCCTCATGACCCTTCCCGACTCTATTTTCTTCTAGAATACTTTTTTTGCAAGATAAAGATTTATTATATATACTCCCGGATGTCTTGACCACCATATCGCAGAAATTTCCTTTGTTCTTGTTTCGTACTATTTTTCTGACAGATCTATTTTGCCATGGCTCCCCAAAGGCTCCGTACCAAGCATCGTATTGTGCAACCATCGCCAGGCAAATGCCCTTACAGCAAGGTCTACTACGAGTGTTCATCAGGAGAGTAGGACAATGGCAAGGAGGATAAGGTCGAAGAAGTTGCAGGGAACCATGCCCAAGAAGGATGGCAGGCCATGGCCATGGAGGAAACTGCAGGGGAGGGAGATATCCTTCAACACTTCTGTGATCATCTCTCCCCATCTGAAATCGAAGCCCTAAGGGTATTTGAAACAATTTGTGTTGATAATACATATCTCACTCGTGAAGTTATTTTGCTAGAGGAGCAAAACATCAACCTTCGGAGCATCAACCGTAAAATGGAGTATCTGCTAAGGTTGAAGGACAAGGTCACTACTTCATCACCATCATCACCAAAGAAAGAAACATGACTACACGGGTATGGGCACTCCCCTTGGCTTGTGCCAAGCTTGGGGGAGATGCCCCGGTATCGTATCACCATCACTTCTATTATCTTTACCTATCTTTAGTTCGATCCCTAGCTATTTCATGATTTAGTTGAATAAAAGTATAGTATGATCTATCTTCGAGTGCTAGCTTTGTGATCTATCTATCTATGTAATCGAGTTGAGAGTTATATATAGTTTGAGTTTTTGCTTCTTTACTTTTATGTTTCAATCCTAGCAATGAAAATAATAAAAAAGATCATATGCTAATCTTATAAAAAGTAATGACATTACATAAGGAAAAGTGTAAGTGGTAAAATTTATTGAAAGTTGTCAAACAAAGCATTCGTCAATGATGCAATTCATGAAAAATTAATAAGGGGAGAGAAGATTCACATGCAAATACACTATCTTAGACATCTTTTATGATTGTGGTCCCCCATTAAGTATTTTATGCCAAATTGTTGACGTTGGAGAAGGAAGACAACGTAATGACTTTTGTTTGTTTATATTCACATAGAAGTTATATTGTCATAGATCCTCTAACATGTGGTGCTTGCCCAATATCTATGCTAGCCAAAAATCTGCACCAACTAGAGATACTACTTGTGCATCCAAAAAGCCTTAAACACAGTTTCATGTCACAAGAGTCCACCATACCTACATATGGGTTGAATAAGATCCTTCAAGTAAGTTGTCATCGGTGCATAATGCAGTAAAAATTGCTCCTAAATATGTATGATCTTTTATTGTAAGGGAAAATAAGCGTTGTATGAACTTGTGATGGTAAAGAAATAAAAGCGATGGACTCCACAATAAAGGTTGCTATCACAAGGGGCAATATAACATGATGTTCCTTTGCATTAAGATCTTGTGCATCCAAAACTAAAAAGCGCATGACAACCTCTGCTTCCCTATGCGAAGGGCCTATCTTTTACTTTTATGTATTTACTTTTTATGCAAGAGTCAATAGTGTTCTCCTCTATTCCTTTTTATTTTTCTCTTTCGCAAGCATCATGTGGTGGGGAAAGATTTAGACATATATATCCAGTTGGATATGAGTAATCATGAGTTATTATTGTTGACATCACCCTTGAGGTGAATAAGTTGGGAGGTGAAATCATAAGCCCCTATCTTTTATGTGTTTGGCTGAAACTTTTTGCTCCATATATATATGTTGTGGGTGTTAGCAATCATAGAAGACTAAATGATGGTTGATTATATGGACTTGCTAAACAAAAGCTCCAACATGAGACCCTTCCTGGAAAAATGATGAATTGCAATTGCATTGTTGACTGAGAACATAGTTTGTTAGTTTTCAAGAAAGTTTATGCCATATACTTTGATATTGTGATGAATTGTTACTTGCTCATGAGAAGTTTTATGATAATGTTTATTGCTGCTATAATAATGATCATGATGCTGCTATGTTCGTATTTTTTTATAGACACCTCTCTCTCTAAACATGTGGACATGATTATCGATACCGGCTTTCGCTTGAGGGCAAGCGAGGTCCAAGCTTGGGGGAGTTGATACATCCATTTTGAATCATGTTTTCCTACTGTTATGTATAGTGTTTTTAATCAATATGACACTTTGTGGAGCAATTCTAATGCCTTTTCTCTCTTAATATGGAACATTTACATGAAAGAGGAGATTGTTGGCAGCAGGAATTCTTGACCTGGAAAAGCTATGTCAGATATACCTATTCTGCACATCTCCAAATGAGCTAAAATTTCACGGAGATTTATTTTGGAATAAATAAAAAATATTGGAGAAAAGAATTACCAGAGGGGGCCACCTAGGTGCCCACGAGGCACCAGGGCGCTCCCTGGTGGCTTGTGGGGCCCCTGGCCAGCCTTCGATGCCCATCTTCTCGTATATAAGCCCATTTGCCATAGAAAAAATAAGGAGAGTACTTTTAGAAAGGAGCGCCAGCGTCTTAAGGCGGAACTTGGGTAGGGGCACTTTTGCTCTCCGGCGGAGCGATTCCACCGGGGATACTTCCCTCCGGGAGGGGGAAATCAAATCCATCATCATAACCAACAACCCTCTCATCATGGGTGGATCAATCTTCATCAACATCTTCACTAGAACCATCTCATCTCAAATCCTAGTTCATCTCTTGTATCCAATATTCGTATCAAAACCTCCTATAGATACATGTGGGTTACTAGTAGTGTTGATTACATCTTGTAGTTGATGCTAGTTAGTTTATTTGGTGGAAGAATATATGTTCAGATCCATTATGCTATTCAATACCCCTCTGATCTTGAACATGTATATTGCTTGTGAGTACTTGCTTTTGTTCTTGAGGACATGGGAGAAGTCTTGTCATAAGTATGTGAATTTGGTATTCATTCAATGTTTTGATGATATGTATGTTGTTGATTCCCTTAGTGGTGTTATGTGAACGTCGACTACATGAAACTTCTCCATCTTTGGGCCTAAGGAAATGCATTGTCGAGTAGTAATTATATGATGGGTTGCTAGACTGATAGGAGCTTAAACCCTAGTTTATGTGCTATTCCGTAAGGGGCTGATTTGGATCCATATGTTTAATGCTATGGTTAGATTTATCTTAATTCTTCTTTCATAGTTGCAGATGCTTGTGAGAGGGGTTAGTCATAAGTGGGAGGCTTGTTCAAGTAATAAGAGCACCCAAGAACCGGTCCACCCACATATCAAATTATCAAAGTAGTGAACGCATATCCAACAAACATTATGAAAGTGACTAGATGAAATTCCCGTGTGTCCTCGAGAACGCTTTACTTATTATAAGAGACTGTTCCGGTCTGTCCTTTGCTACAAAAAGGATTGGGATACCTTGCTGCACCTTAGTTACTATTTCTACTTGTCACTTGTTACAAATTATCTTGCTATCAAACTACTCGTTACCGATAATTTCAGTGCTTGCAGAAAATACCTTGCTGAATACCGCTTGTCATTTCCTTCTGCTCCTCGTTGGGTTCGACACTCTTACTTATCGAAAGGACTACGATTGAGCCCCTATACTTGTGTGTCATCAAGGGCACACGTGAATTCGGCTAGCCATGGCTTGTGTTTATTGGTTGAGGGGGAGTAAACTTTACCTTTTCCTCTTGGGAACCGCTGAAAATGTGTTTAGCATGGAAGATATTGAAAACTCTCAGTCGTGATGTTGACAGAAAAGGCATGCCTCTTGAAATTGCATTTGTCTCTGATTAAGCTCCAAGCTCTGGCACCTCTGCAAATCCCTGCTTCCCTCTGTGAAGGGCCTGCCATTTATTTTTATGTTATTTACTTTTATTGTTGAGTCATCACCTTCTCAATTAAAGCATGAGTCTTGAGAGCTCTATTGTTATTCTTATGCATTATGAATAGTTAATATTGTGTGCATCATGACTGTATCTCTTCTACCATGAATTACAATGTTTAGTCGATGCTCGAACTTTGGAGGTTCTCTACATTTATGTTTTGCGGCCTCAGAAAGGGCTAGCGAGATACCATGTTATCATATTATATCATGATTGTTTTGACAAAGTGTTGGCATTTGAGATATATTATTACTGCTCGCTAGTTGATTATGCCATTGATATGAGTAAATGTGATTTCTAAATGTTATCATTTGCATGGTTAGTTCATGATGTTTGCTAAAAACTTGGGTGCTATTTAAGCTTATATATGGATACAAGAACAAAAGAGTTCGTAAAAGTTTTTCTTTATCACTTTCAGTTTGTCAACTGAATTTCTTGAGGACAAGCAATGAGATAAGCTTGGGGGAGTTGATACGTCTCCGTTGTATCTACTTTTCCAAACACTTCTGCTCTTATTTTGGACTCTAATTTGCATGATTTGAATCAAACTAACCCGGACTGACGCTGTTTTCAAGAGAACTACCATGGTGTTGTTTTTTTGTGCAGAAATAAAAGTTCTCAGAATTGGAGAAATTTCTGGAGATTTTTTATGGAATATATAAAAAATACTGGAGCCAATATCCACTAGAGGGGCCCCCCCTGTTGCCCACAAAGCAACAGGGCGTGGCTACCCCCCTCCCAGGTGGGCCTAGTTGCCTTGTGGGGCTCATGAGTCTCCACTGACCCTAATCTCAAGCCTATAAATTCCTTTTCCCCGAGAAAAAAATCAGAGATGAAGTTTCATCATGTTTTATGATACGGAGCCGCCGCCACCTCTTGTTCTTCATCGGGAGGCCAGATCTGGAGTCCATTTGGAGCTCCGGAGAGGGGGATTCATCGCCATCATCATCACCAACCCTTCTTCATCACCAATTTCATGATGCTCACCACCAGGAGTGAGTAATTCCTTCATAGGCTTGCTGGACGGTGATGGGGTTGGATGATATTTATCATGTAATCGAGTCAATTTGTTAGGGCTTGATCCCTAGTATCCACTATGTTCTGAGATTGATATTGCTATGGCTTTGCCATGCTTAATGCTTGTCACTAGGGCCCGAATGCCATGATTTCAGATCTGAACCTTTATATTTTCATGAATATATTAGAGTCATTGATCCTATCTTGCAAGTTATATGCACCTATTACGTGTTATGATCCGCATACCCCAAAGTGACAATAGTTGGGATTCTATCCGGTGTTGACCGTAGTTTGAGGAGTTCATGTATTCACTATGAATTAATGCTTTGTTCCAGTTCTCTATTAAAAGGAGGCCTTAATATCCCTTAGTTTCCTTATTGTCAGGGTCTATCACCATCTATGGGACCAGAGAAAGGCCCTTCCCACGTTCGGCAGGGGCGCGCGACACGCAAAGAGCAGCAGTGACCTCGGAGCTCTCAAGGTCGGATTTTACCCAGGTTCGGGCCGTCGTGAGGTGTAAAACCCTACTCCTGCTTTGGGTGGATTTATTGCATATGAGCAATCCCTGCCATTGCAGAGAGTGCGACCTTGGGGGCATAGCTATGCTACTACCAATGAATAGGCCCCCCCCGGCTGTAAAGGTTGCCATGGCCCACCTTTTATAGCTCAAAGGGGTTATCAAAGTGGCAAACTAGTAATTATAGAGGGTGAATATCAGTTGGACACGCACTGAGACGGGTGTCAATAAAGGTAATATTCAGGGAGCGAGCTACCATGTGCTCCGACAAGCTTCACCTAACCGCCTGCCCGCTCGACACCTACTTGACAGGCGACTGGGGTGTCGTGAGGTGGAGTGGTGGAAGGACAAAGGGAGCTTGTCGGCATGGAGCTTGCCAGGTCTTCACTTGTTGGCTCTGGCTTGCCGGCTTGTAGCTTGCTGGGAAGATAGCTTGCCGCTATCTTAAGTCTTGATCATTGCCATTGGAGAGATGTCCCCCATGAGGTAGTAGTACTTGCCGGCGAAATGCTTGCCGGTTGTTGCTGAGTACTGTCAATGGCCCATGCTCAGAAGGTTTGTGGGACCCTGGTTCTCACCACACTGTCAGTAGCCCCCGGGCCCAGCTTCAGCAGAGAACTTCAAGGACTCGACACTGGAGGTGGGATAAAATTCTACATGGGTCATGATAGTTATAGCTTTCTTTCTGGAAATGGTCGCTTCCGGAAAAGAAGTTCACAAGGAAATTGTTCTCAAAGGCGCTGCCAGCCCCCGAGCCTATTTCCATAGAAACATTCTGATAGAGAACTTTGCAGATCTCATTGCAGGAGTGAAGTTTTATCTCTTTATTGCATCCAGGAATATCGTTCTTGGGAAAGCTTATGATTTTGGCGGAGAACTTTGACGATCTTGACTTCAGCTTTCGGCAAGATCGTTATCGAGAAGGCTTATAATTTCGGTGAAGAACTTTGACGTTCTCGATGCCGTCTTACAGCAAAATCATTGCCGGGAAGGCTTATGGTTTCGGTGAAGAATTGACATTCTCGATGCCGACTTCCTAAAAAGCTGATTTACGGGAAGGCTTTTGATTTCAGTGAAGAACTTTGACGCTCTCCACACCGGCTTCCGGCAAGATCGTTGCCGTCAAGGCTTGTGGTTTCAGCGAAGAACTATGACATTCTCCACGCCGGCTTCTAGCAAGATCGTTGCTAGGAAGGCTTTATGATTTCGGCAGAGAACTATGATATTCTTGATGGCTGCTTCTCGAAAAGCTGGTTTACGGGAAGGTTTTTGATTTCAGTGGAGAACTTTGACGTTCTCGACACCGGCTTCTGGCAAGATCATTGCCGAGAAGGCTTGCGGTTTTTGGCGAAGAACTATGACGTTCTCAACACCGGCTTCTGGCAAGATCATTGCCAGGAAGGCTTTATGATTTCGGTAGAGAACTATGATATTATCGATGCCTGGGAGGCCGTTACCCAAGAAGATATATGATTCCAGTAGGGACGGCTTATGGTTCCAGCAGAGAACTCTGAAGTTCTCTATGCTGGTGGCAGCTTCTGAGAAGATTGCTTCCAGAGGCGATGACCTGCAACACTGTTCTGGACATGAAATGTCGCAACATTGTTTTAACCCAACAAATTAGTTAGCATCTATTGAGCAACCAACTTGTATGAAAAGTTTATTTGCTCATGCTAAATGTTCCCGCATCCGTATTCAATTTCCCTTTATATAAACTAAATGTTGTCGGAATGCTTGTAGGTGCGCATGTTCTAGTCAATGGCGCTCACGATCTGGTCCTGGATAGCAGCCAAAGGAGAACACCGCCTTCCCGGCAAACTGCACATTCTTAGGATAACAACAGCTACAAATAGTTTTCCTGAGCCACGAGCGTGATCATATCCCACAAATGCTCCTTAACAAATAGGATATATAAAGTGAAATTTTAAGAAAGGGGAAAGTGCTAAATTTATTCCTTAAATGACTACATTCTTGCACATTATTCCCTACGCCTGCCGGAATGCTTCCCGATCGCGCATGTTCAAGTCAATGGCACTTAGGACTGGGTCCTAGTTAGCAGCCTATCGAGAACGCCGCCTTCTCGGGAGCTTAATGCTCCGGAAAATAAACACAACTTCATCGGCGTTGCTAGGCGGACCCAAACAACAAAGAGCGCCAATTGTTCCAAGATGCCCCTTTGCACACAGGTTATGTACAAAAATGATGTCAATGATAAGACTTATGCAACAGAAAGCAACTAAAGTCTGAAAATTAGCTTTTTCTGGAGCATGAAGAAGACACCATGGTCTATCACTCAGGATAAAATAGAGGTTGATGAACAAGACGAATACTGACGAGGTCGATGTAGATTCACATGCGCGACACCCCTACCTAGCGTGCCAAAGATGCCGGGGTCTACAGCCATCTATGGGACCGACGAAGGCCCCTTTGTCGGCGTTCTCGGAACCAGGGTACCTAGACTTGCCTGCCTGTGGCCCACAGCGTGGCTCCCTCGATGGCCTGGTACGGCCCATCTACAAGACCGCCAGGACAAGAACCTCGCAAAGGCCCCCTGGCCTCGTGAGGCGGATGACACCAAGACCTCCAGAGGGAGCGGCCTCCCGAGGAGCAGAGATTTCTATGCAGGTACCAGCCTCATGAGGCTGCGATGATGCAAGCCATGACGACCAAGGCCAGGCGGGCGCCAGCGGGCACAGAGGAGGCAGTTTCCTCTTTGGTGCTAAGGAGGCAAGGACAGGCATGGATTCCCGAGGAATCTACCAAAGGTTTCCATTCCGGTGCTACAAGACCAAGAGCACCAGCACGGCAGGATGGATGTCATCGCCGAGCCCACCGCTGTGACACGACTAGAAGCTTTGCAGGCGAAGACCACCTTTCTTCAGAATAAGATGTACTACTTGTCGCCTTTTAAATTGGCCACTGTGGGATCCCTTCCCGCCTACGTTTTGAGGGAAGAGGACCGAGGCCACTATAAAGATAGGTTAGCCACCACCATAGACAGGGTCGACTCATTCTCACCCCTGAGCCCTCGCGAGGTTGTTCATCCTCTGTACTAGTTCATCCTCATCCCCTCGTGAGGCCAATCCACCACAAAGTAGGAGTAGGGTATTACACCGCAAGGTGGCCCGAACCTGGGTAAACTGCCGTGTTCATCCTTGCTCACGCGAGTCCGACTAGGCTAGGCTATGGGGCGACAAGTTGGCAGGCTTGAGAGATTGAGTCCTTCGCACACGCCCCAGAGTTCGAACCTTCTTGGGTCTGCGGAGCCCTGAATCCGACATTTGGCGCGCTAGGTAGGGGCGTGTCGAAGTCCTTCTTCCACCATTCGTTTCGCCTCCGTTCCGCCGCTCCCATGGCCGCCGCTCGCCGTGTCCATGCCGAGCGCCGGGCTGCTCGTGTCGCCCAGACGGCACCCGTGGGCAACGGCACTCCTCGCCGCTCTGCCTCCCCGGTGGCCAACGCTGCCACTGACCCTGCTGCTCGCGAGCAGCAGGACTCATCGCTGCCGCCTTCTGTGCGGCGTGATGGCCGCACCGCCGCTCCGTCGCCTACTCCCGCCACGGCATTGTTCTCCCATGATCGCTGTGGGCGGGCGAACACGCAGGCTGCGCTGCTCATGGCGCGTGAGCTCCTGCGCTACCGCCCGGCCTATGACCTCTACAACGACTGGCTCGGCCGTATCGCTGAGCTTGTCAACGCTGCCAGCGAGGCCTCTGCGCTGTCCTGCTTGCTGCCTCCCCCGCCATCCTAGGCGGGTGACGTGGCTCACGGTGCGCCTCCTCCTCCTCGGCGCGACGTGGACCTGGAGCCCAGGCGCGACCCACGGCGCAGGGCGCCGACAAGGGATGAAGCAAGCTGCCAGGTGGTGCAGCGGCCGCAAGCCGATGCGCGTGCGCTCCCGGCGCCTCAGCACCAGCACCAGGACCGCGCGCTACTGGAGGTCGCGACGCGCGGGCATCAAGACCAAGCTCAACCCATGCGGCCCGCACCTATGAGCGCGGCAGGCTGCCGTGCTTTCACCCTGGAGTTGCGTCGTGTCGTCTGTCCCGGCAAGTTCAAGACGGATCTGCCTCCGCGCTACGACAGCACCCCCGACCCCGCAGAGTTCCTCCAACTCTACGCGCTGAGCATCGAAGCGGCGAGCGATGACAAGAAGGTGATGGCCAACTGGTTCCCCATGGCCCTCAAGGATGGCGCGCGCTCCTGGCTCCTCAACCTCCCGGAGGGGTCGATTTCCTCCTGGGACGAGCTTCGCGAGCGCTTCATCGACAACTTCCAGGGCACCCGCACCCGCGCTCCCGCAGTGGCCGACCTGCGGCGCGTGAAACAGCAGTTGGGCAAAACTTTGCACAAATAAATCCAGCGTTTTACGAGTGTTCACCTCAAGATCCCGAAGGCGTCGGACGAGGCCATCATCTCGGCGTTCACTGATGGCATCCGGGATGTCAAGATGAAGAGGAGCTCGCCATCCACGAGGACCTATGTTTGGCCCTGGAGATGTTCAACCTGGCGACCAAGTGCGCAAGGGCCGAGGAAGGTCGCCTCTCCCTCCTTGAGCTTCCGGAGGCCGGCCTTGAGGACAAGAAGGCCAAGGCCAAGGAGGCAAAGCGCAAGGGCTCCGCTATGCTTGTGGCTGAACCTGAGATGAAGCGCGGTCGTGACAACGGTGAATCCTCCAGGGCAACCGCCCGTTCTGCGTCTTCCACAACGTCCACAGCCACAACACCAACGACTGCCAGAAGCTCAGGGCAATTCGAGACGGGCGCGTTGGCCGTCGCCCCGAGCGCAGCGACCGCGGTTACGGCCGTGGAGGCGGCCGCGGTGGAGGCCGCTGGGACAACCGCGACCCCCGCCAGGACTGGCGTGATCAGCCTCGCGAGGACCGCTGGCAAGGCCAGCCTCGTGACGACCGCTGGCAAGGCCAGCCTCGTGATGGACCCTGGCGGGACCTGCCTCGTGAGGACCTTCCTCAGGGCAACGCCGTCCTCCCTCCGCCACAGCCGTCGAGGAGGAACGACGACAACCGGCAAGAAGATGGGGCTGGGGGCTTCTAGGAGCCTCGAGCGATCACCTGCATCCTGGGTGGTGCTCAGGCCCCCACCTCACACCGCATCTTCAAGAAGTTCTCTTGTGAGGAGAACGCGGCCCTCCCCAAGCTTGAGGCGTCGCGTCCCCTCAGGTGGTCCAAGCACGCCATCACCTTTGACTCCATGGACCAACTCAAGTTCTCAGCCACCGCTGGCGCGCTCCCGATGCTCTGCACGCCAACCATCAGCAACGTCCTCATCACCAAAACCCTCCTCAATGGTGGCGCAGGGCTGAACGTTCTCTCCGTCGAGACGTTTGAGATGCTTCAAGAGCCCTATGACCAGCTCCTACCCACCAAGCCTTTCTGAGGAGTGACCGATGGCTCCACCGTTCCCCTGGGGCAGGTGGGCCTCCCCGTCACCTTTGGCAACCGCACCAACTACCACACTGAGCTCATCAACTTAGATGTCGCCCATATCAGCCTCCTGTACAACGCCATCCTCGGGTATCCGGCCCTCGCCAAGTTCATGGCGGCAACCCACCACGGCTATAATGTCCTCAAGATGCCAGGAAGTGGCGACATCATCACGGTCGCCTGCGACGAAAAGGATGTGGTGTGTTCCCTCGAGTGCGCCTACCAGACTGTGGCGGTCGAGAACTCTGACGACGAGCGCACCATCCTGCCTCCTGAGGCTATCCCCAAGAAGAAGAAGCAGCTCCTCCCCAAAGGCCGTCAGGGGGCTGGGGCGCCTGCCGATTGTGCCTCAGGCCCGCGCCCACTGCTAGGGCGCCTTTCCCTCTCTCATAGGAAGGCGCGCCCGGTGCCCCCCTCAGGACGGGCTTGGGGGCTCTCGTCTGGAGGGCCTCTGACCCGACCAGCGTGACGAGGGAGGCGTTCGGGCACCACGTGGAGGCATGCTTCAACGCGCGCCTCCGTGAGCAAGGCGCAAGGTGCAAGGTGCCAGGCGCGCAAGGATTCATCACCAAGGCAATCGAAGAGCTTCAGGAGACGCGAGCGATGCGTGGCGAGCGTCACTCCGCACCACCGGGTGCAGCCCCGCCCCCTGACATGGGCAGCGAGCTATGCATCTGCGTCAAAATCCCAGGCCTCAATAGGGCTGCTTCGCATGACCTCTTCTGTCCGTCCCGCGTCGGCCGGAGTGGGGGCTACTCCTGCAGCTACGTCTGCATGCCGTTTGGCATGCTGAACGTGGCCGCCTTGTACCAGCGCTTCGCGCAGGGTGCCATGGCGGCCCACAAGGCCAGGCGCCAGGCGGTCCTGACGGAGGAAGTGCCGGACCCTCGCGAGATCCCCGAACCTCCTGAGCCTCCTAGGCCTCGGGAGCCGGTCGGCTCGTGAGGAGCGATCTCTGAAGCGGGCATCTTCAGCTACTCCGACTCTCCTACAACGATGGTGCTAGGTGACTTTTTGGTTTGTTCAACTGAGGGCGCCCCTCGGGCTACATCATCCTCAGGCTGCTGGGGGCCCGTCCTGACAGCTGCGTCATTTCGATTCATGTATGCTGGACTAGTTATGCCTGCTTGAATTACTATGGTTGTTAACTTGGCGCTTGACGATCTATCATCTCTGAGGTTACCCTTGCGGTCCCCGCACATTGCTAACCTGCCCTTGCTCGTCCTGCGATGGGGGCTAGTGGCACGACGCCTGTGCTCGGGTCCGTCCTTGCAGTGTTGAAAAACCTAAGAGACTAAGCTCTGGCTCACGGCCGGCCCCATGCACGTCACCTCACCAGGTCCTTACTGCCTTTGTCTTCTCGCAGAAAGATCATGGGCAGAAGAGCAAGCGTGGCTACCTTTTGTATTGCGTGACTGACTAACGCGCAGGAGCCTATGGAGACAGGACCTCAAGCGGCTTCGCTAATGCCTCACCACTCCAGGAGGATGCTACACCGTGCACTATGGGGCACAACCCCTCCCAAGCACCCTCGCGGGGGGAGCCACTACTTTCTCGCACAAGTCGCTTGCACGTTAAAAGGGGGGCCCTTGAGCACCGCGCCTTAGGGGCTCCTACTGGCTCTCGAGCCCTCACCCCTGGCCTTAACCACAGCATCGCGACCTGGCATACCAGTGGCGGCTGAGCCCTGCTCGAGGGTCGGGCCCTGAGAATGTAGAGCATCATGATGAGTGGGAGAAGTGGGATCGCAAATCCCTACGGAGGGGTACCAAGGGAGGGGCGTGACCTGACGCCGGTGGCCCTCTCCTCTCGAAATATAATGAACGTCAGTGTTCTCTCACACCCTTCGGAGGGTTCGCCTTGATTTATTTCAGGACAAGGAGCTTGCCCTTGCAATCGCGAGACCGAAGAAGCTCGCCCTCGCAACGAGAAAACCACCTCAGGCTGCAAGCTCGCTAAGCTAAGTCACCTTACACGCTCAGGCATGAACCTCATCGTTGACATCTTGTTTCCTGCAATTTCGCTCGGGCAAGGAATCCTTCCTCTTAGTCCTTCGGGAGCTTCTTGCGCGCTAAAGGGGACCTCCCGAGCATTGCGCCTCGCGGGCTCTTACCGGACCTTCGGCCGCTCACCTCCTGGCCTTGACCACGGCATCGCAACCTGGCATACCAGCGACGGCTGAAGCTTGCCTGGGGATTGGGTCCTGTCGGCGCGAACACTAAGCTACCGCGAGAGTAAAAGGGGGGCCCGTGCCCAAGCGAGAGACACAATCACAACATAAGTTGGGAACACTAACATTAAGACGCAAGCGTCACGATCCTTACACGCCCCCGCGGGTCCCTTCATGATTTTTTATGCAGGAATGAAACAAAAGAAGAAGATCTCCTGAGGGCCGCAACCCGGGCAGCGTCGCCCACAACGTCGTGACGCCTGGTTGACTCCATTCCCCTCCTAAGCCCAGGCACGGCAACACACCGGCTTGTAGTAGTCGTCGTCACTTGAGCTTGGTCCGGAGGAAGCACCGCTACTGCCGAAGGAATCGCGGACAAGGCCAAGGGCAAGTTCACCGCCAGGAGCCTCGCCGCCTCGCTGGCCAGCAGGGGGACCGCCGTCTCGATCGCCTCCCCTATGGCAGCACTCCAGATGTTTGCAATCCTCCCTGAAGACCATGAAGAAGAGCGTCGACGCCCCATTGTACTCGAAGTGGAGGGCGTGCCTCCCCTCCAAGTTGCAGGCACGGGCGATCGCCCCCCATCCCCGGGTCATGAAGACATTGCCGGAGGAGACGACCTCAACCTCTGCCTGTGAAGCCTGGCCGCAGCAGCCGTCATGCTGCAGCCACAACTCGATGGGGCCCCTCGACGGTATCTCCCCCGCCAGGGACCGCGGGAGCCGGATCCATGTGCGCGGCGGCATCGCCGCCCACATCACGAACTCACGGGCCGTGCCGTCGGCATGGGCCTGCGAGCAAGGTGGCACACGGCCATCGCTTGCTCTTCTTCCCAACTTCACCCTCCGCGGCTCCCGCAGTCGCCCCCGCGAGCGGGGCCCTGTGCGCAAACGCTTGCGCCGAAGGGGAAACCCAACGGAGCGCGCTCGCACCAAGGCTGGGCAGCAGTTGGCGCTGCGACAGCCTTGCGTGGGCGGCCGTGTCTCTTCTTCGGTGGGAGCAACTCCGGTTCCACCTGTGGGGCCTTGCCCTGCTCCTCGACGGAAAACCTCCTCACCGGTGCCATGGAAGCTTCGGCAAGTTGGCGGGACGACAGAGACAAAGAAGGGGCGAGCAGCAAGAAGATGAAGATTGGCTGGGGGCTCCGCCTCCTTTCCCATTTATAGGCGGAGGAAGGCTAACCGGCGGCCTCTCACGTTCCAAGCAATGATGGCCCCACTGCATGCACTAGGCAGTTGTCAAGTCGGGCAGTTGCCGAGGCGGCATGGGGAAGTGGAGACTCCCACGTCCTGTCAAGCGCCATGCGTCGACTTGGCCTGCAGGCGATTGGGCCCCGCGACGCTTCACCCTTGCCCCTTGGCTTCGCCTCGAAGCCAGCCCGAGTGCGCCTTGGGCCCGGGGGCTACTGTCGGTGTTCTGGGAACCAGGGTACCCAGACTTGCCTGCGTGTAGCCCATGGCGTGGCTCCCTCGACGTCCTGGTATGGCCCATCTACAAGACTGCCAGGACAAGACCCTCGCGAAGGCCCCTGGCCTCGCGAGGCGGACGACACCAAGACCTCCGGAGGGAGCGGCCTCCCCAGGCTGCCTCCTGAGGAGCGGAGATTTCTATGCAGGTACCAGCCTCATGAGGCTGCGATGACACAAGCCATGACGACCAAGGCCAGGCGGGCGCCAGCGGGCGCAGAGGAGGCGGTTTCCTCTTTGGTGCTAAGGAGGCAAGGACAGGCGTGGGTTCCCGAGGAATCTACCAAAGGTTTCCATTCTGGTGCTCAAAGACCAAGAGCACCAGCACGGCAGGACGGATGTCATTGCCGAGCCCACCGCTGCGTCATGACCAGAAGCTTTGCAGGCGAAGACCACCTTTCGTCAGGATAAGATGTACTACTTGTCCCCTTTCAAATTGGCCACTGTGGGATCCCTTCCCGCCTACGTTTTGGGGGAAGAGGACCGAGGCCACTATAAAGATAGGTTAGCCACCACCATAGACAGGGTCAACTTATTCTAACCCCCAAGCCCTCGCGAGGTTGTTCCTCCTCTGTACTTGTTCGTCCTTAGCCCCTCGTGAGGCCAATCCACCACAAAGCAGGAGTAGGGTATTACACCGCATGTTGGCCCGAACCTAGGTAAACTGCCATGTTCATCTTCTTCCTTGCTCATGCGAGTCCGGCTAGGCTAGGCTATGGGGCGATGAGTTGGCAGGCTTGAGAGTTTGAGTTCTTCGCACACGCCCAAGAGTTCGAACCTTCTTGGGTCTGCGGAGCCCGGAATCCGACACCCTTCCTATGTTTAGCAGGGGCGTGCGGCATGCACAGAGTAGTCGCGGCCTCGGAGCTCTCAGGGTCGGATCTTACCCAGGTTCGGGCTGTCGTGAGGCATAAAACCCCACTCCTGCTTTGGGTGGATTTATTGCGTATGAGCAATCCCTACCATTGCAGAGAGCATGACCTTGGGGGTGTAGCTATGCTACTACCAATGAACAGGGTCCCCCCCCACCCCGCTGTAAAGGTTGCCATGGCCCTCCTTTTAAATCTCAAAGGGGTTACCACAGTGGCAAACTAGTAATTACAAAGGGTGAATATTAGATGGACACGCACTGAGACGGGTGTCAATAATGGTAATCTTCAGGCGGCGAGCTACCACGTGCCCCGATAAGCTTCACCTAACCACCTGCCCGCTCGACACCTACTTGATAGGCGACTGGGGTGTTGCTGAGGTGGAGTGGTGGAAGGACAAAGGGAGCTTGCCGGTTATTCACTTGGTGGCTCTGGCTTGCCGTCTTGTAGCTTGCCGGGAAGATATCTTGCCGGTATCTTGAGTCTTGATCATTTCCATGGGAGAGATGTTGCTGAGTACTGTCAATGGCCCATGCTCAGAAGGTTTGTGGGACCCTGGTTCTCACCACATCGTCACTTATGGACCCCGCTGCCACGGGAGGGTAGGATAAAAGATGTCATGCAAGTTCTTATTATAAGCACGTGTGACTATATAAAGAATACATGCCTACATTACATTGATGAATTGGAGCTATTGTGTATCGCTCTAGGTTGTGACTGTTAAATGATGAATGTCATCCAACACAAATATCCATCACTGATCCAATGCCTACGCTTTTCATATATTGATCTTTACTAAGTTACTTTCGTTGTTGCTGCTGTTACAATCACTAGAAAGCTCCTACTGTTACTGTTGCTGTTGCTAATGTTACTACTGCTATCAAACTATCATACTATTGTGCTACTGATCACCTTGCTGCAGATATTTAGTTCTCCAGGTGTGGTTGAATTGACAGCTCAACTGCTAATACTTACAAATATTCTTTGTCTCCCCTTGTGTCGAATCAATAAATTTGGGTTAAATACTATACCCTCGAAAACTGTTGCGATCCCCTGTACTTGTGGGTTATCAGCCTCCAGCCTGCTTCAGCCAAAGACTTGACATATACTACAAGTATGATTATTAGATTCGGCATGTGATCCCCATATGGTAACCGACCATGTGTAACCCTAGATATCCCTCATGCATATATAAACCAGATGGTTTAGTCCATAGAGATATACATTCATCATCATCATCATCATCATCATCATACCCCTGGGGTTTAGACCACAACTCATGATCTCGAGGTAGATCAACTCTATAGTTTGATACTCCCGTAATATAAGCAAGAGCAGGACGTAGGGTTTTACGTCCTCAAAGAGGGCCTAGACTTGGGTAAAAGCATTGTGTCCTCTGTCTCTTGCTACCCATCGATCCGATCTCACAGCTTGGGCCCCCCTACCCAAGGTCCGCCAGTTTTGACACCGACAGGCACCATGTACTGAACATGGGGATCACTCTTAGCGTTGTATGCATTCTTCTAATAGTAATTTTTGAGCATTGTATAAGTATGATGGTTATCTTCAAATTGGGTACCTAGTCATTATCTATACTTCATTGGTTGCTTTATGTTTGCAATATAATCTTGAAAGATTCACGAGATACTTCATTACCACTTTATGATATGTTGAACCTAATGGAGTTACTACTTCTTATTAGAATTATCATTTCCTATGTGATCAAAGGTTTGTTTATTCTAGCATTCAAACTTCAAAAATTATCCTTTTTTATCATCTACCTACTTGAGAACGAGCAAGGATTAATGATGCGGAGCATCCTACGGACGTCACCAAGTCAAGAGTCCGTTTGGAAAGTGACACGTGTGATATCCACTTCAAATACATAAATGTGAATCATCTCCTTTACACGTGCTCATGTGACCCCTTCGGGGATGGTATACTACTTGACACTTCTCCCTTGTGCATGCATTGGTATTGTCGGAGCTTTAAAGATGACGAGGAGGAGCGAAAGCGCCAAGGAACAACTACACCATCCGTGAGGGAAACATGGAAGAAAAGGCAGAAGAAGACGAAGCTGTTGAAACTACAGCGGCTGGACATCCAAGCCAAGACCAGACATCCGGTGCCTGTGCAGAGAGAAGGGTGCAATACCAACAAGCGATCGGACATCCGATGCCACACCACCGCCCAAAAATCTGACGGCGAGGCACCCGAATGCAACAGAAGATCGACCACTGCTTGGCCGAAGATTCGACCGCGTCCCAGACATCCGTTACCTCATGAGAGGTCTGACATCCGGCGCATGCCTGCACGCAGCCTCGAGCTGGAGGCCCATGTATCTCCTCCCCACTTACCCATTTGTGGCTTGTACTATAAATAGACCTCCCCTCCACATTTATAGGGTTTGCTAAGATTAGAACTACACATTAGAGCTTAGCTCATGTACCTCCCATTGTGGGATTCCTCCTAGGAGAACATCCATGTGTGGATTCAAGGCCTCTTCGGAGAAGATCCCCCAAGTGGATATCAAGACCCCTTCATGGGAAGATTCCTCCATGGAATTCAAGACCCATCTCTCCTAGAGATTTGGATGAACTACCTTGTATCTCTATTTCCCTTCTTGTTCTTGGGTCTTGATGCACCTCTTGTATTGCTTGTGATTTAAGTACTTCAAGGGAATCTTGTCCAATGGAGTGTTTTCCCATTTCATTTCTCCATGTTTTCCCTCATGTTCTTTGTGTTCTTCCTCGAACCGACCTCCAATTTATGAACATCGGGACAAATCAGGGTAGTTTGGCATGTGCCCTACAACATCTTGGTATCATGAGTCACGTTGACACGAATTTGGGGCCCTACCCCCCATGTTCTAGCCATTAGTTCGAATTTTCTTCCCAATTTCAAAAATCCCTACAAAAATAGGCCCCAAAAAAATTCTTGCATTTTGATGTTTCTAGTGAGTTTTTCGTTGATTTTGATCCATGGATCTTGTGTTTGGAAAGTGGATCTACCTCCTATTGAGTTCCCTAGCCCTAATTTTTCATTTACCCCCTTCAATTTTGCCTTTGAAATCATGAAATTCCGCCCTAGATCGAGTTTTCGGAGTCCAAATCGTGATCTGGAAATCGTCGTGCCGGACATCTGGGCCCCCGGCTGGACATCCGGCTCTTGGAGCAAAAAACGGCATTGATACTGGATATCAGTGCCTGGAAATCTGCCCTAGCCCCAGATGTCAAACCCTTGTAGGTTCAACCACCCGTGTTTCACCATTTAAGCCATAACTTTCACATCCGGAGTCTGATTTTGGTGTTCTTTAGCTTGTTGGTTAGCTATTGACATCCACCAGCCACCTAAATTAGTTCCACCAATATTTGACTCCATAAATTTTTTCAAAGTTTGGCATATTTGCCTAGGACCTCCACCATATCATCCACAATACCATCATACACTTTCGCAACCTAACCTATTTTAGTCCCCATTGCATTTGTGGTTGCTTGAGTTGTGATTTGAGTCTCCTAAGGTGTTTCGGCTGCTTAGGGATGGTTAACTCTACATTAACCACCGGTGACTTGTATCGTTCCATCGACTACATCATCACAAGCTTCCGCAATCGACGACGATCATCCATCCTTTGAGACCACCTTGAACCAGAAGCAAGGTCGGCTACCCCCGACTTTGTGAAATATTAAGTGTGATGAAGGTATCCATTCCGTCATAAACTTTGCCTTCCTTGCCATTGCAACATTTATAGCCCCACCATCTTTGTGAATACCTTCATTACCTATCGAGACTAGCTATCTGAGTATTGTCAGGCTTCGCGAAAACTTGAGCACCATAGTGATACGATATCATAGTGTTGCATCATTTGATATATCATATGGTACAATTGCTTGATCATGTGCATATCTTGTGATACTTGTCTCATGTATTTGGTTGGGGCTCAAAAAGAATAGTGGAAAGGAAGTGAAGAGCAAAAAAACTATTAAGCAAGAGAGAAAGATCATAAGCTTATAAGCAAAAGAGTTGAGCATGAAAAGAGATACTTATGCATGTGGATACATGGAATAGGAAATGTTCTACTTGCATGAATAGGATTGGTGCCAAGTGGTGAATCGTGCCCAAATTTGCAATAAGCTAGTGTCTCTCCTTGTGTTTGTGCAACAAGAGCATAGTCTTCAGTAGCAAATTTTGTGTTGCTCATCCCTATAGTTGCACAAGCCCCATTATCGAACCGCGTGTGTTTCTCTATTGCCTCCTCTATATTTTTGATCACTTGCTTTGCATTTTGAGTCCTTGGATTGACTTCAACATTTTCATATCTTGGACTTCAATTTGCTTGATATTTTGTGCCACTAACCCCACCGAGATCCACTGTAAGCTATTTGTCTAGGTTGTGAGGATTGGACAAGGTTTTTCACCAAGTGCACTATTTTCCGTGCATAGATTTGGGTATTTGAGATCCATCTACAACTTTGTAAAGAGGTAACTTTGGTATGTTCATTCCATCTCTTTCTCACACCTTCTCGAGGCTTCTATGGATAAGGATGGTACATCTCCTTCGGTCTACAACCTATAGGATCGAAAGTATGTCTAGAGGGGGGTGATTAGACTACTTGACAAAAAACTTAACCTTTTCCCAATTTTAGTTGTAAGCAAGTTTTAGCAATTCTACCAAGTCAAGCAACACCCTACACATGCAAGTTTAAGAGTTGAGCAGCAGAAATTAAAGACTTTGCATATGAATGTAAAGGAGGGTTTGGAGAAATCAAACGCAATGAAGACACGGTGATTTTTGGCGTGGTTCCGATAGGTGGTGCTATCATATATCCACGTTGATGGACACTTCAACCCACGGAGGGTAATGGCTGTGCGATTCCATGGAGGGCTCCACCCATGAAGGGTCCACGAAGAAGTAACCTTGTCTATTCCACCATGGCTTACGTCCATGAAGGACTAGCCTCCCTCAAGGTAGCTCTTCACGAAGTAGGCAATCTCCTTACCCTTACAAACTCCTTGGTTCAACTGCACATGATCTTGGAGGATCCCAAGTGACACCTAACCAATCTATGGGACACCACTCTCCAAAAGGTAATAGATGCACTACTGGAAAAGGGCTTATAGGTGAACTATAAATAGTGGCAGGCGGGGCATGTCACCCGTCACTACTACTTTTCCAAAATAGAAGTGGTGGGTGACATGACTTGCCCGTCATAGCTAGGCTCTTTCGAGTATGCCCGCCAGAGGGAAACGGCAGTGGAGAGTGCCAACCTAGCGCCCGCCATTGGGGACGCAGTGGCGGGCATTGCTAGGCACTCACCACAGCTATATTTTGGCAAGCACGCCAACAAAATCAAAATTTGGAAATGCCTGCTGTGGCGGGTGCACGTGGCCGCCCGCCACTGCTCACGACAGACAATTCCCTCTTCGCGTCCGCCCAATAACTGTCACCAAACCTCTCATTTCCAACGTTTCATCTTTCTCTCTACCATTTCCTCTCCCTTGTCCCCTTCCTCGCTGTCATGCGCCTCGACCGCTAACGCTGTCGTCCCTCCGACCAGCCAGCGATGCCTTCCACGCGTCTGACGCCGTGAGCGCCGCCGGATCTGCTTGCCATTGCGTCGTCTGCCCTTGACTGCATGCAGCCCCCATCCTCCGCCTTGACTGCCGCCACAGTCTATCGCCTCGACCGCCGCCTGGAACACCGCCCTCGACTGCTGCCACCGCCGTCCGCCTTAACCGCCAACATCCGCATCTACTGTCGTCACGTCCGTGGCCGAAAAAGCGGCCAACGGTATACTACATCTCCGTCACTAAATTATGCTCTAGGGTTTAGAATTTGCATCTTATTAATTTGTAGATTAACTAGCTGTACATCATATAAGTGAGCGAGCAACACATCGGCAGGGGTAGTAGGTGTCTGTAGGTGTCTGAATATTTGGAACATTGCTAAATATCACAAGTGGCTAAAAAGATTGACAAAGTTTTTGCGAAACGTTGATTCATTTCCGTTTCACCAAATTTCTGTCACTCCATACATCAACTATTTTAGCAAAGTTCGTGTCGAATTTCTTTTGCTATGACAATATTTTTTAGCTTTGTAAGCAAAGTTCATGCTGAATTTACATATGAGTGTCAACGTTTTGATGAAACGTTGATTAAATTTTGTTTCATCAAATTACTGGTACTCAAAATATGTTCAATATTCAGCAAAGGTCATGCAAAAATTTCTCGAACCCTTCTTAGTCACTTCCTTGTCTCAAAATTACAATTAGTAAGTGCTTCATAATGATTATTAGGGCTCATGCGGCGTAAGATCTGCCATATCTGCAAATGTCCATGTATGAACATTGTGTATACTGCTGTAGATTTCGGACTCTTCTTGACGAATGGATTTAAAAAATTAGTGGTAACAGTCTTTAACCACATCTAGTTTTCTGTTTGAACCATTTGTATAATTATTGTACTGACTTTCTTGTTAATGATGACCTGCTGCATAGTGTATCCCATGCAACATAAGGGTTGACTTCAACAATTTATGCGGTAATGTTATGTACTTTGACCATGATATGGGGCGCACATTCAAAATGGATGTGCGTAAACGGAAGGATAGAACCATCATATATGGTGATGGATGGGAGCAGTACATTGCACAGAATAATTTCATTGGAGGAGAGTACATATCCTTTTCCGTGAATGAAGAGGTCAACAGGTTAAGGAAAATGTATTTCTGCAGCGATGACGATGACGATGACCACGATCATGATGATAGCCAGGATCACCAGGATGATGGAGACAGCCAAGATGATGAGGACAACCATGAAAATGAGACAGGTCGGATGATGATGACAACCCGAATGACGAGGATGAGCAAGATGATGATGATGAGGAAGATGTTGACGATGGTCCATTCAATTCCACAATTTTCTCTCAAAGAACGAGGAAGCTCACTCGGGATGAGACCCTGAATGTTACCGCTATGTTATCATCAAGTGAGACCTTCGTTGGGAAGGCCTTTGTGCACCATTTACCAGAAACCAACATCATCAGAAAAGTCATGGTGAGATGTTTTGTACTCTTTCATGTTTTTTTGTTCATAACCAAGTATATATGTTGAGATGTCTAACATTGTGTGCTCTCTATTTGCTCTTAACGATGGGGAGTTCAGAAGTTACCTATGTAGATGTTTTCTGGAGTGGACATCCCCGCCGCCGGCAATCGCTGCAGTATGCCATGGACCAGCAAGGCATGTCATCAGCGTTCAGTACAAGACATAATCGGACGGACGCATATCCTTCTATGAGTCCGGCTGGCGGGAGTTCTTGACGGGAAAGAGAGGACTAAGTCTGAACACCCTTTTGATAATCACCATAAAGAAGAGCAACCGCAACAACTTTCAGATGATGGTTATCGTCGACCATGTTTAGAAATATTGTGTAATTCATGAATATATTAGCAGCTGAACTATTAGTGTTAATTAGTATGTTAAGATGGATGTGATACATTGATGTTTGTTTTTGAGTCGAACAAATTTGAAGTTTTACTTAATTCTTTGGTCGTTTCTTTCCAAAATGATTTAGTCTGGTTCCATTATATTGAGAACCATATGTTTATGCCTTTTGAAGTATTGTCTGTCAACCCGCAATGCCAGTAATTGGTATATTGTAGCCTATTTCTCAAGTGGCGGACGCTATGGGAGAACCGCCACTGCTACAACGATTTCTGTGGCGAGCAGGAACTGTCGCTCGCCACAGGAAGCAGCGTACCAGTGGCGGGCAGGCGCCCGCCATAGATGGGGTTATAGCAGTGGCAGAAGGTCAGTGGCGGGCGCCCCTGAGCGCCTTGCCCACCACTGCTAGGCATTCCTGCAGTTGTGCTGGTGTTGTTGATTATGAACTCCTTCTCTTGTGCTTCAAAAGATAGTCTCCTCAACAATCAATCTCTTTCTCTCAGATTTGGCTTGGGTAGGAGAAAGGACTTGATGGAAAGCAACTTGGGGAGGCTAGAAATATAGGTTCAAATGGATGGATTAGAATGCCTTAATCTCAACACATGAGTAGGTGGTTCTCTCTCTCAGAAAATAAATGGTGGAAGTGTAGTTTTGTTCTTATGGATCTCTCAAAGAGTAAGTGGGGGTGGATGGGTATATATAGCCTTCACCCAAAATCCAACCATTACAACCTTTTGACTCAACTCGGTGACACCGAACAAAAAACTCGGTGAGACTGACCTATGTAAAAGATTTGAAGGTTGGGCTTTTCGGTGGGACCGAGAAAGAATCTCAGACGGACCAATATGGGATGACCTAAGGGAGAATTCATTTCGATAGTTCTAATCGATTCAACTCGGTAATTTCGAAGTGAATCAATTGGGTTTTAGAGACTTGGTAATTGCAAATCGGTGGGACCGATCGTCATCTTGGTTAGACCGAAACTCTGGAGTTTGGCTCTGGCATTGTGTAGGATCAACTCGGTCAGTTCGGATAGGATGATTCTGGTGGGACCGAGTTGGACTTTTAGGGTTTGGACAGATATGATATTGAGAAGGTGGTTGAGGGTTTTTGGAGCAATATCTTCTAGCACTTTGAGCAATTGAGTCATGATCAAAACCGCATCCCCTTTTAATAGTATTGGCTTTCATATGGACTCAATGTGATCTTGGATCACTTAACCAAAAATGTAGAGTCTTGAAGCTTTGCCAATCCATGTCCTTAGCATTTTGAGCGATCCACAATCTAATGTCCTTGCCATGCCAATCATTGAACTTTTTTGAAATCTATCTTGAATAGGCATTAGTTCAATGACATATATGTTGTTATGAATTGCCAAAACCACCCGAGGATTAATTGGACTTTCAATCTTCCCCTTTTTGGTAATTGATGACAACATATAGATCAAAGCTTTGACAAAATATATAATCAATGAAATACATCATAACTTTGAGAAGTATGTGATAATAAAGAGCTCCCCCTAAATTTGTGCATTATTAAAAAATTGCGTTTGAATGCAAATGCACAATCGATTAGGATCATGGGTCACTCTTCCATGTCACATACATCTTGCTGGAGCGTTCAAAATGATCTGAATGAAATGTAACAAGCACTCATCACCAAGCACACAGGTGAATGATCATACAAGAAGCATCTAGATAGATAGATAAGCATGCATATCATAGAAGTACGATATGATCAAGAAATAGAGGTAACATAGTCTCATACAGGCATCAACCAAATGTATCATGAAGTAGCAAGAACCCAAATAAATCAAATGAGGAAAAGCAAAGCAATCTCTCTCTCTCTCTCTCGAAGCCCTAATGATCTATACTAATTCTCCCCCTTTGGCAACAAGTACCAAAAAGTATGAATGGGTAATAAGCTAAACGTCGCTATGGGCTCGACCTCCGACAGCTCCTGGTGGAGAAGTCCTCTGACTTGCAGCTCCAATGTGTGTAGACGTTGTTGGAGTAGAGAGAAGTGTGTTTACAAATATCTTGGCTGATGTCTGCTAGGCAGGTGGAGTAGAAACGGCTGGAGGAACTGTGGGAGCAACTGAAGGTGCATCAGCTGGAGCTCAGACTATGGCTCTAGTGTCGGTGACTGGCACGGCTGCTAACCTAGGCATTGTCTGAAACTGAGTGGTTTGCAACTTTGCATCATCATCACGTCTAGAATGCAACTTTGCATCATCCACCTCCTTCTTCAGACCTTCAACTATGGTTTGCACCTCAGTGACCTTAACATCCAGGTCATGGAACTTGGTCTCTACGATCTTCTCGAAGCTCTCTTAGTTTTTCACGAGGTTGGCTAGACTCCTCTCAATCCTATGAGTAGCATGGAGAAGATATAGGATCTAATCAGCTTTGGTCTTCAAAACTGGAGTTGTGGAAGAGCTAGGACTAGCACTCTTTGAGCCTCTACCACTGCCTGTGACTTAGCAGATGTAGGATGATCCTCAGTGATGGTCATTATTCAGTCCTCTAGCTCTTGCTGGAGTGGTATGTGTGGATGATCAAGCAGATAGACTTTGCTTCCAACCTTGGAGTTGATAAGCATCTGACTGTGTGGAGCAAAGCCACATGACCGCTTTTGATCCGCAGCAGTCCTCTTGATTGTTTCAATAATCAAATCCATCACCTTGAATCTTGTGAAGCTATCCACCAAATGCAGCATGTTGATTGAGTGTCCTCTAATTATCTTGTCATCACCTGACTTGCTCATCAATGTATGCCTCAGAATAGTGTTTATGGTAGCAAGACCTGGCGAGAGTTGATAGACGAATCCCAACTTATGAGTCTTGACATAGTTTGGGGGAATTAGTCCATAAATGTCTGCCATGGGGTTGTAGTCCATCTTGCCCTTGGCATAGACATCAACATCATTTTCTTCATCTTCTGGCACATTTAGCAGTTTTGCCCACTCAACAATGCTTGAATGGAATCTAGTGCCCTCAGTCATCCAGAAAATCCTACCATCAGGGAAAAAGTGTGTAGTGGAGTAAAACAGCATGATGAGCTAATCTGTCCATGTTGTCATCTTAGTGCCTATGAACTAATCAATGCCTATGGTCTTGAAGTTCTCATGCACATTGGGAAACATGTCTTCATTATTGTCAATGAATTTCCAGTCAACCCATCTCATGTCACTGACAATGGGCTTCTTGTCAAGTAGCACTGTCTCATGCAAGTCTTGCTACTCCTCAGTGCGAAAGCGGTAGTCAACAATAGTCCTTCTCCTGACAGAGTAGGGGTCTGACTCTCTCCATCTCCTCATCCCCTTCTCTTTTCTTTCCTTCATGTTTTCTGCCTCTGGATGTGAATCATCGTGTTCTGGTAGTTTTGGTCTGGGCTTCTTGAGCACTATGGCATCATCATCATCAACTCTCTCAGGCGCTGGGACCTTGTTCTTCTTAGCAGAAGATATATTCCTTGTTGTCTTGCCCTTGGGTTTAGTGGCAGCTAAGGGTTTAGTGGCTACCTTTTGGGGCATTGCATAAGCCATCAACTTCCTTTGCTTGGAAGGGGGTGCATCTATAGTTGGTTCCTCCTCTCTCTCTCTCTTCTTTAGCAATTGGCTCTTCCTCTCTTCTCATTGATGTGGGCTTGAACACCACATGACTAGTCTGCTTTCTCTCTCTTTTCTTGCCGGACACTTTGCCCATAGATTTGACTTGACCTTGCTTGGAGGTAGCAGCAATCTCAAAAAATTTCCTAGGCCTCTCTTTTTGAGCATTGCCATTGACACAGCCTGATTTTTATACCTCATCATTTAAGTTAATTAAGCATGAAAGTTTGATCCAATAGAAATTTTGTGTTGATTTGGTCTTTGTTTGATTTGGATTTTTGCTTGCTGTTTTCAAGTGCTCCTATAAATCATATAAATCCTGCAACTCTTATACTTCCTCTCCTTTCTCTAAAACTTTTCCCAATGATCATGCCATGTGTACAGGACAGAAAAGTATATTCATCTAAAAATAATTTGGCAAAAAGTATTTTTTGAATTAGATTTTCCAAAAACCCCTGACTTCAGGCTTGAACTACAAGTACTTAAGTTGGGCTGTGAAAAATCTTTCAAAAATTATATTTGAATCCTACTAGTTATAGGACTCCCAAAACCACAAAAATATTATTTTAAAAGTAATTTTTCTATTTTATTTAAAGGCTTTTTCTTCAGGCCAGAAATGGTCTTTATTAGGTTAAAATTATTTTAACATTTCAAAAATATTTGAGAAAATTTAGGGTAACTCAGTGGACACATATTGTCCATATATAAGAGTTTCAACACATGGTCATGTTCAAAATATTGGACAAATCCCTCAAAAACTCTTTCTGGATATTTCAAGCTTTTGAAATATTTACAAAGGAAATTTTCTCCATAAATTCCAAGAAAATTCTATCATGTCACAATTGCCCAAATTGATAATCTTGCCAAGTATCATGTCATGGAGAACAAGCTAACCCAGTCAAACACCCTCAAAACCCCTTCTGCCCATTTCCAAGTTTCTATAACTTTGCACTGCCAAGTTTCTCCAATTGAGCTACAAATTTGTACACTAGCTCAAATTGCCTAAAAAGCCATTCCTGCTAAATCTCAAAGACATTGGATTCTTACCCAAAGTCATCACCAAAGACCTTCTTTTATTATACCAAAACCACTATTTTGACCCCTTCCACTATTATCCTTGAGCTCAAATTTTTACCAGAGCTGCTAATAGTCACCTTTACCTCCAGTAAAATTTCAAGTCCACAACTCCATTCACTATTGCAGGATGCTGCTAACGCGACACTACAAGTAGAGACCCTTCGAGGAAACTGTGTGTGATGCATTAATCACAAATGGTGATGTAATAAAACTGTCAAAAATGATACGAAACATTTGTGATGGAGGAGACATCAAATATGATTCAGATCATAGTTGCGTGTGTGATGTGTGGCATACAGTTCACTCGAATGAACTGTTTGCGATGAGCATAACAATAAAAGCGGGTAGCCCAAATGAAGGTGTGTGCGATATACGGCATATAGTTCACTCAGATGCACTTTTTGTGATTAGGCAACACCATAGAAATGGCCAACCAGATCAAGGTGTGTGCGATAGAGGGCATACAGTTCACTCGATGTTGTGTCCAAGCGGTGACACTAATATGTTTGAAAATTCCTTCCAATTTACTGCACATGGAATTAGATCGCACACAAGTACACAAATATGATTTTTCAAACTATTATGGTTAGCTGTTGCATGTACATGTAGTTCAAATTTGAATTACGGTCATTAAATGGCTAAAAAATCACTTAAATGTCTTAAAAAGGTCAAATGACCCCTGAACATTTCCAAATTTTAACATGACAGTTGTATTAGTGCATGTTAACGGTAGAAAAAGTTTGAAGGCCATAAGAGGAAGCTATTGCCGGTTCATAATTAAACATGCATTGTTCCCTCTCAGAACCACGAGCCTTCTAGTGAGTTGCTCCGGTATGTGAGGGGTGTGTGTCCAAACTTCCGTCAAACAGGCCAATTTTTTTACCACAGCATCTTGGTGCCATGCCATTACGTCAAGCAAGGTTTCATGTATTTCTGATCATTTTTCAATTTTATGGGATTTAAATGCCATGGCACTCGATGCTTGTGTCCAAGCCATGGCACCAATATGTTTGAAAATTCCTTCCAATTTATTGCACATGGAATTAACTCACACACAAGTACAAAAATATGATTTTTCAAACTGTTATGGTTAGCTTTTGCATGTACATGTACTTCAAATTTGAATTACGGTCATTAAATTGCTAGAAAATCACTTAAATATCTTAAAAAGGTCAAATGACCCCAGAAAATTTCCAAATTTTGACATGACTGTTGTATTAGAACTCCCTCCATTTCTAAATATAAGTCCTTTTAGAGATTGCAATGTGGACTGCATACGAAGCAAGATAAGTGAATCTACACTTCAAAAATATATTTATATACATCTGTAAGTAGTCCTTATTGAAATCTCTAAAAAGACTTATATTTAGGAACGAAGGAAGTACATTTTAGCGGTACAAAATTTTCGCGTGCTTGCCACTGTACCCCAAATTCGTCTTCCACACCAAATACGAAACTTCAACAACATCACACACAGTTTGTTATAGGAACCGTTTGCAATGAAAATTCATGGGTCTATTTAAGTCTTCCTCCATAAGCTTCGCTGGCTTCGTCTGCTCTAGTGCCGTCACCCTCAAATCCATGAATCCCCGATGCGCATTCCCCAGCCGCTTCTTGCAAAGAATGACGTCATGGAGACACTTCGTGAGGGCCCATACAATGGCCACGTCCTCCCAGATCGCCGCCGCCTGCACCGAGAGCGCCGCCGCCTACGCTGAGAGTGCAGCCGCATCTGCATTGAGCACGGCCGATTCGCTGAGAGGGCGTCGGCGGCAGCCGATAGGGTAGCTGCATTAGCCGAGCCGGCAGCAGTAGCTACTGCGACGGCGGCTGCAAATGTCAGGAGCGCTCGAGCAGCCGTCCGTGCCGCCGATGTCGCCCTGGCCCAGGTCGAGGCCATCCAGGACAAGATCGAGGACACCCACGCCAAGATATTCCAGGCCTCCTTGGAATTCAGCATGCAACCCACGTCTAAAAAGGCGGCGGAGGCCATGCAGCACCTACTTACTCATGAGATCACCGAGCAGGAGCTGGAGATGCAGGAGGCGACGGAGATCGAGGAGCACTGGGAGGGGGAGTTGCGCGGGGCTGAGGAGGAGGTAGAGAAGAGCCTGCCCGTCGAGGAATCGGCGGTGGAGTACCAACATGAGCTCTGGCACAACCACTACTACGAGTACTGAAACCTTGAAGGCGGCGCCGAGGACAAGGATGATGACGTGGTCGATGTTGGATTCAGGGCTCTGCAGACCCAAGAAAGGTTCGAACTCTAGGGCGTGTGTGAAGAACTCAACATATCCAGCCTACCAGCTCGTCGCCCCACGGCCAAGCTCGATTCACACGAACAAGGAAGAAGGAGAACACGACAGTTTACCCAGGTTCGGGCCACCTTGTGGTGTAAGACCATACTCCTGCTTTGTGGTGGATTGGCGTCATGAGGGTCTGAGGATGAACTAGTACAAGGGATGAACAACCTCATGAGGTTTGGGGGTGAGAGAATGAGTCGACCCCCTCTATGGTGGTGGCTAACCTATATTTATAGTGGCCTCGGTCCTCTTCCCCCAAAACGTAGGCGGGAAGGGATCCCACAGTGGCCAATTTGAAAGTGGACAAGTAGTACATCTTATCCTGATGAAAGGTGGTCTTCGCCTGCAAAGCTTCTGGTCATGATGCAGCGGTGGGCTCGGGGATGACATCCATCCTGCCATGCTGGCGGCCTTGGTCTTGTTACACCGGAATGGAAACCTTTGCCAGATTCCTCGGGAACCCACGCCTGTCCTTGCCTCCTTAGCACCAAAGAGGAAACTGCGTCCTCTGCGCCTGCTGGCACCCACCTCCCTTGGTCGTCATGGCTTGCGTCATGGTAGCCTCATGAGGCTGGGTACCTGCATATAAATCTCCACTGCTCGGGAGGCCGCCTGGGGAGGCCACTCCTTCGGGAGGTCTTGACGTCGTCCACCTCGCGAGGCTTGGCCCCTCGCGAGGGTCTTGTCTTGGTGGTCTTGTAGATGGTCCGTACCAGGCCGTCAATGGAGCCATGCCATGTGCCGCAGGTAGGCAAGTCTGGGTACCCTAGTTCTTAGAACGCTGACAGTAGCCCCGGGGCCCAAGGCGCGCTCGGTCTTGGCTTCGAGGCGAAGCCAAGAACATCTCCAGATCCGGTCGCGTTCCTCCCTCTTTCTTCACCTCTTCATTCAAGATCTCGCGAATGGCGTCCGGGAAGGCGAAGCCTGTCGCGTAGGCTGCAAGCTCCTCCTCCTCTCCTGCGCCGTCCCTCGGCACGTCCTCCATCACCGAGGAGAAGCACCTTGACGCTGCGCTCCCGCTGACAGCGAGCGACGACAATGAGTGGAACGAGACCATTCTCCTGGACGGCTCCACCGAGCAAAGGACCTTGGCGCAAATGTTTTACCCCTTCTTCCTCCACAGCGTCTTTGCGGGGCTCGTCTTGCCCTTCTCCGAGTTCTTCACCGCCGTCCTCGACCACTACAAGGTTCAGGCCCTACATCTTCAACCCAACTCCATCCTCCTCCTGTCCATCTTTGCCTTCTACTGTGAGGCATTCGTGGGCGTGAGGCCCTCCGTTCTGCTCCTTCGGCACTTCTTCTACCTGCGGCTGCACGATCCGACCCAGCGATTCGGCTGCGTGTCCTTCATCGCGGTCCATATGAACAATGTGCTCATGAGGGCCGGAAAGAAGGTGGAGAACTTCCGGCGCCGCTGGGTCTTCATGGATGCCAAGGGCCTCAACGCGCGGCTGGAACTGCCAACCCAGCTGCCAGAGAAGCTCGATAGGTGGGGTCACGAGAGGTTCTCCGACCCCCGGGCGGCGCCTGTCCTGAGAAAGATGACCAAAGACATGGAGGCCAGGGTGCTGACGGGGGGCATGCTCGTGAAGGAGTTCCTGTCGCAGCATCTAGCCCCACTCTAGTCACACACGCGCCCCATGTGGGAGTACCAAGGTGCGACGGATGACATCCGGCTGCGCTCGGAGGGCTTGACGGGTGAGGAGCTGGACAAGGCCATGAACACCCTGCTCGAGGGGGAGCCGGGCAACATCCCGGAGACCTATGCCCCGCTGTACTGCTATGCCAATAGGGAGGCACTGGTCGCCGCCATGCCCGTCTTTAATGAACTGGGGCTCGCATCGCCTGAGCACCCCAACGCCCCGGTGCTGGTGTCCTCCCACAACAGCGTCGATGAAGAAGGCAAGGAGGACTCAGAGGCGACCGAGGATGATGTATCGGAGATCTCTCCCCCATCACGAGGTGAACTCCTCCGTGACTTCACCGACGACGACGACGCCGATGAGCCCCCGGCCGCAAAATCCCCGTGCTCCACTGGGGTCCTCACGAGGTCGAGGGCCACCCCTCGGGCCCTCCGCAGGCCGGGCCAGGCGACGCCGAAGAAGAACGGGGAAGCACCTCCTCCGAGGGGTGCCCCGCTTGCTGCCGGAGCGGACGTGGTCCTGCATGCTACGGCCCCTCAGGGTGACCCCTCTGCCTTTCTAGGCGGCAGTGCCGCCCCGAGGCCAGCCGAAGAGCACCCCGCCAACTCCAACATCCCGACCAAGGCCGCACCAAGGAAAAGCTCGGGTGCCCCTGCCCTAGCCAAGAAGGAGAAGAAGAGGGCGTACATCGACCCCGACGAGTAAGCACCTTACCCTGTTTCATTTAGCGCATATTTGGGCTACGCTCACAACGCTTCCCTCCTGATGACCAGGATTGGCATCATGGTGAAGAAGAGGAAGGAGGAAGCTCGGGCTCCAGAGACGCCATCTCTTGCCGCAGCCGCAGCGACTCCGGCGCGGGCGGGGGAGGAAGTCCCTCACCCCCTCACGACGGAGCAGGCCCCTCAGGACATGGCGGTGCAGCCACAGGAAGAGACCGCCCCACGGGCCTGCAGGCCGCGGGACCGTCCATCCCAGTCATGCCAAAGGGGGGCTCTGGGCCTCCGGCGCCTCCAGCCGTCCTCTCTTCTGCCTCTCCGGTGGTGGAGTCATCCGATGGGCTGGTGCCGCCTCCTTCCTAGGCCCACACGCTATTGGACTGCGGCCCCCTTATCGGGCTAGGCCCTCTGGAAGATGCCCACGCCATGCTCGAGCAGCTCCGGGCTGATCTTCAGGACGCCGACAGGTGCCTCATGAGGAAGCGCATGGGGCTCATCTCCGGGTGGGTCCAAGCCGACACGTCCGTCAAGACGGCCTGGGGCCGGGCCGAGGCCGCTGCCGCGGAAAGCCGCAAGGAGGCCGCCGGGGCCAAGGAAGCTCGTGACACGGTTTTGGCGAACACTGGGTCCACCGAGGAGCGCCGCGCTGAGGCAGAGGCCATGCTGAAGGCCCTCGAGGCGGAACAAGCCACGCGCAACAAAAGGCTTCAGCAACAGGAGGAGGACTTGAAGGCCCGCGAGGCGAGGCTCGCTGATCGCGACGCCCAGCTGGCCCAGGTGGCCACCGACCAGGCCACGGAGCGCGGCCGGCTAGACGCTCTGAAGAAAGAGGTGGCCGATGCCCAGGCAACCCACGCTCGGTACATCTCTGAGACGGTAACCCAGTTGGAGGCCCAGGAGAAGGCGCTCGCCGCCGCCGAGAAGAAGGCTGCCATGGGACGCGAGGCCTTCCTTTCCCTTGAGCTCAGATTTCGCGAGGCACTGCGCTCCATCCACGAGGGAGGGTACGCAGATCCGCTGGCGACTCCCGAAGATGGCCCCGCAGGGCTCCTTCCCAAGCTGGCCAAGGCGCACAAGGGTGCCGCTGCTGAAGTGGACTCCTTCTTGGAGGCGGAGTGTCGCTCACTCTTCACTGCGGCCGCGACGCGAGTCTTCAGCCATCTCTACCTTCAGGACCCAAGCTTCGATCTTGATGCACTGATCCACTCGGTGCCTCTTGAGTCCCGTGCCGCCGCTGCGGAAGCCGTGAAGGGTCATGTGGACGCCTTGCTGAAGAAGTTCCTCTGCGTCCCCGACCCTGATGCTCTGGCAGCGGAGGTTGGGGGTGGCGGTGATGACGGCGGCAGCGACGTTGACGACGGGCTTCCAGCGGCCGGGGCGAGCGGTGGCGATGACCCAGGCAGCGGTGGCGCTCCTTCCTAATTTAATTCCTGCAATCATTTACCATGCCTCGTCAAGGCATAAAAACTTCTGTTTGAATTTGGGGAACACTTGTGCTTGTAATAACCATTAGGGCTCTACGATTTCCTTTTCGTGCTTAGTTTCCTTATTGTTTGCTTTCGTGCTATGCGTCGGCAGGGCCTAGTCCCGCGCATACCTCAACCGCCGTTGGGGCGTCCGGATCACCAGGAAGACACCAAGGGGTGAGGGGCTACGTGACTAGTGAGGCCCCTGAGTCGCGATGCTCAGGAGGTCCCCCTTGACGTGCGAGCAGCCCTCATGAAGGAAGCGTAAGCAACGGCGAGGCCAATATAGAGCCCCCATACCTTTCCTAGCTAGCCTTCGCCTGGGAGGGGCGCGAGAAGACCAGGTACCCTGACCTGGTAGGGTGGCGTGCGCCAGGCCTGGCCTGGGCGTAGCCCCCGTGTCCAGCCCCCTCGCGCGGACCTCTCGAGGGGAAAGCTGTGCGATAGGACTGTGCAAAGAGCCGAGAGGCTATCCTGAGGTTGATGCGGCCACTAGGGCACCCCCAGATGTTTATTCACCAGCGCGGAGCATGGTACTTCCACTATGGCGTGGGCATAGCCGCTCCTCGGCCATGTCGTCCGCCAGCACGGAGCATCGGGCTTCCACTGGTGCGTGGGCATAGTCGCTCCTCGACCGTGTCGTCCACCAGCGCGGAGCATGGGGCTTCCACTGGTGCGTGGGTGGGAGTTCCCTCTGGGGGAGACTCCGGGGTGTCTACAGCCCCGTTCGTACACGTGGCTAGCACATCAGAACTGGAGGAGGTGTATCTGGTCACCCGTGAGCCAGCGCGGGACTCACGAGGCCTACCTCAAGGCGGGTTGCGCCTGATTTTTGCGGCGCGGGGTGCTCTTAAGACACCTGTGGAGCAAGGGGGGGGGGGTCCTGCGCTGAATGCCCCTCCGGAGGTTATCGCATGAGAAGGCCGGACACCAATGACCCCAGGAAGTGACGTGAACGGGGCCGGCCGACCAGACAGAGCTCAGCCATTTGTTTTATCGACGCTGCAGGGACGGACCAGAGCGCAGACACTGTCGTGGCAAACCACGGCCACCTATGGGGCCATCAGCCCCTTGTGGTTCGACAGGGGGGATGAGCACATTGCACAAAGAGCGGAGAATGTAGCGCAACATTGCAGAGATCACACGGGCAGTTTTACCCAGGTTCGGGCTAGCGCGAGGCGTAAAACCCTACTCCTACTTTGGTGGATTGATGGTGGATTGTGGTGGAAACGCAGCGCTCTTGCCCAGCAGGGTTGCCTCGGTGCGAGGGCAGCTACACGCGTACGAGTGTACACGGGTTCGGATCCTTTCTATGGTTGCCATGGCCCTCCTTTTATAGATCAAGGGGTCACCACAGTGGAAAATCAGTCATTGTGTACTATTGAGATAGCGAACAGTGCTATCATACCTAACTCTGCAGTCAGAGCAGAGCTCATTAAATGCGCCGCTTAGTGTCACATCATGGCATGCCCGGCAAGCCTTGCCGGGCTGCTCGGCCACCTTTTCGCCTGTCTGCTTGACACGTCTCTGGACGGGTGGCACTTGGAGGTGAGTTCCGTAGGAAGTGCCTGCCACGTGCCAAATAATAGCCACTTAGTCACTTGGGAGCTTGACACCGCACCGATCGATGACTTGCGTCGCTGTGAGGTGGAGCGGTGGAGCCTTGGCGGCGTAGTTTGCCCTCGTATCGCCCGGTAGGCCTGCCGAGACGGTCTTGAGGCTCGACTTCAGGGCCACCTTGTCCTTGCCAGGCTCGCCTGCCTGGCAAGGGAGGTTTCTCCTTAGTGGTGTCTTGCTCATTTAGCTTGTCTTGGTCTTCCGGATCTGCCCTTTGATTCCTTAAAGAGCCGATCTCTCCTTGCTTGGTCTGGACTTGGATGTTGCGAGCTTGCCTTTTCAGGCCTATGCACGGTCTGGGCAACAGACCCAGGGTTTGTTGCACCGACAGCTGCCCTCGGGCCTGGCCCAAACGCTCTGTCAGCCATCGTTGGGGTAGGCCCTATCCAATGCACAGGCAAGAGGGAAGCAATTGCTTGTCCCTTGATATCTTCTTTGCTTCTTCATTAATCTGAGCCCAGGTCAGTTTCCGATTCTCCCGCGCGTCGTGTAACGCCAATTGTGGTGGGGCCATCCTTGTAATGGTCCGTGAATGACTTTGACGCACGGGTGAGTAACTCCCAATTCACTCTTCCCATCACACCCTTATCCTTTGGCCACGTATGCTGCATGCATTGAGTGGGGTAGGTAACGGAGGCGCATGGTGTGGGAGAGCGTCAAGGCAGTGGCCCAGCCTTCTTGGATTGGTGGAGATGGACGGTGGTTACCCACTGATGGATCAGCCCCCAGCCCGCCTATAAAAGGGGGTGGGGGGAAGCGGAAGTGCTCATCCATGCACCTCTTCTTGCCATTTCCTTCTTTCTTCTTGCAATGTTGAGAGGGAGAGACCGGGGGCAGGCCCCGGGCTCGAGCTTGGGGTTGATGACGCCGAAAGCTTGTGTAGGTGCTCGGGGAGTGAATCTGGTCCAGGGCCGGAAGGGATGCGGCGGTCGAGCCACTCGCAGCGCAGGAGGTACCAAGCTTTTCCACTATGGTGGAATGCTTGTCTCCTCTGCTCGGGTCGGCCGTCTGGCGGGGAGCACTAGACCTTGTCGCGAACCACTACGGCTTCCTGCACTGACGCCGGAGCTCCCAGGGCTTTCGGCATCTATCTGGGGTGCAGCACTCGGGTCCCTCGGTAATCCAAGCACTGCCCCCTTTGGTGAAGTCGGGGCAAATGTCGAAGACGGCGGCATCTTCCTGCCCTCCAAGGTGGGGAGCGATGCTCCTCGCGCGTCTCGGACGCCGTCATCGCCCGCAGCTTCACCGGGGGAGGCAACGGCTTGAGGAGCTGGCGCCCCCCTGGAGTGGTGGTGATGAAGAAAGAACGAGGGAAGACGGAGAAGGCGGGTGGCAGGGCGTTTGGTCGGAGTACGATGGCACCGTAGCCTTCGTCTTGTATTGCTGACCTGCTGCCTCGTCTTTCCGTTCTTCCCCTCCATCCCCGGCACCATCACCACCGTCCTCTTGGTTACCGGGAGGGGGCCGCTCTCTTGGTGCCTTCACCTCCTCCAACAGTCTTCCAACTGAGCGCCGGCGGTTCTCCCCGCTGGTGCTTTTGCTGGGGCTTCTGGCTGGTCCTCGCGGTGGTGACCAGGGCACCACTGAGCTGCTCCTTCCGCTCCTCTCCTTCGCAGCCTCGCCACCCTCGATCTTGTCAGGCTGCGCCCGGTAGGTCCTGACGGGGTCGAGTGGGGTGTCTTGCTCAGGCACTCCTTTTGCCTTCTTCCTCTTCCACCGCAATGCCTAGGAGAAGAGGGACAAGAAAGGGATTATGGGGCACTTATCTTTTTTCAATCTAAAATATGTAGGCACTTGCCAAACTTTAGTCTAAATAATGTAATCTTCTTTATCCATGTTGGTGTTCTGTAAGATCTGTGCTTGTTCATCAGCATATTAATGAAGAAGACAAGCTTTGCCGGGCACTTGTGCATGCATCGTACCCATGCAGAGGTGAAATGCCTCTATACGTTCAAGTAAACAAGTTATCTCCGGCAAGCTATCCTGCCAATACCCTTGAATTGTTGTCGTGGGGCTAAACTTGCCGGGCACAAATCGCAAAGAGGGACCAGCCCCCCGCCAAGCCTTGTCCGCCAAAGGCCACTGCGACCATCCTGACCGAAGCAACGTTCGAGTTAAAGGATGGGAGCACCTAAGTTTCGAAGGTGATGAGGTTTTCATATGCACAAGTTTCTACTTACAGAACACGTAAGGATAAGAAGAGAACTTATCTATTTGGCTTGCCGAGGATCGTCACATAGGCTCATCTTCATTTCTACTTTTTGGGACCGAGTCCACGGCATGAACCCTGCAACTCAATGCAGATGAAAACAATGCCTCATGCGACCTCATCTATATGATCATGCTATGCTCATGCATGCATGCAAGTTTTGGGGGCCCCCTAGCGCTTCGTTTATTTCTGTTGCTCAGGGTCTGTGCCTGGCTTTGTACAAGGGGTTACATGCAACAGCGGCAAGGCCTGTACAAAAGGGTGGCTGCCGGGCAGGGCCCGACAGCCACACCTTACGGGTAGAACTTACGGAGATGCTCAATGTTCCATGAGCTTTGCAACTGAATGCCATCTCCGGTCTCCAGACGGACTGCACCAGGTCTGGTGACTCGTACTACCCGGTAAGGGCCTTCCCACTTTGGCGTCAACTTGTTTGTACCCTTGGCGGACTGAACACACCTAAGCACAAGGTCGCCTTCCTCAAAACCCCGGGCACGAACCCTGCGGCTGTGATAGTGACGCAGGGTTTGCTGGTAGCGTGCAGCACGCGTAGCGGCCCAGAGACGGTTCTCCTCAAGTAGCACAGCGTCGTCACACCGGTGCCGTTGATGCCTTACTTCATTGTAGGCAAGCACTCGAGGAGATCCGAATATGAATTCCGTGGGGATAACTGCTTCTGCCCCACAGACTAGGGAGAAGGGAGTCTGCCCGGTAGCTCGATTAGTTGTCGTTTTGAGGGACCAAAGAACCACGGTAGCTCGTCGATCCATCGCCTGCCACACTTCTGCAGTCTATCAAAGGTTCTTGTCTTGAGACCTCGCAGCACTTCAGCGTTCGCCCTCTCAACTTGTCCGTTGCTTCTGGGATGGGCGACAGAGGCAAATGAGATCTTGCTTCCGAGGGCATGAACATATTGCATGAAGGCGCGGCTCATGAATTGGGTGCCATTGTCGGTGATGATTCGGGCAGGCACCTAGAAGCGGCACACCAATCCTTTCAAGAACTTGATAGCTGACTATGCGGTCACCTTTCTCACGGGCTCCACCTCTGGCCACTTTGTGAACTTGTCGATAGCGATGAAGAGGAACTGAAAGCCCCCGGTAGCACGGGGGAAGGGGCCCAAGATATCGAGCCCCCAAACCGAGAAGGGCCATGACAAAGGGATCGTCTGAAGAGCTTGGGCAGGCTGATGGATGTTCTTGGATTGGAACTGGCAGGCTTCACATTTGGTGACGAGCTGAACTGCATCTTGGAGGGCTGTGGGCCAATAGAAACCTTGCCGGAAGGCTTTTCCAACCAGAGCCCTTGTTCCAATGTGTGAGCCGCACATACTCTTGTGTATCTCTACCAATAGTTCCTTTCCTTCCTCCCGGCAAATGCACTTCAATATCACACTGTTGGGCCTCCTTCTTTACAGCGTGTCGTCAACGAACCGATGCATACTGGCCCTCCCGGCTACTCTTTCAGCTTCTCCTTGCTCTTCGGGGAGTTCTCCAGTTTGCAGGAAATGGACTATGTGCCGCGCCCAGGTTGGGGCCGGGGGCTCGGCAATAAGGACCAATGGCACCTCCTCATTCATAGGAGTGCACTTCTCGACCGCAGGGACCGGTGGTCTGGCGGGATGGTGCAGCTCACTGATCAAAGGGGAGTTGTTCCCACCAATCTCTCTGCCGGGAGCCTCGGGAGTCTCTGCCGGGTGAGGCTTGCCGGAGTCCAGTTTCCTCCTCTTTCTGGCCATTGTTGCCAGGGATACGGAGGACTGAGTCAGATGGAGAACAAAAGTCCCTGGTTCCACAGGGAGTTTTTGCGTGGCGCACTTTGACAGATGATCAGCAATGCTGTTTTCCACACGGGGCATGTGCTCTGTTTGCAATCCGTCAAAGCGTTCCTCCAACTTTCTCACTTCCTCAATGTATGCCTCAATGGACTTTGGTAATCCTTGTTGACTTGTCTCACCACAAGTTGTGAATCTCCGCGGATGATCAACTTCTTGATTCCCAGTTCTGTTGCAATCTTGAGCCCGGCAAGGAGCCCTTCATACTCTGCAGTATTTTTGGTAGCCTCCTCCCGGGGAAAGTGCATCTGGACGACATACTTAAGGTGCTCCCCAGTGGGGGCAACAAGAAGCACGCCAGCCCCTGCACCTTGTAGGGAGAAGGCAACATCGAAATACATAATTCATTCTTGGGGCGCTTCCTTGCCGGGGATGATCGTCTCCAATACTTCTTCATCAGGAGTTGGTGTCCACTCTGCGATGAATTCTACTAATGCTCTGCTCTGAATAGTTGACATGCTTTCAAACTTCAAACCAAAGCTGGACAACTCCAAGGCCCATTCCACAATCCTTCCGGTGGCCTCGGGGTTCTGGAGTATGCGCTACAAGGGGAAGCGGGTGACAACTGTGATCTCATTGGCTTGGAAGTAGTGGCACAGTTTCCTTGAGGTCATGATTATGCCAAAAATCAACTTTTGCATGCCAGAGTACCTCGATCTAGCTCCTTGTAACAGAGAGCTGACGAAATACACTGGGCGCTGCACCACTTTCTTCCTTGCCACAACCATAGAACTGCTTCCGCTGCACTGCCTTTCTTCGCTCTGGACTGACTCTGGTCTTGCCAGGACGGGTTCGTTTTCCTCTTCAAAGGGGAGAATGGTTGTGGCTGCCGCGTCATCCACTTCCCGCTGCGCCACCAGTGCCGTACTAACCACTTGATTGGTTGCCGCTAAGTATAGCAGCAACGGCTCTTGTGGTTTGGGAGCGACCAAGGTGGGCACAGAGGAAAGATAGGTCTTCAAATCTTGCAGCGCAGCATCTACCTCTGGGGTCCACTCCACGGGTCCTGCCTTCTTCAAGATTTTGAAGAACGGCAGGGCACGCTCGGTAGACTTGGAAATGAACCTGCTCAGTGCAGCCACGCATCCAGTCAAACGCCTCATGTCCTTGACTGTCTTGGGTGCTTGAATTTGCTCGATAGCCTTGATCTTGTCGGGGTTGGCCTCTATTCCTCGAGGAGACACAGAGAAGCCAAGTAGCTTGCCGGAGGGAACTCCAAACACACACTTTTCCGGGTTCAGCTTCAAGTTGATCTTGCGCAGATCAGCAAAGGTTTCTTCCAAATCCTGGATGAGGGTTGATCCATCCTTGGTCTTGACCACAATATCATCCATGTAAGCTTCAACATTTCTGTGCAGCTGGGACTCAAAGCCAATCTGTACTGCTCTTGCAAAAGTCGATCCAGCGCTCTTTAACCCGAAGGGCATCCGTACAAAGCAGTACGTGCCACATGGGGTTATGAATGCGGTATTCTCTTCGTCTTCCTTGGACATGAAGATCTGGTGGTATCCAGAGTAGGCATCCAGAAAGCAAAGCAGGTCACACCCGAAAGTGGAATCCAGATTCTGGTCGATGCGCGGCAAGGGGAACAGGTCCTTCGGGCATGCCTTGTTTAGATCTGTGAAGTCTACGCAAAGCCTCCATTTCCAATTCGCCTTGCACACCACCACTGGATTTGCTAACCATGTGGGATGTAACACTCCCCTGACCAAACCAGCTGCTTCAAGCTTCTTGATCTTCTCGGCAATAAACTTTTGCCGCTCCAAAGCTTGCTTCCGGACCCTCTGCTTGACGGGCCGGGCATGCGGGCAGACAGCAAGGTGGTGCTCAATTACCTCCCTGGGAACACCGGGGATATCAGATGGTTGCCAGGCAAACACATCGATATTCGCCCGCAGGAAGGCAACTAGTGCGCTTTCCTATTTGTCATCAAGGGTGGCACTGATAGTGAAGGTACTATCAGTGCCAGCCAGCCCTGTCGGGACCTTCTTCACAACAGGTGCAGCAGCTTTGGACCTCTTGCTATTGGAACTCTCCGGCAAGTCATCAACAGGCGCAGCATACTCCGAAGAGGCATGCTTCCCGGATTCCTTGCTGGCATCCTTCCTAGCTCTCTTCATTTTCTTACTTTCCTTGGTGGGAGTAGCGGTTTCTGCAGCCACAACAGCGACCACCTCCCGGTACATCTTGTCCACGCATATGACTACGTCCTTCTGATTTGACGGAATGGAAATGACTCCTATCGGCCCTGGCATCTTCAAGGTGTTGTTGGCGTACTGGGATGCCGCCATGAACTTGGCCAGAGCTGGGCGACCAAGGATTCCGTTGTACGGCAAGGGGAGGTCAACCACGTCAAACACAATCTTCTCAGTCCGGTAGTTTAACTCCCCTCCGAACGTCACTGGCAGCGTGATCTTTCCCTTAGGACGACTCCTGCCGGGGTTGATTCCTTGGAACGTGCCAATAACCTCGAACTCCCCATCTGCTAACTGAAGTTTGCTGATGACCTTTGGAGATATCAGATTCAACCCGGCCCCGCCGCCAACCAACATCTTTGTGACTTTGAGGTTGCGTATTGTTGGTGAGACCAACAACGGCAAGCACCCTACCGCGGTGGTGCGGTCAGGGTGATCCTCTTCGTCAAAGATGATGGACGTGCGGGACCACTTGAGTGGCTTCCGAGAATCTTCCGCTGGCTCCATGGCATTGACTTCATGCACCCACTGTTTAAGTTGGCAGTGAGAGGAGTGCAGAGATGCACCCCCGTCAATGCACATGGCGTCAGTGGCTTTCTGGAACTCTTGCTCACTGGTTTCCTCTTCATCTCCTCCATCACTCTCATCATTGCAATCCTCCTTCTTACGGCCTCTGGCGGGCTTCCCTTGGGACTGCGGAGCCTTGCCGGGGCGACTTACCCCGCTGCCTCAGTCCTTCCCGCCAGCACCATCCTGGTTTTTCTCTTTATCACACTTCTCATAGTCAGCCCTCTGCAACTTGACGAGCTGCTCAACCTGATGACACTCCTGAAGGTCGTGGCCCTTGGTCCTATGGATTTTGCAGTATGACCCATCACCCTTCCCAGTCTTCTCAGCAGCCGCGGCCGCCCTGCAGTCAGTGCACATGGCAACCTCCTTACCGGGGGACTCGGCCTTGGTCTTCTTGCCGGTACTATGTGTGCTTGATACTTCGACGGCCATCACAACTTTTTCCTTGCGCTTCTTATTGCGTTTCTTGTTCTTCTTCTTCTGACTGGTGGCCTTGTCGTCATCGTCTGAATCGATGTCGATGCCATCCTCTTCACCGGGAAGTCGCCTTCCCTCCTCTATGCGAGCACACTTATCCACCAGAGTGTATAACTCATTCACAGTCTTGGGCAGTTGCACGTGCATTTTGGAACGTATCCTGCGGTTGCGCATGTTGGACTGGAATGCGGCTATCACAGCTGCCAGGTGGATATCTGGGATGTTCCTGTGCACTCAACTGAACCTTTGCATGTACTTCCGCGGACTTTCTCCTTCATTCTGTGGGAGGAGCTGCAGATCGTTGGGCCGCCCTGGTTCTTGGTGGCCGCCCGTAAGGCGCCAACAAACTCATGGCACAGGTCAGCCCAGGTCGAAATGGATTTCTCTGGCAGGTGCATTAGCCAAGACCTCACATTTGGCTTGAGTGCCAAAGGGAAGTAGTTGGTGAACACCTTCTCATCTCTTCCCCCGGCAGTCTGAACAGCGATGGTGTAGATGCTCAGGAACTTTGTCAGGTTCAATCTCCCATCATACTTCTCTGGTATCTCTGGCTTGAACGTGCGGGAAGATGGCCAACGGACTTGCCGCAGTTCACGAGTGAAGGCGGGGCACCCAACCTTGGAAGGTAGGTACCCACCCTCACCGGGTGCAGGCTCGTCGACGTCGGGGCCATTGCACCTATCAGACTGGCGGTGGGTGTCGCGGCACCGCTTGATGGTGACGAGCGCGTCTTCCCCTCACCTGTCTTCTGGGGCCTGCCGCTGGTCTCGACGTGCTCGAGGGCCGGACGAAGCCATCGAGACATCGTCGGGTTCTTGATCGCGTGGCTCCGGTCATGGCCCCTACGCAGGCTACCACGGAGGGGACTGCACCATGGGGGTGGTCCCTTCGGCACGGCTAGCAGCGCGGGCCGTTGTCGTCGCCTGGGGAGGCCGTGGTGGGCCAGCTCGCTGAGATCCTCCTGCCTCGGCAAAACCAATCAGGCTCTGAATGGTGGCTCTCCACTCATCCATCTGATCGGCTGCCGGCAGAAATCTCAACAGCAGCTGGGCCTGCGCCATAGCCTCCAAAGCGGTGCTTGGCATGGATGACGACATAGACCGTAGCATCGCCTGGCTCCTCATGGTGCCGGTAGTAGCTGCACCGTGTTCTCGTCATCGTGAGCCCATCGCCAGGGTGGCATAGTGACGAGGTGGAGGCGCTTGAGGGCCAGCGGCTCCGTTTAGCGCATCGGCTGGGGCATCTCGTTCTAGGTGTGGCGCACGCCCTATGGCCGCGCCCGCGGTGGGTGCGGCCGGAGAGTTGCGATTTGCCCCAGAGCGAGTGCCACCGCTGTGGTTGTGCCCTTCAGTTGGGCGGAGAGGTGCAGACGGAATGATTTCACCACCCGTACCTCGTGGAGCATGGCCGCTGGGATGCTATTGGTGATGTCCTTCCCCGGTGCCTTCTGCCCTCGTTTCAGCCGTAGGGGAGGTGGGGACGACGCCTACTGCGCCAGCCACGTCCCCCGCAGCGTCCCTGTTTCCGTGCGTCCCCGTAGCCCCAGCGGCATTGACGGCCATGTGTGACGGGGCCTTCGAAGTGGACGGATGGGCTGCAACACCGGGCTTCTTCTTGGGCGCCATGGATGATGGAGCCGTCAATGAAGAAGATGATGAAAATGACACTCTGCGTACGCTTCTCGGGTTCGCGCAAGCACAGCCGCCTACCTGGCGCGCCAAAGATGTCTTGGGAAACCACGGCCACCTATGGGGCCATCAGGCCCATGTGGTTCGGCAGGGGGGATGAGCACATTGCACAAAGAGCCACCTGGCAGCTTGCTTCATCTCTTGCCGGCGCCCCGCGCCGAGGGTCGTGCAGGGGCGCGTCGCGCTATTGGTGCAACAAACCCCCGGGTGTGTTGCCCGGACTGTACACAGGCTCAAGAGCAAGGTTACGACATTCAAGACAAGGCCAAGCAGAAGAGATGGCTCTTTGAGAAATCAAAGGGTGGATCAAGAAGACCAAGACCAACCAAATAAGCAAGATATCACTAAGGAAAAACCTCCCTTGCCGGGCAGGCGAGCTTGGCGGGGTCGAGGTTACCCCAAGACAAGCCTCAAGACTCCCCCGGCAGGCTTGCCGGGGACGCCAAGGGCGGATTACCCAGCCAAAGCTCCACCGCTCCACCTCACAGCAACGCAAGTCACCCATCGGTGCGGTGTCAAGCCCCCAAGTGACTAAGTGGCTGTTACTTGGTCCGTGGCAGGCCATTTGTGAGGAAGATCATCCCTAAATGACACCCCTCCAGGCGACATGTCGCGCGGGCAGGCGAAAAGGTGGCTGAATGGCACGGCAAGGCTTGCCGGGCTATGCCATGATGTGACACTAAGCGGCGCCTTTAATGCACCCTGTCCTATCTGCAGAGTTAGGTATGATAGCACTGCGGCTATCTAATCAGTGCATAATGACTGTTTTGCCATTGTGGTGACCCCTTGACCTATAAAAGGAGCGTCGTGGCTACCTTAGAAAGGATTCGGACCCTTGTACGCTCGTACGCGCGTAGCTGCTCTAGCCCCGAGGCAACCTTGCCGGGCTAGAGCGTTGCGTCTCCACCACGGTCCTTCCATTAATCCACCAAAGTAGGAGTAGGGTTTTACGCCTCGTGGCAGCCCAAACCTGGGTAAAACTGCACCTGTCATCGTTGTCGTGCTGCTCTGTGCTTTCCGCTCTTTGTGCAATGCGCTCTTCCCCCTTGCCGAACCACAAGGGGCCGATGGCCCCATAGTTGACCATGTGATACCATGACATCTTTGGCGTGCCAGGTAGGGGGGCAGCGCTTGCGCAAACCCGAAGGTGTAAGCAGCGCGTCATCTTCATCATCATTTTCTTCATCAACGACTTCATCATCCATGGCGCCCAAGAAGAAATCCAGTGCTTCAGCTCACCCATCCACCTCGAAGGCCCCCTCGCATGCGGCCACTAATGCCGTGGGGGCTGCAGGGGAACATGGGAACGCCGACGCCGCGGGGAACGTGACTGGCGTAGGCGGCGCCATCACCGTTCCCCCTATGGCCGAAGCAGGAGCAGGAGGCATCGGAGGAGGGCGACACCAACAACACCCCGGCGGCCATGTTGCACAAGGTACTGGTGGGGAGAATATTCCATCTCTGCCTCCCCACCTCACCGAGGGACACAGCTGCAGGGGTGGTGCTCGCCCTGATGCGGATTGTAACCTCCTAGCTGCCCCACCATGGGTGCGGCTACAGGGCCCATGCCACCCCCAGGACAAGCTAGCCAAGACGATTCGCTGAATGGGGTCGTCAACCCCCAAGCGCATCCGCCTCGTCGTCATGCCGCCCTGGTGACTGGCTCGCGGTGGCGAGAACATGGCACCACCACTACAGGCACCATCAGAAGTCGGGCGACGTCGCGATCTGCATCATCGTCCATGCCAAGCACCGCTTCGTAGGCCATGGCGCGGGCCCAGCTCTTGTTGAGATTTCCGCCAATGGCCAATCAAATGGACGAGTGGAGGGCCACTATCCAGAGCTTGATTGGTTTTGCTGAGGCGGGAGGATCACAGCAGGCAGGCCCGCCACGGCCTCCACCAACGGCGGCAACGGCCCAAGCCGCTGGCTGCACCGAGGGAGCCGTTCCGACGGTGCAGTCCCCTTCATGACAGCAAGCGCAGGGGCCGCAGGCAAGGCCACACAACCAAGAACCCGATGACGTATCAATGGCTTCATCTGATCCTTAGGCACGTCAAGACCAGCGACTGGTCCTGGAAGACAGGCAGAGGGAAGACGCGTGTGTCACCATCGAGCGACACCGCGACACCCGCCACCAGTCTGATAGGCGCATTGGCCCCGACGTCGACGAACCCATGCCCGGTGGGGGCGGGTACCTGCCTTTCGAGGTTGGGTGCCCCGCCTTCACTCGTGAGCTGCGGCATGTCCGTTGGCCATCTGCCCGTACGTTCAAACTAGAGATACCAGAAAAGTACGATGGAAGATTTAACCCGGCAGAGTTCTTGAGCATCTACACCATCATTGTTCAAGCTGCCGGAGGAAGCGACAAGAGGGTGTTCGCCAACTACTTCCCTTTGGCACTCAAGCCAAACGTGAGGTCGTGGCTGATGCACTTGCCAGAGAACTCCATCTCGACCTGGGCTGATCTGTGCCTTGAGTTTATTGGCACCTTCACGGGCGGCCATCAAGAACCAGGGCAGCCCAGCGACTTGCAGCTCCTCCCACAGAAGGAAGGAGAGCATTTGCAGAAGTATATGCAGAGGTTCAGCCGGGTGCACAGGAGCATTCCAGGCATCCAACCAGTAGCTGTGATAGCTACGTTCCAGTCCAACATGCACAATCATAGGATACGTTCCAAAATGAAAGTTCGGTTGCCTAAGACTGTGAATGAGCTATACACTCTGGCAGACAAGTGTGCCCAAACAGAGGAGGGGAGGTGACTCCCCGGTGAAGAAGATGGCATCGACATTGACTCAGAGGACGATGACGACGCCACCAATCAGAAGAAGAAGAATAAGAAACGCAACAAGAAGCGCAAGGATAAATTAGTGATGGCTGTTGAAGGAGCGAGTGCTCCTAGTCCCGGCAAGAAGGCCAAGACCGAGGCTCCCGGCAAGGAAGTTGCCGTGTGCGCTGGCTGCCAGGAAGCCACGGCTGCCGAGAAGGCTGGGAAGGCTGACGGGCCATACTGCAAGATCCATCGGACTAAGTGACACGATCTTCAAGAGTCTCATCAAGTTGAGCAGCTCGTCAAGCAGCAGAAAGCTGAGTACGAGAAGCATGACAAAGAGAGAGACCAAGATGGTGCTGGCGGGAAGGGCCGAGGTGGCAGAGAAGGTCACCCCGGCAAGGCCCCTCAGTATCAAGGGAAACCGGCCAGAGGCCGTGAGAAGAAGGAATGCGATGATGGGAGTGATGAAGGAGATGAAGAGGAAACTAGCGAGCAGGAGTTCCAGAAGGCCACTGACGCCCTGTGCATTGACGGATGTGCATCCTTGCACTCCTCTCACCGCCAGCTCAAACAGTGGGCACGCGAGGTCAATGCCGTGGAGCCAGCAGCAGATTTTCGAAAGCTGCTCAAGTGGTCCCGCACGCCCATCATTTTTGATGAAGAGGATCACCCTGACCGCACCACTGCGGTAGGATGTTCGCCATTGTTGGTTTCACCAACGATTCGCAACCTCAAAGTCACAAAGATGTTGGTTGACGGTGGGGCCGGGTTGAATCTGATATCTCCCAAGGTCATCAGCAAGCTCCAGATAGCAGATGAAGAACTCAAGGTTACCGGTACTTTCCAAGGCATCAACCCCGGCAGGAGTCGTCCTAAGGGGAAGATCACACTGCCGGTAATGTTCGGGGGGGGGGAGCTGAACTACCAGACCTAGAAGATCGTGTTTGATGTGGTCGACCTCCCCCTGCCATACAATGGATTCCTTGGCCCCCCTGCCCTGGCAAAATTCATGGCGCATCCCACTATGCCTACAACACTGTAAAGATGCTAGGACCAATGGGCGTCATTTCCATTCCATCAGACAAGAAGGACGCAGTCATATGTGTGGATAAGATGTACCAGGAAGCAGTCGCTGCAGAGGCCGCAGAAGCTACTGCTCCCGCCAAGGAAAGCAAGAAAGGTAAGAAAGCTAGCAAGGATGCCAGCAAAGAATTTGGGAAGCGCGCCTCTTCGGATTGCGCTGCACCTGTTGATGATTTGCCGGAGAGTTCGAATAGCAAGAGATCAAAAGTTCCTGCGCCTGCTTTGAAGAAGGTCCCGGCAGGGTTGGTTGGCGCTGATGGTACATTTACTATCAGCTCCACCCTTGATGACAAATAGGAAAGCGTGCTCGTTGCCTTCCTGCAGGCGAATGTCGATGTGTTTGCTTGGCAACTATCTAACATCCCCGGTGTTCCCAGGGGGGTAATCGAGCACCACCTTGCTATCTGCCCGCATGCCCGACCCGTTAAACAGAAGGTCTGAAAGCAAGCTTTGGAGCGGCAGCAGTTTATTACCGAGGAGATAAACAAACTCGAAGCTACTGGTTTGGTCAGAGGAGTATTGCATCCAACTTGGTTGGCGAATCCAGTGGTGGTGCGCAAGGCGAATGGGAAATGGAGGCTTTGAATAGATTTCACAGATCGAAATAAAGCATGCCCGAAGGACCCATTACCCTTGCCGCGCATTGATCAGATTGTGGATTCCACCTCTGGATGTGACCTACTTTCCTTCTTGGATGCCTACTCCGAGTACCACCAGATTTTCATGTCTGAGGAAGACGAAGAGAAGACCGCGTTTATAACCCCATGTGGCACGTAGTGCTTTGTACATATGCCCTTTGGGTTAAAAAGCGCTGGATCCACTTTCGCAAGGGCAGTACAGATTGGCTTTGAGTCTCAGCTGCACAGGAATATTGGAGCTTACATGGATGATATAGTGGTCAAAACCAAGGATAAATCAACTCTCATTCAGGACATGGAAGAGACCTTTGCAAATCTATGCAAGATCAACATGAAGCTAAACCCAGAGAAGTGTGTGTTTGGTGTTCCTTCCAGCAAGCTGCTTGGCTTCTTTGTGTCCCACCGGAGGGTAGAGGCCAGCCCCGACAAGATCAAGGCAATTGAGTAGAGTCAAGCACCCAAGACAATTAAAGATGTGAGGCGTTTGACTGGATGTGTTACCGCGCTAAGCAAGTTCATTTCCAAGTCCGTCGAACGCGCCCTGCTGTTCTTCAAAATCTTGAAGAAGGCTGGGCCCATGGAGTGGACCCCGGAGGCAGACGCTGCACTGCAGGATTTGAAGACCTATCTTTCCTCTATCCCCACCTTAGTCGCTCCAAAACCACAAGAATCATTGTTGTTATACTTAGCGGCAACCAATCAAGTGGTTCGCGCAGCGCTGGTGGTGCAGCGGGAAGTAGATGAAGAAGCAGCTGCAACTGCCGTCCCCTCTGGAGGAGGAAGTGAACTCGCCACGGCAAGGTCAAAGGCAGATCAGAACAAGGAGGAGCGGGGTAATGGCGACAGCTCCAAGGTCGCAGCAAGGAAGAAAGTGTTGCAACGACCAGTGTACTTCGTTAGCTCCCTGTTGTAGGGGGCTAGGTCTAGATACTCTGGTGTGCAAAAGTTGATTTTTGGCCTCATCATGGCCTCAAGGAAACTGCGCCACTACTTCCAAGCCCACGAGATCACGGTTGTCACCCGCTTCCCCTTGCAACGCATACTGAGGAACCTTGAGGCCACTGGCAGGATAGTGGAATGGGCTTTGGAGTTATCCAGCTTTGGTTTGAAGTTTGAGAGCACGTCAACCATTCAGAGCAGAGCACTGGCGGAGTTTATTGCGGAATGGACGCCTACCCCTGACGAAGACGTGTTGGAGACAGTGATCCCTAGCAAGGAAGTGCCCCAAGAGTGGATCATGTACTTTGATGGTGCCTTCTCCCTACAAGGTGCAGGAGCTGGCACGCTTCTTCTTGCTCCCTCTGGGGAGCACCTCAAGTACGTGGTTCAAATGCATTTCCCCCGGGACAGGGCTACCAACAATACAGCAGAATATGAAGGACTCCTTGCCGGGCTCAGGATCGTAACAGAACTGGGAATCAAGAAGTTGATCATTTGTGGAGATTCGCAAGTTGTGGTGAGGCAAGTGAACAAGGATTATCAAAGCCCATTGATGGAGGCATACGTCGAGGAAGTGAGAAAGTTGGAGGAGCGCTTTGATGGATTGCAAACAGAGCACATACCGCGTGCGGAAAACAACATTGCTGATCATATATCAAAGTGCGCTGCGCAAAAACTCCATGTGGAACCAGGGACTTTTGTTCTCCATCTGACTCAACCCTCCGTATCCCCGGCAACAATAGCCAGGAGGAGGAGGAAACTGGACTCCGGCAAGCCTCTCCGGACAGAGCACCCCGAAGCCCCCGGCAGAGAGCTTGGCGGGAACAACTCCCCTTCGATCGGTGAACTGCACCCTCCCGCCAAACTACCAATCTCTGCGGTCGAGGAGTGCGCTCCCACGAATGAGGAGGTGCCGCTGGTACTCGTTGCCGAGCCTCAGGCTCCAACTTGGGCGCGGCACATAGTCCATTTTCTCCAAACAGGAGAACTTCCCGAAGAGCAAGAAGAAGCTGAAAGAGTAGCCCGGAGGGCCAATATGTATCAGTTCGTTGATGACACGCTATACAGAAGAAGGCCCAACAGAGTGAAATTGAAGTGCATTTGCCGGGAAGAAGGAAAGGAACTGTTGGCAAAGATACACAAGGGTATATGCGGATCGAGGGCCCTGGTTGGAAAAGCCTTCCGGCAAGGTTTTTACTGGCCCACGGCCCTCCAAGATGCAATTGAGCTAGTCACCAAATGTGAAGCCTGCCAGTTCCACTGCAAGAATATCCATCAGCCTGCTCAAGCTCTCCAGACGATCCCTTTGTCATGGCCCTTCTCGGTCTGGGGGCTCGACATCTTGGGCCCCTTCCCCCGTGCTACCAGGGGCTTTGAGTTCTTGTTCGTTGCTATTGACAAGTTCACAAAGTGGCCAGAGGTGGAGCCCGTGAGGAAGGTGACTGCACAGTCAGCTATCAAGTTCTTGAAAGGATTGGTGTGTCGTTTCGGAGTACCCGCGAGGATCACCAATGACAATGGCACCCAATTCACAAGCCGCGCCTTCATGCAATACGTTCATGCCCTCGGAAGCAAAGTCTCATTTGCCTCTGTTGCCCATCCCAGAAGCAACGGACAAACTAAGAGGGCAAACGCTGAAGTGCTGTGAGCACTCAAGACAAGAACATTTGATAGGCTGCAGAAGTGCGGCAAGCAATGGATCGACGAGTTGCCGGTGGTTCTTTGGTCCCTCCGTACGACACCAAATCGAGCTACCGGGCAGACTCCCTTCTCCCTAGTCTATGGGGCAGAAGCAGTTATCCCCACGGAACTCATATACGGATCACCTCGAGTGCTTGCCTATGATGAAGTAGCGCAGGAACAGCACCGGCGTGAAGACGATGTGCTACTTGAGGAGAACCGTCTCCGGGCTGCTACGCGTGTTGCACGCTACCAGCAAGCCCTGCGTCGCTATCACAGCCGCAGGGTTCATGCCCGGAGCCTTGAGGAAGGTGGCCTTGTCCTTAGGCATGTTCAGTCCGCCAAGGGTGCAAACAAGTTGACGCCAAAGTGGGAAGGCCCTTATCGGGTAGTATGAGTCACCAGACCCGGCGCAGTCCATCTGGAGATCGGAGATGGCATTCAGTTGCAAAACTCATGGAATATTGAGCATCTCCGTAAGTTCTACCCGTAAGGCATGGCTATCGGGCCCTGCCCGGTAGCCACCCTTTTGTACAAGCCTTGCCGATGTTGCATGTAACCCCTTGTACAAAGCCAGGCACAGACCCTGAGCAACAGATGAATAAATGAAGCGCTGGGGGCCCCCGACAAGATTGCATGCATGCATAAGCATATCATGAGCATAGCATGATCATGTAGATGAGGTTGCATGTAGCACTGTTTTCATCTGCACTAAGTTGGAGGGTTCTTGCCGTGGACATGATCCCCGAAGAGAAGAAATGAAGACAAGCCTACACAGCGATCCCGGCAAGCCAAACAGATAAGTTTTTTCTTATCCATACCTGCTCTGTAAGGTAAAAACTTGTGCATATGAAAACCTCGCTACCTTCGAAACATAGGTGCTCCCATCCTTTGTCCCGAACATTGCTTCGGACAAGGTGGTCGCAGTTGCCTTTGATGGAGAGGGTTCGACGAGGGGCCGGTCCCTTTTTATAGTTTTATGCCCGGCAGGCCTTGCCCCACGGCAGCGAACTAAGGGTACCGGCAAGATAGTTTACCAGGGGAAACTTGTTTACTTGAACGTATAGAGGCACCTCACCCTTCTATGGACATGATACATGCACAAGTACCCGGCAAGACTTGTCTTTTTCATTAATATGCTAAGGAAGTTTACATAATTTAGACTAAACTTTGGCAAGTGCCTACATGTTTTAGACTGAAAAAAAATAAGTGCCCCGTAATCCCTTTCTTGTCCCTCTCCTCCTAGGCACTACGGTGGGAGGTGAAGAAGGCAAAAGGAGCGCCTGGGCAGAAGCCCAGCCTGACCCCGTCAGGCCCCGTGGCAAGGAGCTTGACAAGATCGGGAGGGCGCGGGTGAAGGTGATGGTGAAGAGAACGGCGGAAGGGTCCCCCTGGCCACCGCCACCAGGGCCAGCAGGACACGGCAGGGCAAACAAAGCTGCAGCCCGAGAGGAAGCCTGCCGGGGTCCAGTTGGAAGGCTGCTGGAGGAGCCGAGGGCACCACCCCCACCTCTGCATCCAACTCCCCGACAAATCGCCTTGCCAGGAAGGAGATGCAGGTGCAGATGATGGTGCTGCCGCCTGGCGGTGATGGTGCGGCTGGTGTTCAGCTGGAGTCGGAGCCGTCGTCCTCCTCGTCGGTGACATCGTCATCGCCATCGCTGTCCTTCTCATCTCTATCGCTCGAGGAGGAGCTTTCGTCGTCGGTCGAGCTCTCCACGCAGCACCCTAAGCGAGCACCCGAAGACCTTGATGGAGAGAAAATCGGCCTCCATTAGTTGAAAATGGAGGACGTGTCCCTGCGACAACGTGTAGGCGCGAGCAAAGGTCTTCCAGCCGCGTCGGAAGAGCATAACATGAGGAGCGGGGAAGTCCACATCCACCCCCATGCTGCCATTGCAGTAACCCCTCATGTGCAGCTTCAACGCGCGTGGCTATTCAAGCTCCATCACCCTCGCAAATGGAGTAGGGAGGCAGAGGCGGCCGCGTGGGGGCTTGTACAGCCTGATGACGAATTCCAGCGGCTGGTCTCTGATGGGGCCCTCCGTTGGGGGTTGAGCGGCCGGCGGAGGGGTGGCCCGAGCGCCTCCTCGCCCTCCTCGACCCCGAGCACCACGACGGCCGCGACCTCGCCCCCTCCTACCTCCTCTCGTAGCGGGCTCCGCCCCTGCATCTTCGGCGGGAGGAGGGAGGTGCTGTCGAGTAGAAGCCCTCGTCGCCACTACTAGGGTGCCACTGCGTCCTATTCCCCTCAACATGATGAAGAAACGACACCAGAAGGAAGAAGAAGGGAATGGATATGAGCCTGCATCCCCGCCCGCATCCCCTTTTATAAGGAAAATGAGGCCGGGGGCTGGCTCCCTACTCTGCGGGAGCGACCGCCCCGCTCCGCCAATTCGGCTCCCTCCCACGCCACCAACGGCTCATGGAATCGAGGCTGACCCCGTGCGCCAATCCATGGCATCCGGATTTCTGCCCTGGCACGCATTTCCATGCTCTCCGCGTCCACCACCAACCCAGCACAATGCATGCTGGACACGTGGCAGAAATGGCAGAAGCGGGGAAGATAGCGGAATGGCAGTTATCACCCCGTGAACGTGGGGCGTGGGTAGCCCACGGATCGTGGCTTACTAACCTCCCCACTACGTCTCGCACGACGTGCGGAAAAACCAGAAACTAACTCCAGCACAGGTTAATGGAGAAGCAAAGAAGATCTCAAAGAACGAGCTACCACAACCCGCTCGCCTGTGTACTAGACAGGGCCTACCCCGAGGATGCTCCGCAGCGCGTTCAGGCCAGGCCCGGGGGCTCCTGTCAGTGCAACAAACACCGAGGTGTGTTGCCCAGACTGTACACAGGCTCTAGAGCAAGGTTACGACATTCAAGACAAGGCCAAGCAGAAGAGATGGCTCTTTGAGAAATCAAAGGGCAGATCAAGAAGACCAAGACCAACCAAATAAGCAAGATATCACAAAGGAAAAACCTCCCTTGCCGGGCAGGCGAGCCTGGCGGGGTCGAGGTTACCCCAAGACAAGCCTCAAGACTCCCCCGGTAGGCTTGCCGGGGACGCCAAGGGCGGATTACCCAGCCAAAGCTCCATCGCTCCACCTCACAGCAATGCAAGTCACCCATCGGTGCGGTGTCGAGCCCCCAAGTGACTAAGTGGCTATTACTTGGTACGTGGCAGGCCATTTTTGAGGAAGATCATCCCTAAATGACACCCGTCCAGGCGACGTGTCGCGCGGACAGGCGAAAAGGTGGCTGAATGGCACGGCAAGGCTTGCCGGGCTACGCCATGATGTGACACTAAGCGGCGCATTTAATGCACCCTGTCCTGTCTGCAGAGTTAGGTATGATAGCACTGTGGCTATCTAATCAGTGCATAATGACTGTTTTGCCATTGTGGTGACCCCTTGACCAATAAAAGGAGGGCCGTGGCTACCTTAGAAAGGATTCGGACCCTTGTACGCTAGTACGCGTGTAGCTGCTCTGGCCCAGAGGCGACCTTGCCGGGCTAGAGGCTGTGTCTCCGTGATGGTCCTTCCATTAATCCACCAAAGCAGGAGTAGGGTTTTATGCCTCGCGGCGGCCTGAACCTGGGTAAAACTTCCCGTGTCATCATTGCCGTGTTGCTCTGTGCTTTCCGCTCTTTGTGCAATGCGCTCTTCCCCCTTGCCGAACCACAAGGGGCCGATGGCCACATAGGTGGCCGTGTGATACCACGACACACGCCTGGGCTTCGGGTCAGCGTTGCACCGAGGAGGAGGAGGAGGCATGCCATGAGCCACGTCACCCGCCTGGGATGGCGGGGGAGGCAGCGAGCGGGACGGCGCAGGAGCCTCGCCGGCGGCGTTGACGAGCTGAGCGATGTGGTCGAGCCAGTCATTGGCGGGGCGATAACACAGGAGCTCGCGCGCCATGAGCAGTCCAGGCTGCACGTTCGCTAGCCCACGGCGAGCGTGGGAGGATGATGCCGTGGCCGGGGTGGGAGATGGAGTTGCGGTGCGGCCATCATGCTACACGGAAGATGTCAGCGACGAATCCTGCTGCTCGCGAGCAGCAGGGTCAGTGGCTGTGTTAGCCACGGGGGAGTCAGAGCGGCGAGGAGCGCCGTTGCCCACGGGCGCCGTCTGAGCAACACGAGCGGCCCGGCGCTCGGCATGGACACGGCGAGTGTCGGCCATGGGAGCGATGGGACGGAGGGGAAACGAGTGATGGGAGGAGGACCTCGACACGCCCCTACCTGGCGCGCCAAATGTCGGATTTAGGGCTCCGCACAATACTAGGGAAAACCTTATACACAGAACCTTACTAGCAGCGCGGTTCAAAACTAGGCGCTACTGCTACTTATAAGTAGCGCGCTTAAAAAAACTGCGCTACTACCATCCTCGTAGCAGTAGCGCGTTAGAAAAAAACAGCGCTACTACTACAAATGCCACGACGTTGTCGCCGGAGTAGGTTTAGTAGTAGCGCCTGTTTTCTAAGAGCGCTACTGCTATTGATCTTAGCAGTAGCGCTTTTCCCTAAAGAGCGCTACTGCTAAGGCAGCGCGGTTCTTCTCCGCCCGCCCGCCCGCCCCTCACTCTCCCCCCTCCACTCCCTCCTCCATCCCCTCCTTCACCCCGTCGTCCGCCGCTGCCGCATTGTCGCCAGCTGCTGCCGCCGTCGCCCCCTCCCTCCTACATCCCCTCCCTCCTCCATCCCCTCACCTCCTCCACTCCCTCCACCGTTCTCCAGCCCTAGGGGGGATCCCTCAGCCTTGCTCTCCCGCCATCCCTCCTCTTTCTCCCCCCCCCGCTCCTGTCCCCGCCCACCAGGTAGCTCCTCCTCCTCCCCCCTCCTTCCCCTTCCGCCTCCTCCCTCCTTCCTCCCCTCCTCCCTCCCTCCCTTGTCTCTGTTCTTGTAGAATGTAGGTAATTTAAATGTAGATTTTAGAATGTAGACATTGTAGAATGTAGTTTTTTTAATAGAATAATTTTTTTAGATTATTTTAGGTGTTTTGAATAGAATAGGAAATTTTAGGTCTTTTTTATTTATAGTAAGTGCTTAATATAACTAGTTCTGTTTATAGTAAGTGCTTAATAGAACTAGTTTATTTATAGTAAGTGCTTAATAGAACTAGTTTATTTAGTAAGTAGTTAATAGAACTAGTTTATTTAGTAAGTGCTTAATAGAACTAGTTTGTTTATGCAGAAATTAAGTATTTGCCCCTGCCTCGTCCCCGCAGTCGTCCCCATCGCCGACCCCTTAAGACCTCTAGGTGAGAATAGCCAAATCCCCATGTTGTTGATATAGATGATAATGTGTTGTAAATGTCGATGATGAAAATGCTAGTGCTAGTCGCCATGTCATTGATGTCGATGATGATGCATTCTGAATATAGATGATGATGATGATGATGCATTCCGAGTGGCCTATGTTTTGCCGGAATGTTGATTCGCTTCCGTCCCGGCAAATTTCAGGCGCTCGATATGTCCTGTCTTTAGCAAAGGTCATGCCGAAATTTTTCAAGAATTTTAGCATGACTTGTGCTACAATTTAGGGCATATCGAGTGCTTGTGATTTGCCAAAATAGGAATTCAATGATATTTTGGCAAAACATAGGTCATTTTTTCTATGTCATTGCTCGATATATGGAACGTGTTGACTTTAGGTCTGTTTCGGCTCCTTGTGTGTCTTTCAGTGAGGGAGGGTGTCCACCATATATATATTTGAGAGAGGAAGAATGCCGACTGTTGTCGTGGGGGTCGCTTCTCCTTCTTTTCCTTGTGCTAGATATTTGTAATGCACTAGGGAAAGGAGGAGTAGCGACCATCACCGACGGTCGCAATATTAGAGAGGGAGTGCCACCATATACGTGAGATGAGAGTTTAGGAAGGAAGACTCGACAGACCTAAATTCATCCCGTTGCATATTGAGTAATAGTGATCTGTGTGTTGAGTTTCCTGGTAGTTGCCTTCGATCGATTTTTGATTAATGTTTCAACTATGAACATAGGAAATGTCTGACGACGAAAAGGATTTTGGTATGTGCGAATACTGCGAAGACGAGCGCGGCCTGTGCGACAGAAATTTCTTAGTTGGTGGTAGGCGCTTCAGCATCAAGCTGGATGAGACCTTCGAAGTGGATACAGTAAGTCACAACGACAAGTCTTTTTTCGTAATTAAGCATGACTTCTACTTCTTTTGCTTCAGCTTACAATTTTAATTTTTTACTATTCTACTAGCGTATCCCCTGCCATGCAAGAATTTATGTCTTGGATAAGATTGGTTTTAGTCCTATGGAAACTATGGAGGTAAAGAGAGTTCACTTGAGGACCGAGCATGGTTATACTTTTGCCGCAAAATTATACAATGCAGACACCTACACCTATTTTGAATGCAAAAATTGGAGATCACTATGCAAGGCTTATGCATTTGAGCCTGATATGCTTATCACCTTTGATATTCGTCCGGAAGATGATATTGAAGGTAATATTGACATCTGGGTCGATGTGCAGACGCCTCCAGTTCTACCATTATGTGAGTTTCTCAACCATATTTATGTCTTGGATATTGTTTATTCAAAAATAGTTGACAACTAATTTCTATTGACAGCTTATTTCCATTCAAGCAAACATGTCCGGCGCTTGGTAGCATGACCTACTACTATCCTGGGGCTGAACTAAACTGCGAGGAGATAAGTCATTATGTTTCATGGCTTGAGGATCTTGATACTGTCAAGACAAATTATTTTCCTGGACTTGAAAATCTTAGTACTCAAAACGTGCGACCACTAGCGTGCGTATTGAACTACGGTCACATCTATTTAGGAAAGATGGTAAAATTTTTACTATTTGTCCTCAGTGCATCTTTTGCATACATTATTTTTTAAGCTAAACTTCATTGCTAAGTATGTTACTATGATGTTCTTCAATAGGGACTCCCGATGATAGTTGTGCCTCATTGGATCGAGCCTAAAGGTCGAATGGCAATGGTTAGCTTACGGCCAAGACATCCTACATTGCACATGAGTGCATTCAGGATTTCTAAAAGCGAGCAAGTCTTAATAGTGAAAGACTGGAGCAACATTGTGAAGGATCGCAGAGAAGTACTAGGGGGCAGCAATCAGAAGCGCAGCCCATAATTAGGAGACAGGTTCATCTACATGCTCCAATATGATGAAGCAGGAGTGCTACACATGTTCTATGCTATTTTACCTGAGAGAGGGCAGCAGGAGTGATTAGCTAGCTAGAATGAGTTTGAAGATGATGATGTGCTACACTATGACTATGATGATTAAATAGCTAGTGTTGGTGGTAATGACTATGATGATTATTATTAGCTAGTGTTGGTGGTGATTAGATAGCTACACTATGACTATGATGATTAAATAGTGTTGGTGGTAATGACTATGATGATCATTATCTAGTGTTGTTGGTGATGATATGATGCAAGAGTTTTTATATTAATATGATGATGATGATGATGATGAGTTATTATATCATTGGGTGAAAGAACCTTGGATTAGTTTCAAGTGGATGGATCCTAAGTGATCAAGTTATGGATTATCGTGATAATCCATGACTTGGTCACTTAGGATCCATCTACTTGAAACTAATCTGCGGTTGTTTCACCTAGTGATTTAATAACTCATTATAATGTAAAAACAATCTCTAAATTGTTACTGTATGAAAACTTGTATAAAGGTGTATGAATACGACATAAAATAAAAAAGAAATAGAATACGGAATAATAGTAGTAGCGCGGGAATTGAGAGGCGCTACTAGTAATTACCAGTAGCGCCTTCTGGAGGAAGCGCTACTACTAAGTGCATATAGCAGTAGCGCGTGTTAACCAACACTACTGCTAACCTTTAGCTATAGCGCCGTAGCAGTAGCGCGGTCACCCGCGCTACTGGTAGGCCAAAAACCCGCGCTACTGCTAGGCTTTTCCCTAGTAGTGGCAGACCCAAGAAAGGTTCAAACTCTGGGGTGTGTGCGAAGAACTCAACCTATCCAGCCTACCAGCTCGTCGCCCCATGGCCTAGCTCGATTCACACGAACAAGGAAGAAGGAGAACACGACAGTTTACCCAGGTTTGGGCCACCTTGCGGTGTAAGACCCTACTCCTGCTTTGTGGTGGATTGGCCTCACGAGGGGCTGAGGATGAACTAGTACAAGGGATGAACAACCTCGCGAGGTTTGGGGGTGAGAGAATGAGTCGACCCCTTCTACAGTGGTGGCTAACCTATATTTATAGTAGCCTCGGTCCTCTTCCCCCAAAACATAGTCGGGAAGGGATCCCAAAGTGGCCAATTTGAAATGGGACAAGTAGTACATCTTATCCTGATGAAAGGTGGTCTTCGCCTGCAAAGCTTCTGGTCGTGACGTAGCGGTGGGCTCGGCGATGACATCCGTCCTGCCGTGCTGGCGGCCTTGGTCTCGTTGCACCAGAATGGAAACCTTTGCCAGATTCCTCGGGAACCCACGCCTGTCCTTGCCTCCTTAGCACCAAAGAGGAAACTGCCTCCTCTACGCCTGCTGGTGCCCGCCTGCCTTGGTCGTCATGGCTTGCGTCATGGTAGCCTCATGAGGCTGGGCTGGGTACCTGCATAGAAATCTCCGCTCCTCAGGAGGCCACCTGGGGAGGCCGCAACTTCGGGAGGTCTTGACGTCGTCCGCCTGGCAAGGGTCTTGTCTTGGTGGTCTTGTAGATGGGCCGTACCAGGCCGTCGATGGAGCCATGCCGTGGGCCGCAGGCAGGCAAGTCTGGGTACCCTGGTTCCCAGAACGCCGACAGTCGACTTCAGTCTAGGGGACGCCGAGTCCACCAACAACGGCATGTCGCCAGGACAAGTCATCGACGTCTGATCTTACACCGGCAAGGCGTAGGGCAGCGTGCCTGTGGCTTTTGTTAATATGCATACTTAGCCTTTGTTTTATAACACTGGTCTTTTGTTAGAGCAATGTTTAGGTCAACTGGCTCTGTTTAATTACTAAAATTGCTGGATTCAGTAAGTGTGGTCTGTGTGCTCTAGGCTCTTTTGTGTACCCAAAATAGCAATCGATGTTAAATTATGCAATGACGTGGATGAGCACAGTACCCACGGAAATTTCCACCAAAATTTGAATGATCAAACTCATTGCATGCGCGTAAAGTAGAAGAATCATTTGCGATGCACACATTTATCCAAAGTAAATGGTGTGTGGCGGCACCACGCGCAAAGTTTCCCTCCACCTTTCAAAATCTTTGGCCTACCACCGAAATATCTAACTCTTCCCCCCTCCCCACCCCCTTTTCTCCCCGACCACAAGTCACATTTCCCCTATTTCCTCCTTCCTTAATTTCCTTCCCAAGCTATAGCCACGGGCTTAGCCGCTGGGACCTCGGTGACCTTCCCTCCTGGTGGACCTAGCAAAGCGCCGAGCGGAGCCAAGATGCTTGCGAGCCCGGGTGTAGCGGTCCCCATGCGCCCAAGTGTGACACCGGGTCGGCGTAGGGCACCCCCGCATCCGCTGATGTTGCGGGCAAGCATCATCGCTGCCTTCAGGATAGAGGGAACCTTCGGCACGGCGATCTTCTTCCTCTTCTTCTCCTTCGTTCTACCACCCCTGATCTAACGCGGCAAGGAATCAGAGTAAATATGCAGATTGCAAGCACACAGCCAAAGGACGAATAGGGGCACTCACTCATCTAGCTTAGTCCACTTCCTCTTCTTCTCATCTGCGGAGGCCGACGTGCCGCCGCTGCCGCCCGATGCAGTCCCGGCGCCTTCTTCGGGGCCCTCGGGGTGGCCCTCGCCAAGCCTCGCCGCGGCGCCACCTTCGGGGGAAGCGTGAGGCACCGCTTGAAGGACCACGGTCGGCGGGGGTTCGACCACCTCTGCGTCCGGAACCGCCTCGCCCGACACATGCGTATCCGGGGAAGGAGACCCCGCCCTGCTGGACACGCTGGCGAGGCTTGGGGAAGCTACAGGCGGAGGCTTGTCAGCGTCATCATTGTCCACGAGGCCTAGGAGGATCTGGCGACGCGACGACGGGGGTGCCCTCCTGAGGTTGTCCTCCTCCGTTTCCTTGGAGTCCTCGTTGCCGTCACTGTCACTAGACGATAGCACTACAGGCGAGCTGGTGAGGTCGTGCGGCACGAGCCCCCACTCGTCGAAGGTGGGCATGGCCGTGACTAGCTCCTCTTTGTCATCACGGCTGTACAGCGGGGCCGCGGCCTCGGGAGGGTCCCCGGGGACATAGCCGAGTAGGGTCGACAAGGCCCCCTCCAGCTCCTCGATCATTAGGCCGGCGACATGCAGCCTCATTGCGTCCCCCGCACTGTCATAATCCCAAAGAGGGCGCGAGTACGCTTGGAGACGCGCGATGCCCTGCGCTAGGAAATCCTTCATGATTGCCGCCCCTGTTAGCTTCGCCTTCACATGCGCCACTATCCTATTTAGGACAGGCTTTGCGCGAGGGTCGACGAGCTTTTCATGGCCCCATCCAGGGGCCTGCTCGGGCTGTGCCACTAGGGTCATCAAGAGTGGGTCGGTGAGGTGAGCGTCCATGAAGACTCAGCGCTGTGATAGCCTTCCACCTTATTACCGGCTTTCAGGAGGGAATTTACGCCATGCACGTCAACAAAGGAGACGCATGCAGATCGCTGGTTCCGGGTGGTGAACCACAAGCCGAAGAAGTGGCGGAAGAGTGCCACTGAACGCCTCATGCCCATGAAGGCCTCGCAGTAGAAGGCAAAGACGGACAGGAGGAGAATGGATTTGGGCTAAATATGGAGGGCATGGTTTGGTAATGTGCGAGGATGGCATAGAAGAAATCGGAGAATGGCGGGACCAACACGGCAAAGATGTTGTGGAGGAAGAAGGAGTAAACGGACTCCCCCAGGCTGCACCACGCCACTGAGGCGGGCCAGATCTGGGACGCGCCCACTTTGTTCTTGTCACCGGATATCAGCGGGAGCACCGGATTAAGGTCCTTCTCGGTGATGGAGGAGATCAGGAGCGTCGGCCCGGCAATGGAGGGACTTGCGTCCAAAGCGACGGGCTTTGTCTTCCCTGCGGGCGCCATTCATGAGTCGCCAACGCTGGTGAAGAGGGAGAACAGTTGTGTTCGGCTTGGATCTGGAGAAGCCTCGCATGAGAGAAAGGGGAGTGCGGTAGGGCGAGATCAAGTAGAAGAAGGAAGCAATGATGGCCCCGCGTAGAGCCCGCCAGGCTTTACGTCAGCCTGGGCAGTTGTCGAGGCATCATGGGGAAGTGGGGGTGTCCCTCGTCCCGTCGTGTGCCACGCGTCGTGCCTGACCCGCAGGCGGTTAGGGCCCGTGCCATTTCGCCCCTTCGACTAGTGAATCATGCACGCCACGGGCCCGGGGGCTACTATCGGGACTCTGGGACTAGGGGTACCTAGGCCCGTCTGCCTGCAACCTAGGAGGCAGCGCGTGATGAAGGCCCAATGCAGCCCATCTCCAAGGCTCCTCAAGGAGGGCCCTTGCAAGGGTCTTCACCTCATGAGGCGCGCATCACAAAGTACCTCATGAGGCCCTCTCATGGGGTGGCCTCCCGAGGCCCCTCACGGGGCGGACATCTCTAGGCTCACCACCCGCGCCTCGCGATGCACGTGGGTGATGCGAGCCAAGATGAGCGTCGCCAGGACCGGTGCTAGTGGGCGCGGATGGTGAGGCTTCCTCTTTGGTGCTAAAGGAACAAGGCCAGTGCGCGGGTTCCCAAGGTGGCCCCAAAGGTTGCCTCTTTGGTGCAACAAGACCAGGACGCCGGCTCGGTCGGACGGAGGTCATCGCCGAGCCCACCGACGCGTCATGCCCAGAAGCTTGGCAGGCGAAGACCACCTTTTGCCAGGATAAGATGTACTCTTGTCGCCCTTCAAAATTGGCCGTTGTGGCATCCCTTCCCGCCTAGAGTTTTTGGGGGAAGTGGACCAGGGCCAGTATAAGTATAGGCTGGTCTCCACCGTAGAGAAGGGTTGAGTCTTGAGCCCTCCCGAGGCACCACGTCCTTGTACTCGTTCATACTCATCCTCCCTCATGAGGCAATCCACCACAAAGCAGGAGTAGGGTCTTACACCGCAAAGGTGGCCCGAACCTAGGTAAATCATCGTGTTCCGCCCTTTATTCCTTCTCACTCGAGCACGCCGGAGCATCACCGTGAGGCAGTGAGCAGCGGGTCGTAACTAGTGGAGTTCTTCACACACCCCCTAGAGTTTGAGCCATTATTTGGGTCCCCGGAGCCTTGATTCCGACAGTGGTGTACCGAGGCAAGCGAGTGTGTTGTTTTCAAAAATAGATTAGATTTCAGATTTGTCGACCGTCCCAACCAAACATGCGCAACCACACTACCTTGGTATGGGATGGGGCATTATTGCTTACCTAGTTCGTGCTAGCATGGAGCCTGCATTACTAGTGGCGAGAGTGGTGTGGTCATTCTCAAGACGGGGTCGTGCTTAGATATGCGACCATGACTATATTTACAGGGCACCGGACACACTGTTGGTACCTCCGTGCATGAGTTATGTGATAAGTCTGGGAGCGTGGCTCCGTAGACAGGGTTAAATTTGTGAGAATGATTGTGGCACTGGGAATGGTACCAATCGAGTGGACTCTATGTTTGTCGCGGCTAGGGAAATGTAGTGATCGGGTGGTTAGCCCGGGTACTTGAGGTACTGCAGGTTGTGGCCGACCCTATCGGCCCAGTGGGAACTAGTGTACCATAGGCCATCTGCCTACGACTGAGGAAGGGCCCCTTGGCCAAACTTGTGAGGTGGCCCGCCAGTGAGCGCTGCGAAGCCAGCAGCCTCGTGAGGGCCTTGCCCCGCGAGGGAATTCTCCGATGAAGGACTTCATCAAGACTGCAATCATTGCAGGCAGCCCCGCGAGGCTCCCTCGTGAGGCGCCTCCCCGCGAGGCCTCCCGAGGAGCCCACGCGGGGCAGGTCGCATGCCCATCATGTGGGTGACGTCGCCATGGCAGGCGCCAGCCTGTGCGGCCGGGGCAGTTTCCCCTTTGGTGTTAAGGGAACAGCTGCGCCTACCTGCCCCCAAAGCAAGTCCCAAAGGTTTCCCCTTTGGTGAAAGAAGACCAAGACGGTGGCGCGGCAGGATGGAGGTCATCATGGAGCCCCCGGCACGTCATGGATAACACCTTTGGCAGGCAAAGACCACCTTTTGTCAAGATAAGCTCCAGCATCTGTCCCCTTGCAAATTGACGCCTTGTGGTAGCCCTTTCCCGCTCATATTTTTGGGGAAGAGGCCCGAGGCACCTATAAGAGGGGAAGAGCAGCCACCATAGCAATGGATCAGCTTCTTGTGCCATAGCATTCCCCAAAGAGCTCCGGCGCATCTTGTAGCTTGAAGAGCACTATCCACAAGCAATACAACCAAGCAGGAGTAGGGTTTTACACTGCACGGTGGCCCGAACCTGGGTAGCTCGTTGTGTCCTTGTCGTGCCTAGCTCATAGCCTCGTAGATGTGAACCAGGCCCCCATAGCTCAAACCAGGGTTTTGGAGGATTTCCCGTGGATCAGAATCAACCCCCCGACATTTGGCGCACCAAGTAGGGGGCTGGTTTTTGCGCCTCGAGTTTCAACACCACCATGGCCGACGCACGACACCAGCGCGCCCTGCGCAGGGCCAACCGCGTCCAGACAGAGCCCATCGGTGACACCCGCTGCCGCCGTGCTCGTGCAGCCACCATGGGTGAGGAGCCAGAGGCGGAGGCCTCTTCCTACCACCCTTCGGTCGGGCAGCACCAGTAGCAGTCACCGCCGGCCTACACCACCACGGCGACCTCGCTTGTCCGTCGCGACCCGCCGGCTCCGTAGGCTTCGCTCCACATGGCACAAGAGTTGCTGCGGTACCGCCCCACCGAGGATGGCTATGACATCTGACTCGCCCACATCACCAAGCTCATCAATGTCGCCGGGGACGCTCTGACTCCTTCATGCCCTATGACCCCTCCTCGGTTGCGCGGCGCACAGGCGGAGCAGGAAATGCCTCCACCACCTCCTTCGTGCAATGACGATGCCACACGCCATCACCGCGCACATGCGCCAGTGCCCTCTCATGGCACATCTCCATCGTACGACGGGGATCCAAGCTGCCAGATCGTCAAGTGCATGCTGCCCAATGCACGCGTCCTCCTTGAAAGGCAGCGCGACCGCTAGAACCCACCATCGAGGACGTTGCCGCGGCCAGTCACCAGAACTGCGCCGCCCTCGCTGGTGGCGTCATCTCCTAAAATGAGGGCTGCCTCGCTCTCACTCGTGAGCTGCGCCACGTGGTGTGGCCCACGAAGTTCACGCCAGAGCTGTCGTCCCGCTCTGATGGCACCACCAACCCCATGGAGTTCCTGCAGCTCTCCACCATGAGCATCGAGGCCGCAGAAGGCGATGACCGGGTCATGGCGAACTAGTTCCCATGGCGCTCATGGCTGATGAACCTTCCCGAGGCCTCTATCTCCTCATGGGAGGAGCTGTGCCAGCAGTTTGTCTCCAACTTCAAATGCATGTCCGACTGCCCCCTCGTGCTCAGTGCCCTGTACTTCATTCGCCAGTGCCCCGATGAGATCCTCCGCAAGTACATCTAGCGCTTTAGCTAGATGCACAACAAGATCTCGCGCGCCTCCGACGCCGCTGTCATTGCTGCATTCTGCAATGGTGTCATGGACGTCAGGATGCACGAGAAGCTCGCCATGAACGATGAGCTCGACATCATGGTGGAGTTGTTCGACCTCACCGACAAGTGCGCCAAGGCAGAGGAGGGCCGTCTCTTCGCCCACAACGACCCTGACGCCGAGCTTGACATCGCCAAGCCGAAGGCCAGGGACAGCAAGCGCAAGGGCCCTATCGTGCTTGCGGTAGAGCCTGAGTGGAAGCGCGGTCGCGACCACGATGAGGCCAGGAAGGACAGGCGCCCCTTCTGCGCCTACCACAACATGCATTTCCATGCCATGGAAGACTGCCACGAGCTCAAGCTGCTTCACGACAAGAAGCAAGAGAAGCGCGACGACCGCAGCGACCGCGACGTGGCAACCGCAAGGGTGAAAGCTGGAAGGAGCGTGACAACAACGGCAACAACAGCAACTCCTGCTAGGCTTGGCAGAACCAGCCTCGGTAGGCCGACCCTCACGAACCCATTAGTCAGCAGGCGAACGCGGCCCTGTCGCGCCCCAACCGGAACAGTGACAATCTGGTCGAGGAGGCTGCTCGGGGCTACTAGGAGCCTCCCACAGTGGCTTGGATCCTTGGTGGAGCCCAGGCTCCCCTATCCAACTGCCACTTCAAGTAGTTCTCTCGTGAGGTGAACGCGGCCCACCCGGAGCCTGCAGACGATAAGTCCCTCAAGTGGTCATAGTATCCTATCAGCTTCGACTACGGCAACCACCCCAAGTCTACCAAGTCCGTTGGCACCATCTCTCTTCTGTGCACACCCACCATCAACAACGTCGCAGCCACCAAGACACTCATCAACTGCGGCGCTGGCCTCAACGTGATCTCTATGGAGACCTTCGAGCAGCTCCAAGTGCCATACGAGCGCATGATGCCCACAAGGCCCTTCTCGGGCATGACTGATGGCTCCACCGTGCCCCTGGGGCAGGTGCGCCTTCCCGTCACCTTTAGCTCCCGCAAGAACTACCACACCAAGCTCATTGCCTTCGACCTAGCGCACATTGGACTGCCCTACAATGCCATCCTGGGCTACCCTACGCTCGCCAAGTTCATGGCAGTGACCCACCACGCCTACAACACCGTCAAGATGCCGGGCTGCAGTGGGACCATCACCGTCCACTGTGACGAGAAGGATGCGATGCACACCCTCGAGCATGCCTACAAGGTTGCTGCCACTATGTATCCTACAGACAAAGACGAGGCAGGGCCTGCCGATCTCGCCCCCGCGAAGAAGAAGCCATAGTTCTCGCAGGTCCGCACGGAGACCAAGAAGGTGTCGCTAGATGGCTGTGGCTCAGGCCCCTCCCTAACCATCGGGGCCAACCTCTCCCCCAAATAGGAAGGCGCGCTCGTTGCCTTCCTCTGGGAACATGCTGATATGTTCACCTGGACAGCATCAGACATGTCCGGTGTACCAAGGGAGGTGATTGAGCACCACTTAGTCGTGTGCCCCAACGCATGGCCCGTGAAGCCAAAGGTACGACACCAGGCGCCCGAGAAACAAGAGTTCATTGTAAAGGAGGTCAAGAAGCTACAAGAGGCATGAATCATCCGTGAAGTGCTCAACCCCGAGTGGATCGCCAACCCCGTCGTCGTACCCAGGGCAAATGGCAGCAAGCGCAAGTGTGTCTACTTCACCAACCTCAACAAGGCCTGCCCCAAGGACCCCTTCCCTCTCTCATGGATCGACCAGATCGTGGACTCCACCACTGGGTGTGATTTTCTATGCTTCCTGGACGCCTTCTCAGGCTATCACCAGATCAAGATGGCAGAGGGGGACGAGGAGAAGACCGCCTTCATCACTCCTTGCGACGTGTTCTGCTACATATGCATGTCGTTCGGCCTGAAGAGTGTGGGAGACACCTTCACAAGGCTAATGCGCATTGGCCTGGGGCCCCATATGGGAAGGAATGTGGAGGCCTACATCGATGACATCATCGTCAAGACTCGCAAGGCAAGCTCACTGATCATAGACCTTGAGGAAAGGTTCCCCAACCTCCACAAGATCAACCTCAAGCTCAACCCCGCCAAGTGCGTCTTCGGAGTCCATTCAGGCAAGCTGCCTTACTTCCTAGTCTCCCACCGTGGCATCGAGGCTAACCCTCAGAAGATCAAGGCCATTGAGGATATGTGCCCACCCCAGAACCTCAAGGAGATGCAGCGCTTAGCGGGATGCATGGCGTCGCTTGGGCGTTTCATCTCCAAGTTCAGTGAGAAGGCCCTGCCCTTCTTCAAGCTCATGAAGAGGTCAGGCCCCATTAAATTGACTATTGAGGCTGATGCGACCTTCGAGGGCCTTAAGAAGTACCTCACGAGCCCTCCCATCTTGGTCGCCCCAAGCCATAGCGAGCCTCTGCTCCTATACTTGGCGGCCACCCCCCAGACGGTCAGCGTGGCCATGGTCGCGGAGCGAGAAGAGCAAGCCCATGGCAAGAACAAGGCCGCAACACCTGTGGCACCCAAGGTCGCGCTCGAGCCTGCTGAGGCCGCTCCAGCGCCTGCGCCTCCCGAGGTCGCGTCTGAGCCTACTGAGGCCACTCTGGTGCCTATCGAGGGCCCCCCTCTATAGGCCCCTCCCAAGTCCCCTCCTCCGAAGACCCCTAGAGAGCCGCCTCGCTAGCCTCCTAAGCCCCACGCCAAGGACCCCATGCCAACACGCCTTGTCGAGCACTGATACGTCCCCAACGTATCTATAATTTTTTATTGTTCCATGGTATTATATTATCTGTTTTGGATGTTTTATATGCATTAATATGCTATTTCATATTATTTTTGGGACTAACCTATTAACCTAGAGCCCAGTGCCAGTTTCTGTTTTTTCCTTGTTTTTGAGTTTTACAGAAAAGGAATATCAAACGGAGTCCAAATGGAATAAAACTTTCGCAATGATTTTTCTTGGACCAGAAGACACCTACGTGACTTGGAGAGAGGGCTAGAAGAGTCCCGAGAAGGCCACAAGCCTCTAAGGCGCACCCTAGGGGGCGCGCCCTGAGGGCTTGTCGGCCCCTCGGGTGTCCTCCAACCCTAATTCCACCTCTATAAATTCCAAAATATTCTCCAAACATCAGAAGCGTCCACCAAAATACTTTTCCGCCGCCGCAAGCCTCTGTTCTCGTGAGATCCCATCTTGGGGCCTTTTTCGGTGATCTGTCAGAGGGGGATTTGATCATGGAGGGCCTCTTCATCAACCTTGCTGCCCTTCCGATGATGCATGAGTAGTTTACCATAGTCGTATGGGTCCATAGCTAGTAGCGAGATGGCTTCTTCTCTCTCTTTGATCTTTAATACAATGTTCACCTCGATGTTCTGGGAGATCTATTCGATGCAATACTTTTTTGTGGTGCATTTGTTGAGATCCGATGAATTGTGTATTTATGATCAGATTATCTGTGAATATTATTTGAGTCTTCTCTGAACTCTTTTATGCATGATTAAGATATCTTTGTATTTCTCTTCGAACTATCAGTTTGGTTTGGCCAACTAGATTGGTTTTTCTTGGAATGGGAGAGGTGCCTAGTTTTGGGTTCAATCTTGCGATTTCCTCACCCACTGATAGAAGGGGTAGCGAGGCACATATTGTATTGTTGCCATCAAGGATAAAAAGATGGGGTTTATATCATATTGCTTGAGTTTATCCCTCTACATCATGTCATCTTACTTAAGGCGTTACTTCGTTCTTATGAACTTAATACTCTAGATGCATGCTGGATAGCGGTTCATGTGTGGAGTAATAGTAGTAGATGCAGGCAGGAGTCGGTCTACTTGTCACGGACGTGATGCCTATATTCATGATCATTGCCTTAGATATCCACATAACTTTGCGCTTTTCTATCAATTGCTCAACAGTAATTTGTTTACCCACCGTATGTTATCTTCAAGAGAGAAGCCTCTAGTGAAACCTATGGCCCCCGGGTCTATTTTCCATCATATATTTTCAGATCGATAAACCAAAAAAATCCAAAAATACCTTTCTGCAATTTATTTATATTCACTTTAGTTTGCTCTTTTATTTATCTTTTATACCTATCTCTTTTAGATCTCACTCTTGTTCATGACCATGAAGGGATTGACAACCCCTTTTTCACGTTGTGTGCAAGTGTTTGTTTGTTTGTTTGTGCAGGTGCATAGATTGGAGACTTGCTTGTGCCTCCTACTGGATTGATACCTTGGTTCTTAATTGAGGGAAATACTTATCTCTACTTTGCTACATCACCCTTTCCACTTCAAGGGAAAAATCAATGCAAGCTCAAGAAGTAGCAAGCACCCTGTGTACTTCGTCAGCACGATGCTGCGAGATGCCTGTGAGAGGTACCCCATGTAGCAGAAGCTTCTCCTCTCACTCCTCCTCACCTCCAGGAAGTTGTGCCACTACTTCCAGGGCCATCCCATCAAGGTGATCACATGTTACCCGCTATAGCAAGTACCGCACAGTCCCAACTCCACCGGCCGCGTCGCCGAATGGAACACCGAGCTGTGGCCCCTCGAGCTGGAGTTCCACACCACTAGGACGATCAAGGGTGCGGCCCTAGCTGACTTCGTGGTAGAGTGGAGGGACCCACACCAGAAGGAGCCTCATGAGGAAGAGTTGACGCTGCCTGGAGATGGCACCCCCGTAGACTGAACTCTGCACTTTGATGGCGCGTTCTCACGACAGAGCGTGGGGGCTGGCATCATGCTCACCTCGCCTACAAGGGACAAGTTGTACTACAATGTGCAGCTCTGCTTCAGGCACGGCGACAAGGTATCCAACAACATCGCCAAGTACGAGGGCCTCATCGCCGGCCTCAAGGCGGCCAATGCCCTCGACATCAAGCGCGTCACATTCAAGGGAGACTCGCAACTCCTCATCAACTTCTCCAACAAGAGATACAAGCCAAAGGATGAGCACATGGTCACCTACCTCAAGGAGGTGCGCAAGCTCGAGAAGTGCTTCCTGGGCATGGAGCTCCAGCACATCCCTCGCAGGGACAACAAGGAAGTCGACAACATCGCCAAGTGGGCCTCTTGTCGCGAGCCTCAAGCTCTAGGCGTCTTTGAGGAGCGCTTGCCGAGGCAATCTGGAGCACCTCCCGAGGCCGTTGTCATGAGGCCTCATGAGGAACTCCCATCCGCACCCACCTCATGCGCGCTAGACTACGGCCAATCGTCAGTCACTCGCCTGCTGATGGTGCTCGAGCCTCAGACTAAGAACTGGGCCATGGAGATCAGGGCCTATGTGAAGGAGTACACCTCTTTCGTGCATCAGTAAAACTTCATTTTCTAAGTGTTACAAGTGCTTGTCATAAAGTGCCCTCAGGGGCCACGCGCTCTCGCAATCTTCCTTCTGAGTATCCCACGAGTAGGGGCTGGATACGGTGCCTATGCTTGGGTCAGACCCAGCAACGCCACTAAACCCAAGTGACTGAGGTCTAGCTCGCGGGCCTGCTCCCGTGCACATTAACTCACCAATGTCCTTGGTACTTGTCTCCTCGCGTGATACCCACAAGCAACCTCATGAGAGCACGCCGCCTCATTACTTGTAAAACTTGGTGGCAATCTCACTAGTGGAGGGCACAAGAAGCTTCATGGGCACCTTTCCTCAGGCGGCCTCGCGAGCGCTGCTTCGCGAGGCAGCCGTTGCGCTGCTGCCCTCAAGTGACCGCGAGGGCCTCACGGGTGGACGCCCATCACAAGGCGCAACCCACAAGTCGTGACGCGCAAATGGTCACAATGCAATAAGCTAAGTCTAATACGCCTCGAGAGACGTCATAGCATTTCTCAAATCCTTTCCCTCACAACCTTGCTGAGCGCTGAGTTTTTCTTTTTCACGCAAGCTGCTTACACGTCAAAGGGGGGACTTCCCGAGCAACGTGTCCCTGGAGCCCCTACCGCCTTGCAGAGCCCTACACCGTCTGGCCTTGTCTAGGCACACGCCCTAACATACCAACAATGGCTGTAGCTCACTCGGGGGCTCGGTCCTGATGACGTAGAGCACCAAGGCAAACAAGAAGAGAAAAGTAGGACTCACAAGGAGCATACATGGCAGCAAAGCATTAAGTACTTAATACGAGTCATTACCAAAGCATCATTTTCACACCCTCACAGGGCTACATTGGTTCTGATACAGGAACAAAACAAAGGAACCCATGCGGACCTGTCTTGAAAGATTTCGCTGGGCGCCACCTACGCCTAGTCGGAATGTTCGATCTCGCTCTTGATGCTCGGGGAGCCTTCGTCATCTTCGTTCTCGCTGGTGGGGTTAGTGTTGCTGTTGCTCTCGCTCTTCGTGCAGCACTCCATATGGACGCCGGAGACCCCGAAGAACTTCATGAAGAGTGTGGCAGTCCCGTCGTACCTGAACAAGAGGAGCTGCCCCCGCCATAGGCCGCAGGAGCAGGCAAACGACTTCCACCCCTGCGTCGGGAACATGAAGCCAGTCGGGGAGAATTCCATCGTCACCCAGGAGGGGTCGTTGCAGCAGCCCTCCACCCATAGCCATAGGCCTAAGGGCCCGCTGTCCTCCATTGCTCTTGCAAAGGAGTCTGGCAGCCAGAGCTAGCTGTGGGGCCGGTGATACAGCCCCATGATGAACTCGTGAGCCACCAGCGCCGTGGGGGAAGGGGAAGCCGATCCGCCATGCCCGCCCCGTCCACAGGCGTCACGCCCTCCATGACCGCGGGGGCGGTTCTTCCACGGGCGTTAGGGCAGGTGTCCAGGGTGGCGGCCGAGGAGCGCGTCCGGCCCCGAGGGGGTCTTTGTGGCCGCAGTAGATGCATTGGCTCAACCCTTGCACCTCGCCATCGCGGCAGAAGTTCTCGGGGAAGATCAAAGAAGAGGACGGACTGAGTAGAAGATGAGTGAGGAAGGACCACTGGGCTCATTTTATAACTCTCTCCCAGCCACCTCACCTTCTTCGACACCAGGAACCGAGGCACAGAGGAGCAGTTTGCAAGGAAGGTGGGGAGCAAGATGGGGAGCAATTATGCGCATGCACCCTACACGGGGGAGTGGAGGCGTCCTGTCCCGTCAGTGTTGCCACGTGTCCCTGTCTGGGCCTGGCAGTCTTTGGCCCCACGTCGTTTTGTCTCTCAAAGGGCGGAACGTGCATGCCGCGGGACCGAGGGCTATTGTCAGCCCAGTGGGAACCAGTATACCACGGGCCATCTGCCTACGGCCCAGGAAGGGCCCCTTGGCCCAACTTGTCAGGCGGCCCGCCAGCGGGCCCACGAAGCCTGTATCCTCGTGAGGGCCATGCACCACGAGGAACTTCTCCGACGAAGGACTTCATCAAGACTGCTATTACGGCAGGGAACCCCGTGAGGCTCCCTCGCGAGGCGCCTCCGCACGAGGCCTCTCAAGGAGCCCATGCGGCGCGGGTTGCATGCCCATCATGTGGGTGACGTTGCCATGGAGGCGCCAGCCTATGCGGCCGGGGGCAGATTCCCCTTTGGTGTTAAGGGAGCAGCTGCGCCTACCTGCCCGCAAAGCAAGTCCCAAAGGTTTCCCCTTTGGTAAAAGAAGACCAAGATGATGGCGCAGCAGGACGAAGGTCATCATGGAGCCCCCGACGCGTCATGGATAACACATTTGGCAGGCGAAGACCACCTTTTATCATGATAAGCTCCGGCGTGTGTCCCCTTTCAAATTTTCACCCTGTGGTAGCCCTTTCCCTCTCATATTTTTGGGGAAGAGGCCCGGGGCACCTATAAGAGGGGCAGAGCGACCACCATAGCGAGGGATCGGCTTGTTGCGCCATTGCTGACCCCAAAGAGCTCTGGCTCATCTTGTATCTCCTAGAGCACTGTCCACAAGCAATACAACAAAGCACGAGTAGGGTTTTACACCGCACGATGGCCCGAACCTGGGTAGCTTGCTGTGTCCTTGTCGTGCCTAGCTCATAGCCTCGTAGACGTGAACCAGGCCCCCAGATCTCAAACCAGGGTTTTGGAGGATTTCCTGTGGCTCAGAATCATTCCCTCGACAGACACGAAAGTTCCCCGGATCTTGTGGGTAAAGTGTGCAACCTCTATAGAGTTTAAAAGTATTCAAATAGCCGTGTCCATGGTCAAGGACAGTTGGGTGGTGCTGCTTAAACTATGTCCGGATTTTCAAAAGCTTTTGTTGAGGATATTGTTGATGTGACTCGTGTGGAAGTCACGATGATCTTGAGACTGAGTTGGTCATAACTCTTTCTCGATGTTGATGTCTGTAACCTCTGGATACTTCTTGTAGACACATTCATGATTTCTAAGCAATATTGATCATACTTGCATAAGAAAAACTAGCTTTCCACAAAATGCCAACTTAATAATACAGCCTTGCATAATTATTCTATTACCAATCCTGGGTTGCTTGTGAGTACATTCAAAGTACTCATTGGCTTGTCCCTGGCTATTAACTTGGCCAGGCATCGAAGAGCAGGAGTTTGAAGAAGAGTTCTTCGATGACAAACATGCGAACTAAGAAGCTTTCCAGTCAGAAAGCATGTAGGGTTAAGGTAAATAGCATGGGTCCAACTTATCGACGAAGATTTCTGCTGCAATGTTTTATTTGGCATTTAGCCCTTGAGGCTTTATCTATGTAAGACTTGACCATAATGGTCCTATTTGTGTAAGACACTGTGTAATGGATGTAAGCTCTTGATGTTCAGTTTGTTGTGTACAGTGAGCATTGATCCTTGGGATCACTGTGCACGCACAATTGGTGGCTTCGACTGTATAAGTCGTGATCCCCACAGAGCTGGTATCAGAGCCATCCTGATTGTAGGAAGCCTTAGTTAGCATGGACGTTAGTTAGAACAAAACTATTTTCATAACCATCTATACTTCTCTCCTTTTCTGAGTTTTTTCAAATGAAAGATATATTTCTCCTTCGTAATCTCTCCCCTTCAAAACTTTTGTGAATGGTTGTTGTACCCGAAGACTTCTTGACCACCAGATTCCCCGTGCTTCTCGAGGATAGCCTCAAGAAGTGCCAGTGTCATCGAGCCCCCACTTTCACCTACCATGAGCATTGGATCAATGACACCGAGATGGAGTACCATGTGGAAGTAATCATGAAGGCTAATGACCCTCTGACGAGATGGTTCTTCGAGTGACCCCAGATGGCAACACTGGTCCTCGCCGTCGAGACAGCTGCACTCAAGGCACTAACCCGCCTTCGAGACCCCTAGAGGAAGGAATCCCACTCCGATTCCAGACCCACTTTAGATTTTGTGCCGATAGCTTGGCACAACACATGGCCTCGGAGTCGATGGAGCTCCAAAAGGAACTTCACGAGACAAAGGAACTTCTTCGCCAACCACAAGGAAAGACGGATAGGATCAAGAAGGAAGGTGCTCCCTCTGGATAGCCCGAAGTTGCCTACCAAGTTGGAAGACCCCTAGAGAATTCTCCTACCAAGAATGGAGGATCATCATAGCAACACCATATGACGGCAAGGGACTACCGCAAGCTATTCACTGTACCACTGGCAAAGCAATGCCGTGTTGAGCTCCTCCGCTCCCCCACTCCCTCAAGTGACGAAGAAAGTCAGACAGATGATGGTGAGGAGGAAGACCAAGAGGAGCGAGAGTATGCGATCGAGCATTCCACCACCTATGCATCACTCAATACTTGAATGTGCTAGTCCACAACCCCTAAGGTAGGATAGGTCGTGTATCCCCTAAACGAAGTCGAGTCCTTGTAGTGGTTCATATGAAATCATGCTATGTTTGTGTTTGCTTTTGTGTTTTGATGTAACTCATACTTTCCTATTGGGAACTTGTGAACGGCTACATCACCCATTTGGTTTTCTATGAATGTGTTTGGCCCTTTTGGTCTTTGCTAAAACCAAGCTTGTGTAGTACCAACCCCCTTACTAGGCACACTATCTATATCGCTTTCCCTTTCCTCTCTCCCAATCATGAGCCTTTGACTACTCCAGCGGTATGCTGGATGTAACCCGGTATTGGCCCGTATGAGTACATGTTCATGCCATTTGGGTTAACCAATGCCCCAGCCTACTTCATGTACCTCATGAGTAAGTTCTTAATGGAGTATTTGGACAAGTTTGTTATTGTCTTTATTGATGACATACTTGTCTACTCGAAGACAGAAGCGGATCAAGTTCAGCTGGTCAGAGAACGTCTAAAGACCACCAAGTCAAGGAAGAAGAGCTATCATGACTCCCATCGCCGAGAAGTGAACTTCCAAGTAGGAGATCATGTGTATCTTCAAGTCACACATCCCAAAGGAACCAAGCGTTTCCACGTCAAAGGCAAGCTCGCACCAAGGTTCATTGGCCCCTTCAAGGTTACTGTAAGATGAGGAGAAGTCGCTTATCAATTAGAGTTGACTTCGGAGTTATCAGATGTGCACAACGTTTTCCACGTATCCCAACTTCGGAAATGTCTCCAAGCTCCTGACAAGCCCAATCTCAACAAGGACATTGGTCACCAAGCCGTTGACCTTCAGCCAGATCGGACCTACCGTGAGAGACCTACTTGCATCTTGGATGAAGCAGAACGTCATACGCGAAGCCAAACCATTAAGTACTTCAAGGTCCAGTGGAGCTACCACACCAAGGCAGAAGCAACATGGGAACATGAAGACTACGTCAGATCCGAGTTTCCGTATCTCTTTAGTACCTAGCTCAGGAATCTCGGGGACGATATTCTTGTAAGGGGGTAGATCTGTCACAGCCTGATTTTTATACCTCGTCATTTAAGTTAATTAAGCATGAAAACTTGATGCAACAAAAACTTTTGTGTTGATTTGGTCTTTGTTTGATTTGGATTTTTGCTTGCTGTCTTCAAGTGCTCCTGTAAATCATATAAATCCTCCAACCCTTATACTTCCTTTCCTTGCTCTAAAACTATGCCCAATGATCATGCCATGTGTATAGGATAGAAAAGTATTTTCATCTAAAAATAATTTGGCCAAAACGTATTTTCTAAATTAGATTTTCCAAAAACACCTGACTTCTGGCTTGAACTACAAGTACCTAAGTTGGGCTTTGAAAAATCTTTCAAAATTTATATTTGAATCCTACTAGTTATAGGACTCCCCAAAACCACAAAAATATTATTTTAAAAGTTATTTTGCTATTTTATTTAAAGGCTTTTTCTTAAAGACATAAATGGTCTTTAATAGGTTAAAATTATTTTATTCTTTCAAAAATATTTGAGAAAATTTAGGCGAACTCAGTGGACATATATTGTCCATATATAAGAGTTTCAACACATGGTCATGTTCAAAATATTGGACAAATCCCTCAAAACCCTTTCTAGATATTTCAAGCTTCTGAAATATATACAAAGGAAATTTTCTCCTTAAATTCCATGAAAATTCTATCATGTCACAATTGCCTAGTTGATGATCTTGTCAAGTCTCATGTCATGGAGGACAAGCTAACCCCATCAAACCCCCTCAAAACCCTTCTGCCCATTTCCATGTTTCTATAACTTTGCACTGCCAAGTTTCTCCAATTGAGTTACAAATTTGTACACTAGCTCAAATCGCCCCCAAAGCCATTCTTGTTAAATCTCAAAGTCGTTGGATTCTTCTAGCAACCCCAAGTCATCACCAAACACCTTTCTGCTATTTTACCAATACCATTGATTTGACCCCTTCCACTATTCTGATTGGCTCAAATTTTTACCGGAGCTGCTCCTAGTCAACCTCTACCTCCATTAAAATGTTCAAGTTCATAGCTCCATTATTGGGTGTGAAATCCCCACTTTCTCTCTCTAGACAGCCCATGTTTCTCTCTCTCTCTCAACCCATTTCTCACCCCAATGGCTGACCAAGGCATCCAGGCCACCCACACTTTGTTTACACACCCCTAGAAACGAGTGGGCATGCCCCTTCCCCTTTAAACAATGCCATGCCAGCCATTGGCATGCTCTAGAGCAAGCTAAAGTGCACCAGGGCATTGTAGCCACCCTCTGCCCAACGCTCCCGACCACCTCGGCCCTCCAGCGCGCACCTGCCGAGGCCTCTCGGCGTCCGCAACAGGCCACATGGTTTGCCCGTCCTTCCTCTCTCTCTCTCTCTCTCTCTCTCTCTCTCGCCCTGCATGTGCGTCCTCGATGCCGCCCGAGTTCCGCCACTCACTACCCTCACCAGGGACCCGCCTAGAGCTCGCCTCGCTCCTCCCCTCTCTCCCCAGTGCCGTACACCACCCCCGTGAGCACCGCAGAGAGCTCCAGGCCCTCTCCCTTGGCCACCAGAGCTGATCCCGCGGATGACAGTGAGCTCCATCCATGGTGAGCCGCCTCCCAGCTACTTAAGGCAACCCCAGGTCTCTCTCTCACCACCACTCGCCCTCTCTCACTCCCAATCACCCCTCTGCACCAATAGTTCCTCCCTAGAGCTGCCCAAACTCGAGATCGACCTTGAGATCTGCCGCTTGGGTCATCCGGGGATCTCGCGGTACGGTCCTTCCCTGCCTCTGTTATCTTCAGATCTGGAACCGCAACACCTCCTTGACCACTTCCCCTTTGTTTCCCCTTTTGATTGGACCCAGAATCGACTGGAGCAAGCACCTCCCAAAGCCTAGCAACCAGCTTTCTTGTCGCCGGCGAACCCCTGCACCCCGGCGACCAACTCCAGCTCCACTCGAACTGCGACTCCAGCCTGATCACGATGGTGCCCTCAGATTGCCTCGCCGTCTACCATAGCGCCGCCAGTGAGCTCGCCGCCCTCTCTAGCCGGAGATAGACGACGACAGTCGTGGGGCCCGTCGGTCAGCCTCACACCCTGACTGGTGGGGCCGCCTGTCAGGTTTGAAAATCCACACGTGCGCTCACCGGTTCGCCGCGGTAGGTGGAGGCGTATTCTAGAAATACGCCTTCGATGTGGCGGCCATGCGTGGGCTGATTCCTGTCTGGGCCGACTGCACTCTCTATGTCTCGGCCCAGATGCGCAGTGCACTTTTTCTTTTTCTATTTTCCAGAATCTTGCAAATATTCCACAAGTCCAAATGTAGCTCCAAATTCAATGATTCAATTTTCTATATTCTTCTAAAAATCCACCAATTTATTGAGACCACTTTGAAAAATTTCCAACACACCTACTAGCACTGTTCATATTTGAATATGAAAACCCCCACATGTGGCTTCACAACTCCACTTCTGTTGATCCAACAAACAAACTAAGAGCATCACTCTTTTTAGTTTCCATCCCTCAATTTTATAAAATTATAAAAATATTTTTTATAAAACTTCTATTTTTCTACTTGCTATTTGCCTTATTTCCGTTATTCTTCACGATGTATAGATCCCGTATTTGACGAGGTTGTTTGAGAAGAAGACAGAGAAGGATTTGAAGACTTTGAAGATCATGCCATCCAAGCCAAGCAGCCCTTTCACCATGTTACATCATTATAGCATTTTCCGTTGTTGGGCCGAATGCATAATATCTTTGAATGGCAACCTTGCTAGGCTTGCCTCCATTGCATATTCCTGTTGATAATTGCATTGTACATTACTCTATCCTTGCTTACAATTGTGTTGGTGGGAAGTAGATAGATGTTGTAGAATCATGGCTACGCAAACTGGGGCACTGGTATGCATGGAAAGGAAACAAGTGCGGTTTAACAAAAACTTTTGAAAACCCCACCGGGTGACACTAATGCCCTTGGGAGGTGATGATGAGCTAGGTCACTAATTAGTGAAGAAGTGGTGTATCGAGGCAAGCGAGTGTGTTGTTTTCAAAAACGGATTAGATTTAAGATTGGTCGACTGTCCCAATCAAACATGCGCAACAACACTGCCCTGGTATGGGACGGGGCATTACAGATTACCTAGTTCGTGCTAGCAGGGAGCCTGCATTACTAGTGGCGGGAGTGGCGTGGTCACTCTCGAGACGGGTTCGTGCTTGGATAGGCGTCCATGACTATTTTTACATGGCATCGGACACACTGTTGGTACCCCCGTGCATGAGTTATGTGATAAGTCTATTAGCGTGGCTCCACAGACAGAATTAAATTTGTGAGAATGATTGTCGCACAGGGGATGGTACCAATCGAGTGGACTCCATGTTAGTCGCGGCTAGGGAAAGGTAGTGATCGGGTGCTTACCCTGGGTACTTGAGGTACTGCGGGTCGTGGCTCAAATGGAAGTTCCCCGAATCTTGTGTGTAAAGTGTGCAACCTCTGCAGAGTGTAAAACTATTCAAATAGCTGTTCCCACGATCAAGGATAGTTGGGTGGTGGTTCTTAAACTATGTCCGGATTTTACAAAAGATTGGTTTGAGGATATTGTTGATGTGACTCATGAAGAAGTCGCGATGAGCTTGACACTGAGTTGGTCATAACTCTTTCTCCATGTTGATGTCTGTAACCTCCAGATACTTGTTGCAGACACATTCATGATTTCTAAGCAATATGGATCACACTTGCATAAGAAAAACTAGCTTTCCACAAAATGCCAATTTAGTAATAGAGCCTTGCATAATTATTCTGTTATCAATCTTGGGTTGCTTGCGAGTACATTCAAAGTACTCATTGGCTTGTCCCTGGCTATTAACTTGGCCAGCCATGGAAGAGCAGGAGTTTGAAGAAGAGTTCTTTGGTGATGAACATGCAAACTAGGACGCTTTCCCAGTCAGAATGCCTATAGGGTTAAGGAAGATGGCATGGGTCCAACTTATTGATGAAGATTTTCGTTGTGATGGTTTATTTGGTGTTTAGCCCTTGAGGCTTTATCTATGTAACAGTTGACCATAATGGTCCTATTTGTGGAAGACCCTATGTAATGGATGTAAACCCTTGATATTCAGTTTGTTGTGTATAGTGAGCATTGATCCTTGGGATCACTATGCACGCACAATTGGTGGCTTCGGCTATATAAGTCGGCGTCCCGACAGCCATACTCCTTGGGAACTACTGCATTCTTTTTCTTTGAGGTGACCTCATTTGGCTAGAAGTCTTCATCCTGCTCATATGAATTCTTATTCTTTCTATCCCTGGTGGCTGCCTTTGGCAAGCTAGGAGAACTGCGCTCTCCCTCATCATAACTCTTCTCATGACTAGTGCATGCTTCCAAGTCAACACTTGGCTCAACTGACATGTTCTGAATGTCCTCAGAATCTAACATACTGAACACTGACACTATGAAGTAGAATGAGTAGAGTAGATTGGATGAGCATCACAGAACAGAGCTGGTTTTTGAAAAAAAATTGAGTTCAAACTTCAGTTTTAGGTTTTCAGAGAAGACATTTTGGAATTACCAAGTTGACAATTTCGGAAGTACCGAGGCAACAACAGAAACTTGGTTTCACTATTTCTGTTGAACCGATGTGAAACTCGGTCTCTCCGAAGTGCACATGTTACTATTGAAATACCTAAATCGGTCCCACCAATCAATATGCTTCGGTTTTACTGAGATATACTGAGTGCAATGGCCGAAGCCAAATCGGTGACTCCAAGTGTCGGTGCAACAAACTCTAGGTCTGTTGCCCAGACCGTGCACAGGCCCAAGATCAAGATTGCAACATCCAAGACAAGGCCAAGGTAAAGAGATAGGCTCTTTGAGGAATCGAAGGGCAGGTTGAGAAGACCAAGTCAAGCCAAGAAGCAAGACACAGCTAAGGGAAAACCTCCCTTGCCGGGCAGGAGAGCCTGGCGAGGTCAAGGTTGCCCCGGAAGCAAGCCTCAGGATCGCCCCGGCAGGCCTGCCGGGGCATACAAAGGCAAAACACCCCGCCAAGGCTTCACTGCCCCACCTCACAGCGACGCAAGTCACCGATCGGTGCGGTGTCAAGTCCCAAGATGACTAAGTGGCTGCCTTTTGCCACATGGCAGCCATTTCCTACATGATTCATCTCCAGATGACACCCGTCCTGTGACATGTCATGTAGACAGGAGAGAAGGTGGCCAAACAGCCCGGCAAGGCGTGCCGGGCAGGCCATGATGTGACACTGAGCGGCGCATTTAATGCGTACTGCTCTGTCTGCAAAGTAGATATGATAGCACTGTTCGCTATCTAATCAGTACACAAGGACTGATTTGCCACTGTGGTGACCCCTTGATCTATAAAACGAGGCCCATGGAAACCATAGAAAGGATTCGGACCCCTGTACACTCATACGCGCGTAGCTGCTCTCGCCCCGAGGCAATCCTGCCAGGCAAGAGCACTATGTTTCCACCACCATCCACCATCAATCCACCAAAGCAGGAGTAGGGTTTTACGCCTCGCGGCGGCCCGAACCTGGGTAAAACTGCCCGTGTGACCTCTGCCGCGCTACGCTGCGCTCCTCCGCTCTTTGTGCAACGTGCTCAGTCCCCCTGCCAAACCAAAAGGGGCCCTTGGCCCCATTGGTGGCCGTGGTTTCCCACGACATCTTTGGTGCGCCAGGTAGGGGGCTGCGCTTGCGCGAAGCCGAGAAGTGTATGAAGCGCGTCATCTTCACCGCCATCTTCTTCATCAACTGCTCCATCATCCATGGTGCCCAAGAAGAAGCCCGGCGCCGCAGCTCATCCATCCACCTCGAAGGCCCCGCCGCACATGCCCGCCGACATCGCAGGGGCTACGGGGATGCCTGGAAGTGCAGACGCTGCAGGGGACGTGGTCGGCGCGGGCGGCGTCGCTACCACCTCCCCTACGGCCGAAGCAGGAGCAGGAGGCACCGAAGAAGCATAGCACGAACTACATTCCAGCGGCCACGCCCCACAAGGTACAGGAGGAGAGATCATTCCATCTGCACCCACCCGTCCAGCCAAGGGGCACAGTCGCAGCAGGGGTACTCGCTCTGGGGGGAATCGCAACTCCCCGACCGCTCCCGCTGCGGGAGCGGCCGTTGAACATGCACCACCTCCAGAACAAGCAGACCCAGCCGCTATGCCAAACGGAGCCGCTAGCCCTCAAGCACCCCCACCTCGTCTACACGCCATCCAGGCGGCTGGCTCACGACGATGAGACCACGGCGCGACCGCTACCGGCACCGTCAGGAGTCGGGCGACGTTACGTTCTTCATCGACATCCATGCCAAGCACCGCTTCGGAGGCCATGGCGCGGGCTCAGCTACTATTAAAATTTCCGCCGGCAGCCGATCAGATGGATGAGTGGAGAGCCACCATTCAGAGTCTGATTGGCTTCGCCGAGGCGGGAGGATCACCGCGGGCTGGCCCTCCATGGCCTCCCCAGGCAGAGGCAATGACCCACGCTGCTGGCCGTGCGGATGGGGCCTCTCCTACGGTGCAGTCCCCTCTATGGCAGCCGATGCGGGAGCCACGCGACCAAGAACCTGATGACATCTCGATGGCTTTGTCCGACCCTCGAGCGTGTCAAGGCCCACTAGAGTCCTGGAGGACAGGCGGAGGGAAAGCACGCGTGTCAACACCGAGCGACACCGTGATGCCCACCGCCAGTCCGACAGGTGTGATGGCCCCGACGTCGACGAGGCCACACTTGTTGACGGCAGGTACCTGCCTTTCGAGGCTGGGTGCCCTGCCTTCACCCGCGAGCTACGGCAAGTCCATTGGCCGTCCACTTGCACGTTCAAGCCAGAGATACCAGAGAAGTATGACGGAAGACTGAACCTGGCAGAGTTCTTGAGCATCTACACCATCGCTGTTCAAGCTGCCAGGGGAAGAGATGAGAAGGTATTCGCCAACTACTTCCCTTTGGCACTCAAGCCAAATGTGAGGTCTTGGCTGATGCACCTGCCGGAGAACTCCATTTCGACATGGGCTGACATGTGCCATGAGTTCGTTGGCGCCTTCATGGGCGGCCATCAAGAACCAGGGTGGCCCAGCAACTTGCAGCTCCTCCCTCAGAAGGAAGGCGAGAGCCTGCGGAAATACATGCAGAGATTTAGCAGAGTCCACAGGAATATTCCAGACATCCACCCGGCAGCTGTGATAGCTGTGTTCCAGTCCAACGTGCGCAATCATCAGATACGTTCCAAGATGAACGTTTGATTACCCAAGACTGTGAAGGAGCTTTACACTCTGGTGGATAAGTGTGCTCTAATAGAGGAGGGGAGGAAGCTCCCTGGAGAAGAGGATGGCGTCAACATCGATTCAGAAGATGATGACGAGGCCGCTAGTCAAAAGAAGAAGAACAAGAAGCGAAACAAAAGGTGCAAGGATAAGGCAGTGATGACCGTTGAGGGATCAAGCATGCCTAGTACCGGCAAGAAAGCCAAGGCCGAGATACCTAGCAAGGAGGTTGCCGCGTGCACTGACTGCCGGGAAGCCACAGCTACCGAGAAGGCTGGGAAAGGCGATGGCCCATATTGCGAGATCCATCGGACCAAGGGCCGCTATCTCCAGGAGTGTCATCAGGTTGAGCAGATTGTCAAGAAGAAGAGGGCTGAATATGAGAAGCGAGATAAAGAGAAACGTCAGAATGGCGCTGGCGGAAAGGGCAGGGGTGGCGGAGCAAGCCGCCCCGGCAAGGCTCCTCAGAATCAAGGGAAACCCGCCAGAGGCCGTGAGAAGTAGGATTGCAACAATGAGACTGATGGAGGTGATGAAGAGGAAACCAGTGAGCAGGAATTCCAGAAAGCCACTAATGCCCTATGCATTGACGGGGGCGCATTTTTGCACTCCTCTCACCGCCAACTTAAACGGTGGGCGCGTGAAGTCAATGCCGTGGAGCCAGTGGCAGACTCTCGAAGGCCGCTCAAGTGATCCCGCACGCCCATCATCTTCGACGAAGAGGACCACCCTGACCGTACCATGGCGGTAGGATGCTTGCCGTTGTTGGTATCACCAACAATCCGCAACCTCAAAGTCACAAATATGCTGGTTGACGGCGGGGCCGGGTTGAATCTGATTTCTTCAAAGGTCATCAGCAAACTCCAGATCACAGAAGAAGAACTCAAAGTTACTGGCACATTTCAAGGGATCAACCCCGGCAGGAGTCGTCCTAAGGGGAAAATCACGTTACCGGTGACATTTGGGGGGGAGTTGAACTACCGGACTGAGAAGATCGTGTTTGATGTGGTTGACCTCCCCCTGCCATACAATGGAATCCTTGATCGCCCAGCTTTGGCCAAGTTCAGGGCGGCATCCCACTATGCCTACAACACCTTGAAGATGCCAGGGCCGGTGTGCGTCATTTCCATTCCATCAGACGAGAAGGACGCAATTATTTGCGCGGACAAGATGTACCGGGATGTAGTCGCGGCAGAGGCCTTTGAAGCTGCAATCCCCGCCAAGGAAAGTAATGGAAAGAAGAAGGCTAACAGGGATGCTGACAAGGAATCCAGGAAGCGTACCTCTTCGGGGTATGCTGCGCTTGTTGATGAATCGCTGGAGAGTTCCAATAGCAAGAGATCCAAGGTTTCTGCACCCGCTGTGAAACAGGTCCCGGCAGGGCTGGCTGGTGCTGGCGGTACTTTCACCATCAGCGCCATCCTCGATGACAAGTAGGAAAGTGCGCTCATTACCTTCCTGCGGGCGAATGTCGATGTGTTTGCCTGGCAACCATCTGACATCCCCGGTGTTCCCAGGAAGGTAATCGAGCACCACCTTGTTGTCTGCCCATATGCCCAACCCGTCAAGCAGAAGGTCCGGAAGCAAGCTTTGGAGTGGCAGCAGTTTATTGCCGAGGAGATCAAGAAACTTGAGGCAGCTGGTCTGGTTAGAGAAGTGTTGCATCCAACATGGTTAGCAAATCCAGTGGTGGTACGCAAGGCCAATGGGAAGTGGAGGTTGTGCATAGATTTTATGGAACTGAACAAGGCATGCCCGAAGGACCCATTTCCCTTGCCACACATCGACCAGATTGTGGATTCCACCTCCGGGTGCGACCTGCTTTCCTTCCTGGATGCCTACTCTGGATATCATCAGATCTTCATGTCCAAGGAAGACGAAGAGAAGACTGCGTTCATCACCCCATGTGGCACTTACTGCTTCGTGCGGATGCCTTTCGGGTTGAAGAGCACCTGGCCTACTTTCGCAAGAGCAGTCCAGATTGGTTTTGGGTCACAGTTGCACAGGAACGTTGAGGCTTACATGGATGATATTGTGGTCAAGACCAAGGACAGATCAACCCTCATCCAGGATTTGGAAGAGACATTTGCTAATCTGCGCAAGATCAACTTGAAGCTAAATCCGGAGAAGTGTGTGTTTGGCGTTCCTTCCGGCAAGCTACTTGGCTTCTTTGTGTCCCACCGACGGATAGAGGCCAACCCCGACAAGATCAAGGCTCTCGAGAAGATTCAAGCACCCAAGACAGTCAAGGACGTGAGGCATTTGACTAGATGTGTTGCCGCGCTTAGCAGGTTCATTTCCAAGTCTATCGAGCGTGCCTTGCCGTTCTTCAAGGTTTTGAAAAAGGCAGGGCCCATGGAGTGGACCCCCGAGGCAGACGCCGCACTACAAGATTTGAAGGCCTACCTTTCCTCTGTGCCCACTTTGGTTGCTCCAAAACCTCAAGAGCCATTGCTGATGTACTTGGCGGCAACTAATCAGGTTATAGCGCAGCACTGGTGGCGCAGAGGGAAGTGGATGGAGCAGCAGATGCAGCTGGTGTCCCATCCGGGGAGGAAAGCGAACACACCCCGACAAGGTCAGATGCAGATCAAGGTAGAGAAGAGCAAAGCAGCGGAAGCAGTTCTCTGGTCACGACAAAGAAGAAAGTGGTGCAGTGCCCAGTATACTTCGTTAGCTCCCTGTTGCAGGGGGCTAGATCCAGGTACTCTGGCATGCAAAAATTGATCTTTGGCCTTGTCATGGCCTCAAGGAAACTGCGCCACTACTTCCAAGCCCATGAGATCACAGTTGTTACCCGTTTCCCTTTGCAACGGATACTATGAAACCCTGAGGATACCGGCAGGATAGTGGAGTGGGCTTTGGAGTTATCCAGCTTTCGTTTGAAGTTTGAGAGCACATCAACCATTCAGAGCAGAGCATTGGCAGAGTTTATTGCAGAATGGATGCCAACTCCTAATGAAAAGGTATTGGAGACAGTTATCCCCGGCAAGGAAGCGCCCCAAGAATGGATCATGTATTTCGATGGTGCCTTCTCCCTACAAGGTGCAGGGGCTGGCGTGCTTCTTGTTGCTCCCACCGGAGAGCACCTGAAGTACGTCGTCCAGATGCATTTTCCCTGGGAGGAAGCTACCAACAATACAACAGAGTATGAAGGGCTCCTTGCCGGGCTCAGAATTGCAATAGAACTGGGGATCAAGAAGCTGATCATCTGCAGAGATTCACAACTTGTGGTGAGACAAGTGAACAAGGATTACCAAAGTCCATTGGTGGAGGCATACGTTGAGGAAGTGAGAAAGTTGGAGGAGCGCTTTGATGGATTGCAAACAGAGCACGTACCTCATGCGGAAAACAGCATCACTGATCATCTGTCAAACGGCAGTGCGCAGAAGCTCCGTGTGGAGCTAGGAACTTTTGTTCTCCATATGACTCAGCCCTCCGTATCCCCGGTAACAATGGTCAGAAAGAGGAGGAAACTGGACTCCGGCAAGCCTCTCCCGGTAGAACCTCTCGTGGATCCCGACAGAAAGCTTGTCGGGCACAACTCCCCATAGGTCACTGAGTTGCATCCTCCTACGAGGCCACCGGTTCCCGCGGTTGAGGATTGCACTCTCACGGATGAGGAGGTGCTGTTAGTCCTCGTTGCCGAGCCACAGGCTCCGCCTTGGGCACGGCACATAGTCCATTTCCTCCAAACTGGAGAACTTCCCGAAGAGCAAGAAGAAGCTGAAAGAGTAGCCCGGAGGGCCAGTATGTATCAGTTTGTTCATGACACACTATACAGAAGGAGGCCCAACGGTGTGAAATTGTGGTGCATTTGCCGGGAAGGAGGAAAGGAACTGCTGGCGGAGATACACAATGGTATGTGCGGCTTCGACATTGGATCAAGGGCGTTGGTTGGGAAAGCTTTCCGGCAACGATTCTACTGGCCCACAGCCCTCCGAGATGCGGTCGAGCTTGTCACCAAGTGTGAAGCCTGCCAGTTCCATTCCAAGAACATCCACCTGCATGCCCAAGCTCTTCAGAAAATCCCTTTATCATGGTCATTTTCGGTCTGGGGGCTCGATATCCTCGGCCCTTTCCCCCGTGCTGCCGGGGGCTTTGAATTCTTGTTCGTTGCAATCGACAAGTTTACAAAGTGGCCGGAAGTAGAGCCTGTGAGAAAGGTGACTGCTCAGTCAGCTATCAAGTTCTTGAAAGGATTGGTGTGCTGCTTTGGAGTTCCTGCCCGGATCATCACTGACAACGGCACCCAGTTCATGAGTCACACCTTCACGCAATACGTTCATACCCTCGGAAGCAAAATCTCGTTCGCCTCTGTGGCCCATCCAAGGAGCAACGGGCAAGCTGAGAGGGCGAATGCTGAAGTGTTGCGAAGACTCAAGACGAGAACTTTCAATAGGCTGCAGAAGTGCGGCAGGCGGTGGATCGATGAGCTAAAGATGGTTCTTTGGTCCCTCAGAATGACACCAAATCGAGCTACCGGGCAGACTCCCTTCTCCCTAGTCTATGGGGCAGAAGCAGTTATCCCCACGGAACTCATTTACGGGTCACCTCGAGTGCTTGCTACGATGAAGTAGCGCAAGATCAGCACCGGCGTGACGACGCTGTGCTACTCGAGGAGAACCGTCTCCGGGCTGCTACGTGTGCCGCACGCTATCAGCAAGCCCTGCGTCGCTATCACAGCCGCAGGGTTCGTGCCCGGTGTTTTGAGAAAGGCGACCTTGTCCTTAGGCACGTTCAGTCTGCCAAGGGTGCAAACAAGTTGACGCCGAAGTGGGAAGGCCCTTACCGGGTAGTACAAGTCACCAGACCTGGTGCAGTCTGTCTAGAGAGCGGAGATGGCATTCAGTTGCAAAACTCATGGAACATTGAGCATCTCCACAAGTTCTATCCGTATGGCGCCACTGTCGGGCCCTGCCCGGCAGCCACCCTTTTGTACAGGCCTTGCCTCTGTTGCATGTAACCCCTTGTACAAAGTCAGGCGCAGACCCTGAGCAACAGAGAAATAAATGAAGCACTGGGGGCCCCCAACGAATTGCATGCATGCATAAGCATATCATGAGCATTGCATGTTCATGTAGAATATATCGCATGAGGCATCATTTTCATCTGCATCATACTGCAGGCTCCTACCATGGATTCGGTCCCGAAAAAGGAGAAGAGAAGACAAGCCTACATTGCGATCCCCGGCAAGCCCAAACAGATGAGTTCTTTCTCTTATCCATACAAGTTCTGTAAGTAAAAACTTGTGCATGGGAAAACCTCGCCGCTTTCAAGACTTAGGTGCTCCCGTCCCTTGACTCGAACGTTGCTTCGGTCCGGGAGGTTGTAGTGGCCTTTGGCGAGAAAGTTGGCGCGGGGCTGCTCCCCCTTCACGATTTGTGGCCGGCAGGCCCAGCCCCGGATTGGCGCAGGATAGCCTATCAGAAAAAACATGTTTACTTAAGCGTAAAGAGGCATTCTCCCTCTGCATGGACATGTTACATGCACAGCTGCCCCGGAAGGTTTATCTTTTCTGTTAATATGCTGATCAACAAGTATAGACCTTACAGAACACAAACATGGATAAAAGAGATTACATAATTTGAACTAATGTTTGGCAAGTGCCTACATATTTTTGATTGAAAAATGATAAGTGCCCCGTGATGCCCTTTCTTGCCCCTCTCCTTCTAGGCACAGCGGCATGAGGAGAAGAGGGCAAAAGAAGCACCTGGGTGGAAGCCCAGCCCGGCCTCGTCGGGTCTCCTGACGAAGAGCCTGGCGAGAGCGGGAGGGCGCGGGCGAAGGCGATGGTGAAGATATCGGCGGAGACGACCTGTCAACCACCACCACCAGGGCCAGCAGGACGCGGTAGGGCGAACGAAGCCGCAGCCCATGAGGAAGCCTGTCGGGGCCCAGCTGGAAGGCTGCTGGAGGAGCCAGGAGTGCCACCCCATCCCCCTCGGCCCCGTGCACCACGATGGCCTCGACCTCGTCCTCTCCCACCTCCCCTCATTGCGGGCTCCGTCCCCGCGTCTTCAGAGGGAGGAGGGAGACGCTGTCGAGCAGAAGTTCTCGTCGAGGACTGGACCCTCGACCTCTCACCATGACAGACGTGGGCAACTGCAGAAATGAAGAAGGAAGGAGGTGTGGAGGAACTTCTCACACCACGCCCCCTTCTTATAGGCGGGCTTGGAAGGGGGCTGGATTTTCTTCGTGGAGGTGGCTGCCCCGCTCGGCCAGTCCGGCTCCTCCTTGCCATCAACGGCTCAAAGAATCAAGGTCGACCCCCTGCGCCAATCCACGACCCCTAGCTTTCTGCCATGGCACTCATTCCCGCACCCTCCGCATCCGCCACCAACCTTGCGCAATGCATGCAATACACATGGCAGAAGCACCTGGAGCAGGGGAGGATAGTAGGGTGGCAGTTACCGCCCTGTGAACAAGGGACGTGGGCAACTCCATGCATCATGGCCCATTATCTCCATTACTGCAGTTGGCGTTTCGCGACGGGTGGAAGAACCGGAAACTGATCCGAGCTCAGATTAATGCAGAAGCAAAGAATATCTCACAGGGCAAGCAGCTATTTCCTCGCCTGTGCACAAGTTAAGGCCTACCCCGACGACGCCCGGTAGTGCGTTTGGGCTAGGCCCGAGGGCTCCTGTCAGTGCAACAAACCCTGGGTCTGTTGCCCAGACCGTGCACAGGCCCAAGATCAAGATTGCAACATCCAAGACAAGGCCAAGGTAAAGAGATAGGCTCTTTGAGGAACCAAAGGGTAGGTTGAGAAGACCAAGTCAAGCCAAGAAGCAAGACACCGCTAAGGAAAAACCTCCCTTGCCGGGCAGGAGAGCCTGGCGAGGTCAAGGTTGCCCCGGAAGCAAGCCTCAGGATCGCCCCGGCAGGCCTGCCGGGGCTTACGAAGGCAAAACACCCCGCCAAGGCTTCACCGCCCACCTCACAGCGACGCAAGTCACCGATCGGTGCGGTGTCAAGCCCCAAGATGACTGAGTGGCTGCCTTTTGCCACATGGCAGCCATTTCCTACAGTAATCACCTCCAGATGACACCCGTCCTACGACGTGTCATGCAGACAGGAGAGAAGGTGGCCAAATAGCCCGGCAAGGTGTGCCGGGCAGGCCATGATATGACACTGAGCAGCGCATTTAATGTGTACTGCTCTGTCTGCAGAGTAGATATGATAGCACTGTTCGCTATCTAATCAGTACACATTGACTGATTTGCCACTGTGGTGACGCCTTGATCTATAAAAGGAGGCCCATGCCAACCATAGAAAGGATTCGGACCCCTGTAAACTCATACGCGCGTATCTGCTCTCGCCCCGAGGCAACCCTGCCGGGCAAGAGCACTGCGTTTCCACCACCATCCACCATGAATCCACCAAAGCAGGAGTAGGGTTTTATGCCTCGCGGCAGCCCGAACCTGGGTAAAACTGCCCGTGTGATCTCTGCCGTGCTACACTGTGCTCCTCCGCTCTTTGTGCAATGTGCTCAGTCCCCTGCCGAACCAAAAGGGGCCCTTGGCCCCATAGGTGGTCGTGGTTTCCCACGACACCAAGTTAGTTCAGTTCGGTCTGTCCGAGATGAATTCTTCGGAACCCTAGACCTAATTTTTTTGCTTGAATCTAATTCTATGGATTTGTTTGCTGGACAGGGAATCTCATATGGTGGCAAGAATACGAGCGCAACCACTAGTGCATTGAATCAGATTGGGAATCACTAGGGGGTCGAATCTTAACCTAACTTGGTCGAGATTATCTATGGTGGCAACGGCAGCGGAGATTTCCATTGACGGCGACAGATTCTGATGGCGAGGGCGCGCTGGAGACGACGAGGACGATCCGTCGACCAGGGCGATGGTAGCAATGGGATGCGGGAGACGTGACGTTTGATGAATTTTTCAACATATGGTCCGCTGGGATATATATATACCCATTAGCTGTCGGTACTACCGAACGAAACAACTCAGTCTCACTGGAGTTTATAACTGCTAGTGACAATGCACATCAGTGCCTCCAAGATTTTCAGATTGGTTTTACCGAGATTGAAATACATATTAGTCCAAGTGCAATCGGTGAGACCGAATATGAGTGCGTTGGTCTGACCAAAAGGCACTAAGAGTGTTTTGGAGGTTAGCCATAGTCGGATCGGTGGCTCCGAGTGCTCCTCACCCGAAGGGTCCAAAAAGGAACTTGTTCAAGTTTTGTGATATGGCAAGAAAGAATTTGAGACAAGTTGAGATAGATAGCTAGAGAAGGTTCTTAGGCACTCTTGTACATCCAATTGGCCAAAAGAAATCCAAATCAAGCAAACAACAATTGGATGTCCTCGAATGAGAAATATGCATTGCAACATGCTCACAAATAGCAAATGAAATATGTCAAACATGAACAACCAATTCTAGAAACTATCAAGCAATGGGCGATGACGAAGTCATCTATATATGAGTATATTGACTTAGGATCCAAATGAGAACATTTGATCATAGGTCATACTCATCGTTTAAGCACAAGTTGGGTTGCCACTTTTACATAAAGCATTAATGTGTTCACACCATTAGAGTTGCTTTAGGTCAAGTCTTAGAGAAAAGCTCCCCCTAGATGCGATATCCCCCAAAGAGGGATGAACTAACCTTGGGTTTTGTTGATGATGACTACATGTGGATGTTGTAGATGTGGATGCTCAATGATGATGTAGACCATCAAGAGTTGGGAGCAATCCTTTGGATTTTAGCACTTCCAATACCTACATGGGTTAGTCCCACAAGGAACAAACAAGGATATCCATAGACATAGAGTGAAGTGCAGAATAGATGATGTCCATGAATGCATTGAATACCTTGTCCCTTGACTTACCAACAGGAGGGTTAGTGACTCCATGAACTAGTGCAAGATGCTGAAGTTGGTCACACAAGTTCTTGCCACGAATGAATATGAGTGAAGTTTGTTGGTGGAGACACACTCAAGAACTCTCTAGTTCTTCTTCTTTGGGACCCACATCAACTTGATGGGAATCCTCAGAGTTGTAGTTGTACTTGATGAAGTAGAACTTGATGAAGTCTTGGGAACCCACTTGACTAAGGCTTGAGGTGGATCTTCAAATGAGTCAATCTCTTCTTGAAGCTTGTGCTTGCCTTTTTGCGTGTGGTCTTGTGGTGGAAAATCATCTTGAGCCAGTGTCCCCTTGAAATAAGTAGGATCATACTTCTCTTGTTGAGGAACAAACTTCGTCTTGGGGTATTGATATTCTTCCCACTCAACTCCATTGGCATTGAACTTTCATTCAAAACCAACACCTTGGTTCTTTCGGTGCCTTCCTTGCTTGAGAACAATCTCATCACATTGCTTACTCCCGGCATGCCTCTTGTAGACACCATTTTCTATAATTCCTTTCAATAAATTGTTTTCTTGCTCAAGTGTAACTTGGCCAAGAGAATCATTAGTGGAATCAATAGAACTACTAGAAGCAACAACATTGGATTTATCATTGTTATTGTTAGTACTAGAGGTAGAACCTTTCTTACTCTTGTTACTATTTTGCATAGATTTAACTTGTGGCATAAAGGTAGATAAGATAAGACGTTTGGCAATGTAAGAAGAAATCTTCTTTCAAAGATCATCATTAATAGCTTATAAAACATCATGCTCTTGCTCTAAACTTAGCTTCTCGAAGCATAGCTTCACATGAGTTCTTAGGAGCTCCCTATGATCTTCTTGAGTTGTTTCATGAGCGAACTTAAGAGTGTTTAATTCTTTAGTTAAGTGCTCAATCTCCTTCTTAGCATTGTCATTCGTTTCATCTTGACTATCATGATTACTAGCAAGTTCATTATGGCTCACATCACTAGTTTTGTCAACAAGGAAGTCATCATCACCTAGCAAACCATTCTCATCACTATCAAAGTCAAGATACTCGGAGTGTGATACCTTGGAGCCTTTATCCATGAAGCATCTTCCAATTGCCTCATTTGGTGAGTCAAATAGGTCATAGGAGTTGGAGGATACGAGAGCAAGTCTCACAACACCTTCATCTTGACTATAGTCGGAGTTGGAGTGATAACTTCTCTCGGATTAGTTGTCGGAGTCAGAGCCGGAAACCCATTCACCAACATGAGCTTGATGTCTTCTTCTAGAGTAGCTCTTGGTTGACTTGTCTGTCCTTTCCGAATCCTTGTTCCTCCAAGAAGGTCTTCATTGATAACGATCATCTCTACTCCTTCTCTCTCAATGAGGTGATTCTTCTCTTCTCTTGTGAGGTGTCGTACACTCTTTGTAGTAGTGTCCGGGTCTTCCACAATTTTAGCAATTACAGTCATGACTTGATGATCTTTGCTCATAGTGTCTTGAGTTGGAGATTCTTTCTTTGTTTCTATTCTTGTAGAACTTGTTGAAGTTCTTGACCATTAGGCTTATCTCTTCATTGGATACTAGTTTGTCACTTGATGTTGTGGGAGCATCGTTTGAGGCTTTGTAAGCACCACTTGACTTGTTGTGGAGCTCCTCCTTGTCCTTGAGTGACATCTCATGAGCAACAATCCTTCCAATGACTTCAATTGGCTTGAGATCTTTGTAATAGGGCATCATTTGGATCAATGTGCACACGATATCATATTTTCAATCCAAGGCTCTAAGGATCTTCTTGATGATGAATTTGTCGGTCATCACTTCACTTCCTAAGCCGGCAATCTCATTTGTGATGAGAGCGAGCCTAGAGTACATTTTGGCGACTCGTTCACCATCCTTCATCTTGAACTTGTCAAGTTGACTTTGAAGCACATCCAACTTGGATTCCTTGACGGACTCGGTACCTTCGTGCATATCATCCAAAGTATCCCAAATTTCCGTTGCATTCTCGAGGTGGCTAAACTTGTTGAACTCCTCGGGGCACAAATCATTAAAGAGAATGTCGCATGCTTGAGTGTTGTATTGCTACATCTTCAATTCTTCCGTGGTTGATTCATGATCGGGTTCTATTCCATCCTAAAAGAATTCACCTTGCAAGACAATATGAACAATAGCCCAAACGGCATGGTTATGACCAAGAATACGCATTTTCATCTTATGCTTCCAGCTAGCAAAGTTTGTACCATCGAAATATGGACCTCTACAGTGATAATTACTCTCAATGGATGCATACTCTCCTAGGTTGTGAAACCAATGCAATGGAGACCAAAGCTCTGATACCACTTGTAGGATCGAAAGTATGTCTAGAGGGGGTGATTAGACTACTTGGCCAAATAAAAAATTAACTTGTTCCCAATTTTAGTTGTAGGTAAGTTTTAGCAATTCTACCAAGTCAAGCAACACCCTACAGATGCAAGTCTAACAGTTGAGCAATGGAAATTAAAGACTTCACATATGAACGTAAAGGAGGGATCGAAGAAATCAAACGCAATGAAGACATGGTGTAGGTGATCGTCCATGGAGGACTAGCCTCACTTGGGATATATCTCATGAAGTAGGCGATCTCCTTGCCCTTACAAACTCCTTAGTTAAATTCCACATGATCTTGGAGGCTCCCAAGTAACACCTAACCAATCTATGAGACACTACTCTCCAAAAGGTTATAGATGGTGTTGTTGATGATGAACTCCTTGCTCTTGTGCTTTAAAAGATAGTCTCCTCAACACTCAATATCTTTCTATCAGATTTGGCTTTGGGTAGGAGAAGGGATTGGATGCAAAGCAACTTGGGGAGGCTAGAAATCTAGGTTCAAATGGATGGATGGGATGCCTTGATCTCAACACATGAGTAGGTGGTTCTCTCTCTTACAAAATGAATGGTGGAAGTGTAGTTTCGTTCTGATGGCTCTCTTAAAGAGTAAGTGGGTGGAGGGGTATGTATAGCTTTTACCCAAATCCAACCATTACAACTTTTGACTCAACTCGGTGGCACCGACCTATATGTACAAGATTTGAACGTTGGGCTTTTCAGTTGGACCGAAGAATGAATCTCGGATGGGCCGATATGTGATGACCTAAGCAAGACTGTGTTTCGGTAATTCTGATCGATTCAACTCGGTAATTCTAAAGTGAATCAATTGGGTTATAGAAACTTGGTCAGTACAAATTGGTCATCTTGGTGAGACCAAAACTCTAGGGTTTGTCTCTGGCATTTTGTAGGATCGACTCGGTGAGTCCGGATGGGATGATTTCGGTTGGACCGAGTTGGACATTAGGGTTAGGACAGATATGATATTGAAAAGTTGGTTGAGGGTTTTTGGAGATATATATTTAAGCACTTTGAGCAATTGAGTCATGATCAAAACATCATTCCCTTTTAATAGTATTGGCTTTCCTATGGACTCAATGTGATCTTGGATCACTTAACCCAAAACGTAGAGTATTGAAGATTTGCCAATCCATGTCCACATTCTCATGTCGTTGCCATGCCAATCATTGAACTTTTCTGAAATCTATCTTGAATAGGCATTAGTTCAATGACATATATGTTGTTATCAATTACCAAAACCACCCGGGGATTAGTTGCACTTTCACAGCCACAACGACGAGTTCGATGCCATGAAAGACCACATCGACACCAAGATGGATGAGCACTTGGAGGATATCGAAGCCCTCATCAACACTGGCAAGAGGTCTTCCTCATCTTCGAGAAGACGCTCAAGTGCACATGCTCTCGAGCAACCATCTACATCCAGATCACAGCGGCATCGACACCATCATCGGCATGAAGAAATAACGATGCCAACATCAAGGCGTCCGCCGATGAGCAAACGTGAAGATCAAGAGCTCGACACCAACCACCGCTTAATGACTTCCCCAACTACCTTGGCATCTTAGTCAAGTGACTTTAAGGCATCTTTGCTAGATATGTGGCATCTTCGATGACAAGCACCTCAAGATTACACTCAAGATAAGCTCCCCAAGCTCAAGTCTGTGACTTCACGAGCTACTATGACTTCGACATCGAGCATGAGATTCCTTTCTATGGGAGTCACGACCCCGAAGAGTACTTTGAGTGGGACCGCAAGATGGACTACTACCATAAGCTACTTCAATTCCCCTCCAAAGATCAAGTGACGTGTGCCACAAGGAACTTCCACGACTACGTGTCGACATGGTGTCTTCTCACAACTTCGAGGAGCTTCGACATGAGTTGTCCTAGGATGAAAAAAGTGATGCGGGAGAGTTTTTAGCGCCGACCTATGTGGAATATCTTCAACGCCAATTGGAGAACACTTTACAAGGATCCCAGTCCGTCAACGAATACTTATTGGAGATGAAGGAAGCCGTGCGACAAGCCGGTGTGGACGACTCCATTTGGATGAAGTTCCACTTCATGATGGGATTGAACAACAACATTGCCTAGACTATCTTCACCAACAACTACAAGACACTCGATGGCCTCTACGTTGGTGCTCTCAAGGCAGAGCAAGAACTCAAGAAGGCCAAGTCTACTCGACCCTGAGCACACTTCACGATGATCACGCTCCAAGACGGCGAGCATGAGGATAGTACCACCAAGATGTCCAAGCCAGATGAGCTCCAAGATGACGCTCCCAAGTTTGACTTCACCTCCATCCCTCTTTTTGGCATTGATGATGCCATGTCTACCATGACTCTTTTTGAAGATGTTGCAGCGATGACTAATACAGAGCCAATCAAGGACCAAGATTTGGAGGCGAGCGACAAGGTGGCGAGCAAGGGTGATGCTTCCATCTTTGGACACGAGAGTGAGATGATCGAGCATGGAATTTTCCCTTCGGTCATGGAGGCGAGTGATATGTGCCATCTTCGGCCTTCATCCATGGCAACGGTGACAAGAGAGCATGGGATTTTGTAGTGCCCAAGATGCAATTCTATCCCAATCACATGATGAATTCATGATTGGGGCAGAATCACATTTCGAGCGCATAGTAAGGTGGATATCAATTAAACATACCATGTACTGAATAGACGAGAATACCAGATAAAGGCCTACACTCACGGACCACAAGCTACAGCATGAATGCATCAAAACATCAATACATATCAATCATCATACAGAAGAGCAGGATCTGAATACAGATGAAATCAAATGAAAAAGAAGAACGACATCTACCCAGCTAATCCCTGGCTCACGACCGGGATCCCAACCTATGATCAATGAAGAAGAAGAAGAACTCCAAAAGAAAACATGCATCGCTCTCACGTCAAATCATTGCTTTACCTGTACCTGCACCTATTGTTGTAGTAATCTATGAGCCATGGGGACTCAGCAATCCCATTACATTGGGTATCAAGACTAGCAAATCTTAATGGGTATAGAATGGATAAGTCGTGAGGTTGCAGCAAGCACTAAGCATTTGTATGTGGCTAACTTACGAGTACAAGAATAAGAAGAGTAAACTATGCATAAACGGTCGCAACTAGTAATGATCAAGAAGTGATCCTGAACTACTTACGAGTCAAACATAACCCCACCGTGTTCTCTTCCGAACTCCCTCAAAAATAGACGGTCACGGTTATGCACGCGGTTGGTGTATTTTATTTGAAGTTTAGTGTCAAGTTCTCTACAACCGGATATTACAAATTTCCAAGTCGCCACATAACCGCGGGCACGGCTTCCGAAAAGATTTAGCCCTAAAGGGGTGCTCCAAGTAGACAATTATAAGTTACCACACGCATCCAATGCAACATCCTCACACCATGATAACATGATGCTTATGATAAGGAATCTTGGTGGATAGGCCACTCGTCAAAGGGAAAACTAAACCAACAAGACCTCTCGGCGTATTGACGATCCCGATAGGAGCTGCATATCTTGTTCTGAGGACACGGTGGATAAGTGAAAGGGCAGGTTTACTCCCAGAGGGGGGTGAATGGGAGCTTTTTAGAAATTCATCAAACTCTGAAGAATTTGACGAAGATGAGCTGGAAGAAATAGAAACATGGGGAACTAAATCATCACAGAAGCAGAGTACATGCATACAGGATACATAAGGGTGAAGAACATGCAATCATACAAGCTTATAAGCATGAAGAATATGAACTGAAGAAATGAAAGGCAGCATGATGAAAGTCTTCAGTTGAAATTCATCATAAAATAGATCACAAATTCTTTAGCAGTGGAATAATGTAAGGGAAGGTGAGGAATTTGAAACTAGGTTGGCTCGGTGAACACACAGTGATTTGGTAGACGAGTTCCAGTTGTTGTATCAACTGTATGTCTGGTTGAGGCAGCTGAGACGAACTCAGAGGACACACAGTCCTCGCCATATTCCACTTGAGCTAAGGTCACTTAGACCTCGCCCAATCACTCGTGGCAAGTCTTCAAGGTAGAATTCCAAAACATTCACATACTTGTTCACCGGAACACCACAATGACTCTTAGTGTTCTCAGAACGTGACGCCTAACCATCTGAAAGAATGTCGGGACCCTGATCCTAAGTCACACCGATATAGCATGTAACACATCATATCACTTTGCGGCCTCACGCACGGTATTCCCACAGCTGCAGCCTTACCTTGGCAAGGACCGTTTGCGCCTTTTGGCTCACGTATATGATTGTGTCACTAGCATCCATATGACAGAGAACCAGGGCCGACATGACTAGTCGTAAACCGAAGGTGGCACAAACTTACAGGGACAGGCATACATGACTTAGCAATGCATGTGTCGGTCAATAGCGAGTGTAAGCAGGCTGTAGCAAGCTATCAGGACTCCTATAAACACCGCGTGACATTTCCCCGTAGGGACAGACACAGGAGCAAGACGGACACATGCCGATCAATCCATGTGTTCCGGTGGAAGCACTAGGAGACATTTCCCCATAAGGAAGGCTACCAAGAGTAAACAACTAGGTGTCGGACCCCACACATACCAAAGCATTTCAAAAACATACACACTATATGCTCGATATGTATGTAGATACAACATGGCATCACAACATAACTCTACGACTCAAAGTATTTAATTAAAAGGCTCCGATGAGCCATACATAGTATGATATTACAAACACGGGTCTCATGACCCAACATACAGAGTCACACAAGCAACAAGCACATGTGGAAGCTAATCATGTCTGAGTACAGACAGCTGAAAAGAAAGAAGGCTAGGAAGCATGTCTATCTACAAGACCCTCCATAGGAACCAGACCTCTGTCTGGGATTCCCAAGCTAATTGTCGAATCCTGCGAAGAACTACTAGTGAGACTGAAGTCTCTCTCCAAAGCATAAATTAAGCAAATGTGAGTACAAATGTACCCAGCAAGACTTACATCAGAACTAACTACCTACGCATCAGGTGTCAACAAAGGGGTAGTGGAGTTTGACTGCAGCCAGCAAGCTTTGAGTCAGTGGCTATCTTGTAATACGACTAGCAGTATTTTCTTTGAGGTGAGAAAGCACACATGAGTCCACATATTCACCATAACAATACACCACTATGGATCCTCTCTCGTCTCCCTACGAGGAGGCCATCCATAGCACTCACAGTTATCTTGCACATTTTAGAGTATCCACTTCCAGTTATCTATGAATCATATAAGCTTTCCAAGTAGTCCATATCCGACGACGCGGCTATTCGAATATATCATGTTAACCCTGCAGGGGTGTACTTCTTCACACACGCTCCCGCCACTTACCGCCATGTACATGTCATGTATCCCGGTAACCTTCAAGCCAAAGCCTGGCGAGGGTGTCGGCCACGACCTTACTAACCACACAAGTCTCTAGTCCAGGTTTATCGCCTATTTGAGTTCCATCCGCAAGGAAGTCCGGCCGAGGTTTCCACTACGGCCCCAAACGATGTGTGCAGGGTTCCCAAGTCCGCCATCTGGCTGCCACTTGGTACACCGGGCCACGGTGCCTAGTCTGTCCCAAGCCCACCTGTACCAGATGCCACTTGGTAGACTACTAACACAACCTACAAACACCAGAAACTAATTGCAACTCCTGGACAGAGATCGAGGCGAGTAATAAGTCAAGAGGGGCACTTAAGCATTCCAATGTGTGGTAGTAACTATCTTGGATCACAAACATAGAACTCAGTTCTTGAGGACGGTTTCAATGAGACAACCCACCATGTACTCCTACATGGCCTCCCATCGCTACCTTTACCAAATCGTGTTCACACACTTAGCTCTCAACAGTAGGACATGTTCACCACCATCCCAATCCATCCTAGATGAATCAGACCTGACACAACTCTAAGCATAGAAGGCATAACAAGCTAGCATGAATGAGTAGGCACATCATGGCTCAAACAACTCCTACTCATGCTAGTGGGTTTTTACTAATTACTGTGGCAAAGATAGGACATGCAGAGGAATGGGTTCAACTACCGCAACATGTAACAGTTGAATCATTGTTGTCCTAATGCAGTAAAAAAGAGCAAGAGCGAGAGAGTGGGATTATATCGGAATGGTCAAAGGGAGTTTGCTTGCCTGGAACTTCTGAAGATAGCATAGCTCTTCATCGGTGTCATCGATCTCATCATCGGAGCAATGTCTACTGAGAGGGAACAAACACCGGCAAACAGAGAAGGAACACAATCAATGCAATGCAACAATATGATGCATGATCATGACATGGCAAGATGCTGTTGATTTGGGCTAATGAAACTAGCAACGATTTAAATGAAGTTGGTTTGAACCCAGGATTCAAATTCAAACTCCATATAAGGCATTTCAAATTCCATTCATTTGATTGGTCCAATTCAGCAACTATAAGTTTTTCCAACATGCATGAAAATGCCATAAACGGATTCTTCACATTTCTTTTGATAATTTTTCATATATAAATTATTTTCATTAGAGTTATGGTTTATTTTCTATGAATTTTAGAAGTTTAAATATATTTTTAATTAAATAAATCATCATGATGTCATCTATGCATCAACCTTGCGTCAGTGGCACAGTGAGTTAAATAGGTTTAATTAAAACCTAATAACATTTAACAGGGCCGGGGCCCAGAAGTCAGTGTCACTGGGGTTAGTTTAGCATCTAAACTAATTATGCTACATCACTGTCGCCGGATTAAGCGCCGGCTACCTCGCAGTGCGGCGGTGGCTCACCGGGGTGGCGCTAGGGCCAGTGGCAGGGCACGCTGAGGGCACTAGGAGGGAGACCTCGCCATCCCACATCCAGGGGAGGCGGTGGCTGGTCGTGGGGCGGCCGGAGCTCGACGGGGGCCTGCCCGTGGTGGCGGCCGAGGCACGGGGAAAACGCCGGTGGGGCTGCAGGGCACGGGGGGGATGGCTAAGGGGCTCTATGGCATCTACAGAGCATGGGGAGGATGTCTGCAAGCTTGATTTGATCAGCGGACCTCTCTGGCGAAGGCAGCAACGAGTGCGATGGCGAGAAGCTCTCGGCCATGGCAGGGCTATGACCTAGAGGACATGCGCGGGCAAGGGAGAAGGGGGTGATGAAACAGGAGCTCACAGCGGACTCGAGGGTGCGGTCAGGAGGCTCGGGGATGGCAGGACTGCGATGAATCCGTCGATGGAGTCCTACGGCCGTTGTCAAGGAAGACGAGCCGATGGCGACGATTCAGAGCTCCAGGGCTTGCGTGCGTAGGCGTGGAGATGCAGCGGAGCTCGTCGGAGCTTCTGGACATGGCAGTGTGACGAGGAGGCATCGGTGGCCACGCGGGTGAAACACAGCGACGGCGGATGGCTCTCGGGTGAGGTCGGGAAAGGGGCTAGAGGGCGAGGGAGAGAGCAGAGAGTGAGGGAGAAGGACCAGGGGGCTCTGGGCGTCTCCAGGCACTCGAACGAGAGCAGGGAAAGAAGCAGGAGGTGGAAGCAGGAAGTGGCTTCGCCTCCTGTGCGTGCGCCACGCCCTCGTGCCTATTGGTACGAGGTTAAAGGAGGTGTGGTGCTCAAATGGGCTGCACTGCTACAGTGCCAGACCAAGTGGGCTAAGCCAGGTGAGCCTTTCTTTCTCAGGTTTTCTATTTTAGTTTCCATTTTGAATTTGGTTTGCTAACCAAATGATTTTATTTGTAGCTTCTGAGAATTATTGTGGATGCACTATGGATTATTCCAAAGCCCCACAAAAAGTTCCAGAATTACTGGAGCTCTAAAATTATTTATAGCATTTATTAGCTCCAATTCAAATACTGACTGGATTAATTCAAAGTCCAAATATGTCCTGGGAAAATGCGCAACATTTTTGGTAGATGCTTCCACCTTATTCCAGAAATGATGAACATTTTTTAAGAGCATTTTGGTTCATTAAAAATATTTTAAGTAGAACCTATTTGATTTAATTTTGAGTGCTAGGGTTTATCATCCCCATTTCAATTTTTCTTTGAATTTAACATGATGCATGGATGCTGAGGCAAGGACAGGCAGGGACTAAGCTAGAGCTGTGACAACTCACCCCCACTAAACAAGAATCTCGTCCCGAGATTCAAGACGTGAGGTAAGAGGAAAGGTGGTGACAAACTATCACAATCTTCATGATCCAACTGCCCTTCTCGGAGATGTTGATCCATTGCATCATATTGATCTTGATGTCTTTGCTTTGAGAACTTCATCCAGCACGATGACGAGAGAAAGAAACTCTACAAGAATAGATCTTCTCGAAGATCGAACAACTCACGATCAACTCATGGAATGAGACATTAGCCATCTCTTGAGCTAAGACACAAACACATATCGAGAGGGGTGGAAAGAAACAGAAGACGAAGATTCAATTTGGTAGGCTACAATTCCACGCTTAAGTAAGATGGTGCATGGGTGTCAAAGTAGCGAGGAGTTAATTGCAATGATTCCATGACGGGCTCCTTGGGGGAGGTGACTCGTAGAATTATTCCCTTTAAGTGGCAAAAAGAATTACTTTTGATACAAGGATCATCGAAACTCTTCATTCCAGGCTGAGGCAATTCGCAAATGATCGTTTGAATTTATTTGAAGAAATGGCATACCTAGATTAGAGTGGAAACTATGGTTATAGAACAATTGGCAAATGGGAGGCATATTCCAATTGATACCGAGGATATAACCTAGTGTCTGGGCATGCTCTCAAGAACTTGAGCATTTCCATAATCATCAGGGTTTTACCAACATCTATGCCAAGGATCCTGGCAATACATCATACTACCATGATGAATAATGATGGATGATGCAGATGCAAAGGAAGACAACACTTCTCAGATTTCACCTTAGCGAGGCCAAGGGAACAAAATCTGGATAATCGACCGAGACACATTTAGCACTCCGCTTCTAATGTTCTCCTTCATGTTCTAGCTACCACGGTCGGACTTAAAAAGCATCAACATGGCCATCAAGTAAAGGTCGGACTTCGGAAGCACAAAATCCATAAGGAACAACTTCTAGAATAAGTTGCACGAGATCCTCATGGAGAATATGGTCAAATTGGTCAATCAAGATACTACAATAATAGATCTTCCGGCTAGGTGTGTCGGTCAAAACATCAACCTTGCTTGAACCTACATCATAGATCTTGGGAAAGTTCCAACCGTCATATCTGCTTGAGATTCAGATCTGGTTGGTGACAAGATGCTTCAGACTTAGCATGTCTGAAAAAGAAATTGTGCCACACAAATCGATGAGATTATGTTGCAAGATTCTCGGGAAATGAACTACGATAGCAAGCTCCAAAACATGAGCTGGTTTGCAAGAAATTCTGACCACATAGAAGTCTTACAACAAAACACTACCGAGTTCTGGTTGGGAACCATCATCTAGGGTAACGAAGTCCTTGCATAAGTCTAGCTCTTAAGAAGGAACTTCTTCTCCTCGAACAAATCAATCAGTAGCTTGGTGTGCTAGGGAATACATATGGAATGGAGGTAGCGAGCCTATCAAAACATAGAATACTTTGCACATGCATGACTAACTTGGGACGATTCCAGAGGAAGCAAAAACAAGCTTTCTCGAATTCACGATAGCAACTTACATCAAATACACGTGAATTATAGGAAGTCTCTTCTTTCATCCAAACATACTCTTCATGAATGGGACAGGAAGAAAATGCTTACACAAGTTTCCAACACTTGCTTGATGTTCGTCAAAATCATGGAAAAGATAATGATGTTGTCGATGGGCTCAACAACAATTCATCTAGTTTCCATATATATGGAATTCCACAATTATGTGAACAAACTGATGGCATTGGTCAGACCAAAGGATATAATGGTGTATGCTCGAGGAACATCCACGAGTAAGGCAACATTACGAACATCGTTGGTTCTGATTTGATTTGATGATAGCCCGCACTCAAATCAAAGATTGGATAAGATAATATATCCAACAATTGATCACGAAGATCAATTGATGAAGATATCATCTCTCTTCAACACACACAGAGAAGATATCCCTTTGGGATGAGCTAAGTCAGAGAAGCTTTTATCTTCCAACTCTCCAAATTGTTGTTTTGCTTAACCAACCAGCTCAGGGGTATCCACCACAGATTCTTGGAGAAGGGTGGTTTATGGGAAAACCCAACTTGATCACGAGCTCAACATAATGGTCAGGGGACAACCTGGTGATACTTCCAGGAAGATATCCGAAAAATCATGAACCACAGATATGTTATTAAGCTCGAGAACAATCTTGCTTTCCAGGCAAGATGATATGATCAAAAGATCGAGGGATTGACACAATCCTAACTCATTGATTGAAGAGTGCACCAGGAAAGATAGACTAGGAAGCACAATCTATATTAGAATGATGATTCAATAACCAACACACTAAGAATGAATTTATCATCCATTACCAAGCAACACGGTTGCTAGGAGTATTGATTTCACACATCACGGTTCACTTGTTGGTATTCCGGTTACAACAACACGGGGACCGAGGAATGAATAGTGATGGCAAGAAGTATCACTACGTCAAGAATTCATAAGAGGTTGTGCAATTCCTATGATATTCTTGACATAAAGGGGGTAATACTCCAGGATAGAACAGAAGAAAAGCTGGATTGGCATTTTGATATGCGAAATACAATTGCTTTGACCCAATCCTAGAAATGGATAAGGTACTAGAGTTTGTTTCTCCTAGCCATTCTGAAATAGAATGACTTGACGGACCATTAGAATATGAGGTATCGATGAGCATGAATGCATGACATGCTGTTGTATCAACTGATAGATGATGGTCGGAATACAACTGAAGAGGGACAACTCAAAGGAACATATAACTTTCTTAGTTGTGGATGCATAGATTAGTATGTCGAACATAGCTCAACATATTTCTTCTGGATAACCCATGCAGAAAGGATAGGATTGGCAGAGTCACAATATAGGATGGAGAACTCATCAAGAGCACTCTTGTTCTAATCTTCTGGTTCAAGAGAACTTCCGCCAAGGAGGGTTCATGGCATTTGGAGGAATGATATACCACGGACCTCGAAGACTATCACAAAGGTTACTAATGTCCTAAAGGAATGAGCAAACACTATCAATAGGAAGTAAGTAGAGTGAATCTTGGGTTCAAGAACCTAGAAATAGAATACCTACTAACTAATTAACATCACGAGATGCTTTCGAGAATGGTGGCCAGAATCATCACACTGAGAACACAAAACATGGCTCGATTTCTAGGTGGTACTCTAAGATATCTTAGTCTCCTGATAACTTCAACATATATGTCGAGGCAATGAAGTGCCTCAACACACCGATTACTGTGGTTAACCTGGCCTAAAAGGACATCGGAAACAGGGAGGAAAGATTTGCAAATGCATCAGATTGCTTAGAAACTTGGGATAACTCGGATAACATAACGGCTGTAAATGTTCAAAAATATTTGAGACATTCTACAAAATGGTGGCATAACCACTCAACATCACAATATCAAGGTTCTGGGACCAACTGTTAACACACAGAAGTACTAGAAACTGAACTAAGACTTGAATCCATCATTCTTAGAACTCTGCGGATTAGTAACACGTGATCCTGATAGAAAAATGAGAAGCCTAGTTTGTAATCCCCGTAGAAAAGAAGAGGGTAACTCGGATCAGAAGGACATAAGGCAAAGGAGTAAAAAGAGCCTTACGTTCCATTCCACAATCAATTCCCTTATATAACTAAAGCATTTCTAGACTCGACTTCGACCAGTTTGGCTTGGTAATCCTACAGGCAGTTAGGTTCTAATACCAAAGCTGTCGGGATCCCGATCCAAAGTCACACCGATCTAGCATGTAACACATCATATCACTTTGCGGCCTCACGCACGGTATTCCCACGGCTGCAGCCTTACCTTGGCCGGGACCGTTTGCGCCTTTCAGCTCACGTATATGATTGTGTTGCTAGCATCCATATGACAGAGAACCCGGGCTGACATGACTAGTCATAAACCCAAGGTGGCACAAACTTACAGGGACAGGCATACATGACCCATCAATGCATGTGTCGGTCAGCAGCGAGTGTAACCGGGCTGTAGCAAGCTATCAGGCCTCCGGTAAACACCGCGTGACATTTCCCCGTAGGGGCAGACACAGGAGCAAAGAAGGACACATGCCGATCAATCCATGTGTTTCGGTGGAAGCACTAGGAGACATTTCCCCATAAGGAAGGCTACCAAGAGTAAACAACTAGGTGTCGGACCCCACACATACCAAAGCATTTCACTAACATACACACAATATGCTCGATATGTGTAGATACAACACGGCATGACAACATAACTCTAGGACTCAAAGTATTTAAGTAAAAGGCTCCGATGAGCCATACATAGTATGATATTACAGACATGGGTCTCATGACCCAACATATAGAGTCACACAAGCAACAAGCACATGCGGAAGGTAATCATGTCTGAGTACAGACAACTGAAAAGAAAGAAGGCTAGGAAGCCTGTCTATATACAAGACCCTCCATAGGAACCAGACCTCTGTCTGGGATTCCCAAGCTAATTGTCGAAGCCCACGAAGAACTACTAGTGAGACTGAAGTCTCTCTGCAAAACATAAATTAAGCAAATGTTAGTACAAATGTACCCAGCAAGACTTACATCAAAACTAACTACTTATGCATCAGGTGTCAACAAAGGGGTAGTGGAGTTTGACTGCAGCAAGCCAGCTTTGACTCAGTGGCTATCTTGTACTAGGACTACCAGTATTTTCTTTGAGGTGAGAAAGTGCACACGAGTCCACATATTCACCATAACAATACACCACTATGGATCCGCTCCCATCTCCCTACGAGAAGGACATCCATAGCACTCACAGTTATCTTGCGCATTTTAGAGTATCCACTTCCAGTTATCTATCTACCATATAAGCTTTCCAAGTAGTCCATATCCGAGGACGCGGCTATTCGAATAGATCATGTTAACCCTGCAGGGGTGTACTTCTTCACACACGCTCCCACCACTTACCGCCATGTACACATCATGTATCTCGGCAACCTTCAAGCAGAAGCCTGGCGTTTATCGCGTATTTGAGTTCCATGCGCAAGGAAGTCCGGCCGAGGTTTCCACTACGGCCCCAAACAATTTGTGCAGGGTTCCCAAGTCCATCCATCAGGGTGCCACTTGGTACACTGGGCCACGGTGCCTAGTCTGTCCCAAGCCCACCTGTACCGGGTGCCACTTGGTAGACTACTAACACAACCTACAAACTCCAGAAACTAGTTGCAACTCCTAGACAGAGATCGAGGCGATTAATAAGTCGAGAGGGGCACTTAAGCATTCCAATGTGTGGTAGTAACTGTCTTGGATCACAAACACAAAACTTAGTTCCTGAGGACGGTTTCAATGAGACAACCCACCATGTACTCCTACATGGCCTCCCATCGCTACCTTTACAAAATCGTGTTCACACACTTAGCTCTCAACAGTAGGACATGTTCACCACCATCCCAATCCATCCCAGATGAATCAGACCTGACACTGCTCTAAGCATAGCAGGCATAACAAGCAAGCATGAATGAGTAGGGACATCATGGCTCAAACTACTCCTACTCATGCTAGAGGGTTTTTACTAATTACTGTGGCAAAGATAGGTCATGCAGAGGAATGGGTTCAACTACCGCAACATGTAACAGGGGAATCGTTGTTGTCCTAATGCACTAAAAAAGAGCAAGAGTGAGAGAGTGGGATTATATCATAATGCTCAAAGGGAGTTTGCTTGCCTGGCACTTCTGAAGATAGCATAGCTCTTCATCGGTGTCATCGATCTCATCATCGGAACAACGTCTACTGAGAGGGAACAAACACCGGCAAACAGAGAAGGAACACAATCAATGCAATGCAACAATATGATGTATGATCATGACATGGCAAGAGGCTGTTGATTTGGGCTAATGAAACTAGCAATGATTTAAATGAAGTTGGTTTGAACCCAGGGTTCAAACTCAAACTCCATATAAGGCATTTCAAATGCCATTCATTTGATTTGTCCAATTCAGCAACTATAAGTTGTTCCAACATGCATGAAAATGCCATAAACGGATTCTTCACATTTTTCTGATAATTTTTCATATATAAATTTTTTTCATTGGAGTTACGGTCTATTTTCTATGAATGTTAGAAGTTTTAAGTATTTTCTGAATTAAATATATCATCATGACGTCATCTGTGAGTCAACCTTGCGTCAGCGAGTCAACTGGGTTGACCAGGGTCAAATCTGACATGTGGGGTCCACACGGCAGTGGCACAATGAGTTAAACAGGTTTAATTAAAACCTAATAACATTTAATAGGGCCGGGGCCCAGCAGTTAGTGTCACTGGGTTAGTTTAGCACCTAAACTAATTATGGCACGTCACCCGCGTCAGATTAAGCGCCGGTGACCTCGCAGTGTGGCGGCGGCTCGTCAGGGTGGGGCTAGGGGCAGCGGTAGGGCGCACTGAGGGCACCAGGAGGGAGACCGCGCCCTCCCGCATCTAGGTGAGGCGGCGGCTGGTCGTGGGCTGGCTGGAGCTCGACGGGGGCGAGCCCATGGCGGTGGCCGAGGGCACGGGGAAAACACCGGCGAGGCTGCAGAGCACGGGAGGATGGCTAAGGGGCTCTATGGCATCTACAGAGAATGGGGAAGATGTCTGCGAGCTCAGTTTGGTCACCGGACCACTCTGGCGAAGGCAGCAACGAGCGCGGTGGCGAGAAGCTCTCGGCCATGGCAGGGCTATGGACTAGAGGATGTGCGCGGGCAGGGGAGAAGGAGGACTTGAGGGTGTGGTCAGCAGGCTCGGGGACAGCAGGACGGCGACGAATCCGTCGATGGAGTCCGGCGGCCGTGGTCGGGGAAGATGAGCCGATGGCGACGATTTAGAGCTCAGGGCTTGCGTGCATAGGCGTGGAGATGTAGTGGAGCTCGTTGAATCTTCTAGACATGGCAGCGGGACGAGGAGGCATCGGTGGCCATGCAGGTGAAACACGGCGATGGCGAAGTGCTCTCGTGTGAGGTCGAGGAAGGGGCTAGAGGGCGAGGGAGAGAGCAGAGAGTGAGGGAGAAGGACCAGGGGGCTCTGGGCATCTCCAGGCGTTCGAACAAGAGTTGGGAAAGAAGCAGGAGGTGGAAGTAGGAGGTGGCTTCGCCTCCTATGTGTGTGCCACGCCATCGTGCCTACTGGCACGAGGTTGAAGGAGGTGTGGTGGCCAGATGGGCTGGACTGCTACAGTGCCAGCCAGGTAGGCTAAGCCAGGTAAGCCTTTCTTTCTTCGGTTTTCTATTTTAGTTTCTGTTTTGAATTTGGTTTGCTAACCAAATGATTTTTTTGTAGCTTCTAAAATTATTGTGGATGCACTATGGATTATTCCAAAGCCCCACAAGAAGTTCCAGAATTACTGGAGCTCTAAAATTATTTATAGCATTTATTACCTCCCATTCAAATACTTACTAGACTAATTCAAAGCCCAAATATGTCCTGGAAAAATGTGCAACATTTTTGGTAGATTCTTCCACCTTATTCCAGAAATGATGAACATTTTTTAAGAGCATTTTGGTTCATTGAAAAATATTTTAAGTAGAACCTATTTGATTTAATTTTGACCTCTCAAATTCATTGGGGCACTCCATTTCCTCACTTTTAGGCAGATTGCACTGGCGAAATCCTAACTCCTTAGCCTAACCAAATTCGTCAGCGACCAGATGAACTTTGTCACTATCGCTAGCAATTGCGTCAGCTATTCTGGAGATTTCCAAAGGCTTCACTCGAAGCGTCTTGTGTATGTATAGGTTTGAGCATCACTTTGGAAATGTGAACTATGATTCACCTACACCCCCTTTAACAGTATGGTTTTTTCTGTGACTCAAATAACAAGAAAAAAACTACGAAAACAAAAGTCTTCAGGCTTCCAGTCTTGACATCAATTTCTTCAAAGGTCGTACCAATTTCATCATCAAATTCATCACTTGAAGAAATTCATTTTTAGGGGTCATCTTCCATGTGTTAAACCAAATCTTCAGGGACTAAATCTCCTGTGTACACTAACAAGCACATTAGTTCCTCAACCTATTTGTCTTCAATACTTCAAAACCACTAAGAGGGAACTTGATGCACTTACAATCTCCCCCTTTTTGGTGATTTATGACAAATTGGTTAGGTTATCAACATAGGGAAATAATTGAAGTGTAAGTACAGAGTATGAAGAAATTTGTTACAAGATATTGAGGAACTCCCCCTAAAGATCTGCATATGAAGAATTTGCTTTGGATTGTAAATGCACATGGCAGGTTGAAATTGTGGAGATTTCCCACTATATCTTGGAATCCAATCATGCATGATCATAAGATATTTGAAGAATATGAATGCATGATGAAAATTGGTGTCTGACAAAATTGTGCATGCATGAGTAGATATATTTAAGGATCAGAGTATGCATATAAAACATAGAAAAAGAGTTAGACAGCCAATAGTTATTTAAGTTACAACTCATCAAAGAGCGAATCAAATGAAGTTCAAGAGTTGTAACCCAGCAAAATATAGCCCATAACGACCCGCTTGAAGACTAACTCAGACTTCTCCCCCTTTGTCATCAAATGACCAAAAGGAGATGAAGCTGAGGACTAACCCCCTGAAGAAAATCATCATAGTGAAGACGAGGGAGCGCCAGCATTGTCAGGGTCGCATGAAGCAGAGGGACCAGTAGCAGTGTCTTCAACAGCTTCATTTTCATCAGTGGTGCGCGATGAACACTCTGAGCTCGGCATGAGAGGAGGAACTTGAGTTTTTTTGAACTTCTCCCTTGGGGGATCAGCCCAATCAAAGTTCATCTGAAAATCCATAGCAGCAAGTTCTTCATCTCTCTTGAAATACGAGAGTATGGCCCATATTCTGTCAAATACTTCGTGGCTATAGTAGCGGTTCTTGCGGAGCGCGTTATGCGTCACTGTCATGTTGGCTTGAAGAGCTGCAAATTGACGCTTAACCCATCGATGATTCTTGTCAACTTTCTGGTGCAAGCTTATGAGTAACTCACGGTCCGTCATGACACGTGGTGCTTCAGATGAAGAAGATGGTCTTGAAGATTTTGAAATAGTATCCTGGCTGGCAGTTTCATCAGCAGTGGAATTTGAGATAGGCTGACGAAATTGTCCATCAAGGGGACGAATTCCTTCATCAATTACAGCCTTGCCCTTTCCAGGAACTATAGAGAGAGTGCTCTGAAGAACTTCAACTTCTAGCAGATAGCTTAGATGATCCTGACGATGAGTATTGTAGTGAACTGAAGACCGGGATATGATGAATCTCATGATCCATGGAGCATACGACTTCAGATCAAAAGGTGACTGGGCCACTTTGACCAAAGTCCTCATGAAGAAATCTTTAATGTAGATGGGAGTACCATGTATGATGTGGAATAGTAGATTATTCATGACTCCCACAACTTCTTCAGTATTGGAGTTGTGACCTTTGATGGGGCTGAGAGTTTTGGCCATAATATGATAGACTGTTCTTGGCACATACAGCACATCCGTCACAAAGAAGTTTGTCCTTGGAGCTTCTCCTTCAGCCAATGGCTTCATAAGTACTTGCATCAGATGATGTGGCAGCTCAGGTTCTTCATAGATTCTCTTGGCTTCTTCATGGGGTGGATGAACTGGTAGAGCACGAAGAAGTTCGTCAACATGTGCTTTGTAATGATTGTCTTCAATCATCCAGTCCAGAGCCCATGTTGCATTGTCGTCAGCATTTACTGAGAAATGCAATAGTGTAGAATTGAAGAAAAAGCTCTTCATTCCAGTCGCAGACGTCAGAGCAGAAGTTGAGCACTCCAGCATCATGATGAATAGCCAAAACAGGTCGGAAACAAGGAATAGACTCCATATCCACATGAGGAATATGGCGATGCAGGAACAGTTTGTTCTTGTCAAACAGAAGAGAGGCATAGTAGTTCATCTGTGTCTTTGTCCAGAAGCACAGACACCTAATCTTGGATGAGTCATATGAGGACTCACCAACGAAGAAATTCTTCTCTTCGAAGAATTTGGCATTGTCGAGTTGAGGTCGCCTGAGACTTCTGCCAATCTTGGGCATGACAGGAACTGGTTGAAGATTTTTCTTCTTGGGTCATACATCAAATAGTGGCTTGGAGACCCAATAGAATCTTGAGGATCTGTCACGGCTAAAGATTTTGCAATTTCTTCAGCAGTGGCAGTTCGAACAGTATCTGTGTCTGCTGAAGGAATTGAATCTGCGCGCGGAGCAGATGTATTGATGACATCAACCATCTAGTCATCTTGAGCAATTTCATCAGCTGCTGCAGCTAGAATTTCTTCATTGATGGTTTGAAGAGAGGGTTGACTTTCCCCAGAGCCAGTGTGAATTTCTTCAGTGGGCGTAGGCGACTGAGGCACTTCAGTGAGGGGAGTGGTGACGAGTGAATTAGGGTGAGCTGCTTCCCAAAATTCATCATTGAGTACGGGCATTGTAGCACCATCAATATCCATGTCCTCTTTAGTAGCTTCACTACTTCCAGATGAAGTAGCAGCATTTTGTTTAGTCAACGGAGCTTGAGATGGCTTCCGTGACGATACTTGATGAAGTGAAACATTTGCTTCAATTTCAATTTCCTCATCCACCTGCTCTGTGGTAGCAGCAGAGTGATTGTCATTTTCTTCTTCATCATCAGCTTGAGGAATTTCATATTCCACCCGAACCATCTGGCGGTCATCATTTGAATGAGCAGCGGGCACTGATGAAATGGGAACTGCGTCAATTGGAATAACCGAAGATAATGGGGACGTCTTCAATTTCTTCACAGATTCAGGAGCAAAGGGAGGAGCTGAAGCTTCTCTTTTTAGCTTCCTTCTCAGCAGCCTTGGTTTTCTTCACTTCTGATGCAGAAGGAAGGGTGATGATCTTCAATGATGAAGTCGTTGTAGGTGCTGCTGCTGAGGAACTTGATGGTTCAGCTTCTTCAGGCACGACCGGTGCAGTCGCCCTGGTAGATTCTTCAGGCGCAACTTCTTCAGTTGCCCTGGCAGTTTCTTGTGGAGGAGATCGAGGCGCAATCTCACTGGCATGCGTAGTTGGTGGAGGAGCTGAAGAACTTGAAGGAGGCACCACGCCAAACTTCGCTGCCTCACGCTTGTTGTGGTCATCAACTACCTGAGTGGTGGCAGTGATGAATCTGTCCTTGATGCCACAACAATGATTGGCTTGACGATCATATTCTTCAGACATGTGTTGAATTTCAGATTGAAGAGTGACTAGCTGCTGAGGAGATATAGTGAGCATGTTCTTCTTCAACTCCTTCTCCTTCTGTAGTTGTTGTTTCTTCACCAGCTTGGCCTGAGCAATCTTATGCTTTTCATTCAGTATAAAAGCAGATAACACATGGCTTGGGCTAGGAGGTAGGTTGAGGTCGTCAAGAGGTGTATCTGGCTTACTGCAGTAGATGTCAATGAAGTCAATAAGCTACTTTGGATCCACCAGTAAAGGAACTGAAGAAATCTTAGCAATTGCAGCTTGCTGTTGCTTCCTTCTAAGGAACTCGGCGAGCTCATCTTCGTCAACTAGCCCATGATCATCAACCTGAGGCACTATGGCCTTGCTTTTGGAACTTGGCCTTGTTCCATGGCTAGTAGTGAGCTTTTGCTTCAGCTTGGGCAGTGAAGACGATGGTTTCCCACTCACTAAGGCACTTTATGCAGCAATGGAGGCTGTTGGAAAGCCCTCGGTGCGCTGGCAAGATGCGAGCACGACCGGTGTTGAAGCTCTTGTTGCTACCATTGAGGAACTTGTAGCAGGAGGAGGCACTGAAGATTTTGCCATCTTAGGTGTTGAGGCCTTTGAAGCTGCCAGCTTGGCCACTGAGGGCTTTGGATCAGATGGCTTGGGCTTGTGAGTAGGCTTCTTAGGCATAGACTTCTTGGGAGCGCTAGCACTGCCACTGCCACTAGCACCAGCTTCAGTTGAAGCCTTTGTAGCCCTGTTGAATTCATCAACGGCTTTCTTGACTTGTTTTGCCAATTTTCATTGACGTCTTTCCCATTCTTTGGGAAATTCTTCACCCCTTCTAACACTTATGGGATGAGCAACTTGACCTTCAGCAAGCAGTGGCCTATTGCATGGAGGCTTCACAGCAAAGTCATTCATATACTTGGGAGTGACGTATATGTAATCTCTCCACTCAAATGTCTAGTATCTCTTGATTTTTTGAGTGCGAGTTTTACGCTGCTTCTTAGTTTTAGGACCATGTATACTTTCATCAGCCGTACGGTACCCTGCGTATAAGTCTTCGGGAATCTCAAAAGCAGTCTATTCCTCTTTCCTCTTGCCTCCTCTTTGAGGCCTTTTTCCTTTAGCCATTTTCTTCAACTGAGATTTTTGAACACGTGAGGACTGAAGAAGTTTGAATATTTTCCTCAAGCAATGCTGCAAATGTAATTTCATGAGAACCAAGTGATTCATCGCCAGATATTGTACTTGTGAACAGAGTATAGTTGCGAGGAAATTGGGAAGAGTCACATGCGTTCTCAGAACTTTTCAATATAAACCAGTTGAGGAAATTGACCCTTTTCATCTTGACACAATTCACTAAGTGTTCTGGACTTAGATTCCAGAGTTGTACATATTGAAGCAATTGTACAATTGAGGAATCTAGTTGTTAAGCATAACTTAGTTGAAATACCCAAGAATGGCCAAAAGGAAGTGCTGAAGAATAGAAATAGTGGTAAAAACATCACTTGAAGATTTTCGAGTAGAGTGAAGATCAAACAGGCTGGTAAAAATAGTATTTAATTACCCCAGTGATGAATTCGATGAATTAGATGACGAAACGATAGAAATCGTCAGTTCAGATCTTCGGCGCCCTATATCGGCTGCGAAAGACAACTACGGCGGCGGCGGAGGTGAAGAAATTCATGTTCGGCGTGAGTACGACGATGAAGAAGTCGAGGCAGTGAATCTCTTCTTCTCTGGTGGCGATGAAATCCAGCGTCGATGCTAGGGTTTGATATTTGAGAGCGACGGGAGTGAGGAGTGAAGTGAAATTAGGTTGACGGGGTCAAGGCTATTTATAGCTACGGTGAAAACTGAGGGGTCTGGAGATTTTAGACGGATAAGCCCCTGACCATTCGCATCCCAGTGACACGCATCACACATGCCTTACCTCATACTTATCCATGTGTGTGAAGCACGGGATAAGGTTACTGTGGCAACCGCCAAATTATTTTTTGAGAGTTTAAAATGTGTTCGCAATTTCTTTAGCTGTCAAGGACACATTGAAGACTTTGAATGGTGTCAAGTAGAACGCATATGAAGAATTTGTGAACAGAGTTGGTTGAGCTTAGCATAGAGGGGAGCGGGTCCGATCACATCCACATAGATGAAGAAATCAAACTGTGGAATTAGCAATATGTGGATGATGTTGAGGACATGAAAAGCTCAAATATATATGTGTATATATATATATATATATATTTATAATCAGCTCAAGAAATGAAGAATAACCTCAAATGATGAATTTGAAAAGTTTGACGAAATAGCAAATGACGAAAAACTCAAATTTGAAGAGTGTCATAAAGAGGTGGTGGCGTTACCCACCGTATAAGAACTGTGATGACTTCAGACACCACGTACAATTGTCATAGGGTTCTGAGAGTCAAGTTCTTCATTAATTTCTTGACACTTAGAGGGTAAGTCTTCATTGATTGAAGAAATACGTTACTTCGTGTGTTGTGCATCAAAGTCATCAAAAATGCATAAGCGTTAGGATGTGTGTCCACTTCAGAGGACATTCAAAGATTCTAGGATGTTTAGCTCACACCGCAACTTGCAGAACCTCTTCTCATCCAAGGGCTTAGTGAAGATATCTGCAAGCTGGTCTTCGGTCTTCACGTGGTTGATGACAATGTCTCCCTTCAGCAAATGATCATGAAGAAAGTGATGACGAATCTAAATATGCTTCGTCTTGAAGTGTTGCACTGGGTTGTGGCCGATCTTGATAGCACTCTAGTTGTCTTAGTAGAGAGGGACTTTCTTCACGTTGACGCCATAGTCCTTGAGGGTTTGCTTCATGCATAGCAACTATGAGCAGCAGGCACCAGCGGCAATGTATTCAGCTTCAGCTGTGGAAAGAGCGGCGTTGTTCTGCTTCTTTCATGACCAACAAACAAGAGATCGTCCAAGGAAATGACATGTGCCTGATGTAGATTTGCGATCCACACGATCTCCGGCGTAATCAGAATCAGAAAATCCAGCTAGATCAAAAGATGAGCCCTTGAGACCATAATCCAAGCGTTGGTGTGTGAGCTAAATATCGAAGAATTCGTTTCACAGACTCGTGGTGTGATTCCTTCGGTGTTGCTTGAAATCGGGCACACAAGCAAACGCTATGCATAATATCTGGCCTAGATGCACATAGGTAAAGAAGCGAACCAATGATCGAACGATATACCCTCTGATCGAAATCTTTACCATTTTCGTCAGTGTAGAGTTGACCATTTGTAGGCATTAGTATTTTGAGGCCTTTGCAGTCTTGCATGCCCAATTTCTTCAGGCAATCTTTGAGGTATTTCTCTTGAGAAATGAAGATGCCATTTGGTTGTTGACGAATTTGAAGGACAAGGAAGAATTTCAATTCACCCATCATAGACATCTGATATTCTTCACGCATCATATATGCAAATTCGTCACTGAAACACTTGTTAGTGCAACCAAAGATAATATCATCAACATATATTTGGCATATGAACAGTTCACCATCATAAGACTTTGTGAAAAGAGAAGGGTCAAGTGAATCAGGTTTGAAACCCTTTTTCTTCAGGAATTCCTTCGGAGTGTCATACCAACCCGTGGGGCTTGCTTGAGACTATAGAGGGCCTTTTTGAGTCTAAAGACTTTGTCAGGATGCTTTGGATCCTCAAAACCTGGTGGCTGAGAAACATATACTTCTTCCTAAAGCTTACCACTGAGGAATACACTTTTCACATCCATTTGATATAAGATAATATTGTGATGGTTAGCATATGCAAGCAATTTACGAATAGCTTCAAGGCTAGCAACAGGTGTTGGTGTCAAAACCGGCGGATCTCGGGTAGGGGGTCCCAAGCTGTGGATCTTGGATCGAAGGGTAACAATGAACGCAGAGACGATATTTACCCAGGTTTGGGCCCTCTCAAAGAGGTAAAACCCTACGTCTTGCTTGGTTATATTGATGTGTGTATACGATGGTTACAGAGTTGATCTACCTCGAGAACAGGTGAACTAAACCCTAGATGAGTAGGATGATGATTCCAGCCTCTACGGACTAAACCCTCTGGTTTATATAGACACCACGGGTACCTAGGGTTACATATGTCGGTTGCCATCAGGAGGCAAATACGCCAGCTATGCTAAATCTTTCCTTGAAGGAGCCGCCAAGCCTTTGGAGGTTTCCTTCTGTAGTACGGAGTTATTTGTAGCTTGGCCTTCCATAACAGAATCCGAAGTGGCCCATCAGGCCAGCCCATGAGTGATAGGCCGGCAGCCCGAGGACCCCTAATCCAGGACATCCTCAGAAGCCCCTGAACTGGGCTCCAATGCCGGGGTACATGATCCTTAGCCGCGTCACACGCCCAATGTCTCCGGCTTGCGGAGCGAGTTCCTTTCCCTTTTTGTGTCCGGTTGACAACAGTTCGGCCACTGATGATTTTCCGACTTGACGAAGTACTGTAGGGCCCATAGCATCAACTTCCTTTCTCAGGGTTAATGACACCCCTTGATTGCCATGCACCAGAGGGAGGCAGACGGTCCAATAGTCTTTTACAGAAATTCCCCTCACGGGCCAGAGGAAAAGCACCTATTAAACAAGCTAGGGGTGTGATGGGTAACGCATCCTATTCCCAAATCATTGAGAGGCCAAAAATCAGAGAACTCTAAGAAATGGCAAGTGCCACAGGCTCCTCCTCACGCCCTCATGCCCCCCTCCCATGCGACTAGGCAAGCTGTTCAGTTTCTCATCTCCGACTAAGCACCCTCGAGATGCAAGGGTATCTTCCTGCTTCAGATCTTGCATCCACCCGCCCTGGATTGACTTCCGCGAACGGTGAAGCTTTTGCAGAAAACTTCCCTGCCCCACAAAGGGAAGAGAGGGTATGCTTCATGTCCTTCCTCTTATGAGGCTTGACCTTTCCCATTCACCCTTTCCTGAGGGGTTTACTGGAGTTTTACGGGACCTAGCTTCATCATCTCACCCCGGGATCCATTCTGCATATCTCGGGCTACATCGCCCTTTGTGAGATGTTTCTGGGCTGCGAGGCCCATTTCTAATTATGGAGAAAATACTTCTGCCTTGTCCCCGGCACCTGGGAAGGGGCGATCTTTGAGGTCGGCGGAGCCGAAGTATGGCGTATTGTCGGTACGGGGTACCCTGTTGGGACCCCAAAGAAGGATTCCGAGAAATGGACCTCAGAATGGTTTTACATTGAAGACCCCTTATTCGATCCAGCTCGGAGGGGTCTTGAAAACCGAGCACTCACTTGCTCCTCCGAAGAAACGGTTCAACTGGCGATCGAAAAGCCCTTCCCGAGAGGAAAGTGTCGAAGTAAAACGTCTAGATGCTCAAGTGAGGTTGGTAGCTCACCACGGATTTACCATCATTGACATGATGGCCGCTGCCATTACTCTGTGTGTCCAACCTCTCCAGCAAACGAAGCACCCCCTATGGTGCTACAACAGGACGGATGATGCAACCCATTATAAACAGAAGGGGCCCGCCAACCAGGCAATAATGGAAGCAATACTGGCCGATCTCTTTAAATGAGAAGAGCAAGAGTTTACTCATCTAATACCCAAGGACGGTTACTCGAGCTATAATCCCATTGAATGGGTGATTTCAGCTACACTTTATAGTTTGGATGTTATGTTTATTTTTGTTAATCGGATCTTCTAACTATCCGAACTGAACTGGAGGTGCTGGATCGAGATAGTCAGCTGCCCTTCTCCTCAACCAGAGAGCTATTCCCACGACGATGACCCGGGATTCCATGACGATCCAGAAACATCGATCGATTTCGAGGATGGAGTCTTTTACCAGGAGAGTCTTGACGGCACTAAAGTGGCACTTTTGGCCGATCACCCCGGGACACTCCCCTCCTCCGCTGTAAGTGACAAAAAGATCTCTTCCCAAAAAGGGCGTTCACCTCCCCTCATTCCAAGTACACTGACTTCTACCCCCAAGGGCCATCGCACATCACGCCGAACATCGGCGAGAGCGGCGCCGGCTGCGTCAGCGCCTAACGGCTGTAGAGCGTCAAAACATGGGGCGGCCGCAGGAGTTACATCGACCGCGCCCACAACCAAGAGGTAATATGTTCAACGCATAGTTTGGCATTGTTATCTGTGATAGCCGCTACAAGTACTCATGATCCTTGCTGAGACCTGCAAGAGATATTTAGAGCCACCTTCGTCCGAGGACGCTGAAGAGGTGTAGCGTAATCCCAAACCGAGGTCTTCGGCTGGGGCCAGTGTCAAAACAGAGGTTCCTGCCACAGACCAACCTCCAGGGGATCCTGAGGACGTCTCAGTTACCAATTCCGAAGTTAAAAGTGTGATGAATCACCGATGTTGGAAGGAGTCATTGCATCATTCTGCCTTTTCTGAACAAGAGTTTAACGATCTTAGTTTGGTAGACGCATATCTTGGAGCCGCCCGAGCAGGGCTTGAGGTAGTCACCAACCTTTTGTCGACCAACCTGCAGGTATTTGATTTGTTTTAAGAATCGAACACAAATCCTAACCCAGTAGCCCCCGAGCCTTAATTTTGCCGGGACAGCCGAGTTAAGGGTCTGAATTTGTATACTGTTGCAATATGGTGCAGGCTTCGAGGGAACAATACAAAAAGTTGTCCGAGGACCTTGACCTAAACCTAACCCGGTTGGCATCTGTGATGGCTGAACTGGAGGAAGTCAAGAAGTTCACCAGGGAAGCACATGGTGAGTAAAAGACTTAACATGCAGAATTGTTTGGGGCACCTTTTCTAATGAAAGATTGCCTTATAGCAGCCGAGTCGATAAGTCAGCTGCAGAAGGATTTGGATGCAGCCAGAGAGTCTCAAAGGTACGTGGAATCGTAGCAAGAAGCTGGCCGCCAAGTACTGACCCAAAGTCATGAGGAAAAGAATAAACTTAAAGCGGAAAACCAGCAACAAGCTGAAGAGATTAAGAGTTTAAAAACTCAACTAGCGCAATCCCAGGGGGAGAACCAGAAATTGAAAGTCAACATGTTTGGTAAGTGCAATCTAGCTTGTGAATACTTTAAGCATATGCATTATACTGATATAAAAACCATGCCACGTCTCTTGTTAATTCTCCTTACCGGGCGCCCTAAGGAAGAGGCCAGCTCGTTCGGCGTGAACCTGCTAAAGGAACTATCTGCCGTACATGAGCGGACCCAGAAGGCTATGAAAAGCCTGTTCAAGGCACTATGGCCGAACGAGGCGGCTCCGGAAGGGATGGCCGAGCTGGCTAACCGATTTAAAGGAGCTCAGTGCCGCTTTGAGCTGTTGAAGATATCATCCTATCGAGAGGGAGCACGGGAAGCTTGGCCGATGGTCAAGAGCCGCTTTACCAAGCTTAACCTAGAGCATTTAGCTTGAGTTGTGCCGGTAGGACTAGATGGGCAAGAAGTGCCACTTCATTTGGTGTATGACCAAGTGTTGCCTGCTGCTCGGATTTCCCAAGAATACTGCACCCTAGATACCCTAGTAGATAATCTCGACCAAGAACAGGGTGTTTGATTCTATGTATCTATGTACTTTACATCAAATATTCTCCAAACTGTGTTGTAAATGTTGTCCTAACCGGCCATCGGCTTCTGCCTCCCCTGCCATTGGCCGGGGAGTGTTCCTTACTATGTGACCTGAGATCATCAGGGAATCACTTCGGAGAACCAGGTAATCTGGCCATTTGGTGCGAACAGACAAAACACGCTCGGGGAGTTATGTTATATTACTGTTTAACATAAGAAACATCTTCCGAAGAAACTTGTTCTTCCATGGGTTCCTTTCTTCGGGTTGTCATGTTAACCATAGATGTTTAAAGGGATACCCGCATTATGAAGGTAATGGTTACCTCAGGACAATAACCCCGGGTTTTGGTGGTGATCACCAATTATTTTCACTTCCATCGTGGCCGACCAATTATATTCTTATGAACGCTAGCTTTCAGCTTCACCCGTCTGAGGTACATACCCGGGTGATTTGGACATAACAATTGCAGAGGTGCTCCCTTTACCCCCTAGCCGAACAATCGGGAACGTAGGCGGTAATCATAGGAGCAAGGCAACCTAGCTTGGCCAAATCTTAAGTCAAATTGATGCATATAGTGGCTTAAAATGATACTGGAAGGGTGCAAACATGACAGGGAGGAATAGATGCACTAAAGATGTATTTATCGGCTTTGGAAAAAGAAGCCCCCGGGTATGATCAGGTGGTACATTTGAAGATGTATGCCGAGGACAACTTAACGTAGCTCAATTTAACCGACGACGGAATGGGGAATGCTTAACCAAAAAATAAAAAGAAAGGAAAGCTATAAAAATAAGAAAAGACTAGTGAGGGTGACGACACTGATCTAGCCATAGAAGCGCCGGAGCCGAGCTATGTTCCATTGGTTCGGTTCAAGGCGATTGTCCGTTGGGTTGTGGAGATGATACGCTCCCCCTGCGAGCACTTGATCAATTATGAAGGGGCCGTCCCATTTGGGTGATAGCTTATTCTTTTGCTTCTCAGGGAAGCGTAGAACGAGTTCGCCCACATTATATGGTTTCGCCCGAACTTCCCTACTCTGGTAACGTCGGGCCTAATGTTGGTAAAAGGTGGAGCGGGTCCGAACTATGCCGCGCTCCTTTTCTAGGGCGTCCAAGTCGTCTTGCCGATCTAACTCGGCCTCCTTTTCTTCGTACATGCGCACTCTAAGTGCGTCATGGATAAGGTCACTGGGGAGGACTGCTTCTGCCCCGTACACCATGAAAAACGGTGTGTATCCCATGGAACGATTAGGAGTGGTGCACAGGACCCATAATACGGAGTCGAGCTCCTCCACCGAGTAGCAGTCTGATTCTTTCATGGAACGGATCAGTCGGGGCTTAATGTCACTAAGGATTAATCCATTAGCCCGTTCGACCTTTCCGTTGGACTGTTGGTAGTATACGGAGGCGTAGTCGAGCTTAATGCCCAAGTTAGGCACCAGTCTTTTACTTCCTGGGTTGTGAAGTTGGATCCATTGTCCATTATTATACTATGGGGGACACCGTAACGGTGGACCACGTCGGATATAAAGACGATGACTGGTCCGGACTTGGCTAAAGTTACTGGTTTTGCCTCAATCCACTTGGTGAATTTGTCGACCATAACCAGTAGATATTTCTTTTTCTTGGTCCCCCCTTTAAGTGGTCTGACCATGTCCAACCCCCGACCGTGAAAGGCCAGGTGATTGGTATTGTTCGAAGAGCCGTGGGGGCCATGTGGCTTTGATTTGCAAAGAGCTGGCATCCAACACAATGTTGGACGAGTGTGTGGGCGTCTGCGCGAGCAGTGGGCCAAAAGAACCCGCCTCGAAAGGCCTTGTTGACCAGGGCCCGAGTTGCTGCGTGATGACCACCCATGACGGCGTGTATCTCGGCCAAGAGCTGCCTCCTCTCCTCTTCAGATATGCATCTCTGGAGGACTCCGGTGGTGCTTTTCTTGTAGAGTTCACCCTCATGGACCTTATAGGCTTTAGATCACCGAATTATGCGTCTTGCCTTGGTTTGGTCATCGGGGAGCTCTTGGCGGAGAAGATAGGCGAGGAGGGGTTCGGTCCATGGCGCAATTACTGCCATGACTTCGTGAGCCGAAGGCGTTTCTTTGAGTGTCGATGTCGTAGGAAATCACGGCCACCTATGGGGCCATTGGCCCCTTTTGGTTCGGCAGGGGGGGCTGAGCGCATTGCACAAAGAGCGGAGGACCGTAGCACAGCGCGGCAGAGATCACGCGGGCAGTTTTACCCAGGTTCGGGCCACCGTGAGGCGTAAAACCCTACTCCTGCTTTGGTGGATTGATGGTGGATTGTGGTGGTGGAAAAGCAGCGCTCTTGCCTAGCAGGGTTGCCTCGGGGCGAGAGCAACTACACGCGTATGAGTGTACAAGGTTCCGAACGCTTTTTCTGGTTGCCATGGCCCTCCTTTTAAAGATCAAGGGGTTACCACAGTGGCAAATCAGTCATTGTGTGCTGATTAGATAGCAAACAGTGCTATCATACCTAACTCTGCAGGCAGAGCAGAGCGCATTAAATGCACCGCTTAGTGTCACATCATAGTCTCCCCGGCAAGCCTTGCCGGGCTGTTTGGCCACCTTTTCGCCTGCCTGCTTGACACGTCTCGGGACGGGTGTCATTTGGAGGTGGTTTCCTCTGGAAGTGGCTGCCATGTGTCGCATAACTGCCACTTAGTCACTTGGGGGCTTGACACCGCTTCGATCGATGACTTGCGTTGCTGTGAGGTGGAACGGTGAAGCCTTGGCAGGGTAGTTTGCTTCAGTAGTGCCCGACAGGCCTGCCGGGATGGTCTTGAGGCTTGTCTTCGGGGCCACCTCGTCCTCGCCAGGCTCGCCTGCCCAGCAAGGGAGGTTTCTCCTTAGCAGTGTCTTGGTCTTGGATGCCATAACTTAGCCCTTTTAGGCCTATGCACGGTCTGGGCAACAGACCCAGGGTTTGTTGCACCAACAGGAACCCCCGGGCCTAGCCCGAATGTGCTGCCGGGCGTCGTCGGGGTAAGCCCATTTCCAGTGCATAGGCAAGAGGGTAGCAGTTGCTTCGTCTTTTGAGATCTTCTTTGCTTCTTCATTAACCTGAGCCCAGGTCAGTTTTCGGTTCTTCCACCCGTCGCGTAACGCCAATTGTGGTGGGGGAGGATAATGGGCCACGATCCGCGGGGTACCCACATCACATGTTCACGGGGCGGTAACCGTCATCCCATTAGTCTTCCCGCCTCGAGTGCTTCTGCCACGTGTATCGCATGCACTGCGCAGGGTTGGTGGCGGATGCGGAGGGCGCGGGAATGAGCACCATGCTAGAGAGCCAGGCGTCGCAGATTGGTGCAGGGGGTCGGCCTTGATTTCTCGAGCAGTTAGTGGCGAGGAGGAGTCGGACTGGCCGAGCGGGGCAGCCACCTTCACGGAGGAATCCAGCCCCCTACCCCGTTCGCCTATAAAAAGGGGAGCGTGGGGTAAAGTGTTTCCCCACACTCCCTTCTCCTTCCATTCCTGCAGCAGTTCTCCCCCGCCATGGCGAGAGGTCAGGGACGCGGCGCTGCTCAAGTGACGGCGACGAGAACTTCTTCTCGACAGCGCCTCCCTCCCCCTCCGAAAATGCGGGGGCGGAGCCCGCCGCGAGAGGAGGTGGGAGGTGGCGAGGTCGAGGTCGTCATGGCGCCTGGGTTCGAGGGGGACGGGGCGGTGCTATGGTTGTACCCCCGCCGGCCGCCTTTCCCCCAGTGGAAGGCCATGTTGGAGATCAACCTCTGGAGTTCATCATCAGACTGTACAAGCCTCCGCGCGGCCGTCTTCGCCTCCCCACTCCATTTGCAAGGGTGATGGAGCTTGAGCAACCGTGCTCATTGAAGCTGCACATGAGGGGCTGCGGGAATGGCGGCATGCGGGTGGATGTGGATTTCCCCGCCCCTCACATCATCCTCTTCCGTCGTGGCTGGAAGACCTTTGCACGTGCCCATAGCTTGTCGGAGGGACACGTCCTCCATTTCAAACTAATGGAGGCCGACCTGCTCTCCGTCAAGGTCTTTGGGTGCTCGGGTGCTGCATGGAGAGCTCAACCGATGACGAAAGCTCCTCCTCGAGCGACAGCGACGAGGAGGACAGTGACGGTGATGACGACATCGCCAATGGGGAGGATGGCGACTCTTACTCCGACTGATCGTCAACCGCACCATCACCGTCAGGCAGCAGCACCACTATCTGCACCTGCATGTCTTCCCCGGCAAGGAGATTCCCCGAGGAGTTGGATGCAGAGGTGGGGGTGGCGCTCCACGCTCCTCCAGAAGCCTTCCAGCTGGGCCTCAGCAGGCTTCCTCGTGGGATGCAGCTCCGTTTGCCCTGCCGTGCCCTGCTGGCCCTGGTGGCGGTGGCTGGCGGGTCGTCTCTGCCGCTCTCTTCACCATCACCTTCGCCCGCGCCCTCCTGCTCCTGTTGGGCCCCTTGACAAGGGGTCCGACAGGGTCAGGCTGGGCTTCTACCTAGGCGCTCCTTTTGCCTTCTTCGCCTTCCGCCGTAGTGCCTAGGAGAAGGAGGGCAAGAAAGGGCATCATGGGGCACTTATCTTTGTTCAATCTAAAACATGTAGGCACTTGCCAAACTTTAGTCTAACTAATGTAATCTTCTTTATCCTTGTTAGTGTTCTGTAAGATCTGTACTTGTTCATCTACATATTAACTAAAAAGACAAGCTTTGCCAGGCACTTGTGCATGTGTCATACTCATGCAGAGGTGAAATGCCTCTATACGTTCAAGTAAACAAGTTAGTTCCGGCAAGCTATCCTACCGGTACCCCTGAACTGTTGCCGTGAAGCTAAGCCTGCCGGGCACAAATCGCAAAGAGGTACCAGCCCCCTGCCAAGCCTTCTCCATCAAAGGCCACTGCGACCATCCTGACCGAAGCAACATTCGAGTCAAAGGATGGGAGCACCTAAGTCTCGAAGGTGGCGAGGTTTACATATGCACAAGTTTCTGCTTACAGAACACGTAAGGATAAGAAGAGAACTTATCTGTTTGGCTTGCCGGGGATAGTCACGTAGGCTTGTCTTCAATTCTTCTCCCTTGGGACCAAGTCCACGACAAGAACCCTGCAACTTAATGCAGATGAAATCAATGCCTCATGCGACCTCATCTACATGATCATGCTATGCTTATGCATGCATGCAAGTTTTGGGGGCCCCTCAGCGCTTAATTTATTTCTGTTGCTCAGGGTCTACGCCTGGCTTTGTACAAGGGGTTACATGCAACAGCGGCAAGGCCTGTACAAAAGGGTGGCTGCCGGGCAGGGCCCGACAGCCGCGCCTTACGGGTAGAACTTACGGAGATGCTCAATGTTCCTTGAGTTTTGCAATTGAATGCCATCTCCGGTCTCCAGACGGACTGCGCCAGGTCTGGTGACTCGTATTACCCGATAAGGGCCTTCCCACTTCGGCGTCAACTTGTTTGTACCCTTGGCGGACTGAACACGCCTTAGGACAAGGTCGCCTTCCTCAAAACCCCGGGCATGAACCCTGCAGCTGTGATAGCGACGAAGGGCTTACTGGTAGCATGCAGCACGCATAGCGGCCAGGAGACGGTTCTCCTCAAGTAGCACAGCATCGTCACGCTGGTGCCATTCCTGCGCTACTTCATCGTAGGCAAGCACTCGAGGAGACCCGAATATGAGTTCCGTGGGGATAACTGCTTCTGCCCCATAGACTTGGGAGAAGGGAGTCTGCCCGGTAGCTCGATTTGGTGTCGTTCTGAGGGACCAAAGAACCACCGACAGCTCGTCGATCCATCGCCTGCCACACTTCTGCAGTCTATCAAAAGTTCTTGTCTTGAGGCCCCACAACACTTCAGTGTTCGCCCTCTCAGCTTGTCCGTTGCTTCTGGGATGGGCAACAGAGGCGAACGAGATCTTGCTTCCGAGGGCATGAACATATTGCATGAAGGCGCGGCTCATGAATTGGGTGCCATTGTCAGTGATGATCCGGGCAGGGACTTTGAAGCGGCACACCAATCCTTTCAAGAACTTTATAGCCGACTGAGCGGTCACCTTTCTCACGGGCTCCACCTCTGGCCACTTTGTGAACTTGTCGATAGCAACAAACAAGAACTCAAACCCCCGGTAGCACAGGGGAAGGGGCCCAAGATATCGAGCCCCCAGACTAGGAAGGGCCATGATAAAGGGATCGTCTGAAGAGCTTGGGCATGCTGATGAATGTTCTTGGAATGGAACTGGGTGGCTTCACATTTGGCGACGAGCTCAACTGCATCTTGGAGGGCCGTGGGCCAATAGAAACCTTGCCAGAAGGCTTTTCCAACCAGGACCCTTGATCCAATGTGTGAGCCGCACATGCCTTTGTGTATCTCTACCAACAGTTCCTTTCCTTCCTCCCAGCAAATGCACTTCCATTTCACACCGTTGGGCCTCCTTCTGTATAGTGTGTCGTCGACAAACTGATACATACTGGCCCTCCGGGCTACTCTTTCAGCTTCTTCTTACTCTTCGGGGAGTTCTCCAATTTGGAGGAAATGGACTATGTGTCGTGCCCAAGTTGGGGCCAAAGGCTCGGCAACAAGGACCAATGGCACCTCCTCATTCACACGAGCGCACTTCTCGACCGCAGGAACCGGTGGTCTGGCGGGATGGTGCAGCTCGCTGATCAAAGGGGAGTTGTTCCCGCCAAGCTCTCTGCCGGGGGCCTCGGGAGGTCCTGCCGGGTGAGGCTTGCCGGAGTCCAGTTTCCTCCTCTTTCTGGCCATTATTGCCGGGGATACGAAGGGTTGAGTCAGATGGAGAACAAAAGTCCCTGGTTCCACAGGGAGCTTTTGCGCAGCACACTTCGACAGATGATCAGCGATGCTGTTTTCCGCACGGGGTACATGCTCTGTTTGTAATCCGTCAAAGCGCTCCTCCAACTTTCTCACTTCCTCAACATATGCCTCCATCAATGGACTTTGGTAATCCTTGTTGACTTGTCTCATCACAAGCTGTGAATCTCCGCGGATGATTAGCTTCTTGATTCCCAGTTCTGTTGCAATTCTGAGGCCGGCAAGGAGCCCTTCATACTCTGTTGTATTGTTGGTAGCCTCCTCCAGGGAAAAGTGCATCTAGACGACGTACTTAAGGTGCTCCCTAGTGGGAGAAACAAGAAGCACGCCAGCCCCTGCACCATGTAGGGAGAAGGCACCATCGAAATACATGATCCAATCTTGGGGCGCTTCCTTGCCGGGAATAACTGTCTCCAACACCTCTTCATCAGGAGTTGGTGTCCACTCTACGATGAATTCTGCTAGTGCTCTCCTCTGAATGGTTGACGTGCTTTCAAACATCAAACCAAAGCTGGACAACTCCAAAGCCCATTCCACAATCCTGCCGGTGGCCTCAAGATTTCGGAGTATGCGTTGCAAGGGGAAATGGGTGACAATTGTAATCTCGTGGGCTTGGAAGTAGTGGCGCAGCTTCCTTGAGGCCACGTGAGGCCAAAAATTAACTTTTGCACGCCAGAGTACCTCGACCTAGCCCCCTGTAACAGGGAGCTGACGAAGTATACTGGGCACTGCACCACTTTCTTCTTTGCCATGACCAGAGAACTGCTTCCGCTGTTCTGCCCTTTTTCGCTCTGAACTGACTCTAGCCTTGTCGGGACAGGTCCACTTTCTCCTCCAGAGGTAATAGTGGCTGCAGTTGCCGCGTCATCCACTTCCCGCTGCGCCACTAGTGCTGCGCAACCACTTGATTGGTTGCCGCCAAGTATAGCAGCAACGGCTCTTGTGGTTTGGGGGCGACCAAGGTGGGCACAGAGGAAAGATAGTTTTCAAATCTTGCAGTGCAGCATCTGCTTCTGGGGTCCATTTCATGGGCCCTGCCTTCTTCAAGATTTTGAAAAACGGCAGGGCATGCTCGGCAGACTTGGAAATGAACCTGCTCAGCGCAGCCACGCATCCTGTCAAACGCCTCACGTCCTTGACTGTCTTTGGTGCTTGAATCTGCTCGATAGCCTTGATCTTGTCGGGGTTGGCCTCTATCCCTCGATGAGACTCAAAGAAACCAAGTAGCTTACCGGAGAGGACGCCAAACACACACTTCTCCGAGTTCAGCTTCAAGTTGATTTTCCGCAGATTGGCAAAGGTTTCTTCCAAATCCTGGATGAGGGTTGATCTGTCCTTGGTCTTGACCACAATATCATCCATGTAAGCACCAATGTTTCTGTGCAGCTGGGGCTCAAAGCCTATCTCTACTGCTCTTGCAAAGGTGGATCCGGTGCTCTTCAGCCCAAAGGGCATCCGTACAAAGCAGTATGTGCCGCACGGGGTTATGAACGCGGTTTTCTCTTCATCTTCCTTGGACATGAAGATCTGGTGGTACCCAGAGTAGGCATCCAGAAAGGAAAGCAGGTCGCACCCAGAACTGGAATCCACAATCTGGTCGATGCGCGGCAAGGGGAACGGGTCCTTCGGGCATGCCTTGTTCAGATCCGTAAAATCTATGCAAAGCCTCCATTTCCCATTCGCCTTGCGCACCACCACTAGATTTGCCAACCATGTGGGGTGCAACACTCCCCTGACCAAACCAGCTGCTTCAAGTTTCTTGATCTCATCGGCAATGAACTGTTGTCGCTCCAAAGCTTGCTTTCGTACCTTCTGCTTGACGGGCCGGGCATGAGGGCATACAGCAAGGTGGTGCTCGATTACCTCCCTGGGAACACCGGGGATATCAGATGGTTGCTAGGCAAAGACATCAACATTCGCCCGCAGGAAGGCAATGAGCGCGCTTTCCTATTTGTCATCGAGGGTGGCGCTGATAGTTAAGGTACCATCAGTGCTAGCCAGCCCTGCCGGGACCTTCTTCACAGCAGGCACAACAGCTTTGGATCTCTTGCTATTGGAACTTTCCGGCAAGTCATCGACCAGCGCAGCGCACTTCGGAGAGGCACGCTTCCCGGATTCCTTGCTGGCATCCTTGCTAGCTCTCTTCATTTTCTTACTCTCCTTGGCGGGAATACTGGCCTCCGCGGCCTCTGCCACCACTGCTTCCCGATACATCTTGTCCACGCATATGACTGCATCTTTCTGATCTGACGGAATGGAAATGACTCCTGTCGGCCCTGGCATCTTCAAGGTGTTGTAGGCATAGTGGGATGCCGTCATGAACTTGGCTAGAGCTAGGCGACCAATGATTCCATTGTACGGCAAGGGGAGGTCAACCACATCAAACACGATCTTCTCAGTCCGGTAGTTTAACTCCCCCCTGAACGTCACCGGCAGCGTGATCTTTCCTTTAGGACGACTCCTACCGGGGTTGATTCCTTGGAATGTACCAGTAACCTTGAGCTCCTCATCCGCTATCTGAAGTTTGCTGAGGACCTTTGAAGATATCAGATTCAACCCAGCCCCGCCGTCAACCAACAACTTTGTGACCTTGAGGTTGCGTATCGTTGGTGAGACCAACAACGGCAAGCACCCTGCCGCAGTGGTGCGATCAGGGTGATCCTCTTCGTCAAAGATGAGGGGCGTGCGAGACCATTTGAGCGGCTTCCAAGAATCTGCCGTTGGCTCCATGGCGTTGACTTCACACGCCCACTATTTAAGTTAGCGGTTAGAGGAGTGCAGAGATGCACCCCCGTCAACGCACAAGGCGTCAGTGGCTTTCTGGAACTCCTGCTCGCTGGTTTCCTCTTCATCTCCCTCATCAGTCTCATCACTACAATCCTTCTTCTCACGGCCTCTGGCGGGTTTCCCTTGATCCTGATGAGCCTTGCCGGGGCGGCCTACTCCGCCGCCACGAGCCTTCCCGCCAGCACCACTCTGATTCTTCTCCTTATCTCGCTTCTCGTACTCAGCCCTCTGCTTCTTGACGAGCTGCTCAACCTGATGGCACTCTTGAAGGTCCTGGCCCTTGGTCCTACGGATCTTGCAATACGGCCCCTCACCCTTCCAGGCCTTCTCGGCAACCACAGCTGCCCGGCAGTCAGTGCATGCGGCAACCTCCTTGCCGGGTGTTTCGGCCTTGGCCTTCTTGCCGGTACTAGGTGTGCTTGACCCTTCGACCGCCATCACAACTTTCTCCTTGCGCTTCTTATTGCATTTCTTGTTCTTCTTCTGGCTGGTGACGTCATCGTCATCGTCTGAATCGATGTCGACACCATCCTCTTCGTCGGGAAGTCGCCTTCCCTTCTCTATGCGAGCACACTTATCCACCAGAGTGTATAACTCATTCACAGTCCGGGGCAGCCGCACGTTAGACTGGAATGCAGCTATCACGACTGCCGGGTGGATGTCTGGGATGTTCCTGTGCACTCGGCTGAACCTTTGCATCTATTTCCGCAGGGTCTCCCCTTCCTTTAGCTGGAGGAGTTGTAGATCGCTGGGCCGCCCTGGTTCTTGATGGCCACCCGTGAAGGCGCCAACAAACTCATGGCACATGTCAGCCCAAGTTGAAACTGAGTTCTCCGGTAGGTGCATCAGCCAAGACCTCACGTTTGGCTTGAGTGCCAAAGGGAAGTAATTGGCGAACACCTTCTCGTCTCTTCCCCCGGCAGCCTGAACAGCGATGGTGTAGATGCTCAGGAACTCTATCGGGTTCAGTCTTCCATCGTACTTCTCTGGTATCTCTGGCTTGAATGTGCGGGAAGATGGCCAACGGACTTGCCGCAGCTCGCGAGTGAAAGCGGGGCACCCAACCTCGAAAGGTAGGTACCCACCCTCATCGAGCGCAGGCTCGTCGACGTCGGGGCCATTGTGCCGATCAGACTGGCGGCGGGTGTCGCGGCGTTGCTCGACGGTGACGCGCGCGCCTTCGCCCCTCTTGTCTTCCGGGGCTTGCCGCTGGTCTCGACACGCTCGAGGGCCGGATGAAGCCATCGAGACGTCGTCAGGTTCTTGATCGCATGGCATTGGATGTGGCCTTTGTGCAGGCTACTGCGAAGGGGACTGAACTGTGGGGGTGCCCCCCTCGGCGTGGCCAGCTGCGCGGGCCGTTGTCGTCGCATTAGGAGGCCGTGGCGGGCTAGCTCACTGTGATCGCCCCGCTTCGGCAAAACCAATCAGGCTCTGAATGGTAGCTCTCCACTCATCCATCTGATCGGCTGCCGGCGGAAATCTCAACAGCAGCTGGGCCCGCGCCATAGCCTCCGAAGCGGTGCTCAGCATGGATGATGACGTAGATCATGGCGTCGCATGGCTCCTTACAGTGCCAGCAGTAGCTGCGCCATGTTCTCGCCGTCGTGAGCCCGCGGCCATGGCGGCGGGGTAACAAGGTGGAGGCGCTTGAGGGTCAGCGGCTCCGTTCGATGCATCGATTGGGCCGGTTCGCTCCGGGACTGGCGCATGCCCCACGGTCGCGCCCATAGTGAGAGCGACCGGAGGGTTGTGATTCGCCCAGAGCTAGAACCGCCGCTGCGGCTGTGCCTTTCAGCTGGGCGGAGATGTGCGGACATAATGATTTCTCCACCCGTACCTTCTGGAGCGTGGCCGTCGGGATGCTGTTGGTGCTGTACTTCCCTGGCGCCTTCTGCTCTTACTTCTACCGCAGGGGGGGCGGTGGCGATGCCGCCTGAGCCGGCCATGCCCCCTGCCGCGTCCGTGTCCCCATGCGGCCTCGTGGCCTCCTCGGCATCGGCGGCCGCGTGCAGCGGGGCCTTCGAAGTGGACGGGTGGGCTACAGCACCAGGCTTCTTTTTGGGCGCCATGAATGATGGAGCCGTCGATGAAGATGACGCGTTGCGTACGCTTCTCGGGTTCGCGCAAGTGCTGCCCCTTACCTGGCAAGCCAAAGATGTCGTCGGAAATCACGGCCACCTATGGGGCCATCGGCCCCTTTTGGTTTGGCAGGGGGGCTGAGCGCATTGCACAAAGAGCGAAGGACTGTAGCGTAGCACGGTAGAGATCACACGGGCAGTTTTACCCAGGTTCGGGCCGCCGCGAAGCGTAAAACCCTACTCCTGCTTTCGTGGATTGATGGTGGATTCTGGTAGTGGAAACGCGACGCTCTTGCCCGGCAGGGTATCCTCGGGGCGAGAACAGCTACGCGCATACGAGTGTACAAGGTTCCGAACCATTTTTCTGGTTGCCATGGCCCTCCTTTTATAGATCAAGGGGTTACCACAGTGGCAAATCTGTCATTGTGTGCTGATTAGATAGCAAACAGTGCTATCATACCTAACTCTGCAGGTAGAGCAGAGCGCATTAAATGCGCCACTTATTGTCACATCGTAGCCTCCCCGGCAAGCCTTGCCGGGCTGTTTGGCCACCTTTTCGCCTGCCTGCTTGACACGTCTCTGGACGGGTGTCATTTGGAGGTGGTTTCCTCTGGAAGTGGCTGCCATGTGTCGCATAACTGCCACTTCGTCACTTGGGGGCTTGACACCGCATCCATCGATGACTTGTGTTGCTGTGGGGTGGAACGGTGAAGCTTTGGTGGGGTAGTTTGCTTCGGTAGTTCCCGGCAGGCCTGCGGGGATGGTCTTGAGGCTTGTCTTCGGGGCCACCTCATCCTCGCCAGGCTCGCCTGCCCGGCAAGGGAGGTTTCTCCTTAGTAGTGTCTTAGTCTTGGATGCCGTAACTTATCCCTTTTAGGCCTGTGCACGGTCTGGGCAACAGATCCAGGGTTTGTTGCACCGACAGTCGAGCCTTCGATAATTTCTTTGTCTGGTTCGATGATGGGAGGGATGATCTGTTCTGCACCATTGGCCTTAATGTCCTTGCCCTCATCCTGCCACACCACGGATGGCTTAAAGAGTCATTCCAGAAAGGTGTTCTTAGGGACAGGGTCGCGCTTGGTGCCCATGCGTGCAAGGACGTCGGCAGCTTGATTGCTTTCTCTGGAGACATGGTGGAATTCTAACCCTTCAAACCAGGCGGATATTTTGAGGACGGCATTTCGATATGCTGCATTTTTGGGTCTTTTGCGTCGAATTCACCGTTAACTTGAGAGATGGCGAGGTTAGAGTATTCCCGCACCTCGAGCCGTTATACGCCCATTGACGTTGCCATCTGAAGTCTATGCTACAGAGCCTCGTACTCGGCCGCATTATTGGAATCGATGTACATGATCTGTAGTACGTACCGGATATTGTCGCCGGTGGGGGATGTAAGAATCACTCCAGCCCCCAGTCTGGCAAGCATCTTGGAGCCGTCAAAGTACATCGTCCAATGTGAGTACGTACTGTATTCCCTGGGGATCTCGGCTTCCGTCCATTCAGTGACAAAATTAGCAAACACCTGAGATTTAATAGCTCGGCGTGGTTTGTATATATTTCGAAAGGGAGGAGCTCAATAGCCCATTGTGGCTATGCGGCTGGTGGCGTCCCTGTTGTTAATTATGTCATTCAGAGGTACTTCACATACCACCGTGACTTAACACTCTTGAAAGTAGTGTCGGAGCTTTCGGGACGCCATGAAGACTATGTAGGCGATCTTTTGGTAATGCGGATACTTGGATTTGCATGGGGTGAGCAACTCTGATACGTAGTAGACCAGCTTTTGCATCTGAATATTGTGACCCTCTGCTTCTTGTTCGACGATGAGAACTGTGCTGACCACCTGACTTGTGGTCGAGATGTATAGCAGCATTGTTCACCTATGCCGGGTGCTGCTAATATGGGGTTGCCAGCCAACAACGTTTTAATTTCTTCCAATGCAGTCATTGCTTCGTCGATCCACTTGAAGTTTTCCATCCTTTTAAGTAGCCTGTAGAGTGGTTGTGCCTTTTTACCAAGGCGGGAAATAAAGCGGCTCAAGGCCGCCATGCAGTGAGCTAGTTTTTGGACGTGCTTCACCTCCGTAGGGACCGCTAGCTGGGATAGGGCTCGGATTTTAGCCGGATTGGCCTCTATTCCTCTATGGGATACAACAAGCAACTTGCCCGCAGGAACTCCGAAGACACATTTGTCCGGATTGAGCCGTATATCATAAGCCCGGAGGTTATCAAAGGTTTGGCGAAGGTCGTCCACCAGCTGGCTAACGTGTTTGATCTTGATGACCACGTCGTCCATGTACGCCTCGACCGTTTTGTTGATTTGCTTTTCCAGACATGTCTGAATCATGCGCTGGTTTGTGGCGCCTGCATTTTTTAACCCGAAGGGCATTGTGTTGGAGCAGAATGGCCCGTAGGGAGTGATGAAGGTAGTTGCAGCTTGGTCAGACTCCTTCATTTTGATTTGATGGTATCCGGATTAGGCATCAAGGAAGCACAGTGAGTCGTGTCCGGCGGTGGCATCGATGATCTGGTCTATGTGAGGTAAAGGAAAGGGGTCCTTGGGGAAGGCCTTATTTAGGACCTTGAAATAACACACAGCCGCCAGGATTTGTCTTTCTTGGGCACCATGACTAGGTTCGCCAACCACTCGGGGTGTTTGATTTCTTGGATGAATCCGGCACCGAGTAATTTCGCTAGTTCCTCACCCATAGCTTGACGCTTGGGTTTGGAGAATCGGCAGCAAATTATCATGCTATCTACTTCAAACAGGAGTTGCATGCTTATCCAATGTAACTACTTAAATTCAGAGATGGCAGTTTCAAGTGAACAACAAAATTAACACAATAAAGTATTAAAAGATGCATGTGCTCATTCAGTGTAAATAAGAAAAATCAAAAGATCAGTGTGAATAGCAACATACCTAAGAAACAACGAAGTAGTGGTGCCCCTTGCCGACAAAACTTCGAGCACCTTTCGAGTTAGAGCGCAATCTAAAAAATTCAAAGCCATAAACTCAGGGATAAGAGGAAGCATGGAAGGATGAAAAGTAGAAGTGGACAACTATTCCATAGCGCATGCCGGTGGCAGAGACAACAACTCGAGCAGGCGGCCACCTCTGACGATGATCACATTATATACATGTTTCTAACTACGAATTGGTAGCCAAGGGCAATGTACAGGCACCCCAGATTTGGTGTCTTATCGTTCCCCTAGCTCAATTTAAAGAGATGAATGGACCTGAAGCTGAAACGATGGACCTACAGAGCAATTTCAACAAATGGATTTAATAGTGGTGGGGAATTGTTTCAGATCAAGTTGAGAGGGAGACGAAAGGTAAAGATCTGAACCTGTTATTAATAACTACCGCTGCTATTTACTTGGAACCCTATATGCGTTTGTGTTTATTAAAAGCCATAATGAAAAGCTAAGTGGGGGAGATGAGAAACTGGTGTAGGACGCACTGAGGGAGTGTCAGCAGCCTTGACATACCAGCCCCAATGACCAGCGACTCACACACGCCTACGATCGACCCGCGTCCACAACGTACCAGGAAGCCCAGCTCACGGGTCACTGGGCCGGCATGGACCAAGTGAAGCCCAACCTCACCAACTACTTCTATGACTCGCAACGGAAGGCCAGGTCATCCAGAGGATCAGGCACGGCACCGGCGGCGGCTACCCACTGTTCTTCTCCTTCCACGATTCCCAAATCACAGACACTATTCTTGTAACCGAATTGATCTGTATTGAGCTACTACTTCAGAGAGCCTATAGATCGATCCTTACCACCCAGCTAGTTCCTTACATCTGGTATCAGAGACCTCCACCACCCTTCATCGCGCGCGATCTGGCGCAGTTCGTCGAAACCAGGCGTCTTCATCAAGCCCGGCTTCAAATCGAAGCAATGGAGCCGACCATGAAGGAGTACATGGATCGGATCACATGCTCCATGGAGGAGTTCCGCCTAGAACTGCGAAACAACACGGCGGCTGTCCATGCCAACACCAACCACCTCGATGACCTCCTCGCGTGGCGCCCCGATCTAGAACGCCGCGTGGCAGATCTGAGCACGGCGGTCGCTGATCCTCAACAAGGGCGCGCGCCTGCGGCGGCGGCGCTCAGTGCGGCAGCAGTAGGGCTCTCCAACCTCGAGCCCCCTCTCGCGAAGGCCAGCAACCTATCGGACACCACAGCTCCAGCACGAGAGCTGCCTCACGGGTCTAGTGACCACAGCGATGCATTTCTTCACCAGGGCAGCCATCGGTGACCACACCGGTGCCTCTCCCGGGCACTGGTCAGTACAATTCCGTCGTCCTCTCTCCATTTACCCATGCTAGTCAGATGCTCGCTGGTCTGGGACAAGCCCATCCCTCGATCAGCTTTCCTCAGTTCTCTGGTGAAAATCCTAAGCTGTGGAAGACTGTGTATGAACAATATTTTAACATGTTTGGGATACACAATTCCTTCTGGGTTCCAATGGCAGCGCTGAATTTCACCGTCTCTGCTTCTATCTGGTTATAGTCAATTTAGCATAAACTCTCTGGATTTGGGTGCGAATCGTTTACAGACTTGCTCTGTACTCGATTCGGGCGCGACCGCCGTCAACTTTTAATTAGACAATTTTATACCATCCGTCAAACTTCATCTGTGGTTGACTACATCAAACGTTTTGAATTGATTATCAATCATTTGGCATCATATTCTGACTCAATTCATCCTTATTACTATTTGACTCGTTTTGTTGAGGGACTCCGAGCAGACATTCGAGCCGTGGTGCTGATCCAGCGACCGCCTGATTTGGACACGACGTGTTCCCTCGCACTGCTGCAAGAGGAAGTGGCTGAAGGGGTTCATCGACCGCGCTCACCTCCACCAACTCAACTCACGGCCGATGCTATTCTGCGACCAGGAGCTCCGTTACCACTCCCTTCGCCACCAGCGAGGCCAACTCCCTTGGCCGCAGCCAATGCAGCAGTGGATCGTCGTGGCATGGACGCCGCACGCACTGACAGCTCCAAGGTCAAGGCGTTGCGGGAGTATCGCCGTGCTCGAGGCTTGTGCTTCAAGTGCGGCGAACGATGCGGGCACGACCATGTTTGTCCAGCTACCGTCCAATTACACGTTGTTGAAGAAATGCTCGAGTTATTTGGGATTGAGGCAGTCTTGGATGAAGAGCAACCAACAGCAGAAACAGTTTATGATACAGCTATGGCCATTTCTCGGTATGCTCTCACGGGAGGGGTGTCTCCTAAAGCTTTTCAGCTGCATGCTTAGATTCAAGGGCGAGAGATTCTCATGCTAGTGGACTCCGGGAGCTCTAGATCTTTCGTGGATGCTCAGTTAGCTGCTCAGCTTACTGGTGCTGTGGCATTGCAAACCACGGGGCGTGTTCGAGTGGCGGGTGGGGGTGAACTACTCTGTCACTCGATTATTCCTCAATGCAGTTGGTTTTCCCAGGGACACGAGTTCAAAACTGATATGAAGGTGCTACCCCTCGGTACTTATGATGCCATCTTGGGTATGGACTGGCTGGAGGACAATAGTCCTATGACTATGGACTGGAAGGCAAAAAGGATAAGCTCCGCATCAATGGAAGCACCGTCTGTCTGCATGGTCACCCATCTACCACCAGTTGTTCTATCATCAACAGTGCACAACTGCAGAGCTTGTGTCGTCAGGGCGCCATTTCACATGTGGTTCAGTTGCATCATGTGGAGTTAACGGATGAGGAACAAGCAACTGTTCCTCCATCAGTTCAGCAAGTGGTTGATCAATTTGCTGACATCTTTGGTGAACCTACGAGCTTGCCTCCCAGACGCAAAAGTGACCACATGATTCAGCTGATCCCAGGAGCCCAGCCGTCAACATCAGACCCTACAGACATAAACCAGAGCATAAAACAGAGATAGAAAAACAGGTCACAGAACTCTTGCAGTCTGGAGTAATCAGACGCAGCCAAAGCCCCTTTGACTCCCCTGCCATTTTGGTGAAGAAAAAAGATGGCACATGGCGTCTCTGTATTGACTATCGTCATCTTAATGCTTTGACAGTTGTCCCCAAATATCCAGTTCCTATCATCGAGGAATTGCTGGATGAACTTCATGGAGCCAACTGGTTCTCCAAGCTCGACTTGCGAGCAGGTTATCACCAAATAAGAATGGCAGAAGGGGAAGAGTACAAGACGGCTTTCTAGATGCATTCAGGGCATTACGAGTTCCTAGTCATGTCTTTTGGTCTCGCAGGGGGGCCAGCCACTTTCATAGAATCTATCCAAGACACTCTGCACCCACTACATCGTGTTTGTGTTCTGTCGTTCTTCGACGATATCTTGGTATTTAGCAAAACCTTGGAGGACCATATTAGTCACTTGCGCCAGCTGTTTCAGTTGTTGCAGCGAGACCAATGGAAGGTAAAGCTATCCAAGTGCTCATTTGGACAACAGCAGCTCTCGTACTTAGGGCATGGTGTCAGCTCTGAAGGGGTCGCGACTGAGCCTAGCAAGATCGCTACAGTCAAAAACTGGCCAACACTTACAGATGTGAAAGAAGTGAGGTGTTTCCTCGGCTTGGCAGGGTACTATCAACGCTTTGTTCGCCATTTTGGGATCATTGCAAGACCTCTTTTTAACCTTTTAAAAAAAGGAACACCATTCGTTTGGACAGAGAGCACTGTAGAAGCATTTCGTTTGTTGAAACAACAGCTCATATCAGCCCCAGTGCTTGCTCTTCTCGATTTCACGAAGCCATTTGTGGTTGAAACCGACGCTTGTGACGGAAGAATTGGAGCCGTCTTGCAGCAAAATGGCCATCCTCTGGCCTTCATGAGCAAAGCATTGTGCCCACGGTACCGAGGACTATCCACGTACGAGAAGGAGTATCTTGCTGTTGTGGTAGCAGTCGATCAATGGAGACCGTACCTGCAACACAATGAATTTGTGATTCACACGGACCAGAAGAGCTTGGACCATCTCGAAGAGCAACGGTTGTCAACACCTTGGCAGCAAAAAGGCTTTCACCAAGCTCTTAGGCCTTCGTTACACCATCAAGTTCAAGAAAGGGGTGGATAACAGCGCATCCGATGCCTTATCCCGAGCTACTCATTCAGATCAGCTGCACTCTATCTCTTCTTGTTAACCAGCATGGATGGGAGATATCATTGCCAGTTACATCACTAATCCCCAAGCACACAAACTTCTTGAGCAATTGGCTATTCGTCATGATCCCAGGGGTCGTTTCTCAATGGAGCAAGGCATTTTGAGATTTCGTGGGCATATTTGGTTAGGAGGCAGTACTTCCATGCAACACCAGATCATTGCAGCATTCCACGACACACCCATGGGGGGCACTCAGGATTCCCGGTGACTTATCGGCGCATTCGCCAACTTTTAGCTTGGCCAAAGATGAAAACTCACATTCTACAATATGTGAAGTGTTGTCAAGTGTGCCAACAGGCAAAACCTGATAGAGCTGCATACCCAGGTCTTCTTGAACCTCTACCAGTCCCCAAGGAATCATGGGAATTCATAAGTATGGACTTCATTGATGGGTTAGCTCAGTCTGGGCACGCCAATTGCATACTGGTTGTGGTGGACAAATTCACTAAATTTGCTCATTTCCTGCCTCTTGCACACCCCTATACATCATCAAAAGTGGCTTTGCTTTACATGAATCACATCTATCGTCTGCATGGCCTCCCTGGTGCAATCATATCAGATCGTGACCCTGTCTTCAGAAGTCATTTTTGGCAGGAGCTCTTCAAATATGCCAGCACAGGTCTGAGAATGAGCACCACTAATCATCCTCAAACGGATGGGCAGACGGAACGAGTCAACCAATGTCTCGAGATGTTCCTCCGCTGTTTCACTCAAGCTTGCCCTCGCCATTGGAGCTATTGGATCCCCTTGGCACAATACTGGTACAACTCTTCCTTTCATTCAGCCATTGGGATGTCTCCATTTTGAGCTATGTACGGGCATGAGCCACGCCAATGGGGGATCATCGCAACATCTGCCTGTTCTGTTCCTGCACTCCGTTCGTGGCTCGATGAAAGGGCTACCATACAGCAACTCCTGCAACAGCAGCTTCATCGCGCTCACAACCTCATGAAGCAGCAAGCGGACAAAAAGCGATCATTCCGCTCATTCGATGTTGGTGACCAGGTCTTCCTCAAACTCCAACCTTACATACAGACGTCTGTGGCAACAAGAGCAAACCACAAGTTTCCTATCGATTCTTTGGACCCTATCGTATCATCGAGCGTATCAACAACGTTGCTTACAAGCTGCAGCTACCAGTTCAATATCAAGTGCACCCGGTCTTTCATGTGTCCCAGTTGCGACGTGCCCTGCTGCCAGGTACCTCCCCATCTACAGACCTTCCTGAGTATTCTGACATCCCTGCTGTTCCAGAATCGATCGTTAATCGCCGATGGCGCAAGCGCCACGGCGCCATGGTGGAGCAAATACTGGTACACTGGTCCAACCCTGCGGCTGTCCCAGACTCCTGGGAGGACAAGGAAGCTCTTCGTGCTCGATTTCCGGCAGCGACGACTTGGGGTGACCCGCGTCCACAATGTACCAGGAAGCCCAGCTCATGGCTCACTGGGCCGGCATGGACCAAGTGAAGCCCAACCTCACCAACTACTTCTACGACTCGCAATGGAAGGCCAGGTCATCCAGAGGATCAGGCACGGCACCGGCGGTGGCTACCCACTGTTCTTCTCCTTCCACGATTCCCAAATCACAGACACTATTATTGTAACCGATTTGATCTGTATTGAGCTACTACTTCAGAGAGCCTATAGATCGATCCTTACCACCCAGCTAGTTCCTTACAGGGAGAGATGGGGATCGGAAGGGCTGCAGTGGGATTCTTTTTGGCTCGATCAGTCTGTATGCTATGACTGGAATAAAATGCACGAGAGGATGATTTCGATCAATTGCTTACGCTTAATGTGACCCTTTTTTAAGAAAGAAATACTGAAAACAGAACAAATCCTAAAGAACAGAGTATACAGAACCTATCGATGTACCCGGAAGCTAGCTGTACTTGATACAAACCTACCACGGACACAAATGAGCGGGACTTCATGAGCTCAGCTTGCCAAAAAAAGGCTACCATCAACATCTCCATACACAGATACACCCACCCGCCTGTTAACCAAACAAAAAACCAGTCAATCATCAACGAACCAATGAACCAACCAATGATTTGTGCTTGGTGATTGGACTCCCTGTGGCACCGAAGAACGACGATGTACCAGCCACTTGTGGTGCCCTAGACACAGTTGTGGTCGAGGTCGATGTACTTGACGGAGACCTGTTGTAGGGCGACGCCGGGGTGGAGGCCGCCGTCGACGGAGCCCCTGACAACGGGGCGGAGGTGAACTGGACTGGCCGATGTGTCAGAGGTAGTGAGCAGTGTAGGACATGCAGATTGTGCTGAGGAGCGCCTCACGCGGGGATAGATCTGACGCCGGCTCGACGACACACACAACACACCGACAAGGGGGGATCCTCGTAAGCGGCCGAGGTGACCTGGACCAGCGGTTGTGCCAGAGGCATTGAGCGGAGCAGGATAGGCGGATTGTGCCGGAGGAGCACCCCGCCGCCGTGGGCTACCGTAGAAAGGGGGGAAAATTCTGTCGGGAGGAGAGTTGGATGTGTTCACTTTGCGAGGCACTGGATTAGGGCATGTACACTGGTTCAGTCGGCTTCTGTCTATAGCATGAATACACGTCATCTATGGACTACGCTGTAGATAGCACGTACAACAGGCTGGCTATTTGGCCGGCTGTAACGTATGTGCATGCAAAGTCCATGGGTGAAAGAAAAACTGTTTTTTAGGTTCGCCGGAGAAGGGGAAAGTTTGTTTTCCTGAAGCAGTAGATAAATGCGTCGCACGATAAGCGACGGCCTTGGTACAACAGCAAATTGATCGTCTATAAGCAGCGATTCACACGGGAAAAGACCGTCTTTATTTCTACAGAAAGATGCGAGCAGTTTTCCCTTTCTCTCTCTCCTACGTCATTTTTTTCCTACGTGGCTGATGTTACAGACGGTTGACTGTACATCATTGTACATGCCCTTAGGGAGAAAGACGCTTGTGAGTTACGCCCAGTTGTGGTGGGTCCATAGCAAGTAACTGACGCTTACATGGCAGGGGCGTTGCAGTGGTTGGTCCCATATGTAAGTCAATCAAAGAATGCTTACGTGACAGCTGTGCTGAGGTGGATAGGCTGCATGTCAAAAGAAATAACATAGTGGGGATGAACTATTTAGATATTATAGATTCAAATAATGTTGGTTTCTCCTTGAAAATTACTTAGTGATTATTTGGAAAATTATGAACACTTTAGTTTCCACGTCTGTAGAAATAATAATTTGACTTGTGTTTTGAATTTGAATTTGTGTTGGATTGTTTCTTTAATTGCCCTTTTAATTATGACAAATATGCTGAAATGGCACATTATGGGTAGATCAGTGTAGCATGTTTCTCGGGGTGTTACAAATCTCCTCCACTACAAGAAATCTCATCCCGAGATTTAAGAGGTGGAGTAAGGGGGAAAGTTCTGGTTACGAAATTCTAACGGATCTTCTCGTTCTTGGTTGCTCTTCTCGAAAAAGTTGATCCCTTACGTTGATGCTTTAAATTCTCTGCTTCAGGTCATTATGATGAAGTCGTCATCCTTTCTTCGGGAACTCCATTGTACTTACGAAAAAGGATAAGGGGTAACTTCAGAAGAACGGACCTATACAAGGATGCTTATCTGGTAAATAACTTAGGGAAGGTGGCAGAAAGTACCTCTCGAATTGGATCTTAAGAAAATATCGAGAGCAAGGTTAGAAGGTACAAAGAGAAGTTTCAAGCGGGCAGGCAATCGTTTGATGCCTAATCAGAAGGTGAAAGGGTTTCAGAGCAACTGAATAAGTATTGCGGCTGAAACCAGAATAGATCATCTCTAGGAAGGTGGCTCGTGATCTACATACGAAGCCAAGCGTGAGGAATAACTTTAGTAACATGGGTGTACACGAGAGTCAGGTTTTGATCCTATGGAACTGTGGGTTATGGACCCACCATGAGGGTTAAAAGCAGGAAGGGTGCTGACAACTTGCACGATCATGATAGCAAGACATGTCAGACGTTAGATTGTCAGCTATGTTGGCAACAACATCCGTACCAAGGGTGGGGGACGAAGAGAGCCATTTCCCTGCTTGTTGAACGAGGCGGACCAATAGGCAAAGTTCTTGTCCAGCGGTGGTTACCGGAATGTCATCAACAATAGTAATAGGGTCTTACTGACATAATTGTACACCGAGGTGTTTAAATAAGCAGAGAACTGATACTGCTTTGATCATATAAATTATGAGAAGGGTTAAACAAACCAATGTTAAGGAAAAAAGTGATTAATACATTACTCAGACCAATGGAAAGGAAAATATGTTCATACACATGAATTATGGTACATCTTTCCCAAGGACAAGCAGAGCAATGATATCCATGACAGGATAGCAAGTAGATAGGCATTTAGGTAAAGGGGCGAGGAAATTCATGATGTTACCTATACAGTGGTGTTTAGATAACTGAGCAAGAAACATTTAGCATTATGCTTCCAATGTTCTTGTTGATGATCGGAGTACCATAGACATGCTTCGGGATAGTATTGACATGGTCATCAGGTAAAGGTCAGACTTGGGAACACAAAGGATCCAGCAGGAACTGCTAAAACAACTCATACAATTTCATCATGGAAAAGATAAGGATGTGGACGATGGGCTCAGCAACAACTCATTGTGATTTCCATAAACATGGATTTTGAAAATTAAGTGACAAGGTGACAACATTGGACACACCAAAGTATATAAAGAAGTATGTTCGAGAAGAACATCCACAATTAAACATTGAAAGAAAATGCACCTGGAAATATGGACCAAGTAGCACGATCAATGTTAGAATGGTGATCCAATAACCAAAAGACCTAGAATGAAACTATTGACCATTCACTTCAAAGCAATATGGTTGCTAGAAGTTTCAATTCACACATCATAGTTCAATTGTCGGTAATTCGGTTAGAAACAACACGGGGACCAAGAAAGAATGGTGATGGTGATAAGTATCACTTGTATCAAGAATTCTTAAGAGGTGGTGAAATTCTCACGACATTCTTGACATAAAAGGTGGTAATATGCCAAGGTAGAACATAACATAAACTGGATAGTAAGGAACTCAAGGTACAACACAGAACATGAACAAGTTTGTGTTGGAGGGAAGGCAATAATGTTGTCGAGGATAACACAAATCATCGAGGGTCAAGGATGGTATTTCTCATCATGAATTCGATTTATATCCTGGAAGAGCTCAGAATGTCGATGATGATGATGACACATTTGTCGAGAGGTTTCACGAAGATGTAATCGATCAGCGACGACATCAAGCAAAAGAAATGGTGAAACAAAGGGTTATCGGAACAACAGATAGGATTGCAAGATCAACATCGAAATTGCCTCTCAAGACAACCAACATGATGTTGAAAGCTAGATGCAAGCTTAGTGTACTGTTGGAATTGTGTTCCGGGGATGAAGGGCATAGATAGCATGGTCAAGCTTTAGCACGTTGATGATGCCAATTGAATGGGAATGACATGATCGATTATAAACTCATAAGTAATGTTGATTACTAAGAGTTGTCTAATCGCGGTGCAGACTCGATTCAGTTATTGGTGTCCTGGTGTGACGACCCGAGACCGACGCTCCAGATGCCTTCCATGTATTCCGAGATTCGTTGTTTGATTTGTTCTGTTCGTTGCATTCTTCTTCGCATCATTTGCATTGCATCATGTCATCATGCACCCCTTTTTAAAACTCAGCTAAATAAATTGTATAGATCGTTGATCTATTTAAATCGAGGGAATTCACATGGTGATTTCTCTTTATAACATATCCTCCCAATACGTAGGGAGCTATACTAAACCATTCGATTGGCTTCGAATCACCCATAACACATTTGCACAGTTCTTCAATTTTCCTTTTATCCAACTCAACTTCAATTCTTCCTTTGGGGCCTTTTAGTAAAATTGAGTTGCAATTTTACTTTATCCATAAATGTTCCAAATCTGCCCATAAATCACATCTGGTGTGTAGGGTCACCTCCTATAATTAAAACCCATTTGGAGTTCATTTGAATGGGTTTCGAAATTCAAACTTGTCGAGTTAAATCCAACGCGTGTGGATTTTACTTCCTCTAAAAATCCTCAGGCCATTTTTGTCAAATTTCTCGTATTTTTGTGAGTCCGGGAAAATAATCCCCATGCCCAAACTCTTTCTCTAACCTTTTCTTTTCTTCTCTTTTCTTTCTCTTTATTTTTTTCTGTTATGAAAAGAGTAGAGAGAGAGAGTCAGCCTTGCAGCCCAGTAGGCCGACCCATTTGCACAGAGGCCCAACCACCCTCTCTTCTTAACCCTAGCCGCAAGGGAGAGCTCTGCTCGATCCCCATCTCCCCTCGACCTGATCCCCTCTTCCTCGATCTGCCGCCACCATGGTCTGGCGCCCCCAGCCTCGTCAGCGCATCACCATCCCACCACCGTCGGCGACCCCCAGGAGGCCGCCGCCTCGCGCCTCGCCCTGTGTTCCCTCGTCACCTCGCTGTCGTCGACCCGACGAGCACGACGCCCGTCCGCGCCCGACCTCCATCCTCAGCGCCAAGCCGCCACCGCGCCAAGTCCCCTGCGCCTCCCCTTGCCGGACCTGCTCCATCTCCGCCGTCCTCGCCCTGGGTCCGGCCGGATCTTGCGGTTTCGATCTCTCCATGGCCGGATCTGCCGGTTGCCTCTGCTTCCGTCGAAGCCCGTCAGCCTTTGAGCCGTCGCCGCCTCATCATCGTCTCGGGAGTACGACATGCCCTCGCCGCTCGCCTCCAACCCTCGAGCCGCCCCTCCTGCCAGTCGCTGCCTCAGCTACTTCTCCGCGCGCCTCTATTTGTCGTCGTTGTCACCACGAGCCCATGCCCGCTTCCTGCCGCTGACCACCACCATCGCCTCCTTGCTGCTGCCACCCGAGGCCCTTGCGATGCTTCGTTTCGGACCATCAAGACCGTCAAGATCGAGACTGCCCCCAACCATGTCGTCTCGCTGGATCGTCAAGCACCGTTTCCATGGATTACGCCAAGTACACAAGTAGGTGAGGACGCCAAGACCTCTGAGATCGACTTCATGGGCCGCCAAGTACCACGACGACTGTTGTTCGCCAAGTACCCCTTCGGATCACCAAGTTCGACTACAATCATTGTGAACTGCTTCTAGAATGTGTACCACTACTTCCACGAGGATATGAGTACAACTACCGTCGACGTGCATTTCGTCAAGTACCTCTCGGATCCGACAAGTACCCCGATGACGTGTGTACCACTACCGTCGACCCTTGAAGACCCCGTGGACGTGAAGTTCCTCTTCGAAACGTGAACCACTACTTCCCTCAACGAACTTGATCCGTTCCAAAAATGCTCGCTTCGAAGGTATAACCCCAAGACGACCGTGAAGCGATGACCTTGTGTTGTATGAGATGCTCGTGTTTGCACCGTGTCTGAGTTGTTCCTTGCGCGTTCCTCATTGCCTTGCCGTCGACACGTGGGAACCCGGTAACCGGGATCACCCCACCATCCTTGCATGACACGCTCACGCCCACTTCCTTTTGCACCGGTATCTCCGTGAGCTACCGGAACCGGATATGTTGCCGTGGCACCATTTCCGTTGTAGTTGCCGTGGCACCCCTTTCGTTCAGCCATGGTGACAAATGCTTCCTAACATGCTCATGTCAACATTTTCATAAAATTGCATAAAAACTTGTATATGTCATCCGCATCATGATAACAACATTTAAAATGTTTAAAACTGTTGTTTGCTTTAAAAATTGCTAAATAACATGTGAGGATTTACCGGAATTATTGTTTGTTGTTTCCGGTCTCACTTAAATTTGCCTAGATAGGTAGTTTAATTATGCTTCACCTCTTGCCATGTCTAACAACATTTAATATTATTGGGTACATAAACGAGAGAGAACTAAATAATTGTTGTGAAGTTCTGTTAATATGCAACTTGTTGCATATTGAGCTCCATGTAATTTGTAGTATTATTTGTTGCACTTTGCCATGCCATGCCTCATTAAATCAGACATGCATCATACTTGGTTGTGCATCATGCCATGTTTATGCTTGTTGGTTTACCATGTTATTTGCTTCTTTCCGGTTGTGCTTCTTCTCGATAGTTCCGGTTACGTTGCGATTGTGAGGATCCGCTCCACTATGTTGGTTCGTCTACTTCATGGACTCGATCTTCTTCCTAGCGGGATTTCAGGCAAGATGACCGTTACCCTGAATACCACTACTATCTTTGCTTGCTAGTTGTCTCGATGCTATCGCTATGTCGCGCTACCTACCACTTGTTTATCAAGTTTCCCAAATTGCCATGATAAGTCTCTAACATTTTCCACCATCCTAGCAAACCGTTGTTTGGCTATGTTACCGCTTTGCTCAGCCCCTCTTATAGCGTTGCTAGTTGCAGGTGCAGTTGCAGGTTGTTCCATGTTGGGACATGGATATCATGGGATATCACAATATCTCTTATTTAATTAATGCATCTATATACTTGGTAAAGGGTGGAAGGCTCGGCCTTTTGCCTGGTGTTTTGTTCCACTCTTGCCGCCCTAGTTTCCGTCATACCGGTATTATGTTCCTTGATTTTGTGTTCCTAACACGGTCAGGGTTTATGGGCCTCCCCTTGAAAGTTCGCTTTGAATAAAACTCTTCCAGCAAGGACCAATATTGGTTTTACCTTTTGCCTAATAACAACTAAAACTTGCATAGGGACTTTCCGGACCCCGAGGATAATTAATTAACATCCCCGAGCCAGTGCTCCTCATGAGTGTTGGTTCAAACCGGGTAGGCTGCGGGGCCACCCCGGGGAAACTCGAGGTCTGGTTTTACTCGTAGGATGTCCCATCCGGTCGTGGCCTAAGACGAGATACGCGCGGCTACTATCAGGGTGTCGGCACGCCGGGAGGTCTTGCTGGACTTGTTTTACCATTGTCGAAATGTCTTGTGAACCAGGATTCCGAGTTTGATCGGGTTGTTCCGGGAGGAGGATTTTCCTCCGTTGACCATGAGAGCTTGTCATGGGCTAAGTTGGGACACCCCTGCAGGGTTTAAACTTTCGAGAGCCATGCCCGCGGTTATGTGGCAGATGGGAATTTTTAATATCCGGTTGTAGAGAATTTGACACCAGATCTGAACTAAAATACACCAACCGCGTGTGTAACCGTGACCGTCTCTTTTCAAGTGAGTTCGAGAAGAGAACACGGTGGGGTTATGTTTGAACGTAAGTAGTTCAGGATCACTTCTTGATCATTACTAGTTTGCGACCGTTTGCGTAGTTTCTCATCTTACTCTTGTACTCGTAAGTTAGCCACCATACAATTGTTAGTGCTGCTGCAACCTCACCACTTATCCATTCCTTACCCATTAAGCTTTGCTAGTCTTGATACCCATGGTAATGGGATTGCTGAGTCCTCGTGGCTCACAGATTACTACAACAATAGTTGTAGGTACAGGTAATGCGATGATCTGACATGAGAGCGATGCTTGCTTGTTTTGGAGTTCTTCTGCTTCTTCTTCGATCAAGGGATAGGTTCCGGGTCGGGGAGCCTGGGATTAGCAGGGTGGATTTTGTCCTTCTTTTTCATTTGATTTCATCCGTAGTCGGATCCTTCTCTTCTGTATGATGATTGCTATATATTGATGAACTGTTGTATTCATCTTGTAGCTTGTGGCGAGTGTAAGCCTTTATCTTGTATTCTCATCTATTTAGTACATGGTATGTTGTAATGATATCCACCTTGCTATGCACTCGAAATATGATTGTGCCCCAATCATGAATTCATCACGTGATTGGGATAGAATCGCATCTTGGGCGCTACACCTTGAGTGTATAACAACTCAGAATCTGTGGAAAATTGGAATCGGCGGGAAATAATAGTTGAGGAAGAACTCATAGGAAGTTATGTAGTTCAGTGATATTCTCGAGATACCAGAGGGTAATAGTCAAAGGAAAATCAGAATAGAAGTTGAAGTGGTGTATTTATCGGCATAAGATGAGTGCTTTAACTTATCTGAGAAATGGAATCGAAGGAGAACAATATTGTCGGAACCACAATTGTAAATGATCAAACCATAGATACACGATGACCTTATAACAAGGGGGTAATTATTTTTACGAGAAGCCTCTATGGTAAGATCTGCATCGTGTCCATGGGCATGAACACAAAGTTCAAGGTCGACTCCCACATCTCCAATACACAACTTCTCATTTGCTGCTCTCCGCTAAAAAGTTTTGAGTTTGAAAGTTTAACTAGTGGAATACCAGAAGGGTATGACCCATGAAGACTTTTGGGTTCACACAGATAGCAAAGTCATAGACACAACCCGTAGGGACATTTTACGAATCTATACCACACACTTATGGAAGCAACAAATAACATCTCAAGGTAGAATACAGACGGCAAGAATTAAATGGTACCACATTGTCAAAGGATATGTAACAGGGGAAGAACTCACAAGGAATTTGAATAAGCGGAACTGTCGGATAATAATCCATCAAAGAATCCGGCAGTCCATAACGGAGCTGATGTGAGTATCGGTACTCAATCAGACGAAGAATAATGCAAAAACATCAGATTATAGAAACAACCGAATAATTCGATGCTTAATACAAAGGATTTGTGATTTCCAAATCAGAAGATCAGAAGCAGATGCTCAGATCAAAGAGTAGTAAGTTGAATAGAATTAGATGGGCAATCAATCAAGGTTTGATTTGCCGATAACCAGCACATGTCCGGACTGACGTCTGAGCTGAATGATTGCGAGCATTCACAACATGTTGAATCAAGGGACTCAAAATGATAGTGACAAATGATGCCAATAAGATTACTAGACATATGGGATTAACCATAATGCAAGCAAGCAAGAATTTGAAGAGCAATAGGTCGCAGAGGATTCTCGGAAGATCGGATAGTATTTTAAAGTATCTTATGAAACATATGAACAACCGGGGATGAACGGATACTCGGTAAGTTTGAGAAATTACTCGTAGGGGTATTCAAGATGAAATGGAGCTGCAAGGCAGTAAGCTCAAAGGATTCTCGGGACAACGGAGAGTATTTTGGGGCATCTTGTAATAACAATAGCAACTAGGAATGAATGTATGAGTGTCATGTAAGAAGTTATCCATAAGGATATATCGGTGGACGATAATTGCAAAAGCGAAGCTACAAAGTCTCGAGAGAATATCGGAGAGTATCTTCGGAATCTTCTGGTGCACCAATTGACCATCTGGAACGAAGGGCTCTCCAGGAGGCAGTAGTTACGCGAACCTAAAGTTAGAGTTAGGAAAATCTTTAACCCGAATAGAAGAGAGATAAGATTCCCGGAGTAAGGACGAGGCATAGAAGATACTAATACCACCCACTTGTGATGTGGGCCTGTAAGCCACACAACAATGTTAGTAAAGTTTTCCAAAGACTAGACTCAACTTCGGCCAAGGAGTTGGAAAGGGAGCTACCTACAGACAGTCGGCTCTGATACCAACTTGTGACGCCCCCGATTCAATCGTACACTAATCATACACGCAAACGTGTACGATCAAGATCAGGGACTCACGGGAAGATATCACAACACAACTCTAAACACAAATTAAAGTCATACAAGCTTCACATTACAAGCCAGTGGCCTCGAGTGCTTGAATACGTAAGCTCGAATACAAACGAGTCAACGGAAGCAATAATATCTGAGTACAGACATAAGAGAAACAAGTTTGCCTGAAGAAGGCTAGCACAAAAGTAACAACGATCGGAAAGCCAAGGCCTCCTGCCTGGGAGCCTCCTAACTACTCCTGGTCATCAGCGGTCTCCACGTAGTAGTAGGCACCCTCGGGGTAGTAGTAGTCGTCGGCGGTGGTAGCTGGCTCCTGGGATCCATCATTTGATCGCAACAAAATGGATATAGGGGAAAAAGGGGGAAGCAAAGCAACCGTGAGTACTCATCAAAAGTACTCGCAAGACTTACATTAGATCTAAACTAAGTATGCATCAGTATCAAAGGAATGGGCTGTATCTATGGACTAGACTGCAGAAATGCCAGAATAGAGAGAAAGGCCTAGCCTATCGAAGATTAGCATCTTCAAGCATCTTGCAGCATTTAGAAGAGTACAGAATGGCATATCATAATTAGTAAGTATGTGTTAGTATTAGCGCCCAGAGATCCTTTCTCGACTCCCTGCGAGAAAGCAATCCCGGAGCCATCATATCCATTTCATGCCTTAACATCCAGTTCTAGTTGTATCGATCGGGAAACAACTCCGAGCGTTCGTTACCGTGGACACGGCTATTCGAATAGATATACTTCCCTGCAGGGGTGCACAAACTTACCCAACACGCTCGATCAACTCCGGCCGGACACACCATCAGGTCATGACCGGACTCGGCCGATCAACACACCGTAGTCCTACCTAGGCTCAACAGAGAGGCCAGCACACCAGTCTACACCCTAAGTGCACAGGGGTCTTGGTCCCATTGCCCATTGCACTCCTGCATGTTGCGTGGACGGCCAAGATCAGTCATGGCCACCTCTATAACAAAGCAGGGGCTTATGCGGACCACCCGGGCGCGTGCCGCTCCCGCACTGATGTCTGAAGAGCTTTCGGCTGATACATACGACGCAGAGTGCCCATACTTATTCCCGCGTGGTGGTTATTGAAAAAAGGCCAGAGGCCTACTCGGATCACATATCCAAACCGTTAGTGTCTTGGGAGCACGCGGTAATGAGCAGAGACTCATGATCATGTGACCCCGTCGCCCCGTCTCGTGGACTTACGGCAAGGGCCTGGAATGCCCGGCCGTGCCACGTAGAAATCTCGCAGGTACCCTCCAGGTCAACCCGACTACGCATCAACTCGCGGGCACCCTCATGGTCTACCCGACTCGCAAGAGACTATCCGAAACTTAGGTCCACCTCTACCGTGGTGGTACCGCCTATCCCTCCAGTTCTGCAGTAATAGTAACTATCGCGGGTACCCCTCGGGGCCGACCGTATTTAACATGGTCCTGGGGTTAAAGTCAAAGTAAAAGTGTGTCCATAACATCAAGGGGGAATCCGAGGAATCACCCTTGATGGATCCCACTCAATGTAACCTGTCAAGGTGAACTTAGAGGAATCACCCTCGAGGGTTCACACTTGAGGTGTTGCACGATAGACTCATTATCGGAAGTGGTGAAGGAGGAATCACCCTCTGTAGGCCACGTCCGATTAGCTACACTACAGAGTTGTCATCAGGAGTGCGTTACGAGGTATCACCCTCGCACCCTCAGCACTCGATAACAGCTCTGGAGAGTCATACAACCAAGGGGGTGAAGTGATGTGTCGGGCTCTGGACATCGATCATGTTGATCGAGTCTTTGGTCATCAAGCGGGGGCAACTGGGACAAGGTGAGGGGCCACTGGTGGATCACAAACCAACCTATACTAAGCATATCAGATAAGCAGGTAAGGTACAAAAGCAGGTTACAAAAGCAGGCTATGCATCAGAATATGAGCAATCAAGTATAGTAGCAAAATCTAATGCAAGCATGATAGAGAATGTAATGGGCGTTATAGGAATGATTAAGGGGTTTTGCTTGCCTGGAAGCTCTACAGACAGATATGGACCCTCGAAGGTGAAGTAATCGATCACCAGATCAACAGCGGTCTCGGGGGTCTACCGAAAAAGAAGTAACAGAGGGGGAACACAATAAATAATAGAGCAATCAAATGTATCATAAAGCATGACATGGCAATATGTTGTGCTAGGAGTGACGTAACGCAGTTCTACCCGTTACAGATGGAGAGGGTAATTATCCGGGAGTATTTTCCGGGCTCCGGGCATTTATTGGTCAGACGATCCGGAGGGGAAGGTTTGATGTTCGCTGTGTTGGGGGCATGTGGCAGGTATGTGGATGGCTTTTTCAGATTCGTTGTATTTTTCTGAGCAACTTTCATATATAAAACATTTTCATCTGACTTATAGATTATTTTATATGATTTTTCAAAGTTTTAAACATTTTCTAAATTTTCTAGAATTTTAAATTAAATAGAAAATAAAGTGAAAATGCTATGGGTACACAGAGAGTGTACCCAGCTGTTTGCATGTGAGGCTGATAGTGGGGCCAGCCTGCTGAGTCAGCAGGTCAACTGTTGACCAGTTGACTGGCCAACTGGGTAAACAGGGACCCACCTGTCATTGAATGATTGCCTTAAACAGATTTTAATTAGCCTAATTAGCTAGGCGGGGCCACGATGTCAGTGACACATGTGGTATTAATTATTTCGTTTCTTTAATTAAGCCCAAAGGACTTAGACCCACACGTCAGTGTCAGAAGCTAACTAAATATTTAGGACGTCGATAACTGCCACACGTGTGGCAGGAAGTGAGGCGCCCCACACGTCTCTAAAGCAAACAGATTGCCACATCATCGCATGCATGCATATGGGAATCTTTTTGGATTTTCAGTTTTTTAAAAGTTTTATCTCTTAAATTAAAAATCCGATTGAAAATCCGTTTTCACCATTAAATCCATCGCGACAAGATCTTCGAAACTAGATCTCATATCGATATGTGTCGACGACATTTTTTTTGGTTAAAAGTTGCCATGTCTATTGCACATGAATTGCCATGGTGTTTACACTGAAGTTGCCATGATATGTTTCAGCTATTTTTTCTTCTACCTTTAAAAGTAATTTTTTACATATTATAAAACGGGAATTAAGAAACTAGACTTGCCATGAACCATAAACTAAAATTGCCATGATACATGCACTTAAAATTGCCATGATTCATACAAAAAAATTCAGGGTTAAAGTACTGGAATTGCCATGGTCAAAATACTAAAATTGCCACGATCTATAAACTAAAATTGCCAAATGGCAACTTTAGTGTAAACACTATGGCAACTACAGTGTAAACATCATGGCAACTTTTGGCCAAAAAAAATTTCATCGAAACATATCAACATGGGATCTAGTTTTGAAGATCTCGTCGAGACGGATTTAATGGTGAAAACGGATTTTTAATTGGATTTTTTAATTAGGAGATAAAACATTTTTAAGCCGAAAACCAAAAAAGATTCTCGCTAATGTCATCTGTTTTGACGTGGCAAAATAAATGGTAATGAAGGCATTTGGGCCATGTTGCTTCGTACCACACGTGTGGATGTTATCATATGGGAATATTTATTTAACATGGCCCGTGCATGTCAGTGGCTGTTACTAGCGTAATTAGTGGTTAAGCTAATCACCAACGCCCCGGGCCCACTGGTCAGTGACACATCGGTCCGGTTTAAACATGCGCGCGCCGGCGGTGTTCTCCGACGAGTAGCAGAGCGGGGCGGCATGGCTCGGCCGCGCCACTCCGGCAACCATTTGGAGCATGGAGATCGACTATGGGCGTTGGCGAAGCGGCACGGTTGCCGTCGTGGTCAGTTGAGCAGGGGGTGGCCGGAGTTGGCCGTGCCAATGACGACCGACGACATTCGCGCACGGGCTCCGACGAGAAAAGGGAAGCGCGAGGTGAGCGAGCGAATTAAGAGGACTAGCGGCACCTACGAGGCTCCAGGAACGCGTTGGTGCATCGTGCTTGGGCAGAGGGGTTTGGGAGCGTGGAGCTCGCTGGCCATGGTGGCGGTCGGAGCTCGGAGTTCGAGGGAATGGCGACAAACCACAACAAAGAGCAAACGGTGAGAGGGGAAGTAGAGGGAGGCTCACACTGATTACATGGTAGGCTCGATGGGTGCGAGGGGGCACAAGAGACGGCGGATTGGCGGTGGCATCACAGCAGATGCCGAAGACGGGACGGGTGCGGGCGTCGCTGGTGGTGCTCCCCGGCATCGACCTGGTGAGGCAGACGATGTAGACGAGCTCGACAGTTCCCCCGAGAACCTTGGGACGACGAGCGGTGGCCAGTCGCCATAGGAAGGAGGGGGGCGCGCCGATGGGAGCGGTCGGGCGCGCCTAGATCGGGACAAGGGAGCGAGGAGAGGGGCGAGTAGGGGGAGGCTAGGGTTTCCAGGGGTTCGTGGGGATCTTATCCGCCGAGGGGAAGCCCTGGATGCTCAACAGCGAGGCAATCAGCGGGTGGATGGCGTACGCGCCATGGCCTCCCTGCCTCTGGCGAGAGGTTAGGGGAAAGGCCAGCGAAATTGGGCCGGGCCACCCTGTAGTTGCTTAGGGCCCGAAGTAGCAGTATGTTTTAGTCTTTCTCCTTTTCCTTTTCTGTTTTTCTTTTCCTTTTCCGTTCTGCATTAATTCTTGCACTAAATGAGTTTTCCAAAAAGTAGAATAAATACTAGGCAAAAATCTAGTATTGCCACAAAAAGTTTGAGGGTTATTTGAATTCATTTGAATTTGGTTTAAATATAAATGAGTTAAAAGTTGCTATTTTGGCTCTGTTTTAAAATGGTTAGGGGCATTTCACTAATTCAAATAATGTTGGTTTCTCCATGAAAATTACTTAGTGATTATTTGGAAAATGATGAACACTTTAGTTTCCACGTCTGCAGTAATAATAATTTGACTTGTGTTTTGAATTTGAATTTGAGTTGGATTGTTTCTTTAATTGTCTTTTTAATTATGACAAATATGATGACATGGCACATTATGGGTAGATCATTGTAGCATGATTCTCGGGGTGTTACAACATGCAAACAAGAAGCAAATGAAAAGGCAAACAGAAAGAAGGCAAATATTTTTGTATTTTTCTGAAAATGTTTTAGAAGTGGGGAATGGGCAAACGAGAGGAAAATGGCAAATAATGTAAATGCAAGAGATGAGAGTTTATGATAGGTACTTGGTAGGCTTGATGTAGATCCTCACCAGCAACGGCGCCAGAAATTCTTCCTGCTACTTCTTGAGCTTGCGTTGGTTTTTTCCTTGAAGAGGAAAGGGTGATGTAGCAAAGTAGAGATAAGTATTTCCCTCAGTTGAGAAACAAGGTATCAATCTAGTAGGAGGAACACACAAGTCTCCAATAGTTGTACCTGCACAAAGAAACAAATACTTGCACCCAACGCGATAAAGGGGTTGTCAATATCTTCACGGTTACTTGCAAGGATGAGATCTGATAGTGATAGGTATAAAAGATAAGTAAAAGTGTGAAATAAAATAAAAGTAAATTGCAGCAAGGTATTTTTGTGTTTTTTATTTTGTAGATGTGAAAATAATATGATTAAAGATAGACCCGGGGGCCATAGTTTTAACTAGATGCTTCTCTCTTGAAAGAAAGCATACGGTGGGTAAACAAATTACTGTTGAGAAATTGATAGAAAAGCGCATAGTTATGACGATATCCAAGGCAATGATCATGTATATAGGCATCACGTACGAGACAAGTAAGCCGACTCCTGCCTGCATCTACTACTATTACTCCACACATCGGCCGCTATCCAGCATGCATCTAGTGTATTAAGTTAACAACAACAGAGTAACACCTTAAGCAAGATGACATGCTGTAGAGGGATAGATTCAATCAATCTGAACAAATCCAATCTTTTTATCCTTAATGGCAACAATACAAATACATGTCATGTCCCTTTCTGTCACTGGGATTGAGCACCGCAAGATTGAACCCATTACAAAGCACCTCTCCCATTGCAAGAAAAATCAATCTAGTTGGCTAAACCAAATCAATAGATCGGAGAGAAATACAAAGCTATATAAATCATGCATAAAAGAGTTCAGAGAAGAATCAAATAATATTCATAGATAATCTGATCATAAACCCACAATTCATCGGATCTCAACAAACACACCTCAAAAGAAGATTACATCTAATAGATCTCCAAGAACATCGAGGAGAACATTGTATTGAAGATCAAAGAGAGAGAAGAAGCCATCTAGCTACTAGCTATGGACCTGTAGGTCTATGGTAAACTACTCACACATCATTGGAAGGGTAGCAAGGTTGATGTAGAAGCCCTCCGTGATCAAATCCCCCTCTGGAGAGTATCGGAAAAGGTCCCCACATGGGATCTCACGAATACAGAAACTTGCGGTGGCGGAAAAGTATTTTTGGGATGCCCCTGGTCTTCGCGGAATATTAGGGAATTTGTAGATGAAGAATTAGGGTTAGGGAGCCTCGAGGGGGCCCACAAGCTTGGGGCACCCCCCTAGGGCGCTCCACCTGAGCTTGTCGCCGCCTCGTGGCCCTTCTGGCCTTCTCCTGAAACTTCCAGGGTGTCTTGTGGTTCAAGAAAAATCGTCAAAAAGTTTCGTTCCATTTGGACTCTATTTGGTATTGATTTTCTGTAAAGACAAAAACAAGGGGAAAATGGCAACTGGCACTGTGCACTAGGTTAATAGGTTAGTCCCGACAAAATGATATAAAATAGCATAATAATGCATATAAAACATCCAAGATTGATAATATAATAGCATGGAACAGTAAAAAATTATAGATACGTTGGAGACGTATCAGGAGCATATTGTGCACACAAACATTGGGATCATGTAATGGATGGGATGGATCAAAATCTCCTAAAATGCATGAGGAAACTATGGGGGTCTCCTCATGAGCAATAGCGGAAGCATAATATGGAGAAAATGGACAACCTGACAAACAATGCATGTCAGAAGCTAGGTGGTGATGGCATGGCATATGTGAACAATTGCGCAAATGATGCAAAGGAAGCATGGCAATATCATCACAAGAAAAGCAAATGCCAATAACCATGGGCTTGTCATCTATGCCATATGTGCAAATTATATTTATTTTAATTGCATATGCATAGTTACTACAATGAGATTTGAAATATGTGATATGGTTGATCTCATGCATAGCATATGACAAGTCAAGTGGTTTGTCAAACATGATGTGACCGAGAGAATTATCACAAGAAATCCTATGCAACATGGCATCACAACTAAAAGACTCCACATGAGAATCATAAAACTCATCATAAATGGGTAATAAATCATTGCATGGGGGAAATAATACTAGCATGTTGCATGGCAATAGGGAGATCATCATCATGCAAGCAACCAATGTCCACTAGTGGGACAAGAGCATCACCTTCATCTATTTTACCTTTGTCATTTCACTCATGTGGTGCAGGTGAGGTGGCAAAGACCAAATTATGGTCAACATCATCATCGTGATGGAACCATGTGGGGGGAGGGTGCATCATATTCCACCATGGAAATTGCCTTGTCCAAAGGAGGCATGAAGTCGTCGAGAATCGGCGCGCCATCATAAATGGGACCTAGCACCAAATGATAAGACACAATAGAGGTAGAGATTAAGTTGTTAGTGTTGAAAGTGTCCTCACAAGACCTATCAACTATCTCACTCTCTATATGTGGTGGCTCACTCACTCCCTCGAGGTAGGTGCACTCAATGTCACATATGGTGGAGTCACTTATAACACTCAAGTGGTGGTGGGGGTGGCTCTCCTCACATGGGAATTGGGGCAGCTCATCATCTGTGGGTCTAGTGGTGAAGACACTCTCACTTTCAATATGGTGGCATAAGTCTATGAACTCATCTCCAAATGCCGTTGTGGTCGAAGAGAAAATCTGTAACAGCCCGAGACCGATGCTCTAGATGCCTTCCCGTTATTTGGTTGTCTCCGTGTGATTTATTTGTTTGTTGCATTCATCATCGCATAATTCGCATTGCATTGGCATTTCGTTGCCGTTATTTTCCAAAACTTGAATCAGTTCATAGTTGCCGGTTCTCTCTGTTCTCATCATTGACCATTTCAAGACCAACCACACTTGCACGCGCCTGCGACATCGTTAAAATAATTATTATTTTAAGAGGGAATAAAACATTCTCAGAATGGGTTGAAAGTTGGCATGCGGTCTCGTAATATTGTAGGTCGACTGCCAACCAAATTTTGTCACATTCGAAGGTCGATTGATGCCCCAACCATTCATCTATAGCGGCACTATAGTCGGTTCAATTGTCGGATGTTTTTCGAAAAAAAAACTATTGTTGCCTCTCATCTCACCCACAACCCATCTACACAGCCCACTAAACATCTAACCCTAACCCCTTCGACTGGACGGAGGGCTCCGAAAACATGCCCAAACTCCTCCATGTAGCTCCCCCGCTATAAATGGACAGCCTCCCCCTTCCATTTCTGTCAAACCCTGGCCTCCCTCGTTTTTCGTGCCGCCACCTCGCCCGCAACCTCCCACCTCCAGCCACCGCAGCCCGCCAGGACCATCACGGGCCTGCGTGAGCCCGCTACCACCCGTATGTCGTGCCTCGCCCACCGCATCCCGCCAAGAAACGTACGCTCAAGGAGAAACGGAGAAGTTCAGATAAGGGACGACTGAGATCGAAGCGTGCCACGTAAGCCAAGATGGACGACTCGGATGGCCTCGCCATACTTTACCGCCAACATTAGTAACACTGTTACTTCAAACCAACCAAGGGTAATTCTGGGACACTGTAACTCGTGGGAGGCTATATATGTCGAACCCGTTTACCTGTAATGGCATGCTACCAACTCGAGACATTATTGTAGCTTAGAACCCTAGATACTCTACTATAAGCTGGGTCTCCTCCCGTGCGGCTACGTGATTGTCTTCCGATTTTATCGATTAATCAAAATATTCTCAGTTCCCATCCATAGATTGAGTGATTCCCGTGCTTTAGGTCTCATAAAGGTATCATAAGCTAGTCAATTTTCTAGGCAACGGTGACGTTGCGGTGGCGAATCAAGTAGTGGAGGACGAGGGGTTGGGCTCTCCCATAAAATCCCTCCCGTCCCTCCCTATTTGCAGCGGTGGTGGTGACCACTATGGCGGCGAAAGTGGTGGCGGAGTTCATTCGGGCACAGATCAGCGAGTCCGGGAAGGTTGCTTGGGGATCTTCTCCTCGCGGTAAAATTCCTGTCCCTGAAGCCGATCCATGTGCCAGTGGTGGCATAGGGCAGGAGCTAGGCGGGTAGGTTGGGATTCCTGTAAAATTCTCGGTCCTCCTACTCGTGCTCAAGGAGTGAGTCCAGATCGGAGTTAATTGGGACGAGATCGATATCCCGTCTCTCGCACCGATCCGATCTGAAGATGCCGGCACACGTGCCAAGGTTCAGATCACAGTGGACAGACTTGAAAGTGAGGTATCTGAACTATGGGCTGAGCTCTCTGATTTGAAGGAATTACGCTCAGAAGTACAACAATTACGATATGAGATGGTAACCATGCCAAGAGTGGAACAAAAACTAGCCGATCTGAATTTCGAGCTTCAGAAGACACTGAACCTCATCCTGCAGAGTGTTTCACCAACTAAGTCAGAGTGTGTGACGCCATCAGGAACACCTATCACTGGCCCAAGTATTAACACACCCCAACATCCCATACATATAGCTACTGATTATATGCCTGTACCAAGTGCTCCAGCTGTTACAAAGAATTTGAGTGCAACATTCGATCTACAGTGTTCTGTTCCTAGTACACAAATTCCAGGAGTCACAACAAGCTTGCCAACAACAAACTTGTTTACTGACAGTACCCACACAACTACAGTCAGATAACCTGTACTACCTAAGCATCCTCAATTTCGCATAGCTCCACAGGAAATCAGCAAGTATGATAGGGCTCAAGCCATGGGTTTTACATGCAATAGTGGGTACTATGCTCCACTGTCAGCCCCTGTCTATGTTCCTCCACACTTACAACACAATTACAGGGCAGTTTATCAACACTACTCCAACTAGTCTAATGCAGCCACAAGTGTACCAAGCTGCTAGTCAGTTGTATGATGCACAAACAAATCAACATGCAACTCAGCTAGGAGGACCTTCCTATTTTGCTGAAGCTACTTTGAGAGGGCCTAGACTGGAAATCCCACTATTCAGTGGAGAGGACCCTATTGGCTGGCTAGTTAATTGTGAGAAATTCTTTGATATGTCAGGTACACGATATGATCAATGGGTGAACCTAGCAACCGGTCATCTACAAGATAGAGCAGCAAATTGGTTAAAGAATATCCATGTTCCTTGGCAAATGATTACTTGGCAACAATTTTTTAATTTAGTTGCAGACAGGTTCTCTGAAGCAAATGTCCATGAGGCTGTCGAGCTACTGAAAAATATTCAGCAAAAGGGCAACATAGCAGATTACATTGATAGTTTTGAACAGTGTGTTGCACTAGTGAAGAGAGACCATCCCTGTGTGCAGGAAAACTTTCTGCTCAGATGTTATATTGGAGGCCTTAAAGCGGGTATCAAACATGATGTGTGTGGTCACAAACCCACTGGCATGATAGAGGCATACTGGTACTCCAAGATCTATGAAAAAGCAGCAACTGCCAAAAGAACTACCATTTCTCCACAATTTAGACCAAGAGGGCAGTATAATCAGCCCTTTAGAAATATTTTTCCACTGGCTCCACTCCCACAACAGGTACAACAGGAAAAAGCTAACAATACTCTTCCATATGCCAGAGCTTGCTGGTACTGTAGAGAGCCTTGGTCTAGACAGCATAAATGCAAAATTGGCAAAACACTACACATATTGCAAGAAGTAGAAGATGATAGTGAAATAGAACATAGTATTAAGGACATACAATCTCCTGAGCAAGCCTTCCATGCTGCTCCTAACACACCTGAGAAGGAGCAAACTAAACAGGCCATGTATATTTCTTTCCATGCAGCAGAGGGAACTACTGGTCCAACTACATTCTCCTTGCTATTGATAATAGATGGTAAACAAGCAGTTGCCCTAGTGGACAGTGCTCCTCAGATACTTTCATGAGTAAAGAATTTACCTTAAAAAGCAATTGTCATCAGACAATTATGTCCCCAAAGAAAGTTACAGTAGCTGGGGGTGCCCACTTGATATCTGACAGCATAGTTCCACACATGAATTTATCTATCAAGGGGAAATCCTTCTCTAGCTCTTTCAAATTGCTTGACCTAGGTGGTTATGACATCATATTGGGAGCTAACAGGATTTACAGCTATAGCCCTATCTGTCTTGATCTAGTAGAAAGGATTTCAATTGTCACAAAGAATGGTTCTCCAGTAAAATTGTTTGATCACACTCTTCCTAAAGAAAAGTGCATTATATCTGCTCTCAAATTGGACAAGATGCTCCAGAAAGGTGTCATGGGATATATCCTGCAGATTGAAATAGAAGACACTGAATCAGCAGTACACACACCAGTTATTCCTGCTGAACTTGTTCCTCTATTGGAAAAATTTAAGGAAGTTTTCTCAAAATCAACAGGACTACGTCCTCCTAGAGAGTGTGATCACAAAATTCCCTTGAAACCAGGGGCACAACCTCCAAACCTGAGACCATACAGAGTTCCTCATCATCAGAAATCAGCCATGGAAGAAATAATCAAGAATATGGTTAAGAAGTGTGAAATACAGGCCATCATGAGCCCTTTTTCCTCACCTGCTGTTATGGTCAAAAAGAAGATGGGGCCTGGAGGCTTTGTGTGGACTACAGAGAGCTCAATTCCCTCACAGTTAAAAATCCATGCCGGTCATTGAGGACTTACTAGATGAGCTATATGGAGCAAGAGTGTTCACAAAACTGGACTTAAGGTCAAGATATCATCAAATTAGGATGGCTACTGAAGATATTCCTAAAACAACATTTAAAACTCATTTAGGCCACTACGAATATACAATGATGCCTTTTGGGTTGACTAATGCTCCAGCCACCTTCCAAAACCTCATGAACTGGATTTTTAGCAAATATCCGAGGAAATTCATCCTAGTCTTCTTTGACGAAATTTTAATTTTCAGTCAATCCATTGAAGAACATATTGAACATCTGGACATCACTCTGAAAATACTGAAGGAACATCAACTATCTGTCAAGATGTCCAAATGCTCTCTTGCAGTACCACAAGTTTCATATTTGGGACACGTCATTTCGGAAAAGGGAGTATCAACTGACCCAAGCAAAATTCAAGAGATACTGAACTGGAAAGAACCTGATAATGTCACTAAATTTAGAGGTTTCTTGGGTCTCACAGGATAATACCGGAGATTTTTCAAAGATTATGGCAGAATTTGCAGACCTCTGCATGATGTGCTCAAGAAAGAGGCTTTTACATGGGGCCCAACACAAGCTCAAGCATTCCACACCCTCCAACAGACTATGACCCAATGTCCAGTTCTAGCACTACCCAATTTCCAGAAACCTTTTGTAGTATAAGCAGATGCATGTGCTACTAGATTGGGAGCAGTACTTATGCAGGATGGCAGACCACTAGCATACATGTCCAAAACTTTAGGTCCTAAAGCTGCAACTCAATCCATATATGAGAAAGAAGCCATGGACATTTTAGACGCTTTAAAAAAGTGGAGACACTACTTGCTGGGCAATCCTCTAATCATTAAGACAGAACAACACTCTCTTAAGTACATGGCTACTCAAAGATTGACAGAAGGAATTTAGCACAAGCTATTACTCAAATTACTGGAGTTTGACTATGCCATAGAGTACAAGAAGAGCAAAGAGAATTTGGTGGCAGATGCTCTATCAAGGAAGGAACCAGTTGATAATACACATTGTCACAACATCACTATGGTTGTACACTCATGGACTGAAGATGTCCTCAACAGCTATGCAGCAGATCCTGATAGTTCCAAACTTCTTCAGAAAGTTGCTACTGATGTAGAACCAAATGGGAAGTTTAGTCTCCATAGTGGCATCCTCAAGTACAAAAACAAGATATATGTCAGAGCAGCTACAAGTTTTAGGTACAACTTGCTCAAAACATTCTACTCCTCTGGTCTGGGAGGCCATTCTGGTGTCAAAGCTACTTACCACAAAATTAAAAAGGTTTTCTATTGGCCAAATCTCAAGAAACATGTTGAGGAATTTGTAGGCAAGTGTCCAACATGTCAAATTACTAAAATTGAACACATACACCCCCTGGGCTACTGCAACCCCTTCCTGTTCCTGATATGGCATGGGCACATATTACCATGGATTTCATCACAGCCCTCCCAAAGTCGCAAGGAAAGTAAGTCATTTTGGTGGTAGTAGACATACTAACAAAGTATGCACACTTCCTTCCTCTAGCCCATCCATACACTATTCAAACGGTGTTCCAAGCACTCATGGACAATGTAATCAAGTTACATGGACTACCCATTGTCATTGTGTCGGATGGAGATGCTATATTCACTAGCAAGTTATATCAGGAGTTGTTCAATGCATTTGATATGGAAATCAGATTTAGTACTGCCTCCCACCCCCAAACAGATGGGCAAACAAAAAAGGTGACCAATGTTTAGAAGCTTATTTGAGAAGCATGGTTTTTCAAAATCCAAAGCAATGGATGAAGTGGTTGCCTCTAGCTGATCTCTGGTACAACACATCTTATCATTCATCTCTCAAGGTCACTCCCTTTGAAGCTTTATATGCTTACAAACCGCCTCAAATTTGTGAATTCTCACTCAATGGTCCGCTGTCACCTGAAGCAAGGATGACACTCACTGAAAGAGAAAGAATGATGCAGCAACTCAAAGCAAACTTGGAACATTCATAGAGCAGAATTAAATATTTTGCAGATAAGAAGAAGACTGAAAGGGAATTTTTGGTGGGAGATATGGTATATCCGAAGATTCAACCTTATAGACAAAATGCTTTTGGTCTTAGAGGCTCACTGAAACACAGATCAAAGTTTTATGGGCCATACAAAATTCTGGAAAGAATTGGTGCTACTGCTTATAAACTGCATTTACCAGAGAGCTCTTAGATACACCCTGTGTTCCATGTCAGTCAGTTAAAGAAACATGTGGGTCATCAAGCTATCCCTCTACCTTACGTTCCCCTGGTGACACCTGAAGGGCACATCAAAACCATTCCTGTTGCAGTTCTAGACAGAAGAATCATCTAGCAAAACAAATTACCTATTGGTCAGTGCTTGGTGCAATGGGAGAGCCTAGCCCCAGATGACGCCACTTGGGAAGATGCAACCTTCCTCTATTCTACTTTCTAGGTCACAAACTTCTTAGCCTTGAGGACAAGGCCCAACTCATGGCGGCGGCACTGTCAGGACCCAGTCATGTTACTGCTGAACTGAAGAAACATACACTCAAGGAGAAACAGAGAAGTTCAGATAAGGGATGGCTGAGATCGAAGTGCGCCACGTATGCCAAGATGGACGGCTCGGATGGCCTCACCGTACTTTACCGCCAACATCTGTAACACTATTACTTTAAACCAACCAAGGGGAATTCTGGGACACTGTAACTCGTGGGCGGCTATATATGTCGAACCCGTTTACCTGTAATGGCATGCTACCAACTCCAGACATTATTGTGGCTTAGAACCCTAGATATTGTACTGTAAGCCGGGTCCCCTCCCGTGCGGCTACCTGATTATCTTCCGATTTCATCGATTAATCCAAATATTCTCAGTTACCATCCATAGATCGAGTGATTCCCATGCTTTAGGTCTCACACCTCCGGTCGCCATCTGCGCCAAGCCCCTCCTACTGTTGCGCTGCTCTGCTATGTCGGAGACAGCGAGCGCCCGCAGCTTCGTGCTCGCCTGGATCGACCCGATCCGGATCGATCTGGCCAGCTTGGGCCTCGTCCACAACCGCGCCAGCCCAGCCACCCTCCTCTCCAGCCGCAAGCCCAACACCGCCCCGGCCCAGCCTCTGCACCTGCGGGCATTAGCCCATGGTGAGCTGCCCGCTAAACTCTGTCCATGCGCTTTATTGTTTCCGATGCTCAGCCGCTCTGCAACCCAGTTTCACCAGTTTCGGATCGATATTTATTTCTTTTTCTGCTCTAGACGAATTTCACTATTTTGAGGAAAACTGCATATTTACAGAAAAGACCCTCATTTCATGCATATAATAACTCCATAACCGTGCATCGGAATTAAACAAACTTTATAAGTAAAATGCTTAGAATTTCATGTAGTTTCACAATATCCAACTTTCATCCATGTTAAAAATGTTTAAAATTTCTATTTGCATTAATTTCCATAAATGACATGCTAAAATGGTTTATTTCATAGCTAAATAACCGTAGCTCCGAATTAAATGAGCTTTATAAGTAAATGGGGTGGAAATGTGTAGATTAAGATGGTGCACTTTATTTTCTTGTTTAACAACATTAAAATTGTGTTTTAGGCAGAACAATAGCAAATTTGAAAATTACATATGGGGAGTTTCCGGAATTTTTTATGTGTTGTTTCCGGCCATATTTAAAATGCCTAAATATGTAGTTTAATTGTGCTTGACCTCTTGCCATGTTTAACCAACATTTAATATTGATGAGTTGAACAAACGGGATGGAATTAAATATTTGAACATGGAGTTTCGTCAATATGCAACCCATTGCATATTGATCTTCACTTAATTTGTAGTATTGTTTGTTGCACTTTGCCATGCCATGCACATTTAAACCGGACATGCATCATACTTGATTGTGCATCATGTCATGATTATGCTTATTTGTTTACCCTGTTGTTTGCTTCTTTCCGGTTGCGCTTCTTCTCAATAGTTCCCGATAAAGTTGCGAGTGAGAGGATTCGTTCGACTACGTTGGTTCGTCTACTTCATGGGTTCGTCTACTTCATGGGTTCATCGATATTCTTCCTAGCGGGATCTTAGGAAAGATTACCATTGCCTTGGATATCACTACTATCTTTGCTTGCTAGTTGTCTCGTTTCCATCGTTATGTCTCGCTACCTACCACTGTTTGTCAAGCCTCCCAATATTCCATGATAAGCCTCTAACATTCCACTGCTAGTTGCAGGTGCAGTTGCAGGTTGTTCCATGTTTGGGACATGAATATCATGGGATATCACAATATCTCTTATTTAATTAATGCATCTATATACTTGGTAAAGGGTGGAAGGCTCGGCCTTTTGCTTGGTGTTTTGTTCCACTCTTGCTGCCCTAGTTTCCGTCATACCGGTGTTATGTTCCTTGATGAGCGCTCCTAACATGTGTGGGGTTTTATGGGTACCCCCTGATCATTCGTTTAGGATAAAACTCTTCCACCAAGGCTCAACTTTGGTTTAAATTTGCCTAATAACAACTAAAACTTGCATAGGGACTTTCCGGACCTCGTCGATAATTAATCAACAACCCCGGGCCAGTGCTCCTCATGAGTGTTGGTCCAAAACAGAGCATCTTGCGGCGCCCCTTTGGAAACTTGGGTCTCAGCTGACCGTAAGCTTTGCTTATTGTAAGTGCATCAAGTGCACCCTTAGTGGTTTTGGAGTATTGAAGACAAATAGGTTGAGGAACTAATGTGTTTGTGAGTGTACACAGGAGATATAGTCCCTGAAGATTTGGTTTAACACATGGAAGACGACCCCTAAACATGAATTTCTTCAAGTGAAGAATTTGATGATGAAATTGGTATGACCTTTAAATAAATTGATGTGAAGACTAGAAGCCTGAAGACTTTTGTTTTTGTAGTTTCTTTCTTCTTATTTGAGTCATAGGAAAAACCATACTGTTAAAGGGGGTCTTGGTGAATCATAGTTCACATTTTCAAAGTGATGCTCAAACCTATATGTACACACGCTACTTCGAGTGAAGCCTTTGGAAATCTCCGGAACAGCTGACGCATTTGCTAGCGACAGTGACAAAGTTAATCTAGTCACTGATGAATTTGGTCAGGCTGAGGAGTTAGGATTTCGCCAGTGCGATCTTCCTAAAAGTGAGGAAATTGAGTGCCCCGGCGAATTTGAGAGTTCAAATTCCGACCGTTGCTGCGCTGCCGGCCAGCTGCCGAGTGGATCCTTATCTTGACAACGGTCGAATCAGAGAAGGGCATTTATGAAAATTCATGTCAGGTTGCCCCCTGGCTATAAATAGCCACCCCACAACCACTTGTTGGTTGGCTACTCTGAGAGAACTTGACACTTGTCATTTGAGAGAAACCCATTCTCTGACGACTTTGAGAGAATCCTAAGTGAGGAAAAACCCAGAGCCAAAGTGATTGAGCATCACTGAAGAGATTAATCTGTGTGATCCGACGCCTGTTACCTTTGAAGACTATCATTCTTCCAGACGGTTAGGCATCATGCTCTTAGCACACCAAGAGTCATTGTGGTGTGCCATGAACAAGTCTGTGAAGGTTTTAAAAGTCTACCTTGAAGACTTACCACGAGTGATTGGGCGAGGTCTAAGTGACCTTAGCTCAAGAGGAATACGGTGAGTCCTCTGAGTTCGTCTCAGCCACCTCAACTAGACATACAGTTGATACAAAAACTGGAACTGGTCTACCAAATCGCTGTGTCTTCACTGAGCCAACCTGGTTTCAAATTCCTCACCTTCCTTACATTATTCTGCTACTGAAGAATTTGTGATCTATTTTCTGATGAATTTGAACTCAAGACTTTCATCATGCTGTCTTTCATTTCTTCAGTTCATATTCTTCATGCTTATATGCTTGTATGATTGCATGTTCTTCACCCTTATGTATCCTATATGCATGTACTCTAATTCTATGATGATTTAGTTCCACCGTGTTTTTATTTCTTCACTTTGATTTTCGTCAAATTCTTCAGAGTTTGAAGAATTTATAAAAATATCCCATTCACCCCCCTCTGGGAGTAAACCCGCGCTTTCAATTGGTATCAGAGCAAGGTACTCCCTTGTTCTGTGTGATTTTGGTTTAACCACCTGAAGTTTTAGTTATGTTGACTGTAGGTATGATCAAGGTCTCCGATGCTTGCCCCATCTTTAATGGCACAGACTATCCTTACTGGAAGAATAAGATGTGCATGCATCTTGAGGCAATTGACAACGATCTCTGGTTTGTCATTGAGAAAGGCGTCCCCACTGTTGGCCCTAGCATCAATGCTAAAGAAGTGAGGAGATTCAAGCAACTCGACTCTCAAGCAAAGAACATCATATGTGGACATCTCAACATAGGACAGTATGTTAGAGTGAGTGCACTGGAAACATCAAAGATGATCTGGGATAGGCTCTCAAAGGTCAATGAGGGAGTTTCCACTCAATTTGACTCTCGAGTTGATGTGCTTCGCAATCTCTTCAACCGCTTCAAGAGGCTCGACAATGAAAATGTTCAGGAAACTTTCGATTGCTTCACTGATATCTCCAATGAGCTATAGGCTCTCGGTGCCGCTGATATTACTAACCACGAGGTGGTGAAGAAATTGCTGAGGTCTCTTGAAAACTCCTTTGACACCTTGGCCCTGATGATTCAAGAGCGTCCTGATTACAAGTCACTTGATCCCGCTGATATTCTTGAGAGACTCAATACTCATGAATTTCAGCAAGCTGAGAAGAGATATATGTATGGTCCCAGCTATGGACGACCTCGTGCTCTGAAGGAAAAAGCTAAAGCCAAGGTAATTTCTTCATCTGAAGAAGAAGAGTCTGGATGCAACACTTATAGCATTGAAGAAATTGGCAGAGAGCTGGCTATGCTTGTGAGGAAGTTCCAGAAGTTTTCCAAGAGAAATCGCTTTGGAAAGTCTTCAAAGTATGACTCAAAGAAAACTTGAGAAGCTTATGCTCGAGGCTACAACAAGAGAACCTGTCACAAATGCAAGAAGCCAGGCCATTACATCGCCGACTACCCCCTCTGGTAAAAGGGCTCAAGAAATAAGAAGTCTAGCAAGGATGACGACTCTGATCACAAAAATAAGAACTCCTCAAAGTCTTCATCAAAATCATCATCAAGGAAGAAAAGCACCTCCGGCAGAGCTCGCGCTTTCATTGGGAAGGAAATGGATTCTGAGGAAGAATCTGAAGAAGCTGACGAATCTGAGGAGGAGTCCGACTCTGGGGTAGCAAGCTTGGCCCTCGCAACGGAGTTCGTCAGCAAGTCCATCTTCGACCATGAAGAAAATGGTGACTCCACCAACCCTGAAGACTGTGCTGATGATTACACTCCCCCCTATTGCTTCATGGAAAGAGGCACCAAGGATGATACACAAAAAGCTACTGAATGGGTTCTAGACAGTGGCTGCACCAACCACATGACTGGTGACAGGAATCTCCTCACTGAGGCTCCCCTTACTCCTTCTCATCTGAAGAATATCACCTACGCCGATGAAGGAAAAAGCAAGGTATTGGGTCTAGGTAAGGTTGCTATCTCAAAGGATTGACACATGGAAAAAGTGATGCTTGTCGAGTCCCTAAGAACAACCTCATGTCTGTCTCAATGCTTTGTAATCTTGATATGATTGTCATCTTTGGCAAATATAGATGCATTGTGCTAATGGAATCTGACAAATCCAAATCCTTCGAAGGCTTTAGGAGTGGTGATTTGTACATTGTAGATTTCTCTCTAGGTCCTCAACCGACCACGTGTCTACTGACAAAAGCTTCAGAGTGCTGGCTATGGCATCGATGACTTGGACATGCTGGCATGAGGAATTTGAGCACAGTCGTCAAGAAGAAGCATATCATTAGAGTCGAGGGCATCAAATTCATCAAAGAGCACCTTTGTGGTGCTTGTGAGTCTGGAAAGATGACCAGATCCAAGCACTCCACAAAGACAATCATGACCACTACTCGTCCGTTTGAATTACTTCATATGACTCTCTTTGGTCCCACTCATTATGCCAAACTAACCAATGCAGCAGCACTGTACGGATTTGTCATAGTTGATGATTATTCTTGTTACACCTGGGTGCATATCATTACCTTCAAGACTGAAGTGCAGGGTTGAAAGATCGAGAAGAGGGGTCTAGAGGGGGGCGGGTGATTAGACCCTTAACAAGTAAAAGTGGCAGTTTTTACAATTCTTCAAGTTAAGGTTCAGTTTAGCACAAGTTAATACGCACACAATACATTTTACACAAGCATAGCAAGAGTATGGGCAGCGGAAAGAGCAAAGCATGCAAGTGCAAGAATGTAAAGGGATGGGAAACTGGAAAGTGCAAACGCAATGGAGACACGGAGATTTTTGGTGTGGTTCCAATAGGTGGTGCTATCGTACATCCACATTAATGGAGACTACAACCCACGAAGGGTAACGGCTGCGCGAGTCCACGGAGGCCTCCACCCATGAAGGGTCCATGAAGAAGCAACCTTGTCTATCCCACCATGGCCATCGTCCACGAAGGACTTGCCTCACTCGGGTAGATCTTCACAAAGTAGGCGATCTCCTTGCCCTTACAAACTTCTTAGTTCAACTCCACATCATGTCGGAGGCTTCCAAGCGACACCTGCCAATCTAGGAGACACCACTCACCAAAAGGTAATAGACGGTGTGATTATGATGAACTCCTTGCTCTTGTGCTTCAAATGATACTTGTTGGGGATATAACTATTGAGTATAAACTGCCCAGGAGGAGCCGGGTTATGCTCATAGTGATTTACCTGTATTGAAGCCCATGAAGACATAGAAGATGGTGACTTACGAAGGAGACTTAATAAGAAGGCCCAAAGCCCAAAGGCGAGTTAGGGCCCATAGATGTAAACCGCCATAAGTATATGACTTGTATTGTAAGATAGGAAAGAGTGGATACCGAGCCGGACACGTTTATGAGCCGGCCGGGATTCTGTGAACCGCCGGGCATCAACCTGTGTATATAAAGGGACGACCCGGCGGCGGTTTAGGGACAAGAGACAACAGATCGAGAGCCAGGTTAAGCGTATTCGCTCCCTGGTCATCGAAACCCAAGCAATACCACCACAAACTGGAATAGGCCTTCACCTTCACTGCAAGGGGCCGAACCAGTATAAACTCCCCGTGTCCTTTGCCCTGATTAACCCCTTTAAACTAACCTCATTGCGATGGCTCCACGACTAAGTCCTCACACTAGGACATCTGCCGTGACTATTCCACGACAGTTGGCGCCCACCGTGGGGCCAGCGCGTGGTGGTTTCGAGTTCTTGAAGGGCAACTTCGAAGGGATCAAGGGATACGCTGTGGGCCGGATGACCAAGAGTCATCGCGGCAAGCTCTACATCGACGACGAAGGCTGGGGCCCCGAGGCCGGCTCAATTGAGTACGGGTACCGGGTCCCCTTCGGTGGAATTCACGTCTTCATTGGCAAGATCGGCGAACCGGCCCTGAGCCGGACACCTGCACTGACATCATCGAGACGGCTCAACGTGCAAAACCCGCCCGAGTTCAGCCCGCCATGAGTTGTGCCTTCGTGGGATTCATCAATGGTGCGGAATCTGGGGATGAATCGGTATCTGACAGTGAGACAGTTGTCTATTCTGATGGCGAGTCATCCACCGGTGAAACCGAGTCATTTTACCAACTGCAAGACGGTCGGCTTGGGGGCTGTTCCGATGGCGATAGTATTCCGGACCCCTACGAGCCGCCAAACCGGGTTGCAATCTTCATGGCCGATATACAGCCAGTGCAACACTCTTCAACTGCAGCGACATTGATTTTCGGGTCAGCAGCTGCGACGGCAGCCGGGGCAGGAGGCCCTGCGCACCCGCTGGCTCAAGTCTTGTCTGGTTTACTAGATGCCTTGGCAACACTGCTGATGACGGAGGTTAACCCGGATAATCAAGATCAGCATAACGCGGAAGTCGTGAAATTGCGAGATCAGATAGCTCAAGCTAAGGAAGACCTGGCAGCTGAAGATGCCAGGATGGCTGCGGAGTGGGTTACGTTGGATGCTCAAGCCCAGCGGATTCAGTCGGAGTCTTACCGACTCATGCTAGATCAGAACGCTTCAAACGAAGTCATGAGGAGGAGGCATCAGTCTCGCCTGCCACCGGTTTATGAGCGCGAGGAACCTCTTTAACACGCCAGGAGCAGGAACCAGTAACCCGCCAGTGGCGGACCGGGTTGAAGCGCCTGGGATGGGAGCGCCGGTTCAGCCGCGCACCATGGATCCGCCTCGTCAGAACAATATCCAGCCGCAACACTTGCCAACACCACCGGGTCATTACTCTAACCCTTTGGATAACATGATCGCTGCGGTGTCACGATTGCCGGCTATCCCGGTTGAAGGCGAGTCTCCAATGACGGTTGAGCTGCGGAGGGCTAGAGAGCTCCTTCAGACAGCATTGGTTCAGCAGCAGGCTTATTCTTACAGTCGAAGCCGGATTCATTCCACCCCTCACCCAAGCCGGAGTTATAGTAGGCATATTGATGAACCAGCTGTGTCAAGCAGTGGGCGGAACCATAACCAGCCTCATGGACATAACCCGGTGGGTGGTGGTGCTGATGCTCAGAATGTGGTGGATCCAGGTAGAGCACGTCGAGAGGCCGAGCTGGCGGCGCAATATGCGGCCCGTCAACCTTCTTCGGTTCGTCCGACAACTTCGGTGGAGCCAGGTGTAACCTTTAGGAATTTGGGCGTGCCATGTTTAGTGCCAGCCATACGTAATGAGCGTCTGCCCAAGGATTTTAAGGGCCCTCGGAAGGTGCCAACTATACAGCTGATTTACCTCCTGAAGCATGGATCGAGAGTTATGAGATGGCCATGGAATTGCTAGATGTTAGCGATGCGGCATGTGCTAAATATTTCCCCCTGATGTTGGATGGAACGGCTCGCACTTGGTTGAAGGGGCTCCCTGCCAACTCCATTGGGTCATGGGCCGAGTTAAAGGCCCGGTTTATCCAGAATTTCAAAGATACGTGCAAGCAGCCTATGTCAATTGTGGATCTGGATGCCTGTGTCCAAGAAGAGGGTGAGTCCACAACCCATTGTGTGCGCCGGGTTTCGACCATCTTACATTCATCGGATCGCATCAATGCCGGTTCAGCGGTCATAATGTTGGAGAAGAATTGCCGGTTTACGCCTCTTAAGCAGAAGTTGGGTCGGCTCAAGCACCACTGCAATGACATGGGAGAGCTGATGGCGGCTCTGGTTAAGTACGCTGACTCTGATGGTACCAAGGACACCGAGTCTGATGATGACAAGCCGGGAAAGGGAAAGAAGAGCAGCAGCACCAGAGGACAGCAGCATAATCCGGCGAATCAGGGAGGCAATGGTAAGTGCAAAGCTGATAATAGTTTGGACTTTGTGGCTAACACCAGCGCATAGAATAGTGGCCAGCGTCGTAAAGGTAAACCGCCCCCACGGGCCGGAGGGTCAGGCTTTAATCTTGAGCAGATGCTAAGTCAGCCCTGCCCAAGGCATGGGACGTGAGAAAGACCGTCTGGCCACCTCTGGAAGGATTGCTATATCATGAAGGAGTATAAAAATTCCAATCTTTTTCAAGACAATCATGGACCGGGTGGTGGTTCAGGGTCCGGTTCTCATGGGCCGGGTTACGGCGATGGTGGTTCTAGTTTTGGATTCCAGGGTAATCAGGGCGATCAAGGCAATCAGGGTGGCTACCGTCAACAGTCAGGTCAGGGGAATCAGCAGCAGCAATCTGGGTATCAGAGTAACCCAAAGCAGTTGAATAGTGGGCAGTACCACGTCTTCACCACAAATTTATGCAAACGGGATCAGAAGCTTCATAAAAGGGCACTGAATGCCGTTGAACCGGCGGTTCCCCGTTACTTGCGCTGGTCTGAGCAGCCCATCGTGTGGAGTCGGGAAGATCACCCGCCCCGGGTTGATAATCTGGGTCACCTAGCATTGGTGGTTGCACCCCAGGTTGGAGGGTATAAGTTTACCAAGGTACTCATGGACGGAGGGAGCAGCATCAATATCCTTTATTACGAAACTTTTCGTCGCATGGGGTTGACAGATAAAAATCTTAAACCATCGAATACAGTTTTCCATAGTGTGGTGCCTGGTAAGTCGGCGTACCCTGTTGGTAAGATAGCTCTGGTAGTTGCCTTTGGAGATGATCATGACTCTAGGTCAGAGACATTGACCTTTGAAGTAGTCAAGATTCACAGCCCGTATCACGCTCTGTTTGGACGGCCGGCCTATGCCAAGTTCATGGCACGGCCTTGTTATGTTTATCTGCAGCTCAAGATGCCGAGTTACAAGGGGACCATCACAGTACATGGGAGCCGAAAGATAGCCTTGGAATGTGAACAAGGTGATGCGGCTTATGCTGAGTCGGTTTGTGCAACGGAGGAGTTAAAATTTTACAAGGACAATGTTGATCCGGCGGATATGACGTCTTTGAAAAAGCCAACTACAGAGCATGATCCGGTTTTGAAATTTAAATCGGCAGATGACACTAAGATGGTTGATTTTGTTCCTGGCGATTCATCCAAGCAGTTCAGCATCAGTGCTAATATGGATCCGAAATAGGAAAGCGCGCTCATCGAGTTCATCCGTGAGAACCGGGACATCTTTGCATGGAAACCTTCTGACATGCCAAGTGTACCGAGGGAACTCGCTGAGCACACTCTCAATATTAATCCCAAGTTTAAACCGGTCAAGCAGTTTCTTCATCGTTTCAATGAAGAAAGGCGTAAGGCCATTGGTGAGGAGGTAGCCCGGCTCTTGGCGGCTGGGTTTATTGTTGAAGTTTTTCATCCTGAGTGGTTGGCTAACCCGGTGCTGGTACTTAAGAAGAACGGCACTTGGCGCATGTGTGTGGACTACACGGATTTAAACAAGGCTTGTCCGGCTGATCCTTTTGCTCTCCCTCGTATTGATCAGATTATTGATGCTACGACAGGTTGTGAGCATTTGAGTTTTTTGGATGCTTATTCTGGTTATCATCATATCAAGATGGCAGTTAAGGACCAGGAGAAGACAACTTTCATAACTCCCTTTGGAGCCTTCTGCTATGTGTCTATGCCTTTTGGGCTCAAGAGTGCCCAGGCGACTTACCAGCGATGTGTGCAGAATTGTCTTCAGAATCAGATTGGACGCAATGTTCATGCTTATGTGGATGATGTTGTGGTGAAATCAAGAAAGAAGGAGACATTGATAGAAGACTTGAAGGAAACCTTTGATAATCTCCGAGTTTATAAGATGATGCTTAATCCGGCCAAGTGTGTTTTTGGTGTGCCGGCGGGCAAGCTTTTGGGCTTTCTGGTGTCTAACAAGGGCATTGAAGCTAATCCGGAGAAGATCAAAGCCGTTACTTCTCTGGCTAAACCGGCGTGTATCAATGATGTTCAACGTCTGGCGGGTCATATTGCGGCGCTAAGCCGGTTCATAAGCCGCCTCGGTGAGAAGGCCATCCCTTTGTATCAGATGATGAAAAAGACAGATGACTTCGTCTGGAGTGACGCTGCTAATGAGGCATTTGAGGCGCTTAAGAAGCAGCTGGCTGAGCCGCCGGTCCCAGCTGCGCCCGTTGATAAGGAGCCGCTGTTGTTATATGTGGCTACTAATAGCCGGGCTGTCAGTGTGGCTATTGTGGTTGAAAGGAAAGAGGCAGGCAAGGAATATCTGGTTCAACGACCGGTTTATTATATCAGCGAAGTGCTTATTGAGTCCAAGCAGAGATACCCACATTGGCAGAAGCTTGTATATGGGGTTTTCATGGCAAGCCGGAAGCTTAAGCAATATTTTCAGGGTCACCCCATTACTGTGGTTAGCTCTGCTCCTTTAGGAGATATCATACAAAACAGGGAAGCAACAGGCCGGGTTGCCAAATGGGCCATTGAACTTGGGCCTCATGGTTTGAACTATATGCCTCGCACGGCCATCAAGTATCAAGCACTAGTGGATTTCATCAATGACTGGACAGAGCTGCAGATGCCTGAGGAAAAACCAGATAACACGTATTGGACTATTCACTTTGATGGGTCCAGGCAATTGGAGGGCTCGGGGGCTGGAGTTGTGCTTGCTTCCCCTCGAGGTGATAAATTTTGTTATGTTCTCCGTTTGATGTTCCCTTGCACTAACAATGCAGCTGAATATGAGGCCTTGCTCCACAGTCTTCGGATGGCTAAGGAGATGAACTTAAGCCGGGTAAGGTGCTTTGGTGACTCAGATTTGGTGGCTCAACAAGTCTCTGGTACTTGGGATTCTAAGGATCCCCTCATGGCGGCTTATCGACGAGAGGCGGATGTTATTGCTGGTCACTTCAAGGGTTATCAAGTTGAGCATGTTGATCGGAGGAAAAATGAAGCGGCTGATGCCTTAAGCCGGTTGGGTTCTCAACGTAAACTGGTGCCACCTAATGTCTTTCTTGACGTTTTGCATAACCCGTCGGTCAAGTTACCTACAGAGGAGGATTTGGCTATTCCTGACCCGGAAGCTCAGTTAGTGGCGGCTCTTCATGTTATTCCTGATTGGACAGTTCCATATTTAGCATATATGACCCAGGACGAGTTGCCTGAGGATGAAACCTTGGCCAGGCAAATAACCCGGCGGTCCAAGTCAATGACAATTGTCAATGGAGAGCTGCACCATTGCAGTGTTACCGGGGCGTTTCAGCGTTGTGTTTCTCCTGAAGAAGGCTGTGAGATTCTGCGTGAGATCCATGAAGGAGATTGTGGTCATCACGCCGGCTCTAAATCTCTTGTAGCGAAGGCTTTTCGTCACGGTTTTTATTGGCTAACGGCTCATGCTGATGCTGAGGACTTGGTCAAAAAATGTGACGGTTGTTGGAAGTTTTCACGTCGAGCTCATGTTCCGGCTCAGGAGTTGAGAATGATTCCAATCACTTGGCCGTTTGCAGTTTGGGGGCTTGATATGGTTGCACCTTTTAAGAGGTCCAAGGATAAGAAGACCCACTTCTTGGTTGCGGTTGATAAATTCACTAAGTGTGTAGAGGCAGAGCCAGTCAGTAAGTGTGATGCAGCAACGGCGGTTCAATTCATGAAGAAGGTGATCTTCCGTTTTGGCTTTCCACACAGCATTGTAACAAACAATGGCACTAATCTCTCCAAGGGTGCTATGAAAGAATTTTGTCAACGTGAGCATATCCGGCTTGATGTATCGTTGGTGGCTCACCCCCAATCTAATGGTCAAGCTGAGAGAGCCAATCAAGAGGTCCTGAGAGGCATCAAGCCACGGCTTATGGTTCCCTTACAGAGGACGCCGGGTTGTTGGGTAGAGGAGTTACCCTCGGTGCTATGGAGCATCAACACAACGCCCAACAGATCTACGGGTTACACGCCTTTTTTCATGGTTTATGGAGCAGAGGCGGTTCTCCCCAGTGACATCCGTCACGACTCACCCCGGGTGGCGGCTTACGTTGAAGCTGATAATGAAAAGGCACGTCAGGATGCACTTGACTTGTTAGACGAGGTGCGTGATCTCGCAGCGGCTCGTTCGGCGATTTACCAGCAAGATCTACGTCGTTATCACAGCCGCTGGGTCAAGACCAGAACCTTTCAAGAAGGCGACTTAGTGCTCCGGCTTATCCAGGATCAGACTGATATGCAGAAGTTATCCCCACCTTGGGAAGGACCCTTTGTGGTCAGCAAGAATCTGAACAACGGGTCATACTACCTTATTGATGTTCGAGACCACAAGGACTCACACACGTCGGAGGAAGAGACTCGCCGGCCGTGGAATATTGCTCATCTTCGGCCTTACTACACCTGAGCCATTGGCTCTTCTGATGTACATATTTTTGACAATGTATATATTAAACCGGCACCCCTGCTAAAGCAGGGCCTCTGTCGTTTTTTCTTAATGAGTCTTTGGTTACTTGGGGGCTTCCGGCTTATGAGCGAAGTTATGATTACCCTTTGAACCGGCTTATAAGCCAACTGGAAAAAAAAACTTGGGGGCTTGCTACCCAGGTTAAAGGTACCAAAGAGAGTCTGTTGCAAAATCACAGCTCAAACATAGGTGCCCCTTGAGCACAGCTCAAAAATATTACTTGGGGGCTCCTTGATTCTAAAGAACAAAGAGTTTGTATAACCCTTGTAATAGGCTTAAAAGCCAGGCTTGGAAGCCAGGTGTATTCACCTAAAACCCCGGGTTATCCTGCCTTTTTAAGTAAGCCACTCCGCCCAAGTATTCCTGGAATGACCCGCCGAACATTTGACAAGTCAATCTTATACAGACCCTGAAGTTGTCAAAGTTAAAACGACGATTGGTTATGTGAGGTCCATCTTATAAAGTTTGAATATAGGTTTAACTCAGCGGCTGTGCGGCTCGTGAAAGCACTCGATTTTTGGCCTGGCAGCCCATGAAAAGCCTCGTTTTTTCATTTGTTTTATTCCACAGTTTTTGAGGTTTATTTGATGAGGCTTATAATGCTTTATGATCATAATTCATCCGGTGTTTATAAACCCGGCCTGGCTTTTGACTATAAGTCGCCAGTATGAGATAAGATAATATCCGGTGTTTATTAACCCGGCCTGGTTTTGTTCATAAGCCAAGCAATCTATGTCGGTGTACTAAGTATTGGGCCATTAGTACCCCGTACTTGTGCACGGGCAGTTGTAGCCATACCCGCGGCAAGGCTTGTCGGGGAACAGTTCGAGGTTGACTCAGGTCACCAAAGAAATCTTTAAGTCAGAGATCTGAGGATCAGCAGATAAGAAGAGCTGGAATCCGAAGGCCAGTTTCCCCGGGAAGATCTTGCCGGGGTGGCCTGCGGAGCCCCGGCAAGGATCGGCACCCGGCAAGGCTTGGCGCCCGGCAAGCTTCGACGCCCGGCAAGGTTTTGTTGCCGTGCCACCGCTCTAGCACGGCAACAAACCTGACATTCTGGGTCCTTCTTTGGATGCGTGGCGACGCGCCAGTGGAGGAGAGCTTAAGCGGTGCTGATGGGATGGCCCCTTTTTCCATCCCCAAGAAAGTAAGGACACCTAAACGGACACCTCACGGTGCATTAAATGTGTTCGTCCTAGTCCGTCAGGGGTTAGGTATGATAACCATGTAGCTACTTTACACCTCAATGTATGTACATTTTGCCACTGTGGTAACCCCTTTGTGGTATAAAAGGAGGCCCACGACAACTGCTACACAGGAGGAGAGCTTCTGGCCCATTCTGCATGCGTAGCTGCTCTTTGAACGTACTGTTCACTGCGAGTGCTCCTGGAGCCTTGGCTCAAGAACATCGATAATAAAACAAGGCAGGAGTAGGGTTTTACGCTGATCAGCGGCCCGAACCTGGGTAAAATCTTCCCGCGTCGATCGTTGGTTCTGCTCTTTGCGCATACCTCTCCCCCCGCCGAATCGTAAAGGGGTCCCTTAGGATCCCATAGGTGTCGCACCCCGACATCTTTGGCGCGCCAGGTAGGGGGATTGAAGGTTGTGTGAACCTGATCTAGTGATCGGCGCCTTAGTTTCTTCATCATCTTCATCATCATGCCACCCAAGAAGAAGAGCGCTGCGACGCACAACCATCCACATCCGTTTTGCCTGCGCCTTCGCATACGGGCGATGGCGTGGGTGCAGAACGAAGAGGACTAGAGCCTCCACGGCGTTCCGGTGACCCAAGCCAGGCGAGCGGCGTCGTTCGCAGTGGCAGCGGCAACCCACACGCCGCTAGATCCAGAGACGGAGCTGTGTTAGCTACGGGTGGCACAACGAATTCCAGAGATCAGAGGACACCCGTTGGAACTCCCGCGCCGGCGCAAGCGTCACGGCCTACCCAGGTCGTGCACGACGAGCGACGTCATGGCGCTGGTGGTTCAGGGCGTCCCCATGAAAAGATTTCTGCGCATCGATCCCAAGATGCGCGGGCCCAGCATGCACACCGAGCTGCCGGTGGAGGTGGCACGCGGTCGCGTGACCATGATGGTGCTCCTTCTAACATGGCTAGGAGTCAGAGCACCTCAAGTTCCTCGCACCTGTCGCCGCCGCCTATACCAGCGGAAGACTTGGCGCGTGCGCAGCTGCTCCTCGATTTCCCTCCTGCTCCGGAGAAGATGAAGGAGTGGCGAGCTACTATCCAGAGCCTTATTGGCTTCGCCAACAAAGATGGACCACAAGAGGCAGGGCCCTCACAGCGAAGGCCCATCGATCTAGCGCGAGCCGATGTGGAGAAAACCGGAGGTGGTGCAACCACGGTGCACTCCCCTCCGCGACACCAGCGGTGGCCGACAACCCAGCAGGTCGACCGCCGTGAAGAAGTTTCCACGGCGTCGTCCGATCCACGGATGCGCCGCGACCAGCATCAAGTTCTCCAGGAACGAGGCAAGGAGTACGCTCGAAGTACCATCGAGCGACGACGGGAAGCGCGCTATCAGTCTGATAAGCGTGTAGGGCTAGCTGTCGACGAGCCTGCGCCAGGGGACGTAGGAGACTTGCCTTATGAGGTAGGGACTCCAGCGTTTACCCGTGAGTTGCGGCAAGTCTAGTGGCCCAATTCCCGAACCTTCAAGCCAGAGGTCCCGGAGAAATATGACGGCAAGACTCACCCCTCGGAGTTCTTGAGCATTTACACCATTGCGGTGCAGGCTGTCGGGGGCCGAGATGAAAAGATACTTGCCAACTACTTCCCGTTGGTGCTCAAACCCAACGTTAGGTCGTGGTTGATGCATCTGCCGGAGAATTCTATTTCTTCTTGGTCAGATCTGTGCCATCAGTTTGTTGGCGCCTTTGTTGGAGGCCACCAAGCTCCTGGCCAAGAGAGTGATTTGCATATCATCCCTCCGAAGGAGGGCGAATCCCTGCGCAAGTTTATGCAGATGTTTAGCCGGGTGCAGTACAATATTCCTGACGTTCACTCTGCCGCTGTCATTAGCGCGTTTCATCAGAACATGCGTAACCGCAGAATGCGGGAGGAGCTGGCGATGAATAAAGTCAGGAGTATTGCCGAGCTTTACGCTTTGGCCGACAAATGCGCTCTAGCTGAAGAGGGGAGGAAACTCCCTAGCGAGGCTGTTGGCGCTGCGGGCGAATCCGAAGATGAAGACGCCACGACCCCATCAAGGAAAGGCCGGCGGCGGAACAGGAAACGCGGAGGCAAGGCCGTGCTTGCTGTCGAGGAATCCGCCAAACCCGGTGCCGCTAAGAAGGCCAAGGTTGGTGACCCCGGCAAGGATCTTGCCAGGTGTCCTTCTTGTCAGGCCTTGGCGGTAGCCGACAAGTCAGAGAACTCCGGCAAGCAGTATTGCAAGATCCATCACACGAAGGGCCACGATCTCCAAAACTGCCGGCAAGTTGAACAGCTTGCCGAGAAACAGAGGGCTGAGTATGAAAGGCGGGATAAGGAGAAGGCCCATGATGATGCTGAGGGGTCCGGCAAGAAGCGCGGTGGCCGAGGGTGTCGCCGCGGCAAAGCCAAGCAACAGAGGGAGAGGCCTGCTCGAGGCCGAGACAAGGAAGAAGATGATGATGAGGAAGACGATGAGTCCAGTGAGCAAGAATTCCAGAAAGCTACAGAGGCTATGTGTATTGATGGGGGCGCCTCACTGCATTCTTCCCATCGTCGACTCAAACAGTGGGTACGGGAAGTCAATGCAACAGAGCCGTTACCAGATGCATGTAAGCCCCTGAAGTGGTCCAACACGCCTATCATTTTCGACGCTGAGGATCACCCTGATCGCACAACCGCGGTCGGGTGCTTGCCATTGTTGGTCTCGCCAACAATTCGCAACCTCAGGGTGACGAAAATGCTAGTTGACGGTGGGGCCGGGCTGAACCTAATCTCACCGTATGTGCTCAAGAGGCTTCAGATTCCTGATGAAGATCTCGAAGAAACGGGCACGTTTCAAGGGGTCAATCCAGGAAGAATCCAGCCAAAGGGCAAGATCACGCTACCGGTAACATTTGGTAGCGAGCTCAACTACAGGACCGAGAAGGTAGTGTTTGATGTCACCAAGATCCCCATGTCATACAATGGGATCCTTGGTCGGCCAGCGCTGGCTAAGTTCATGGCAGCATCACACTACGCTTATAATGTTTTGAAGATGCTCGGGCCATTGAGTGTCATTACTATCCATTCCTATAGAAGGATGCGCTCATCTGTGCCGACCAACTCTACCGGGAAGCAGTTGCAGCACCTGCCGTCAAGGCATCTGCTCCTGCCGCTGGAACTCCCGGGGGGAAGAAGAAGAACACCGGTGAGAATCTTGGCGCAAACTCCGGTAAGCGCGCCTCCTCGGAGTGCTGCGCTTCCATCGAGGATGCACCAGAGAGTTCCACTGGCAAGAACAAGAAATCCAAGGCTGCTCCGCCGGAGACCAAGAAGGTGCCAGTCAGGGAGGACGGAACGGGGGGAACTTTCACCATAAGTTCCACCCTAGATGACAAATAGGAAAGCGCGCTCGTTGCCTTCCTGTGGGCGAATGTCGACGTGTTTGCATGGCAACCATCTGACATCCCCGGTGTTCCCAGGGATGTAATTGAGCACCACCTTGCTGTCTATCCTCACGCGCGGCCCGTCAAGCAGAGGGTCAGGAAGCAAGCCTTGGAGCGGCAAGAATTCATTGCCAAGGAAATCAGAAAGCTGGAGGCGGCAGGATTGGTCAGAGGAGTGCTTCATCCAACCTGGTTGGCCAATCCGGTTGTAGTGCGCAAGGCGAATGGGAAATGGAGGCTTTGTATCGATTATACAGATATCAATAAAGCCTGTCCAAAAGATCCTTTTCCCTTGCCGCGCATCGACCAGATTTTGGATTCCACCGCTGGTTGTGACCTCCTGTCCTTCCTTGATGCCTACTCAGGGTATCATCAGATCTTCATGGCGAAGGAAGATGAAGAAAATACCGCATTTATCACCCCATGTGGTACGTATTGTTTTATACGAATGCCTTTCGGGTTGAAAAGTGCTGGTTCTACATTTGCGAGAGCGGTCCAAATTGGTTTTGAGCCTCAACTCCATAGAAATATGGAGGCATACATGGATGACATAGTGGTCAAAACCAAGGACAAATCAACACTCATACAAGATTTAGAAGAAACATTTGCAAATCTGCGCAAGATCAACTTAAAGCTCAATCTTGAGAAGTGTGTGTTCGGTGTTCCTTCCGGCAAGCTCCTCGGATTTTTTGTATCTTGCCGGGGAATCGAAGCGAACCCCAACAAGATCAAAGGTATTGAGCAGATTGAGGTGCCAAGATGCGTCAAGGATGTGCGTCGTCTTGCCGGCTGTGTTGCTGCTCTAAGCAGGTTTATTTCCAAATCTGCTGAGCGCGCCCTGCCCTTTTTCAAAATTTTGAAGAAGGCAGGTCCAATGAAATGGACTCCGGAAGCGGAGGCTGCGCTGCAAGATTTGAAGAAATACCTTTCCTCTCCGCCGACGCTAGTCGCGCCTAAACCACAAGAGCCGTTGCTGCTGTATCTGGCAGCGACAAATCAAGTGGTTAGTGCTGCGTTAGTGGCGCATAGAGAAGCTGATGAGGAGGCAACACCAGCGGCAGGACCGTCAGATGACACGGCAGGATCTTCCCCGGCAAGGATTGATCCCGGCAAGACAAGATCTGTGCAGTTGGAAGGACCATTGCAGAGGAAAAAGGTGGTGCAGCGCCCAGTGTATTTTGTTAGCTCTCTCTTACAAGGAGCTAGGTCAAGATATTATAGCGTGCAGAAGCTGCTTTTCAGCCTCCTTATGGCCTCGAGGAAGCTGCGCCATTATTTTCAAGCACATGAAATCACCGTCGTCACTCGCTTTCCGTTGCAACGGATTTTGCGAAATCCAGAAGCAACCGGCAGGATCGTGGAGTGGGCGTTGGAGTTGTCGAGCTTTGGCCTCAAGTTTGAAAGCACTTCCACAATTCAGAGCAGGGCCTTGGCGGAGTTCGTTGCAGAATGGACCCCAACGCCAGATGAAGAGGTTCAAGAAACAACTCTCCCCGGCAAGGAAATTGACCAGCAATGGGTTATGTATTTTGACGGGGCATTTTCGCTGCAAGGCGTCGGTGTTGGCGTGCTGCTTGTCGCACCCACCGTAGAGCACCTCAAGTACGTAGTCCAAATGCATTTTCCCCGGGAGAGTTCGATGAACAACATTGCAGAATACGAGGGTTTGCTTGCCGGTCTCAGGATCACGGCAGACCTCGGTATCAAGAAGCTCGTCATCAAAGGCGATTCACAGCTTGTCGTCAGGCAAGTTAATAAGAGTTATCAGAGTCCATTGATGCAAGCCTACGTAGATGAAGTGAGAAAAATGGAAGAGCACTTTGATGGTCTGCAAATGGAGCACATCCCTCGTGCCGAGAACAGTGTTGCTGACGACCTGTCAAAGCGTGCTGCCCTCAAGTTGCCTGTGGAACCAGGAACTTTTGTGCTCCATTTGACTCAACCATCCGTGGCATCATCAATGCAGCAAGAAAAGAGAAGAAAATTGAATTTTGGTCAGTACTTCCCGGCAGAGCTCCCGGGAGCCGCCGGCAAGTAAGTTGCCGGGATCAATGACATGCCTGCCGGGGAACAACAGGCTCCAGCAGGGGCTCAAGCCCTTGCCGTCGAGACAAACATTCCCCCGGCAGAGGAGATGCCTTTAGTCCTAGCTGTGGAGCCCCAGGCTCCAGCATGAGCGCAGCACATTGTCCATTTCCTCCAAACAGGAGAACTCTCGGAGAAACAGGAAGAAGCGGAAAGAGTAGCCCGTCGGTCTGTTATGTACAAGTTCGTCGATGACGTCCTGTACAGAAAGAGACCAAATGGTGTGAAATTGAAGTGCATTCCTCGGGAGGATGGACTGGAGCTGTTGGCAGAAATACATGGAGGCATATGTGGCTCTCACATAGGATCAAGAGCACTTGTCGGGAAGGCATTCCGGCAAGGTTTCTTTTGGCCCACCGCTCTCCAGGATGCAACTGCACTAGTAACTAAATGTGAAGCGTGCCAGTTTCATTCGAAGAAATCGCATCAACCAGCTCAAACTCTTCAGACAATCCCTCTCTCCTGGCCATTTTCGGTATGGGGGCTCGACATACTGTGCCCTTTCCCCCGTGCTACCGGGGGCTTTGAGTACTTGTATGTTGCTATCGACAAGTTCACAAAGTGGCCGGAGGTGGAGGCAGTGAGGAAGGTGACAGCACAATCAGCCGTCAAGTTCTTTAAAGGGATAGTTTGCCATTTCGGTGTGCCCAACAGGATCATCACCGACAACGGCACGCAATTCACAAGTTGCACCTTCATGCAGTACGTCCAAGACCTTGGCGGCAAAATTTGTTTTGCTTCTGTTGCTCACCCGAGAAGCAACGGCCAAGCGGAGAGGGCCAATGCTGAAGTGCTACGCGGTCTCAGGACCAGAACCTTTGACAGGCTGAAAAAGTGCGGAAGACGCTGGATTGATGAGTTGCCGGCGTTTCTTTGGTCAATCAGAACGACACCAAATCGAGCCATCGGCCAGACACCCTTCGCTCTGGTCTACGGAGCGGAAGCAATTCTCCCCACGGAACTCACGTACGGATCACCTCGAGTGCTCGCTTATGATGAGCTTGAGCAAGAGCATCTGCGGCAAGATGACGCTGTGCTCCTCGAGGAGAATCATCTTCAGGCTGCTGTGCGAGCTGCACGCTACCAGCAAGCTTTGTGCCGCTACCATAGCCGCAAAGTTCATGCCCGAAGCCTTGAGGAAGGCGACCTTGTTCTTCGGCGGATTCAGTCCGCCAAGAATTCAAACAAGTTGACGCCGAAGTGGGAAGGCCCTTATCGGGTAGTACGAGTCACCAGGCCCGGCGCTGTCCGCCTAGAGACCGAAGATGGTGTTCCCGTGAGTAATTCCTGGAATATCGAACATCATCGCAAGTTCTACCCATAAGGCGCGGTTGCCTGGGGCTCCCGGCAACCACTCTTTTGTACAAGTCTTGCCGGCAAGGAATATAATCCTTTGTACAAAGCCAGGCGCAGACCCTGAGCACAGATGAATAAATTTAAGTGTTGTGCATTTCCTTATTGATTTCCATGTTCATATTTATATATGCATGTTTGTCTAAGATGTTGTATGACACTTGGTCCCGGTAAGTTCTAACGAACCGCCAAGGTTTCATATCTTTATTTTCTCTTCTTTCTTTTTCTTAAAAGACAGAAGGCTTCCTCGCGTGCACATTTGCCGGGGGGGGGGGGCAGGATATGAGTACCAGTTGGCGACGTTCAGAATCGACGTTTGCCGGAGGAAGGACAGTGACAGAAAGCTAAGTTCTAAAACTTAGAACAAGTTTCCTTTATTGCAAAGTTATTTCCTTGGACGATTCCAACTTTTGTATGGAAAATCTGCACGCGAAGGAACCCTTGCTATAATCGGTTGCGCCCTTATTTTGTTTCGAGTCCGCTCAACGATTTAAGTGGCTGCACTGAGAACGCCAAGGAGTCTTGCCGGCCGCTGCACCTCCGGCAGGCTGCTGAAGTCCCGCACCCAGCAAGTTTTTCAGTAAGTGTAGGGTGAACTCCATACATAAAGGAATCAGACAAGGGAGATAGCATGCATGGACCCAAACATAAGCAAGTTATACTACATTAATAAGTTGCCGTAGTTCTAACTTAAGACTTAATTGTCTTTTGACATGGAATGACGACGGCAAGAAGAGGTGGAGCAGTTAATCTCTGCGCTGGCCTTCGATCCTTTTGATGGAATCCACCTTCTCAAGGATAGGCGCGATAAGTTCTTCAAGCGCCTCGACATTTGCGTCCTTTGGCAGATGGCCGAGCACGTTGGAGAGGTCGATGCCGGGATTGTTATGCACCACCTTGATAAGCACCTTGCAGAGGACGGCCCGGCAAAGCCGGCGGGTCTCGTTGGCCAATTGGGTCGCCCGGCTAGACTGAAGCAGCTTCAGGGCGTCGATGATGCTTTCAAAGAACATCGTCAACCTGGCACTTGAAGATATCCTCTCCTTGAAAGAATACCTGAAGTTTGACAGGCCCATGGTTGACAGTTCTGCCGTAAGCTTCTCCGCAGCGTCGATGAGACGTCCAGTCCAGATCTCCACCCCCTTTTCGTAATCGATTTGGGTGGCGGCAGCGCTCTTGAGCAGGTTCCTCTCTCCCTGGAGATCTTTGAGCAGGGCCTTCTCGCGGGCCCTGCCGGCCTTGAGAGACTTCTGCAACATGGTCAGCTTCAATTCCAGAACAGCAATAGCATCAGTTGCTGAGGAGAGCTGTTTGGTCTTATTAGACATGGCAACTTGCATCTCCGCAAGGGTGTGGAGGGTTTTTTCCCTATCACCTTTGAGCGTCGAGAGCTCCTTGCCGTGTTCTTCGAGATCCACTTCTAGCTTCTTTACTTTGTCGCTCAGCTTGTTCTCGGCGGCCTCTGCAGCCTCGGCAGCATCGACGGCCTCCTTGAGCTTGCCGGCGTGATTTACAGTTAGAGCTTCGAGCTCCTCTTTTTGTTTCTGCTCCAGCTCCTGGGTCCGCCGCGCGACAAGCTTCTCGATATCTTCATCTTTGCTGTGAAGCTTGGCGGCAAGCGCCTACTCACGTGCGGTGAGATCTTCCTCGTGAGCATCAAGCGCAACGCGACGCCCCGTTAGGAGGGCATCTTCGGCAACAATTCTTTGTGTAGCTTCATCCTGCGCCTTCTCCATGTCAGATTGTTTCAGGAGGATTTCTATCCACTGTTGGCTCACGTGTTCCCGGCCGGCAGTCAACTCATGGAGGGCCTCGGCGTACCAGACTTGCATTTGTTCGACGCGCCTCTGAAAATCTGCTTCGGCCGCCTCGACACCTGCCATTCTGGAATCCGCTTTCTCTTTCCGGGCGCGGTGGAGAGCCTGGAGTTTGCAGAAGTTTTCGCCCATGGCCTGAAGGAGCTGATCCTCTTCAGACTTGCCGCTGCTAGTGCTGGGATCGTCAACAACCTCGAGCCCGGCAGCAGCGATGATTTTTTCATCAAAGACTTCTCCTCCGGCTGGTGCCCCAATGCTTGCTGTCCTCGGCAAGTTGACAAATAGGTTCTCGCCAACCTTGAGATATTTGCTGGATGAGGGGCCTTCAGATGTTGACGGTTGATCTTCAGCAACCGCCTCACCAGTGGCGGGGGGCTCCGTGGCCGGCGCAGCACCTGGCGCTCCTGCGGCAGGAATGCTGTCAGTACGGTCATCAGCCTCCTTGCTGCCCTCTTCAGTAGACTCCTTGGCGGGTTCCCCCTGTGCAGTCTTGGTGGCCTCCTCGGCAAGAGCACCACTAGCCTCGATAGTGGCATCTTTGGCGGCCTCGCTGGCGGCGATCCTTTCTACTTCGGCAGCGGCTTCCCTGGCGGTCTCCTCGATGACAACGTCGACGTCCATGTGTTCCATCATAGGGATCTCTGGAGGACGAAGGAGGGAAACAGAATAAGATCAAGATTGAAGTTCGAAGGGACCAAAGACAGAGAGATAAGGGAAAGAGTAGCAAGCGCTCTGAGGCCATCAGTTACCTGCGTCGAGCTATTGAGAGGTAGCCTCGCCCCTCCCGGCAACCTCGGTTGCCGGGGGAAAGTTGCCGGTGCCCATGCTTGCCGGCCCCTCCTCAATCAAGATGGGCTCGTCGGTAGGATCCCTTGTCGGGGATGCGCTTGTGGGTGGCATGGTCGATGGAGGTGGCACGACGGGGGCATCTTCCAAAAACTCTCCTTGTTGCCGTTCTTCTCCTGCAAGCCAGAGATATCAGCGGCAAGAATAGAAACCTCAGCGCCCACCAGCGGAAAAAGAGCATTGAACTTACGCTGGGGGCTGTGTTGAGGGCTGAGCTCCGGGCTGATGATGACAGTTTCTGGCACGCTCGTGGAGCCCGCCAGGGGCTCGTTGCCTGTGGAAGTCTTTGTCCTCTTCGTCATCCTCTCCATCAAGGTTTCTGCATCACTGCAGAGACAATACAAGCAAGTCAATAAGATTGATCCAAGATTTGAAGATAAAGGCTATGGCAAGATACTCACTCTTCCTCTTCTCGCTCCGGACTAAAGTCGGAGATGTCGAAATCGGCCTCCGTTGCGATGTCTGAGTGGGCAGGCAGAGGAGGGGTCCTAGGTCGCTTGGCTGTGGCAGGCGCCAGGGGTTGGCGTGTTTCTGTCACCTCAGCTTCCGGTGCGGTAGTGCGAGACACCCCTGCTGCCTCAGGAGTGGCTGCTGGTGTGGGTCTCGCGCGTCGCGCGGGTTGCTGACGAACCCCTTGCCGCGGCACAGTCTTGCCGGCTGCTTTCTTGCCGGGAGCCTCGCCGCTCGAGGAAGGCTGGCTTGCCGGGATGCCAGATGCAGCCTTTCGAAGAACATGTTTTGTCTTCTTCGGGGCTGGGAGCTCTTCTTGCGGTTCTTCTTCAGCCGTGTCCTCGTCGGACGAGCTCTCAGCGGCTGTGCTACTCTGTTCCCCGGCAGCCTTGTCCTTCCCGGCAGGTTTTACTTCCACCACTACCTCTGCATCGCTGGTTTCCCATTCTGTGAAGCCAGCGCTGCCAGCCTCTGCGGCAAGATTTGCCTCCTCCACCCTAGTGGCGATGTATGCCACTTCTTGGTCGGTGGTGGCTCGGATGAAGTCTGCTTCTTCCCGGACGGCTCTCTCCGTCAAGTTATCAAAAAACTTTTGTGCTTCCTCCTCGGTTGGCTCGGCCCAAGTCGCGTCAAGATCGTGGGCGTTGAACATCGGCATGAAGGCGATGATTGACCCCAAAGCAGAGTTGTTGCACTGAGGGACAATCCTTGCCGCAACCGATGCTTGTCGTCGCGCTGGAACAGCTTTTGACGGAGAGCGCCAAGTTGCATAGCAGTCAGATTGTTATTCAACCCGGGGCGCAATCTCATGATGTCTGCTGCGTTTCGGTATTCCCAAGCTGGCCTTCCTCTATTCTGCAAGGGGGCAATGCGGCGGCGGAGAAAGTCGAAGCCAATCATCTCCATTGTTAGCCCGACAGCTTTCAGGCGAAGAATCCTGGTAGTGTTGATTGTGAGCTTTTCATCATCAGCGGCAAGACTGCTCCAGCCACTGCCGCGGACCGCTTTCTGTTGCCAGGGCAGACAAAACGGATGGGGATCTGCTTCCTTGATCCAGCAATATTCAGCCTACCATTCGTCCCACTTTTCGCGGTAAACTCCTTCTGAGTATATTTCCTTATTCCAAGCCCTTGGAATCTAGGCGATAGAACCAGAGAGGGCCTCTCCTTTTTGGATACGAGGGAAAAAGTAGTGGCGGAAAAGGGTAGTGTTGGGAACCACTCCGGCAAAGTTTTCACAAAGGTGAGCAAAGATGGACATGCACAGTACCGCATTCGGCGTGAAATCGAGAAGATGGAAGCCGTATGTGTACATGATGTCGTTGAAGAAGTCAGAAAATGGAGGACAGAGCCCGCAATAGAAATATGCGACGAAAAAGGGGTATCTGTCTGACCCACTTTTGGAGCAAGAACCTGGAATCACGCGAGTGGCGGGGTGAGCCTGCGTCTCCTTCGCCCACATGCACTGGTACCGCCTCTTCAAAGCTTCCGCGTCGAGCGACGGGGCGAAGACGACATACTTCTTCCGCATCTTCACCAGTTCGCTCTCCAGGACATCGGCTTTTGCCTCCTTGTTCTTGCCTTTGCTGGCCCTGGGCGGCATGGCGGTTGCAAGGGTGGAAGCTGGGGATGAAGCGAGCGTGGAGGCGACGGGCGGAAGAGGGAAAGCTTTGCTCTGAGCTCGAGAGAAGGAAGGCAATGGCGACGGCCAGATTGAGAAGAAAAGGGGGGTAAATAGGCTTGTGCCTTTGCGGTTTCTCCTTTTTATGGGGAAGGAGCGGGGCCGCCTCTTTTACTCCCCAATGTGAATGCGCCTCTGCAGGCGTGTTGCCGTTGCATCCTATGAGGCACGCTTCGCACGTCGCGCGTTCGGCGCACGTAGTGTGGGGCACAGTAAACGGGATATTTACGAGCAGTTAATCCCCTGCCACGTGTGCCCGTGCACTGTTTGGGCCTAGCCCAACAACGCCTCACACTCGTGTGTGGCCTAGGCCCGGGGGCTCCTGTCGGTGTACTAAGTATTGGGCCATTAGTACCCCGTACTTGTGCACGGGTAGTTGTAGCCATACTCATGGCAAGGCTTGTCGGGGAACAGATCGAGGTTGACTCAGGTCACCAAAGAAATCTTTAAGTCAGAGATCTGAGGATCAGCAGATAAGAAGAGCTGGAATCCGAAGGCCAGTTTCCCCGGCAAGATCTTGCCGGGGTGGCCTGCGGAGCCCCGGCAAGGATCGGCACCCGGCAAGGCTTGGCGCCCGGCAAGCTTCGGCGCCCGACACGGTTTTGTTGCCGTGCCACCGCTCTAGCACGATAACAAACCTGACATTCTGGGTCCTTCTTTGGATGCGTGGCGACGCGCCAGTGGAGGAGAGCTTAAGCGGTGCTGATGGGATGTCCCCTTTTTCCATCCCCAAGAAAGTAAGGACACCTAAACGGACACCTCACAGTGCATTAAATGCGTTCGTCCTAGTCCGTAAGGGGTTAGGTATGATAACCCTGTAGCTACTTTACACCTCAATGTATGTACATTTTGCCACTGTGGTAACCCCTTTGTGGTATAAAAGGAGGCCCACGGCAACTTCTATAGAGGAGGAGAGCTTCTGGCCCATTCTGCATGCGTAGCTGCTCTTTGAATGTACTGTTCACTGCGAGCGCTCCTGGAGCCTGGGCTCAAGAACATCGATAATAAAACAAGGCAGGAGTAGGGTTTTACGCTGATCAGCGGCCCGAACCTGGGTAAAATCTTCCCGAGTCGATCGTTGGTTCTGCTCTTTGCGCATACCTCTCCCCCCGCTGAATCGTAAAGGGGTCCCTTAGGATCCCATAGGTGTCGCACCCCGACAATCTATGATAATTACTAGTGCTCAAAGTTTGGGTTCTCCCCCTTACTACACCGGTTTGGTAAACCAACAGTGTGATCAAATATCACAGGTATGATATATTTCAAATTTGGTTATTCTGAAAGTCCAGCCTTGGGTATAAGCTATGTTAGTTTCCATGGTTTTAAATTGGGCGTTATGAACCGTCCAGCGGTAAACCGCCAGGACACTTTTAATCCGTTGCATGTAGGAGCAGATTCCACATTGTTAATATTATAAGCATAAGTGGCATATCTTAACATGGTGGATTAGCAGTGTCATGCAAAGTAAATATGCACGATGGCACAGCAGAACAAGAGTTTAAGCTAGCCTATTACAAGGTGTTTGGTGCCCAAAAGAATAATTGTTTTAACAAGTCTTAAAGAAAGCATCTGCTAAACCGGCCCCCGGTTTACGAGTCCTGGCCTGGCTGACTTGAAGGTTGCGGATCGTCCAGCGCCGGTTCATCTTCCTCCTCTCTACCCAGTGGCTGGAAGTCAATGGTGGTCCAATCGATCCCAGTTAAGGCCTTGAATACAACTTCATCACTTATAAGTATGGAGGGGTCAACATCAGGGGCATAGGTATGCTTGCGGATTGGAGGAATAAGATTTGGAGCATCATAAGTTTGCGCGTTAACTCTCTTGTTGTTGGCATCATAAATCGACTGATAATGTGAAAGATCGGTTTCTTCAACCAATTTGCTAGCCAATGGGCGCATTTCCCTCGTCAAGGCTCTGAGGTCATCGTTATTAAACTCTGACCCGTCCTCCTTTATGCTCGGGTAGCCGTTTCCCACATCGGCCAGATCAAGATCAGATATCCAAGCTTTGGCCCGAGTCAGTGCAGTAAGAGCACCCGCCCTAGCAGCTGACTTCTTTAGCTCTTCAAACCATGCAGGCATCATCGCCAGCCTTTCCAACGTCTCCTTGATCAAGGTTGGGGGCGGTTTATTATGGGAAGCTATGCAGATAACCCGTTGTATGCCGGTATATAATTGCTCTATAAGTGTATAGGCAGCTTTCAGTTTTTGCCGCATATCTGAGCAAAGATGAGCAATGCGAGTTCCTGCATCATCAAAAACATCGGTAAACCGGCAGTCTCTTACATAATGCATGATTCAAAGCTTATGAAGAAGTTATTTACCAAATACGGCATCGGTCATGGCATTTATTTGTTGTTTCAAGCCAGTCAGCTCCTCAGCTATCGGATTAAGGGTAGCCTCAGCATCCTCAGCCCTCTTCAGCAGAGTTGACTTTTCTGTATCCCAACCTGCCCGCTCGTTCTTAAAGCTCTCCTTCAGTTTTTCCATTGCTGTTAAGGCACTTGTCAGTTCTTCCTTGGCTTTGGAGGTCTCGGCTTGTTGCGACTTGATATTTTCTTGAAGGTCGGCGATTTGAGATTCCTTCTTGTTAATGTCAGCCTGCAAGAGACATGTAATTAATTAGATAGCAGTGCATATTCAAAGTCCCAAGCACATAACAAGTAATATACTTGGCACTTGGGGGCTAATGTCTATTGCTTCTTATCAAAAAACAATTACAAGTCCCAAAGCACATAACAACTATCAGCTTGATGGTCAACCGGATTATAAAGGTCCTAAGTAAGAATTTTGAGCCTTACAGCATAATTAGTCTCAACTTAACATATTTGTTAAGTCGACCCTTGGGGGCTACACAGGCGAAATTGAAGAGTTATTAGTCTAATGTCCCGGTTCATATTGACATTATAAACCGGCCCTTGCGGGCTGGTGGAGTTGATCTATATGGTTCTTGAAAGTTTGCAGGACATTCTATTCTTTTATGTCCAGTAAACTTGGCAGCTAAGGGAAGAATATTTATGCAGAGTTAACAGCATTTACCTCATATCGCTCCTTCATCATGTTCAGTAAACCGGTTTCATAATCACGGCTTGTGTGCAAATGGTTTAAAAACCCAGAATGAATATCTTGGGCGCTGAGGTGGGCATAGCTTTCCAAGTCCACCTTCCACTTGCCCTTGTCAACAGCAGAAAATTCTTCTTTGGCACTATGTTTTGACAGAGCAGTGGGGTTGCCTCGGGCTGTACACCCGACACCAGTAACTACAACATCATCGGCTTTATCATCAGCAGCCTTAGTTGGGCTTGGCGGTTTATCAGCATAACCCATCGGATCAATTTCCATCTGTTCAACAAAGGTTTCATGATCTTGCGGTGGCGGATCATCAAGAATAGCTTCAGTATTTGGTTCAAACTGTTCCGGGTTCTTTTCTGGATCAGTTGGCGCGCTGTCATCAGCCGGTTTGTTCAATTTGCCCTTTTTACTGGGTCTGGCCTTGGCTCTGACAGAGACGCAAATAACAGGTTAGTATAATGATCAAGCATAAGGTATAAGGGGTTAGTTAAAAATTCTCACCCAGGAACAGTTTTGAGGGTTGGAATTTGTGTCCCTGTGGACTCGCCAGAGGATGAATGGGAAGTTCCCTGATAGTTTGAATCAGACGGATTAAGAGGTTGTCGGAAATAACCCGCCTTGGGATAAGATGTGTCAGAAATAGAAGAGACCTCTGGGCGGCGTTTACGAACTAGCGAGTTCGGTAAACCAGAAGAAGTGACCACATGGCCGCTATGCCGGGTTGTGCGGCGAGCTTCGTGTTGCTGCTTCTTCAAAAGAAAGTTTGGATCCAAGTAAGCTAGGGGGTGAGAAAATCTTACTTTTTGGCTTGCTTGTCGGGTTTTCTTTGTGGGCAGAGGTTCTGAACCAGATGAGACAATAGTTACCTTTACGTCATTTGCGCGGCTAGCTTCTGCGTCGTCCTGATAAAAATCATCGTCAATGAGATGTATGAAAAAAGAGCCAAGTGAATCAAGTTCTACCTCTGACTCCGGATTATCATCGTCAATGTTTAACTCGGTAGGCTCGGTGTTTTTCTTCTTAGTGGACTTCTTGTTGACCTTGGTCTTGACACGAGGTATTTTGGCCGGTTTATCCTGCGGTTTCTTCTTCCAGAACAGATCATCACCCTGTTTAAAGATTGAAAAGATCATAAGGGAGTATTAAGAATATGGATTAAAGCAGGAGTGGGGCAATTCTTACAGCTGGCGGTTTATTTGAAGCGCAAAAAGGACTAAGTCCTGTTTTGCTACAGTCGGTCACCGGTTCATCCAACATCTTCTTGACAGATTCAGTAATTTCAGCATCAGTCAGCTGAATATCAGTGTGGCGTTGAGGGTCTTTCACATCCCCTATGTACTCACACATTAAACCGGAGCGACGGCTTAAAGGCAAAATGCTCCAAGATACCCAGCAACGGACAAAATCAATGCCTGTCAAACCGTTTGCCACAAAGGCTCTGAGCTTTGAAAGCTGTGGTGCATATTAGGACCATTCCTTTGTATTGAGTCTTTGGGGGAATGGATGTGCATCGGTAAGCCGGTGAGCACGGTAACCCGGCAAAGGATTCTTGCCAGCTGGAGATGTATCTTGGCAATAGAACCAAGTTTGATTCCAATCTTTGGGATGGCTATGATGCTTAGCGTGAGGGAAGCTGGCGTCTTTTCTCTTCTGAATTGAAACCCCGCCAAGTTCAGTATTGGGCCCATCCGTAAATTCAGTACGGCGGTTTAAATAGAAGAAATCTCTGAACAGGTCGATTGTGGGCTCTTCTTGCAGGTAGGCTTCACAAAACACTTGAAAATTGCAAATATTGGACATGGAGTTAGGCCCAATATCTTGAGGGTGAAGTTGGAAGAAGTGAAGCACGTCACGGAAATTTTTTGATCCGGGAGGGCTGAACCCTTGACTCAGATGATCAACAAAAATGATCACTTCCCCATCCTTGGGCTCAGGAGGATTTTCTGGACCGGGGGCTCTCCAGTGGATGTCTTCCTTTTTCGCTAAAGCGCCGGTTGCAACACACCCATTCAGTTCTTCTTTTGTAACCCGGGATTGAACCCAGTTACAGGAATAAAAGGATTTGGCCATTTATAAGATAACCTGGAAAAGATTTGTGCCGGTTTAAGGTTCATGGTTAACAGGCAGAAAGTGTTGAAGCATGCATAAATGTTAAACAGGACAGTGACATTATCAAATTACAAAGACGAGCACTTGGCGGTTAAAGAGGGGACTAATGGTACCTGGCAGGTTATTATTTTCTGAACTTAAACCGCCTACATGGATATTGAAAGTATAGATCTAAAGTTGGAAAATGGCTAAGTGATGAAAAACAGGTTTCACAGATTGGTATTGCAAGTTTGGATCTACCGCGTGTTAGAAAATGAAAATATATTCAGACTTAAAATACTGGTACTTGAGCAGTTTATGAAGGTCCAGATCGGATTTTTCTACCTAAAAGGGAGGCTCTGATGAGGAAAAAGGGACTAGGATTATTGCCGCACTGGATAAATATCAAGTTTGAATCAAACCTCATGCTACAGCGAAGAACAGGTGAAGAACACTGCCGAACCTCCATGAATTCGTTCGAACCCTAATGAGATCTACGGAGGGGGAAGGAGGAAGAACTTACCAAGGCTGTTGAACGGCGGAGGCGCGTGAGCAAAATCTGGACCAAGTCAGGTTGTTGCGGCGGCCAATGGTGATGCAGAGGATATGGTCGATGGCGGCGGCTGGACTCGAGAGCAGCGTGTCGCGAGGAAGACGATGAAGACGAAGAGGCCGAGGGGGAAAGTGAAAAGGACCCTTGGCCCTATTTATAAGGTGAACGGATAAGTGGCATGCGCGGGAATCGAGGAGCTCCAAATTGGATATGTGACAGGGCTGACGCCTCTATTTTTGGAGGTTCATTAAAAAGGAGATGCATATATGATTTCTGGGTGTTTATAAAATTAATGACAGGTGACGTCATGGCGGGTTATCATGATCTCGGAAGATGACGTCACGGCGAGTTACAAATTTTTGCGAAGGTAATGAAGAAGGAATTTTCCTAAGTGTTGAAGATTGACATGAACAAGTTCAAATCAACCTGGGGCCTAATGTTGGGGATATAACTATTGAGTATAAACCGCCCAGGAGGAGCCGGGTTATGCTCATAGTGATTTACCTGTATTGAAGCCCATGAAGACATAGAAGATGGCGACTTACGAAGGAGACTTAATAAGAAGGCCCAAAGCCCAAAGGCGAGTTAGGGCCCATAGATGTAAACCGCCATAAGTATATGACTTGTATTGTAAGATAGGAAAGAGTGGATACCGAGCCGGACATGTTTATGAGCCGGCCGGGATTCTGTGAACCTCCGGGCGTCAAGCTGTGTATATAAAGGGACGAACCGGCGGCGGTTTATGGACAAGAGGCAACAGATCGAGAGCCAGGTTAAGCGTATTTGCTCCCTGGTCATCGAAACCCTAGCAATACCACCTCAAACTGGACTAGGCCTTCACCTTCACCGCAAGGGGCCGAACCAGTAAAAACTCCCCGTGTCCTTTGCCCTGATTAACCCCTTTAAACTAACCTCATTGCGATGGCTCCACGACTAAGTCCTCACACTAGGACATCTGCCGTGACTATTCCACGACAACACTGGTACAACAAGCTGCTATAAAAACGTTTTTAACCCCTTTTCGCGAAGGCATTTTAAACCATCACCTGGTCAGTGTGTGCGATAGGGGGTCCTTCCCACATGACCAAGAAACCATCGGGGATAGGGAGCCAGGATGCAGACGCGTTGCCAAATGTAATTGTATGCGATGCAGCAACATATCGCACACACCACATTTTGGCATGCGTGTGGGATTGGTGATCATACGTTTCTAATGACACAGTGAAACCAAATGGTGTTTCATACTGAACCATTTGCGAAACAGTATCTAAGGCACATGGGCAACTATAGGAACTGTGTGCGATATGTGCCCCATCGCACACAAGTTTTCTGCAGAAATCGTCTGCCATGCATGACACCATCACACACGTTTCCCAAACAATTACCGTGTGCAATAATGTGCTATCAAAAATGGTTCAAGATCCCCTTCGCACACATAAAAGTGTTGCAGATCGTTTGTGATTTGTTGTGTATCACCGATGGTTGCATTATGAGTGGCGTGTGCTTTTAGTTTGGAATCGCACACGTTTCTTGATAAATTTACGAGTGGGATTGCATTTTACATTGAGCACGGTTTACTATAAGCTCTCGTGCAATAATGTGCTATCACAAACGGTTCGGGAGCCCCTACGCACATGTAGAAGTGCTGCAAATCGTCTGCGATCTGTTGTGTATCATCGACGGTTCCGCTATGATTGACATATCCTTTCTGTTGTGGATCACACACACTCATTTAGTTGATCCGTGTGCGCATCAATGGCCAGGTTAAAGCAAAATATCGCATTTGAATTGGCATGCAAAAAGAAAGTTTGCCATAATATGCAATTGAACAAATAGTGTCCACGGGAAGAACATTCATCAGAATTTGCAACAATTGCAATTGAACAAATGGTCGCTAAATTCCAATGATTTGTCGACATATATATGCATTACATAATTAATCATGGTGTACGAAATACGAAGATCTCAGCACATGGAAAACAATGCATCCATACATATATGTTTAGCGGCTAACTGTTACTCATTGTTTCAGGAGAAGGCATGCTGAAATCTTCATTATCAGCAGTGGGCTTGATGTAGTGATTCAGGAAGAAGTTGCTAATAAATCTCCTAACCATCAGCAATTCACCAGCAGGGAGCGGTTCAGGGGTCCTTGGTTCAAAGATGAACTGCAGTATTTTTAAGATCAGAATGTGCCATATGAGTGGAGTAGAAAATATTAATTAACATAGACTTACTGGTACTAATTCACGAGCATATTCACAACTATCAGCAGATTTGCAGATGGAGATCATGTGTCTGCAAACGTAGTATCCACAAAGGTTGGTCCCTGCTTGTTGCTGAGGAAACTAAATTTTTTTGTATAGAATTAGTCATGTATTTGCCCTGTTAGGAACAACCTAACCAGTGTTAGATGTATTTTTTTCTTTGGACAAAAATAGAAAGAGGTTTATTTAGAAATTTGAACATTTGACTAGCATAAGAAAAGATATTTGCAAACTATTGGATACATTTTCTGAAAATAACAGATTTTGTTGTCTTACCGGAGAAACAATCTTGTGCTGCAGAGGTAGTTCCCTCTTTTACAGGTTCCCTGGTTTAGTTTTCCACAATGCGAACACAGTACAAATGAAGATGATTTTTCACAACATCAAATCTTGAACCAGATATGAATGCAAATTAATTTCAACATCATAGAATTCAATACCTATCCATAAATTGCTGAAGATGCATCAGATCCTGAGGCTTTATTGACTCTCTGAGAGAATCCATGTAGTAAACTATGTTCTTGTTTGGAACAATGAATACCAAGATCCAGTGATTGCTACAGATTAAGAAAACCATGAACTTAGGAATTATGTCAAAATCTGAAAGACAATCAGTGTATGCATGGTTGTTTATTTGACTTACTGTTCATGATATGGCCAGAGAAATAATTTTGCATGGGACGTGTTTTCGAAGATACGGGCGACCGTGTTAATGGCCCACTCCCATTCATCCTTACCATGTAATACTGTGCCATTTGTTAATGATGGATCTACGAAATACACACACTCCCTTTTTCTTCTCTGCGCGGTTAATCCCCTGAGAGGAATAAAATGTTGTTAGTTGTTTATCATTTATAGCCTTGTATGGAGAACTTGATCAGATTTTGTTAAGTACTTGAAAAATTAGGCATCTAACAAGGGTGGCATCGATCATGTTGAAGTTGAAGAAGAGATGTAAGTCCTCGAAATCCACACTGATGGAACCAGGATCATGTCGGAAATGATCCCTGTTGTAGTAGACTAGCAGAACATGATGACCTGCTAACATTAGATCCATGCAATATTTATGTAACACGCGACAAACTGGAGCTGCACTCATCAAAGTATTCACCAACAAGAAATGGCTGGCCATAGACGTAATTGCATGCTTCAAGTACGTATGCTTTATTTTTAGCAAGCGCCAATTCTATTTGTGCATCGTCCATGTCATCAGAAATAATATTACTCTCTGATTCGAACAACTTGTTGTTAATTTGGTTCTGGGCGATGAGTGCCTTAAGTAAGATGCAATCATTCTCATTTCTCTTTGGTCTCGGGGGCCGCCTCCTCATAGGTGCAGCCTTTTTTCCTGCTTCCTTCTTAGTACTTGAAGCACTTCTGGTGCAAGGTCTGGATGGCTGAAAGGCGGACTGCCGAGCAGATGGTAAAGCTGCGACGGACTACTTAGCAGACGGTTTAGCTATGCCGGACTACTGAGCTGGCGGTGCTGCTATGACGGACTGTTCGGCTATAGGAGTAGAGGCATCAGACTACTGACCAGGCATTCAAGCTATGTCAGGTTTCTGCGCAGGTGGTGTCAACTTGTCGGTGTGCTAAGATGGTTGTGCCAACGTGTTGGTTGCTGAGCAGGTAGTGCTGACGCATTGGTATGCTAATCACGCAGCTGCGGACCGACGGACTGATGAGCAGTCAGTTCTGGACCTATAGACTGCTTAGCAGGTGGTTCCGAAGCATCAAACTGCTTAGCAGTCCGTTCTACCAGGTTGGTCTGCTGAGCATGTGGTGCAGCTGAGTCTCCCCCCGCTGCTTCAGTGGCCGGCATCTGAACCGGTGGTGCATCTTCAGTAGTTGTAGGCCTTGCCACTGGCTGCTCTGGGGTGGATGATGACATGGCCTGTACTACACAAAGTCGGGCGGGCTGATCACAGGTTGATGCATCAGCCGTCGGATTACGAGTATTAGGTTCTTTGGGGGAAGCACGCGAGAGCTACTGTGTCTAGGAGAGCGTCATCGGTTGAAGGGCGACATTGGTTGCTCTTGGCGGGGCTTCAGGGATCTCATCCATGAAGTCTATTTCCTGCTGTCGCCACATGATATGATGTAGCAGTGTTTCTCCCAAGGTCCTCTGCTCATGAAAGTCCCCTAGGGCATTCTTCAGGGCAAATTCATTGAATCCATGCTTTACTTCAGTCACATAGCACTTCACACAGCTCGGCTTCAATGGCACATTGTCCAACAAGAGGCCCTCTTCCAACAAGGGCGGCAAACCCAGGTTGTTGCACATTTTAACGTACCTTCATTCCAGATAGATAAGATATAGCATCATCATGAGCAGCTGCAGTCTTAGTGTTGCTGGGGTCAGCTAATGCACAACTACTCTAGTGTGGTGTTTGAGGGTGTCCCGGACTAAGGTGTCCTCGGGCCTCCGGTCTATCTCTCATGGGCCGGATTGATGGGCCGCCTTTGTATCATCGAAGGAAGACCGGACTATGGGCGACCCCATGCTACAGAAGGAAACCTTCGAAGACTTGGCATATCCTCCAAGCCTAGTTAGCGTAATCGGCATGTTTCACCCGGATGGTAACCAACCATATGTAACAATAGGTACTCCTGGTGTCTATATAAACCGGAGGGTTAGACCGTATGTCGTTGGAAATCATGGCCACCCATGGGGCCATCGGCCCCTTTTGGTTCGGCAGGGGGGCTGAGCGCATTGCACAAAGAGCGGAGGACTGTAGCGCAGCACGCCAGAGATCACACGGGCAGTTTTACCCAGGTTTGGGCCGCCGCGAGGCGTAAAACCCAACTCCTGCTTTGGTGGATTGATGGTGGTGGAAGCGCATCGCTCTTGCCCAGCAGGGTTGCCTCGGGGCAAGAGCAGCTACGCGCGTACGAGTGTACAAGGTTCCCAACCCTTTTTCTAGTTGCCATGGCCCTCCTTTTATAGATCAAGGGGTTACCACAGTGGCAAATCAGTCATTGTGTCCTGATTAGATAGCAAACAGTGCTATCATACCTAACTCTACAGGCAGAGCAGAGCGCATTAAGTGCGCCGCTTAGTGTCACAAAGTAGCCTCCCTGGCAAGCCTTGCCGGGCTGTTTGGCCACCTTTTCGCCTGTCTGCTTGACATGTCTCTGGACGGGTGTCATTTGGAGGTGGTTTCCTCTCGAAGTGGCTGCCATGTGTCGCATAACTGCCACTTAGTCACTTGGGTGCTTGACACCGCACCGATCGATGACTTGCGTCGCTGTGAGGTGGAACGGTGAAGCCTTGGCGGGGTAGTTTGCTTCGGTAGTGCCTGACAGGCTTGCCGGGACGGTCTTGAGGCTTGTCTTCGGGGCCACCTCGTCCTCGCCAGGCTCTCCTGCCCGGCAAGGGAGGTTTCTCCTTAGCAGTGTCTTGGTCTTGGATTCCGTAACTTAGCCCTTTTAGGCCTGTGCACGGTCTAGGCAACAGACCCAGGGTTTGTTGCACCGACAGGAGCCCCCAGGCCTGGCCCAAACGCGCTGCCGGGCGTCGTCGGGGTAGGCCCCTTTCAAGTGCACAGGCAAGAGGGTAGCAGTTGCTTCGTCTTTTGAGATCTTCTTTGCTTCTTCATTAACCTGAGCCCAGGCCAGTTTCTGGTTATTCCGCCTGTCGCGTAACGCCAATTGTTGTGGGGGAGGATAATGGGCCATGATCCACGGGGTGTCCACTTTCCACGTTCACGGGGCGGTAACCATCATCCCATTATTCTTCCTGCCTCGAGTGCTTCCGCCATGTGTATCGCATGCACTGCGCAAGGTTGGTGGCCGATGCGGAGGGCACGGGAATGAGCGCCGTGGCAGAAAGCCAGGCGTCGCAGATTGGTGCAGGGGGTCGGCCTTGATTTCTTGAGCCGTTAGTGGCGAGGAGGAGCCGGACTGGCTGAGCGGGGCAGCCGCCTTCACGGAGGAATCCAACCCCATGCCCCGTTCGCCTATAAAAAGGGGAGCGTGGGGTAAAGTGATTCCCCACACTCCTTTCTCCTTCCGTTCCTGTAGCAGTTCTCCCCCGCCATGGCGAGAGGTCGGGGACGCGGCGCTGCTTCAGCGACGGCGAAGAGAACTTCTGCTCGATAGCGCCTCCCTCCCCCCTCCAAAAATGCTGGGCGGAGCCCGCCGCGAGAGGAGGTGGGAGGGAGCGAGGTCGAGGTCATCATGGTGCCCGGGGCTGAGGGGGGCGGGGCAGTGCTATGGTTGTACCCCCGCCGGCCGCCCCTCCCCCGGTGGAAGGCCATGTTGGAGATCAACCTCTGGAGTTCATCATCAGACTGTACAAGCCTCCGCGCTGCCATCTTCGTCTCCCCACTCCATTTGCAAGGGCGATGGAGCTTGAGCAACCGCGCTCATTGAAGCTGCACATGAGGGGCTGCGGGAATGGCGGCATGCGTGTGTATGTGGATTTCCCCGCCCCTCACGTCATGCTCTTCCGACGCGGCTGGAAGACCTTTGCACGCACCCATAGCTTGTCGGAGGGGCACGTCCTCCATTTCAAACTAATGGAGGCCGACCTGCTCTCCGTCAAGGTCTTTGGGTGCTCGGGTGCTGCGTGGAGAGCTCAACCGATGACGAAAGCTCCTCCTCGAGCGACAGCGATGAGGAGGACAGTGACGGTGATGACGACATCGCCAATGGGGAGGATGGCGACTCTGACTCCGACTGATCGTCAACCGCACCATCACCGTCAGGCAGCAGCACCACTATCTGCACCTGCATCTCGTCCCCGGCAAGGAGATTCCCCGAGGAGTTGGATGCAGAGGTGGGGGTGGCGCTCCATGCTCCTCCAGAAGCCTTCCAGTTGGGCCTCCGCAGGCTTCCTCGTGGGATGCAGCTCCGTTTGCCCTGCCGTGCCCTGCTGGCCCTGGTGGCGGTGGCTGGCGGGTCGTCTCTGCCGCTCTCTTCACCATCACCTTCGCCCGCGCCCTCCTGCTCCTGTTGGGCCCCTTGACAAGGGGTCCGACAGGGTCAGGCTGGGCTTCTGCCCAGGCGCTCCTTTTGCCTTCTTCACCTTCCGCCGTAGTGCCTAGGAGAAGGAGGGCAAGAAAGAGCATCATGGGGCACTTATCTTTTTTCAATCTAAAACATGTAGGCACTTGCCAAACTTTAGTCTAAATAATGTAATCTTATTTATCCTTGTTAGTATTCTGTAAGATCTGTACTTGTTCATCTGCATATTAATGAAAAAGACAAGCTTTGCCGGGCACTTGTGCATGTGTCATACTCATGCAGAGGTGAAATGCCTCTATACATTCAAGTAAACAAGTTAGTTCTGGCAAGCTATCCTGCCGGTACCCCCGAATTGTTGCCGTGAAGCTAAGCCTGCCGGGCACAAATCGCAAAGAGGTACCAGCCCCCCGCCAAGCCTTCTCCATCAAAGGCCACTGCGACCATACTGACCGAAGCAACGTTCGAGTCAAAGGATGGGAGCACCTAAGTTTAGAACGTGGCGAGGTTTTCATACGCACAAGTTTCTGCTTACAGAACGCGTAAGGAAAAGAAGAGAACTTATCTGTTTGGCTTGCCAGGGATTGTCACATAGGCTTGTCTTCATTTCTTCTCCCTTGGGACCAAGTCCACGGCAAGAACCCTGCAACTTAATGCAGATGAAAACAATGCCTCATGCGACCTCATCTACATGATCATGCTATGCTCATGATATGCTTATGCATGCATGCAAGTTTTGGGGGCCCCCCAGCGCTTCATTTATTTCTGTTGCTCAGGGTCTGCGCCTGGCTTTGTACAAGGGGTTACATGCAACAACGACAAGGCCTGTACAAAATGGTGGCTGTCGGGCAGGGCCCGACAGCCGTGCCTTACGGGTAGAACTTACGGAGATGGTCAATGTTCCATGAGTTTTGCAATTGAATGCATCTCCGGTCTCCAGACGGACTGTGCCATGTCTGGTGACTCGTACTACCCGGTAAGGGCCTTCCCACTTCGGCGTCAACTTGTTTGTACCCTTGGCAGACTGAGAACGCCTAAGGACAAGGTCGCCTTCCTCAAAACCCCGGGCACGAACCCTGTGGCTGTGATAGCGACGCAAGGCTTGATGGTAGTGTGCTGCACACGTAGCGGCCCGGAGACGGTTCTCCTCAAGTAGCACAGCGTCATCATGCCGGTGCCATTCCTGCGGTACTTCATCGTAGGCAAGCACTCGAGGAGACCCGAATATGAGTTCCATGGGGATAACTGCTTCTGCCCCATAGACTAGGGAGAAGGGAGTCTGCCCGGTAGCTCGATTTGGTGTCGTTCTGAGGGACCAAAGAACCACCGGCAGCTCGTCGATCCATCGCCTGCCATACTTTTGCAGTCTATCAAAAGTTCTTGTCATGAGGCCCCGCAACACTTCAGCGTTCGCCCTCTCAGCTTGTCCGTTGCTTCTGGGATGGGCAATAGAGGCGAAAGAGGTCTTGCTTCCGAGGGCATGAACATATTGCATGAAGGCACGACTCGTGAATTGGGTGCCATTGTCGGTGATTATCCGGGCAGGGACTCCGAAACGGCACAGCAATCCTTTGAAGAACTTGATAGCTGACTAAGCGGTCACCTTTCTCACGGGCTCCACCTCTGGCCACTTTGTGAACTTGTCGATAGCGATGAACAAGAACTCAAAGCCCCCGGTAGCACGGGGGAAGGGGACCAAGATATCGAGCCCCCAAACCGAGAAGGGCCATGATAAAGGGATCGTCTGAAGAGCTTGGGCAGGCTGATGAATGTTCTTGGAATGGAACTGGCAGGCTTCACATTTGGCGACGAGCTCAATTGCATCTTGGAGGGCCGTGGGCCAATAGAAACCTTGCCGGAAGGCTTTTCCAACCAGGGCCCTTGATCCAATGTGTGAGCCGCACATGCCTGTGTGTATCTCTGCTAACAGTTCCTTTTCTTCCTCCCGGCAAATGCACTTCAATTTCACACCGTTGGGCCTCCTTCTGTATAGTGTGTCATCGACAAACTGATACATATTGGCCCTCCGGGCTACTCTTTCAGCTTCTTCTTGCTCTTTGGGGATTTCTCCAGTTTGGAGGAAATGGACTATGTGTCGTGCCCAAGTTGGGGCCGAAGGCTCGGCAACAAGGACCAACGGCACCTCCTCATTCGTAGGAGCGCACTTCTCGACCGCAGGGACCCGTGGTCTAGCAGGATGGTGCAGCTCGCGGATCGAAGGGGAGTTGTTCCCGCCAAGCTCCCTGCGGGGGGCCTCGGGAGGTCCTGCCAGGTGAGGCTTGCCGGAGTCCAGTTTCCTCCTCTTTCTGGCCATTGTTACCAGGGATACGGAGGGTTGAGTTAGATGGAGAACAAAAGTCCCTGGTTCCACAGGGCGCTTTTACGCAGCGCACTTCGACAGATGATCAGCGATGCTGTTTTCCGCACAGGGTACGTGCTCTGTTTTAATCTGTCAAAGCGCTCCTCCAACTTTCTCACTTCCTCAACGTATGCCTCCATCAATGGACTTTGGTAATCCTTGTTGACTTGTCTCACCACAAGTTGTGAATCTCTGCGGATGATCAGCTTCTTGATTCCCAGTTCTGTTGCAATTCTGAGGCTGGCAAGGAGCCCTTCATACTCTGCAGTATTGTTGGTAGGCTTCTCCGGGGGAAAGAGCATCTGGATAGAAGCGCTGTGCTCTTGCCCGGTAGGGTTGCCTCGGGGCGAGAGCAGCTACGCGCGTACGAGTGTACAAGGTTCCCAACCCTTTTTCTGGTTGCCATGGCCATCCTTTTATAGATCAAGGGGTTACCACAGTGGCAAATCAGTCATTGTGTGCTGATTAGATAGCAAACAATGCTATCATACCTAACTCTGCAGGCAGAGCAGAGCATATTAAATGCGTCGCTTAGTGTCACATCGTAGCCTCCCCGGCAAGCCTTGCCGGGCTGTTTGGCCACCTTTTCGCCTGTCTGCTTGACACGTCTCTGGACGGGTGTCATTTGGAGGTGGTTTCCTCTGGAAGTGGCTGCCATGTGTCGCATAACCCCCACTTAGTCACTTGGGGGCTTGACGCCGCACCGATCGATGACTTGCGTCACTGTGAGGTGGAACGATGAAGCCTTGGCGGGGTAGTTTGCTTCGGTAGTGCCCGGTAGGCCTGCCGGGACGGTCTTGAGGCTTGTCTTCGGGGCCACCTCGTCCTCGCCAGGCTCGCCTACCCGGCAAGGGAGGTTTCTCCTTAGCAGTGTCTTGGTCTTGGATGCAGTAACTTAGCCCTTTTAGGCCTGTGCACAGTCTGGGCAATAGACCCAGGGTTTGTTGCACCAACACCGTACAAAGGGAGAACCATCATCGTCATACCCACCAAGGGTTAGTTCATCCGATCTCGAGGTAGATCAACTCTGTAATTGTCATACAAACACATTAGTACAATCAAGCAGGAAGTAGGGTTTTACCTCCACAAGAGGGCTCGAACCTGGGTAAACACCATCGCTGCGTTCCTTGTTACCCATCGATCCAAGATCCACAGCTTGGGACCACCTACCCGAGGTCTGCCGGTTTTGACACCGACATTGGTGCTTTCATTGAGAGTTCCACTTTAGGATCGTCAAGAGATCGATGTCTCGCTTAGTAATTGGCGATGGCATCTGCACCGGGGACGTCTTTATACCCGGCCAGCTCTTCGTGTTCGGCGGCATCGTTGTACATGCCAACCCGACCGGTCACCTTGACCAGATCGGCAGTTTTGCTCCTGAGCAAGAGATCTGGTTTGACAACCTAGAGTATGTCGCCGATGCTCGGGGCAATATGATCTTCACTGGGTTCTCAGTTTTACCTGAAGTGCCTAGCCATCCCGGAGCCTTAACTTTGGACCTCCTCCCTGCTCCGGTCTCCGGATCGATCTCCATCTTGGATCCGGCTTTGAGCTCGGATCCGATCTCAGCGTCCAAAGACTAGGGGTCACCCCTGGCAGAATGCATCACCTACGTAGGCATACCGGAGATCAACTCCGAAAGACACCAGAATACGGATCTGACCGACCTCTCACTGTTAAACGAGACGTTAGATCGGATCTAGATGATGAGAATCACAGATAGCCCGCCCGCGATCTTTGATCAGATCAGGCATGAGGCCAACCAATGGGAATTTTATGTCCCACCCGCCACCCACTTAGTAGCCACTGTCGAAGACTTATCTGACATGCTGGACTATGCCTCCGAGGAGGCTGATGACATGGATGAAGATGTCGATACCACAACCTATGTTGCCCCCTCCCCCCACTCCCATCACGAGAAGGTGGACCGCCACCTCCACCTATGATGTTTACATGGTGGATACCCCCGGAAAGCATGTTGATGGCACCCCTAAAAAGGATGGTGATAAACCCAGCGAGGAACCGCCCAAGCGCCAGCACCACCGCAGGCGATCCAAGCGGTGAAAGGGCATGGAATGGAACACGGGGCACCGGAGACGATGATACTCTGGACAATGTGGAGGAGCTCGGAGACACCACCTTCGAACAGCACCGTGATGCTTCTGCTGGGCATGAGGACCAGGATAACACCGAGGACCTCAATGACTTCGAGGAAAGTAACTACCTTCCTCTTTCCGAAGAAGAGGACAGCCTCGGACCCGAGGATTTTATTATCCCCGATGACCCTCTGGATCAAGAACGGTTCAAGTGTCAACTCATAGCCACCGCCTGAAGCCTGAAGAAATTGCAGTAGCAGCTGAAGGCCGAGCAGAATACCCTCAATGACAGGTGGACGATTGTCTTGGCAGCCGAAGAAGGCTTCGGCAATCGGCAGCAGGACCAAAACAAAAGCTTCCCAAAGCGGCGTCTGTTGCAGCAGTTTGATGACAAAGCCCTTGAGCCCATACCCCCCAGACACACTTAGGTCAACCAGCCCGACCGCACCCCTCGAGGACTGGATAGGACGGCTGGAGAAGCCGACAACTCTCCTATGCTCCCTCATCAGATAGGCAAGTAGCCAACACAGCCAGAAGATCCATATGATCTTCGGCAAGACTTAAATGCCAGGACGGCATAGACAAGATCCATTAATGGATCTCGAGGACATATGCCTGCTGGACGAGATGGATACCAAGCCTGGCGCAACAGGAACGATAGAGCTCGGAGCAGGACCGTGCTCGGATGACAACCGAGCTATGGCATGACATGGGCTGGGTCAGAGGCGCCGCTCATCCAATGTGTTTCATGGATGAGGTGATGCAACATTAGTTCCCCGAAGGGTTTAAACCCGTAAACATAGAACAGTATGATGGGACAATAGACCCAGCTATGTGGATCGAACATTTCCTTCTCCACATTCACATGGATTGAGGAGATGACCTCCATGCCATTAAATATCTTCCACTAAAGCTTAAAGGACCGGCAAGGCACTGGTTGAATAGCCTCCCCAAAAACTCCATCGAGAAATGGGAGGATCTCGAGGACGCCTTCAGAGCTAACTTTCAAGGCACCTATTTTCGGTCGCTGGATGCTAATGACTTGAGCCATGTTGTTCAATAGCGCGGGGAGTCAGCCCGGCAATTTTGGAATCGGTTCCTGACTAAGAAGAACCAGATCGTTGATTGTCCGGATGCTGAGGTAATAGCCACATTTAAGCACAACATTCGGGACGAATGGCTGGCCCGCCAGCTCGGCCAAGACAAGCCGAGAATAATGTCGGCCCTTACCTCCCTCATGACCCGCTTTTGCGCGGGCGAAGACAGCTGGTTCGCTCGTCGAAGCAACTTCCCTGAAGACCCCAATACCTCCGAGGTCTGGGACGGGAACGGAAAGCCACGACGCAACAACAATAACAAGCGCCAGCACAACAGCAATGAAGCCGATGGCACTACAGTAAATGTAGGGTTCAGCAACTCAAAATTAGGATCACAGAAGAAGCCCTCTAAAGGGAACCAGGATGGCCCAACTGCGCTGGACAAAATCCTGGATAGGCCATGCCAGATCCATGGCACCCCGGACAAGCCCTCCAACCACACCAACCGTAACTGCTGGGTAATCAAATAGGCCGGCAGACTTACAGTCGAGGAACATGGCAAGGGTCCCTAGAGCAAGGACGACGACGAACCTTGCGGGCCAAACAATGGAGGCCAGAAGCAGTTCCCTCCTGAAGTAAAAACCATGAACATGATCTATGTCACCCATATACCGAAGAAGGAGCAGAAGCATGCACTTAGGGACGTCTACGCCATAGAGCCGGTGGCCTCGAAATACAACCCATGGTCGGCTTGTTCGATCACCTTTGACCGGATAGACCATCCGACCAGTATCCATCATGGAGGAATGGCGGCTCTGGTGCTCGACCCCATCATGGATGTCTACCACCTCACCAGAGTCCTTATGGACGGAGGCATCAGCCTCAATCTGATTTACTCGGATAAAGTGAGGAAGATGGGAATCAATCCATCAAGGATAAAATCTAGCAACACTATCTTTAAAGGAGTAATCCCAGGCGTCGAGGCACGCTGCTCAGGAAACTGCCACCTTGGAAGTAGTCTTCAGCTTGCCCGACAACTTCCGCATCGAGGATTTGATCTTCGACATTGTTCCTTTCCGCAGCGGTTACCACACACTCCTTGGTCGGATAGCGTTCGCTTGCTTTAACGCTGTCCCTCACTACGCATATCTGAAGCTTAAAATGCCAGGACCTTAGGGTGTCATTACCGCTAACGGTAACACGGAACACTCACTTCAAACCGAAGAACACACAGCAGCTCTAGCAGCCGAGGTCCAGGCCACCAAAGAAGTGTCCGAGGTCCAGTTCACCACCAAGGCACCGGACTCACGCAAACGAGCCTGAGCTATAGCTCCAGGGTCTTCCCATGCTCATCTAAATAGGGATGCACACCCCACAGCATGGCTTCCCTAGCCACAAAACATGTACCTCGCGTGCACAACTTCATGCTCAAAATTCCATGGGCAGCTGTGGGGACAAAAGATACAAGGGTCATGTGCTAGGCTCGACCAAGCAAGGCCAATGATGCCCTCGGACAACTCATCACCAGTAGGCATAGCTTAGGGCCTGACCAGCGTCAAGCTGATATCCTACGGCGACTTCTCTAGACCCTCTCTCAATGGCCCGCCCGCCGACAACTACCTCCTCTACCTACAGGAACTTCATAAAGAGCAAAGGCGCAGACGTGCAACAGGGCGCAGTAGTGATGTCAAACCACTCATAGAGGCCATGTGTAAACCTTTCCTCTAGCAAATTTATTTTCCAAATATATATAGTAGTTGCTTCGGCAGTTCGGATTGTATGGTTGGACATAACAAATTCAAAGGAAATAATGATCATTTTTACGGTCATCATGGAGTCGTTTGTGTCGCATATTTCTTTCCGCTTTTCATGCCGAAGTAAACTAGTCTCGGTACGCATTTTTTAGATGCGATCGGCTAATAGACCGTGGGCTCGACTATAAGTTGTACCCCAAGCATCATGCCGGCACTGTATACATTTCATGTGCTCGGCGTCTTGGATATTGCATTATATGAATCAGTTCTGAATTATGTCTTGGGTCAATAGTTGTGTTGCCAGGCTCTTGTGTTTACCCTCTTACGTTCCGCATTGTTCGGCTAGGAGGGTAAAGGGAGTACCAGTGCAATTGTACTTCCAGTTCACCTGGTTAAGTACCTCAGTGGAGAAAGCCAAAAACTGACCATCATAGTAAGTGAGAACTGGTCGGCAATCCAATGACAAGTGTCAAACTAAGAATCATTGGAGGTTATTCCGTGTCACACGAAGGGTTTGCTGTCATATAAGCCAAGTGATAATGGCATCAGCCTCGGCATACCCGAATATCACACATGTTGGGGGGCTAGTCACTAGCTCCCACAGTCATGCTCCTATGGCTAAGTGAAAGCACTAAAGCCGCATAGTCCGATTGCCTTGTTTTCCTTATACACTACCGCCTCCGGGCTCTGAGACATCGGCTAAGGGATAAAGTGTTAAGAGAAAACACCCTTTGCAGAGAAGCCGACGACTGGTAAATTTCAGTTTAAAACTGCCGCACAAGAGTCAAAATAAACAAACAAGGCATTATACACAAGGCCAACAAGTCGCATGATAAAGCACAAAAGTTCCAGCCTCTTCGGATCACAGAATATAAAGTCACTCATAAATTACATCCTTCGAGCACTAGGCCTCTATTGCCCGAGCACCATCCATCACGATGGGAAAATACTGCTCGGGCCGCCTATGATCCTTCCAAGTGGGCGGGGATCCAGTAGCCATCTCGGTGGGCTTGATCTTCGGCCAGTGCACCATGGTATTGCCAAAGGCCATCCAAGCTCCCTCAATGCACACAGAGTGCTTCCAGGCATCAATTCGGGACGCAGCATCGCACAACCTCTATACCAGGCCAAAGTAGCTGCTCGGCAGCGACTCCAAAGGCCACAACTTGACGCGAAGGTCCTTCATTGCCGGCTCCGCCATCCGATGCAACTCCATCAGCTGCTTCATCTGGTTGTTTAGGATGGGAGGGTGTTCAGGCGTCTGAAATTGCGCCCAAAATAGCCTCTTGTTGGGGTGACCCGCCCGCGACGTGAAGTACTTGGCCGCATCCGATGCACTCCTCGGAAGGTCCACAAAAGCGCCCGAGGAGCACTAGACTCGCGTGAGCAAAGCGAACCTGTAACCACCAAAGACACTTTGCGGTAAGTACGGCTTACCATCCGCAATAAGCTTGACTTGGCGGAGCTCCTCTCAGTGGCCTCACGCCTCCGTCCACGCCTCCTAGACCGCTGACTTAAACGAGGTCAGTTTGGTGACTTGATCCTTACTTTTTTGCTCAAGGGCCTCACATTTTGTGACGGCATCCTTGAGCTCTTGTTGCACCTCAGCCACTCTGGCTCGTGCCGCTGGCTCATGGTTTTCACTGCCACCAGTTTGGTGGCCGCCTGTTCGGCCGTCGCCCTCTGCTGCACAGTCTCCTGCTAGGCTCTACTCAGCTCGCCCTTGAGGTTCTCGACCTCCGTGGCAACAGCTGCAGTAAAGACAGTAGCATCTCATTTAGATTAACTACGAAAACTTCATTACCAAATGACTGCAGTTAACAAGTTTAAGTTCAAACTTGCCTTGTGCTTTGTCGAACCGCTTATTCAGCAGATTGAGCTCGTGATAGGATCTCTTGAGCTTACGATTTAGCCCGTCCAACTCCTCGGCTCTGGCAGCAGCCACTGACGATGACGCCTGCATATTAAGCATATTAAGTGGCCGAGTACTCGATTTTTGATCCTCTGCCCGATTTCATTTCCAGCCAGAGTCTTGCGGGCTACCACCCACGTTTGCTATCATCTATCTCCCTAAACTATTCGACCCCCGCACGGGTTTTTCAAACTCATTCAGGGCCCATGGGCTACTGTATATGAGGTTGCATGATCATATAAGTAAATTTTCTAATGAAAAATGGCATTACCTGGTTTACCTTGAGGCCTGTTAGAAGGCTGCCGAAGGCCTCCTTCAATCCATTGTTTACGGACTGAACGCTTTGCAAAACCACGCCCATAAGGACATGGTGCTCCTCGGTGACAAAGGAGTTGGATAACGCCTCCTCCATTGCATCTAGCCACCCAGTCGGAACCCGCTCTGTATCAGGTGGGGGTGGCGGAAATACCTCGGCTCCTCCCCCGATGGAGGGTGTAATGGTTGGCTCCTAGTGCCTTAGTGGCTCCGGAACCACCTTCGGGGAAAGCTCGAGTTGGCCGAGCTCCCCCTCTTTGTTCACCAGAGGGGTTTCCCCCTCCTGGTCTTTGGCGGCCGAGGTATGCACCTTGGCCATAACGGTGTCGCCTCCTCCTGTGCTGGGCCCAGGAGGGGTCCTCCTCGATTGGACCTCCTTGGCCTCCTCAACAACTAGGGGGAGCAAGCCGCGTGACCCAGTCCCGCTCTCTGCTAGCGCAGCCGGTGGAGAGTCTCCCTCTGAGACTCGATCTATAGGGAGATCGCGCGGCAGGCTAAAATGTTAAAGGTAGGCACACTGTCAATAGCAAGACTTAGTTCGGCTAAGAAGACAAGAGTATGTCTTAATATATATACCTTTGGGCTTGGAGATTGATCCTGGGGGTCCTCCGAGGAATCTCTTCGGAGGCCTCGGAGTCCTCGGCGGTGGCCAAGCTGTTGTCAGATAGGACCACCTTGGCCCGACATTTTCTTTTTGAGGCGGGAGGGGGTTGATCCTCCTCAGCGTCTTCGGACGCCGCCCTCTTCCTTGTTCGGGAAAATTCACTTTCCTCCCCATCCTCTCCCTGGTCCTTCTTCTCCCCCTCAAGGGTAGAGGGGGAATGGGTGTCCCTTAATCTAGTGGCCAGGGGTCCTTTGGGACGGAGGACTTCTCTGACCTCTTTCTTCTCTTCTTTCTTCTTCTCCTTCTTCTCTGCGCCTTGTACGGCTCCATGGCCAACATGGTGTTCAGATGGGCCATCCTGGGGCCCTCGGGCAGCAGAGCCGGGCTATCGTGTGACACCCTGGATTTTGCCACTTTTTCTTTTCTGGAGTTTATTGCATATTTGGTTTGAATTTGAGTTTTTGAATTAACTCATTTGGACTTATCACTTGGGAATTCTTTTGGCTTTCCCCCAAGTGACCCCTAGCACTCTAAAAAACATCTCTTGACATCTTCCCTCTCGATATCTTGGGCCCCTTCCCCCATGCTGCCAGGGGCTTTGAATTCTTGTACGTAGCAATCGACAAGTTTAAAAAGTGGCCTGAGGTGGAGCCAGTGAGGAAGGTGACCGCACAATCAGCTGTCAAGTTCTTGAAAGGATTGGTGTGCTGCTTTGGAGTACCCGACAGAGTGATTACCGATAACGACACCCAGTTCACGAGCCGCACCTTTATGCAGTACATCCAAAGCCTTGGAAGCAAGGTCTCCTTAGCCTCCATTGCTCATCCGCGAAGCAATGGGCAAGCTGAGAGGATGAATGCTGAAGTGCTGTGCGGGTTCAAGACGAGAACTTTTGATAATTTGCAAAAATGCGGCAAGCGCTGGATTGAGGAACTGCCAGTGGTTCTTTGGTCCCTCCGGACAACACCAAATCGAGCTACCGGCCAGACTCCCTTCTCCCTAGTGTATGGGGCAGAAGCAGTGCTCCCCACGGAACTCATATACGGGTCACCTCGAGTACTTGCCTACGATGAAGTAGAGAAAGAACAGCTACGGCATGACGATGCCATGTTCCTCGAGGAAGATCGTCTTCGGGCTGCTGTGCATGCCGCACGGTACCAGCAAGCCCTGCACCGCTATCATAGCTGCAGGGTTCATGCCCGGAGCCTTGAGGAAGGCGACCTTGTCCATAAGCGCGTTTAGTCCGCCAAGGGTACCAACAAGTTGACACCAATGTGGGAAGGCCCTTACCGGGTAGCACAAGTCACCAGACCTGGCATAGTCCGTCTGGAGACCGAAGATGGCATCAAAATGCAAAACTCATGGAATATTGAGCATCTTCATAAATTCTACCCGTAAGGCGCGGCTGCCGGGCTCAACCCCTGGGAACCACCTTTTGTACAAGCCTTGCCACTGAGCATGTAACACTTTGTACAAAGCCAGGCACAGACCCTGTGCAAAGATAATAAAATGAAGCGATGGCACCTAAGATTTGCATGCATGTTTAATTAAGTATTCATTTTGATTACAGTGGCCTTAGCACGAGCTAATTGATCCTTCACAAAAAGGTTATATGCAGCTGGTTTCTACCTTGCACTTCCTTTTTTTGATCAACAGTAGGGAACCCACCATGGGTGAACTTCCCGAAGGGAAGAACGGGAACAAGCCAGCACTTTGATCCTCGGCAGCCCCGTGCTATCGGGAATAATAAGAAGGACATCCAACACAGATAAGTTTACCTTGCCATCCATGTTATGTTCCGAGTATGAAAGACTTATGCGATTGGAAAACCTTGCCACTTCCATCATCTGTGCTCCCATTTTTGCCGAGATGGTTGTAGTGACATTTGAGGGGAATTGGCGAGGGGGGGGGGAGCCGTCCCTCATCCTCGCTCCTAGCCCGGCGACAGGGTCCGGTAGAAGCTGTGGTGAGGGGGCTGGCAGGATGTCTTGCCGGGATAACTTTTGCTTACTTAAGAGTACTAAGGGACTTTTTCCTTAGCGTGTTGAAAGACACGTGCACGAGCGCCCGGCAAACATCTTTTCCATTTGTATAGAATAAGTGTAGATCATACAAAGTACAAACATGGATGGAAGATTACATAATTTAAGCTAAAGTTTGGCAGATGCCTACATCTTTTAATTTTAAAAAAGATAAGTGCCCCATAATGCCTTTCTTGTCCCTCTCCTCCTAGGAGTTGCATCAAGGCGGAAAGAGGGCAAAAGGAGCACCTAGGCAGAAGCCCAACCCGACCCTGTCAGGGCCCGCGGGATGCAGCCTGACAAGCGGAGCGTAACACAGAGATCGTGAAGCTTAGGGAGCAAATGACCAAGGCCCAGGAGGATATCAATGCTGAAAACGCTCGGATGGCAACAATACAGTCTCAGATTAATGCTGAATCGGAGCGCCTAAAAGAAGAGGCTTGGCGTATATGTCTGGATCAAAATGCCTCCAATGCAGCCCTTTGGAGGAGGCACCAAACCCATTTGCTCTTGAATTATGAACCCATGAATCTGTTCAACACACCAGGGGCAGGACCGAGTACTCCACCGGTTATACCACCAACCACGGAGGCACCAAGGAATAGGGCGGCAGCTCAGCCTCATCAGCCAGAGCGAGCCTGTAGGGGCCAGACCCCACCTCAGCATTTCGCAACACCGCCGGGTCACTTTTCTAACCAGGTGGATAACATGGTGGCAGCGGTGTCGGGGGGATGGACCCCGGGTAGGCAACGGAACCCGGACACTTTTCAAAAAACCTCGGGGCTAGCAACACCCCTCAATCCGGCTTGTCCTTGGCCGGGTTCCGCAACCCAGCCAAGTCCCGCAACCCGGCCAAACTCGCTGGCGCATGCCGGTTGGTCCCAGCAAGTCAAGATTTCTCCAACAAGTAAGCACGACCATAGTGCGCCTCTCAACCCGGCCGCGGGTCAGCTCCCGTCCCGTCCGGGGCGTACGATTTAACAAGCCCCCATGAAGGTATGAGCGTGGCTACAGTGGCTCACCAACCCCGCTGACCAGCGTGAGCGTGGCTATAGTGGCCCACCTACCCCGCTGACCAAGGCCAGCATGGCTACAGTGCATCCCCCGTCCCGCTGACGCAAGCCGACGGCGACCAAGCGATGCGCCACTATAGCCGAACCGGCCCAACCACTCCGTGACACAGGACAAGATGGAGAATAGTGCCCTCTGGCGCGCAGGGCCCGTGTCCGGATAACCCGGCGTACCCTGGTACCAGGCCGGCCCCAGCGCCGGCTTTCCAGACGCTGACATCTCGGCCCCATGGCCATGTAACTTTACCTTCGTAACCCTGGGGGGTTGACCTATAAAACCCCTCAGGAGGCCTCCACGCAAAGGGTCGGCCATCAGTAGAATACACACAGATAACAGGAGAAGGAACAACCTATGCTTGGGCCTGTCTTCCTCCCTCCCCGAAACAGCTCCAGGAGCAAGCTTGTATCCTCCACATATAAACCACACTCGGTAGGACTAGGGGTATTATCTCTCCGGAGAGCCCCGAACCTGGGTATGTCTTGCATCCCTCGCTCGCTCATGCCGACCTCGCCTCTAGAGCCCACCAGTGCCCTTGAGCCTGTCCCTCTCTTTAGCCATCCTTTGGCATCTGCCGTGCGCCCATCACGACAAGCGGCTACCCGGATCAACGTGCTCCCTATTACTGGTGAGTCGCCCATTGCAGTGGAAGCACAGAATGCTATTGAGCTTCTTCAAAGGGCGATTGCAAAGCAGGAGAAGTATTCATACAGTTGTGATCGTGTGCACTCAACTCCCCTCCCAAGCCATAGTTACAGTCGGCATGTTGAGTCGCCCGCGGTTTCCAGCAGTGAGCGACACCGTAACCCGCCCAAGGTTAACCCGCCACTTACTCCAAGGACAGATGCTCAAGCAATTGTGGATGATGCAAGAGCCCGTCAAGGGGCAGAAGCAGCAAACCAGGGGGCTTATCAGCAGCCCCCGATTATTCCTTCAACCTTGATAGGTGCAGGGTCAAGTGCTAGAACCATTGGAGTCCCGTGCTTAGTGCTGTCTTGACGAAACGAGCGCTTACCCAAGGATTTTAAAGGCCCTCGCAAGGTGCCCAATTACAAGGCGGATCTCCCTCCGGAGGCTTGGATTGAAAGTTACGAGCTAGCCATGGAGATGTTGGACGTTAGTGATGTAGCCTGTGCCAAATATTTCACTTTGATGTTGGAAGGGCCGGCTCGTACATGGTTAAAGAACCTGCCCCCCAATTCTATCAATACCTAGGCTGAGTTGAAGGACAACTTTATCAAAACCTTTCAAGGAACTTGTAAGCAGCCAATGACAATTGTTGGTTTGGAGCACTGTGTGCAGCGAGAAGATGAGTCAGCTCATCATTGGGCTCGTCGGGTTGCGACCATCATTCATTCTTCAGAAAGTATTGGGGCGGCTCAGGCTGTGCTGCTCTTGGAGAAAAACTGTCACTTTGACCCCCTTAAGCAGAAGCTAGGATGGCTTATGTGCAAGTGTACAGACATGGGCAAGCTTATGGATGTACTTACCAGGTATGGCGACTCGGATACTACAAAAGATCCAGGTTCTGACGATGATAAATCTGGTAAGGGCAGGAAAAAACGGCGGTGGCAAGGGCCAGCAACAACATGGCTCGGCTCAGCATGGTAATCAGAATAACCAAGGCAATGGGGGGAAGTGTAAGTACTCCGATGGTGGGTCAGACTTTGTGGCTAACACCAACGGTGGGTTTAAGAATCAACGTCGTAATGGTAATGGCAAGATGCCTTTCAGTGGAGGAAAGCCTATCAATCTTGATGCAATGCTCAATGACCCTTGTTCAAAACACAGTTATCCTAACAAGCCGTCTACTCATGCCTGGAAGGATTGTTATATCATGCAGGAGTTTAGGAACCAGAATCTTCAGCAGCAGCATGGTAATAATAATGGGCCTCCTGGCGGGTGGTTTTCAGGGTTCTGGCTTCGGTGGTGGCGTCTCTAATTCTGGCTATCAGGGTCAAGGTAACCATGGTGGTCATAGTCAACAGTCTGGTCAGGGTAATCAGCAGCAAAATAATCAGGTAGGATATCAGAGTGATCCGAAGCAGCTTAATGGTGGCCAGTATCATGTCTTCACTATGAACACGTGCAAGCGTGACTGGAATGTCCATAAGCGAGCAGTCAACACGATTGAGCCGGTAGTTAGTCAGTATTTAAGGTGGTCGGAAGAGATGATAACATGGAGTCGGTGGATCACCCGCCCCAGGTTGATGATCCGGGTCATCTAGCCCAGGTGGTAGCCCCTCAAGTGGGAGCTTATAAATTTACAAAGGTACTTATGGATGGTGGCAGCATCATCAACATATTGTACTACGATACTTTTTGTCGGACGAGTCTGACCGACAAAGACCTCAAGCTGTCCTCCATAGTGTTTCATGGAGTGGTGCCTGGCAAGTCGGCTTATCCTGTTGGAAAGATATCACTGGAAGTGGCCTTCGGTGATGAGTACAATTATAGAGCAGAGACACTGTGGTTTGAGGTGGTCAAGATCAAGAGTCCATATCACGCCTTATTTGGATGGCCGGCTTATGCCAAATTCATGGCTCGCCCTTGTTATGTATATTTGCAGCTCAAGATGCCAGGGCCAGAGGGGACAATCACAGTTCATGGGAATCACAAACTCGCCTTGGAGTGCGAGGAAAGAGATGCGACTTATGCAGAGTCGGCTTGTGCTATGGAGAAACTTAAGTATGATAAAGATAATGTTGACCCGGCTGATATGACCCCTCTGAAAAAGCCCACCACAGAGACAGACCTGCCACTTAAGTTTAAGTCAGCGAAGGATACACAGCAAGTTGACTTTGTCCCTGGTGATTCTTGTCAACAGTTCACGATTGGGACAGGGATGGATCCAAAATAGGAAAGCGTGCTCATCAAATTCATCCGTGAGAATCGGGACATCTTTGCATGGAAACCTTCTGACATGCCAGGTGTACCGAGAGATTCGTTGAGCACCACCTTAATGTTGATCCTAAGATGAAACCTGTTCGCCAGTTCCTCCGTCGTTTTAATGAGGAGAGACGTAAGGCTATTGGAGAAGAAGTGGCCCGGCTCCTAGCTGCTGGGTTCATAATTGAGGTGTTCCACCCCGAGTGGTTGGCTGATCCTGTGCTAGTGCTCAAGAAAAATGGCACCTGGTGTATGTGTGTGGATTACACAAATCTCAACAAGGCTTATCCAACTGATCCTTTTGCTCTCCCCCGCATTGACCAGATTGTGGATGCCACGGAAGGTTGTGAGAGTTTGTGTTTTCTGGATGCTTATTCTGGTTATCATCAGATCAAGATGGCCGTGGAAGATCAGGAAAAAACAGCCTTCATCACCCCTTTTGGGGCTTTCTGTTATGTATCTATGCCTTTTGGGATCAAGAGTGCTCAGGCGACTTACCAGCGTTGTGTTCAGAATTGCTTTCATAAGCAGATTGGACGTAACGTTCATGCTTATGTGGATGACATTGTGGTTAAGTCAAGGAAGAAAGAAACCTTGCTTGATGATCTGAAGGAGACCTTTGACAATCTCAAGGTGTACAAGATGATTCTTAACCCGGTGAAGTGTGTTTTTGGCATGCCAGCAGGCAAATTGCTAGGTTTTCTGGTCTCAGAATGGGGCATCGAAGCTAACCCGGAGAAGATTGAGGTTATTACCTCTCTTTCTAAGCCGGCATGTATCAATGACGTTCAGCACCTGGCGGGTCATATTGCAGCCCTGAACCGGTTTATAAGCCACCTTGGAGAGAAGGCGATACCCCTGTATGAGATGATGAAGAAGACTGATCACTTCATTTGGAGCGATGTTGCTAATGAGGCATTTGAGGCGCTTAAGAAATAGTTGGCTGAGCCGCCCATCTTGGCTGCCCCCATAAACAAAGAGCCTTTGCTCCTGTACGTGGTGGCTAATAATAAAGCTGTTAATGTGGCAGTTGTCGTGGAGCGCAAGGAGGCGGGTAAAGAGTATCCAGTCCAACAGCCGACTTATTATGTCAGTGAAGTCCTCATGGAGTCCAAGCAAAGATACCCACATTGGCAGAACCTGGTGTTTGGAGTGTTCATGGCCAGCCGCAAACTTAAGTATTATTTCCTTGGACATCCAATCACGGGGGTCAGTTCTTCTCCACTTGGTGACATAATTCAAAACAGAGAGGCTACCGGCCGGGTTGCTAAGTGGGCAATTGAGCTTGGGCCGCATCATCCGAAGTATGGGCCCAGAACAGCCATCAAGTCTCAAGCTTTGGTGGATTTTATAAATGATTGGACAGAGCTGCAAACACCTGAGGAGAAGCCTGACAATACATATTGGATGATACACGTTGATGGGTCCAGGCAATTGGAAGGCTCGGGGACTAGAGTTATTTTAGAATCTCCACGAGGTGATAAGTTTTGTTATGTTTTAAGGCTCATGTTCCCTTGTACTAACAATGCAGCTGAGTATGAAGCTTTACTCCATGGGCTTCGTATGGCTAAGGAGATGAACCTAAGCCTGGTTAGATGTCTGGGCGACTCAGACTTGGTGGCACAGCAAGTTTCAGGAAAGTGGGATTCTAAAGACCCGCTCATGGCGGCTTATCGTCAAGCAGTGGATAATATTGCTGGTCACTTTAAAGGTTATCAGGTGGATCACATAGACCGGCAGAAAAATGAGGCAGCTGATGCACTGTCCCGGCTTGGGTCTCAGCGTAAGCCGGTGCCCCCCAATGTGTTGCACAATCCTTTGGTTAAGTTGCCTTCGGAGGAAGATCTTGCTATACCTGACCCAGAAGGACAGTTGGTGGCAGCTCTTCGTGCTATCCCTGACTGGACGATGCCTTATCTGGCTTACCTGACTCGAGGTGAGTTACCTGAGGATGAAAATTTGGCGTGACAGATCACAAGGCGGTCTAAGTCTATGACTATTATCAATGGCGAGTTACACTGATGTAGCATGACTGGTGTGTTCCAACGTTGCGTTGCTCCTGAAGAAGGTGGTGAAATCCTATAGGAAATTCATGCAGGTGATTGTGGTCATCATGCTAGGTCACGATCTTTGGTGGCTAAGGCTTTTCGTCACGGGTTTTTCTGGTTGACGGCTCGTGCTGATGCAGAGGACATTGTTAGCATGTGTGATGGGTGATAACCCACAAGTATAGGGGATCGCAACAGTTTTCGAGGGTAGAGTATTCAACCCAAATTTATTGATTCAACACAAGGGGAGCCAAAGAATATTCATGAGTATTAGCAGTTGAGTTGTCAATTCAACCACACCTGAAAGACTTAATATCAGCAGCAAAGTATTTAGTAGCAAAGTAGTATGGAAGTAACGGTAACAGTGGCAAAAGTAACAGTAGTAGTTTTGTAGTGATTGTAACAACAGTAGAAACGAAAGTAACTTAGCAAAGATAAATATGTGAAAAGCTCGTAGGCATTGGATCGGCAATGATAATTGTGTTGGATGATATTCATCATGTAGCAGTTATAACTTAGGGTGACACAGAACTAGCTCCAATTCATCAACATAATGTAGGCATGTATTCCATATATAGTCATACATGCTTATGGAAAAGAACTTGCATGACATCTTTTGTTCTACCCGCCCGTGCCAGCAGGGTCCTAATGGAAACTAAGGGATTTTAAGGCCTCCTTTTAATAGAGAACCGGACCAAAGCATTAGCACTTAGTGAATACATGAACTCCTCAAACTACGGTAATCACAAGAAAGAATCCCAATTATTGTCACCTTGGGGTATGCGGCTCATAACTCGTAATAGGTGTCTACAACTTGCAAGACAGGATCAAGAACTCACATATATTCATGAAAACATAATAGGTTCACATCTGAAATCATGGCACTCGGGCCCTAGTGACAAGCATTAAGCATAGCAAAGTCATAGCAACATCAATCTCAGAACATAGTGGATACTAGGGATCAAACCCCACTGGTACAGCGAGGTGCTATACAAACGGTTTTTAACCCCTTTCCACGATGGTGTTCTGAACCGCTGCCAAGTGAGTGACTGCGGTAGGGGGGGTCCTTCCCACATGACCTAGAAACCGTCGGGGATAGGCCCTCCTGGTACATACGCTCTGCAAAATGAGGTCGTGTGCGATGGGCGAGTGATCAAATACGGTTATACATACAGTTGTGCTAAAAAATTACAATTATACAGGCTAAATCATTTCCGGTTGTAAGTACATCCCACATAGTCAGTCCCTGCTAAACGTTTCCATTCGTATGTACATTCCACATAGTCAATCCAAGGAATACGTTTCCGTTAGTATGTACATCCCACACAGTTAATCCAAGAAGTACGTTTCCGTTCGTATATACATCCCACACAGTCACTCCAAGGAAAATGTTTCCATTCACAGGTACATCACACGCAATTTTCCCCATTAAATCATTTGTGATAGCGTCGCCATTGCACACGATATTAACAATTTTATCGTTTGCATTATTGAATGCATCACACACGGTGCGTAGAAGAAACTATGTGGCAAAGGTTGTCCATCACACACACTTTTTATGTGGTAAACATTTGCGCAATGTGGCCTAACACAAACAGTTTTCAAGAGGATGTCGTGTGTGATTGTTCATTGATCCAACATGGTTTATTCCTAGAAACTATGTGCGTTGCCTGAGGTCATCGCCCACAGTGTTTTTTCAATAACCTTTTGCAATAGAAAAATAGCAGGCTAATTGGCCATTAGCGGGCTAATTGCCCTATTATTAATAATCCATTTATTAATCTAACTGACATTTCATATTAAGCAAACAATAAATTTCATTTTCATATTAAGGAAGCAGGATTTCATAATTGAAATACGTCAGAGTACAACATCATATAGCTTTGGCACTCAGCTACCCCATTACACAACTGCACCAGCACCAAGTTTCACATGCAACATCTATAACCATTCAAAATAAGCATCATAGACGGTACATAGACAGATGGATCTCATCTGGAAAACTACTGAAGCGGACAGGGCGTAATGCAAACGACCAAATATATCAATAAATACTGGACAGGTTCTCACTACAAAAGGGGTTCGAGAAAACAAATCATGGGTTTCCTCACTTGTCACAGATTGGCTCCTCCTCGTGGTCGACGTCGATGAGGTCTGACTTGCCAGCTGAGGATCCTAAGCCAGCGTCGCAGAACGTGTCCTTCAGAAATGACAAAAGGGGCTCCATGGCGATGAAGGATGGCAAATTGTTCATAACAAGCCGCAGGAGATCAGCGGCAGGACCATCGATGAGATCGACGGCTGTCGAACCCGAAGGGTTGGGGGTGGGCAACTTAACCTGTGACATAACCCGCGTCAAGCCGTCGGTGTCGACGACCTTGATGTTGTAGCCGGTGACCGCGACATGCCAGAATACTCTAGCCCGCTGATTGAAAGGTTCAATCCAGGTCCAGTCATCATCGTCAGCTTCCTCGGCGGCCACCTCGCCGATGTCGGCCGAAGAGGCCGCTGTAAAGCTCTTTTGGGCCATTCGCTTGTCGTGCTCCCCGGGAAGCATAGCCGGGCTTAAGCTGCGACGCTCTAGAGTGGGGGAGGGGGTGGGGATGGGGATCTCTGGGAAAGGGGGCGTTTCGCAGGCATCATCTAAGAAACTCAGGGCGGCGAGGGTATGTATATTGGTGGGTAAACTACACGGGCAGACCGGCAGAGGTTGACGACGAAGGCAGCGCGACGGCGGCGGCGACCTAGCTAGGTTTGGAGCGAGGGAGGGGTGGTGTGTATGTGTGTGAGCGGGGGATTTGGGGTGAGCGAAGGATTTGGGGTGTGTGTGTGTGGAGGGGTCCAAGGTGGTGTTTGAGGAAATGCTGTGGGTACTGAAAATTTTACTAGGCGGGAGTAAAATGGCAGGGCTACCAAAAATTTGGATCAAGGGATTGAAGCAGAGCGGGGCAGGAGTAACGACCATCACACACGGTTAAAACATAATAATCGTGTGCTATCAAACAGAAAAACACTCCAGCCGAGCAGATATTTTTGAGATTGCGAGGGATGCAAGCGGGAGTAAAATGCCGGGGCTACTGAAAATTTGGATCTACTGATTGAAGCAGGGCGGAGTAACAGACATCGCACACGGTCCAGACATACTAATCGTGTGCTATCAAACAGAAAAACCATCTACGCGGGTAGATATTTTCGAGATTGCGAGGGAGTAGATATTTTCTAGAGGGGGAGGGAAGCCTCGTGGAGCCCAATCTACTGTGACCATGTGGGTGACAGGGGCAGGGGATCGGCACACGGGTAGTCCTAGGGAACCGTGTCTGTTTTGTACCCGATCGCAGACGGTTCCTGCGTCCGACTCGTCTGCTGTTTATAAATTTGGCCAAAAAAATGCTGGAAAGGGTCAGAACACGAACACACTTGCATGTGGACCAAATATATGTATGAAAAGGGTGGTTTGATGTTCAAATACCCAATGCACAACTTTGATGTGGCACTTGTTGCACAAAGCGCACATTATTATTTCTAGCTCCCCCACCCCCCCACAAACACACACACACACTTCGTGTTGCCGGGAGGGGAATCCTAGCTATGAACGAATGCCCCCAAATAGCTAGGTCTGACATCTCACCCTACCGTAACACAAAACCGAAAGGAGTACATCATGGTCAACCCCCCTCCCCCCTTTGCTTCCAATCAAATGTGGACCATGTGCGGGCCCACAGATGTGTTCTTCTGGTGTTAGATGGGTGAGACCACATTCGAACCACACATGCGGGTGGCCCGATGTGTGTGTGTGTGTGTGAAAACGATGTGGTATGATATTTAAATAACCAAATCACAAATTTGATGTGGCACATGTGCAACGCAAATTAACCGGACATCCCCGACCCCATGGAGGTTCATCTAGTACGAAGTAGTACTGCCCCCCCCCCCCACACACACACACTTTGAGTCGGTGGGAGAGGGCATCTCACCAAGGCGTATTGTAAGACTGACCAAGAAGAATCACCACCTTGGTTGTATAAGCTCTCTTGTTTGTTGGGTCAAAGTCATGCATTGACGTTCCACACGCGGCCCCACAAAATAGGCTAGCTTGTTGCCGATAACCACGCGAGGGAGTGCCTGAAGACAACCATTGCGTGCATGTGGCCCAAACATAAAGTGTTATGTGGTGTTTGAATATACCCAATGCACAACTTTGATGTGGCAGCGTGCTTTTGGAACCGGAAAGTCCCCACACGGAGTGAGGGTTCATGACGCGTGTATACTATATATATAGGGATTCATGTGTATGCGAGACCTCGAACTTAGGTCTCGAATCTCACCGTGATCGATGTACGACTATACGGTAACGCGAACCAAGAGAATTAGAATCCACCCTGGTAACCTCTCTCGCATTGTTGGTCGAAGTGATGGACGTCCACGCGGGCCCACAAATATATAGGCCGTCGATGATAACCAAGCAAGGGAGAGTGTCCAAAGACAACCACTGCATGTATGCGCCCCAAACATATGTATGGACATGCGTGATGCATGCATATATGTTTGGATACCAAAAGCACAACAGTTTGATGTGGCGCATGCATGCGTCGAAAATCGTACAGTCCCCACAAAGATCTGGTTCATGACGCGTCGCGTGCTCGCCCCCCCCCCCCCCCCCCCCCACTTCGACCCGGTGGGAGGGATTCATGCGTACACATGCGCGCGAAGTATAGTTGCATGTACCGAACCGTATAAGACGAACCAAAATTTAATCCCCTCCTAATTATAAGTCAAATTAACCTCTATCGCTGTCAGCCGAAGTGATTGAGCAAGCGGGCACACAGAGATGGACGAAGCATCTCGCCGATAACCCCGTGAGTGAGTGCTAGAGGACAACCGCCATCACTTGCCTGTGGGCCAAACACATGTATGGAGATGTGTGGTTGTGATGTTTGAATACCTAATATATATGCAGAACTTTGATGTGGCACCTGCCTCGGAAACCTTTAAGTCCCCCACATGAACCGAGGTTCATGACACGTAGTATATATATGTTGCCCCCCCTCCCCTCTTCGATGCGTAATATATACTCCTACGTACCGTAACACAACCCAAAAATAATCCTCCTTGTTCATCAAATTACCTTTCTCGTTGTGTCATATATTAGATGGACGACGACCTCGCGGGCCCATGGAGGGAAGAGTCGCAGGCGAATGAGTGACAACCATCGTATGCACGTGGCCCATTGTGTTGGTGATGTTTTTAATACCCAATATGCACAACTTCTTTGCGGCACCTTCCTCGGAAAACGAAAAGTCCCCACACGGAGCGATATCGATTCATGACGTGTGTGTAGTATGTGCTGCCCCGGCCCCCTCCTCCCCTCTTTGATGCGTACTATATACTCCTACCGCAACACAACCCAAAAAGAAACCTCCTTGCTGGGTCAAAGTGTTGGAGGACAACCTCGCGGGCCCATGGATGGAAGCATCGCACGCGAGTGAGTGTCCTATATGACGCGTAGTATTGCCCCCGGCCACCCTCTTCAACGCATACTATATATACTCCTACCGTATGTATAACAAAAACCAAAAAATGACCATCCTTTTTGGTCAAATTAACCTCTCTCATCACATGTCATAGTGATGGACGGCGACCTCGCGGGCCCACACAAGTGAATGTCCTAGGACCACTGCATGCATGTGGCCCAAAGATGCATATGTCAAACTTTTTCTGCAGCGAACATGCGACCAAAGGAGTTTAGTGTTGAAAATTGAAAAAAAATAGATAGCATTTGTCCGTTTTTTATACATTCATTGATTTCCCAGGGATTTAAATGTGCAAAATCAAATTTGATCTACATGAGACCCGTGATAGTGCACGAAAATGGATTGCAAAATCATATGTGTACGTGTCCCTGGGTGCATGTTTAGTCCCCATGCAAGAAATTTCTAACATCGAGAATCTTGATTTTAAAATCCAATAAATGCAAAACTAAGTTGAAATTCATGAAATTTATCGTGGTGTCATATGGACACCAATAGACTGTGATATTTTTTTTCAAATTTGAGACAAGTTTTGATATAATCTTCTTACATACAGGAAATTATACATAATTATCAACCAATATCGCAAACAAACTGTTTCATTTGAACTGTGTGCGTTAGACCAACAATGTAAGTGTCGTGCTTCGGTTAAGCAATAAAGCAGCAGAATTCATCATCAAAAAGAAAAAAAATCAATATAATACGTGCTGCGCACGCGTCCCGTGTGCCGTATGAGCATGCGTGAGTTGACGAGACGCATGCTAGCAGGCAGACCGGGAGGCCGAGGCATGCGCGTGTTCGTTACGCACTCACCATGGGTGTAAGTGCATCTAGTGCCACCCCTAGTTGGTTTTGGAGTATTGATGACAAATGTGGTTGAGGGACTTATGTGTTTGTGAGAATTACAAGATAACACAAGTAGAAGTCCCTCATTGATTCGGTTTTCCTACCAGAGATGACCCCTAAAATTGTATGAAGACATTGAAGACAATGGTGGTTCATGAAGACATTCACGTTGAAGATAATGACGTGTGAAGACATTCACTTGAAGACTATGGAGTACGAAGACATAGTTTCTTTCGTAGTTTCCTTTTCTTCTTTATTGAGTCATAGGAACCACCGAACTATTAAGTGGGGTCCAAGTAAACAAAGTAAGAAGACTGACGTGACGCTAAACTCAAATCCTATGTCTTCGAGTGAAGACTATGAGAGCAAATCTTATCCAGAGTTGGATGAGTCAGCTTTGCTTGTAGCCCAAGCCAAGCTGCCGCGTGTGTTTGAAAATCCGACCGTTGTACATGTGTCAGTTCCTTAGTGACGCAGGGTCATTTCGGACATATTATGTCGGGTTGCCTCCTGGCTATAAATAGCCCACCCCCTACACCATAAATTGGTGGCTTCTCAGAGTTAGTGCATTAATTTTGTCGTTTGAGAGCAACCCACCTCCGAAGCCTTTGAGAGAGAGATCCTTGCGAGGACAAAGCCCAAAACACCCAGAGCCAAAGAGTGTTAGGCATCACTGAAGTCTTTCTATCCGCATGACCTGAAGACTTGTTACACTTGAGGATTGTGTATCCTCCAGCCAGTTAGGCGTCACATTCTAAGGATCCAAGAGTCATTGTGGATCGCCAGTGAACGGAGTCTGTGAATGTTTGGAAGTCTACCTTGAAGACTTACCTGAGTGATTGGGCGAGGACTGGGTGTCCTTAGCTCAAGGGGAATATGGTGAAGACGTGGTCTTTTGAGTTCAATCTCAGCCTCCCTAACCAGACGTACAGTTGTCACAGCAACTGGAACTGGTCTACCAAATCCTTGTCTTCACCAAGCTACTGGTTCTATCCCCCACCTCCTTTACATTTCAGTTTGTCTTCATGAAGTCATTGCTTGCTTGCCTAATCTGTTTGACTTCACTGTGCGAAGACTATTACCTGTTTGGCTTCACTCTATCTCCCATTCCGATCTGTTCTACCTAGCTGCTATTAGTCTTCATGCTTTCATTATATTGCTTACTTGATTATGGCCTGTCTAGTGTAGTCTATCTTCCGCTGCATATCATATAGGTTCAATTTGATTGTTTGTCTTCAAAGACCTCGTGTTTTGAAGACTTTCATAAAAATCGCCTATTCACCCCCCTCTAGTCAATAACTCGCACTTTCAATTGGTATCAGAGCATGGTGCTCCCTTGTTCTGTGTGATTCTGTTTAACCACCTGGAGTTTTAGCTATGTCGACTGCAGGAATAATCAAGGTCTCCACTGCGTGCCCCGTATTCGATTGCACTGATTACCCCTACTGGAAGAATAAGATGCGCATGCATCTTGAAGCAATTGACATCGACCTCTGGTATGTCGTCAAGACAGGTGTTCCCAAGGTCGGTAAAGGTGTCACCGCTGCTGATGTCAAGAGGTTCGCACAACTGGATTCAACCGCCAAGAACATCATCTGTGGTCATCTGACCAAAGGACAGTATGGCCGTGTAAGTGCTCTGGAAACTGCGAAGCTAGTATGGGACTGGCTGTCCAAAGTCAATGAAGGTGTCTCAACTTAGGGAGACTCAAGGATTGATGTTCTTCTCAATCTCTTCAACCGCTTCAAGAGAAATGACAATGAGAATGTCCAGCTCACGTTCGACCGCCTCACTGATATCACCAATGAGCTTCGCGCACTCGGTGCCATTGAGATTACCAAACATGAAATTGTGAAGAAGCTACTGAGATCACTTGATAGCTCATTTGACACCTTGGCCCTGATGATTCAAGAATGCCCTGACTTCAGAGATCTCGATCCTTCTGACATACTTGAGTGGCTCAACACACATGAGTTCCAGCTATCTGAGAAGAGAGATATCTATGGCCCCAACTATGGCTAATCCTGTGCTTTGAAGGCAAAAGCTGTTTCCTCATCTGAAGAAGAATCTGACTACAGTTCTGGTGATCGTGAAGACATTGGCAGAGAGCTAGCAATGCTTGTGAAGAAGTTCCAAAAGTTCTCCAAGAAGAATTGCTTCGGAAAGTCTTCAAGATCCAGTTCCAAGAATGATGAGGCTTCCTCTCGTGACCACAAGAAGAGAACATACCACAAATGCAAGAAGCCAGGCCACTACATATCGGAATGTCCTCAATGGGACAAGGAAGCCAAGAAAAAGAAGAAGAGCAAGGAATATGATTTTGACGACAAGAAGAAGAAGAAATCCTCAAAGTCTTCTTCGAAGTCTTCATCACACAAGAAGAGCTCATCTGGCAAGGCTCGTGCATTCATTGGCAAGGAGATGGATTCAGAGGAGGAGTCTGCTTCTGAGGATGCAGAGGTGGAGTCTGAGGAGGAGTCTGATTCAGGCGTGGCAAGCCTGGCTCTAGCTTCGGCACTCGTCGCCAAGTCCATCTTCAACACTGAAGATATTGGTCACACCGCCGACGCTGAAGCCGATGATGAGGACGACTCTGCTCCAACATACTGCTTTATGGCATGAGGTGCCAAGGTAAACTCTCGCGATGCTTACTTTCAAACCTCCAGTGAAGATAACTCTGAATGTGAATCCAAACCCAGCTATAAGACTCTTGCTAAAATTGCAACTGAACAACAAACTGCTATGGAACATATTCAAAAATTGTTACACAAAAGTGATGACCTGCTGGACGAGGAAATGAATCGAACTCAGTAATTAATCGAAGACATAAAAAATCTTCGTGTTAAGTATGAGGAACTTGAAAGTCGTCATGAAACCCTCTCAGCCACTCATGAGAAGCTTTCCTACGATTATCTTCAAAGGAAGCAAGATCTAGAGAAACTGAGAGCGTCTCATGAAGATCTTCAAAAAGAGAACGATTCACTACTCGCTCAACAGATCAGTTCTACTCAGGAAGATTTTGTGCCACCATGTTTGAAATGCCTTGAGCGTGACAATGCTGTCTCTATTGCTGAATATTCTACTGCCTCTGATCTTGCAATATCTTCAACTGCTGATGTGGTAACTAACCCCTCTTCTAAGGATACCACTACTATTGCTGATGAAAATGCTAGGTTGGAGACATTGCTTGAAACCGGCATGTACAAAAGCCTCAAAGGGCATCAGACACTATGTGATTTCCTCAAGAAACAGATTCTGAACCGAAACCCTAGGAAAGAGGGTGTTGGTTTCGAGAGGAAAATGAATGTTGATGGTTCTTACTGGAAGCCTGAGCAGTACCCCAAAACCACATGGGTTGCTGCAAAGGATCCTTCAGTGGACCCATCCACCTTATCTGGCTTCACTTGTGCTAACCCCATTATCATTGATGAATCCTTTGACGCCAATTATAAGCTGTTTAAGAATCAGAATGGTGAAGTGTTTGCCAGGTTTATTGGTACTAACTACAGGAATGGGCCACCTTTGAAGAAGATCTGGGTGCCTAAAAGTTGTCTTGAGAAACTTCCTGTGAATGTCATCATGACACCACCAGGGAAGAAGACAAACCCCAGACCAAAGGCGTCATATGGCCCAAAGGCTTCATACAGACAAAGGACCTCACAAGGTCACCCTAACGCCAATGTTTTGCAGGGAAATTATCATCAGACTCATGAATATGAGCGTGTTTCGTCTAACCGCTATGTTCACAAATCAAACAACTTTTCTGCATATTCATTTGAGTACTATTCACCTCCTGCAAAACTATTTGCTAGGGCTCCAAAGCCAAAGTTCTCAGATGCTGCACTTAGACTCATTGCTTCTAAGCCACCCCTTAAGATGTGGGTGGTTAAGAAGAATTAACTTCTCTTGCAGGGAAAGGTCTCCAGCCGGAAATTACAGTCTTCTGAAGACAATGCTGGGGACCTAAAACATCTTCTGGGATGCAAGTTAAAATGCCAAAATGGTCTTACCATTTATTTCGACCCAGGGTTTCTTGTCATGCATCCTATCTTACCAAACAAGAATCTTAACTTCGATAATATGTTTGTTCGTTATATGTTTGTGCTTCACAATACTCTTGGTGAAGCCTATCCCGCTAACTGCACTGTAGGGTACAACTCCAGAAGTTACTGAGTGGACAATGGACAGTGGATGCACTAACCACATGACTGGTGATCGAAGTCTTCTCATGGATTCAACCCTACGTCCATCCACTAAAAGCCACATCACGTTTGCTGACACTAGTAAAAGCAAGGTATTGGGCCTAGGTAGAGTTTCTATCTCAAAGGATCAACACATGGATAAAGTGATGCTTGTTGAATCCCTTGGATTCAACTTAATGTCTATCTCAATGCTTTGTGATCTGAACATGATTGTGATATTTGGAAAATATCGTTGCCTTGTGCTTATGGAAACAGACAAATCTCTAGTATTCGAAGGTTATCGCAGAGGTGATCTGTATATGGTAGATTTCTCCGCAGGACCACAGCTTGCCGTATGTCTTCTAGCAAAAGCTTCAGAGTGTTGGCTTTGGCATCGAAGGCTAGGACATGCGGGCATGAGGAACTTGCACACTCTCGTGAAGAAGAAGCATATAATTGGCATCGAGGGCGTCAAGTTCAAGAAGGATCATTTATGTGGTGCTTGTGAAGCCGGGAAGATGACTAGAGCCAAGCATCCCTCAAAGACAATCATGACTACATCACGCCCCTTCGAGCTGCTTCACATTGACTTATTTGGCCCTACTCACTACTCTTATCCTTACTACCACTGCACATCTTTATGGCTCCGTTATTGTTGATGATTACTCAAGATACACCAGGGTGCACATAATTCTCTACAAGACTGAAGTGCAGGATGTCTTAAGACGATTTGCCAATCATGCCATGACCAACTATGGCATCAAGATCAAGCACATCAGGAGCGACAATGGTACGGAATTCAAGAACACTGGCCTCGACACTTATCTTGATACACTGGGCATCACTCATGAGCTCTCTGCTCCATACACACCTCAGCAGAATGGCGTCGTGGAACGCAAGAACATGACCCTTATTGAGATGGCTCGTACGATGCTTGATGAATACAAGACTCCAAGAAAGTTCTGGCCTGAAGCCATTGATACTGCATGCCATATCATCAACAGAGTTTATCTGCATAAGTTCTTCAAGAAGACATCCTATGAACTTCTCACTGGTAAGAAGCCAAACGTTTGCTATTTCAAAGTCTTTGGTGCTAGGTGTTGGATCAAGGATCCACATCACACTTCCAAATTTGCACCGAAAGCACATGAAAGTTTTATGCTTGGTTATGGAAAGGATTCGCACACCTACAGAGTCTTCAACCTCTTTCACTATAAAGTGGTTGAAACTGTAGATGTGCGGTTCAATGAAACTAACGGCTCACAAAGAGAGCACCTGCCAAATGTGCTAGATGAAGCTTCTCCTAGTGAATCTATCAAGCTAATGGGCACTGGAGAAATCATACCCACTGAGGAATAGGCTGAAGAGGAAATCATCATTTCAGCACCTAATCAACATGAAGACAATGCTCAGCCTGAAGACAATGCTGAAGATGAAGATTGCAATCAACGAGAGCAAAGTCTTCGCCCGGCTCATCCTCGCATGGCCAATGAAGTTCAAATTGAGAAGATTCTCGATAGCATCAATGCACCTAGTCCTCTTACTCGATCAAGAGCTACGCAACTAGCAAATTTCTGTGGACACTTTGCATTTGTCTCAATATCTGAACCCAAGAAAGTTGATGAAGCCTTCATGGAACCTGAATGGATTCAAGCTATGCAAGAAGAGCTTCAACAGTTTGAGTTGAACAATGTCTGGGAGCTGGTCAAACATCCTGATCCTCGCAAGCACAATATTATTGGCACCAAATGGATCAATCGCAACAAGCAAGACGAGCATGGTCAAGTCGTTAGAAACAAAGCTTGTCTCATTGCCCAAGGTTACACACAAGTGAAAGGAATTGACTTCGATGAAACCTTTGCTCCTATGGCCAGGCTTGAAGCCATTCGTATACTGCTAGCCTATGCTAACCACAAAAATATTCTTCTATATCAAATGGATGCGAAGAGTGCCTTCCTCAATGGCAAAATTGAAGAAGAAGTGTATGTAGCTCAACCCCCTGGTTTTGAAGATCCAAAGCGTCCTGATATGGTCTACAAACTCAACAAGGCACTGTATGGCCTCAAACAAGCACCTCGCGCTTGGTATGATACACTCAAAGGCTTCCTAAAGAGCAAAGGCTTCAAACCTGGTTCTCTAGATCCTACTCTCTTCACGAAGACATATGATGGAGAACTATTTGTATGCCAAATCTATGTGGATGACATTATCTTTGGTTGCACTGATAAGAGATACAGTGATGAGTTTGGGCATATGATGCAAGAGCAATATCAGATGTCCATGATGGGAGAGCTAAAATTCTTTCTTGGTCTTCAAATCCGTCAACAGAGAAATGGCATCTTCATGGCTCCGTTACTACCACTGCAGATCTTTATGGCTCCGTTATTGTTGATGATTACTCAAGATACACCTGGGTGCACATAATTCTCTACAAGACTGAAGTGTAGGATGTCTTAAGACGATTCGCCAATCGCGCCATGACCAACTATGGCATCAAGATCAAGCACATCAGGAGCGACAATGGTACGGAATTCAAGAACACTGGCCTCGACACTTATCTTGATACACTGGGCATCACTCATGAGCTCTCTGCTCCATACACACCTCAGCAGAATGGCGTCGTGGAACGCAAGAACATGACCCTTATTGAGATGGCTCGTACGATGCTTGATGAATACAAGACTCCAAGAAAGTTCTGGCCTGAAGCCATTGATACTGCATGCCATATCATCAACAGAGTTTATCTGCATAAGTTCTTCAAGAAGACATCCTATGAACTTCTCACTGGTAAGAAGCCAAACGTTTGCTATTTCAAAGTCTTTGGTGCTAGGTGTTGGATCAAGGATCCACATCACACTTCCAAATTTGCACCGAAAGCACATGAAGGTTTTATGCTTGGTTATGGAAAGGATTCGCACACCTACAGAGTCTTCAACCTCTTTCACTATAAAGTGGTTGAAACTGTAGATGTGCGGTTCAATGAAACTAACGGCTCACAAAGAGAGCACCTGCCAAATGTGCTAGATGAAGCTTCTCCTAGTGAATCTATCAAGCTAATGGGCACTGGAGAAATCATACCCACTGAGGAATAGGCTGAAGAGGAAATCATCATTTCAGCACCTAATCAACATGAAGACAATGCTCAGCCTGAAGACAATGCTGAAGATGAAGATTGCAATCAACGAGAGCAAAGTCTTCGCCCGGCTCATCCTCGCATGGCCAATGAAGTTCAAATTGAGAAGATTCTCGATAGCATCAATGCACCTAGTCCTCTTACTCGATCAAGAGCTACGCAACTAGCAAATTTCTGTGGACACTTTGCATTTGTCTCAATATCTGAACCCAAGAAAGTTGATGAAGCCTTCATGGAACCTGAATGGATTCAAGCTATGCAAGAAGAGCTTCAACAGTTTGAGTTGAACAATGTCTGGGAGCTGGTCAAACATCCTGATCCTCGCAAGCACAATATTATTGGCACCAAATGGATCAATCGCAACAAGCAAGACGAGCATGGTCAAGTCGTTAGAAACAAAGCTTGTCTCATTGCCCAAGGTTACACACAAGTGGAAGGAATTGACTTCGATGAAACCTTTGCTCCTATGGCCAGGCTTGAAGCCATTCGTATACTGCTAGCCTATGCTAACCACAAAAATATTCTTCTATATCAAATGGATGCGAAGAGTGCCTTCCTCAATGGCAAAATTGAAGAAGAAGTGTATGTAGCTCAACCCCCTGGTTTTGAAGATCCAAAGCGTCCTGATATGGTCTACAAACTCAACAAGGCACTGTATGGCCTCAAACAAGCACCTCGCGCTTGGTATGATACACTCAAAGGCTTCCTAAAGAGCAAAGGCTTCAAACCTGGTTCTCTAGATCCTACTCTCTTCACGAAGACATATGATGGAGAACTATTTGTATGCCAAATCTATGTGGATGACATTATCTTTGGTTGCACTGATAAGAGATACAGTGATGAGTTTGGGCATATGATGCAAGAGCAATATCAGATGTCCATGATGGGAGAGCTAAAATTCTTTCTTGGTCTTCAAATCCGTCAACAGAGAAATGGCATCTTCATGGCTCCGTTACTACCACTGCACATCTTTATGGCTCCGTTATTGTTGATGATTACTCAAGATACACCTGGGTGCACATAATTCTCTACAAGACTGAAGTGTAGGATGTCTTAAGACGATTCGCCAATCGCGCCATGACCAACTATGGCATCAAGATCAAGCACATCAGGAGCGACAATGGTACGGAATTCAAGAACACTGGCCTCGACACTTATCTTGATACACTGGGCATCACTCATGAGCTCTTTGCTCCATACACACCTCAGCAGAATGGCGTCGTGGAACGCAAGAACATGACCCTTATTGAGATGGCTCATACGATGCTTGATGAATACAAGACTCCAAGAAAGTTCTGGCCTGAAGCCATTGATACTGCATGCCATATCATCAACAGAGTTTATCTGCATAAGTTCTTCAAGAAGACATCCTATGAACTTCTCACTGGTAAGAAGCCAAACGTTAGCTATTTCAAAGTCTTCGGTGCTAGGTGTTGGATCAAGGATCCACATCACACTTCCAAATTTGCACCGAAAGCACATGAAGGTTTTATGCTTGGTTATGGAAAGGATTCGCACACCTACAGAGCCTTCAACCTCTTTCACTATAAAGTGGTTGAAACTGTAGATGTGCGGTTCAATGAAACTAACGGCTCGCAAAGAGAGCACCTGCCAAATGTGCTAGATGAAGATTCTCCAAGTGAATCTATCAAGCTAATGGGTATTGGAGAAATCATACCCACCGAGGAACAGGCTGAAGAGGAAATCATCATTTCAGCACCTAATCAACATGAAGACAATGCTCAGCCTGAAGACAATGCTGAAGATGAAGATTGCAATCAACAAGAGCAAAGTCTTCATCCGGCTCATCCTCGCATGGCCAATGAAGTTCAAATTGAGAAGATTCCCGATAGCATCAATGCACCTAGTCCGCTTACTCGATCAAGAGCTACGCAACTAGCAAATTTCTGTGGATACTTTGCATTTGTCTCAATATCTGAACCCAAGAAAGTTGATGAAGCCTTCATGGAACCTGAATGGATTCAAGCTATGCAAGAAGAGCTTCAACAGTTTGAGTTGAACAATGTCGGGGAGCTGGTCAAACATCCTGATCCTCGCAAGCACAATATTATTGGCACCAAATGGATCAATCGCAACAAGCAAGACGAGCATGGTCAAGTCGTTAGAAACAAAGCTTGTCTCGTTGCCCAAGGTTACACACAAGTGGAAGGAATTGACTTCGATGAAACCTTTGCTCCTGTGGCCAAGCTTGAAGCCATTCGTATACTGCTAGCCTATGCTAACCACTACAATATTCTTCTGTATCAAATGGATGTGAAGAGTGCCTTCCTCAACGGCAAAATTGAAGAAGAAGTGTATGTAGCTCAACCCCCTGGTTTTGAAGATCCAAAGCGTCCTGATATGGTCTACAAACTCAACAAGGCACTGTATGGCCTCAAACAAGCACCTCACGCTTGGTATGATACACTCAAAGGCTTCCTAAAGAGCAAAGGCTTCAAACCTGGTTCTCTAGATCCTACTCTCTTCACGAAGACATATGATGGAGAACTGTTTGTATGCCAAATCTATGTGGATGACATTATCTTCGGTTGCACTGATAAGAGATACAGTGATGAGTTTGGGCATATGATGCAAGAGCAATATCAGATGTCCATGATGGGAGAGCTAAAATTCTTTCTTGGTCTTCAAATCCGTCAACAGAGAAATGGCATCTTCATGGCTCCGTTACTACCACTGCACATCTTTATGGCTCCGTTATTGTTGATGATTACTCAAGATACACTTGGGTGCACATAATTCTCTACAAGACTGAAGTGCAGGATGTCTTAAGACAATTCGCCAATCGCGCCATGACCAACTATGGCATCAAGATCAAGCACATCAGGAGCGACAATGGTACAGAATTCAAGAACACTGGCCTCGACACTTATCTTGATACACTGGGCATCACTCATGAGCTCTTTGCTCCATACACACCTCAGCAGAATGGCGTCGTGGAACGCAAGAACATGACCCTTATTGAGATGGCTCATACGATGCTTGATGAATACAAGACTCCAAGAAAGTTCTGGCCTGAAGCCATTGATACTGCATGCCATATCATCAACAGAGTTTATCTGCATAAGTTCTTCAAGAAGACATCCTATGAACTTCTCACTGGTAAGAAGCCAAACGTTAGCTATTTCAAAGTCTTCGGTGCTAGGTGTTGGATCAAGGATCCACATCACACTTCCAAATTTGCACCGAAAGCACATGAAGGTTTTATGCTTGGTTATGGAAAGGATTCGCACACCTACAGAGCCTTCAACCTCTTTCACTATAAAGTGGTTGAAACTGTAGATGTGCGGTTCAATGAAACTAACGGCTCGCAAAGAGAGCACCTGCCAAATGTGCTAGATGAAGATTCTCCAAGTGAATCTATCAAGCTAATGGGTATTGGAGAAATCATACCCACCGAGGAACAGGCTGAAGAGGAAATCATCATTTCAGCACCTAATCAACATGAAGACAATGCTCAGCCTGAAGACAATGCTGAAGATGAAGATTGCAATCAACGAGAGCAAAGTCTTCGCCCGGCTCATCCTCGCATGGCCAATGAAGTTCAAATTGAGAAGATTCTCGATAGCATCAATGCACCTAGTCCTCTTACTCGATCAAGAGCTACGCAACTAGCAAATTTCTGTGGACACTATGCATTTGTCTCAATATCTGAACCCAAGAAAGTTGATGAAGCCTTCATGGAACCTGAATGGATTCAAGCTATGCAAGAAGAGCTTCAACAGTTTGAGTTGAACAATGTCGGGGAGCTGGTCAAACATCCTGATCCTCGCAAGCACAATATTATTGGCACCAAATGGATCAATCGCAACAACCAAGACGAGCATGGTCAAGTCATTAGAAACAAAGCTTGTCTCGTTGCCCAAGGTTACACACAAGTGGAAGGAATTGACTTCGATGAAACCTTTGCTCCTGTGGCCAGGCTTGAAGCCATTCGTATACTGCTAGCCTATGCTAACCACAACAATATTCTTCTGTATCAAATGGATGTGAAGAGTGCCTTCCTCAACGGCAAAATTGAAGAAGAAGTGTATGTAGCTCAACCCCCTGGTTTTGAAGATCCAAAGCGTCCTGATATGGTCTACAAACTCAACAAGGCACTGTATGGCCTCAAACAAGCACCTCACGCTTGGTATGATACACTCAAAGGCTTCCTAAAGAGCAAAGGCTTCAAACCTGGTTCTCTAGATCCTACTCTCTTCACGAAGACATATGATGGAGAACTGTTTGTATGCCAAATCTATGTGGATGACATTATCTTCGGTTGCACTGATAAGAGATACAGTGATGAGTTTGGGCATATGATGCAAGAGCAATATCAGATGTCCATGATGGGAGAGCTAAAATTCTTTCTTGGTCTTCAAATCCGTCAACAGAGAAATGGCATCTTCATGGCTCCGTTACTACCACTGCACATCTTTATGGCTCCGTTATTGTTGATGATTACTCAAGATACACTTGGGTGCACATAATTCTCTACAAGACTGAAGTGCAGGATGTCTTAAGACGATTCACCAAACGCGCCATGACCAACTATGGCATCAAGATCAAGCACATCAGGAGCGACAATGGTACAGAATTCAAGAACACTGGCCTCGACACTTATCTTGATACACTGGGCATCACTCATGAGCTCTTTGCTCCATACACACCTCAGCAGAATGGCGTCGTGGAACGCAAGAACATGACCCTTATTGAGATGGCTCATACGATGCTTGATGAATACAAGACTCCAAGAAAGTTCTGGCCTGAAGCCATTGATACTGCATGCCATATCATCAACAGAGTTTATCTGCATAAGTTCTTCAAGAAGACATCCTATGAACTTCTCACTGGTAAGAAGCCAAACGTTAGCTATTTCAAAGTCTTCGGTGCTAGGTGTTGGATCAAGGATCCACATCACACTTCCAAATTTGCACCGAAAGCACATGAAGGTTTTATGCTTGGTTATGGAAAGGATTCGCACACCTACAGAGCCTTCAACCTCTTTCACTATAAAGTGGTTGAAACTGTAGATGTGCGGTTCAATGAAACTAACGGCTCGCAAAGAGAGCACCTGCCAAATGTGCTAGATGAAGATTCTCCAAGTGAATCTATCAAGCTAATGGGTATTGGAGAAATCATACCCACCGAGGAACAGGCTGAAGAGGAAATCATCATTTCAGCACCTAATCAACATGAAGACAATGCTCAGCCTGAAGACAATGCTGAAGATGAAGATTGCAATCAACAAGAGCAAAGTCTTCATCCGGCTCATCCTCGCATGGCCAATGAAGTTCAAATTGAGAAGATTCCCGATAGCATCAATGCACCTAGTCCGCTTACTCGATCAAGAGCTACGCAACTAGCAAATTTCTGTGGATACTTTGCATTTGTCTCAATATCTGAACCCAAGAAAGTTGATGAAGCCTTCATGGAACCTGAATGGATTCAAGCTATGCAAGAAGAGCTTCAACAGTTTGATTTGAACAATGTCTGGGAGCTGGTCAAACATCCTGATCCTCGCAAGCACAATATTATTGGCACCAAATGGATCAATCGCAACAAGCAAGACGAGCATGGTCAAGTCGTTAGAAACAAAGCTTGTCTCGTTGCCCAAGGTTACACACAAGTGGAAGGAATTGACTTCGATGAAACCTTTGCTCCTGTGGCCAAGCTTGAAGCCATTCGTATACTGCTAGCCTATGCTAACCACTACAATATTCTTCTGTATCAAATGGATGTGAAGAGTGCCTTCCTCAACGGAAAAATTGAAGAAGAAGTGTATGTAGCTCAACCCCCTGGTTTTGAAGATCCAAAGCGTCCTGATATGGTCTACAAACTCAACAAGGCACTGTATGGCCTCAAACAAGCACCTCGCGCTTGGTATGATACACTCAAAGGCTTCCTAAAGAGCAAAGGCTTCAAACCTGGTTCTCTAGATCCTACTCTCTTCACGAAGACATATGATGGAGAACTGTTTGTATGCCAAATCTATGTGGATGACATTATCTTCGGTTGCACTGATAAGAGATACAATGATGAGTTTGGGCATATGATGCAAGAGCAATATCAGATGTCCATGATGGGAGAGCTGAAATTCTTTCTTGGTCTTCAAATCCGTCAACAGAGAAATGGCATCTTCATGGCTCCGTTACTACCACTGCACATCTTTATGGCTTCGTTATTGTTGATGATTACTCAAGATACACCTGGGTGCACATAATTCTCTACAAGACTGAAGTGCAGGATGTCTTAAGACAATTCGCCAATCGCGCCATGACCAACTATGGCATCAAGATCAAGCACATCAGGAGCGACAATGGTACGGAATTCAAGAACACTGGCCTCGACACTTATCTTGATACACTAGGCATCACTCATGAGCTCTTTGCTCCATACACACCTCAGCAAAATGGCGTCGTGGAACGCAAGAACATGACCCCTATTGAGATGGCTCATACGATGCTTGATGAATACAAGACTCCAAGAAAGTTCTGGCCTGAAGCCATTGATACTGCATGCCATATCATCAACAGAGTTTATCTGCATAAGTTCTTCAAGAAGACATCCTATGAACTTCTCACTGGTAAGAAGCCAAACATTAGCTATTTCAAAGTCTTCGGTGCTAGGTGTTGGATCAAGGATCCACATCACACTTCCAAATTTGCACCGAAAGCACATGAACATTTTTTGGTATCCAAAGGGCTCAAAGTTTGATCTAGTTGGATTCTCAGATGCTGATTATGCTGGTGACAAGGTTGATCACAAGTCCACATTAGGCCATGTCACTTTCTTGGGCAATCTCTTGTCTGTTGGTCTTCTAAGAAGTAGAACTGTGTATCACTCTCCACTGCTGAATCTGAATACATTGCTGCTGGATCTTGTTGCGCTCAGCTTCTCTGGATGAAGCAAACCCTGAAGGATTATGGCATCAACATGAAGCATGTGCCCCTCTACTGCGACAATGAAAGCGCCATCAAGATTGCTCACAATCCAGTTTAGCACTCGAAGTCAAAGCACATTCAGATCCATCATCACTTTCTCAGAGATCATGTGTTGAAGGAAGACATTGATATCATTCACGTCAACACTGAAGAGCAATTGGCAGATATCTTCACGGAGCCCTTGGATGAGAAAAGGTTCTGCAAGCTGCGGTGTGAGCTAAATATCTTAGAATCCTCGAATGTCCTGTGAATGGACACACATCCTAACACTTATGCATATTTATGACTTAGGTGCGCAACACACAAAGTAATGTATGTCTTCAATTCATGAAGACATACACTCTGAGTGTGAATACATTAATGTGGAATTTGACTTCGGAGCGCCACGATAATTGTGCGCCATGTCTGGGTCTAATATTTCCTATACGGTGGGTAACGCCACCACCAACCATTCTTGAAGATTTTCATTTGGCGTCATGATTGCATTATCTTCAAAGTTGGTTTGTCTTCAACATTGGTTTGTCTTCAAGGTTTATCTTCACTATGTTGATTTGGTCTTCACTGATATATATATATATATATATATATATATATATATATATATATATATATATATATATATATATTTATATGTTCTGTCCTCTACAGCATTCACTTATAGCTATGTCTTCAAGTTGCATTTTCTGCGCTAAGTGAATGTGATCGGACCCTAACCCTCTCTGTGCTTATCCCTCAAACTCTCTCTGTCTCTTCATATGCATTCTGTTGACACGTGTCGAATGTCTTCACTGTGTCCTTGTCAGCTGAAGATACAGAGACACACATTTAAAACTGCCTTTATTATTTCTATCCTTTTTGCCTGAATACCGGAGAAGCCGGAACGACCACCCGACAAACCAGGCGCGTGTGGGGTCATGGTTCAACTTTCAATAAGTTGCATGGTAGCCACATGTCCTACAGATGTGAACCGCCAGGGGCACCTGCGTAATTGCACTGTGCCATCCCTCCTCCTTATAAATACTTCACCCCCCGCGGTCATTATCTCTTCTCCCCTCACCGTCTCGCTCAAACCCTAGCGCCACCGCTAGCATCCGTCGTCGTCGGAGACGAAGCGCTTCGCTGCCGCGACCTCTCCGACGTCGTCTTCACACCGGCCGCGGACATCTTCCCCCCGCTGCTGCCGTAGGTGTCTTCCGCCGCCCAGTTAGGGCGCAGGAGATCGGACTACTCGGCCTCTCTTCTTCTAGCCTAGCAGTTCGTCTTGCGGTAAATAAGATCTCACTTCTTACCATTTATTTGATCCGTTGAACTGTCCACATCTTCCAAAAGTTGTTTCTACACTTCCAAATCTGAATCTTTCCTCGTATGCATCTCATAACTTGCAAGTATGTTCACTTATGCATCACAACTAGTTAGATTCCTCACTTGTACTTATTCATGGATTCGTACAAATCTGGAACCAACTCACATCGATAAGTGAATGTATTCGCACTATGAGGTCAATGTCTTCAAACTAATTTATCTTCAAAATTTTCTGAGACTGCATATGACCTCTTCCCCTTCCCTGGCATCTCTAATGCTGTCACAGGTACATGTCCGTGGGAGAATCCCTTGGTTCTCATAGTCTACATTCACTTGCAGAGTTCTTACAGCATCACATTGAATCACCTGAAGCCAGCTCCTGTCTGACCAGTCGACTGAAGCCAAACATAGCTGTGAAGCCATTCAATCTGAAGCCAATGGCAGGAGGAAAATCCGCAAAGAAGGGTGGCAGGCAGCGCCGGGACAACACTGCTTTGGACCTGCCCCCAGATCTCTATGAGCAATACAAGTCTGACCCTGAAGAAACCTATGGTGAACGCAAAACTCGTGTCCAATGGATTCGAAGATATTGGGCAGAGAAATGGTTTTAGTATCACTTTGTTACTCCTGAGTATGCAAAGAAGAATGTTGTGAGGCCACCATGGGCCGATATTGTGTACAGGAAGCTCCACCCCAAAACAAAGGCTGAAGCCATTGCTCATGGCTTCTATCCTTGTATGGTCCGTGGCCCAATGCCTGAAAATGCCGACCCATCAAGTCTTCGATGGTGTTGTGAGGATGATCTGTTTCAAGCCAATCTTCAGTTTGCAAGGGCTTCTGCTATCCAAAACAAGAAGGAACTTGGGATTGACTTCAACCCAGGTCCAGCTGCTCCAAGGCCAGATGGCAGTCGAGAAGATGAATAGAATCTCATTGGTCCTTTCAACAGCCTTGATGGGCTTCTCACGCATATCGCTGAGCAAAGGGCCACTGTTGATGAAACTGCTGATGATGAGGAACAAGCTGAAGTTCCTGAGCCTCCGAAGCCAAAGATGAAAGCAAAGGCTTCAAAATCCTCTGCTGCACCAAAAGCTTCAAGTGTGAAGCCATTGTAGTCTGCACCTCCTAAATCTAGTGTGCAGTCTGAGGACCAATCTCGCATGTCCAAGAAATCCAAGAAGCCCAAGAAAACCTCAGGGCAATCTCTCACACCTGCCAGCATTCTTTGCAATGATGAAGATATTATTGATCTGCCTAGCGATGAAGACATAGATGATGCTGCCCTTGAGATGCTGATAAAGAGCAAGCAGGAAGCTGAAATCTTCAATGATCTGCCTCTATTTGACGCTGATATTCTCAGCAACTTTATTGACGAGTGGTTTGAAGATACCTCTCTCACACTTGATGATCTGCAGCTTTCGATTGGCATCAGTGTGACATTTCAGGGCTGTATTGCCAAAGAATTTGCAATCGCTCAAAAGGTCATTGAGCAAAAAAACAAGATTGACCATGAAAAGGCTCTCTTCAAGAAGAACATGGCCAAGCTTAGTGTCACTCAAGTGCAAAGCTTCAAGCAGATGATGACTGACCTCAAGGCTGAATTTGTCAAGCGCCGTGATGAAGCCAAAGGCTCCAGAGAGCGTCTCAAGCACTATGCTAAAAAGTGCGTACAGGCTCTGTCGGCGTACGACACCTATGGGATCCGAGGGACCCCTTTACGGTTCGGTAGGGAGAGAGGTATGCACAAAGAGCAGAATCGAAGATCAACGCGAGGTGATTTTTACCCAGGTTCGGGCCGCTGATCAGCGTAAAATCCTACTCCTGGTTTTGTTTATTATCAGTGATTCGTCCTAGTTCTTGGAGCGCTTGCGATGAACAGTACGTTCAAGCAGCAGCTACGCATGCAGAATGGGCCGAGAGTCATCCTCCGTAACAGTTGCCTTGGGCCTCCTTTTATATGATTAAAGGGGTCACCACAGTGGCGAACTGCTCATAAGCGAGGTGTAAAGTAGCTACATGGTTATCATACCTAACCACTGATGGTTTTGGACAAATGCATTTAATGCATCGTGAGGTGTCCGTTTAGGTGTCCCTATTTTCTTGGGGATGGAAAAAGGGGCCATCCCATCAGCACCACTTAAGCTCGCCTCCACTAGCGCCTTGCCACGGATCCAGAGATGGGACCAGAATGCCAGACCGGTCGCTGCGCTGGAGCGGTGGCATAGTGGTGGAACCTTGCCGGGTGCAGATCTTGCCGGGCTTGGCGGGCTACCCCGGCAAGATCTTGCCGGGAGCCGAGCCCCTAGTCTCCAGTTCTCCTTATCTTCTGATCCTTGGCTTGAAAGTCTCTTTGATAACCTTGGATTGATCTTCAGCTGTTCCCCCGACAAGCCTTGCCGCAGGTATGGCTACAACTGCCCGTGCACAAGTATGGGGTACTAAAGGCCCAATATTTAGTACACCGACAGGAGCCCCCGGGCCTAGGCCACACACGGGTGCGAGGCGTTGTTGGGCTGGCCCAAACAATGCACGGGCACGCGTGGCAGGGGTTAACTGCTTGTAATCATTCCGCCTACTGCGCTCCCCACTACGCGCATTGAATGCACGACGTGGGAAGCGTGCGCCAAACGGCCACGGCCGCAGCGCGCTCGCATAGGTGTGTTCACATAGGGCAGTAAAAGAGGCAGCCTCGCCCCTTCCCCATAAAAAGGAATCCGCAAAGGCGCTGCCCTTTTACCCCTTCTTCTTTCCAATATGGAATCCGCCATTACCTTCTCTCTCCCGAGCCCAGAGCAGAACTTCTCCTTATCCGCTCATCGCCTTTGCACCCGCTCCATCCTCGGCTTCCGCTTTCGCAACCACCATGCCGCCCAAGGCTAGCAAGAGCAAGGGCAAGGAGACGAAAGCCGATGTCCCGGAGAGCGAGTTGGTGAAGATGCGGAAGAAGTACGTCGTCTTTGCTCCGACCCTCGACACGGAAGCTTTGAAGAACCGGTACCAGTGTATGTGGGCGAGGGAGACGAAGGCTCACCCCGCGAATCACGTGGCCCCAGGTTCTTCTTCCAAAGGCGGCCCTGATAGATATCCTTTCTTCGCCGCTTATTTTTACTGCGGGCTCTGCCCTCCATTCTCTGATTCCTTCAACAACATCATGTATACATACGGCTTCCATATCTTGGATTTCACGCCGAATGCCTGTAGCGACCCGACCCGAATGGATCGAATCTCTGTGTTCAAGTGTCATCCCTGGATCGGTAATGCTGACACACACAGTACTCGAAGGATTTATAACAGAGTGCAATCACACACTTATTACATCGAATGTCTCAAAAGAGAACTGATTACAATAAATATGGCTTAAGGCCATCTAAATAAGATAACAGCGGAAGGCTTGGAAGATAAAGTGAGTCCATCAACTCCAACGGCATAGCTGAGTGCACGACAACGACCTAGCACACCTTACTCTTCGTCTGAAAAGTCTGCAACATGATACGTTGCAGCCCGAAACGGGTCAGCACATGGAATATGCTGGCAATATAACACAGTAGAGCAATGAACAGAATAAATGCTAATACTACATGCATATTTGGCTGGTGGAAAAGCTCTAGTGTTATACTGTTTTGCGAAAAGCCAATTTTTCCCTACAACAAAGGAATATATTTTATTTAACTATCATGGTGGTTGTTGAACATTGAGAAGGTAAATCCCCCTCCCAATCCCAATTAAAAGTAATCATTAATCCCAACAAATTAATTTAGAGTGATGGGATTCAATATGATGATCCAAGAACCAGATACTCAAGATGTCCATAACCGGGGACACGGCTAATCATGATTAGTTTGTACACTCTGCAGAGGTTTGTGCACTTTTCCCCACAAGACTCGATCTCCTCCGTTGGATTTCTCGCACTACATGGTGTTTGAGAAACGGATGACCGAGACACAGTCTTTCAGAAACATTTACTCTTTACTCTGGGTAGACAGTTACACCTACTTTCCCCTACATCTGCTAGCCTACCACTAAAAGAGGTCATGTAACATACTCAACTATGCTAGAGCCCATAATAGCTTGTGGCTGCACACGGAAGTTTCTAGCATGAATAATCTTATGATCCCTTTGAGCCTGGGTGGCGGACCGTAGGAGGATCACACGGTATATCCCCGGGATCTCCTAGGACAACACTGGTATATCCCCAGGTGCCCAAACAAGCAATCCACCCAGATGTGTATTAAAGTTGCCACCTTAAGTTGAACCATTAATTAAAAATCTCACATCTGTCATGGATACACTCAAAACCCAATCCACGTCTACGAGCATAGCATGGCAACATAAGCATAGCGTAGAAGTAACTCCCAAGGGTTTTATAATAAAAGGGCAATAGGTTCTACCTCATCATCTACTTCCCAATACCCACAAGTTAATCACATCCTAATCATGCAATGTTTGAGGGTCGAAACTAATGCATAAAAACTGGGTAACGAAGAAGTATGATCAATGTAGCACGCTTCGTAGGGACGATCTGCAAATCCTAGGGACTCGTAGTAGCACGCTTCGCACTCCGGGTACTCTATCGCAAACAAACAATAGCATACATAAGCAATCAAGCGAAGATGCACGGGTAAAATCCAAATGAGAAGACCTAACCAGAAAGTTCAACTGAAGAACTCCGGTTTGCAAAAAGAATCAAATCAAACGGAGCAACGAAACTCAAACTGCGAAAGAAACAAGCTTCGATTACTAATCTGGACTAAAGTCAAATTTTACAGTAGCAAAAACTTGTTTAAGTTGGTTAAACAGAAAGAGGGCTTCGAGACGAAGATCTAGGCGCTTGAATCGCCTGATTCCGACAAACGAGCGAAAAGTTATACTAAAACGAAAATCGGATCAGAAATCGCGATCGAAAATAATCGCGGAAAATCCGAGAAAAAGAAAACTAACGAACAGGCTAACGAACGAACGTTCGCTGTCTGCGGTTAAACGGTGAAAACCGTTCGTTAAAACGAACATACGGACGAACGTCCGCTAAATAACTAAACCGACGGAAAACCGATCTAAAAAGAATAAACCGGTATTTAAAAAAAAAACCGAACCTAGATCTAGGGTTTAAACAAAACCGATCGGTTTTCTCGCGAAAACTGAGGCGGCGGCGGCTACCTCCGGCGGGGCTCCGGCGGGACGGCGGGGTGCGGCGCGGGGCGGCGGCGCGGCGCGGCGGGCGGCGCGACGCGGGCGGCGGCGGCGTGCGGCGGCTCGGCGGCGAGCGGCGGCGGCTGGCGCGGCGAGCGAGGCGGCGCGGCGGCAGCGGCAGCAGCAGCGGCGAGGGCAGGCGGCGGCGGCGGCTTGGGGCTCCAGGGGGGGGCCCCGGGTCGGCTATTTAAGGGGGGAGGGGGTGGCTTGGGCGAGGGGGCGACGGGGCGGAGGCGCGGCGGCGGCGGACTCCTCCGGCGAGTCCGTCTCCGGCACGGGACGCGAAGGCGGCGGCGGCCTGCTGGGCCGGCTGGGCTTCGGCCCAGTTCGGTCCGGCGGAGTTTTTTTTTTTTTTTAAATAATTCCGCGCAGAAAAACAAATAAAAGAAATACTAAACGGACTCCAAAATTCCCGAAATAAATTTTCCCCGTCCTCTAAAAATCTCCCGGACAAGGTAAACATTTATTTGGGACTCTAATGCAATTTTGAAAAATGCATATTTTTCTAAATTCAAATAAAATGGCAATAAAAATCCAAATAAAATATTTATTTGATTTTAATATTTTTCCTCCAATATTCCATTTATTTTGGAGAAGTCATATTATCTCCTCTCATATATTTTTAATATGAAATATTTTCGGAGAGAAAAATAGTTAAACCAAATTGATCCCTGTTTCAATATTTGAGAAAATTCAAATATGAAAACGGTGAAATCCCCAACTCTCTCCGTGGGTCCTTGAGTTGCTTAGAATTTTCGAGGATCGCAAAACGAAATGCAATAAAATATGATATGCATGGATGACCTATGTATAACATTCCAAATTAAAATTTTGGGATGTTACAAACCTACCCCCCTTAAGATGAATCTCGCCCTCGAGATTCGGGTTGGCTAGAAAACAGGTTTGGGTGGTCCTTCCGGAGGTCTTCTTCGCGCTCCCAGGTAGCTTCCTCCTCGGTATGATGACTCCACTGAACTTTGCAAAACTTGATAACTTTGTTGCGTGTAACTCGGCTGGCAAACTCGAGAATCTTGACGGGTTTCTCCTCGTAGGTTAGATCACTATCCAATTGAATTGCTTCTAGGGGCACTGTATCTCTTAGAGAAATATCAGCCATCTCCGCATGGCACTTCTTCAACTGGGAAACGTGAAACACATCATGAACTCCTGACAGTCCTTCGGGCAATTCCAACTTGTAGGCAACTTCCCCCATACGTTCCGATACTCGGTATGGTCCTACAAACCTCGGGGCTAACTTTCCTTTAACTCCAAAACGTTTCACTCCTCGTAAGGGTGATACTCGTAGATATGCTCTGTCTCCGACTTCATAGGTTACCTCCTTGCGTTTTGGATCGGCATAACTCTTCTGTCTGGACTGGGCTACTTTCAGTCTATCTCGAATCAGCTTAACCTTCTCTTCGGATTCCTTAATCAAATCCGGTCCAAACAACTGACGGTCTCCAACTTCATCCCACATCAACGGTGTTCTGCACCTCCTTCCATACAAAGCCTCGAAAGGTGCCATCTTCAAACTGGCTTGGTAGCTGTTGTTGTATGAGAACTCCGCGTAGGGCAAATTGTCATCCCAACTTGATCCATAATCTAGCGCACAAGCTCTTAACATGTCCTCCAGAATCTGATTGACTCTCTCGGTCTGTCCATCTGTCTGCGGATGAAAAGCTGTACTAAACTCTAGCCTGGTTCCCAATGTCTGGTGTAGTTGGCGCCAAAACTTTGAAGTAAACTGGGTTCCTCTATCTGATACGATGGTCCTCGGAACTCCGTGCAGACATACGATCCTGGTCATATATATCTTGGCCAACTTCGCACTCGTATATGTGGTTTTCACTGGAATAAAGTGAGCTACTTTGGTCAAACGATCCACTACTACCCAGATAGAATCATATCCTGATCGGGTCCTGGGTAATCCGGTGATGAAATCCATGCCAAGTTTATCCCACTTCCATTCGGGTATTGGCATAGGCTGTAGCAATCCTGCGGGCTTCTGATGCTCTGCCTTCACTCTCCGACATACATCACATATGGCTACATACTCAGCAATATCCCTCTTCATTCCCGTCCACCAGAAACGCCCTTTTAAGTCCAAATACATCTTGGTGTTTCCGGGGTGTATCGAGTATGGCGAGTCATGAGCCTCCTGTAGTATCAACTTCCTGATCTCGGCATTATTGGGTACATACACACGGTCCTCAAACCATAAGGTGTCGTGCTCATCTTCACGAAAACCTTTGGCTTTTCCTTTGCGCATTCTATCCTTTATCTCGGCAATTTCTTTGTCCTCTTTCTGAGCTTCTCGAATCCTTCCCAATAATGTTGACTAAACTTCCATAACTGCGACAAAACCTCTAGGGACTATCCCCAAACGAAACTCCCTGAGATCTTCGGATAACCCCTTGGGTAAACCTCCGCTTTTGAGGGTATTGACATAACTCTTCCGGCTCAAAGCGTCTGCTACGACATTGGCCTTTCCTGGATGATAATGCAACTTCATATCATAATCCTTTATAAGTTCCAACCATCTCCTCTGCCTGAGGTTCAGCTCCTTCTGAGTGAAAATATACTTCAAGCTCTTGTGATCCGTGTACACATCACAACGGTTCCCAATAAGAAAATGTCTCCAAGTCTTAAGTGCATGAACTATAGCTACTAATTCCAAGTCATGCGTGGCATAATTCAACTCATGCGGCCGAAGCTGACGTGAGGCATATGAAACAACTCTTCCTTCCTGCATAAGTACTCCTCCCAGTCCTAAGCGAGAAGCGTCGCAATACACTTGGAAATCCTTGCGTATATCTGGCAGAATCAGAACTGGGGCTGTAACCAAACGTTTCTTCAGTTCCTGAAAACTTGCCTCACATTCATCTGTCCATTTGAACTTAGTGTCCTTCTTCAGTAACTCCGTCATAGGCTTCGCAATCTTAGAAAAATTCTTGATAAACCTCCGATAATATCCTGCAAGTCCAAGAAAACTGCGGATCTCCCCTACTGAGGTGGGTGCCAACCACTCAGTGACAGACTGAACCTTAGTGGGGTCTACTGCTATACCTTCGCCCGATATAACATGTCCAAGAAATCCAACTTCCTTCAACCAAAACTCACATTTGCTGAACTTGGCATACAACTGATGTTCCCTGAGCTTCTCGAGAACTAAACGCAGATGCTCCTTGTGCTCCTCTTCATTCTTTGAGTATACCAAGATATCATCAATGAACACCACGACAAACTTATCCAAGAACTCCATGAACACCTTGTTCATCATACTCATGAAATAGGCAGGGGCATTAGTCAATCCAAATGACATAACTGTGTACTCATATAGCCCATACCGGGTGGTGAAGGCTGTCTTAGGTATATCCTGTTCTCGGATCTTCAGCTGGTGATACCCTGATCTCAGATCGATCTTGGAGAACACTTTAGCTCCTTGCAACTGATCAAAACAAATCATTAATCATTGGCAGTGGGTACTTGTTCTTAATCGTCACTTCATTCAATGCGCGATAATCAACAACCATTCTCAAGGATCCATCCTTCTTCTCAACTAAGAGCACTGGGGCTCCCCACGGTGATGAACTTCGTCGAATGTAACCTTTCTCCAATAATTCCTTGATCTGCTTCTTAATCTCCTCCAGATCATTTGCGGGCATCCGGTATGGTCTCTTTGATATTGGTCCGGTGCCTGGCAACAACTCTATCAAGAATTCAATGTCTCGATCCGGCGGCATGCCTGGTAACTCCTCTGGAAATACATCCGGGAAATCTTTCACAATAGGCACCTCCTCCTGAACAACTCCCGTGAGAGAATTTACTTGGCTCCTTCTAGGCACATGCCTAGATACATACTTGATCCTTTTTCCCTCCGGGGTGGTAAGCGAAATCGACTTACTCACACAATCGATGCTTCCTCCATACATCGATAGCCAATCCATGCCTAGTATCACATCCAATCCTTGTGACTTCAAAACTATCAGGTCTGAGGGGAAAACATGACTTCCAATGATCAATGGCATCTGAAAACATCCTTGTCTTGCCATATACTCCGCACCGGGTGATCTTACTAACATGGGTGTCCTAAGTACCTTAGTGGGCAACTTATACTTATCCACGAATCCCCTTGATATGTATGAATGCGATGCACCAGTATCGAAAAGAACAATTGCAATAAAAGACTTAACCAAAAACTTACCGATAACTGCATCAGGCTGCTCCTCAACCTCCTCCACGTTCACGTGGTTCACTTGTCCTCGGTTGAATGGATTGGGCTTCTTCCCAGCGCTTCCATTACCATTGCCGTTCTTCAATTCTGGACATTCGTTGGCATAATGTCCAGTCTTCCCGCACTTGAAACAGGTAATGTGGTTTTGATCCTTCTTGGCGGGTGTGGCTGGGTTAGAGCGGTTCTGATTGCTGCCTGCTCCATTTCCATTCTTGTGGCCATTATGGTTGTGTGAACTTCCTCCATTGTGGTTATGACCTCCATGGTTATGAACAAGCCCTCCCGAGTTCGGGGTGAACCGGGGCTTCTGCTGAGCTCCTGAGTTGAACTTCCCTTGTCCATACTTCCTCTTGCGGCTATCAATCTGCTGCTGCTTCCCTTCAATCATAAGAGCTTTGTCTACCAACTCCTGGTAGTTGTTGAATGTTGCCACCATCAACTGCATACTCAGCTCATCATTCAACCCTTCCATGAACTTCTCCTGCTTCGCGGCGTCAGTGGCCACATCATCCGGGGCATAGCGAGCTAATTTACTGAACTCATCCACGTACTGCCCCACGGTACGGTTTCCCTGGCGTAAGTTGCGAAACTCACGCTTCTTCATGCTCATAGCTCCTGCTGAGACATGTGCAGTGCGGAAAGCTTGCTGAAACTGATCCCAAGTGACATTGGCTATAGGGAATGTGGCTGTGTAATTCTCCCACCATGAGGCTGCGGGTCCATCCAATTGATGTGCGGCAAAACGCACCTTCTCAGCGTCTGTGCATCCTGCGGTGGTCAACTCTCTTCCAATCCTGCGCAGCCAGTCATCCGCAACTATTGGCTCGGTGCTACTGGAAAACACCGGCGGCTGCAACCTCAGAAAACGGGCTAAGTTGTCAACTGGTGGTGGTGGCGGTGGGTTGTTGTTGTTGTTGTTGTTGCCTTGGTTCTGAACTAGTAGCTGCATCAGGGTATTCTGCTGTTGAATCAACTGAGTGAGCTCCGGTGGGAAAACAAATCCGGTGTCGCGTCTCGGAGGCATCTGATGGGTTTAGAGGGAAGAGATTAGAATAGAGTAAGGTCTAGTGAGAAAGCACTACCCATATGCACATGAGACAAACACATTCATAACACACCACTCAATTCAAGCAAGAGCATACAATCGATCTAACTACCGTTACAAAAGTGCTCGGACTATTACTATTTACATGGGGAAAATACTAATGATAATATGGTGGTCATCTAGAAATTTTGATCGGTGGAAGACTCCATGATATCCGCTCCAGCTTCGTCTTCAAAATCATCATCACTACTGTCGGGGTCGGAGTCGGTGTCGTCGATGATGATGTAGTCTTCAGATCGAATTTCCTCAGGTTCGTCGTCTTCTTCTCCGGGCGCGGGGTCTCCCATGAATACTCCTAGTTTCCTTGTCAGGTCGTCATTCTTCTCCACTAGTATTGCGATTTCCTCCTCGTATCCATCGCGTGTAGACTTGAGTTCCTCTTCTAGCTCCATGTTCCTGGTCATCACCTTCTTCAAATCTATCATGCTTGCACACATCTGGTTCTCCTGTCGACGAATGTGCTGGTTTAACTCCTGGATGAAAGCTGCAATGGACCTGTCCCTCCGGGTGCTGATCATCTCCCATTGCTCATCTCGGCGCCCACATAACTGGTAGATTGTGTCCTTAAGATCCTTGTGATACACTTCGCCGTTGCGTCCCATGGCGATGTGGGCTGCCATGCTCTTTCCTAGACTCCAGGTTGGTGCATCAAAGGAAAACTCTATGGGCTCCGTAACTGGCGTGAATGTCCTTCCTGGAATTTGAACTCGAATCATCCAACGCTCCTCTTCTGGTACAGTGGCGGTGTAGGTCCCGGTGAAGCTTGGTATTCCGATGTTCAGGTACCTAGTGACTTCCTTCAAGTGTCGTCCAAAAGGTGGGTCTTCATCCGGTTGTGTAAACTTGTTCCTTGAGTCCGCCATCCTAGAGAATAGAAGAGGGAGAGAAGTCAGAAATGAGTAGAGAAGAGTGACCTATGGCTTTTCTTAGTGGTCGTGTCCTACAGTCAGCGTGTGCTCTGATACCATCTCTGTAGCGACCCGACCCGAATGGATCGAATCTCTGTGTTCAAGTGTCATCCCTGGATCGGTAATGCTGACACACACAGTACTCGAAGGATTTATAACAGAGTGCAATCACGCACTTATTACATCGAATGTCTCAAAAGAGAACTGATTACAATAAATATGGCTTAAGGCCATCTAAATAAGATAACAGCGGAAGGCTTGGAAGATAAAGTGAGTCCATCAACTCCAACGGCATAGCTGAGTGCACGACAACGACCTAGCACACCTTACTCTTCGTCTGAAAAGTCTGCAACATGATACGTTGCAGCCCGAAACGGGTCAGCACATGGAATATGCTGGCAATATAACACAGTAGAGCAATGAACAGAATAAATGCTAATACTACATGCATATTTGGCTGGTGGAAAAGCTCTAGGGTTATACTGTTTTGCGAAAAGCCAATTTTTCCCTACAACAAAGGAATATATTTTATTTAACTATCATGGTGGTTGTTGAACATTGAGAAGGTAAATCCCCCTCTCAATCCCAATTAAAAGTAATTATTAATCCCAACAAATTAATTTAGAGTGATGGGATTCAATATGATAATCCAAGAACCAGATACTCAAGATGTCCATAACCGGGGACACGGCTAATCATGATTAGTTTTTACACTCTGCAGAGGTTTGTGCACTTTTCCCCACAAGACTCGATCTCCTCCGTTGGATTTCTCGCACTTCATGGTGTTTGAGAAACGGATGACCGAGACACAGTCTTTCTGAAGCATTTACTCTTTACTCTGGGTAGACAGTTACACCTACTTTCCCCTACATCTGCTAGCCTACCACTGAAAGAGGTCATGTAACATACTCAACTATGCTAGAGCCCATAATAGCTTGTGGCTGCACACGGAAGTTTCTAGCATGAATAATCTTATGATCCCTTTGAGCCTGGGTGGCGGACCGTAGGAGGATCACACGGTATATCCCCGGGATCTCCTAGGACAACACTGGTATATCCCCAGGTGCCCAAACAAGCAATCCACCCAGAGGTGTATTAAAGTTGCCACCTTAAGTTGACCATTAATTAAAAATCTCACATCTGTCATGGATACACTCAAAACCCAATCCACGTCTACGAGCATAGCATGGCAACATAAGCATAGCGTAGAAGTAACTCCCAAGGGTTTGTTATTAAAAAGGGCAATAGGTTCTACCTCATCATCTACTTCCCAGTACCCACAAGTTAATCACATCCTAATCATGCAATATTTGAGGGTCGAAACTAACGCATAAAAACTGGGTAACGAAGAAGTATGATCAATGTGTTACTTGCCTTGCTGACGATCCGCAAAACCTAGGGACTCGTAGTAGCACGCTTCGCACTCCGGGTACTCTATCGCAAACAAACAATAGCATACATAAGCAATCAAGCGAAGATGCACGGGCAAAATCCAAATGAGAAGACCTAACCAGAATGTTCAACTGAAGAACTCCGGTTTGCAAAAAGAATCAAATCAAACGGAGCAACGAAACTCAAACTGCGAAAGAAACAAGCTTTGATTGCTAATCTGGACTAAAGTCAAATTTTACAGTAGCAAAAACTTGTTTAAGTTGGTTAAACAGAAAGAGGGCTTCGAGACGAAGATCTAGGCGCTTGAATCGCCTGATTCCGACAAACGAGCGAAAAGTTATACTAAAACGAAAATCGGATCAGAAATCGCGATCGAAAATAATCGCGGAAAATCCGAGAAAAAGAAAACTAACGAACAGGCTAACGAACGAACGTTCGCTGTCTGCGGTTAAACGGTGAAAACCGTTCGTTAAAACGAACGTACGGACGGGCGTCCGCTAAATAACTAAACCGACGGAAAAACCGATCTAAAAAGAATAAACCGGAATTTAAAAAAAAAACGAATCTAGACTAGGGTTTACAAAAAAAACCGACGGTTAAACGGAAAAATCCGGGCGTCGGATCCGGCGAAGAGGAGGATAAGGAGAGGAGAGGAAGAAGAGGAGGAGGGGGGAGGAAGGAAAGGAGAAAAGGGAGGGGAGAAGGGAGGGTGAAGAGGAGAGGAGACGGGGAGTGGAGTGGAGGAGGGGGGAGAACCAGCGAGAGAGGACCGGAGCGACAGACGAGACGACGGAAGAACGCATCAGCCTACCTCTACCTTTCCCACTCTGCCGACCGTGTAAGTCTCCAGGCCGAGGAGGGATGAGGATTGCTTGAAAATGACGGATGGATGGAGGTGGGCTGCGGAAAGGAGGGGTGAGTGTGGGTCGAGGCGGCGGGGCGGGCGGCTCAAGTTAGGGGGGGGAGGGGTCCGGGGAGGCTTGGGCGAGGGGGCGACGGGGCAGCGACGGCGGCGGCTCGGACTCCTCCGGCGAGTCCGTCTCCGGCACGGGACGGGAAGGCGGCGCGGGGCGGCTGGGCTTCGGCCCAGTTCGGTCCAAAGGAGTTTTTTTTTTAAATAATTCCGCGCAGAAAAACAAATAAAAGAAATACTAAACGGACTCCAAAATTCCCGAAATAAATTTTCCCCGTCCTCTAAAAATCTCCCGGACAAGGTAAACATTTATTTGGGACTCTAATGCAATTTTGAAAAATGCATATTTTTCTAAATTCAAATAAAATGGCAATAAAAATCCAAATAAAATATTTATTTGATTTTAATATTTTTCCTCCAATATTCCATTTATTTTGGAGAAGTCATATTATCTCCTCTCATATATTTTTAATATGAAATATTTTCGGAGAGAAAAATAGTTAAACCAAATTGATCCCTGTTTCAATATTTGAGAAAATTCAAATATGAAAACGGTGAAATCCCCAACTCTCTCCGTGGGTCCTTGAGTTGCTTAGAATTTTCGAGGATCGCAAAACGAAATGCAATAAAATATGATATGCATGGATGACCTATGTATAACATTCCAAATTAAAAATTTGGGATGTTACAATGCCGTAACATGCATGTCCATCTTTGCTCATCTTTGCAAAAACTTTGCCGGGGTAGTTCCCAACACTGCCCTCTTCCACCATTAATTCATTCCTCGCGTCCAAAAAGGGGAAGCCCTTGCCGGTTCTATCGCCTGGATCCCAAGGGCATGGAACAAGGAGATATATCCAGATGGGGTTTACCGCGAGAAGTGGGAAGAATGGCGGTCCGAGTGGTGCTGGATTAAGGAAGCAGATCCCCATCCCTTTTGTTCGCCCCGACGGCAGAAGGCGGTCCGCGGCTCAGACTGGAGCGATCTTGATGCTCAAGATGACAGGCTCACAATCGCCACGACCAGGATCCTCCGTTTGAAAGCCGCCGGGCTCACAATAGAGATGATTGGCTCTGATTTTCTTCATCGCCGCATCGCCCCTCTGCAGAATAAGGGGAGACCAGCCTGGGAGTTCCAGAACGCGGCAGATATCATGAGGCTACGCCCCAGACTGAACAACAACCTGACAATTATGCAGCTTGGCGCTCTCCGCCACAGGCTATTTCAGCGCGAAGACAAGCATAATTGCTGGCAAGAATTATTCCCTTATGCAACAACTCTGCCCTGGGGTCAATCATCGCCGCAATGCCAATGTTCAACGCCCACGGCCTTGACGCGACCTAGGTCAAGCCATCTACGGAGGAGGCACAAAAGTTCTTCAACAACTTGTCGAAGAGGGTCGTCCGGGAAGAGACAAACCTCATCCGCGCCACCACCAATGAAAAAGTGGTGTATATTGCCACTAGAGTGGAAGAGGCGAATCTTGCCGCAGAGGCCGGCAATGTCGGCTTCACAGAATGGGAAACCAGCGACGCAGAAGTCGTACTGGAGGGGAAACCTACCGGGGAGGATGAGGCTGCCGGGGAACAAAGCGGCGCAGCTGCGGAGAGCTCATCAGGTGAGGACGCAGCCGAAGAGCAGCCGCAGGAGGAGGCTCCAGCTCCAAAGAAGGCAAAGCGCGTCCTTCAGAAAGCTCCCTCTGGCATCCCAGCAAGCCAAACTTCTTTGAGCAGCGAGGCTCCCGGCAAGGGGGCGGCCGGCAAGGCTGCACCGCGACAAGGGGCTCGACAGCAACCCGTGCGGCGCACGAGACACACACCTGCGGCAACCACTGGGGCGGCAGGGGTGTCTCACATAATAGCACCGGAGGCTGAGGCGGCAGAGCCACGCCAACCCCCTGCACCTGCTGCAGCCAAGCGACCCAGGACCCCTCCTCTGCCTCCCCATACGGACACCGCAACGGAGGTCGATTTCGACATCTCCGGCTTCAGCCCGGAGCGAGAAGAGGAAGAGTAAGCATCCTGTCACAGTCTTTATCTCCCAAATCCTGAATTCAATTGATCTCATCGCCTTGCTTTATCTTGTCTCTGCAGGGAGGCAGAAACTTTGGCGGAAAGGATGGCGAAGAGGCCGAAGACCTCCACGGGCGACGAGCCCCCGACAAGCTCTACAAGCGTGCCAAAAACTATCACCATCAGCCCGGAGCTTAGCCCTCGACACAGCCCCCAGCGTGAGTCCACTACTCGTTTTCCGCTGGCGGGTGCTGAGGTTTCTACCTTTGCCGCTTACATCTTCGGGCTTGGAGGAGAAGAACGGCAACAGGGAGAGTCATTGGAGGACGCCCCCGTCGTGCCGCCTCCGTCAACCACACCGCCCGCAAGCGCATCTCCGCCAAGAGCTCCCACCGACGAGCCTACCTTGGAGGAGGAGGAGCGGCAAACATGGGTACCGGCAACCTTTCCCCGGCAACCAATGTTGCCGAGAGGGGTGAAGCTACTCCTCATCAGCTCGACACAGGTGACTGCTTGCCTCAGAGCACTTGTGATTCTTTCCTTTATCTTTTTGAACTTTGATCTTGATTTGATTTTGTTTCCCTCCTTCGTCCTTCAGAATTCCCTGTGATGGAACATATGGACATCGACGTGGTCATCGAGGAGACCGCCAGAGACGCTGCCGTCAAAGCTGACAAGATCGCCGCTAGCGAGGCCACCAAAGAAGCCACCGTCAAGGTCAGCGAGGCTGCTGCCGAGGAGGCCGCCAAGAAACTTGCCGAGAGGGCCGGCGAGGAGACTGATGACCGTACTGACGGCATTCCTGCTGCAAGAGCGCTAGGCGCTACACCGGCCACAGAACCCCCAGCCACCGGTGAGACGATTGTCGAAGGTCAACCATCGACATCTGAGGATGCCTCATCGAGCAAATATCTCAAGGTTGGCGACAACCTGTTCATCAACTTACCGGGGATGGCAAGCATCGGAGCACCGAACGAAGGGGAAACTTTTGATGACGAAGTCATCACCGCTATCGGGCTCAAGATTGTCGATGAACCAAGCGCCAATAGCGGCAAATATGAAGAAGATCGGTCCTCCAGGCCATGGGCGATAATTTCCGCAAGCTCCAAGCGCTCCACCGTGCTCGAAAAGAGAAGGTAGACGCCAGAGTTGTAGTTGTCGAAGCAGTCGAGGCGGATTTTCTTAAACGCATCGAGCAAATGCAGATCTGGTACGCCGAGGCCTTTCAGGAGTTGACTGCCGGCAGGGAACAAGTGAGCCAAAGCTGGACGGAGCTCCACCTGAGGCAATCTGACATGGAGAGGGCGCAAGAGGAAGCTGCGCAAAAGGTTGCCGCTGAAGAAGCTCTCTTGACACAGCGCCGCATTGGGCTTGATGCTCACGAAGAAGATCTTGCCGCGCGCGAGCAGGAACTTGCCGCCAAACTCCGCGGCAAGGATGAAGAGATTGAAAAACTTATCGCGCAGCGGACCCAAGAGCTGGAGCAGAAGCACAAAGAGGCGCTCGAAGCTGCAACTGTAGATCACGCCAGCCAGCTCAAGGAAGCCATCGATTCCGCTGAGGCCGCAGAGGCCGCCAAGAATGAACTGAGCAACAAAGTGAAGAAGCTGGAAGCAGATCTTGAGGAACACAGCAAGGAGCTCTCGATGCTCAAAAGTGATAGGGAGAAAACTCTCCACAGCCTGGCGGAGATGCAAGTTGCTATGTCCGACAAGACCAAGCAGCTCTCTTCAGCCAACGATGCCATTGCCGATCTGAGGCTGAAGCTGACCACACTGGAGAAGTCTCTTAAGGACGGCAGGGCCCGCGAGAAGGCCCTGAGCAAAGATCTCCAGGAAGAGAGGAAATTGCTCAAGAGCGCTGCCGCCGCCCAAGTTGACTATGAGAAAGGCGTGCAAATCTAGACTGATCGCCTTGTTGACACCACGGAGAAGCTCACTGCACAACTGTCAACCATGGGCCGGGAGGGCCTGCAAAACTTCCGGTATTCCTCTGAAGAAAGGATATCCCCGAGCGCTAGGCTGACCATGTTCTTCGAAAGCATCATTGATGCTATGAAGCTGCTCCAGTCTAACCGAGCTACCCAACTGGCCAACAAATCCTGCAAGCTTTGCCGGGTCATCCTCCACAAGGTGCTCATCAAGGTGGTGCATAAGAACCATGGCATCGACCTCACCAATGTGCTCGACCGCTTGCCGAAGGATGCAGATCTCTAGGCACTTGAGAAGCTTGTCGTGCCCATCCTTGAGAAAGTAGATTCAATCAAGAGGGTTGAAGGCCAGCGCAGGGACTAGCCGTCTCATTTTTCCTTGCCTCCATTCCATGCCAAAGACAATTTAGTCTTAAGTTAGAACTGCGGCAACTATCGATGGAATATAACTTGCTATGACTGACTATATGCACGCTATTTCCCTTGTTCGATTTCTTTCCGTATGATTACGCCCTACGCTTACTAGAAACTTGCCGGTGCGCAACCTGCCATGAGCGCTGGGTGCGGGACTTCAGCAGCCTGCTGGAGGTGCAGCAACCGCCAAGACACCTTGGCGTTCTTGGTGCAGCCACTTAGACTATTGAGAGGACATGAAACAAAATAAGGGCGCAACCAATTCTGACAAGGGTCCCTTCGCGTGCAGGTTTTCCATACAAGGGCCGAAATCGTCCAAAGAAAATAGCCTGATAGTAAAAATTGAAAAACTTGCTCAAAGTTTCGCAACTTAGCTTTCTGTCGCTGCGCTCCTTCCGGCAAGACACCAATTCTGAACATCGCCCATTGGTATCCATACCTTCCTTCCCCCCCTGGCAAACTTGCATGTGAGGGAACCTTCTATCCTTTGAGAAAAAGAAAGAAGAGAAAATAAAGATATGGAACCTTGGTGGTTCGTTAGTCTTACCGGGAGCAAGTGTCATACAATATCTCAGACAAGCATGCATATATATAAACATGGAGATCAACAAGAAATGTACAACACTTAAGCTTATCCAACTGCGCACAGGGTCTGCGCCTGGCTTTGTACAAAGGATTACATGCCTTGCCGGCAAGACTCATACAAAAGGAGGTTGCCGGGAGCCCCTGGCAACCGCGCCTTATGGGTAAAACTTGCGAAGATGTTCGATATTCCATGAGTTGCTCACTGGAACGCCATCCTCGGTCTCCAGGCGGACAGTGCCAGGCCTGGTGACTCGTACTATCCGATAAGGGCCTTCCCACTTCGGCGTCAACTTGTTTGAATTCTTGGCGGACTGAATCCGCCGAAGAACAAGGTCACCTTCCTCAAGGCTTCGGGCATGAACTTTGCGGCTATGGTAGCGGCGCAAAGCTTGCTGGTAGCATGCAGCTCGCACAGCAGCCTGAAGACGATCCTCCTTAAGGAGCATAGCATCATCTTGACGCAGTTGCTCTTGCTCAAGCTCATCATAAGCGAGCACTCGAGGTGACCCGTATATGAGTTCCGTGGGGAGAACTGCTTCCGCTCTGTAAACCAGAGCGAAGGGTGTCTGGCCAGTGGCTCGATTTGGTGTCATTCTGATTGACCAAAGAACTGCTGGCAACTCATCGATCCAGCGCTTTCCGCACTTTCTCAGCTTGTCGAAAGTTCTGGTCCTCAGACCGCGCAGCACATCAGCATTAGCCCTCTCTGCTTGGCCGTTGCTTCTCGGGTGAGCAACAGAGGCAAAACAAACTTTGCCGCCAAGGTCTTGGACGTATTGCATGAAGGTGCGACTTGTGAACTATGTGCCGTTGTCGGTGATGATCCTATTAGGCATACCGAAATGGCAAACTATTCCTTTAAAGAACTTGACGGCTGATTGTGCTGTCACCTTACTCACCGCTTCCACCTCCGGCCACTTTGTGAACTTGTCGATTGCAACGTACAAGTACTCAAAGCCCCCGATAGCACGGGGAAAAGGGCCCAGTATGTCGAGCCCCCAGACCAAAAATGGCCAGGAGAGAGGGATTGTCTGAAGAGCTTGAGCTGGCTGATGCGATTTCTTTGAATGAAATTGGCACGCTTCACACTTGGTTACTAGTGCAGCTGCATCTTGGAGAGCAGTGGGCCAAAAGAAACCTTGTCGGAATGCCTTTCTGACAAGCGCTCTTGATCCTATGTGGGAGCCACATATGCCTCCATGTATTTCTGCCAACAGCTCCAGTCCATCTCCCCGAGGAATACACTTCAATTTCACACCGTTTAGTCTCTTGCTATACAGAACGCCATCGATGAACTGGTACATGCTAGACTGACGGGCTACTTTTTCCGCTTCTTCCTGCTCCTCAGGGAGTTCTCCTATCTGAAGAAAATGGACAATAGGCTGTGCCCAAGCTAGAGCCTGAGGCTCGAGCACTAGGACTAAAGGCATCTCTTCCGCCGGGGGAACGTTTGTCTCGACGGCAAGGGCCTGCGCCCCTGCTGGAGCCTGTTGTTCCCCGACAGGCTTGCCGCTGATCCCGGCGACTTTCTTGCCGGCGGCTCCCGGGAGCTCTGCTGGAAAGTACCGACCAGAATTCAACTTCCTTCTCTTTTCTTGCCTTATTGATGGCGCTACAGATGGATGAGTTAAATGGAGCACAAAAGTTCCTGGTTCCACAGGTAACTTGAGGGCAGCGCACTTTGACAGGTCATCAGCAATGCTGTTCTCAGCACGAGGAATGTGCTTTGTATGCAGACCGTCAAAGCGCTCTTCCATTTTTCTCACTTCATCCACATAAGTCTGCATCAAGGGACTCTGATAATCTTTGTTGACTTGCGTGACAACAAGCTGCGAATCACCTCTGATGATGAGCTTCTTGATACCAAGGTCTGCCGCGATCCTGAGACTGGCAAGCAGGCCTTCGTACTCCGCAGTGTTGTTTGTCGAGCTCTCCCGGGGAAAATGCATCTGAATCACATACTTGAGGTGCTCTTCGGTGGGTGCGACAAGCAGCACGCCAGCACCGGCGCCTTGCAGCATGAAAGCGCCGTCAAAGTACATAATCCATTCTCGATATGTTTCCCTGCCGAGAAGAGCCATTTCTTGAATTTCCTCATCTGGTGTTGGGGTCCATTCCGCAATGAACTCCGCCAAGGCTCTGCTCTGAATTGTTGAAGTACTTTGAAACTTGAGACCAAAGCTTGACAGTTCCAACGCCCACTCTACAATCCTGCCGGTTGCCTCTGGATTTTGCAAAATCCGCTGCAACAGGAAGCGCGTGACGACGGTAATCTCATGTGCTTGGAAATAACAGCACAGCTTCCTCGAGGCCATGAGAAGGCTGAAGAGCAATTTCTGCACACCAGAGTATCTTGACCTAGCTCCCTGTAAAATGGAGCTGACAAAATAAACTGGACGCTGCACCATCTTCCTCTTTTGCACTGATTCTTCTGACTGCGCAGATCCTGTCTTGTCGGCACCAGATCTTGCCGGGGAAGATCCCGGCGCGTCACTTGACGGTCCTGCCGCTGCCATTGCCCCCTCGTCAACTTCTCTCTGTGCCACTAACGCAGCACTAACCACTTGATTTGTTGCCGCTAGATATAACAGCAATGGCTCTTGTGGTTTAGGTGCAACTAGCGTCGGCGGAGAGGAGAGGTACCCCTTCAAATCTTGCAGCGCTACCTCTGCTTCTGGAGTCCATCTCATTGGACCTGCCTTCTTCAAAATTTTGAAAAAGGGCAGGGCACGCTCAGCAAATTTGGAGATAAACCTACTTAAGGCAGCAACACAGCCGGCAAGGCGACGTACATCCTTGACGCGTCTTGGCGCTTGAATCTGCTCAATGGCTTTGATCTTGTCGGGGTTCGCTTCGAGCCCACGCTAAGATACAAAGAACCCGAGAAGCTTGCCGGAAAGGACGCCAAACACACACTTCTCATGATTGAGCTTTAAATTGATCTTGCGCAGATTTGTAAATGTTTCTTCTAGATCTTGTATGAGCGTCGCTTTATCCTTGGTTTTGACCACTATGTCATCCATGTATGCTCCCATATTTCTATGTAGCTGAGGTTCCAAACCAATTTGGACCGCTCTCGCAAATGTAGAACCAGCACTCTTTAACCCGAAAGACATTCGTACAAAACAATACGTACCACATGGGGTGATAAATGCGGTCTTTTCTTCATCTTCTTTTGCCATGAAGATCTGATGATACCCCAAATAGGCATCAAGGAACGACAGTAGGTCACAACCAGCAGTGGAGTCCACAATCTGCTCGATGCGTGGCAAGGGGAAAGGATCTTTTGGACAGGCTTTACTGATGTCTGTATAGTGAATAGACAACCTCCATTTCCCATTCGCCTTGCGCACTACAACCGGATTGGCCAACCAGGTTGGGTGAAGCACCCCTCTGACCAAACCTACCGCCTCCAACTTCTTGATTTCTTCGGCAATAAATTCTTGCCGCTCCAAGGCTTGCTTTCTCACCCTCTGCATATTGGGCCGCGCGTGAGGACAGACAGCAAGGTGGTGCTCAATTACCTTCCTGGGAACACCGGGGATGTCAGATGGTTGCCACTCAAACACATTGACATTCGCCCGCAGGAAGGCAACGAGCGCGCTTTCCTATTTGTCATCTAGGGTGGAACGTATGGTGAAAGTTCCTCCCGTTCCATCCTCCTTGACGGGCACCTTCTTGGTCTCTGGTGGAGCAGCCTTGGACTTCTTGTTCTTGCTGGTGGAACTCTCTGGTGCGTCCTCAACGGAAGCGCAGAACTCCGAAGAGGTGCGCTTGCCGGAGTTTGCGCTAGAGATCTTGCCGGTCTTCTTCTCCTTCCCCCCCAAGAGTTCCAGCGGCAGGAGTAGATGCCTTGACGGCAGGTGCTGTGGCTGCCTCCCGGTAGAGTTGGTCAATGCAGATCAGTGCATCCTTCTTGTCGGAGTGAACAGTGATGACACCAATCGGTCCGGGCATCTTCAGCACATTATACGCATAGTGTGATGGCGCCATGAACTTGGCCAGCGCTGGGCGGCCAAGGATCCCATTGTATGACATGGGGATCTTGGCGACATCGAACACTACCTTCTCTGTCCTATAATTGAGCTTGCTACCAAATGTTACCGGTAGCGTAATCTTGCCTTTTGGCTGGGTCCTTCCTGGATTGATCCCTTGGAACGTGCCCGTTTCCTCAAGATCTTCATCAGGAATTTGCAGCTTCTCGAGCACGTCTGGCGAGATTAAGTTCAGCCCGGCCCCACCGTCAACCAGCATTTTTGTCACCTTGAGGTTGCGGATTGTTGGTGAGACTAACAAGGGCAAGCACCCAACTGCAGTTGTGTGATCAGGGTGATCCTCGGCGTAAAAAATGATGGGCGTGTGGGACCACTTTAAAGGTTTCCGTGCATCAAGCGATGGCTCCATTGCATTAACCTCATGCACCCACTGTTTAAGTCGGCGGTGAGAAGAATGCAATGAGGCGCCCCCGTCAATACACATGGCCTCTGTGGCTTTCTGAAACTCGTGCTCGCTGGATTCGTCGTCTTCCTCATCATCATAGACTCCCTCGTCCTTGTCGCGGCCTCGGGCGGACCTCTCTTTCTGTTGCTTAGCCTTGCCGCGGCGGCCTCCTCGGCCACCACGCCTCTTGCCGGATCCCTCAGCACTGTCCTGGGCCTTCTCCTTGTCTCGTCTTTCATACTCAGCTCTCTACTTCTCGACAAGCCGCTCAACTTGCCGGCAGTTTTGGAGATCGTGGCCCTTGGTGCGATGGATCTTGCAATACTGTTTGCCGGAGCCTTCCGGCTTGTCGGCAGCCGCCAAGGCCTGACAGGAAGCGCACCCGGCAACTTCCTTGCTGGGGTCATCAACCTTGGCCTTCTTGGCGGTGTCGGGATTGCCGGATTCCTCGACAGCAAGCATGGCCTTGCCTTTGCGCTTCTTGTTCCGCCACCGGCCATTCTTTGACGGGGTTGCAGCATCTTCATCCTTAGATTCGCCCCCTGCGCCCACACTCTCACCGGGGAGTTTTCCTCCTTCTTCAGCTCGAGCGCATTTGTCGGCCAAAGCGTAAAGCTCGGCAATACTCCTGACCTTGTTCATCGCCAGTTCTTCAGGCATCTTGCAGTTATGCACGTTCTGATGAAACGTGCTAACAACAGCGGCAGGATGAACGTCTGGAATATTGTACTGTACTCGGCTAAACCTCTGGATAAACTAGCACAGGGGCTCGCCCTCCTTTTGAGGGAGGACATGCAAATCGCTTTCTTGGCCAGGAGCTTGGTGGCCTCCAACAAAGGCGCCAACAAACTGATGGCACAGATCTGACCAGGAAGAAATGGAATTCTCCGGCAGATGCATCAACCACGACCTGACGTAGGGTTTGAGCACCAACGGGAAGTAGTTGGCAAGTATCTTGTCATCTCGGCCTCCTACAGCCTGCACCGCAATGGTGTAGATGCTCAGGAACTCCGAGGGGTGAGTCTTGCCATCATATTTCTCCAGGACCTCTGGTTTGAATGTTCGGGAATTGGGCCACTGGACTCGCCGCAGCTCGCGGGTAAACGCTGGACAACCTACCTCATAGGGCAAGTCGCCTGCGTTCCCTGGCGCAGGCTTGTCAACAGTAGGCCCTACACATTTATCGGACTGATGACGCGCCTCCCGTCGCCGCTCGATGGTATTTCGAGCATCCTCTTTCCTTCATTCCTGGAGAACTTGACGCTGATCGCGATGCATCCGCGGATCGGACGACGCCGTGGAATCGTCATCACAACCGTCGGTCCGCCGGGTCGACGACTGCCGCTGTTGTCGTGGAGGGGAGTGCACCATGGTCGCACCGCCTCCAGTCTTCTCTCCATCGGCTCGCGCCAGATCGATAGACCGCTGCCGCGAGGGGCCCGCTTGCTGCGGCCTATCCTTGTTGATGAAGTCGATGAGGCTCTGGATGGTAGATCGCCACTCCTCCATCTTCTCTGGAGCAGGAGGAAAATCGAGGAGCAGCTGTGCATGTGCCAAAGCCTCTGCTGGCGTAGGCAGCAGCGACAGGTGCGAGGTACGTGAGGTGCTCTGACTCCTAACAGTGTTAGAAGGAGCATCGTCACGACCACGCGACCGTGTGCCACTTCCACCGGCAGTTTGGCGTGCATGCTGGGCCTGCGCACCTTGGGATCGGTGCGCAAAAGTGTTTCAATGGGGACGTTCAGAACCACCAGCGCCACGGCGCTGCTCGTCGGGTGCGACCTGGGAAGGCCGCGACGCTTGCGCCGGCGCGGGAGCCCTAGAAGGCATCCTCCGATCTTCGGAGTTCGCTGCGCCACCCGTAGGCAGCACGGCTCCATCTCTGGATCTAGTGGCGTGCGGGTTGCCATCGCCGCTGTGAATGATGCCGCTCGCCTGGCTCGGATCACCAGAACGCCGTGGGGCTCTAAACCTTCACCTCCTGCATCCACGCCGTCACCCGTCCGAGTAGGTACAGGCAAGACGGACGTAGACGGAACAACCGCTGCCGCACCCTTATTTTTGGGTGGCATAACGACAAAGATGGTGAAGAAACTGACGCGCTGATCACCAGATCAGGTTCGCGCAACCTCGATCCCCCTACCTGGCGCGCCAAAGATGTCGGCGTACGACACCTATGGGATCCGAGGGACCGCTTTATGGTTCGGCAGGGAGAGAGGTATGCACAAAGAGCAGAACCGAAGATCAACGCGAGGGGATTTTTACCCAGGTTCGGGCCGCTGATCAGCGTAAAACCCTACTCCTGCTTTTGTTTATTATCAGTGATTCGTCCCAATTCTTGGAGTGCTTGCGATGAACAGTACGTTCAAGCAGCAGCTACGCATGCATAATGGGCCGAGAGTCATCCTACGTAACAGTTGCCTTGGGCCTCCTTTTATATGATCAAAGGGGTCACCACAGTGGCGAACTGCTCATAAGCGAGGTGTAAAATCGCTACATGGTTATCATACCTAACCATTGACGGTTTTGGGCAAATGCATTTAATGCACCGTGAGGTGTCCGTTTAGGTGTCCCTACTTTCTTGGGGATGGAAAAAGGGGCCATCCCATCAGCACCGCTTAAGCTCGCCTCCACTAGCGCCTTGCCATGCATCCAGAGATGGGACTAGAATGCTAGACCGGTCGCTGCGCTGGAGCGGTGGCACAGTGGCGGAACCTTGCCGGGTCCAGATCTTGCCGGGCTTGGCGGGCTACCCCGACAAGATCTTGCCGGGAGCCGAGCCCCTAGTCTCCAGTTCTCCTTATCTTCTGATCCTGGGCTTGAAAGTCTCTTTGATAACCTTGGATTGATCTTCAGCTGTTCCCCCGACAAGCCTTGCCGCAGGTATGGCTACAACTGCCCGTGCACAAGTATGGGGTACTAAAGACCCAAAATTTAGTACACCGACAGGCTCATAATGAAGCCTTGAAGAGGAAAGCACTTGGGCGTCCAGGCATTGACCCCAAGCTGGCTGCTAAAAAGAAGAAGCCTGCTGCTGCTGAGCCTGAAGCCCCAAGGCAGGAAAAACCAAGCATTGTCTTCCCTGCCAGCATGACTGGCTTGAAGCCAAAGGTCCCTTCAGCGTCTTCTGAGCAGAAGAAGACAAACCAGGCTGAAGCTGAAGCCAAGAAGTAGAAGAATCATGAAGCTTCTGATCCTGCTCCATTCAAGAAGAAGCTGAAGACAAACTCTTCAAAGTCTTCTCGCAAAGAACATGCTGCTCCCCAAGAACCATTGCTCGTTGAGACCATTTCTGTTGCACTACCAGCTTCCACCATCCGTGAGCGTCGTCTCATTGTGCATGAGCCTGCTACCAAAGAGGCTCATGAGTCTGAAGATATTCCAGCTGTTGACCCCATCGCAGCTGAATACATTGGTCATGAAGACAATGTTGAAGATGATGAAGTTCTTCCTCAGTTCCCTCAGATCATGCCCAACCCAGTATGATCGCCTACTCCCATGAGCAGTGAACAAATAAGCATTGGCGGTCCCATGACGCCAATCACACAAGATGAATTCTGGGAAGAGCAACACCCCAACTCCCCGTTGCACGAAGTTATTCCTCGCACTCGACCTGCTCATGTCACCACTCCGGTGCTTGAGACCCCGCAAGGTACCCCAGAAGACATGGAGAAGACCACTCCTTCACCAAAGGCGTCGCCCTATTTTTGAAAGCTTCGTAGAGGCCCTAGGCCCACGGTCTCCATGTCAAGCATTCCTGAAGAGGATGTGCACACCACAAGCTCAGTAGCACTTCAAGTGTTTCCTGAAGCCATCCCTTTAGTTACTGCTCAAGAGTCTGAAGCCAAGGAGGCTGAAGATATTCCGGCTGCATCAGCCGATGAAAAAGAAGAAGTAGATCATGAAGTTATTCCCCCTACCATTGAACCAGCTATACATGAAGATGTGATTGTGCCTGACCCGCCAGTTGTTGAAACCACTGAAGCTCCTGCACCTGATGATGCAAATGCCACTGCCACTGAAGCCAATGACGTGGTCATGGCTGCAGTAAATGCTCATCCTAAACCCAGCCCTCAGTCTGAAGCCCCTGACGCCACCAAAGATGTTCAGCCATCCTCCTCGGATGTTGCTGCTGCTCCACCTGTTCCACACACAATGGCAAGGGCCTTCAATCATGAGGGTGAGCTCATCAGCATCAAGTGGCCAATTATGGCGCCTCCAGCTGCTCATGGTACCCAATATGATTACCATGTTGAGCAAAGGTCTCAGACACAGAAGCCGAAGCCTAGACTGCGAAGGCTTCCAAGTGCTGTTACAACTCAGGGTGCTTTCAGTGTCTTGAGCTTCAGAGAGCACAACACATTCTTCGACTCTGCCAAGAATCCATACAAGAAGCCAAAGATCAGCTCTGACAGGTTCTGGAGCCACCAGCAACGCAGCTACTACTCATGCATTCTCTACAATCAAGACATGATCTTTCCCCATAAGCGTCTGGATTGTGATGCCATTGCTGGGCTGCCATGCCTTGAAGAGGCTCTTGACTGCTTTCGAGAGGTTGGCTTGCTCCCCTTTGTCATCAACAAGGAGCACTGGAATGAAGAGCTTCTGCTGCAATTCTTTGCCACCCTTCATATCTCAGGCTACAACAGGGATCCGAAGACATGGGTCCTCGAGTCGATGACAGGTGATGTTCATCATGAAGCCAAAGGTCAAGATATCATCGAGCTCACTTCCCTGCCCACTTCTGGTGATCTGTATGAGCCAGGTTGTCAGCGATATGAGAAAGAATTGCAGAGTGTCTTCTAGAAGCCTGAGCCCAACATGAGACAAATGCTCAGTATGATGAAGCCATTGCCAGTTGATGCTAAATACCCCAAAGAATTCTATGTCAATGACCTCGAGTATCTGCCCCGCACTATCTATCACATATTGAGGCATACTCTCTGGCCAATTAAGAGGCATTCTCCTCATGCCAAGATTGAGGGCACCATGAAGACATTCGTCTTCTATATCATCAATGACATCAGATTCAATACTCAAGACTTCTTCATCCGTCAGTTGGCTGCCTCAGGAATTGATCTGTTTGGCCTCAAGTTCTATGCTCCATGGGTTATGCTGCTCATTAAGCTTCACTCCACAATCAACTATCAAGCTTCAGCGCGCAACCATGTTGTATTTCTGCTTGAAGTGGATATGTCTCATGAAGCCATATACCCTGAGCCTGCAAAGGAGCCTGTTCGCGAAGACAATGCCGCCTTCCAAAGCTTCACTCAACCACTTGAAGGGATTCATGTGCCAAATCCAATCACTACTGTTCCTGGTCCTCTTGTAGGTCAGCTTAGGCTGCCGCATCGTGCCAACACTGATGCAACAGCCAGCACAGTAGCCCAAAGGCCTAAGAAGCGTACTCACGTCCTGAATGTCAGAGAGCTTCTTATGTCGCTTCATCAGGAACAAGATAGGCATCATGATTGGATGAAGCGCCAAATGCAAAGTCTTCTGGTTGATTTCAATCGCATTCGCAACCTTGCAACCAAGAATTCATTTGTTGCTCATGAAGCTTGTTGGCGTGCCTGGAAGAGCCTTACAATGCTCTGTTCTGAAGATAATCTTCAAGCAGATGGCTTCACTGAATGCTTCAAGTTTGACTCCAGGCCTCCACAGTCTGCAAGTTGGCGTCCAGCTCCTTCCATTGAAGATTCAGAGCATTCATCTTTGTCTCCAATTGTTGTTATGAGAGTCATTGATGAAGAAGACGATGCCACTTCACTGGCGATGGCTTCACTGCACCAAGATTCTACATCAGGCCCCTCTGCACCGCCCCACTCCAACGTCGATCCTGCTGCCCCAACATCTTCACCACCTGGGAACGCATAGACACTCTATGTCTTCAAACCTTTTTGGTCATTCATGACAAAAGGGGGAGAAGCATATGAGTTGATAGTCTTCAAGCGGGTCCATATGTGTCGGGTGCTTATTTTTGCTAAGTTTTTACAACTCTCATTCTTGAATTGTTGGTTTTTTGAGTTGTAACACTTAAACTTGATGGTCGTCTGCCACTTTTGTTGCTACCATTTACTGCGATGAATAATTCCGCACTAAGTCATTCTGCAGACGCCCATTTCTCATTATGCATTTCATTATCTTCATTACAATTGTGTATGCATGATGAATTGTCGTCATGAGCTGAAGAAGATCTCCACAAAGCAAAACCTGCCATGTGCATTTGCATTCAAAGGCAAAACATTTATATGCACATCTTCAGGGGGAGCATCTTTCAACTTATGAAGCCAATGACAACGTACCTTAACTTTCACATAATTTTATCCCCGTTGAAAACTTTAACCAGTTTGTCATCAATCACCAAAAAGGGGGAGATTGTAAGTGCATCTAGTGCCACCCCTAGTTGGTTTTGGAGTATTGACGACAAACATGGTTGAGGGACTTATGTGTTTGTGAGAATTGCAGGATAACACAGGTAGAAGTCCCTCATTGATTCGGTTTTCCTACTAGAGATGACCCCTAAAATTGCATGAAGACATTGAAGACAATGGTGGTTCGTGAAGACATTCACGTTGAAGATAATGATGTGTGAAGACATTCACTTGAAGACTATAGAGTACGAAGACATAGTTTCTTTCGTAGTTTCCTTTTCTTCTTTATTGAGGCATAGGAACCACCGAACTGTTAAGTGGGGTCCAAGTGAACAAAGTCAGAAGACTGACGTGATGCTCAACTCAAATCCTATGTCTTTGAGTGAAGACTATGAGAGCAAATCTTATTCAGAGTTGGATGAGTCAGCTTTGCTTGTAGCCCAAGCCAAGCTACCGCGTGTGCTTGAAAATCCAACCGTTGGACATGTGTCGGTTCCTTAGTGACCCAGGGTCATTTCGGACATATTATGTCCGGTTGCCTCCTGGCTATCAATAGCCCACCCGCTACACCATAAATTGGTGGCTGCTCAGAGTTAGTGCACGACTTTTGTCGTTTGAGAGCAACCCACCTCCGAAGCCTTTGAGAGAGAGATCCTTGCGAGGACAAAGCCCAAAACACCCAGAGCCAAAGAGTGTTAGGCATCACTAAAGTCTTTTTATCCGCGTGGCCTGAAGACTTGTTACACTTGAGGACTGTGTATCCTCCAGCCGGTTAGGCGTCACGTTCTGAGGATCCAAGAGTCATTGTGGATCGCCAGTGAACGGAGTCTGTGAAGGTTTGGGAGTCTACCTTGAAGACTTACCTGAGTGATTGGGCGAGGACTAGGTGTCCTTAGCTCAAGGGGAATAAGGTGAAGACATGGTCTTCTGAGTTCAATCTCAGCCTCCCTAACCAGACGTATAGTTGTCACAGCAACTGGAATTGTCTACCAAATCCTTGTCTTCACCAAGCTACTGGTTCTATCCCCCATCTCCTTTATATTTCAGTTTGTCTTTGTGAAGTCATTGCTTGCTTGCCTAATCTGTTTAACTTCACTATGCGAAGACTATTACCTGTTTGGCTTCATTCTGTCTTCCATTCTGATCTGTTCTACCTAGCTGCTATTAGTCTTCGTGCTTTCATTATATTGCTTACTTGATTATGGCATGTCTAGTGTAGTCTATCTTTCGCTGCATAACATATAGGTTCAATTTGATTGTTTGTCTGACCTCGTGTTTTGAAGACTTTCATAAAAATCGCCTATTCCCCCCCTCTAGTCGATAACTAGCACTTTCAGTGGGCCATTCTAGTAGTTGTGTGAAATGACGGTAGGCGTGCCACCAGTCTGTTGCGCAGGCTCTCTGGGAGGCAAGCCAGCCCTTTGACCGTCGCCCACCTCGCTCCCACAGCTCCATATTAAAGGCGCGCCCGATCCGCTGGTCATAATAGGCGGCGGCCGCACACCCCGTCCATAGTTTTCACCGCCGCATGGAGTGTATTAGGATTTTGCCAAAGCGCACCATCGGTGGGAGTGGTGACGCCGGGGCTGGTGAAGCACCCGCGCAACGCATGAAGCTGGGCGCAGAGGTTGCTGTCGCCACCGCCGAGGTCTCAAGCGGGCAGCAGCGCGACCTTGACTTCGTCGCCGTCGTCGTGCCTCCCCAGCCGGAGCCGGAGGTCCACAGCTACTCCGGCAATGACTCCGACTCCGACGAAAACTGGTTAGTCTACACCCCCCCCCCCTTGTGGGGAACAGAAACCCTTGGTTATGTTCACTTAGTCTATGAAATCAGGGTAAGATTCGTTAGATCCGTGTAGTGTATTGATTGTTTGAATGGTATCTATGGTTAGTGATTAATTGTTTGTTCTGTACAAATGATTTTTTTGCTAATAATCTGACTAGGGTTAGCGTGCGTGCTAATAATTCGTAGCCAGATTTTGAGAATTGATTTTGAATGTCCTACATATATGTTTGTGCCTTTTTTTTCTTCCAGATCTTGAGGATTGATTTTGAATGTCCTACATGTATGTTTCTGCCTTTTTTTCTTCCAGATTGCTATGTACATAGTTGAGGCTCCGGCCAGCGGAAACGACACACACTGTATCTTTTCTGCCTTGATTTATTTTACACAGGCAACATGCTACTGTGCTAAACATATAAAATTATTTAGGGTTCGTTTCGCCTTTTTATACATTGATTTTCCTAGGCATTTTTAACAAATAGCCACCACGTTATTATCGCAAATGGTCATATTAGTCCAACCGTGGGCGTTCGACTAACCATTTACCACTGCGGGCAGCTGTTTGATTAGACGTGACAACTGTGAGCAGTCCGCCACGCACGCCGCGAGTGCTGCAATTTATTGCTGGTTTTGGACTTTTGTTTCGGCCGCCTCGGAAAGGTACGTAGAACAGTCCTCTGTTCTCATCTACATGCACCGCTGCCGAGGATCACCACCTGCTACGAGATGGAGGACGAGCCGGCCAACAAGCGGGGCCGGGTCGAGCCAGAACCGCAAGAGCCTTCGGCGAACGTGGACTTCATCAGCAGCCTCCCCGACGAGATGTTGGTAACCATCTTATCCCACCTCCCTATTCAATATGGCATGCGGACCACTGTCCTCTTGCGGCGGTGGTGCCCCCTCTGGCACAACACCCCCTGGACATCATCATCGACCACGAGTTCTGTAGCGGGGAGCAGCAACGCCTAGACGCATTGTCCCATGTCCTCGCCACGCACCCTGGACCGGCCAGACGCCTTGCTATTAGCAGGCTCAATCCCCACAACAAGACCGAACCCAGATTGCACTACTGGTTACTATCCCCAGCCCTGGATTAGCTCGAGGAGCTCAGCCTTCATGCTAGACATCCTTGCTCGCTGCCGCCGTCCGTGCTCTGACTCGCGCCCACGCTGCGCCGCGCTACATTCAGGCGGTGCATTTTCCCCTGGATCGATGCCGCGCATGCTCTTCATCTCCCTAAACTTAAGCACCTCGAGCTCATTGCCGTCCGCTTCTCAAAGGAGGATTTGGAGCGCCTGCTCGTCGGCTGTACAACACTCGAGTACCTTCGTCTTCATGCGATGGATGGGCTCAGTAGCCTCCACATCACCTCGACGAATGTCCGTGTGATTTATGTGCATTGCTGGCGCCCAAGGCTGTCAGTTGAGGTGTTTCACGATATTGTCATTGAGAATGTGCCTTTCCTCGACAGATTGTATGTACTTGATAAATTAGGTCCAGCAAGAATCAGGGTCATTCACGCACCGAAATTGATAGTGTTGGGCTATTCGTGTGATGAATTCAACGAACTTGTTACTGGATCATTATCCGTTCAGGTACACCAGTCTTATTCTTCTCCTTCTTATATATTATTGGACAACACATTTTATCTAATTGTTGTTGATCTATATGTTCGCTTGTCATCCAGAAAATGATTCCCACAAGCTTGACCCAGCCTCTGCGCACAGTGAAGATCTTGGCACTACAATCTGTCGGCCCCAATCTAGATGAAGTTGTAAGATTCATTAGATGCTTTCCTTGCATGGAGAAGCTATACATCAAGGTGATGCTCCTTTCCTATTAATTGTTAACCACAACGGAGCTCAATTTTTTGTTACTTTTTACCCATGATTACATTGAGAAATGTAGAATGATTTCTAAAGGAAATTTGGAGAATTTCAATACATATATTTTTTGAGATGCTAGTGTTGTACACATTTTATTCCTTCGCCCGACATGCTTTCATGATAAAAGTTTATCATGAAAGATTGAAGGTGGCATTTCACTCTTTTCGTATATTTTAGAAATCCTGCAAATCAAAGAGGCCCGAAGTGTTCAAATCTGCAACTATGCACTAATATGTTGTCTTCGTTTGCAGATACTAGCAGGCCCGAAGGAAGAAAAATGTTGGTGAATATAACAATCCCATTGAATGCCTTGATCTTCATCTCACAGAAATTACTTTTAATGAGTACCGAGGCACCACACCAGAAATTGAATTCGCCAGGTTCTTTGTTGAGAAAGCAAGGTTGCTCAAGGTAATGAGGTTTGCCCTATATTTACTGCGCAGAAGTGAATGGATTGTAAAAGAGCACAGGCGTCTACAGCTGAATGGAGAAGGCTCTGCACAAGCTGAATTTCAGTTTGTAACTTCATATGACAGATTATTCGGAACTCACTGTATCGAGCTGCTATATGACTTCTCGGTGGCTGATCCTTTCGCAGAAATAATGCATGAAAAATATTCTTAAGAAGATGAATTTTATGTGTCTGAATAGTTTGAACCTTGTAATCTTTGAATTTGGGCCTTGTAATGCTGGAATTTGAACCTTGCAATATTTATGGTATTTGTTATATAACGTAATTGGATGTTTAATTTGGTCTTGCAATCATGTCCTGTTACAAGTATATATATGTTGTTCTTCTGTACACAGAGCATAGATGTTCTGCAGACAGAGCATATCACATCGCACACGGACCTCACTAGGTAACCCGTCGGTGATGAATTCATCAATCGCAAACGGTTATATACCAGCAAGTGTTAGCCCACAGCACACACGGGTTATTCCATCACAAAAAGCTCGGATGGATCAACTGTATGCCACGTATCACATACACAACTCTAATCTGATTCGTGCTTGATGTCTCCGCCATCGCTCGCACAGTTCGTCTTATTTGCCACGTATCACTGTGCCGGCCTCTACTCGCGTCCCTCAGCGTGGTCTGCTCGCTGTTAGGCGCCGCAGTGCGCTGTGCTCGCCGTTAGGCACCGCGACGCACTCTACTCGCGTCCGTCGGTGCTCTCTGCTGTCCGTCGGCGCGCTCTGCTCGCGTACCTCCACGCGCTTGGCTTGTGGACATCTTTTCCTTGCGTGTTCAACTGCTATATGCATATATATGGTTGCTCGCCGTTGAGGTGCCGCGGAGCGCTCTACTCGCGTTCGTGCGCGCGCGCTCTGCTAGTGGTTGGGGCCTGCGCACGATCATGTTGGGGGCCCATATGCATGCGGTTGTGCCACGTGCGTCGCCACGATGCAGTTACGTGCGACACGATGGAGTTATGCGCTGCAAATTAGAACTGCCATCCGGGCGTGCGGATATTCCAGTCCGTCCGGCTTCCCCATTAATTCCCGCGGCCATTGTAACCTTAGTCTCTTCAACCTTTCGATCTCACCCCACAACACAACAAGCACACCCACGACGACACATACAGAAAGGATATCTAGCGGTGCTCCAATGGAGTTCGGCGAGCATAAAGTCAAGACCCACGCGAGGGAGACGGATCTCATGGTGGTGTAAACCATCGACCCGGCCGTGGTGGAGGACTACATCAACACCGTGGAGTAGTTGCGTGCTGGAGACAAGTACAAGGTGGTCGGCATCAACCTCAAGTACACCGCCAGTCTTCCCGGCAAAGATCAGAAGGTTGCCATCGCCCAGTTGTGCGTGCACCATCATGTCCTCATCTACCACTACTACATGGCCACAGAGCCTTGCGACCATTTTGCCTGGTTTGTCAACAGCACCGACTACAAGTTAGCTACGGTGGAAACCACCGACGATGTAAAAGCGCTCAGGATTACGGGCTTGGCCTTCAAGAACCTTGTCGAAATCCGTGACCACTATAGGGTCTGGGGAAACACGAAGAAGGACTCCCTGGTTGAACTCGCCTCGGCCATCATCGACCCATACTATGAAAAGATGAAGCAGGATGCCAACAGAACACGTCTCGTATCCTGGCACGGGGCTTGGATGCGGCAACTGGATGAACCTCACCTCAGGTTCGCTGCTAAGAGCGTGTACACATGCTACGAGATGCACAGGCGGATCGTTGACATGAGGAAGTGCCTCGTTACCAAAATCGATGAGGCCGGATCGAGCCACAAGCAGAGCAGTAGCGGCAAGCGTCACAAGAAGTAGATGATGATCAGATGATCGTTTATCCTAGTTAATTATGCATGTAATATATAGTTGACTTTGGTGTGTGGAAATGTCATGTGTGTAGTAGCCACCTATGTAATTATGCATGTAATAGTTTACTTTGGTGTGTGCAAATGGCATGTGTGTAGTAGCCACCTATGTAATTGGATGTTTAATTTGGTTATGCAACCAGGTCCTTATAAGTGTGTATATATATATGTTGTTGTTCTGTATCCAATCCCAACGCACAACACACATCTCTTATTAGCAGCAATCGTCTGGTTATTATCGGTCTTCGCACACATTTTTGATTACAGACCTGTTTGCCGCGTATCACACACATCTTATTAAATTAAATCATTTCTGTTATCTTGGCTCAACGCAAACAGTTCATCCGAGTGAACTCTTTGCCCTCTATCGCACACACCTTGATCTGGCTGACCGTTTCTTTTGTTCCGCCTAATCACAAACAGTTCATCCGAGTGAACCGTATGCCGTATATCGCACACACCTTCATATGGCTGCCCGTTTCTGTTCTTCTGCCTCATCGCAAATAGTTCACTAAACTGAACCGTATGCCCCGCATCGCACACGCAACTAAATTCTGAACCATGTTTGATGTATCCTCCATCGCAAATGTTTTGCATCTTTTTTGATGATTTTTTTACATCACCGTTTGCGATTAATGAATCGCACATAGTTTCCTCGAAGGGTCTCTGATCATAGTGTCGCATTAGCAGCATCCTGCAGTAGTGCCCTATCAAAACTAACTCGATTACATGATAAATCTCATCCAACCCATCACCGTCCAGCAAGCCTACGATGTAATTACACACTCCCGGTGGTGAGCATCATGAAATTGGTGATGGAGGAAGGTTGATGATGATGATGGCGATGGATTCCACCCTCTGGAGCCCCAAACGAACTCCAAATCAGCCCTCCCGATGAAGAACAGGAGGTGGCGGTGGCTCCGTATCATGAAACGCAATGAATCCTTCTCTCTGATTTTTTTTCTCTGCGAATAGGAATATCTAGAGTTGGAATTAGGGTCGGAGGCGGTCCAGGGGGCCCACAAGCCAGGGAGGCGCGCCCTGGGGAGGTAGGCACGCCCCCAGGGCTTGTGGCCTCTGGGTGGCCCCCCTCTAGTAACTTTTTGTGCCAGTATTTTTTATATATTCCAAAAAAATCTCCGTAAATTTCCAGGTCAATCCGAGAACTTTGATTTCTGTACAAAAATAACACAATGGCAATTCTGCTGAAAACAACGTTAGTCCGGGTTAGTTCCATTCAAATCATGCAAATTAGAGTCCTAAACAAGGGCAAAAGAGTTTGGAAAAGTACATACGATGGAGACGTATCAACTCCCCCAAGCTTAACCCATTGCTTGTCCTCAAGCAATTCAGTTGACAAACTGAAAGTGACAAAGAAAAACTTTTACAAACTCAGTTTGATCTTGTTGTTGCAAATATGTCTAGCCAATATTCAGGTTTTCAGCAAAGATTATGAACTAACCATATTCACAATAACATTTAGGTCTCACATTTACTCATATCAATGGCATAATCAACTAGCGAGCAATAACAATAAATCTCGGATGACAACACTTTTTCATAACAATCATGATATAATATGACAAAATGGTATCTCGCTAGCCCTTTCTGAGACCACAAAACATAAATGCAGAGCACCCCTGAAGATCAAGGACTGACTAGACATTATAATTCATGGCAAAAGAGATCCAGTCACACTCACACTCAACATCAATTAAGAACAAAGCATATAAATGACAGTGGTGCTCTCCAGCTGGTGCTTTTTATAAGAAGATGATGGCTCAACAATAAAAGCAAATAGATAGGCCCTTCACGGAGGGAAGCATGGATTTGCAGAGGTGCCAGAGCTTGAGGCTTTTAAAACAGAGATGAATATAATTTTGAGCGGCATGCTTTCATTGTCAACATAGCAACCAAGAGATCTCACTATCTTCCATGCTAGACACATTATAGGCGGTTCCCAAACAAAATGGTAAAGTGTTTACTCCCCCTCCACTAACAATCACACTCCACGGCTAGCCGAATCCATGGGTACCATCCATACCAACAACAGTCCTGGGGGAGTTTTGTTTAGTTATTATATTTTGATTTGATTTCGAGCACGGAACTGGGCATCCCGATTACCAGCCACTTTCTTGTTAATGACAAGTGAATAAACACTCGTCGTGAGAATAACCCACCTAGCATGGAAGATACTGACAGCACCTAGTCGCTACATGAGCGATTCGGGCATACAAAACAGAATATTATTTGAAGGTTTAGAGTTTGGCACATGCAAATTTACTTCGAACGGCAGGTAAATACCGCATATAGGTAGGTATGGTGGACTCATATGGAACAACTTTGGGTTTAAGGAAGTGGACGCACAAGCAGTATTCCCGCTTAGTACGACTGAAGGCTAGCAAAAAGATTGAGGAGCGACCAACTAGAGAGCGACAACGGTCATAAACATGCATTGAGATTAATCCACATTGAATGCAAGCATGAGTATGATATAAATCACCATGAACATAAATATCATGGAGGCTATGTTGTTTTTGATTTCAACTACATGCATGAACATGTGCCAAGTCAAGCCACTTGAATCATTCAAAGGAGGATACCATCCTATCATACTACATCACAACCATTTTAAATGCATGTTGGCAAGCAAGATAAACCATTATCCACTCCCATCTAATTAAGCATGGCATGAGTAACTATAATCTCTAATTGTCATTGCAAACATGTTTCATTCATAATGGGCTGAATCAAGAACGATGAGCTAATCATATTTATAAAAACAAAATAGGTCGAGTTCATACCAGCTTTTCTTCATCTCAATCATTTCATCATATATCGTCATTATTGCATTTCACTTGCACGGCCGAACGATGTGAACAATAATAAGAGTGCACATGCATTGGACTAAGCAGGAACCTGCAAACATTTATTCAAAGGAGAAGACAAGGTAATATGGGCTCTTTGTTAGATCAATAATAATGCATATGAGAGCCACTCAACATTTTCATCGTGGTCTTCTCCTTATGACCCAAAGAAAAGAAAAGAATTCCAAAGAAACACACTGAAATATTTTTGGAGTTTTTGTTTTTCTGAAGCAAGTAAAACAAACACGAGAAAAACTGTTTACAGGGCAAAGCTCCCAACAAGTAAAAGAAGAACGAGAAATCTTTTTGGGTTCTATTTCAATAATACTACTAAATAAACTAGAAATAAAAACTAAAAAGAAGCGAGAAATATTTTTGGATTTTATCAAAGTTTTTCAAACACATAAAAATAAAGAAGAAGAATAAACTAACATGGATTATGCAATGAAAAAGGATGAACACCGACAACTGGAATGAATGTGTGAACATGAATGTAATGCCGGTGAGAAATATGTACTCCCCCAAGCTTAGGCTTTTGGCCAAAGTTGGTCTATGGCCACGGCTGGCCTGGCGGATATCCAAAGTCATAGTTGGGGTTGTACTGAGTTGCGGCCACTACCGCTTGGAGGGCTGTCTCGTGGAGGCGAGCGGTCTCCCTTGCTCTCTCATATTCGTCCGCCTCCTCTCTGGTTATGAAGTATCTTCGTTTTACCTGAAAGTCAAAAAAGGCTGGAGCAGTGAGCGTAATAAACAAGATGCGTTCCCTGTCAAAGATTAGTCTGTACTGGAGGGGTTGTTCGCCCCTCTCAAGAAATTGGAATCATTCCATAACATCCTAATCAAGGTAAGCAGGTGGTAACTCAATGTCATTCTCTCTTATGGGTACCCCGAGATAATTAGCTAACCGGGTGGCATAAATTCCATCAAAGAAATCTCCATCTAAAGCATTATTATGTAATGGCCTTGCAACAATAGCCCCCAAGTTATATCATTTACCACCGAATACCGCACTCTTGAGGACACTAAGATCGGAAGCGCAAAGGTATGGTCATGTTTACCATTAATGCATCTACTTATAAAGAGAGCAAAATAATATAAAGCAGGAAAGTGAATGATCCCTATAGTAGCTTGTGTTACATTTCTAGTTTCTCCCCTAGTGATACTAGCAAGGGAATCAATGCAATCAGATTTACGAGGTTCATTATAGATGCCCCATTGAGGAATTTTGCATACTTCATTAAAATCTTCAAGGTCCATGCAAAGTGATTTATCATATAGATCAAACAAAACAGAATGTGTATTGTGCTGGCATGAATACTCAAATCTTCGCACGAAGGAATCAGTAAGGTTATAGTATTGCATGCACTTATCTGACATGAAGTCCTCAAGACCAGCGTTGTGCATGTACATATCGAATTCTTCCTTAAAACCCGCATGAGTCATGAAATGATCCGATGGCCATTCACAAGGCCGCACTAGAGCTTCCCTCGGTGGTTCAAGGTCTGGCTCACGTATCATGAGCCTTGGGGCTTTCTTCTTTGAGGAACCACCTTGGTACATTCTCCTAAACATTTTCTCCCTCCGAAAAATTTCTAAAATTTTTAGTGACTCAGAATAAAAATGAACTAAACTCAACAAAATTGATAGCAACTACTCCTACAAGTGTCTAGAGGCTATATCATGCAACAAAACCACCTTGGACCATACAAATTTGACATGCAAGATCAAGAACATGGTCACCATAGCAGCAAAAATTTGCAATATATAAAAGCACTATAGCAAAAACTAATTGTACCAACGGAGGAGTCACATACCGATGAACAATCCCCCGAAACAGTTTCGGAAACGGAGTTCCGAGCAAGGAGATCGAAAATGGCAGCAAAATGAGCAAGAACACGGGTTTGAGCAATGGTGGGATTTTTTCTAGAGGAAGACGAAGTGAATGGGTGGCTGGAGTAAGTGACGGGACCCATGTGGGACCCACAAGCCCCCTAGGCGTGCCCTTGGGGGGGTTGGGCGTGCCCTGTGGGCTTGTGGCCCACTGGTGCACCCCCTGAGGTGTGCTCAGTGCCAAAAATTCTTAAATATTATAGAAAAAATCATACTAAATTTTCAGGGCATTTGGAGAACTTTCATTTTCTAGTCATTTTTTATTGCACGGATAATTCAGAAAACAGAAAAATAAAAGTATTTTTGCTTTATTTACTCTAAATAACAGAAAGTAAAAAGAGGGTACAGAAAGTTATGTTTACTAAATTCATCCATCCCATGTCCGTCAAAAGGAATCCATTAACAAGGTTGATCAAGTCTTATTAACAAACTTCTTCTGAATGATATGAAACCGAAGAATCTTCGTATAACACTAAGTTACCTCAACAGGGATATGCATGTTCCCAACAATAAGAATATCATATTTCTTTTTGATAGTAGGAATAGGGAATTCAAAACCTTCAATAGTAATTGTTGAAAATTTTCTAATAGAATTGATACTATTCACTTGAGGTTGTTTCTTTGGAAAGTGTACCGTATGCTCATTACCATTAACATGAAAAGTGACATTGCCCTTGTTGCAATCAATAACAGCCCCTGCAATATTAAAAAAGGGTCTACTAAGGATGATCAACATACTGTCATCCTCGGGAATATCAAGAATAACAAAGTCCGTTAAAATAGTAACATTTGCAACTACGATAGGTACATCCTCACAAATACCGATGGGTATAGCAGTTGATTTATCAACCATTTGCAAAGAGATTTCAGTAGGTGTCAACTTATTCAAATCAAGTCTACGATATAAAGAGAGAGGCATAACACTAACACCGGCTCCTAAATCACATAAAGCAGTTTTAACATACTTTCTTTTAATGGAGCATGGTATAGTTGGTATTCTTGGATCTCCTAGTTTCTTTGGTATTCCACCCTTAAATGTATAATTGGCAAGCATAGTGGAAATTTCAGCTTTCGGTATCTTTCTTTTATTAGTAACAATATCTTTCATATACTTAGCATAAGGAGACATTTTCAGAATATCAGTCAAACGCATACGCAAAAAGACAGGTCTAAGCATTTCAACAAATCACTCAAAGTCTTCATCATCCTTTTTCTTGGATGGTTTAGGGGGAAAGGGCATGGGTTTCTGAACCCATGGTTCCCTTTCTTTACCATGTTTCCTAGCAATGAAGTCTCTCTTATCATATCTTTTATTCTTAGGTTGTGGGTTATCAAGATCAACAGTAGGTTCTATCTCCACATCATTATCATTACTAGGTTGAGCATCAATGTGAACATCATCATTATCATCATTACTAGGTTCATGTTCATCACCTGATTATCTCAGCATTAGAAATAGAAATATCATTTGGGTTCTCAGGTGTGTCTATAATAGGTTCACTAGAAGCATGCAAAGTCCTATCATCATTCCTTTTCTTTTTATTATTAGAAGGACTAGGTGAATCAGTATTAATTCTCTGAGAGTCTTGCTCAACTCTCTTAGGCTGGCCCTCAGGATACAAGGGTTCCTGAGTCATTTTACCACCTCTAGTCATAACTCTAACAGCATGATCATTCACCTTATTATTCATTTCATTAAGAAAATCATTTTGTGCCTTAAGAACTTGTTCTACTTGAGTTTTAACCATGGAATCATGTTTACTAACAAACTTGAGATCATTAATAGTTCTACACATATAGTTACTCAAGTGTTCAAGCATATAAGCATTTCTTTTCAATTGTCTACTAACATATGCTTTGAAGTTTTCTTGTTTAACAATAAAGTTATCAAATTCATCCAAGCATTGACTAGCAGACTTATTATGAGGAATATCACCTTCATCAAATCTATAGAGAGAATTTACCTCTACTACATGTGCCGGGTTATCAAGACCATGTATTTCTTCGATAGGTGGTAAATTCTTAACATCTTCAGCTTTAATACCTTTTTATTTCATAGATTCTTTGCCTCTTGCATATCTTCGGGACTGAGAAATAGAATACCCCTCTTCTTCGGAGTTGGCTTAGGTGGTGGTTCGGGAAGAGTCCAATCATTATCATTACTCAATATATTATTCAATAGTACTTCAGCTTGCTCAACAGTTCGTTCCCTGAAAACACAACCAGCACAACTATCTAGGTGGTCCCTAGAAGCATCAGTTAGTCCCTTATAAAAGATATCAAGTATTTCATTTTTCTTGAGTGGATGATCAGGCAAAGCATTAAAGATGTGTTTGGTTAGAGGGACATGTTAGGGTGGCTATGGGTATCCCCATCCAGCTGGATATGGATAGCCATTTTTTCTGTTAGGTTGATGAGTGAGGTTAGCCCATGTTTTGTTTGGTTCGGAGGATGAATCATGGTTGAGGATAGCCATTGGAGTGTTTGGTTTGATGGATGAGTAATGGATATGGGTTTTGGTGACCTCTGACCTGAATTGCTACGGCACAAAAAATTAACAAAACAAGATTAGCACGTTGGACAGAAAATCAAAGAAGAAATCACATGCATCAGTACATACAGCCAGTGCAGTACAAGCAGCAAGCACAGCTAGCAAGACTGGCCACCGTACGTGCAGCCTGCAAGCAGTCAGCGCAGCACCCGCACACGGGGCGCATAGCATGCGCACCTGCCGAGGAGAAGCAGGGCCGACGCAGCACGCGCAGCACCTACGGACGGGGCGAACAACACACGCACCAGCCGGAGAAAAGAAGGGCTAGCGCCACCATCCGCAGGGCTCCTGTGGCTGTGCGGGGCACTCATCCACCGCCGCCATGGCCTCTGCTAACAGAGGAGAGAGGGCACGACTGTGCACTCACGGTCGTCGCCGGGCTTCGATCTCTCGCTGCCGATGCGCACTCACCCTCGTCGACAAGCTTGGATCTGCCGCCGCCGATACCACGGGAGAGCAGAAAGATGGAAGGGGAAAAGAGGTAGGGTTGGCCCGACCTTTCGTTGGTTGCCTCGCGCCCCTGTGGGCGTGGGATGCCCAGATCCGCGAGATTTTTGCGGATATGCCGAGCCGCCTTTTGCACGAATATTCCAAGCATCTGGCCATCCCTATCCCTGCTCGCCCATGAACCAAACGAGTGCTATCAATGTAAAAGATGGCTATCCCTATCCCATAGAGGGAAAGCCAGGCAACCAAACGCATCCTAAGTAATTGAAGAAGCCTCCCCCAAGCTTTTGGGAGACTCTCTTCTTCAATTTGCACAAAGTTAAATATTTCCTTTAAAGCAGCTTCTTTCTTATGAGCAGGAAAATATTTTTCAGAGAAGTAATATATCATATCCTGGGGACTACGTACACAACCAGGAGCAAGAGAATTAAACCAAATATTAGCATCACCCTTTAATGAGAAAGGAAAAAACTTAAGGATATAGTAATAGCGAATTTTTTCCTCATGAGCAAATAGGGTGGCTATGTCATTCAATTTAGTAAGATGTGCTACAACAGCTTGAGATTCATAACCTTGGAAAGGATCAGATTCAACCAAAGTGATTAACTCAGGATCGACAGAGAATTCATAATCCTTATCAGTAACAAAGATAGGTGAAGTAGCAAACCTAGGATCATATTGCATTCTAGGATTCAGAGATTTTTCTGTCAACTTGACTAGTAATTTCTTAAGATCCTCTTTATCCTTACAAGCAAGAAAGTCCCTAGCTACCTCTCCATCCATAAAATAACCCTCAGGTATAATAGGCAATTCATATCTAGGAGTGCTAGGTCTAATGGGTGTTTCAAAGTGTTTAGTTTCAATAATTTCATCAGTTTCAGAAATATCATCGGTTTCAGCATTCTCAATATCTTTAGCTCTAGCAAGTTGTTCATCAAGAAATTCACTCAATGGCACATTATTATCAAGCAAAGTAGCAGTATCATCATAAGCATCATGAATAGCAAAAGTAGCATCATCAATTACTTGCGACATGTCAGAATTAATAGCAGGTGTAGGTGTTGCAAGCTTACTCAAAACAGAAGGTGAATCAAGTGCAGAGCTAGATGGCAGTTCCTTACCTCCCCTCATCTTAGAGGGAAAATTTTTGGTTATGGTATCTTTCAGATTCTTCATAGTGATCAATAGATATAAATCCCAAGTGACTCAGCAAATATAGCTATGCTCCCCGGCAACGGCGCCAGAAAAAGGTCTTGATAACCCACAAGTATAGGGGATCGCAACAGCTTTTGAGGGTAGAGTATTCAACCCAAATTTATTGATTCGACACAAGGGGAGCCAAAGAATATTCATGAGTATTAGCAGTTGAGTTGTCAATTCAACCACACCTGAAAGACTTAATATCTGCAACAAAGTATTTAGTAGCAAAGTAGTATGGAAGTAATGGTAACAGCGGCAAAAGTAGCAGTAGAAGTTTTGTAGTGATTGTAATAGTAGTAGCAACGAAAGTAACTTAGCAAATATCAATATGTGAAAAGCTCATAGGCATTGGATCGGCAATGATAATTGTGTTGGATGATATTCATCATGTAGCAGTTATAACTTAGGGTGACACAGAACTAGCTCCAATTCATCAATATAATGTAGGCATGTATTCCGTACATAGTCATACATGCTTATGGAAAAGAACTTGCATGACATCCTTTGTCCTACCCTCCCGTGGCGGCGGGGTCCTAATGGAAAGTAAGAGATATTAAGGCCTCCTTTTAATAGAGAACTGGACCAAAGCATTAGCACTTTGTGAATACATGAACTCCTCAAACTACGGTAATCACCGAAAAGAATCCCAATTATTGTCACCTTGGGTGTCTACAACTTGCAAGATAGGATCAAGAACTCATATATATTCATGAAAACATAATAGGTTCAGATCTGAAATCATGGCACTCGGGCCCTAGTGACAAGCATCAAGCATAGCAAAGTCATAGCAACATCAATCTCAGAACATAGTGGATACTAGGGATCAAACCCTAACAAAACTAACTCGATTACATGATAAATCTCATCCAAGCCATCTCCGTCCAGCAAGCCTATGATGGAATTACTCACTCACGGCATTGAGCACCATGAAATTGGTGATGGAGGAAGGTTGATGATGATGATGGCGATGGATTCCACCATCCAGAGCTTCGAATGGACTCCAGATCAGCCCTCCCGATGAGGAACAGGAGGTGGCGGCGGCTCTGTATCATAAAACGCGATGAATCCTTCTCTCTATTTTTTCTTCGTGAATAGGAATATATAGAGTTGGAATTAGGGTCGGAGGTGGTCTAGGGGGCCCACAAGCCTAGGAGGCGTGCCCTGGGGGGTAGGCGCGCCCCTAGGGCTTGTGGCCTCTGGGTGGCCCCCCTCTAGTAACTTTTGGCGCCAGTATTTTTTATATATTCCACAAAAATTCTCCATAAATTTTCAGGTCAATCCGAGAAGTTTGATTTCTGCACAAAAATAACACCATGGCAATTCTGCTGAAAACAGCGTCAGTCCGGGTTAGTTCCTTTCAAATCATGCAAATTAGAGTTCAAAACAAGGGCAAAAGAGTTTGGAAAAGTAGATACGATGGAGACGTATCAATGGGTGTCAGAAAATTGCAAGGCAGTATCATGTGCTGGCTCAGGAATTGCGGATGATCCCAATCACTTGGCCATTTGCAGTCTAGGGGCTTGATATGGTCGGGTCATTCAAGAGGTCTAAAGATAAGAAGACCCACCTTTTGGTGGTAGTTGATAAGTTTACCAAGTGGATTGAAGCCGAGCCAGTTTGCAATTGTGAAGCAGCGACTGCAATTCAGTTTGTCAAAAAACTGATCTTCCGCTTTGGTTATCCTCATAGTATCATTACTGATAATGGGACAAATCTGTTTAAAGGTGCTATGAAGGAGTTCTGTCAAAGAGAACATATCCGTCTTGATGTATCTTTGGTCGCTCATCCATAGTCCAATGGTCAGGCAGAGCGTGCTAACTAGGAGATATTACGAGAGATCAAGCCCCGGCTTATGGTTCCTCTAGAATGAACACCGGGTTGTTGGGTTGAAGAGCTTCCTACAGTTCTTTGGAGTATCAGGATTACCCCCAACAGATCAATAGGCTACACGCCCTTCTTCATGGTTTATGGCGCAGAGACGGTTCTCCCAAATGATATTCGTCATGACTCGCCCAGGGTGGTGGCTTATGTTGAAGAAGACAATGAGATGGCACGTCAAAATGCTTTGGATGCCTTGGATGAAGAACGTGATCTCGCACCAGCTCGGTCGGTGATTTCCCAACAAGACCTGCGTCGCTATCATAGCTGCAGAGTTCGAGGCCGGGTGTTCCAGGAGGGCGACTTAGTGCTCCATTTGATTCAAGATCAGACAGGCATGCATAAGCTATCACCGTCTTGGGAAGGACCCTTTGTGATCACCAAAAACCTCAACAATGGGTCATATTATCTCATCGACATACATGAACACAATAATTCACGTACCTCTAAGGAGGAGACCAACAGGCCTTGGAATATTGCTCATCTTTGGCCTTATTATACTTGAGCTACTGGCTCCAATCATTGTACATACATATCAATGTATATATTTTTTATGATCAACGTAATAAAGCCGGCATCCTCGAAACTCGGGGCCTCTGTCATTTCATCTCATATATTGTGCATGAGTCTTTTATTAATTGATCATAAGGTCACTTGGGGGCTTCCAACTCACCGAGTTTAGCTATCTTACCCTCTTGACCGGCAAATAAATGCCATTATATAGGTTAAACCTGCCTGTATGCTTGATGCTACTCCAACAGGTGACCCGCCGTACTCTTGACAGTCAATCTTTATGACCCTGAACTTGTCAAGGTTAAAACGGCGGTTTAAGTCATGAGAGAGCCGACTTACAGAACGTGAGGATAAACCTACCTATTTTGTTTGTTGATTCTCCAAATATGTGACCCGCCGTACTGTTTACAGTCAATCTTCGTGACCCTGAACTAGTCAAAGTTAAAATGGCGGATTATGTCACGAGAGAGCCGGCTTATAGGATAAACCAAGGCTATTATGCCAAGCTTCTTTGAAGCAAGACTTGAGCTTCAAAAGCCGGTCTTTTTATTAAGCCTGAAAGGCCGACTTGCAAATATTGTGATATACATGTTTGTATTGTTTATTCTCATCCTTTCAGGAATTTTAATGCTCTTGATCATATTTATGCACAAAACTCTAAATTCCCGGGTCAGAAGAAGCCCGGGTTAGCATTGATCAGTATTGAATTTATTGAGGCCATGAGCCGCCAAGTTATCAACTCAAAGATATTTTTGTGACAATGAGTCATTGGGTTACTAACCCGCCATTGTTTCTAAACAATCAAATATTGCGAATCTAAGTCGCCAGTATGAGTACTGTCGGGTTATTATTACAACTCCATACAGTCTAAACATCAGAAGGGCAATCTTATTCAAAGGGTGGTGCAAAGAAAGGATACATATCAAATTAGATCAAGCATCCAAAGAGGATTGGTCCGACAGTGATGGGTCAAATAATTACAATGTGCACGAAGGCACAACAAGGCAACTCAATGTTTTTAACTAAGCCTATTACATGGCTTCAGTTGAGCCCAAAAGTTTCAAGCAAAGTTTTTTAGGAGTTATACTACTCCTTTGAACCGGCCTCTGTGCCGTCCGGGTTAGTGCCCTCCGGGTTAATGATACGTCTCCAATGTATCTATAATTTTTGCTTGTTCCATGCTGTTATATTATCATTCTTGGATGTTTTACAATCATTTTATAGCAACTTTATATCATTTTTTCGGACTAACCTATTGACATAGTGCCCAGTGCCAGTGCACTCCTGATGACAACTCAGTACTGTAGCTAATCGGACGTGGCCTACGGAGGGTGATTCCTCCTTCACCACTTCAGATAACAACTCTGTCGTGCAACACCTCAAGTGTGAACCCTCAAGGGTGATTCCTCGAAGTTCGCCTTGACGGTTACATCAGGTGGGATCCATCGAGGGTGATTCCTCAGATTCCCCCTTGATGTTATGGACACACGGTTACTTTGACTTTAACCCCAGGACCATGTTAAAGACGGGTCGGCCCAGAGGGGTACCCGCGAGAGTTACTATTACTGCAGGTCTGGAGGGACAGGCTGTACCACCCCGGTAGAGGCGGACCTGAGTTCTCGACAGTCTCCTGTGAGTCGGGTTGACCATGAGGGTACCCGCGAGTTGATGTGTAGTCGGGTCGACCTGGAGGGTACCCGTGAGATTTCTACGTGGCACGGCCGGGCATTCCGGGCCCTTGCCGTAAGTCCACGAGACGGGATGACGGGGTTACATGATCGTGAGTCTTTGCTTGTTACCGCATGCTCCCAAACACTAACGGTTTGGATATGTGATCTAAGTAGGCCTCTGGCCTTTTTGCACTAACCACCACGCGGGAATAAGTATGGGCACTATGCGTCGTATGTATCAGCCGAAAGCTCTTCGGACGTCAGCGATGGAGCGGCACGCGCCCGAATGGTCCGCGTATGCACCTGTTTTGTCATAGAGGTAGCCAGGACTGGTCCCGGCCGTCCATGCAACATGCAGGAGTGCAATGGGCGATGGGCCCAAGACCCCTGCGCACTTAGGGTGTAGACCGGCGTGCTGGCTCTCTGTTGAGCCTAGGTAGGACTGCGATGTGTTGATCGGCTGAGGCCGGCCATGACCTAACGGTGTGTTGATACGTCTCCATCGTATCTACAATTTTTTATTGTTCCATGCCAATATTATACAACTTTCACATACTTTTGGCAACAATTTATATGATTTATTGGACTAACATATCGATCCAGTACCCAGTGCTAGTTCCTGTTTGTTGCATGTTTTTTGTTTTGCAGAATATCAATATCAAAAAAGTCCAAATGCGATAAAACTTTACGAAGATTTTTTTGGAATATATGTGAATTTTCAAAAGAAGGATCAATGCAAGACGGTGCTCGAGGAGGCCACTAGGCACCAGGGCGTGCCAGGGGGTGCCCGGTGCGCCCTGATGGATAGTGGGCACCTCGTGAGGAGGTTGTTACCCTTCTTTCGCTGCAAGAAAGATAATTTATGGATAAAAATCACCTCAAAATTTCAGCCCAATCGGAGTTACGGATCTCCAGGAATTTAAGAAACGGTAAAGGGCCCAAAAACAGGAACGCGAAATGGAAGAGAACAAAGAGATAGATCCAATCTAGGAGGGGCTCTCGCCCCTCCGCCGCCATGGAGGCCATGGACCAGAGGGGAAACTCTCGTCCCATCTTGGGGGGAGGCCAATGAAGAAGAAGAAGAAGAAGAAGGAGGGGGGCTCTCTCCCCCTCTCTCTCTCGGTGGCGCCGGAGTGCCCCTGGGGCAAGGACCGTGAAGGCGATCTACATCAACAACCTTGCTACCATCAACACCAACTTTCTCCCCCTCTATGCAACGGTGTAACCTCTCTATTCCCGCTGTAATTCTCTACGTAAACATGGTACTCAACACTATATATTATTATCCAATGATATGTGGTTATCCTATGATGTTTGAGTAGATCTGTTTTGTCCTACGGGTTGATTGATGATCATGATTGGTTTTAGTTGTATATTTTATGTTGGTGCTGTCCTTTGGTGCCCTCCGTATCGCGCAAACATGAGGGATCCCTACTGTAGTGTGTTGCAATATGTTCATGATTTTCTTATGGTGGGTGGCGTGAGTGACTGAAACACATACCCGAGTAAGTGGGTTGTTGCGTATGGGAGTAAAGATGACTTGATACTTAATTCTATGGTTAGGTTTTACCTTAATGATCTTTGGTAGTTGCGGATGCTTGCTAGAGTTCCAATCATAAGTGCATATGATCCAAGTACGAAAAGAATGTTAGCTCATCCCTCTCCCTCATATAAAATTGCAATAGTGATTACCGGTCTAGTTATCAATTGCCTAGGGACAAATAACTTTCTTGTGTGACAAAAGCTTTCTGCTAAACTGTTGGTGCAATGATAAGTCCCTTATGTTTTGGAGTTTGTTGACATAAGCAGTATGGGACTTATGTGTTTGCTAGTGCACACAGAGTAACAGGTCCCTGAGATATCGAGGAGTTCGATGCAAACGACGAAGATAATCTCCCTGCATTGCAACGAAGGTTATCACCAAAAATGATGTTAACTAGAGTGACCCCTAAAAATTGATGAAGTGAAGCAATTGGTTCGGTGCATGTCTGAGGATAGTGACTGCGTTCGAGGAGATTGAAGATGAAGTGAAGACGTGGCATTTATTTCGTTATTCTTCTTCTTTTCATTGAGTCATAGGACCACTGTACTATTAAGAGGGGTGTAGCATTCGAAACTTTGATTCTCTGATGCTAAACCCAAATCCTATCAAAGTTGTGAGAGAAATCTCTTTGTGTTCCGAGCAAATACTTGCCAGCAAGAGACTGTGGTCTTCTTCACTGTGAGAGATTTGCCTCAGACCGAGGAGTTAGCATTACTTGTTCCTCAAGTAATGTTACCGTTGCTCCCAAATCCGGTCGTTGCAAATGTGTCGGTTGGCCATTGGCTGGACCACGTGTCCAAAATGGTCATTTCCCATCCGGGAAGGCTGCGGCTATAAATAGCCACCCCGCACCGGCGTTGTCCGGTGGCTGCTCTGTTTAATTCTGAGAAGATTGTGGAGCAACCCACTCTCTTAGCGATTTGAGTTTAAAATCCACCGAGAGAAAATCCCTAGAGCCGACGAATTAGATAGTGATTCAGCATCACTAGAATCTAAGTCCAGTATGCTTCGCCTATTACTCTTGGGAGCTGCAAACTCTCTAGATGGTTAGGTGTCAATTTCTTCAGAGACCAAGAGTGATTGTGGTTCTAGAAGAAGAAGTCTGTAATGGTTTGGAGATCGGCTTCAAGTATCTACCACGAGTAATCGGCATTGTGTGATGAACCAATTATCCAGGAGAATAGTGTGAAGAGAGTTTATCTTCCGTGTTAAGTCACAGCCCTCCAACCAGACGTAGTCCTTGTGTAGAAGGACGAACTAGTCGAACAAATACCCTGTCGCCATCGAGCACCACTGGTTACATCTTCTACCCATGTTAATATTCGACATGTTTTCCTTCATGTGTTTTGTCTCGATGCATGTTTAGTTTCCTTTCAGTACATAGTTTTACCTCACTGTAGTTTGTTTTTCATTCGTTCTGCTGCTGGGTTATGTTAGTTTTGAGTTTTCCGAAGAAAAATTAAAACTCCCATTCACCCCCCCTCTGGTAGACATACTTCGTTCCTACAATTGGTATCAGAGCCAAGGTACTCCTTAACTCTGCTCATTTTGGTATAACAACCTTGGAATTTAAGTATGTCTTTAGTGAGCTACAAGTCGCATCTCAAGATCCCCATCTTCGATGGGACGGACTATCCCTTATAGAAGGAGAAGATGAAGATCCGTATCCAAGTGATAGATGATGACATGTGGAATGTGGTGTAGTTGGGGTTCTCTGTTGCAATACCTCAAGCCCCCACTGACGAAGAGAAGAAACTCATTCAGATGGTTGCTCAAGCCAAAGATGAAATTGGTGGCCATCTCTCTCTCGAGCAATTTCTTTGGTATCATGAAACTGCAAAAGATTTGTGGGATGTCGTCGAGAAGATCAATGAAGGAGTTTCAACTCAGAAAGAAGCTCGAATTGATACTCTTCGAGCGAAATTCAATCATTTCAAGCGCATTGGAAATGAAAGCTGTCAGCAAACCTTCGACCACCTCAGTGACATTGCAAATGACGTCAAGGTCTCGCCGCCAAAGACATCACTGACCATGAATTTGTGAAGAAACTGCTTCGATCACTTGACAATTCATTCGACACTCTTGTCTTGATGATTCATGAACGTTCTGATTTCAAATCCCTCAATTATGCTGACATCATGGAAAGACTGAACACTCACGTGGAACAAGAAGAAGAGAAAAGAGATCTCTATGGCTCAAGTCAACGCAAAAATCATGCTCTCAAGGCTGTGGCTGATTCTTCATCCGATGGAAATGCCGAAGATTCAGATGACCCAGAAAGGCTCAACAAGGATCTGGCATTGATCATGAAAAGATTCCAGCGTCTTCACAGGAAGAGCCAGTTCTAGAAGAAAGGCTCAAATAAATCTAGTGGTTCAAAATCTTCATCAAAACCTGCTGGAGAATACACCTGCTTCAAGTGCAAAAACCTGGACACTACATTTCGGACTGCCCTCTCTAGGAAGCTGAAATTCGTGCTAGTGGAAGATATGATTCTGGAAACTATCGAGGCAAAAGCAAGAGCAAGAACTACGACTCCGATGATGAGAAGAAAACAAAGAAGTTCTTCAAAAAGAAGGATAGCTCCACCTCAAAATCTTCGTCAAGATCTTCATCAAGGAATCATTCAAAGTCCTCCTCCAACCACAAGAGTAACTCTTGCAAGGCCAAGGCGTACATCGACAAGGAAATGGATTCTGATGAAGAAGAATTGTCAGACTCTGAAGAAGCTGAAGAATCCAATGAGGATTCCGACTCTGGCATGGCTGGCATAGCATATGCTTCGTCCCCTACATCAAACTTCTTTGGGAATCCATCAAGCGACGATGAAACTCCTGCCTACTACTTCATGGCCAAGGCCTTGAAAGAAAAGGTATCCTCCAAACATCACAAGGTTCACTCAAGTGATCAATATTCTTCTGATGAGGATGACCATGCTAAGTTGATCAAAATTGCAAATGTTTAACAAAACTCTCTTGAGAAAATTAAGAAAACCCTCAGGAAATCTGAAGGGTTGTTGGTTGAGGAGATGGAGAAAAATTAGTCGTTGACCAAAGAGTATTCGACTCTCCAGTCACAAATGGAAGAACTGACAAATCGTCATGATTTTCTCTCAGCTGACCACAAAAGATTAACCTATGATTACCTAAAAAGGAAACAGGAACTTGAGGCGCTGAGAGAGGCTCATGAGGATTTGATCAGGGAAAATTCTCTTCTCACCCAATAACTCAAAGAGAAACCTGATGTGTTTCAGCCACCCTGTTTAAAATGCCTTGAACGAACAAATGCTGAATCATCTGTGAATGCTAAGCCCTCCATCGAGGAAAATGGTTATGTTTCTGATGAAAATGCTAGGTTGAAGGATCTTCTTCAGATAGGGATGTTCAAATCTCTCAAAGGACATCAGACCCTTTGTGATGTTTTGAAGAAATCCATTCTTCACAAAAATCCCAGGAAAGAAAGCATCGATTTCGAAAGGAAACGGAATGAAAATGGCACCTACTAGGAACCTCATCAATATCCTTGCACTGTGTGGGTACCTGCAAAGAGCAAAACACTCGATCCAACATTACTCTCAGGATATAACTCTCCCATCCCTGAATATCCTGATGATGATTTTCTAGACAACTACAAGTTGTTCAAAAATCAACATGGTGAGGCTGTTGGTCGCTATGTTGGACCAAACAGTAGGAATGGCCCCACAAAGAATGCCATTTGGGTGCCTAAGAGAACCATTGAAGCATTACCTGTTACCACACTACTAACCATGCAGGCTCAAAATGCTCGTTACTTCCTTGAAAAAGTTCGACAGAATGAGTACATGCATACCTCATTCAATCATCTTGCTCACTCATCTGGAAGGAATTTCAATGCTTACTCTTTCGATTAGGCTCACACTTCCTTAAGCAACAACTATGTTTATCAAAAGAAATCATATCATGCTCGCTCTACTATTTTGAAGCCACCTGCAAAGATGTGGGTGGTTAAGAAAGCCTAATTCTTCTGCAGGGCTATGTCTCCGGGTGTACCGAATGGATAATGGATAGTGGATGCACTAGTCATATGACCGGAGACAAGTCGTTGTTTGTCGACCCCAACTTAACTGCTTCTCCTCTGAAGTATATTACTTTTGGCGACAACAACAAAGGAAAGGTAATTGGGCTAGGTAAAATTGCTATATCCAAAGACAAGTCCATTGATGATGTTTTACTTGTTCAATCTTTTGGAATCAATCTCATGTCAGTTGGCAAGCTATGTGATTTAGGCATGCTAATTCTATTTTCTATATCCAACTGCATTGTCTTCATGGCCTCTAACAATTCCTTCGTATTTGAGGGAATTAGAAAAGGTGATCTATATATTGTGGATTTCTCTAAGGGTCCATCAGTCCAAACTTGTTTGCTTGCAAAAGTAACCGAAGGTTGGCTGTGGCACCGAAGGCTTGGTTATGCAGGTATGAGAAATTTGTAGACCCTGGTGAAGAAAAATCATCTTCGTGGCATTCCTGATGTAAAATTCGACAAGGATCATCTCTGTGCTGCATGTGAGGCTGGTAAATTAGCCAAGAAGCATCACTCATCAAAGTTTGTTATGACCACAACAAGACCCGTGGAGATTCTTCATATGGATTTATTCGGTCCTCAAAATTATGCAAGCTTCGGTGGCAGTCATTATTGTCTGGTTATTGTTGATGATTTCTCTCGATACACTTGGGTATTCTTTCTCAAAGACAAAACCTGCACCCAAGATATCTTCAAAAGCTTCTCCTAGAAGGCCCAAAATGAATATGATGTGCGAATTAAGAATGTCAGAAGTGACATTGGAACTGAGTTCAAAAATACTCACATCGATGAATTTCTTGACAAAAATGGTATTACTCATGAGTTCTCTGCCACATACACTCCCCAACAGAATGGAGTTGTTGAAAGAAAGAATAGAACTCTCATTGAAATGGCAAGAACAATGCTTAGTGAGTATAAAACTCCTATTCGCTTCTGGGTTGATGCCATTAACACTGCTTGTCATGTTATCAATCATGTTTATCTTCACAAGTTCCTTAAGAAAACTTCATATGAACTTATCACTGGCAAGAAACCTAATGTTTCTTATCTACGGGTTTTTGGTGCACCTTGCTATATTCTTGACAAGAATCATTCTTCCAAGTTTGCACCTAAGGCACATGAAGGTTTTCTTCTTGGTTATGGCTCAAACTCGCATACCTATCGCGTCTATAACTCTCACCACAGGAAAGTTATGGAAACGGTAAATGTGCGGTTTGATGAATCTAACGGCTCCCAAAAGGAGCACCTACCAAATGTGATAGATGAACCATCAGTTTTGGATGCCATTCGGCAAATGGCCATCGGGAGCATCAAGCCAGTTGAAGAAAATGCACCTGAGTCTTCTGATGATGATGCTCCTATGACTCGAAGCAGAACTCATCAGGCCACTGCAGAAGCAAATGCTCCTCCGAATCCTAATGGCAATCAAATTCCAAATGCCGATCAAAATGGCAATCCTAAAGGGAATGGCGATACAAAAACTGATGCTGATGAAAATGATGATGATCATCACGAGGAAAATTCTCATCCTCGAGTGGCTAATCGAGTTGATCCTTCGTTAATTCTCGATGAACTTGAGAATCTAGGTTATCGACACAACTCGTTCACGCACTCGTTTGGCTAACTACTGTGGTAGTTTATCCTTTATTTCATTTGCAGAACCTACCAAGTATGAAGAAGCCATGAATGATCCAGATTGGATGAATGCCATGCAAGAGGAGTTGGTGAAATTTGAACTAAATGGTGTGTGGGAATTGGTTGACAAACCGAATCCTAAGAAGCACAATATCATCGACACAAAATGGATTTTCCGCAATAAGCAAGATGAAAATGGCATTGTGGTGAGAAACAAAGCTCGTCTTGTTGCTCAAGGGTACACACAGGTAGAAGGTATTGATTTCGGTGAAACATATGCTCCTGTTGCACGCCTTGAGGCAATTCGTATTCTTCTCATTTATGCAAATTACAATGATATCTTGCTTTAACAAATGGATGTGAAAAGTGCTTTTCTCAATGGTGAAATTGATGAGGAAGTTTATGTTAGATAGCCACCTGGCTTTGAACACCCCGAGTTTCCTAACAAAGTTTTCAGGTTGAAGAAAGTTTTATTTGGGCTGAAGCAAGCCCCCAGACCTTGGTATGACACTTTGAAGAAGTTTTTGCTCGACAAAGGGTTCAAGCCAGGATCCACTGATCCCACAATTTTCACTCGTGCTGTTGATAATGATCTATTTGTATGTCAAATCTATGTGGATGATATTATCCTCGGCTGTACTAACAATGCTTGCAGCTTAGAGTTCGGGAAAATGATGTCCAATAAATATCAAATGTCAATGATGGGTGAACTCAAGTTCTTTCTCGGACTGCAAATTCGTCAACACGCAAATGGAATTTTCATATCTTAGGAGAAATATCTGAAAGAATGCCTGAAGAAGTTCAAAATGCAAGATTCCAAAATGAAGGGCTATAAAACTCCTATGCCCATGAATGGTAAGCTGGATGCAGATGTGTATGGTAAGGATTACGATCAAAAAGCTTATCATTTGATGATTGGTTCTCTTCTCTACCTATGTGCATCCAGACCTGACATTATGTTGAATGTTTGCATGTGTGCCCGCTATCAAGCTGCACCGAAAGAATTGCATCACCAAGCGGTTAAGCACATTCTGAGATATTTGGCTCACACCCCCACCTTTGGTTTATGGTATCCTAAGGGAGCAAAGATTGATCTCGTTGGATATTCAGACTCAGATTGGGCTGGTGACTTGGTTGATAGGAAATCTACTTCGGGGACATGCCATTTCCTTGGTAGATCTTTCGCATGTTGGTCATCAAGGAAGCATAATTGTTTATCTCTTTCTACGGCTGAGGCCGAATTTATTGCTGTTGGTTCTTGTTGCACTCCGTTATTGTGGATGAAGCAGACTCTGAAGGATTATGGCATCAAGGTCAAGAATATACCTCTATACTGTGACAATGAGAGTGCCATGAAAATTGCAAACAATCCTATGCAGCATTCTCGCACAAAGCATATTGCCATCAGACATCATTTCATTCGCGATCATGTTGCTCGAGAGGATATTGTTATTAATCATGTCAAGACCGAAGACAATCTCGCTGATATTTTCACCAAGCCTCTCGATGAGAAAAGATTCTCTGTGTTATGGTGTGAGCTAAATATCCTGGACTTCGCAAACGTGCAGTAAGCTGGACTTGGCACCCGTGCTAACACTTCCACATCTTAGAAGGAATGGGTGCATAACACTCGAAGAGTTTGAAAATTTCGACAAAGTAAAATTTTCTTTCTGAGACTGAATACATTAACGAAGAACTAGACTAATCGGGTGCCACGATAATTTTGCGACGCTCGGGGTCATATAGTTCTTATATGGTGGGTCACGCCATCACAATTTTCCATCATTGGATTTCTTTTCGATCGAAAGATTTTGTGTTTGTCCGAATGCATTTCTCTCATAGCTACTCTTTCGGGTGTTTGTGTTTATCTGTCTGAGTGAAATGCCTAGGACCCTGTTTCCCCTCTGTTCTATCTCTTCCAGTCTATGCTGTTTTGTTACAAATGCTCAATTTCATTTGGAACGAAACTTTATTTGGTGTCCTTGACCACGATTAAGATTCGGTCCGAACATTAATCTATTTTGGCGAAAGCAATCCAAAATTTGGGGTTTCCCGCCCAAATTAGGACCACGATCTTTTATGATGGTTGCCACATGCAATCCATCAACTGCCATCTCATCCTATCCGTGAATCGCAATAGTCTCTGAATAGAAGCCGTTCGATCAGATTCACCGAGTGCGGTTATTTCCATTCGCATATAAAAACCGCACCACCCCCTTCTTCCAGTTCACTTCTCTTTCTCCTCACGACCGTCTCCTCCAAAACCCTCATCACAGCGCTCCACCTTGAGTTCGACGCCGACGACCCCTTCGCTGCTTCACTGCCGGAAAGTGGTCACCAGCGTCTTTCCTTCCGCCGAGGGCCATCTTCTTCCCCGTGCCGCCGTAGCTACTGCACACCACCAAGCTAGGGTACATGCAATTCGAACTCGGGCCTCCGTCCCTCTCATTCGAGTTCATCCGCGGTTAATTTTCACCGATTTTACCGCATATCTTAGATCTAGGGTTTTACCTTTACTAGTGCGGATGTGGTTTGTAGCTATCCCTCGCATCCGAAAAATTTCAGATCTAGGGTTTGTGTTATGTTTCACTCGAATGGAATGCCTAGCACGCTGACTAGTATATTCTTCGGACCTACTAGTTTGTTCTATACGTTTCCTTCTCTCGAAACATTTCTCAAAGTCTGCATCTACTTCTTCCTCAAAACGTTTTCATTCGGAAAAATCTTCGATGTGAGCATTTGTAACCCTGTCCCCTTTTTCCCTTGAATCTATTCTTATTCACTGGAATATGCAATCTGTTGAAGACTTTGCTCGACCAATGAGCATGGCCGCAGAAGAAGAGGTAGTTCTGGGTACAGCAGATGAATCAAAGGCTCCAAATGCTATGGGCACAACGGTAGGCCCGTCAACCAGCAAACAAAACAGATCCGAACAAAATGCAGATGAGCAAGAAGAAGATGCTCCAAAGAAAAAGAAAGGTGGCAGGCAACCATTCACAAATTGAGCTGAGTATATCTCACATGATAATTACAACACTGTTGAGGGAGAAACAACTACAGAAAAGAGAAGGCATCTGCAGAAGATTCAGCGTCACTGGGTATGCAAGTGGTTCAACTATGCAATGATTCATCGTTGGTTTGTGAAGAACTTTGCTTTCCATCCTCCGTGGGGTGACTGTCGTGAAATTCGTCTTGTCCGAGCAAGTGATCCCCAGGAGAGACCGCCGCCACCATCAACTGCTCATGAGTCTTCTCTTATGACTCCTGACTCTTGTCCCGATGAAAAGGCTAAACGCCTGAAGAATGCTGAAAAGAGAGCTAAGAAGGCTGAAAAGGATAGAGCTCGAGAAGAAGAAAATCATCCTCTTATCAAATCTGAAGTCGGAAAGAAAAGGCTGAAGGAAAACCAGAATGGTGTTTGAAGTGCAAACATGATCCAAGCTCTGCTGCTTTGAAGAAAAAGAGCATGCCGAAGAAGAGGCCGGCTGCACCAGTTGCTAGAAATGATGAAAGTGAATCCTCAGATGAAGATGATCCTCCACTCACAAGGGAAAAAGCTCAAGCTTCTCTCTTCGAGCAAGTGAACATCACTACTTCTATGACACTTCCTGATCTTCGAGCACGCACAGTTCCAATTGCGCCTCTGAAGAAGATCATCATGAAAAGAAAAACTCCTCGTACCACTGTCACTATGGTAGATCACATGGATACAACCCATCATCCTGAGGCGATAGACATGCAAGATTTGGTTGTTGATGCCCTAGTAAGCTCAGCTAGGCCAGGCGAGCAAATTCCAATGCCAAAGGTGAAGAAAATCACACCTCCTTCTGCCGAGCAAAGTGCTCCTTGAGTGGATGTTCTAAAAGAAAAGGCTGCTCAATTTGCTCACGAGTTCCTAGATTCCTCAGCTATGAAGAGCATTGGCTGCTTTGATCAGATACTAGAAGATCTTGAGGATTTCTGCCTCACCAATGTCTTTGCCTTCGAGCATCCGTGGAATCGAGAAATTATTCTTCAATTCTATGCAACCTTGTACATCTTTGGTGATGAGACTGACAGTTCCAAGTGGACCATGGAATGGATGACCGAAGGGAAAAGGATCAAATGCACATCTATAGACTTTGTCTCCCATTTTCATTTCCCTCGGTTCGAGCATGGCAAGAATGAGATTAGAGTGCACAACATTGATGTTCAGATGAAATCTTTCGATGCACCATAGACAAAGAAAAGATTCGGGACTACAATGGTCCTCCCATGCCCGAGCATTTGACCTTTGAAAAATAAAACTCTATATCATTTGCTCACATGCACCCTTTGCCCTCTGGCTGGGATGAACACAGATAATGTCATTTCTGATGTTCTTCGAAATGCCATCTCCGAGAAATATGTCTTTGATGTTGAGGATATGTCTTTGCAAATACTAAAGGACTCAGCTCAGCATCTGAAAACCAACAGCGTCTATGCACCCTGGATTCAAAAGGTTGTTGATTATTCTATGAAGACAGAGTACTTGGCGAAAGTGAGTCACAAAAGCTTTATTCCTCTTGTTCGGGATACCTTGCAAGTCATGCAAGATATTTCCTTGGGCAAACAGCCAGACTCCAGCCAGCAAGATTATCACAACGCATTCGATGGGCCACGACTGCCTCAGCGTGAGCAAAAGCCATCTCATTAACCTCCACCGCACATTCAAGTAAGTATGCACACACAACAGTTGCTATTAAAGCATATGGCTGAGGATCGCCGAGAAAAAGAACACCTTGCTGCCGAGCTTAATGCCATCAACAACCAAACCAAAATAGTGCATATGGTTGCAGCTGAGAATAAGAAGCGCCTCTGGAAATTGCTTTGCAAGTTCTTTTCCAAGAAACAACTTCACGCCAACGATCTTAAAGAACTGTATGAGTACATTGACCAAGGCTTTGCTGATGAAGATTTCCAAGATCGTAGTACTCCTCCTCGGCCTACTCGTGTGCCAACGACAGATCTTCTGCATATTAAGCTTCACAAGATAATTGAAGAATCTGAAGCTACCTCACCAACAGAGAAGCCAACCGAAGGAAATGTGCTTTCTCGTGTTTCTCAAGAGGCTGATCCCAATGTGCCTTCTTCCTCAGAGCACCATGAAGCCATTCCTGAAGAAAAATCTGTTGTTGCTGACGATGAAGATCTTCAAGTGACCTACGAACCAGAAACTTCTTCGGATAGTTCTTTTGGTGAAGCCACAGAGTGAATCAAGTTCACAACTTTTGCACTCATGTTCTTCATCACCTTTTTGATACTCGTTGACAAATGGGGGGAGAATTACATCGAGTTATGATAGATTTGCTCTCTGTGTTTATTTGGATTTGGTTTCCCCTGTGGTTTGAAACTTATGCCTCAAAGACTATATGTGCCTTGACGTAAAACTTCTGTGCTTTAATATTAATAACCCCACCTGCTGCACTATTTCTCTCAAAGCATTTGTTTTGCAGGTGGAATTTTTATCAGAAGTCATAAATGATTGCACTACAATCTCGATGGATTATATCATCAGTGCGAATCATTATCTCGAATGATTGACGTTTCCTCTTTATACTTCAATGAATTGCAGGAGAATTTTATCTCATATCTATTACCTTGCATACATCTAGGGGGAGTATATTTCATCATTGAGCCAAGTAACGCTAGTTCACTCTTGTTCGATTTACTTTTCACTTATCTATCTTCACTTTGATGATTATCTGTTTTGTCAACAACCGTCCAAAAAGGGGGAGATTGTTGGTGCAATGATAGGCCCCTTATGTTTTGGAGTTTGGTGACATAAACAGTATGAGACTTATGTGTTTGCTAATGCACACAGAGTAACAGGTCACTGAGATATCGAGGAGTTTGATGCAAACGACGAAGATAATCTCCCTGCATTGCAGCAAAGGTTATCACCGAAGATGATGTTAAAAAGAGTGACCCCTAAAAATTGCTGAAGTGAAGCAATTGGTTTGGTGCCTGTCTGAGGATAATGACTGCGTTCAAGGAGATTGAAGATGAAGTGAAGACGCACCATTTATTTCATTATTCTTCTTCTTTTCATTGAGTTATAGGACCACCATACTATTAAGAGGGGTGTAGTGTTCGAAACTTTAATCCTCTGATGCTAAACCCAAATCCTATGAAAGTTGTGAGAGAAATCTCCTTGTGTTTCGAGCAAATACTTGCCAGCAAGAGACTGTGATCTTCTTTGCTGCGATAGATTTGCCTCAGACCGAGGAGTTAGCATTACTTGTTCCTCAAGTAATGTTACCGTTGCTCCCAAATTCGACCGTTGCAAATGTGTCGATTAGCCATTGGCTGGACCGCGTGTCCAAAATGGTCATTTCCCATCCGGGAAGGCTGCGGCTATAAATAGCCACCCCGCACCGGCGTTGTCCGATGGCTGCTCTGTTTGATTCTGAGAAGATTGTTGAGCAACCCACTCTCTGAGCGATTTGAGTTTAAAATACACCGAGAGAAAACCCCTAGAGCTCAAGAATTAGATAGTGGTTCAGCATCACTAGAATCTAAGTCCAGTACGCTCTGCCTATTACTCTTGAGAGCTGCAAACTCCCTAGACGGTTTTGTGTCAATTTCCTCAGAGACCAAGAGTGATTGTGGTTCCCGAAGAAGAAGTCTATAAAGGTTCAGAGATCGCCTTCAAGTATCTATCACGAGTAATCGACATTGTTTGATGAACCAATTGTCGAGGAGAATATGGTGAAGAGAGTTTATCTTCCGTGTTAAGTCACAGCCCCTCCAACCAGACGTAGTCCTTGTGCAGAAGGACAAACTGTTCGAACAAATACCCTGTCGCCATCGAGCACCACTGGTTACATCTTCTACCCATGTTTATATTTGACATGTTTTCCTTCATGTTTTTTATCTCGATGCATGTTTAGTTTCCTTTCGGTACTTAGTTTTACCTCACTGTAGTTTGTTTTTCATTCGTTCCTGTCGGCGTTCTGGGAACCAGGGTACCCAGACTTGCCTGCCTGCGGCCCACGGCGTGGCTCCCTCGACGGCCTGGTATGGCCCATCTACAAGACCGCCAAGACAAGACCCTCGTGAAGGCCCCCTGGCCTCGCGAGGCGGACGACACCAAGACTTCCCGAGGGAGCAGCCTCCCCAGGCGGCCTCCCGAGGAGCGGAGATTTCTATGCAGGTACCCAACCTCACGAGGCTGCGATGACGTGATCCATGACGACCAAGGCCAGGCGGGTGCCAGCGGGCACAGAGGAGGCAGTTTCCTCTTTGGTGCTAAGGAAGCAAGGACTTGCGCGGGTTCCCAAGAAATCTCCCAAAGGTTTCCATTCCGGTGCTACAAGACCAAGACCACCAGCGTGGTAGGGCGGATTTCATTGCCGAGCCCACCGCTACGTCACGACCAGAAGCTATGCAGGCGAAGACCACCTTTCGTCAGGATAAGATGTACTACTTGTCCCCTTTCAAATTGGCTACTGTGGGATCCCTTCCCGCCTACATTTTGGGGGAAGAGGACCGAGGCCACTATAAAGATAGGTTAGCCACCACCATAGAAGGGGTCGGCTCATTCTCTCCCCCGAGCGCTCGCGAGGTTGTTCATCCTCTGTACTTGTTCATCCTCAACCCCTTGTGAGGCCAATCCACCACAAAGCAGGAGTAGGGTATTACACCGCAAGGTGGCCTGAACCTGGGTAAACTGCCATGTTCATCTTCTTCCTTGCTCATGTGAGTCCGGCTAGGCTAGGCTGTTGGGCGATGAGTTGGCAGGCTTGAGAGGTTGAGTTCTTCGCTCATGCCCTAGAGTTCGAACCTTCTTGGGTCTGCGGAGCCCTGAATCCGACATTTGGCGCGCCAGGTAGGGGTGTGTCGAAGCCCTACCTCCTCATCAACCACGTTCCATCCTCACTTGGCCTTGATGAGATCTGGCCGGGCTTGCACCAAGCGATGGGCCGTGCACCCCGATCGGGCGGCGTCCTCCCGCCACGGCGCTCTCCCGCCGCAGCGCTCCTCGTCGCGCCCCGCCTTCCTCGGCACACCGTCACAAATAAAAGGGTTCACCACCGCCACCCCTTACGCGACGCAATGGGCGAGCCGCCGCGCACTCGATTGGCACAGCCGCGGCTCAGCCCCTCCGCACCCGCTGGGGGTTGACGGGCGCGAAAGCCGTGCGCCTTACGGCACGCGAATTACTGCGCTACCACCTTGCAGAGGGCGATCACGCCGCTTGGCTTTACTAGGTTGCCGAACTGCTCGACGTCGCATGCGGGGGTACGGACCCCCTTTGTCCTCCGCCTGTGTCTCGACCCTTACTGCAGACTCGGACATGCCCCTGCTGTGTCTGCGCAGGAAGAGGACCCGGAGGACAGGGCAGCGAAGAGAAGGCAAACGAGATCTCCCCTAGGCTCAAGAGATGCCCCCAAGCTTCAGGCAGGGTAAGCGCCCCCCAGTGGGAGGTGCTATGTCGGGCCGCCTCCTTGCCATCATGACACGATAGTGTGGTGGTAATCTGCAAGTCCGAAGAACCCGCGGGTTGGTGGAAGGCAAGCCTTCGCTGGTACAGCCCTCGATATTGACAAGGCCACTCGAAGCTCAGGGGCTACAAGCAGGGCCATGACTGTTGAGACAAATACTTTTAGAACATATTTTGTGCTTACTTTGGAGCACAGGAAACATACATCACGTGGCGTGCTCGCGAGACGGCGGCCAGAGTGTGCGCGCCGGGATGCACCCGGTGAGGTGGCACCCCAGACCAGGATAGGGCCTCGGGGGCTTGAGGTGCCCTCGAGGCTAGGGAGCCTCACGAGGGCCCGCAACCCCCTAGGCCGTGACCGCTCGTCTGGGGCCAAAAGGGCTCAGGAGGAGCCCGGAGGCGGGCATCGCGAGCCGATCAAGCGACCCGCGGCCAATACGGTGGCGCGTGCACTGCCCGCTGGCAGTTGCCAGTCTGGGGCCCTGCTCAGGGCTGCCAGCGCTCAGGCTCGCCGGTGCACGGCCCAGGGCAGGGAGTAGGGCCCCCAACCAGGAAGCAGGCAACCGCCTTGCGCCCCCCAAGTCTCCGCCCGTGACACTCTCACATAATAATGAGTGGGGTTGTACACGCCCCGGAGTCTCCTGAGTGCTGCCCCTGAGCCTCAAGGGGGCTCCCACCCATGTCTTAGTGGAAAACCCATGCTCCGCGTTGGCGGACGACACGGTCTTACAATGACTATGCCCACATCCAGTTGAAGCCCCATGCTCTGCGCTGGCGGGCGACATGGTCTCCCAATGACTATGCCCACACCCAGTGGAAGCCCCATGCTCCGCGCCAGCGGGAAGACTAGAAGACTAGCGTTGGTGCCGGGCGCGACTGTTCCTTGCTTTCTCTTGTAACCGAGTTTGCTACTTCTTGGAATGAACTTGCAGTTCTTGTGATTTTGTTCGAAAGGGGGGGGGGGGTTCTTGGCTTTTCTCCTTCTAGCGGTTTTTCTTCGCTTGATTTCCACCTTTCTGAAAGATGGCGGGCCCCCGTGGCTCCTTCCATCGCACCCCGCGAGTGGGGGCTGGGCACGGTGCGCATGCTTGGGTCAGCCCAGTGGCGCTGACGAAGCCCTAAGGGCCCAGGCCACAGCAGCCGCGGCCTTGCCCGCGCGCACACCTCTCCGGGACCTCGGCGTCCGGATCCTCGCGTGGCGCTCTCGAAGCGAGCTGATGGTATGTATGGCCCAGGGTCTTCGACATGCGCCCGCCTCCGGACCTTGGTCGGGCACCGTGACCCGGCATGACAATGACGGCCGCCCCTGCTCAGGGGCCGAAGGTGCGCGAAAAGTAAAGGAAAGGTGACATCAGGGAGTGCAATATTACATAAATACATCATAAGAAAGTTCTTCCAAAAAATGCCTTTGCATCCCCGCGGGGTCACGTCCAAAGTCTTGACAGGAAAACAGGAGAAAACAAGCCTAGGGAGACACCCTGTCACCGTCGCTGCTGCCATCGTCATCGTCGTCAGCCCCGTGTTCCTCGACCATGGGCGCACCCACACCCTCGGCAGGGGCAAGCTCCACTATCAGATCGTCCACATGATCCTCCACCCAGTTCGCTAGGGCGCCCTGGATTGCTCCAGGCACGGGGGCTATCGCGGCCTCGAAGTCAAAGTCAGGATCGGAGCGGAGAAGGTGGCTGAAGACGTGCGAGAACGCACGCGCGAGAAGATCGCGGCTCCTCTCCTCGACGAGTCGGCGCGCCCTCGCGGCCCCACCTTCGAGGCATGCCATGACCTGGGTGAAGAAGCTGAGGTAGCCAGCGTCATCAGCAACAAGCGGGCTGGAGACGTTCTCGTCGTAAATACTGCTCAGAGCCTGGTTGGCCTTGTGCACGAGGGCCTCGAACATCTGGGAGTGCTAACGCTGCAGCACCCGGGCTCGGCTTGCCTCGTCTGAAGCTTTCTCCACGAGGGAGGAAACGACCTCCACCTGCTTCAAAAGGAAGGACATCTCGGCCTCAGCGGTGGCCCGAGCGTCCGCCTCGGCTTTCTCGCGTTGTTCTGCCGCGGCCAAATTCTCCTTGAGGTCATCTACCTCGCCTTTCAGCTCATCACGCCGCGTGCAGAAGCGGGCCTCCTGAAGCTCCAGCTTCTGGCGATATTCTTCAGCGAGGGCCCCGTGGACCCCCGCTGCCCTCTCGTCAGCCTCCTCTCGTATCATCGCCTCCCGAGAGGCGAGAGCGTCCTCAGCGGTGGCCACCTGGCGCTCCATCACCTCCAGACGCTCACGCTCCAGGCTCTACTCCAGCGCCTCCAGCATCAGCTTGTCCTCCAGTGTGCGGAGCCTCGTTTCACCTATAGGCGGCCCGTCTGCCGAGGCGGCAAGCGCCGCTTTTGGCGCCAGGAGCTGCCACTCGAGGGTGGCCATCGAAGCTTGGAGCTCCCTCCCACGCTTCTCGGCCGCCTCGCACCGGTAGTCTGCAGCTCGGGCCTCCTCCAGGGCATGATCGTGAGACTCCTTCGCCGCGGCGAGGGACTCCTCCACCTCCGCGCGAGCATGCTCACGCTGCAGGCGACCGAAGTTGACGGTGACTCCAAGCTGGCGCCACTCGCATGCCAGGAGCAAGCGTTCCGCCTCAAGGCGCATGTCGACGTCACCGAGCTCCACCCCGAGGCGCCCGAGTGCGCTCGCCGCCTCCTGGAGATGGCCGTGCCGGATGGCGCTACGCCCGCGCGCGAGCTCGAGCGCTCGGCCAGGGCTTTCCCCCATGCCCCAGTCGGCGTCAGAGGCACGCGAGGACTCGCCTCTCTCCAGCAGGGGCCCAGGGGCTGGAGCTCATCGCCTGCTCCTCCGGCCCGGGCCGGGGCCCGACGCGGGTTCACCCTGCTACTTGGGGATGGCGTTGTCCCACAGGCAGCCTGGCTGCCAACGAGCATCAGTGGGGGAGCCCTTGGCACGGCCCCCGTGATCGAGAGGCCTCCCTGAAGGAAGGACGCCAGGAATGCAGGCCCGAGGCCCCCCAGGGTTGGCCTCAATTCGGGCACGGGCGCCGCCTTGCGCACGACCGCGCGGCTCCTGAGGCACGAGGTCGCGACGGGACCAGTGCCCTACGGAGGCCGTGCTCGGGGCGCGTACGCCCCATCGTTGGAAGGGATCCTAAGGAACAAGAGTCAAGAGGTGATGCGAGATGCAAGGATCAAGAAGGAGGCAAGGCGCTTACTCGTCCACGGCAATCCACTTCCTCTTCTTCAGAACCCTCGGGGCAAGGCTGCGGCGGCTGTCGGACTCCTTCCTCCTCCAGGACGTGCTGGGTCCAGGAGGCAGCGCGCGGGAGCCTGGTGTGTGGCCTCCCGCTGTGGTGTCGGCGGCAGCGGCCCCGGGATGAGCGTTCCCTCCATTGCTCGAAGGGATGGAGATAGATGCTTGGGGGGCACACGGCTCGGGAGGCCCCTCCGCAGCCGCTACATGGGCGTGCACCTCAGGATCCGAGGGCACTGGAGCCATCGGCAGGGGTTGTCATGAGGCCCTGTGTGGCCCTCGGGAAGCAGCCCCCACTCATTGAAGCGTGGCATCTTCTCAGCGAAGGCCTTCCCGTTCAGGTAGTTGTATAAGGGACGCCCTTCAGGAGGAAGCGCGGCGGGCGCCTCGCTAGTCTGGAGGTGGAGCACCCCACGCAGCGTGTTCGAGGGGAGTGAAGGCACCTGAAGCCTCATAGAATCATCAGGCCCGGTGAAGGCCCACATTGGGCGAGAGTGGCGCTGGAGTGGAGCGATGCACCGCTGGACGAATTCCCTCACCACCATCGCCATCGTCACCCAGGCCTCCTTCAGCTTGGCCAGCCTGGTCAAAACTCGCGTGAGCTGCGGGTCAGCGAGCTCTGCGTGCTCCCAGCTGGAGCTCGGTTCCGCCGACGCCGACGGGATCTGGAGCAGGGGCTGTACGCGGCGGCGTCAATATACACCAGTTGCTTTCGGAACCCCTCCGTGTCCGGGCGGAGCGCGGTCTCGATGCAGGAGCCCGCAGTCGTACCCGCCATGCAGAGTGACACGCACCCCGAGCATTGCTCGCTGGCGACCTTTTGAAGGGAGAAGAAGTGGCATAGCAGAGCCACAGATGGGGCGACGCCCACGAAGGCTTCGCACAGGAATGCGAAGCCGAAAAGAAGAACAATGGACCCGGGGTCAAGGTGCAGCGCATGGATCTGGTAGTGCGTAAGCATGGCGTTGAAGAAATCTGAGAATGGTGGCAGCAGGCCAGAGAAGATGGTGTGAAGATGGAGGGGGATGTTGGTGGCCTCCATGTCGGCCAAAGTCCGGGAGGCAGGCCAGATCTTCGTCGCCTTCCACTCGTTGGAATCGGCGGCGATTGCGTGTCGGACCTTATGCAGCCCCTCGTGGTTGCTCACCGTGGACCGGCCCAGCGCTGGCTTTGGCCCCAGCGAGGGATCCGCCACCGCAAGGGTCTTACCCTTTTTCTTCCTGGGAGCCATGGCGACAAGGTGGATTGGGGCTGTCGCGGAATCTGGCGAAGAGGACGCAAGCCTGAGAGGAGGAGAAGAAGCAGAGGGCAGGCGCACAGTAGGGCAATGATGGCTCGGATGCGAGTACCAGGCAGTTGTCAGGTCGAGCAGTTGCTGAGGCAGCATGGGGAAGCGGAGACGCCCACGTCCCGTCAAGCGCCATGCGGCAGCCTAGACCGCAGGTGATTGGGGCGCACGGCGCTTCGCCCTTGCCCCGTGGCTTCGCCTCGAAGCCAAGCCCGAGCGCGCCTTGGGCCCCGGGGCTACTGTCGGCGTTCTGGGAACCAGGGTACCTAGACTTGCCTGCCTGCGGCCCACGGCATGGCTCCCTCGATGGCCTGGTACGACCCATCTACAAGACCGCCAAGACAAGACCTTCGTGAAGCCCCCCTGGCCTCACGACGCGGACGACACCAAGACCTCCCGAGGGAGTGGCCTCCCTAGGCGGCCTCCCGAGGAGCGGAGATTTCTATGCATGTACCCAGCCTCACGAGGCTGCGATGACGTGAGCCATGACGACCAAGGCCAGGCGGGTGCCAGCGGCCGCAGAGGAGGCAGTTTCCTCTTTGGTGCTAAGGAAGCAAGGACAGGCGCGGGTTCCTGAGGAATCTCCCAAAGGTTTCCATTCCGGTGCTACAAGACCAAGACCACCAGCACGGCAGGGCGGATGTCATCGCCGAGCCCACCGCTGTGTCATGACCAGAAGCTTTGCAGGCAAAGACCACCTTTCGTCAGGATAAGATTTACTACTTGTCCCCTTTCAAATTGGCCACTGTGGGATCCCTTCCCGCCTACATTTTGGGGGAAGAGGACCGAGGCCACTATAAAGATAGGTTAGCCACCACCATAGAAGGTGTCGTCTCATTCTCACCCCCGAGCCCTCGCGAGGTTGTTCATCCTCTATACTTGTTCATCCTCAGCCCCTTGTGAGGCCAATCAACCACAAAGCAGGAGTAGGGTATTACACCGCAAGGTGGCCCGAACCTGGGTAAACTGCCGTGTTCATCTTCTTCCTTGCTCATGCGAGTCCGACTAGGCTAGGCTGTGGGGCGACAAGTTGGCAGGCTTGAGAGGTTGAGTTCTTCGCACATGCCCCAGAGTCCGAACCTTCTTGGGTCTGCGGAGCTCTAAATCTGACAGTTCCGCTGCTGGGTTCTGTTAGTTTTGAGTTTGTCGAAGAAAATTTAAAACTCCCATTCACCCCCTTTGGTAGACATACTTTGTTCCTACATAAACAACTAACTTTTATTATCTTGCAAATTACTCGTAGTTTTATTCTCGCAAAGTACTTCTAGTTGTATTCTTGTTCTAGGTAAAGTGAACGTTAAGTGTGCGTAGAGTTGTATCGGTGGTCGATAGAACTTGAGGGAATATTTGTTCTACCTTTAGCTGCTCGTTGGGTTCGACACTCTTATTTATCGAAAAAGGCTATGATTGATCCCCTATAGTTGTGGGATATCAAGACCTTTTTCTGGCGCCATTGCCGGGGAGCAATAGCGTGGGGTGAATATTCTCGTGTGTGCTTGCTTGCTTTATCACTAAGTAGTTTTTATTTACTATTCTAAGCTGTTCTCTATATTTAGTTATGGATATGGAACACAAAATACCAAATAAATTAGTTGTACTTCTACTCATGGAGATGGGGAACCTCCTAAAACCCTTGATGCTCATTATGCTGAAAATATTAAACACTACTTTGATAATATTTAGAAAACCCCATTCAACTTGATAATGGGAGACACATTGGATCAACGTGAATACTTTAGGGATTGTTGCTTGACTCAAAAAGGGAAACTCTTATGGGATCAAATTGATTATTTGCAATGGTATGCTTGGAATTTATGCTTGAGATATGATTATACTTGTTGCTCTAGGATGAAGGCTCCACACCTTCCCTTTTCATGTGAATTTAATGATAATGAAACCTTGGCTTCTTATGCTAATGGTAGATATGATTACTATGATGTGGAACGAATAGAAGAATTTGTTGCTTTTAAGGGTGATTTTGAAATTGAATCTCTATTTGAAAAGTATGAAGATTATGATGATGTTGTTTATAGACCTGAAAATTTTGCTATACTTAAATATTTCTATGAGAATTATAAATACAATGCCGATATTGACGAACTTATTAAGAAAGTCGCCGCTGTCCAAGAAGAGACTAATATTTTGCAGGAATCTATGGAAGAAGAAATTGCTGAAATTGTGAGCTCATTAGATGAAAAAGATGAGGAGGAGAGCGAAGAAAAAAAGGAGGAAGAGCAGATTGATCACCTGTGCCTTCCTTCTAATGAGAGTAACTCTTCAACTCATACATTGTTTAGTGTCCCTTCGTTCTTACCGAAGGATGAATGCTATGATAATTGCTATGATCCCGTTGATTCATTTGAAATATCCCTTTTTGATGAACTTGATGCTTGCTATGTTTGTGGCCATGATGCCAATTTGAATTATGCATATGGAGATGAACTTGCTATAGTTCCTTATGTTAAGAATGAAATTGTTGCTATTGCATCCGAACATGATAGTCCTATTATCTTTTTGAATTCTCCCAACTACACTATATCGGAGAAGTTTGCTCTTATTAAGGATTATATTGTTGGGTTCCATTCTCCCATTACACATGATGATTTTGATGAATATACTATGCATATGCTTTCTGCTCTTACTTGCAATTATTATGAGAGAGGAACTACATCTCCGCATCTCTATGTTTCCAACACGATAAAATTGCAAGAAACTGCTTATGCTATGTATTGGCCTTTACTTGATGTGCATGAATTGTTCTTTTATGACATGAAGATGCATAGGAAGAGAGTTATACTTCTTCATTGTATGATATATGTTACTTTGTGCTCACTACTAAATTACAAAGCATTGCTAATTAAAATTGGCTTTGATATACCTTGGGATCCGGGTGGATCGATTACTTGAGCACTTTATGCCTAGCTTAATGGCTTTAAAGAAAGTGCTTCTAGGGAGACAACCTGGCAGATTTAGAGAGTCATTTTATTCTGTTGTGTGCTTTTATAAAGTTTTAAAACAAAAAATAAAGAGGGCAACCTAAAACTTTTTCAAAAAGAAAAGTGAAAGTGAGAGAGACGAGCATTGTTAACGTGGGATCTAGCCTTGAACTTTGTTCATGCCCATGGAAACTTTGTGAACCTTGATTACAGAAACTTTTCAAAAAAAATAATTATCCCCTTGTACAAACCCATTGTATTATAAAAATAATGTGCCAAGATTTGCCTTTAGGATGATTAGATTGCTTGTTTGGTATGTGCGGTGCAAAAACAAAAACTTTGGCTGTAGTGCGTGAATTTACATTTTTTACTGGAATGTCAAAAGTTTCTGAAATTTTAACACAATACTACTATGCAAAAAATTTATTATGTTATACATTTTAAGAATTTTTGGAGTTACAGAAGTATGGTCAAAGTTCAGATTGCTACAGACTGTCCTGTTTTTGACAGATTCTGTTTCTGATGCATTGTTTTGCTTATTTTGATGGAACTATGGAGTGTATCGGTGGTATAAGCCATGGAGAAGTTAGAATACAGTAGGGATAATGCAAAAATAAAATATGAATGGATTTGCAACAATACGTAGAGTAGTGATTTGATTTATTATACTAACAGATCTCACGAGGGTTTTGTTAAGTTTTGTGTGGATGAAGTGTTCGAGGATCGAGGAGGTCTCGATATGAGGAGAAGGAGGAGAGGCAATAGTTCAAGCTTGGGGATGCCCAAGGCACCCCAAGTAAATATTCAAGGATAATCAAGCGTCTAAGCTTGGGGATGCCCCGGAAGGCATCCCATCTTTCTTCAACAAGTATCGGTATGTTTCGATTTTTGTTTTGTTCACGTGATACGTGTAGACCTTGGAGCGTCGTGTGCCTTTTAATTTTTCTTTTAGTAATGCACCATGCTGGTATGATATAGTCCTTGCTTGATTTACAGAATACTCTTTGCACTTCACTTATATCTTTTGAGTATGGCTTTATAGAATGCTTCATGTGCTTCACTTATATCATTTGAAGTTTGGATTGCCTGTTTCTCTTCACATAGAAAACCATTATTTGTAGAATGCTCTTTTGCTTCACTTATATTTATCAGAGCATGGTCTTTGGTATAAAGAATTAAACTATCATGCTTCACTTATATCTATTTAGAGAGTCAACAGGAATTGGTCATTCACATGGTTAGTCATAAAATCCTACATAAAACTTGTGGATCACTGAATATGATATGTTTGATTCCTTGTAATAGTTTTGCGATATAGAGATGATAAATGTTGGAGGTACTATTAAATGGTTGTGTTTAGTAAGAATCCTGGTGTTAAGGTTTGTGACTCACGAAGCATGCATGTATAGTCTCTCGTTATGCTAAGAGCATGATTTTTATAGATTGTCTTCCTTATGAGTGGCGGTTGGGGACGAGCGATGGTCTTTTCCTACCAATCTATCTCCCTAGGGGCATGCATAGTAGTACTTTGCTTCGAGGGCTAATAAACTTTTGCAATAAGGATGTGAGTTCTTTATGACTAATGTGAGTCCATGGATTATACACACGCTTACTTTTCCGCAATTTGCTAGCCTCTATGGTACCGTGCATTGCCCTTTCTCACCTCGAGGTGTGGTGCAAACTTCGCAGGTGCATCCAATTTCCGTGATATGATACGCTCTATCACACATAAGCCTTATTATATCTTCCTCAAAATAGCCACCATACCTACCTATTATGGCATTTCCATAGCCATTCCGAGATATATTGCCATGCAACTTCCACAATTCCATTTTTATGACTTGAGCATTCATTGTCATATTGCTTTGCATGATCGCAAGATAGCTAGCATGATATTTTCATGGCTTGTCCATTTTTTGATATCCTTGCTACGCTAGATCATTGCACATCCTGGTACACTGCCAGAGGCATTCATATAGAGTCATACTTTGTTCTAGGTATCGAGTTGTAATTTTGAGTTGTAAGTAGATAGAAGTCTGATGATCATCATTATTCATTATTAGAGCATGTCCCAGTGAGGAAAGGATGATGGAGACTATGATTCCCCCACAAGTCGGGATGAGACTCCGGACAAAAAGAAAAAAAGAGAAAAAAAGTGAGGCCAAAAAGAGCCCAAGAAAAAAAGAAAAAAAAGAATGAGAGAAAAAGAGAGAAGGGGCATGCTAATTCCACACTTGTGCTTCAAAGTAGCACCATGTTCTTCATATAGAGAGTCTCCTATGTTGTCACTTTCATATACTAGTGGGAATTTTTCATTATAGAGTTAGATGCACACCCACTTAGTTTTCAGTTTGAGCTTTCATACACTGACAGCTCTTAGTGCATCTATTGCATGGCAATCCCTACTCCTCGCATTGATATGAATTGATGGGCATCTCCATAGCCAGTTGATTAGCCGCGTTGATGTGAGACTTTTCTACTTTTTTGTCTTCTCTATGTTTACCCCTATCATCATACTTTATTCCACGCATAGTGCTATGTCCATGGCTTGCACTCATGTATTGTATGGGGGTTGAAAAAGCTAAAGCGCGTTAAAAAGTATGAACCAATTGCTCGGCTTGCCATCGGGGTTGTGCATGATAAATACTTTGTGTTAAAAAGATGGAGCATGACAAGACTATATGATTATGTAGGGATAGCGTTCTTTAGCATTGATATTTTGAAAGACATGATTGTTTGTTGGGATGCCTGAGTATTGATTTCTTTACATCAAATTATAGACTATTGCTTTGAATCACTCGTGTCTTAATATTCATGCCATGATTAGATATATGATCAAGATTATGCCAGGTAGCATTCCACATCAAAAATTATCTTTTTTATTGTTTACCTACACGAGGACGAGCAGAAATTAAGCTTGGGGATGCTGATACGTCTCCGTCGTATCTATAATTTTTTATTGTTCCATGCCAATATTATAAAACTTTCACATATTTTTGGCAACAATTTATATGATTTATTGGACTAACATGTTGATCCAGTGCCCAGTGCCAGTTCCTGTTTGTTGCATGTTTTTTGTTTCGCAGAATATCCATATCAAAAAAGTCCAAACGTGATAAAACTTTGCGGAGATTGTTTTTGGAATATATGTGAATTTTTGGAAGAAGAATCAATGCAAGACGGTGCTCGAGGGGCGCACTAGGCACCAGGGCGCGCCAGGGGGTGCCCACCGCGCCCTAATGGGTAGTGGGAACCTCGTAAGGCGGTTGCTACCCTTATTTCGTTGCAAGAAAGATAATTTATGGATAAAAATTCCCTCAAAATTTCAGCCCAATCGGAGTTACAGATCTTCGGTAATTTAAGAAATGGTGAAGGGCCAGAAAATAGGAGCGCAAAATAGAAGAGAACAGAGAGATAGATCCAATCTAGGACGGGCTCTCGCCCCTCCGCCACAATGGAGGCCATGGACGAGAGGGTAAACCATCCTCCCATCTAGGGGGGGAGGCCAAGGAAGAAGAAGGAGGGGGGCTCTCTCCCCCTCTCTCCCGATGGCGCCGGAGTGCCGCCGGGGCAAGGATCATGACGACGATCTACATCAACAACCTTGCTACCGTCAACACCAACTTTCTCCCCCTCTATGTAGTGGTGTAACCTCTCTATTCCCACTATAATTCTCTACTTAAACATGGTGCTCAGTACTATATATTATTATCCAATCATATGTGGTTATCCTATGATGTTAGAGTAGATCTGTTTTTTCCTACGGGTTGATTGATGATCGTGATTGGTATGAGTTGTATATTTTATTTTGGTGTTGTCCTATGGTGCCCTCTGTCTCGCACAAATGTGAGCGATCCCTGCTGTAGGGTGTTGCAATACATTCATGATTTGCATATGATGGGTGGCATGAGTGACTCAAACACATACCCGAGTAAGTGGGTTGTTGCGTATGGGAGTAAAGAGGACTTGATACTTAATGCTATGGTTGGGTTTTACCTAAATGATCTTTGGTAGTTGCGGATGCTTGCTAGAGTTCCAATCATAAGTGCATATGATCCAAGTACGAAAGGTATGTTAGCTCATGCCTCTCCCTCATATAAAAGTGCAATAGTGATTACCGGTCTAGTTATCAATTGCCTAGGGACAAATAACTTTCTTGTGTGACAAAAGCCCATGCCTCTCCCTCATATAAAATTGCAATAGTGATTACCAGTCTAGTTATCAATTGCCTAGGGACAAATAACTTTCTTGTGTGACAAATGATTTCTACTTTTATTATCTTGCAAATTACTCGTAGTTTTATTCTCGCAAAGTACTTCTAGTTTTATTCTTGTTCTAGGTAAAGCGGACGTTAAGTGTGCGTAGAGTTGTATCAGTGGTCGATAGAACTTGAGGGAATATTTGTTCTACCTTTAGCTCTTCGTTGGGTTCGACACTCTTATTTTTCGAAAAAGGCTACAAATGATCCCCTATACTTGTGGGATATCATGTGTACGGCTGGAGTTGATCGAGTGTGTTGGGTAAGTTTGTGCATTCCTGCAGGGAAGTATATCTGTTCAAATAGCGTGTCCACTGTAACAGGCGCTCGGAGTTGTATCCCGATCGATACAACTGAAACTGGATGCTGAGGCAGGAAATGGATATGATGGCTCCAGGATTGCTTTCTCGCAGGGAGTCGGGAAAGGATCTCTGGGCGCTAATACTACTACATACTTACTAATTATAATATGCTATTATGTACTCTTCTAAATGCTGCAAGATGCTAGTCTTCGATAGGCTAAGTCTTTCTTTCTATTCTAGCATTTCTGCAGTCTAGTCCACAGATACAGCCCATTCCTTTGATACTGATGCATACTTAGTTTAGATCTGATGTAATTCTTGTGAGTACTTTGGATGAGTGATCACGGTTGCTTTGCTTCCCCCTTTTTCCCCTATACCCGTTTGATGCAATCAGATGACAGATCCCAGGAGCCAGCTGCCACCGCTGACGACTACTACTACCCCGAGGGTGCCTACTACTATGTGGAGACCGCCGATGACCAGGAGTAGTTAGGAGGCTCCCAGGCAGGAGGCCTTGCCTTTTCGATCGTTGTTACTTTTGTGCTAGCCTTCTTAAGGCAAACTTGTTTCCCTTATGTCTATACTCAGATATTATTGCTTCTACTGACTCATTTGAATTCGAGCTTATGTATTCGAGCCCTCGAGGCCCCTGGCTTGTAATATGAAGCTTGTATGACTTTAATGTGTGTCTAGAGTTGTGCTGTGATATCTTCTCGTGAGTCCCTGATCTTGATCGTACACGTTTGCGTGTATGGTTAGTGTACGATTGAATCGGGGGCGTCACAAGTTGGTATCAGGGCCGGCTGCATGTAGGTAGGACCCTTTCCAACTCCTTGGCCGAAGTTGAGTCTAGTCTTTGGAAAACTTTACTAACATTGTTGTCTGGCTTACGGGCCCACATCAGAAGTGGGTGGTATTAGAATCTTTTATTCCTCGTCCTTACTCTGGGAATCTTATCTCTCTTCTATTCGGGTTAAAGATTTAACAAACTCTACCTTTAGGTTCTCGTAAATACTGCTTCCCGGAGAGCCCCTCAATCCAGATGGTTAATTGGTGCACCAGAAGATTCCAAAGATACTGTCCGATGTTCTCTCGAGACTTTGTAGCTTCGCTTTTGCAATTACCTTCCACCGATATATCCTTATGGATAACTTCTTACATGCCACTCATACATTCATTCCTAGTTGCTCTTGTTATTACAAGATGCCCCGAAATACTCTCCGTTTTCCCTATCTGTTGAGCTTACTACCTTGCAGCTCCATTTCCGCTTGAATACCCCTACGAGTAATTTCTCAAACTTACCGAGTATCCGTTCATCCCCAATTGTTCATATGTTTCATAAGATACTTTGAAATACTATCCAATCTTCCGAGAATCTTCTGCCACCTATTTCTCTTGAAATTCTTACCTGCTTGCATTATGGTTAATCCCATATGTCTAGTAATCTTATTGGCATCCTTTGTCGCTATCATTTTGAGTCCCTTGATTCAATATGTTGTGAATGCTCGCATTCATTCAGCTCAGACGTCATTCCGGACATGTGCTAGTTCTCGGCAAACCAAACCTCGATTGATTGCCCATCTAATTCTATTCAACTTATTACTCTTTGATCAGAGCATCTGCTTCTGATCTTCTGATTTGGAAATCATAAATCCTTTGTATTAAGCATCGAATTATTCAGTTGTTTCTTGTAGCGCCGAAGATGGGATTCTATCCCAATCACGTGATGAATTCATGATTGAGGCACAATCGCATTTCAAGCACAAAGCAAGGTGGATATCATTACAACATACCATGTACTGAATAGATGAGAATACAAGGTAAAGGCTTACACTCGCCACAAGCTACAACATGAATACAACAGTTCATCAATACATAGCAATCATCATACAGAAGAGCAGGATCCGACTACGGATGAAATCAAACGAAAAAGAAGAACAACATCCACCCTGCTAATCCCAGGCTCCCGACCCGGAACCTATCCCTTGATCGAAGAAGAAGAAGCAGAAGAACTCCAAACAAGCAAGCATCACACTCGCGTCAGATCATCGCATTACCTGTACCTGCAACTGTTGTTGTAGTAATCTGTGAGCCACGAGGACTCAGCAATCCCATTACCATGGGTATCAAGACTAGCAAAGCTTAATGGGTATGGAATGGATAAGTGGTAAGGTTGCAGCAGCACTAAGCATTGTATGGTGGCTAACTTACGAGTACAAGAATAAGAAGAGAAACTACGCATAACGGGCGCAAACTAGTAATGATCAATAAGTGATCCTGAACTACTTATGAGTCAATCATAACCCCACCATGTTCTCTTCTCGACCTCACTCTAAAAGAGATGATCACGGTTACACATGAGGTTGGTGTATTTTATTTCGGATCTGGTGTCAAGTTCTCTACAACCGGATATTAAAAATTCCCATCTGCCACATAACCGCGGGCACGGCTTTCGAAAGTTTAAACCCTGCAGGGGTGTCCCAACTTAGTCCATGACAAACTCTCACGATCAGTGGAGGCAAATCTCCATCTTGGGGACAACCCAATCAAACTCAGAATCCCGGTGCACAAGACATTTTGACAATGGTAAAACAAAACTAGCAAGACCGCCCGATGTACCGACAATCCTGATAGGAGTCGCACGTATCTCGTTCTCAGGGCACACCGGATGGGCAATACGTCGGGTTGGCTGAGACCCTGGTTGCCCAGGGGGCGCCGGACATCACCCAGGCTGGACCAACACTCATGAGGAGCACTGGCCCGGCTTGTTGATTAATTATCCTCGGGGTCTAGAAAGTCCCTATGCAAGTTTTAGTTGTTATTAGGGAAATGGTAAAACCAAAGTTGGGCCTTGCTGGAAGAGTTTTATTCAAAGCGAACTGTCAAGGGGGGCCCATAAACCCCGACCGTGTTAGGAACGCAAAATCAAGGAACATAACATCGGTATGACGGAAACTAGGGCGGCAAGAGTGGAACAAAACACCAGGCAAAAGGCCAAGCCTTCCACCCTCTACCAAGTATATATGTGCATTAATTAAATAAGAGATATTGTGATATTCCAAGATATCCATGTCCCAACATGGAACAACTTGCAACTGCACCTGCAACTAGCAACACTATAAGAGGGGCCGAGCAAAGCGGTAACATAGCCAAACAATGGTTTGCTAGGATGGTGGAAAAAGGTTAGAGGCTATCATGGTAATTCGGGAGGCTTGATAACAAGTGGTAGGTAGCGCGACATAGCGATAGCATCGAGACAACTAGCAAAGCAAAGATAGTAGTGGTATCCAAGGTAATGGTCATCTTGCCTGAAATACCGCTAGGAAGAAGATCAAATAAATGAAGAAGACGAACGGGCGTAGTCGAACGAATCCTCACAATCATAACATAACCGGGACTAATGAGAAGGAGCACAACCGGAAAGAAGGAAACAACATGGTAAACAACCATAACATAAACATGTCATGATGCGCAATCAAGTATGATGCATGTCCATTTTAATGAGTCATGGCATGGCAAAGTGCAACAAACAATACTACAAATTAAGTGGAGCTCAATATGCAACGAGTTGCATATCGACGAAACCCCACATTCAAATATTTAGTTTACTCTCGGTTATGCTACTCATCAATATTAAATGTTGGTTAACATGGCAAGAGGGTGAACTACCTATCTAGGCAAGTTTAAATGAGGCCGGAAACAACAACAACAATTTCGAAAAATCCCCATATGCATATTTTGGATTTGGTACTGTTCTGCCCTAAACCATATTTTAGAGTTGTTAAACATGCAAAGTAAGTGCACCATGTTAATCTATGCATTTTTCTACCCCATCTACATATATAGTTTATTTAGTTCAGAGCTACGATTAAATAGTTATGAAATAAACCATTTTAACATGTCATTATGCAAATTAAATGCAAACAACAATTTAAACATTTTTAGCATGGATGAAAGTTGCATATTGTGAAACTAGATGAAATTCTAAGCATTTCACATATATAGTTTGTTTAATTCCGATGCATGGTTTGTGAGTTAGGATATGCATGAACATGAGGGACTTTTCTGTAAAACAGGTGCCCTCTGGATAATTAGACAAATTCGTCCAGAAAAAAAACAGAACTGGGCTGAAACAGAGCACACAAGGCTGGGGGGGTTTCTCACCATGGGCCAAGCCCAGGTCGATGGAGAGGCCAAGGCAGGCTGAGGCAGATGCGGCGCTGGGCTGGGCCTTGGCTCAGGCCCGGTGGTTCTGGCAGGGAAGTGGGCCGGCTGGTGGGGAGTCTAGGCGGGGGTCGAGGCAGAGGCGGCATCCTCTGCTCGAACTACTGCTGCTCGATGCAACGGAAGCAGAGTAGCGGCAACGGCGAACTTGGCGCGGAGGCGACCTCCGGCGACACGTGGATGGCGGGGACGACGGGATCTAGCGGTGAGACGGCAACCCGCCGAGATCCAAGGCGAGGCAGGGGTTGGGGGCGCGTCTCGTCCTCCTGCTCGAAGCAGAGGATGCAGGGGGTCGACGGCTGTGGCCGGGCTTTGCTACGGGGACGGCGTGGAGGCAAACGGAGGCCAGGCGTGACGGACAGGTGGCGCACGTCATCGTCGGATCCGGCGGAGACGACAACAAACAGATCTAGGCGGCGGTGGGAACTGCAAGGCCATGGCGTTTTCTGTCCAAGGCAAAGAGAGAGCCCTGAGAGAGAGATGAATATAGAGGAAGGAGGAAGAACCAGGGGAGAAGGCGGGGCATGGTGCTGGACCTGTGGTGGGTCGCTGGCGGCGGCGTACTGGAGAGGAGCTCCGGCGAGGGGGTGGTGACTCGGGGCAGAGGAGGAAGACAGACAGGAGCGACTCGAGCTCTCGCTCTTCAAGGCGTGAGGCTCCTGTGGCGCTGCTGGCAGCGGGACGCAGTCGCGGAGGCTGGCTGGGGCCTCGGGCCCGAGGTGTGGAGGCGCAGCACTAGACGGATGGATTGGGTGGCGGCGGAAAAGAAGGGACTTGGTCGGAGAGAATTTGGATCGGGAGGAGATCCCGAGGTGGGAGGTGGAGTGTGGCGGCGGCGATTGGATAGGGGAGGAAAGGATGGGCAAGCCTAGGGTTAGACTATTTATATAGTAGGTGGGTTAGGTTAGGGGCTATTTGGTCCCTCCGATCGTAATCGGACGGTCCGAGATGAATAGGTTAGGAGAGTCCAACAAAGAACCGAAGATATTTTGGGGATGTTTAGGGATGATCCGGACCCATCGGTAACAACAGCCCGGTTCGGATTAGGGTAAGTTTCGGGCACGCACGCAAAGGATTTTGAGAGAGGTCGACAAAGACAAGGGGGCCTGACAAAAGATCAACGGAGACAAAGAGAGAAGTGGCAACTACGAACGACTACGAGTTTTATGAAAACATTCAGATGCAATGCGCATGATGCCATGATGAAATGCAACAAACAAATTAAAAAAACGGCGACAACGAAAAACATGGAAGGCGTCTGGAGCGTTGGTCTCGGGTCGTTACAACACTCCTCCACTTACAAGAGATCTCGCCCCAAAATCTAGAAATGAGAAGAGGAAGAGAAAGAGGTAATACTAAGTAGCTTCTTTGACAAACGAGTGAAACCACAAACCTTGAGAGGTTGAAAAACTTGAAAGAAAGAATACAACGAAGACGAACAAGATTGCAAACTGTCCGTTGCACAAGAGGAACAAGGAATATGATGAGAACCAAGAGCTTAGGGGACAAGATAGACTTTGAAGCCACTCCGGTTAAAACAAAATAGACAAAGAGTAAGAGCGAAAGAATTCGGACAGCACTCCGGCTGAAAATGAAAGGATTAGAACATGAACTTGGCAAGATGGGATGATACTTGATGAGAGCTACAACACATTGCCTCTGGAACAAATGAAAGAATGGAATGAAAAGAACGGAGAATACAACATCTTCTACCTCAAATGAATTTGAAAGAGCATCTTTACACAGAAGGAGTGGACGGAGTTGTTGGAAAATCAACAATCAAATGATATGCTTCAAGTGGCCTTATTGAAAAAAAACATCTCAAAACTTTGAGGTGAAATCTTGCCACGCATGGAATTAATTGATTTCTTGAGACCAACAAAGAGAAGAAAAACTTGTTCCACCGAGATGATAAAGAGATTACTTGGGTCATTGATAAGCACCAAAATAGCAACAATCCTTTGGAAAAGCTTTAGGTGAAATCTTTACCAAGATAACTCCAACGAAGAGTTTGATGGATTTGAATATCTTATTCTTGACAAGTTGTGAATCATGAATACAAAGGGAAATTGTCAAGAATGATATAAGGCCACCCTAAAAGATAAGGTAGAAGGAATTGCACTTCGGAATGCACAATGAAGAATACTTGAGCTCCTCGAACAAGGATCTTGATGAACACTCCGAGAATGAATTAAATCTTTAACGAACCACCATGAAGAAACTTTGGAAGAACTCCAGATAAAAAGGGATGATGGAAAAGAAGCAAAGATTGCAAGAACAAGAATTGAATGCTTGCAATGATTTAGATGGACCTTCGGGACGAGATAATTGAGAGAGCTTGGAACTCCGAAAAGAAAAGATGAAGCATCTCGAACCGAGAATGTGATATGATGAATAACTCTGGAAAGAAAGATAAATCACTTGTAATCAAGAATTTATTCATCATGAACAATCTCTGGAAGAAAAGAATTGAATCACCTCAAGGAAACAAGAATAAGATTTACTGTATGTTTATCCTTCATCAACTTAAATTGATGACAAGCAACGGATTTGGCATACTACTTATTCTTCTCTGCAAGGATTGGGGAGAGATATATCACAAACTTGGGAAAATCTTGAATGGCTCACTGGTACGATTTTGGAAAGAACGAATGAATTGATACGATAACAATGAAAGAAGAATGTTGGACGAACCACCGTAAGAATTAAAAAGAACAAACGAAGATACTTGAGGGAATTCAGATACGAGAGAACGAAGAGATCATGAATTGATTAGAGGATATTAGAACGATGCACCGGTAGAATTGGGGAATGAGAGCTGAATGTTGAGAATGAATAATCTTCTGAAATGATGGCCTTCGGATGATCGAGAAAGGAAAGCAACTCCTGAAATGCTTCGGATGGGTGTGAAGAGAATTCTCACAATCGAAAACAATTATAAAGATGGCATGAAACTAGCACCATGAATCTTCAAGAGAACGGAGCAAGGTTTTAGGGGAACTCTTCTTCGGTCTTCAAATGCTGAGAATGACAACGAGAACCACCATGAAATTTTTTGTGAGATACTCCGAAAAAATGAAGAATATAAAGGTTGAGCCAAAGATGAAGATAATTTGAAAGCGATCTTGAAGAAGGCATCTGACTGATGAAATTCATTCTTAGATCAAACTTTGAAAAGAATTTGAGAATAGCTCCAGAAAAATTAGAAGAGCCAGGTAAGATCCTGGGAAAAGACCTGTGGGTTATGGGCCCACTCAAAAGAAACAACGTTGAACGATTTTAAAAGAGAGATTGCACCGGTTGGATTAAATGGCTTGAATGAGATAACAACCTCGAATTAGCTTGAATGGATTAAGAATGGAAAACGCGAATCTTCTGAGGTATCTTGAGCACTCCGGATATGAATAGAGAGAGGTGAATAAATAAGAGAGACTTGGATAAGAAATTCCAACATGGGAAAACATGTGAAACAAGAGGAAGAGATATGATGAACATCGAAGCTTGAATTTAATCCACCAGAGAAAAAATGAAAATGAAAGAATGATTAACTTGAAGCTCCTGAGCATCTTCACGAGGAATCGTCGGATGAAACTTGGAAGAAAAGGATGTCTAAACTTCACATAATTAAAATGGTACTCGATTAAGAAATCTGAGTCCTCGAAGAAAAAGGGTGGGATGGTGGGAAAACAAATGCAACTTGGGACGGATCAAACGGACAAATCCTCAGGCTTCTCAACAACGCCCGTATAGAATAACTTGAAGAGAAGTGAACCGATTGAAAAGGATTGACATGACAATCTCAATCATCAAGAAGGATTAGCATTCACATAGAAATATGAGAACACCGCTTAGAAAAGGTATGGAATCAACACTTGACATTGAAGCAACTCGAATACCATGACTCAAAACAAAACAAAGGATTGGCTTGCAGAATAAGCCGGAACAAACATATGATAGAGATTTCATCCGAAATTTTCGTGGTGGGGCCCACACGGGCTCGATCGTACAGCACCATCATGTACAAGGTAGTGCACATGACATACGAAGCGTCCCCGAGTCAGCATAGCCAAGGACTCTTTAAGACACAACGAGACCAATGTAAAAACGACCGTGGACAGGCGGACCACTAGACGTCGAACCCCAATCTCATATCATGCATTTGCCGGAAATATATCCTAGGTAACTACTTGAATTCCCACCTATGAACTCCCGAAACTTTTTGGTTATGCAATCTGGTGTTGGGGATATAGGGAGGCACAAATATCTCGCACAACTAACAAATCCTACACTCAATTGTATCCATCCATCAACACATAACCAAGAAAACCTCGAAAATCATGTACCTCAGACCTTCGAAAAACATCCACTATACTAGCTGTGGCAAAACATCTGATCACTCTCCCCAGTACTGGGTGGCGCCAAACTACTCTCACCACAAAGAGTATAGAATCGTTTTTGATGTCGGCGTCCTCTGGTATTCTGGAACTGAAACAATAAGCACTGTGATGAAAACACCTTGGAGCTCAACTCCCCGGGACACTGCCACAACCCCTAAATGTTAGGAGGCACCAAGCACAGAATTCCCGTCACAATGATATCGGACCGATTCCATAATACCCGCGTGATCCTAAAAAAAAATTTGAGTGAAAAAGGAGAGTGATGGATCCAAAACACCCATGTCATGATTCCTCACCAGAGCGACGAAGGGGATGAGGAGTAAAAAGAATTCCTACTCTACGATATATAACTAGACTCAAAATAGTTTTTTTCTAGACTCGACAACGGCAGCGGTTGATCAATCAAGGGGGCTCCTAAGGTTGGTAAGGCTCTGATACCAACTTGTAGCGCCCAAGATGCGATTCTATCCCAATCACGTGATGAAATCATGATTGAGGCACAATCGCATTTCGAGCGCATAGCAAGGTGGATATCATTACAACATACCATGTACTGAATAGATGAGAATACAAGGTAAAGGCTTACACTCGCCACAAGCTACAACATGAATACAACAGTTCATCAATACATAGCAATCATCATACAGAAGAGCAGGATCCGACTACAGATGAAATCAAACAAAAAAGAAGAACGACAACCGCCCTGCTAATCCCAGGCTCCCGACCCGGAACCTATCCCTTGATCGAAGAAGAAGAAGCAGAAGAACTCCAAACAAGCAAGCATCGCACTCGCGTCAGATCATCGCATTACCTGTACCTGCAACTGTTGTTGTAGTAATCTGTGAGCCACGAGGACTCAGCAATCCCATTACCATGGGTATCAAGACTAGCAAAGCTTAATGGGTATGGAATGGATAAGTGATGAGGTTGCAGCAGCACTAAGCATTGTATGGTGGCTAACTTATGAGTACAAGAATAAGAAGAGAAACTACGCATAACGGTCGCAAACTAGTAATGACCAATAAGTGATCCTGAACTACTTAAGAGTCAATCATAACCCCACCGTGTTCGCTTCTCGACCTCACTCGAAAAGAGATGACCACAGTTCCGCACACGGTTGGTGTATTTTATTTCGGATCTGGTGTCAAGTTCTCTACAACCGGATATTAAAAATTCCCATCTGCCACATAACCGCTGGCATGGCTTTCGAAAGTTTAAACCCTGCAGGGGTGTCCCAACTTAGTCCATGACAAACTCTCACGATCAACGGAGGCAAATCTCCATCTTGGGGACAACCCGATCAAACTCGGAATCCCGGTGCACAAGACATTTCGACAATGGTAAAACAAAACCAGTAAGACCGCCTGATTTACCGACAATCCTGATAGGAGTCGCATGTATCTGGTTCTCAGGGCACACCGGATGGGCAAGACGTAGGGTTGGCTGAGACCCTGGTTGCCAAGGGGGCGCCGGACATCGCCCAGGTTGGACCAACACTCATGAGGAGCACCGCCCCGGGTTGTTGATTAATTATCCTTGGGGTCCGGAAAGTCCTTATGCAAGTTTTAGTTGTTATTAGGCAAATGGTAAAACCAAAGTTGGGCCTTGTTGGAAGAGTTTTATTCAAAGCGAACTGTCAAGGGGGGCCCATAAACCCCGACCGTGTTAGGAACGCAAAATCAAGGAACATAACACCGGTATGACGGAAACTAGGGCGGCAAGAGTGGAACAAAGCACCAGGCAAAAGGCCGAGCCTTCCACCCTTTACCAAGTATATATGTGCATTAATTAAATAAGAGATATTGTGATATTCCAAGATATCCATGTCCCAACATGGAACAACCCGCAACTGCACCTGCAACTAGCAACGCTATAAGAGGGGCTGAGCAAAGCGGTAACATAGCCAAACAACGGTTTGCTAGGATGGTGGAAAAATGTTAGAGGTTATCATGGCAATTTGGGAGGCTTGATAACAAGTGGTAGGTAGCGCGACATAGCGATAGCATCGAGACAACTAGCAAAGCAAAGATAGTAGTGGTATCCAAGGTAACGGTCATCTTGCCTGAAATCCCGCTAGGAAGAAGATCAAATCCATGAAGAAGACGAACGGGCGTAGTCGAACGAATCCTCACAATCGCAACATAACCTGGACTAACGAGAAGGAGCACAATCGAAAAGAAGCAAACAACACGGTAAACAACCATAAAATAAACATGTCATGATGTGCAATCAAGTATGATGCATGTCCATTTTAATGAGTCATGGCATGGCAAAGTGCAACAAACAATACTACAAATTAAGTGGAGCTCAATATGCAAGGAGTTGCATATCGACGAAACCCCACATTCAAATATTTAGTTCACTCTCGGTTGTGCTACTCATCAATATTAATTGTTGGTTAACATGGCAAGAGGGTGAACATACATGAACTACCTATCTAGGCAAGTTTAAATGAGGCTGGAAACAACAAACAACAATTCCGAAAAATCCCCATATGCATATTTTGGATTTGGTACTGTTCTGCCCTAAACCATATATTAGAGTTGTTAAACATGCAAAGTAAGTGCACCATGTTATTCTATGCATTTTTCTACCCCATTTACATATATAGTTTATTTAGTTCGGAGCTACGATTAAATAGTTATGAAATAAACCATTTTAACATGTCATTATGCAAATTAAATGCAAACAACAATTTAAACATTTTTAGCATGGATGAAAGTTGCATATTGTGAAACTAGATGAAATTCTAAGCATTTTACATATATAGTTTGTTTAATTCCAATGCATGGTTTGTGAGTTAGGATATGCATGAACATGAGGGACTTTTCTGTAAAACAGGCGCCCTCTGGATAATTAAACAAATTCGTCCAAGAAAAAAAACAGAACTGGGCTGAAACAAAGCACACAAGGCTAGGGGTTTCTCACCATGGGCCAAGCCCAGGTCGATGGAGAGGCCAAGGCAGGCTGAGGCACATGCGGCACTGGGCTGGGCCTTGGCCTAGGCCCAATGGTTCTGGCAGGGAAGTGGGCCGGCTGGAGGGGAGTCCAGGCGGGGGTCGAGGCAGAGGCGGCATCCTCTGCCCGAACTGCAGCTACTCGATGCAGCGGAAGCAGAGGAGCGGCGACGGCGAACTTGGCGCGGAGGCGACCTCCGGCGACGCGTGGATGGCGGAGACGACGGGATCTGGCGGCGAGACGGCAACCCAGCGAGATCCAAGGCGTGGCAGGGGGTTGGGGGCGCGTCTCGTCCTCCTGCTAGAAGCAGAGGATGCAGGGGGTCGATGGCTGCGGCCGGGCATCGCGACGGGGATGGCGTCGAGGCAAACGGAGGCCAGGCGCGATGGACGGGTGGCGGACGTCCTCATCGGATCCGGCTGAGACGACAACAAACAGAGCTAGGCAACGGCGGGAGCTGCAAGGCCATGGCGTTTTCTGTCCAAGGCAAAGAGAGAGAGAGCCCTGAGAGAGAGATGAATACAGAGGGAGGAGGAACAACAAGGGGAGAAGGCGGGGCATGGCGCTGCACCTGTGGCGGGTCACTGGCGGCGGCGTGCTGGAGAGGAGCTCCGGCGAGGGGGTGGTGACTCGGGGCAGAGGAGGAAGACGGACAGGAGCGACTCGATCTCTCGCTCTTCGAGGCGTGAGGCTCCTGTGGCGCTGATGGCAGCGGGACGCAGCCACGGCGGCTGGCTGGGGCCTCGGGCCTGAGGTGTGGAGGCGCGACACTAGATGGATGGATTGGGTGGCGGCGGAAAATAAGGGACTTGGTCTTAGAGAATTTGGATCAGGAGGAGATCCCGAGGTGGGAGGTGGAGTGTGGCGGCGGCGATTGGATAGGGGAGGAATGGATGGGGCAGCCTAGGGTTAGACTGTTTATATAGTAGGTGGGTTAGGTTAGGGGCTATTTGGTCCCTCCAATCGTAATCGGACGGTCCGAGATGAATAGGTTAGGAGAGTCCAACAAAGAACCGAAGATATTTTGGACCGGACCCATCGGTAACGACACCCCGGTTCGGGTTCAGGTAAGTTTCGGACACGCATGCAAAGGGGTTTGAGATAGGTCGACAAAGACAAGGGGGCCTGACAAAAGATCAACGGAGACAAAGAGAGAAGCGGCAACTACGAACGACTACGAGTTTTATGAAAACATTCAGATGCAATGCGCATGATGCCATGATGAAATGCAACAAACAAATAAAAAAAACACGGCGACAACGAAAAACATGGAAGGCGTCTGGAGCATCGGTCTCGGGTCGTTACATTTCTATAATCCGATGTTTTTGCATTCTTCTTCCTCTGATTGAGTACCGATACTCACATCAGCTCCGTTGTGGACCGCCAGATCCTTTGATGGATTATTATCTGCCAGTTCCACTTATTCAAATTCCTTGTGAGTTCTTCCCCTGTTACATAGGCCTTCGGCAATGTGGTATCATTTAATTCTTGTCGTTTGTTTTCTGCCTTGAGATGTTATCTGTTGCTTCCATAAGTGTGTGGTATAGATTCGTAAAATGTCCCAGGGGGTTGTGTCTATGCCTTTGCTATCTGTGTGAACCCAAAAGTCTTCATGGGTCATACCCTTCTGGTATTCCACCAGTTAAACTTTCAAACTCAAAACGTTTTAGCAGAGAGCAGTAAATGAGAAGTTGTGTACTGGAGAAGTGGGAGTCAACCTTGAACTTTGCGTTCATGCCCATGGACACGATGTAGATCTTATCGGAGGCTTCTCGTAAAAATAATTACCCCCTTGTTATAAGTTCATCGCATATCTGTGGTTTGATCATTTACAAATGTGGTTCCAACCATATTGTTCTCCTTCGATTTCATTTCTCAGACCAGTTAAATCACTCGTCTTCTGCTGATAAATACACCACTTCAACCTCTATTCGGATCTACCTTCGAGTATTACCCTCTGGTATCTCGAGAATATCATAGAACTACATAACTTCCTATGAGTTCTTCGTCAACTCTTATTTCTTGCCGATTCCAATTTTCCACGGATTCTGAGTTGTTATACACTCAAGGACACCGATAACTGAATCAAGTCCGCACTGCGGTTAGACAACTCTTAGCAATCTCCATTACTTACGAGTTTATACTCGATCATGTCATTCCCATTCGATTGGCATCATCGACATGCTAAAGCTTGAACATGCTATCTATGCCCTTCATCCCCGGAACACAATTCCAACAGTACACTAAGCTTGCATCTAGCTTTCAACATCATGTTGGTTGTCTTGAGAGGCAATTTTGATGCTGATCTTGCAATCCTATCTGTTGTTCCGATAACCCTTCGCTTCACCATTTCTTTTGCTTGATGTCGTCGCTGATCGATTACATCTTCGTGAAACCTCTCAACAAATGTTTCATCATCATCATCGACATTCTGAGCTCTTCTAGGATATAAATCGAATTCGTGATGAGAAATACCATCCTTGACCCTCGATGATTTGTGTTATCCTCGACAACATTATTACCTTCCCTCCAAGACAAACTTGCTCATGTTCTGTGTTGTACCTTGAGTTCCTTACTATCTAGTTTATGTTATGTTCTACCTTGGCATATTACCATCTTTAATGTCAAGAATGTCGTGAGAATTTCACGACCCCTTAAGAATTCTCGATACAAGTGATACTTATCACCATCACCATTCTTTCTTGGTCCCCGTGTTGTTTCTAACCGAATTAGCGACAATTGAACTATGATGTGTGAATTCAAAACTTCTAGCAACCCTATTGCTTTGAAGTGAGTGGTCGATGTTTCATTCTAGGTCTTTTGGTTATTGGATCACCATTCTAACATTGATCGTGCTACTTGGTCCATATTTCCAGGAGCATTTTTGTTTAATGTTTAATTGTGGATATTCTTCTCGAACATACTTCTTTATATACTTTGGTGTGTCCAATGCTATCACCTTGTCACTTAATTGTGAAAATCCATGTTTATGGAAATCTCGATGAGTTGTTGCTGAGCCCATCGGCCACATCCTCATCTTTTCCATGATGAAATTGTATGAGTTGTTCTAGCAGTTCCTGCTGGATCCTTTGTGTTCCCAAGTCGGACATTTTCCTGATGACCATGTCAATACTATCCCCAAGCATGTCTGTGGTACTCCGATCACCAACAAGAACATTGGAAGCATAATGCTAAATGTTTCTTGATCAGTTATCTAAACACCATTGTATAGGTAACATCATGAATTTCCTCGCCCCTTTACCTAAATGTCTATCTACTTGCTATCCTGTCATGGATATCATTGCTCTGCTTGTCCTTGGGAAAGATGTACCATAATTCTTGTGTATGAACACATTTTCCTTCCCATTGGTCTGAGTAATGTATTAATCACTTTTGTCCTTTCCATTGGTTTGTTTAACCCTTCTCGTAATTTATACGATCAAAGCAGTATTAGTTCTCTGCTTATTTAAATGCCTCGGTGTACAATTCTATCAGTAAGACCCTGTTACTATTGTTGATGACATTCCGGTAACCAGCGATGGACGAGAACTTTGCCTATTGGTCCGCCTTGTTCAACTAGCAAGGAAATGGTTCTCTTCGTCCCCCGCTCTTGGCACCGATGTTGTTGCCAACATAGCTGACAATCTAACCTCTGACATGCCTTGCTATCATGATCGTGCAAGATGTCAGCACCCTTCCTGCTTTTAACCCACATGGTGGGCCCATAACCCACAGTTCCACTGGATCAAAACATGACTCTCCTGTACACCCCTGTTACTAAAGTTATTCCTCACGCTTGGCTTTGTATGTAGATCACGAGCCACCTTCCTAGAGATGATCTATTCTAGTTTCAGCCGCAATACTTATTCCATTGCTCTGAAACACTTTCACCTTCTGATTAGGCATCGAATGATTTCCTGTCCACTTGAAACTTCTCTTGGTACCTTCTTACCTTGCTCTCGATATTTTCTTAAGATCCAATTCGAGAGATACTTTCTGCCACCTTCCCTGAGTTATCTACCAGATAAGCAGCCTTGTATAGGTCCATTGTTCCGAAGTTACCCCTTATCCTTTTTCATAAGTACAATGGAGTTCCCGAAGAAAGGATGACGACTTCATCATAATGACCTGAAGCAGAGAATTGAAAGCATCAACATAATGGATCAACTTCTTCGAAAAGAGCAACCAAGAATGAGAAGATCCATTAGAATTTTGTAACCAGAACTTTCCCCCTTACTCCACCTCTTAAATTTCGGGACGAGATTTCTTGTAGTGGAGGAGATTTGTAACACCCCGACAATCATGCTACAGTGATCTACCCATAATGTGCCATTTCATCATATTTGACATAATTAAAAAGGCAATTAAAGAAACAATCCAACTCAAATTCAAATTCAAAACACAAGTCAAACTATTATTTCTGCAAACGTGGAAACTAAAGTGTTCACAATTTTCCAAATAATCACTAAATAATTTTCATGAAGAAACCAACAGTATTTGAATTAGTGAAATGCCCCTAACCTTTTTAAAACAGAGCCAAAATAGCAACTTTTAACTCATTTGTATTTAGACCAAATTCAAATGAATTCAAATAACCCTTAAACTTTTTGTGGTAGTACTAGATTTTTGCCTAGTATTTATTCTAGTCAATAACACTTTTTGCAAAACTCATTTAGTGCAAGAATTAATGCAAAACAGAAAAGGAAATGCAAAACAGAAAAGAAAAAGGAGAAAGACTAAAACCTACTGCTACTTTGGGCCCTAAGCAACTATAGGGTGGCCCGGCCCAATTTCGCTGGCCTTCCCCCAAACCTCTCGCCAGACGCAGGGAGGCCATGGCGCGCACAGCGTCCACCCGCCGATTGCCTCACTGTCAAGCATCCAGGGCTTCCCCTCGGCGGATAAGATCCCCACAAACCCCTAGAAACCCTAGCCCCCCTACTCGCCTCTCTCCTCGCTCCCTTGTCTGGATCTAGGCGCGCCCAACCGCTCCCACCACCGCGCCCCCTAGTTCCCATGGTGACTGGCCATCGCTCGTCGTGCCAAGGTGCTCAGGGGAACTGTCGAGCTCGTCTACATCGTCTGCCGCACCAGGTCGACACCGGGGAGCACCACCAGCGACGCCCACGCCCGTCCCGTCTTTGACATCCGCTGCGACGCCATCACCGATCTGTCGTCTCCTACGCTCCCTCGCACCCACCGAGCCTACCATGTGCTCCGATGTGAGCCTCCCTCTGCTTCCCCTCTCACCGTTTGCCCTTTGTTGTGGTCTGTCGCCATCCCCTCGAGCTCCGAGCTCCGGCTGTCGCCTTGGCCGACGAGCTCCACGCTCCCGATCCCCTCTGCCCGAGCATGATGCACCAGCGCGTTCTTGGAGCCCCGTAGGTGTCGCCAGTCCTCTTAGTTCGGTCGCTCGCCTCGCGCTTCCTTTTTCTCGTCGGAGCCCGAGCGTGCACGTCGCCGGCCGTTGTTGGCACGGCCTCCTCCGGCCACCCCCTTCTCAACCGACCTCGACGACAGCTGCGCCGCTTCGCCCGCGCCCGCGCCCCGTAGCCGATCTCCGCGCTCCAAATGGTTACCGGAGTCGCACGGCCGAGCCACGCCACCCCGCTCTACTGCTCGCCGAAGAACACCGCCGGCGCGCGCACATTTAAACCCGGCCGCTGTGTCACTGACCAGTGGGCCCGGGGCGTTGGTGACTGGCTTAGCCACTAATTATGCTACTAACAGCCACTGACATGTGGGGCCCTTGGTAAATAAACATTTTGTTAGCTTCTGACACTGACGTGCGGGTCCGAGTCCTTTGGGCTTAATCAAAGAAACGGAATAATTAATTACCACATGTGTCATTGACATCGTGGCCCCACCTAGCTAATTATGCTAATTAAAATCTGTTTAAGACAATCATTCAATGACAGGTGGGTCCCTGTTGACCTGCTGACTCAGCAGGCTGGCCCCATTATCAGCCTCACATGCAAACGTGTGTACCCATAGCATTTTCACTTTATTTTATATTTAATTTAAAATTCCAGAAAATTTAGAAAATGTTTAAAACTTTGAAAAATCATAGAAAATAATCTGTAAGTCAGATGAAAATATTTTATATATGAAAGTTGCTCAGAAAAATACAACGAATCCGAATACGCCATCCACATACCTGCCACATGCCCCCAACACAGCGAACATGGAACCTTCCCCTCCGAAACGTCTGACTGATAAATGCCCGGAGCCCGGAAAATATTTCAGATAATTCCCCCTCCATCTATAACATGTAGCACTGTGTTAGGTCACCCCTAGCACGGCATATTGCCATGTCATGCTTTGTGATACATTTGATTGCTCTGTTATTTATTGTGTTCCCCCTCCTTACTTTTTTTCCGGTAGACCCCTGAGACAGCTCTTGATCCGGTGATCGACTACTTCACCTTCGAGGGTCCGTATCTGTTTGCAGAGATTCCAGGCAAGAAAAACCCCTTGATCATTCCTATAACGCCCATTCCATTCTCTCTCATGCTTGCATTAGATTTTGCTACTGTACTTGATTGCTCCTATTCTGATGCATAGCCTGCTTTTGTAACCTGCTTTTGTACCTTACCTACTTATCCTATATGCTTAGTATAGGTTGGTTTGTGATCCACCCGTGGCCCCTCACCTTGTCCCAGTTGCCCTCGCTTGATGATCGATGACTCGATCAATGTGATCGACGTTCAGAGCCCGACACATCACTTCACCCCCCCCCTTAGTTGTACGACTCTGCAGAGCTGCTATCGAGTGCCTGGGGTGATACCTCGTAACGCACTCCTGATGACAACTCTGTAGTGTAGCTAATCTGACGTGGCCTACGGAGGGTGATTCCTCCTTCACCACTTTAGATAATGACTCTGTTGTGCAACACCTCAAGTGTGAACCCTCGAGGGTGATTCCTCTAAGTTCACCTTGACGGTTACATCGAGCAGGATCCATCGAGGGTGATTCCTCGGATTCCCCCTTGATGTTATGGACACACAGTTACTTTGACTTTAACCCCAGGACCATGTTAAAGACGGGTCGGACCCGAGGGGTACCCGTGAGAGTTACTGTTACCGCAGGACTGGAGGGATAGGCGGTACCACCCCGGTAGAGGTGGACCTAAGTTCTTGACAGCCTCTTGTGAGTCGGGTTGACCATGAGGGTACCCGCGAGTTGATGTGTAGTCGGGTTGACCTGGAGTGTACCCACGAGATTTCTATGTGGCACGGCCGGGCATTCCGGGACCATGCTGTAAGTCCACGAGACGGGGCGACGGGGTCACATGATCATGAGTCTCTGCTTGTTACCGCGCACTCGGAAGACACTAACGGTTTGGATATGTGATCCGAGTAGGCCTCTGGCCTTTTCGCACTAACCACCACACAGGAATAAGTATGGGCACTCTGTGTCGTATGTATCAGCCGAAAGCTCTTTGGACGTCAGCGATGGAGCGGCACGCGCCCAGGTGGTCCGCGTAAGCACCTGCTTTGTTATAGAGGTAGCTAGAACTAATCCTAGCCGTCCACGCAACATGCGGGAGTGCAATGGGCGATGGGCCCAAGAACCCTGCGCACTTAGGGTGTAGACCGGCGTGCTGGCCTCTCTGTTGAGCCTAGGTAGGATTGCGATGTGTTGATCGACCGAGGCCGGTCATGACCTGATGGTTTGTCTGGCCGGAGTTGATCGAGCGTGTTGGGTAAGTTTGTGCACCCCTCCAGGGAAGTATATATATTCTAATAGTCATGTCCACGGTAATGGATGCTCGGAGTTGTATCCCGATTGATACAACTAGAACTGGATGTTGAGGCATGAAATGGATATGATGGCTCCGGGATTGCTTTCTCGCAGGGAGTTGAGAAAGGATCTCTGGGCGCTAATACTACAACATACTTACTAATTATAATATGCTATTATGTACTCTTCTAAATGCTGCAAGATGCTTGAAGATGCTAGTCTTCGATAGGCTAGGCCTTTCTCTCTATTCTGGCATTTCTGCAGTCTAGTCCACAGATACAGCCCATTCCTTTGATACTGTTGCATACTTAGTTTAGATCTGATATAAGTCTTGCGAGTACTTTGGATGAGTACTCACCGTTGCTTTGCATCCCCCTTTTTCCCCTATACCCATTTTCTGTGATCAGATGACGGATCCTAGGAGCCAGCTGCCACCGCCGACGACTACTACTACCCCGAGGGTGCCTACTACTACGTGGAGACCGCCGACGACCAGGAGTAGTTAGGAGGCTCCCAGGCAGGAGGCCTTGCCTTGTTGGTCATTATTACTTTTGTGCTAGCCTTCTTAAGGCAAACTTGTTTCCCTTATGTATATACTTCGATATTATTGCTTCCGCTGACTCATTTGTATTTGAGCCCTCGGGGCCCCTGGCTTGTAATATGAAGCTTGTATGACTTTAATTTGTGTCTAGAGTTGTGTTGTGATATCTTCCCGTGAGTCCCTGATCTTGATCGTACACGTTTGCGTGTATGATTAGTGTATGATTGAATCGGGGGTGTCACACTTGTGTGCTAGATTGCTTTCTGTGTCACAATGTCTCAAGAAAACACTAAGTTGTGTGATTTTTCCAACACTAATAATAATGATTTTATTAGTACCCCCTCCGTTTCTTTTTACTCCGCATATAAGATTTGTGTCGAGTCAAACTTTACAAACTTTGACCAAATTCGTTTAAAGAAATATCGACATCTATAATACCATATATACATAATATGAAACCCCATTTCATAATGAATCTAAAGATATTCCTTTGGCCTTGTAAATGTTGATACTTTTTTTTAATAAGTTTGGTCAAAATAGAGATACTTTGACTTCAGACAAAAGTTATATGCAGACTAAAAAGAAACGGAGGGAGTACTCTGATTGCTCCTGCCACTAGTCTGGAATCTTATGAAATTAATGCCTCTTTGTTGAATCTTGTTATGAAAGAACAATTTTCTGGTAGTCCTAATGAAGATGATGCATCCCATCTTAATACTTCTGTTAAATCATGTGATACGCAAAAGAAGAAAGATGTGGATAATGATATTGTCAAATTGAAGCTATTTCTGTTCTCACTATGAGATTGTGCTAAAACTTGGTTTTCGTCCTTGCCGAAAAATAGTAAAGATTCATGGAATAAGTGTAAGGATGCTTTTATTTCCATGTATTTTCCTCCCGCTAAGTTCATCTCTCTTAGGAACGATATAATGAATTTTAAGCAACTTGATCATGAACATGTTGCATAATCATGGGAGAGGGTGAAGTTAATGATAAGAAATTGCCCTACTCATGGTTTAAGTTTATGGATGATAATACAAAAGTTTCATGCGGGATTGAATTTTGCATCTAGAAATCTTTTAGATTCCGCCGCGGGTGGTACTTTCATGGAAATCACATTAGGAGAAGCTACTAAACTCCTAGATAATATTATGGTAAATTACTCTCAGTGGCATACCGAAAGATCTTCTACTAATAAAAAAGTGCATGCTATTGAAGAAATTAATACTTTGAGTGGAAAGATGGATGAACTTATGAAATTGATTGCTAGCAAGAGTGCTCCTATTGATCCTAATGATATGCCTTGGTCTACTTTGATTGAGAAAAATAATGAATCTATGGATGTGAATTTTGTTGGTAGGAACAATTTTGGTAATAACGCTTATAGAGGCAATTTTAATCCTAGGCCGTTTCCTAGTAATTCCTCTAATAATTATCATAATTCCTACAACAATTCTTATGGAAATTATAAAAAGGTACTCTCTGATTTTGAGAATAATATCAAAGATTTTATTAAGTCTCAAAAGATTTTCATTGCCATGATAGAAGAAAAATTGATAAAGTTTGATGATGTGGCTAGAAACGTTGATAGAATTTCTCATGAGATTGATTCCCTTAAGATTAGATCTACGCCACCCAAGCTTGATATTAACGAGTCTCTGAAATCTATTCAAATTTCTATTAATGAAAGTAGGGAGAGAACCGCTAGAATGCGAGCTAAGAGAGAACGGCTAGAAAAAGCATGTCCTTCTAGTTTTTGCGATAATCATGATGAAGATCTTAAAGTGATTGGTGTGACTCCTATTGAATCTTTGTTTGCTAATATAAAAATTGATAAAGAAGGGACTTGAGAGGAGTCAACTTTAGCTAGAAGGTGTCCCAATAATTTGGAGGGTGATGATCTTCATGAAAAAATTGATAAAAGTGGGTTTGGCGAGGTCAAAACTTTAACTAGTGATGTGCCCGCTCTTTTGGATTACAAGAAATTTAATTATGATAATTGTTCTTTGATTGAGTGTATTTCCTTGTTACAATCCATGCTCAATTCATCTCATCCTTATGATCAAAATAAGGCTTTTACTAAACATATCACTGATGCTATGATGAAATCTTTTGAAGAAAAACTTGAGTTGGAAGTTTCAATCCCTAGAAAGTTATACGATGAATGGGAATCTACTTTTAAAATTTAGATTAAAGATTATGAGTGCAATGCTTTATGTGGTTTGGGTGCTAGCATTTCCACTATTCCAAAATCTTTATGTGATGTGCTAGGCTTCCATAAACTTGATGATTGTTCTTTAAATTTGCACTTAGCGGATTCCATTATTAAGAAACCTATGTGAAGAATTAATGATGTTCTTATTATTGCAAGTAGGAATTATGTTCCCGTAGATTTCATTGTACTTGATATTGATTGCAATCCTACATGCCCCATAATTCTTGGTAGACCTTTCCTTAGAACGATTGGTGCAATTATTGGTACGAAAGAAGGAAACATTAGATTTCAATTTCCATTAAGAAAGGGCATGGAACACTTTCCAAGAAAGAAAATTAAGTTACCATATTCATATATTATGAGGGTCACTTATGGATTGAATACCAAAGATGACAATACCTAGATCTATGCAATATGCCTAGCTAGGGGCGTAAAACGATAACGCTTGTTGGGAGGCAACCCAATAATTTTTTTCTTGTTTTTTCTTCTATTTTGCAATAGATATAACATTATGATACTATTATGATTGTGTTTTAATATTTTAATTAGTATTTGTGCCAAGTAAAGCCTTTAGGATGGTTATGGTGATAGTTGATTTGATTCTGTGCATTAACAGAAACTTTTGCGTACAGTAGCAGAATTGTTAAATTTACTGGAGTGTGATAAAATTCTGACATTTTTCCACAAGATTGATATAAAAATTTCCTACGTCTTCCTCATTTTTCAGAATTTTTGGAGTTACGGAAGTATGATCTTAATTTAGGTTTCTATAGACTATTATGTTTTTGACAGATTCTGTTTTCATTGTGTTGTTCACTTGTTTTGATGAATCTATGGGTTGTATCGGGTCGTATGAGCCATGGTCAAGTTAGAATACAGTACATATAATGCAAATCTAAAATTGGAATGAGTTTACAACAGTACCTAAAGTGGCGATTTCCTTTATTATACTAATGGATCTCATGAGTTTTCTGTTGAGTTTTGTGTTGTGAAGTTTTCAAGTTTTGAGTGAAGTTTTGATGGGCTAAGGAATAAGGAATGGCAAGAGCCTAAGCTTGGGGGTGCCCAAGGCACCCCAAGGTAATATTCAAGGACAACCAAGCTTCTAAGCTTAGGGATGCCCTTATGGCATCCCCTCTTTTGTCTACAATCCATCGGTAAATTACTTGAGGATATTTTATTCACTACATGATATGAGTTTTGCTTGGAGCGTCATGTATTATATGAGTATTTGATTTATTTTCTTTTAAGTTTGCCACAATCATCCTTGCTGGACACACCTTTTTGAGAGGGACACACATTAATCGTGAATTTATTAGTATACTCTTTGAGCTTCACTTATATCTTTTGAGCTAGGCAGTTGCTCTAGTGCTTCACTTATATCTTTTAGAGCACGGAGGTGGTTATATTTAAAAGAAATTCATGAACTATCATGCTTCATTTATATTATTTGGAGAGTCTTATAAATAGTATGGTATTTTTTTAAGGTTATGAGTATAGTCCTAATATGATGGGTATTCAAGAGGGATATAATAAAAACTTTCATGCAGATCACTGAATATGATAAGTTTGATTCCTAGCAATAATTTTTTGATATAAAGGTGGTAATATGCAGGTTATACTAGTGAGTAATTGTGGTTTAGCAAGAATATTGGTGTTAAGGTTTGTGATTCCCGAAGCATGCACATATGGTCTCTCGTTATGCTATGAAATTGGAGCATGATTTATTATTGATTGTCTTCCTTATGAGTGGTGGTCGGGGACGAGCGATGGTATTTTCCTACCAATCGATCCCCCTAGGGTCATGCATAGCAGTACTTTGCTTCGAGGGCTAATAAACTTTTGCAATAAGTATGTGAGTTCTTTATGACTAATGTGAGTCCATTGAATATACACACTCTTACCTTTCCGTAATTTGCTAGCCTCTTCGGTACCGTGCATTGCCCCTTCTCACCTCGAGTTGTGGTGCAAACTTCGCTAGTGCATTCAAACCCCGTGATATGATACGCTCTATCACACATAAGCCTGCTTATATCTTGCTCAAAACAGCCACCATACCTACCTATTATGGCATTTCCATAGCCATTCTGAGATATATTGCCATGCAACTTCCACTGTTTCATTTTATTATGACACATATCATCATTGTCATATTGCTTTGCATGATCATATAGTTGACATAGTATTTGTGGCTCAGCCACCGTTCATATTTTTTATACATGTTATGCTAGATCATTGCACATCCCGGTACACCGCCAGAGGCATTCATATAAAGTCATATTTTTGTTCTAGTATTGAGTTGTAATTCTTGTGTTGTAAGTAATTAAAAGTATGACGATGATCAATATTAGAGCGCTGTACCATGTGAGGAATAAAATAAAAAGAGGCCAAATGAGCCCAAGAAAAAAAGAGGCCAAGGTGACCAACAAAAGAAAAACAAGAAGAAAAAAGAAAAAAAAATGAGAGAAAAAGAGAGAAGGGACAATGTTACTATCCTTCTCCACACTTGTGCTTCAAAGTAGCACCATGTTCTTCATGATAGAGAGTTTCCTATTTTGTCACTTTCATATATTACTAGTGGGAATTTTTCATCATAGAACTTGGCTTCTACATTCCAATGATGGGCTTCCTCAAATGCACGAGGTCTTCATGACCAAGCAAGTTGGATGCACACCCACTTAGTTTTCTTTTGAGCTTTCATACACTTATTGCTCTTAGTGCATCCGTTGCATGGCAATCCCTACTCCTTGCATTGGTATCAATTGATGGGCCTGTCCATAGCCCATTGATTAGTCTCGTCAATGTGAGACTTTCTTCTTTTTTGTCTTCTCCACACAACCTCCAACATCATACTCTATTCCACCCATAGTGCTATATCCATGTCTCACACTCATGTATTGTGTGAGAGTTGAAAAAGCTGAAGCGCATTAAAAATTATGAACCAATTGCTCGGCTTGTCATCGGGGTTGTGCATGATAAATACTTTGTGTTAAGAAGATGGAGTGTAACAAGACTATATGATTTTGTAGGGATAACTTTCTTTAGCCATGATATTTTGAAAAGACATGATTGCTTTTTAGTATGCTTGAAGTATTATTGTTTTTATGTCAATATTAAACTTTTGTTTTGAATCTTATGGATCTAAATATTCGTTCCACATTAAGAAATATTACATTATAAACATGGTAGGTAGCATTCCACGTCAAAAATTCTGTTTTTATCATTTACCTACTCGAGGACGAGCAGGAATTAAGCTTGGGGATGCTTGATACGTATCCAACGTATCTATAATTTTTTATTGTTCCATGCTATTATATTATCAATCTTGGATGTTTTATATGCATTATTATGCCATTTTATATCATTTTTTGGAACTAACCTATTGACCTAGTGCCCAGTGCCAGTTGTTGTTTTTTCCTAGTTTTTGTCTTTACAGAAAATCAATACCAAACGGAGTCCAAATGGAACGAAACTTTTTAACGATTTTTCTTGGACCACAAGACACCCTGGAAGCTTCGGGAGGAGGCCAGAAGGGCCACGAGGCGGCGACAAGCTCAGGGGGCCCGCCCCAGGGGGGGAGCCCCCCAAGCTTGTGGGTCCCCCGTGGCTCCCCTAACCCTAATTCTTCATCTATAAATTCACAAATATTCCCGGAAGACCAAGGGCACCCCAAAAATACTTTTCGGCTGCAGCAAGTTTCTGTCTTCGTGAGATCCCATCTGGGGACCTTTTCCGGTACTCTGCCGGAGGGGGTTTCGATCACGGAGGGCTTCTACATCAACCTTGCTGCCCTTCCGATGATGTGTGGGTAGTTTACCATAGACCTACGTGTCCATAGCTAGTATCTAGATGGCTTCTTCTCTCTCTCTTTGATATTCAATAAAATGTTCTCCTCGATGTTCTTGGAGATCTGATACGTCTCCAACGTATCTATAATTTTTTATTGTTCCATGTTGTTATACTATCATTCTTGGATGTTTTATATTCATTTTATAGCACCTTTATAACATTTTTTGGGACTAACCTATTGACATAGTGCCGAGTGCCAGTTGATGTTTTTTGCTTGTTTTTTACTTCACAGAATATCCATATCAAACAGAGTCCAAATGCAATGAAACTTTTTGGAGATTTTTTTAGCCCAGAGACAACTTGGGAGCCAAGGAAGTGCATGAGGGGAGGCCCGTGGGGCCCACCACCCACCTGGGCATGCTAGAGGCCCCTGGCGCGCCCTGATGGTTGGTGGGGCCCACGGAGATCTCCTCCACCACCTCTCAGATCTATAAATACTCAAATATTACAGAAACCTTAGGGGAGTCGTTGAAACACAATTCCAGCCGCCGCAAGTTCCAGAACCACGAGATCCAATCTAGAGCCCTTTTCCGGCACTTTGTCGGAGGGGAGCACGATCACAGAGGGGTGCATCATCCTCATTGGTGCTCCTCCGATGATGCGTGAGTAGTTCACCATAGACCTACAGGTCCGTAGACAGTAGCTAGATGGCTTCTTCTCTCTTTTTCATTCTCAATACAATGTTCTCCTCGTTGTTCTTTGAAATCTATTTGATGTAATGACTTTTTGCTGTGTGTTTGTTGGGATCCGATGAAGTGCAAGTTTATGATCAGATCTATCTATAAATATTATTTGAGTTTTCTTTGATCTCTTATATGCATGATTGTTATAGCCTTGTATTTCTTCTCCAAGACTTTGGTTTGGTTTGGCCAACTAGATTGATTTTTCTTGCAATGGGAAGACGTGCTTTGTGATGGGTTCGATCTTGCGGTGTCCTCACCCGGTGACAGAAGAGGTAGCGAGGCATGCATGTATCGTTGCTATTAAGGATAAAAATATGGGGTCTATTCCTGAATGAATAGATCTTGTCTACATCATGTCATCATTCTTATTGCATTACTCCGTTTCTCCATGAACTTAATACACTAGATGCATGCTAGATAGCGGTCGATGTGTGGAGTAATAGTAGTAGATGCAGGCAGGAGTCAGTCTACTAATATTGGATGTGATGCCTATATACATGATCATTGCCTTGGGTATCGTCATAATTATTTGCTCTTCTATCAATTGCCCAACAGTAATTTGTTTACCCACTTTATGCTATTTTCTCGAGAGAAGCCACTAGTGAAATCTACGGCCCTCGGGTCTATCTTTTATCATATTTTTTCAAATCTATTATTCCCAAAACCCAAAAATACCTTGCTGCACTTTTTATTTACTTATTTTATTTCGTGTTTTTGCTAGATCTATTTATCCAATCTCATACAATTTTACCTATCTTTTTACTGTGGAGGGATTGACAACCCCTCTTACGCGTTGGGTTGCAAGTATTTATTCTTTGTGTGCAGGTAGCATTTACATAGTGTTGCTTGGTTCTCCTACTGGATTGATAACCTTGGTTTCATAACTGAGGGAAATACTTACCGTTGTTGTGGTGCATCATCCTCTCCTCTTCAGGGAAATACCAACGTAGATACAAGCAATCAAGATCTATTCGATGTAATCTTCTTTTGCGGTGTATTTCTTGAGATCCGTTGAATTGTGGGTTTATGATCAGATTATCTATGAATATTATTTGAGTCTTCTCTGAACTCTTTTATGCATGATTTATATAGCTTTGTATTTCTCTCTGATCTATTGATTTGGTTTGTCCAACTAGATTGATTTTTCTTGCAATGGGAGAGGTGCTTTGTAATGGGTTCAATCTTGCGGTGCTCAATCCCAATGACAGAAAGGGACATGACACGTATTTGTATTGTTCCATTAAGGATAAAAAGATGGGGTTTGTTCATATTGATTGGATCTATCCCTCTACATCATGTCATCTTGCTTAAGGCGTTACTCCGTTCTTGTTAACTTAATACACTGCATGCATGTTGGATATTGGTCGATGTGTGGAGTAATAGTAGTAGATGCAGGCAGGAGTCGGTCGACTTGTCTCGGACGTGATGCCTATATACATGATCATTGCCTTGGATATCGTCATAACTATGCGCTTTTCTATCAGAATCTCAACACTAATTTGTTTACCCACTATGCTTTCTTTCAAGAGAGAAGCCTCTAGTGAAAACTATGGGCCCCGGGTCTATCTTTTAGGGATAATTGGTTTTCTACCCTTAGTTGTGTCCCCCTCGTCAGGATTGCCCCAAGTTTCTTGAAACACGTGGTCTAGCCCAACCCACTTTGCTCATCTTGTGCTTTTGCCCTTTGACCGTTTGACCGTCACTTTGAAAAATTCATAACTAATTCATACTAAATCAGAAAAATGCAAATAAGATACCAAAATGTTTGGAAAAACATCACCTGTATGTCGATGTCACTTGCATTCATGACAAAAGTGTTGGTGAGAGCCCATCTGAGTTTTAGCTCTTATGATACCACCATGAACAATAAAATGTAAAAGAATTCAAAAAAATCAAAAAAAAGTTGGTGGCAAAGAATGACAAATGTTTTAAGGGCTTGCTAAGTTTCATCAGGGAATGACATTCGTGGAAGTCGTGGTGAAAAAAATAATCTATTTTCGAGTGTTGATTGTTTTTTTAGCCACGACTTCCATGAAAGTCATTCCCTGATGAAACTTGGCAAGCACTTAAAACATTTGTCATTCTTTGCCACCAATTTTTTTGATTGAAATTTTTGAATTTTTTAGATTTTACTATTCATGGTGGTATCATAAGAGCTAAAACTCGGATGGGCACTTACCAACACTTTTGTCATGAATGCAAGTGACATTGACATACAAGTGATGTTTTTCCGAACATTTTGGTACTTATTTGCATTTTTATGATTTAGTATGAATTAGTTATGAAGTTTTCAAAGTGACGGTCAAATGGTCAAAGGGCAAAAGCACAAGACAACCAAAGTGGGTTGGGCAAGACCGCGTGTTTTCAGAAACTAGGGGCAATCCTGACGAGGGGGACACAACTGAGGGTATAAAACCAATTATTCCCTATATTTTATCATATTATTTTTAGATCTACAAAATCAAAAACACAAAAATTCCTTGCTGCAATTTATTTACTTTTATTTTATTTTGCACTTTTACTTATCTTTTATATCTATCACTATCAGATCTCATCCTTGCAAGTAACCGTGAAGGGATTGACAACCCCTTTATCGCGTTGGGTGCAACTATTTGTTTGTTTGTGCAGGTACAACTAGTGGAGACTTGTGTGTTCCTCCTACTGGATCGATACCTTGGTTCTCAACTGAGGGAAATACTTATCTCTACTTTGCTGCATCACCCTTTCCTCTTCAAGGAAAAAACAAACACAAGCTCAAGAAGTAGCAGCTCCCCATGAATAAAAATGCTATTGTTGTGCCATATACTTGTGTGACACCCCGACTTAATCATGCACTAATCATACACACAAATGTGCACGATCAAGATCAGAGACTTACGGGAAGATGTCACAACATAACTCTAGACACAAATAAAAGTCATATAAGCTTTATATTACAAGCCAGGGGCCTCGAGGTCTCGAATACATAAGCTCGAATACAAATGAGTCAATGAAAGCAGCAATATCTAAGTACAGACATAGGGTAACAACTCTGCCTTAAGAAGGCTAGCAAAAACAACAACATGGATCGAAAAGGCAAGGCCTCCTACCTGGGAGCCTCTTAACTACTCCTGGTCATCGGCGACCTCCACGTAGTAGTAGGCACTGTAAGTGCATCTAGTGCCCCTTAGTGATTTTGGTGTATTGAAGACTTATAGGTTAAGGGACTAATGTGTTTGTGAGTGTACACATGTATAATAAGTCTCTGAGGAGTTTGATAAATCCGATGAATGTCGACCCCTAAAAATGAATGTCTTCATCTGAAGACTTTGGTTTTCTTGAAGACTTTGAAAATGAGGAAATTGAAGTGACCTTGAAGACATCGATATTGATGCGAGGATTATGAGGCGTGAAGACTTTTTTTTTTGTAGTTTCATTTTCCTTTCTTGAGTCATAGGAAACACCGTACTGTTAAAGGGGGTCGTGGTAAAACTAAGGAAAAGTTTCCAAGTGATGCTCATCTCAAAGCCTACACATACCCAATCCTTCGAGTGAAGCCTTTGGAAATCTCATACAGTTCAGTCAATTTCTTCAGTGACAGTGACGAAGATCTTCTGGTCTTTGAGGAACTTTTTCTGACTGAGGAGTTAGGAATTCACCAGTGCGGATTGCCTACAAGTTAGGAACATGATAGCCCTGAGGAATTTGAGAGCTCAAATTTCCGACCGTTGCTATGCTTAGCGCTAGCTGTCCCAAATATCCTATCCACCTAACGGTCATATCATTGAAGGGCATTTATGTCTTATCATGTCGGGCTGCTCCCTGGCTATAAATAGCCGCCCCCCTCAACCACTAGCTGGTTGGCTGCTCCGAGAGAAACTGACACTTGTCATTTAGAGCATCCCATCCTTCGAGGACTTTGACAGAAAATCATCAGTGAGGAAAAACCCAAAACCCCAACACCTAAAACCCAAAGTGATTGAGCATCACTGAAGAGATTGTTCCTGTGTGGAACCGATGTTTGTTACCTTTGAAGACTATGCATCTTCCAGACGGTTAGCCGTCTAGGTCTAGAGCATCCAAGAAGAATTGTGGATCGCCAGGTGACCTAGTCTGTGAAGGTTTGGAAGTCACCTGAAGACTTACCACGAGTGATTGGGCAAGGTCTGTGTGACCTTAGCTCAAGGAGAATACGGTAAGGACTGTGTGTCCTGGGACTGCGTGTCCTTTGGTTTAAATACCAAGCCCCTCCAACCAGGCGTACAACTATCACAGTAGTTGGAACTGCTCTACCAAATCACTGTCTTCACCGAGCTACTGGTCTATTTCCTCAACCCTTTCATTTCCTCGTTTACTTGTTGATGACCTTGATCATTACTATTTGAAGACTTTGACTGAAGACTTTCTCAATTTCCTCAACCCAAATTCTTCAGTCATCTTGTCTTCTGCCTGCTCATCCTGTTTACACGCTATCTGTGCTGTGTGTATGTTTCATTTCATCATGATGACTATGCTACTGTCTTGTTATGCATGCACCTGAGTACTTTGTTCCGCTGCTTGTATTTCGTCACTTAGCAAATTCCTCAAGTAGAATTTCCTCAGTGACAAATTTGTAAAAATCGCCTATTCACCCCCCTCTAGTTGATATAATGCACTTTCAATTGGTATCAGAGCAAGGTACTCCCTTGTTCTATGTGATTTTGGTTTAAGCATCCAGAGTTTTAGTTATGTCGATTGCAGGTGTGATCAAGGTCTCTGGGTGTCCTACCTTCGATGGGACGGACTACCCCTACTGGAAGAACAAGATGCGCATGCATCTTGAGGCAAATTCACAATGATCTCTCGTACGTTGTGGAAAATGGTGTTCCCTCCATCACTCCCTCCGTGAATGATGCTGATGTGAAGAGATTCAAGCAACTCGACTCTCAAGCGAAGAATATCATATGTGGCCATCTGAGCAAAGGACAATACGACAGAGTGAGTGCTTTGGGGACTGCAAAGCTTATCTAGGATAGGCTGTCCAAAGTCAATGAAGGAGTCTCAACCCAACGTGACTCTCGAGTTGTCGTTCTTCGCAATCTCTTCAACCGCTTCAAAAGACTCGACAATGAAAATGTTCATCAAACCTTTGACTACCTCACTGATATCTCCAATGAGCTTCAAGCACTTGGTGCCACTGACATCACCGACCATGAGGTGGTGAAGAAATTGCTAAGATCTCTTGATTCCTCATTCGATACACTAGCACTGATGATTCAAGAACGAGGAGACTACAAGTCACTAGATCCTGCTGATATCCTTGAGAGGCTGAACACTCATGAATTCAAACTAGCTGAGAAGAGAGACCTCTACGGGCCAAGCTATGGAAGATCACGTGTACTGAAGGCCAAGGCAATTTCCTCATCTGAAGGAGAAGATTCTGACATCAGCCTTGGTGATCCTGAAGAACTAAGCCAGGAGCTAGCAATGCTCGTGAGGAAATTTCAGAAGTTCTCAAGGCGTGGCCGCTTTGGAAAATCTTCAAGAGGTGATGACATGAGATCGGATTCTTCATCCCGCGACTACAAGAAAAGGACTTGCCACAAATGCAAGAAGCCAGGTCACTACATGGCTAATTGTCCTCAAGGGCTGAAGGAATCAAAGAAGAAGAAGTACAAGGATGACAGTTCAGATGACTCGAAGAAAAAGAAGAAGTCTTCAAAGTCCTCATCTTCAAAATCTTCCAAGTCTTCATCTCACAAGAAGAGCAGTTCCAGAAAGGCTCGGGCTTTTATCGGCAAGGAAATGGATTCTAAAGCCGAATCTAAAGAAAATGAGGAAGAGGAGGAATTTGAGGAGTCAGACTCTGGTGTGGCGAGCCTAGCTCCCGCTACTGCTTTCGTCAGCAAGTCCATCTTCAACTGTGAAGAAAATGACAACACCAACACTGCTGACGACGGCAACGATGACTTCACTCCCACCTATTGCTTCATGGCAAAAGGTGCCAAGGTACTCAAATATCCCTCCTCTGAATCAAGTGAGGATGAATCTGATGAAAACCTCAAACCCAGCTATTCCAAACTTGCTAATATTGCCATGAAACAACAAAAGGCTTTGGAAAAGGTTCAAAATTTGCTAGACAAAAGCGATGACCTGTTGGGTGAGGAACTGAATCGAACTCAAACTGTCGGGGCACGACACCTATGGGATCCCGAGAGACCCCTTTATGATTCGGCGGGGGGAGAGGTACACGCAAAGAGCAGAACCGGTGATCGACGCGTGAGGTTTTTACCCAGGTTCGGGCCGCTGATCAGCGTAAAACCCTACTCCTGCTTTGTGTTCTTATTGATGTTCTTGAGCCCAGCCTTCAGGAGCGCTCGCAATGAACAGTACGTTCAAAGAGCAGCTACGCATGCAGAATGGGCCAGAAGTTCTCCTCCTCTGTAGCAGTTGCCTTGGGCCTCCTTTTATATGCTCAAAGGGGTCTCCACAGTGGCAAAATGTACATACATTGAGGTGTAAAGTAGCTACAGGGTATCATACCTAACCCCTGACGGATTAGGACAGACGCATTTAATGCATCGTGAGGTGTCCGTTTAGGTGTCCTCACTTTCTTGGGGATGCAAAAAGGGGCCATCCCATCAGCACCGCTTAAGCTCTCCTCCACTGGCGCGCCGCCACGCATCCATGGAAGGAGCCAGGATGTCAGACTCGTCACTATGCCGAAGCGGTGGCACAGTGGCAGAATCTCGCCAGGCACCGAAATTTGCTGGGCGCCAAGCCTTGTCGGGCGCCAAGCCTTGCCGGACGCCGAGCCTTGCCGGGTGTCGGTGTACTAGAATAGGGGTACACTAGTACCCCGTACTTGTGCACGGGCAGTAGCAGCATCCCGCGGCCAGGCTTACGGGAGGACAGCCAGAGAGAAGCTCAAGATTATTAAGCCATTCAAGAGCAAAGTATACAAAGCAAGAGTCAAGGCCCCGGCAAGAGGAGCTTGCCGGGAGGGACAGTTGAGGCCCAGCATGAGGTTTGCTGTAGCAGAGTACTTGCCACGGCAAGGTACTTGCCCCGGCAAGTCATTGGCTGCGGCAAGATAGCAGCTGCGGCAAGGTACTTGCCCCGGCAAGTTACCTTGCGCGGCAAGCTATTGGTTGCGGCAAGCTATCAAGTGCGGCAAGGTCTTGCCGCGACAAGCGTTACTGTACCACAGTGCTACTGTGCTGCTGCTCCAGTGCCTCTGCCAGCGTGGCGCTCTGGGTCCTTCCAAGCGTGCGTGGCAGGGCACTGTGTAGACGGCGGTGCTCTGTAGCTAGCGGTGCAGGAGCAGGTGGGATAGGCTTTTCCCACGTCCAAGACGTCCAGATACATGTATCTGGACAGCTAAGGCATGTGCATTTAATGCCCTTGTCCCCTGCCATCAGTGGTAGGTAGGACATGTCATCCTAGTAATAATGGCCTTACTGTAGCAACTTTCCACCTCTACCTTTACTGTTTGCCACCTGTTGGTGACCCCTTTGTGCGTAGGTGTACTAGAATAGGGGTACCCTAGTACCCCGTACTTGTGCACGGGCAGTAGCAGCATCCCGCGGCCAGGCTTACAGGAGGACAGCCAGAGAGAAGCTCAAGATTATTAAGCCATTCAAGAACAAAGTAGACAAAGCAAGAGTCAAGGCCCCGGCAAGAGGAGCTTGCCGGGAGGGACAGTTGAGGCCCAGCCTGAGGTTTGCTGTAGCAGAGTACTTGCCGCGGCAAGGTACTTGCCCCGGCAAGTCATTGGCTGCGGCAAGGTATTGGCTGCGGCAAGATAGCAGCTGCGGCAAGGTACTTGCCCCGGCAAGTTACCTTGCGCGGCAAGCTATTGGTTGCGGCAAGCTATCAAGTGCGGCAAGGTCTTGCCGCGGCAAGCGTTACTGTACCACTGTGCTACTGTGCTGCTGCTCCAGTGCCTCTGCCAGCGTGGCGCTCTGGGTCCTTCCAAGCGTGCGTGGCAGGGCACTGTGTAGACGGCGGTGCTCTGTAGCTAGCGGTGCAGGAGCAGGTGGGATAGGCTTTTCCCACGTCCAAGACGTCCAGATACATGTATCTGGACAGCTAAGGCATGGGCATTTAATGCCCTTGTCCCCTGCCGTCAGTGGTAGGTAGGACATGTCATCCTAGTAATAATGGCCTTACTGTAGCAACTTTCCACCTCTACCTTTACTGTTTGCCACCTGTTGGTGACCCCTTTGTGCGTATAAAAGGAGGCCCATAGGCAACGTGGAGGGGGAGAGGAACTCAGAGATTGAGAACTCCAGTATTGTACGCAGCTACTCTGTACTGTAGCGCTCCTGGAGCTAGAACAATCATCCAGATAATACACCAAAAAGCAGGAGTAGGGTTTTATGCATCCGTGCGGCCCGAACCTGGGTAAATCTCTCCCGTGCGCTGTCAAGTTCTTCGCTAGATCTGCTCTTCGTGCGACCGTCTCTCCCTGCCGAATGTAAAGGGGTCCTTCCCTGGGTCCCATAGGTGATCGCGGATTCGTCCCCGACATCTTTGGCCTTGTCTTCAGTCTAGCTATCCCCCAGCAAGGTTCTTGCCGGGATGACTGTCGGTGTACTAGAATAGGGGTACCCTAGTACCCCGTACTTGTGCACGGGCAGTAGCAGCATCCCGCGGCCAGGCTTACGGGAGGACAGCCAGAGAGAAGCTCAAGATTATTAAGCCATTCAAGTACAAAGTATACAAAGCAAGATTCAAGGCCCCGGCAGGAGGAGCTTGCCGGGAGGGACAGTTGAGGCCCAGCCTGAGGTTTGCTGTAGCAGAGTACTTGCCGCGGCAAGGTACTTGCCCCGGCAAGTCATTGGCTGCGGCAAGGTATTGGCTGCGGCAAGATAGCAGCTGCGGCAAGGTACTTGGCCCGGCAAGTTACCTTGCGCGGCAAGCTATTGGTTGCGGCAAGCTATCAAGTGCGGCAAGGTCTTGCCGCGGCAAGCGTTATTGTACCACTGTGCTACTGTGCTGCTGCTCCAGTGCCTCTGCCAGCGTGGCGCTCTGGGTCCTTCCAAGCGTGCGTGGCTGGGCACTGTGTAGACGGCGGTGCTCTGTAGCTAGCGGTGCAGGAGCAGGTGGGATAGGCTTTTCCCACGTCCAAGACGTCCAGATACATGTATCTAGACAGCTAAGGCATGGGCATTTAATGCCCTTGTACCCTGCCGTCAGTGATAGGTAGGACATGTCATCCTAGTAATAATGGCCTTACTGTAGCAACTTTCCACCTCTACCTTTACTGTTTCCACCTGTTGGTGACCCCTTTGTGCGTATAAAAGGAGGCCCATAGGCAACATGGAGGGGGAGAGGAACTCAGAGATTGAGAACTCCAGTATTGTACGCAGCTACTCTGTACTGTAGCGCTCCTGGAGCTAGAACAATCATCCAGATAATACACCAAAAAGCAGGAGTAGGGTTTTACGCATCCGTGCGGCCCGAACCTGGGCATCCCACAGTCCTCACGCCACTCGATACCTCCCTCACCAGCAGAAGCGTTGGCGCGTGCGCAGCTGCTCCTGAACTTCCCTCCACCAGCAGATAAGCTTGACGAGTGGAGGGCAACCATTCAGAGCCTTCTCAGCTTCGCTGATGCCGACCCGGCGCGCGCGGCCGACAAGAGAACTGGTGACAATGCTGTCACCAACAAGAACGGCGAGGGGGCAACGACCGTACACTTCCCGCCCAGACGGCCTCGGTCGCTGACACGTCGAAACGACGCCCGTGGCGATGATTCCATGGCATCGTCTGACCCGCGAGCTCGTCGTGACCAGCGCCTCGTTCTTCAGGAACGCAGAGGAGAAGACGCTCGTACCACTATCGAGCGAAGGAGAGAAGCGCATCGTCAGTCCGACAGACGCGCAGGGCCCGCTGTTGACATGCATGCGCCAGGGGATCCTGGCGACTTGCCGTACGCGGTAAGTTGTCCAGCGTTCACCCGTGAGCTGCGGCAGGTCCAGTGGCCCAACTGCAAGGCTTTCAAGCCTGACGTGCCGGAGAAGTATGATGGCAAGACACACCCGTCGGAGTTCCTCAGCATTTACACCATTGCGGTGCAAGCTGCCGGGGGACAAGACGACAAGATTCTTGCTAACTACTTCCCGCTCGTGTTAAATCGCAACGTCGTCTCATGGCTCATGCACTTGCCGGAGAACTCCATTTCTTCATGGGCGGACCTGTGCCATCAGTTTGTTGGTGCCTTTACTGGCGGTCATCAACCTCATGGCCAGGAGAGTGATCTTCATCTCATCCCCCAGAAGGAAGGAGAGCCCCTGCGCAAATACATTCAAAGGTTCAGCCGCGTACAGTACAACATCCCAGATGTTCACCCCGCTGCGGTTATTAGCGCGTTCCATCAGAACGTGCGTAACCGCAAGATGCGGGAGGAAATGGCGATGACCAAGGTCAGAGACATTGGCCAGCTATATGCTCTCGCCGACAAGTGTGCGCGTGCTGAAGAGGGAAGGAAACTTCCCGGTGAAGGTGTTGGCGCAGGGGGGAGCTCTAACAGCGAAGGTACCGCCCCGGCAAAGAAGGGCCGGCGGCGGAACAACATGAAGAAAAAGGGCAAAGCTATGCTTGCCGTCGAACAGTCCAGCGGCAACGGCAGCGCCGACAAGGCCAAAGTTGAGGGCTCCGGCAAGGAGATTGCCGCGTGGGCCAACTGTTAGGCCTTGGCGGCTGCCGACAAGCAGGACGGCTCCGACAAGCAATATTGCAAGATCCACCGCACCAAGGGACACGATCTCCAGAACTGCCGACGAGTCGAGCAGCTTATCGAGCAGCAGAAAGCTGAGTATGAGAGGCGTGACAAGGAGAAGGCCCCAGAAGGTGCTGGCGGGTCCGGCAAGAAGCGCACTGCCCGAGGAGGGCGTCGCGGCAAGGCCAAGCAGCAGCAGAGAGACAGGCCTCCTCGTGGCTGCGACAAAGATGATGATGATGATGATCTAGATGATGAAGAATCCAGTGAGCACGAATTTCAGAAAGCCACAGAAGTCTAGTGTGTTGACGGTGGTGCTTCGTTGCATTCTTCTCACCGCCAACTTAAACAGTGGGCGCGAGAGATCAATGCGGCGGAACCATCTGTTGACGCCAGAAAGCTTCTGAAGTGGTCCGACACGCCTATCGTCTTTGACATTGGGGACCACCCTGACCGCACAACGGCGGTCGGGTGCTTGCCGATGTTGGTTTCACCAATGATCCGCAACCTCAAGGTCACGAAGATGTTAGTTGATGGTGGGGCCGGCTTGAATCTGATTTCGCCCGCTGTGCTCCGGAAACTTCAAATCCCTGACGGCGAGCTTGAGGAAACTGGTACTTTCCAAGGAGTCAATCCAGGAAGGAGCAAGCCGAAAGGGAAGATCACGATGCCAGTGACATTTGGCGGTGAGCTGAACTACCGGACCTAGAAGGTCACCTTTGACGTTGCCGATATTCCATTGCCTTATAACGGGATACTTGGCCGTCCAGCGCTCGCCAAGTTCATGGCAGCCTCTCATTATGCCTGCAACGTGTTGAAGATGCCAGGCCCAGTAAGTGTTATCACAGTTCCCTGCGATAAGAAGGATGCACTTATTTGCGCCGACAAGATCTACCGGGAAGCAGCTGCCGCAACTGCTGCCAAGGCACTTGCCGCTGAAGCTCCCGGGGGGAAGAACAAGAGGAAGTCCGGCAAGAGCTCCTGTGCCCACTCCGGCAAGCGCACCTCTTCGGAGTGCTGCGCTGCCGTCGAGGACGCACCAGAGAGCTCCACCGGCAAGTGCAAAAAGAACAAAGCCGCTCCGCCGGCGACAAAGAAGGTGCCCGCCAAGGAGGACGGCACTGGTGGTTCCTTCACCATCAGTGCCACACTTGACAACAAATAGGAAAGCGCGCTCGTTGCTTTCTTGCGGGCGAATGTCGACGTGTTTGCACGGCAACCGTCCGACATCCCCGGTGTTCCCAGGAAAGTAATTGAGCACCACCTTGCCGTCTGTCCCCACGCGAGGCCCGTCAAGCAGAAAGCCAGGAAGCAAGCCGTGGAGCGGCAAGAGTTTATTGCGGAAGAAATCAAGAAGTTGGAAGCAGCAGGCCTCGTCAGAGGAGTGCTCCATCCTACGTGGTTGGCCAATCCTGTTGTCGTGCGCAAAGCGAATGGAAAATGGAGGCTTTGTATTGATTTCACTGATGTCAATAAAGCTTGTCCCAAAGACCCATTTCCTTTGCCCCGCATAGACCAGATTGTTGACTCCACGGCAGGATGTGATTTGCTTTCATTTCTTGACGCATATTCAGGGTATCATCAAATCTTCATGGCTGAGGAAGATGAGGAAAAGACTGCATTTATCACACCCTGTGGCACATACTGTTTCATACGTATGCCATTTGGTTTGAAAAATGCTGGTTCAACATTTGCAAGAGCCGTCCAGATTGCTTTTGAGCCTCAGCTGCACAGAAATGTGGAAGCCTATATGGATGATATAGTGGTCAAAAGCAAGGACAGGGCTACTTTGGTTCAAGATCTAGAAGAAACTTTTGTAAATCTGCGCAAGATCAACCTGAAGCTCAACCCCGAGAAGTGCGTGTTTGGAGTTCCCTCCGGCAAGCTTCTCGGGTTATTTGTGTCTCAACGTGGAATTGAAGCCAATCCTGACAAGATCAAAGCCATTGAGCAAATTGAGGCACCGAAGCGCGTCAAGGATGTACGACGACTTGCCGGCTGTGTTGCTGCTCTCAGTAGGTTTATCTCCAAGTCAGCTGAGCGCGCCCTGCCATTTTTCAAAATCTTAAAAAAGGCAGGTCCATTGAAATGGACTCCGGAGGCGGAGGCAGCGCTGCAAGACTTGAAGAGATACCTCTCCTCTCCTCCAATACTTGTTGCACCTAAACCACAAGAGAAGTTGTTGCTGTATCTAGCGGCAACCAATCAAGTGGTTAGTGCTGCGCTAGTAGCAGAGAGAGAGGTGGATGAGGAGGCAGTAACTGCGGCAAGCACGTCCAGCGACAAGCTGGGGGCTCCCTGACAAGTTTTGGTGCCGACAAGGATTCGTCTGTGCAGTCAGGTGAAGTGATACAAAAAAATAAAATGGTGCAGCGCCCGGTCTACTTTGTCAGCTCTCTTCTGCAGCGAGCTAGGTCAAGGTATTCTGGTGTGCAGAAGCTGCTTTTCGGCCTTCTCATGGCCTCGAGAAAGCTGCGCCATTACTTTCAAGCACATGAAGTTACCGTCGTCACTCACTTCCCGCTGAAAAGGATTTTGCAAAATCCAGAAGCGACAGGCAGGATTGTCGAGTGGGCGTTGGAGTTGTCGAGCTTTTGTCTCAAGTTTGAGAGTACATCAACCATACAGAGCCGAGTTTTGGCAGAGTTTGTCGCAGAATGGACACCAACGCCAGACGAAGAAATTCCAGAGACGACTCTCCCCGGCAAGGAGACAAGCAAAGAGTGGCTTATGTACTTTGATGGTGCCTTTTCGCTGCAAGGCGCCGGTGCCGGCGTACTGCTTGTCGCACCCACCGGAGAGCACCTCAAGTACGTGGTCCAAATGCACTTTCCCAAGGAACAGGCGACGAACAATACTGCAGAGTATGAGGGGTTGCTTGCCGGTCTCAGGATCGCGGCAGACGTTGGGATCAAGAAGCTTATTGTCAGGGGAGATTCGTAGCTTGTCGTCAGGCAAGTGAACAAGAACTACCAATGCCCATTGATGGAAGCTTATGTAGATGAGGTGAGGAAGTTCGAAGAACGCTTTGACGGCCTACAAATGGAGCACGTCCCACGTGCTGAGAATGACATTGCCGATGGTTTGTCAAAGCGCGCCGCACTCAAATTGCCTGTGGAACCAGGCACTTTTGTGCTCCAACTAACTCAGCCATCCGTGACGCCATCAGTTGGGCAAGGCAGGAAGAGGAAGTTGGCTTCTGGCGACTACTTCCCGGCAGAGCTCCCCGAAGCCACCGGCAAGAAGGCTGCCAAAGCCAGCGTCAAAGATGCAGAGGGGCAACTTGCTCCGACAAGGCCTCACGCTCTTGTCGTTGAAGCGGGTGCTCCTAGGCAAGATGCAGAGGGGCAACTTGCTCCGACAAGGCCTCACGCTCTTGTCGTTGAAGCGGGTGCTCCTAGGCAAGATGCAAAGGGGCAACTTGCTCCGACAAGACCTCGGGTCCTTGTCATGGAAGCAGGCGCTCCTGATCAAAGCGCTGAGGAGCAAGATGCTCCGACAAGGCCTTGGGCTTCCGTCGTTGAAGCAACTGCTCCCGACGAGCTTGTCGAAGGACAGCACGCTCCAGCAGGGCCCCAGGCTCTTGTCGTTGAAGCAGCTGTTCCCGCCAAGCTCGTCGGGGAATGGCCGGCTCTGGTAGAGCGACAAGCTCTTGCCGCAGGGCCTGATGTTCCCGCAGCAAAAGAAATGCCTTTAGTCCTCGTTGTCGAGCCACAGGCTCCAGCGTGGGCGCAGCAGATCGTCCGTTTCCTTCAGACAGGAGAACTTCCCGAAGAGCAGGAAGAAGCGGAGAAAGTAGCCCGTCGGTCCAATATGTATCAATTTGTCGATGACATGCTGTGCAGAAAAAGACCAAATGGTGTGAAATTGAAGTGTATTCCCCGGGAAGAAGGACAGGAGCTGTTGGCAGAGATTCATGGAGGCATATGTGGTCACCACATAGGGTCAAGAGCCCTTGCTGGAAAGGCCTTCCGGCAAGGTTTCTTTTGGCCCACCGCCCTCCAGGATGTAACTGCACTAGTAACCAAGTGTGAAGCGTGCCAGTTTCATTCCAAGCAGATTCATCAGCCAGCTCAAGCTCTCCAGACAATCCCTCTCTACTGGCCATTTTCGGTCTGGGGGCTCGACATCCTCGGCCCCTTTCCCCGTGCCACCGGGGGCTTCGAGTACTTGTATGTGGCCATCGACAAGTTCACGAAGTGGCCGGAAGTGGAAGCAGTGAGGAAGGTGACAGCACAATAAGCCATCAAGTTCTTCAAGGGAATTGTTTGTCGCTTTGGTGTTCCTAACAGGATCATCACCGACAACGGTTCCCAGTTCACGAGCCACGCCTTCATGCAGTATGTCGAAGACCTTGGCGCCAAGGTCTGTTTCGCTTCTGTTGCTCACCCGCGAAGCAACGGTCAAGCTGAAAGGGCAAATGCTGAAGTGCTGCGTGGGCTCAAGACGAGAACTTTCGACAGGCTGCGCAAGTGCGGCAAGAACTGGATCGAGGAGCTGCCAGTGGTTCTTTGGTCGATCAGGACGACGCCAAATCGAGCTACTGGCCAGACGCCTTTTGCTCTAGTCTATGGAGCAGAGGCAGTTCTCCCCACGGAACTCGTATACGGGTCACCTCGAGTGCTCGCTTACGATGAGCTTGAGCAAGAGCAACTCGGCAAGGTGACGCTGTGCTCCTCGAGGAGGATCGTCTTCAGGCTGCTGTGAGAGCTGCTCGCTACCAGCAAGCTTTGCATCGCTACCATAGCCGCAAAGTTAATGCCAGAAGTCTCGAGGAAGGCGACCTTGTTCTTCGGCGCGTTCAGTCGGCCAAGAATTCAAACAAGTTGACGCCGAAGTGGGAAGGCCCTTATCGGGTGAAACGAGTCACCAGGCCTGGCGCTGTCCGCCTGGAGACCGAGGATGGCATTCCAGTGATCAACTCCTGGAACATTCAGCATCTTCGTAAGTTTTACCCATAAGGCGCGGTTGCCGGGCCCTTCCCCAGCAACCACCTCTTGTACAAGTCTTGCCGCTGTTGCATGTAATCCTATGTACAAAGCCGGGCGCAGACACTGTGCGTAAATAAAGCTTTTGTATTTCGCAGTTTTTGACGATTTCATGTTTACTTTTATTTTGCATGATTATCTGACATACTGTGCAATACAGCCTCCCCGGTAAGCATTAACGAGCCGCCAAGCTCCTATATCTTTATTTTCTCTTCTTTCTTTTTCTCAAAGAGACAGAAGCTTCCCTCGCGCACAAGTTTGCCGGGGGGGATGGGATAATGATATGGACCAGGCGTCGTTCAAAGAAACTTTGCCTTGCCGGGAAGAAGGCAGCGGCAAGCAGTGACAAGACCTTGCCGCGGAGAGATCAACGACAAAGCTAAGTGCCAAAGTTTGAGCAATCAAATTCTTTTTTTATTTTCAAGGTTATTTTCCTTGAACGATACTACTCTTTGTATGGAAAAATTGTGCGCGACGGAACCTAAGCGTAATCGGTCGCGCCCTTATCTTGTTTCGAGTCCGCTCAACAACCTAAGTGGCTGCACTGAGCGCGACAAGGTTGCTTGCCAGCAGCGGCACCGCCAGCAGGCTGCTGAAGTCCCGCACCCAGCGCTCGCGGCAATGGTGCTCGCACCGGCAAGTTCCCTATAAGCGTAGGGTAAGTACACACAAAGAAAGAAATTGCTCAAGGGAGATGACATGCATTAACTCCAAAATATTGCAAGTTATATTACAAGATAAATTGCCGCGGCTTAAACAGATTGTTCTTTAACATGTCTAGCGGCAGCAAGGAGGGAGAAGAATGGGCTCTCTAATTGCGGTGCTCGCCTTCGACTCTCTGGATATGGTCCACCCTCTCCACGATGGGCGCGACAAGGGCATCTAGTGGCGCGGGGTCGTATCCCTTCGGCAAGCTTTTGAAGATGTTGCTGAAGTCGACGCCCGGGTTTCTGTATGCTATCTTCACCAACAACCTCCGGAGAACTCCCCGGCAAAGCCTGCGTGACTCGTCGGCCAGTTGAGCCTTTTGATTGACTTGGAGCTGTTGGAGTGCTTCTACTACTCCGTCGAAGAACTCGGCTAGCTTGACGCTAGTTTGCGTGTTCTTGTCGGTGGAGTACCCGAAGTCCGGCACCTTCAGGGCAGTCAGCTCCTTGTCGATGCCCTCGGCGGCGCTGGCAAGCCTGTCTGTGAAGATCCCCACGTTATCCCTGAACTTCTTGTGGGTTGCAATGGCGTCTTGAAGCAGACCCTTTTCCTTCTGGTGCTCTGTCATTAGAAGCCCTTCGCGCTTTCTGGTGGTGTCGAGCGTCTCCTTCAGCATGGTCAGCTTCAGCTTCAGGTCTGCTATGGAGTCGTTGGCGGCGGCAAGCAGATCATTCTTCTTGGATATGGTAACTTGCATCTCCACCAAAGTGTGGGTCACCTTTGCCCTCTCACTTTCAAGCGTTGAGAGCTTGTCGCCATTTGCCATGAGGGCGGCCTCTAGTCTTGCCACCTTCTCTTCCGCTTCCTTCCTGCTCACTTCTGCAGCAGCGACAGCGTTGGTGGCCTCCACCAACTTGCTGGCGTACTCTTGGGCCAAGGCTTCGATTTCCTTCTGGTGTTTTTGTGCCTGCCCCTGGGTCCGCTCTGCGACAAGTCTTGCCACCTCCTCGTCTTTCTGCTGGAGGGTTTCGGCAAGTTTCTTCTTGCGCTCGGCAAGTTCCTCTTCGTGGGCATCGAGGTCCACTTTCCGCTGGTTCAGATCACCGGCCTGAGTAGACAACTCCTTGGCGGTCTCCTCCTATTTTTGTTCAATGTCTTGCTTCATCAGGAGGAGGGCCTGCCGTTCTTCGGCCAGCTGTGCCCGCTTAACCTCTAACGCATTAAGAGATCGCGCGCGGACGTCCGCCAAGATCTCCACGCGCCTCAACATGTCAGCTTCGGCCTTCTCGATGAGCGCCTCCCTGGAAGCTAGCTTCTCCCGTCGGGCGCGATGAAGATTCAGCAGCTTTTGGAGCAGTTGCTCCTCTTCAGACGTGCTGCTGCTGCTGGCGCCTGGCTCATCCACAAGCTGGAGCCCGGCAGCGGCAAGGATCTCCTCGTCCACAACATCCTCCTCGGTTGGCGCTCTGAAGCCCGCTGTCCAGGGGAGGCTGACGTAGACGTTCTCGCCGACCCGGATGTATTTGCTTGGCGGAGGCGAGTTGGGCGCTGCCGCCTCTTCAGTGGTTGAGGGACCCGTGGTCAGAGTAGCGCCTGGCGCTCCTGTGGACTCAGGGCCATCAGTATGACCACCGGCTCCCTCGCCGGCCTCCTCAGCAGCCTTCTGGGCGGCCTCAGCTTCAGCAGCCTTGGCGGCTTCATCGGTGGGCGCCTTGGCGGTATTATCCTCGGCGGCCTTGCCGGCCTCTTCGGCAGCCCTGGCAGCTTCTTCGTCGGCAAGCTTGTCGGCTGCTAGCTTGTCGGCCTTGGCAGCGGCGGCCTTGGCGGCCTCGTCGTCGACGGCCCCTGCGGTGTTCTCCTCGACAGAAGAGTCAATGTTCATTGGCTCTACCAAGGAGGGCTCTGCCAACTCGAGAAGTAAATCAAAAAGAGTTTCAGAAAGAAATTCAAGAAGACAAAAGAAAGAAAGCAGAAAGAGTTTTGCGGCAAGTGGGTTTACCCGTGTTGAGCTCAGGAGCGGGGGCTCCCCTCCCCCGTCAACGTTTGTCATTGGGGTGGGGTCGCCAGCGCTGGTGCTTGGCGCTTCGGCGCTTGCCGGCTCCTCTTCGTGGCTCGGCTCGCTAGTGGGAGCCCTTACCGGGGATCTTCTCCTTGGCGGTGTGGTCGAGGGGGGTGGTACTTCTGGAGTACCTTCAGATGGCTCCACTTGCTGCTCCTCTCCTACACGCCCAAAGATGTCAGCGACAAATGCTTGTTCCTCAGCGACCGCCAGCGAAAGGTAGTTGGAATACTTACGCTGGGGGCTGCGACGAGGGCTGGGCTCCGAGCTGGTCGGGATGGTCTCAGACGCTCCCCCGGTGGTTGCCGTGGGCTCATCTTCGACGACCACCACGGCCTTGCTCGTCGAGACCTTAGCTCTCTTCCTCATCCTCTCTGCCAAGGTTTCCTCCCTGCGGAAGCAAGGCCGGAGTGCGACAAGTGAAGATAGAAACAAAATCTTACAAAGATTGAGGGTCGCGGCAAGGGAACTTACTCTTCCTCATCGTCCTCTTCGCTGAGAGCGGAAAAATCAAAGTCCGCCTCCGTGTGAGGAGGGGGAGGAGGGGGAGCTGGGCTCCTTGGCCGCTTGGCGGAGGTAGTAGCAGCGGTCTTTGATGACCCTGCTCCAGTTGCCGGGGCCGCGTGAGATGCTCCCGCGGCACCAGCCCTTGCCGCGGTCGAGCGCGTCGAACGGCGCTCTGGCGGTTGTTGAACTTCTTGCCGCTCAGCCACTTTGCCAAGCCTGCGGAGGCGTTTCCTCCTCAGAGGGGCTGGGGACTCTGACTGCGGTGGGCTTTCGATGCCCTCCTCGGAAGAGGAGCCCTCATCCTCCGAGCTGCCTGACTCGTTGGTAAGCCGGCTTGGCCCGACATCTTTGCCAGGTGCGGCGAGCTCGCCCTTCCCAGCAAGCATCCCCTGCTCGGCAAAGCTCTCCTTTTGTGCCTCGTCGAGCTCCGCGAAAGTATAACCAAAATCGCCAGCTTCCCTGTCGAGCCTATCCTCCTCCACTCTTCGAGCAATGAATTCTATTTCTTGCTCAGTGGTGTTGCGGACGAGCCACTCCTCCACCCGGACCTGCTTTTCGACCGTGGAGTCAAAGAATCGCCGCACGTCTTCTTCGAGCGGCACATCCCAAGTTGCTTCAACGCTGTGCGCATTGCAGAGCGGCATCATAGCGATGATTGCACTCAATGCGGAGTTGTTGCAAAGGGGCACGATATGCTTCGGCAGCGTGAACGCCTTGTCGGGCTTCTCTGGATCTGTCTCTTGCTTGAACAGTTCTCGCATGAAGAAGTCGTGCTGCAGAACTGTGAAGTTGTTGATCAGTCCAGGGCGCAGCCGCATGATATCGGCTGGGTTCTTCCAATCAGAGGCCGGCCTTCCCCTCTGCTGCAGAGGAGCAATGCGGCGGCGGAGGAAGTCTGCGCCAACCATCCCTATGGTGAGCCCGGCCTCCCTGAGCCGTATGATCCTGGTAGCGGCAATCTCCAGCTTCTTGTCCTGGGGATCCAGATCGCTCCAGTCCGTGCCGCGCGCTGCTGGGGTCTTGCGAAGCTCACAGTATGGTGGCGGGTCGTCGTCAATGATCCAACACCATTCAGACCGGATTTCTCCCCATCTTGGGCGGAGATCCCCCTTCAGATAATGCTCCTTGGCGCCCAATCTTGAAATGAATGAGACGCCAATAGTGAGAGGCTCCCCCTTTTCAGCACGGGGAGTGAAGTAATGCCTGAACAGTGCGGTGTTGGGTGCGACGCCGACGAAGTTCTCGCACAGATGCGCGAATATTGCCATGGTGGATACGGCATTCGGTGTGAGATCCAGCAGGCGGAGATTGAAGGTGTACATGATGTCGCTGAAGAAATCCGAGTACGGCGGGCAGAGCCCGCACCAAAAGTAGCAAGCGAAGAAGGGGTACTTGCTCACTTTGCTCTCGTCGGTGGCTGGACGAACGCGGGTGGCCGGATGCGCCTTTGTCCTCACGGCCCACATGCCTTGGAACTTGGCCTTCAGATCCGCCCCCGTGAGCGTCGGAGCGAAGAGCGCGTACTTCTGCCTCTTCAACTGCGCCTGGGTCTCCGTCCTTGAGGACTTCCCCGTCTTCCCCTTTTCTCCTTTGGGAGGCATGGCGAAGGCGGAGCTGAGGTCCGAGGGAGATGCGGATGCGCGCGGTGGCGGAGGATTGGGAAACCGCTTTGTTTTGGAGCGGAGGAAGAAGAAGGCGGAGATTTGGAGATCGAGAATGGTGAGGGTAGTGTGTGAGTGCTTCTGCAGGTCCCTCCTTTTAGGGGGAAAGATGCAGAACCATCCGCCTCTTCGTCATTCGAGATAACTGCGCACGCTTCCCACGCTCCGCATTCAACGCGCGACGCGTGGGAGAGCGTGCGATTAAACAGCGTAGAGACGTTTCAGCTTATCCCAGCCACGCGTGCCCGTGCACTGTTTGGGCCTGGCCCAACAACGCCCGGCACCATGTGTGGCCCAGGCCCGGGGGCTCCTGTCGGTGTACTAGAATAGGGGTACCCTAGTACCCTGTACTTGTGCACGGGCAGTAGCAGCATCCCGCGGCCAGGCTTACGGGAGGACAGCCAGAGAGAAGCTCAAGATTATTAAGCCATACAAGAACAAAGTATACAAAGCAAGAGTCATGGCCCTGGCAAGAGGAGCTTGCCGGGAGGGACAGTTGAGGCCCAGCCTGAGGTTTGCTGTAGCAGAATACTTGCCGCGGCAAGGTACTTGCCCCGGCAAGTCATTGGCTGCGGCAAGGTATTGGCTACGGCAAGATAGCAACTGCGGCAAGGTACTTGCCCCGGCAAGTTACCTTGCGCGGCAAGCTATTGGTTGCGGCAAGCTATCAAGTGCGGCAAGGTCTTGCCGCGGCAAGCGTTACTGTACCACTGTGCTACTGTGCTGCTGCTCCAGTGCCTCTGCCAGCGTGGCGCTCTGGGTCCTTCCAAGCGTGCGTGGAAGGGCACTGTGTAGACGGCGGTGCTCTGTAGCTAGCGGTGCAGGAGCAGGTGGGATAGGCTTTTCCCATGTCCAAGACATCTAGATACATGTATCTGGACAGCTAAGGCATGGGCATTTAATGCCCTTGTCCCCTGCCGTCAGTGGTAGGTAGGACATGTCATCCTAGTAATAATGGCCTTACTGTAGCAACTTTCCACCTCTACCTTTACTGTTTGCCACCTGTTGGTGACCCCTTTGTGCGTATAAAAGGAGGCCCATAGGCAACGTGGAGGGGGAGAGGAACTCAGAGATTGAGAACTCCAGTATTGTACGCAACTACTCTGTACTGTAGCGCTCCTGGAGCTAGAACAATCATCCAGATAATACACCAAAAAGCAGGAGTAGGGTTTATGCATCCGTGCGGCCCGAACCTGGGTAAATCTCTCCCGTGCGCTGTCGTGTTCTTCACTAGATCTGCTCTTCGTGCGACCGTCTCTCCCTGCCGAACGTAAAGGGGTCCTTCCCTGGGTCCCATAGGTGATCGCGGATTCGTCCCCGACACTGGGCGCCAAGCCTTGCCGGGCGCCGATCCTTGCCGGGCTCCTCAGGCCACCCCGGCAAGGATCTTGCCGGGGAGGCTGGCCTTCGATTTCCAGCTTTGCTTATTTGCTGATTCTCAGATCTCTGACTTGATGATTTCCTTGATGACTTAAATCGACCTCGAGCTGATCCCGGCAAGCCTTGCCGCGAGGACGGCTACAACTGCCCGTGCACAAGTAAGGGGTACTAGTGGCCCAATACTTAGTACACCGACAAGAGCCCCCGGGCCTGGGCCATACACGAGTGCGAGGCGTTGTTGGGCTAGGCCCAAACAGTGCATGGGCACGCGTGGCAGGGAATTAACTGCTCGTAAAGATCTTGTTTTACTGTGCCCCCACTACGCGCACGAAGCGCGCGATGTGAGAAGTGTGCCAAAAAGGCTGCAAACTGTTTCGCGCCCACAGTGGCGCATTCATATTGGGGGATAAACAAGGTGGCCCCGCTCCTTCCCCATAAAAAGGAGAAGTCGTGGAGGCGCAAACCCATTCACCCCCCTCTTCTTCCCAATCTGGCTATCGCCATCGCCTTCCTCAGCTCGAGCTCAGAGCGAAACCTTCCTTCTCTTCTGCTCGCCGCTCCCGCGCTCGTTCCGTCCTCCGGCTTCCATCTCCACAGCCGCCATGCCGCCCAAGACCAGCAAAGGCAAGGGCACGGACAAGGAGGCGAAAGCCGATGTTCCGGAAAGCGAGCTGGTGAAGATGCGGAAGAGGCTCGTCGTCTTCCCTCCGACGCTTGACGCCGAAACCTTGAAGGGACGATACCAATGCATGTGGGCGAAGGGAACACAAGCCCACCCCGCCACACGCGTCATCCCAGGTGCTAGTTCCAAAGGCGGATCGGACAGATACCCCCTCTTCACTGCGTACTTTTATTGCGGGCTCTGTCCACCTTTTTCCGATTTCTTCAATGACATCATGTATACATACGGCTTCCGCCTTCTTGACTTCACGCCGAATGCCGTATTTTGCATGTCGATCTTTGCCCATCTTTGTGTGAATTTTGCAAGCGTGATCCCCAATTCTGCTCTTTTCTGCCACTATTTCTATCCTCGAATCCAAAAAGGAGAGGCTCTCTCTGGATCTATTGCTTGGATTCCAAGGGCCTGGAACAAAGAGATATACCCAGATGGAGTTTACCGCGAAAAGTGGGACGAGTGGCGGGCCGAATGGTGCTGGATCCAGGAAGCAGATCCTCATCCTTTTTGCCATCCCCGGCGACAAAAGGTGGTCCGCGGCAAGGATTGGGGCGATCTCGCCGCAGAAGACGAGAAGCTCACAATTGCCACTACCAGAATCCTCCGCTTGAAGGCTGCCGGGCTGACAATGGAGATGATCGGCTTCGACTTCCTCCGCCGCCGCATCGCCCCTCTGCAGAATAGGGGAAGGCCAGCCTGGGAGTATAAGAACGCAGCGGATGTCATGAGGCTGCGCCCCGGGCTGAACAACAACTTGACTGTTATGCAGCTTGGCGCTCTCCGCCAGAAGTTATTCCAGCGCGAAGACAAGCACCGGCTGCCGGCAAGGATCATCCCCTTGTGCAACAACTCTGCGCTGGGGTCGATCATTGCTTTCTTGCCGATGTTCAACGCCCACGGCCTTGACCCGACCTGGGTCGAGCCAAGCGAGGAAGAAGCACAGAAATTCTTTGACAATCTGACGGAAAAGCCTCTCCGGCAAGAGCCAGATCTTATTTGCGCCACCATGGATCAGGAGGTAGCATACATCGCTACCAGAGTGGAGGAACCGAATCTTGCCGCGGAGGCCGGCAGCGTTGGCTTCACAGAGTGGGAAGCCAGCGAGGCAGAGGTGGTAGTGGAGGCGAAGCCTGCCGGGGAGGACGAGGTTGCCGGGGAGGAGAGCGGCGCAGCCGCTGAAATCTCGTCCGGCGAGGACTCAGTCGAAGAAGAAGAGACGCGAGAAGAGCCCCCTCCCCCGAAGAAGAAGGCGAAGCGTGTTCTTCGGAAGGCTGTGTCTGACATCCCGGCAAGCCAGCCCTCTTTGAGCGGCGAAGCCCCCGGCAAGAAAGTGGCCGGCAAGACCGGACCGCGGCAGGGGGCCCGTCAACAGCCTGCACGGCGTGCGAGGCCTGCACCAGCGGCCACAGCTGGGGCGGCAGGAGGGTCTCGCACCACCGCACCGAAAGCTGCCCCAGCGCCTGCCACAGCCAAGCGGCCTAGGACTCCTCCTCCGCCTCCCCACTCAGACACCGCAATGGAGGTCGACTTCGACGTCTCCGGCTTTAGTCCGGAGCGAGAGGAAGAAGAGTAAGTACTTTGCCACAGCTTTTACCTTCCAATCTTGCATCAATCTTTACTGACTTGCTTGTATTGCTTCTGCAGTGACACAGAAACCTTGCTGGAGAGGATGGCGAAGAGGTCAAGGACTTCTACGGGTGACGAGCCCCCGGCAGGCTCCACTAGCATGCCATTGACCGTCATCGTGAGCCCGGAGCCTAGTCCTCAACGCAGCCCCCAGCGTAAGTTCATTGTCCCTTTTTCTGTTGGCTGGTGCCGAGGCTTCCATTCTTGTCGCTGATATCTTCGGGTTCGCAGGAGAAGAACGGCAACAAGGAGAGGATTGCCCCGTTGTGCCCCCTTCATCGACCGCTCCGCCCACAAGCACATCTCCGGCAAGAGATCCTGCCGACGAGCCCGTCCTGATTGAGGAGGAGCCGACAAGCACGGATTCCGGCAACCCACCCCCGGCAACCAGAGTTGCCGGGAGAGGCGAAGCTACCTCTCGACAGCCCGACGCAGGTACTTGATCGCCTCAAAGTGCTAGTTATTCTTTTCCCCTTACTTCTTTATCTTTGATCACTTCAAAATTTAAAAACTCGATATTATTCTGACCTTCTCCTTCTCCCTTCAGAGTTCTCTGAGATGGAACATATGGACGTCGACACCGTCATCGAGGAGACCGCCAGGGATGCTGCTGCCGAAGCGGACAGGATCACTGCCAGCGAGGCCACCAAGGATGATGTTGCCGGGGCCGGTGATGCTCTTGACGGGGAGGCCGCCAAGACAGCACAAAAGGAAATCATGGAAGAACCTGCTGAAGAGGGCGACAGGGAGGCTGGGGACCATACTGACGGCATTCCTGCCGCAGGAGCGCCAGGCGCTGCATCGGCCGCGGAGCCCCCTGTCACTGGTGAGGCGGCCACTGAAGACCAGCCATCAACATCTGACGAGCCCTCATCCAGCAATTATCTCAAAGTTGGCGAAAACCTATTCATCAACTTGCCAGGGACGGCAAGCACCGAGGCACCAGCCGAAGGAGAAATTTTTGAGGAAATTATTGCCGCTGCCGAGCTCGAAGTCATTGACGATCCCAGCGCTAGCAGTGGTAAGTCTGTAGAGGATCAGCTCCTTCAGGCCATGGGCGAAAACTTCCGCAAACTCCAGGCTCTCCATCATGCCCGAAAAGAGAAGGCGGACTCCAGAATGGCAGTTGTCGAGGCAGCCGATGCGGATTTTCAAAGGCGTGTCGCACAAATGCAAATCTGGCACGCCGAGTCCCTTCAAGAGCTGGTTGCCGGTCGAGAACAAGTGAGCCAGCAATGGAATGAGGTCCTCCTGAAGCAATCAGACATGGAGAAGGCACATGATGAAGCTGTTCAAAGGATCGCTGCCGAAGATGCTCTCCTGACGGGGCGCCGCGTTGCTCTTGATGCTTTCGAAGAAGATCTCACCGCACGTGAGCAGGCGCTCGCCGCCAAGCTTCGCAGCAAGGATGAAGACATTGAAAATCTTGTCGCGCGGCGGACCCAGGAGCTGGAGCAGAAGCACAAGGAGGCGCTCGAAGCTCTAACTGCAAGTCACGCCGGCAAGCTCAAGGAGGCCGTCGATGCTGCCGAAGTTGCAGAGGCCGCCAAGAATGAGCTGAGCGACAAAGTGAAGAAGCTGGAGACAGATCTCGACGAGCACGGCAAGGAGCTCTCGACGCTCAAGGGGGACAGGGAAAAAACCCTCCACTCCTTAGCGGAGATGCAAGTCGCCCTGTCCGGCAAGACCAAGCAGCTCTCCTCTGCGGCTGATGATATTGCGGTTCTGGAGCTGAAGCTGACCACGCTGCAGAAATCCCTCGAGGCCGGCAGGGCCCGTGAGAAGGCTCTACTCAAGGATCTCCAAGGAGAGAGGAACCTGCTCAAGAGCGCTGCCGCTGCCCAGGCTGATTATGAAAAGGGAGTGGAGATCTGGACTGGCCATCTCATCGCCACCGCGGAGAAGCTTACCGCAGAACTGTCAACCATGGGCTTGTCGAACTTCATATATTCTTCCGAGGAAAGAATATCTCCAAGTGCCAGGTTGACGATGTTCTTTGAAAGCATCATCAACGCGTTGAGGGCGCTCCAGTCCAGCCGGGCGACCCAACTGGCGAACGAGACTCGCCGGCTTTGCCGGGCCGTCCTTCGCAAGGTGCTCCTCAAGGTGGTGCACAGCAATCCCCGCATCGATCTCTCCAGCGCACTCGGCCACCTGCCAAAGGATGCAAATGTTGAGGCGCTTGAGAAGTGCATCGCGCCGATCCTTGAGAAGGTGGACTCCATCAAAAGGATCGAAGGCCAGCGTACGGATTGAGTGCTTCCCTTTTATTCTTGCCGCCACCATCTCATGTAAAAGACAGTTAAGTCTCGAGTTAGGACTGCGGCAACTCATGGATGTAATATAATTTAACTATGTTTAGGCTCATGCTAGCTACTTTCCTTGTCTGATTCCTTTATGTATGGAGTTCATCCTACGCCTACTGAAAAACTTGCCGGCGCGTAACCTGCCACGAGCGCTGGGTGCGGGACTTCAGCAGCCTGCTGGAGGCGCAGCGGCCGGCAAGACTCCTTGGCGCTCTCAGTGCAGCCACTTAAATCGTTGAGCGGACTCGAAACAAAATAAGGGCGCAACTAATTACAACAAGGGTTCCTTCGCGTGCAGATTTTCTATACAAGGGTCGGAATCGTCCAAGGAACTAACTTGGTAATAAAAAGAAAAACTTGCTCTGAGTTTTTAGGACTTAGCTTTCTGTCTTTGTCCTTCCTCCGGCAAGCATACGATTCCGAACGTCACCAACTGGTATTCATGTCTCCCTTCCTCCCCCGGCAAATGTGCGCGCGAGGAATCCTTCTGTCTTTAAGAAAAAGAAAGAAGAGAAAATAAAGAGATGAAACCTTGGCGGTTCGTTAGAACTTACTGGGATCAGGTGTTATACAACATCTTAGACAAACATGCATATATGAATGTGAACATGAGAATCAATAAGGAAATGTACAACACTTAAATTTATTCATCTGTGCTCAGGGTCTGCGCCTGGCTTTGTACAAAGGATCACATGCCTTGCCGGCAAGACTTGTACAAAAAGGTGGTTGCCGGGAGCCCCCGGCAACCGCGCCTTATGGATAGAACTTGCGAAGATGTTCGATATTCCAGGAATTACTCACTGGAATGCCATAAGGGCCTTCCCACTTTGGCGTCAACTTGTTTGAATTCTTGGCGGACTGAATCCGTCGAAGAACAAGGTCGCCTTCCTCAAGGCTTCGGGCATGAACTTTGCGGCTATGATAGCGGCGCAAAGCTTGCTGGTAGCGTGCAGCTCGCACAGCAGCCTGAAGACGATTCTCCTCAAGGAGCACAGCGTTATCTTGCCGCAGTTGCTCTTGCTCGAGCTCATCATAAGCGAGCACTCGAGGAGATCCGTATATGAGTTCCGTGGGGAGAACTGCTTCCGCTCCATACACTAGAGCGAAGGGCGTCTGGCCGGTGGCTCGGTTTGGTGTCGTTCTGATTGACCAAAGAACCGCCGGCAACTCATCAATCCAGCGTCTTCCGCACTTTTTCAGCCTGTCAAAAGTTCTAGTCCTGAGACCGCGCAGCACTTCAGCATTGGCCCTCTCTGCTTGGCCGTTGCTTCTCGGGTGAGCAACAGAGGCAAAACAAATCTTGCCGCCAAGGTCTTGGACGTACTGCATGAAGGTGCGACATGTGAACTGCGTGCCGTTGTCGGTGATGATCCTGTTAGGCACACCGAAACGGCAAACAATTCCTTTGAAGAACTTGACAGCCGACTGCGCTGTCACCTTCCTCACTGCTTCCACCTCCGGCCACTTTGTGAACTTGTCGATAGCAACGTACAAGTACTCAAAGCCCCCGGCAGCACGGGAGAAGGGGCCCAGTATATCGAGCCCCCAGACCGAAAATGGCCAGGAGAGAGGGATTGTTTGAAGAGCTTGAGCTGGCTGATGTAATTTCTTCAAATGAAACTGCCACGCTTCACACCTGGTTACTAGTGCAGTCGCATCCTGGAGGGCGGTGGGCCAAAAGAAACCTTGCCAGAATGCTTTCCCGGCAAGCGCTCTTGACCCTATGTGAGAGCCACACATGCCCCCATGTATCTCTGCCAACAGCTCTAGTCCATCCTCCCGAGGAATGCACTTCAATTTCACACCGTTTGGTCTCTTTCTGTACAGGACGTCATCGATGAACTTGTACATAACAGACCGACGGGCTACTCTCTCCGCTTCTTCTTGTTCCTCAGGGAGTTCACCTGTCTGAAGGAAATGGACAATGTGCTGCGCCCATGCTGGAGCCTGAGGCTCGACGGCTAGGACTAAAGGCATCTCCTCCGCCGGGGAGACGTTTGTCTCGACAGCAAAGGCCTGAGGCCCTGCCGGAGCCTGTTGTTCCCCAGCAGGCGTGTCAATCCCGGCAACTTCCTTGCCGGTGGCTCCGGGGAGCTCTACCGGGAAGTACTGGCCAGAGTTCAACTTTCTTCTCTTTTCTTGCCACGTCGATGGCGCCACAGATGGTTGAGTCAATTGGAGCACAAAAGTTCCTGGTTCCACAGGCAACTTGAGGGCAGCACGCTTTGACAGGTCGTCAGCAACGCTGTTCTCGGCACGAGGAATGTGCTCCATCTGCAGACCGTCAAAGCGCTCTTCCAATTTCCTCACTTCATCTACGTAGGCTTGCATCAACGGACTTTGAGAGTTCTTGTTGACCTGCCTGACGACAAGCTGTGAATCACCTTTGATAATGAGTTTTTTGATACCAAGGTCTGCCGCGATCCTAAGACCGGCAAGCAAACCTTCGTACTCTGCAGTGTTGTTGGTTGAACTCTCCCGGGGAAAATGCATTTGGACTACGTACTTGAGGTGCTCTTTGGTGGGTGCGACAAGCAGTACACCAGCACCAGCGCCTTGCAGCGAAAAAGCCCCGTCAAAGTACATAACCCATTGCTGATCGATTTCTTTTCTGGGGAGACTTGTTTCTTGAACTTCTTCGTCCGGCGTCAGGGCCCATTCTGCAATGAACTCCGCCAAGGCCCTGCTCTGAATTGTGGAAGTACTTTCAAACTTAAGACCAAAGCTGGACAGCTCCAACGCCCACTCCACGATCCTGCCGGTTGCCTCCGGATTTTGCAAAATCCGTTGCAACGGAAAGCGAGTGACGACGGTGATCTCATGTGCTTGAAAATAATAGCGCAGCTTTCTTGAGGCCATAAGGAGGCCGAAAAGCAACTTCTGCACACCAGAATATCTTGATCTAGCCCCTTGTAAGAGGGAGCTAACAAAATAAACTGGGCGCTGCACCACCTTTTTCTTCTGCACGGGCTCTTCTGTTTGCGCAGATCATGTCTTGCCGGGATCATCCCTCGCCGGGGAAGATCTTCCCGCGTCACTTGGCGGTCCTGCCACTGATGTTGCCTCCTCATCAGCTTCCCTCTGCGCCACCAGCGCAGCACTAACCACTTGATTTGTTGCCGCCAGATACAACAGCAACGGCTCTTGTGGTTTAGGTGCGACTAGCGTCGGCGAAGAAGAAAGGTATTTCTTCAAACCTTGCAGCGCCGCCTCCACTTTCGGAGTCCATTTCATTGGACCTGCCTTCTTCAAAATTTTGAAGAAGGGCAGGGCGCGCTCAGCAGATTTGGAAATACACCTGCTTAGAGCAGCAACACAGCCGGCAAGACGACGCACATCCTTGACGCGTCTCGGCGCTTCAATTTGCTCAATGGCTTTGATCTTGTCGGGGTTCGCTTCGATTCCCCGGCAAGATACAAAGAACCCGAGGAGCTTGCCGGAAGGAACACCGAACACGCACTTCTCAGGGTTGAGCTTCAAGTTGATCTTGCGCAAGTTCGCAAATGTTTCTTCTAAGTCTTGAATGAGCGTTGCTTTATCCTTAGTTTTGACCACTATATCATCCATATACGCCTCCATATTTCTATGGAGTTGTGGCTCAAAACCAATCTGGATTGCTCTGGCAAATGTTGAACCAGCACTTTTCAACCAGAAAGGCATTCGTATAAAACAATACGTACCACATGGGGTGATAAAGGCGGTCTTCTCTTCATCTTCCTTTGCCATAAAAATCTGATGATACCCTGAATAGGCATCAAGGAAGGACAGGAGATCACAACCAGCGGTGGCGTCCACAATCTGGTCGATGCGCGGCAAGGGAAAAGGATCTTTTGGACAAGCTTTATTGATATCTGTGTAATCAATACAAAGCCTCCATTTCCCGTTCGCTTTCCGCACTACAACCGGATTGGCCAGCCAGGTTGGATGAAGCACTCCTTTGACCAGTCCTGCCGCCTCCAGCTTCTTAATTTCTTCGGCAATGAATTCTTGCCGCTCCAAGGCCTGTTTCCTCACCCTTTGCTTGACGGGCCGCGCATGAGGACAGACAGCAAGGTGGTGCTCAATTACTTTCCTGGGAACGCCGAGGATGTCAGACGGTTGCCATGCAAACACGTAGACATTCGCCCGCAGGAAAGCAACGAGCGCGCTTTCCTATTTGTCATCTAGGGTGGAACTTATGGTGAAAGTTCCCCCCGTTCTGTCCTCCCTGGCAGGCACCTTCTTAGTTTCCGGCGGGGCAGCCTTGGACTTCTTGTTCTTGCCGGTGGAACTCTCTGGTGTGTCCTCGACGGAAGCGCAGCACTCCGAGGGGGTGCGCTTGCCGGAGTTGGCGCCAAGGTTCCTGCCGGTCTTCTTCTTCCCCCCGGGAGTCCCAGCGGCAGGAGCAGATGCCTTGATGGCAGGTGCTGCAACTGCTTCCCGGTAAAGTTGGTCGGCACAGATGAGCGCATCCTTCTTGTCGGAATGGATAGTGATGACGCTCAACGGCCCAGGCATCTTCAAGACGTTGTATGCGTAGTGTGATGCCGCCATGAACTTAGCCAGCGCTGGCCGACCAAGGATCCCATTGTATGACATGGGGATCTTGGCGACATCAAACACCACCTTTTCGGTCCTGAAGTTAAGCTCACTGCCAAATGTTACCGGCAGCGTGATCTTGCCCTTAGGCTGGGTTCTTCCCGGGTTGACCCCTTGAAACGTACCCGTTTCCTCGAGGTCTTCGTCGGGAATCTGAAGCTTTGTGAGCACGTCTGGTGATATTAAGTTTAGGCCGGCCCCGCCGTCAACTAACATCTTCGTCACCTTGAGGTTGCGAATTGTCGGGGAAACCAACAATGGCAAACACCCGACCGCAGTTATGCGATCAGGGTGATCCTCGGCGTCAAAGATGATAGGCGTGCTGGACCACTTTAGAGGCCTACAAGCATCGGGGGATGGCTCTGCCGGATTAACCTCCCGCACCCACTGTTTAAGTTGGTGGTGGGAAGAATGCAGCGAGGCACCCCCATCAATGCACATAGCCTCCGTAGCCTTCTGGAATTCCTGCTCACTGGATTCGTGATCTTATTCATCATCATCTCTTTCTTTATCTCGGCCCCGAGCGGGCCGATCCTTCTGCTGTTTGGCCTTGCCGCGGCGACCCCCTCGGCCACGGCATTTCTTGCCGGACCCCTCAGCACCATCTTGGGCCTTCTCCTTGTCTCGCCTCTTGTATTCGGCCTTCTGCTTCTCGGCAAGCTGCTCAACTTGCCGGCAGTCCTGGAGATCGTGGCCCTTAGTGCGATGGATCTTGCAGTATTGCTTGCCGGAGTTCTCCGACTTGTCGGCAGCCACCAAGGCCTGACAGGAAGGGCACCCGGCAAGATCCTTGCTGGGGGCGCTAACCTTGGCCTTCTTGGCGGCGCTGGGGTTGCCGGATTCCTCGACGGCAAGCACGGCCTTGCCTTCGCGCTTCCTATTCCGCCGCCGGCCTTTCCTTGACGGAGCCGCGACATCTTCTTCTTCTGAGTCGCCTGTCGCACCAAGAGCTTCACCGGGGAGTTTTCTCCCCTCTTCAGCTCGAGCACACTTGTCGGCCAAAGTGTAAAGCTCGGCAATACTCCTCAATTTGTTCATTGCCAGCTCTTCCCGCATCCTGCGGTTACGCACGTTCTGATGGAACGCGCTAATGACAGCGGCAGGATGAACATCAGGAATATTGTATTGCACCCGGCTGAATCTCTGCATAAACTTGCGCAGGGACTCGCCCTCCCTCTGAGGGATGATGTGCAAATCACTTTCTTGGCCAGGAGCTTGGTGGCCTCCAACAAAGGCACCAACAAACTGATGGCACAGATCTGACCAGCAAGAAATAGAATCCTCCGGCAGATGCATCAACCACGACCTGACGTTGGGTTTGAGCACCAACGGGAAGTAGTTGGCGAGTATCTTGTCATCTCGGCCCCCGGCAGCTTGCACCGCAATGGTGTAGATGCTCAGGAACTCCGAGGGATGGGTCTTGCCGTCATATTTCTCCGGGACCTCTGGCTTGAAGGTTCGGAGATTGGGCCACTGGACTTGCCGCAGCTCACGGGTAAACGCTGGAGGTCCCACTTCGTAAGGCCAGTCTCCTATGTTCCCTAGCGCGGGCTCGTCGACAACTGGCCCCGCGCGCTTATCAGGCTGATAGCGCGCTTCCCGTCGCCGCTCGATGGTTGTTCGAGCGTCCTCCTTGCCTCGTTCCTGGAGAACCAGACGTTGATCACGGCGCATCCGCGGATCGGACGACGCCGTGGAAACTTCTTCATGGCGGTCGACTTGCTGAGTCGTCGGCCGCCGCTGATGTCGCGGAGGAGAGTGCACTGTAGTTGCACCACCTCCGGTTTTCTCTCCACCGGCTCGCATCGGATCGATGGGCTTCCGCTGAGAGGGCCCTGCCTCTTGTGGTCCATCCTTATTAGCGAAGCCGATAAGGCTCTGGATAGTAGCTCGCCACTCCTCCATCTTCTCTGGGGCGGGAGGAAAATCGAGGAGCAGCTGTGCACGTGCCAAGGCTTCCGCTGGCGTAGGTGGCGGCGACAGGTGCGAAGTACGTGAGGTGCTCTGACTCCTAACCAAGTTAGAAGGAGCACCGCCACAGTCACGCGACCGCGCGCCACCTTCGCCGGCAGCTCGGTGTGCATGCTGGTCCTGTGCATCTTGGGATCTATGCGCAGAAACCTTTTCGTAGGGACACCCCGAACCACCAGCGCCATGATGTCGCTCGTCTCGCACAACCTGGGCAGGTTGCGAGGCTCGCGGCGGCGCGGGAGCTCCAGCAGGCGCTCTTTGATCCCTAGAGTTTGTTCTGCCACCCGTAGGCAACACAACGCCATCTCTAGATCCAGCGGCGCGCAAGTTACCATTGCCACTGCGAACGATACCGCTCGCTTGGCTTGGATCACCAGAATGCCGTGGGGGTTCCAGTCCTCTTCCTTCTGCACCCACAGCATCGCCTGTCTGCGAAGGCGCGGGCAAAACGGACCCGGACGGTTGTGCTGTCGCGATGTTCTTCTTCTTGGGCGGCATGATGAAGGAACTAGGGCGTCGACCACCAGATCAGGTTCACGCAACCTTCACGCCCCCTACCTGGTGCGCCAAACATGTCGGGGCACGACACCTATGGGATCCCGAGAGACCCCTTTATGATTCGGCGGGGGGAGAGGTACACGCAAAGAGCAGAACCGGTGATCGACGCGTGAGGTTTTTACCCAGGTTCGGGCCGCTGATCAGCGTAAAACCCTACTCCTGCTTTGTGTTCTTATTGATGTTCTTGAGCCCAGCCTTCAGGAGCGCTCGCAATGAACAATGCGTTCAAAGAGCAGCTACGCATGCAGAATGGGCCAGAAGTTCTCCTCCTCTGTAGTAGTTGCCTTGGGCCTCCTTTTATATGCTCAAAGGGGTCTCCACAGTGGCAAAATGTACATACATTGAGGTGTAAAGTAGCTACAGGGTATCATACCTAACCCCTGACGGATTAGGATAGACGCATTTAATGCACCGTGAGGTGTCCGTTTAGGTGTCCTCACTTTCTTGGGGATGGAAAAAGGGGCCATCCCATCAGCACCGCTTAAGCTCTCCTCCACTGGCGCGCCGCCACGCATCCATGGAAGGAGCCAGAATGTCAGACTCGTCACTGTGCCGAAGCGGTGGCACAGTGGCAGAATCTCGCCAGGCGCCGAAATTTGCTGGGCGCCAAGCCTTGTCGGGCGCCAAGCCTTGCCGGACGCCGAGCCTTGCTGGGCGCCAAGCCTTGCCGGGCGCCGATCCTTGCCGGGCTCCTCAGGCCACCCCGGCAAGGATCTTGCCGGGGAGGCAGGCCTTCAATTTCCAGCTTTGCTTATTTGCTGATTCTCAGATCTCTGACTTGATGACTTAAATCGACCTCGAGCTGATCCCGGCAAGCCTTGCCGCGAGGATGGCTACAACTGCCCGTGCACAAGTAAGGGGTACTAGTGGCCCAATACTTAGTACACCGACACAAACCTTGATTGATAATCTTCAACGACTACAGTCTAAGTTTGATAACCTTCAAGGTCGTCATGAAACACTCTTAGCCGATCATGAGAAGCTTTCTTATGAATTTCTTCAAAGAAAGCAAGATCTTGAGAAACTAAGAGTGAGTCATGATGATCTTCAAAGGGAAAATGATTCATTGCTTGCTCAACAGATCAGTTCCACTCAGGAAGAATTCATTCCACCATGTTTGAAATGCATCGAATGTGAAACTGCTAATTCTTCATCTGAAAGTTCAAATGCTTCTATTGCTGCAAATTCTTCAACTAATTCTGTGGTCACAAATTCCTCATCTGAGGATACCACAAGTATCACTGACGAAAATGCAGGGTTGAAGGAATTGTATGTGACAGGCATGTACAAAAGCCTCAAAGGGCATGAGACTCTTTGTGATGTGCTCAAAAAGCAGATCTTGAACAGGAACCCTAGGAAAGAGGGTATTACCTTTGAGAGGAAACTCAATGCTGATGGGTCCTACTGGAAACCTGAGCAATATCCCAAAACCACATGGGTTGCTGCAAAAGGACCTCCCATAGATCCATCTACTCTATCTGGGTTTACCTGTGAATCTTCATGTTCATCTAATGAGTCATTTGACTCCAACTATAAACCGTTCAAAAATCAGAATGATGAAGTATTTGCTAGATATGTTGGAACTAACTGCAGGAACGGTCCCCCTATGAAGAAAATCTGGGTTCCCAAAAGGTACCTTGAAAGTCTTCAGGTGAATGTCCTCATGACACCACCAGTGAAGAACAGGAACCCCAGATCAAATTCCTCATATGGACCAAAGTCTTCATACGGATCAAAGTCCTCATATGGATCCAAGTCCTCACATGGGTCAAATTCCTCATATGATCATCATCGTGCTAATGCATCTGTTTCGCAGGGAAAATCTAAGGGTCATGAATATGTGCATTATTCTTCAAATAAATATGTTCATAAGTTCTCGAAGAATTTCTCTGCTTACTCATATGCATACTCTAACCCCTCTTCTGTGAAACGAAGTGCATTGGCTCCAATGCCACCTTTATCTTATGGAGCTCACCGAATGATGAATTCTTTGCCAATCCTCCAAATGTGGGTGGTGAACAAAAAGAACTAATATCTTATAAAGGGTCAGGTCTCCAGACGAACTAAACGTCTGATGAATTTGCTGGAGACCTGAGAGTGCTTGAAAGGACGCAAGCTAATCATGAAGAAATGAATTACTCATTTCTCAAGTCCTTATACTACTGTATCTATTGTATTGCTTGATGAAATTCTATCTGATGAATTTGATGTCATATTCTTCACTGATGAAGTATATGAGTTCATAAGATGCACTAATTCATCTTCAGGATGAATCTCTCAAAGCTACTGAGTGGGTCCTCGACAGTGGATGTACAAATCACATGACCGGTGACAAGAACTTACTGATGGACTCTGCTCTATCTCCATCACATCTGAAGCATATTACCTACGCTGACAAAGGAAAAAGTAAGGTATTGGGTCTAGGTAGGGTTGCAATCTCAAAGGATCAACACATGGACAAAGTCATGCTTGTCGAGTCCCTCAGATTCAAGCTCATGTCTGTCTCAATGCTTTGTGATCTTGATATAGTTTCCGTCTTTGGCAAATATCGTTGCATAGTACTCATGGAATCTGATAATTCCAAAGTCTTCGAAGGCTTTAGGAGAGGAGACTTGTATATTGGTGATTTCTCTGCAGGACCACAGCCTGCCACATGTCTACTTGCAAAAGCTTCAGAAGGCTGGCTATGGCATCGATGACTTGGTCTTGCTGGCATGAGGAACTTGCACACACTGGTGAAGAAGAAGCATGTCATTGGCATCGAGGGTGTCAAATTCCTCAAAGATCATCTTTGTGGGGCTTGTGAGGCTGGAAAGATGACCAGATCCAAGCATCCCTCAAAGACTATCATGACTACCACTCGTCCTTTTGAATTGCTTCACATGGACCTCTTTGGCCCCACTCATTATGCCACACTAACAAATGCTGCATCTCTATATTGCTTTGTTATTGTTGATGATTATTCTCATTACACCTGGGTGCATATCATCACTTACAAAACTGAAGTGTAGGAAGTCTTCAAACGATTTTCCTCAAGGTCCTCGACGAATTTCGGTGTGAAGATCAAGCATATCTGGAGTGACAATGGGACCGAGTTCAAGAACACTGGTCTTGATGACTATCTTGATGAACTTGGTATTACTCATGAGTTATCTGCCCCATACACTCCTCAGCAAAATGGCGTCATGGAGTGCAAGAACAGGACTCTTGTTGAGATGGCTCGCACAATGCTTGATGCATACAAGACGCCTCGTCACTTCTGGCCTGAGGCTATTGATACCGCATGCCACATCATCAATAGGGTATATCTTCACAAATTCTTCAAGAAAACTTCATATGAGCTCCTCATTGACAAGAAACCCAATGTGAGTTATTTCAAATTCTTTGGTGCTAAATGTTGGATTAGAGATCCTCATCACAATTCTAAATTTGCACCGAAAGCACATGAGAGTTTTATGCTTGGTTACGGAAAGGACTCGCACTCCTACAGAGTCTTCAACACCTATCACCACAAGGTTGTTGAAACTGTAGATGTGTGGTTCGATGAGACTAACAGCTCGCAAAGAGAGCACCTACCTCCTGTGCAATATGAAGTGCCTCCTGAAGAATCCATCAAACTCAAGGCTACTGAGGATGTCATACCCACTGAAGAATTTGTTGAAGAAGTTATTCCAGACCGTGAAGAAAATCATGCTAGTGCATCTGAGGAAAATGGTTCTGAAGAAAATGCTCAGCCCAATCAAAGTCGTCAACCTGCTCATCCTCGCGTGGCAGATGAAGTGCAGATTGACAAAATCCTCGACGACATCAATGCACCAGGTCCTCTCACACGCTCAAAAGCTTCACATTTGTCTAACTTTTGTGGGCACTTCGCTTTTGTCTCTATCACAGAGCCCACCAAAGTTGATGAGGCATTTATGGAACCTGAGTGGATTCAAGCTATGCAAGAGGAATTGCAACAATTCGAGCTCAACAATGTGTGGGAACTTGTCAAGCGACCAGATCCTCGCAAGCACAATATCATAGGTACCAAGTGGATCTACCGCAACAAGCAAGACAAAAATGGCCAAGTGGTGAGGAATAAGGCTCGTCTTGTAGCTCAGGGCTACACACAGGTTGAAGGAATTGATTTCGATGAAACTTTGCACCGGTTGCTACACTTGAAGCTATTCCCATATTGCTTGCTTATGCTAACCATCATAATATCATCTTATATCAAATGGATGTGAAAAGTGCATTCCTCAATGGTAAGCTTCAGGAAGAAGTATATGTTGCTCAACCCCCAGGTTTTGAAGATTCTAAGCATCCTCACAAAGTCTTCAGACTCAACAAGGCCCTCTATGGCCCCAAGCAGGCCCCTCGGGCGTGGTATGATACACTGAAGGAATTCCTCATGAAGAAAGGCTTCAAACCCGATTCACTTGACCCAACTCTTTTCACTAAAACCTATGATGATGAATTATTCATGTGCCAAATTTATGTGGATGATATTATCTTTGGCTGTACTGACACATGTTACAGTGACGAATTTGCCTATATGATGAGTGAAGAATATCAAATGTCTATGATGGGAGAATTGAAATTCTTCTTAGGTCTTAAAATTCATTGTTGTCTTAAAATTCGTCAACAACGCAATGGTATCTTCATTTCTCAAGAGAAATACCTCAAAGATGTACTGAGGAAATTCGGCATGCAAGATTGCAATGGCGTCAAAATCCCTATGCCCACAAATGGCCATCTCTGCACCGATGAAAATGGTAAAGATTTCGATCAAAAGGTATAGCGCTCCATGATTGGCTCTTTATTGTATCTATGTGCATCTAGGCCGGATATTATGCTTAGTGTTTGCATGTGTTCCCGACTTCAAGCTACACCGAAGGAATCACACCACAAGGCCGTGAAACATATTCTTCTATATCTAGCTCACACTCCAACACTTGGATTATGGTATCCCAAGGGCTCGGTTTATGATCTCATTGGATATTCTGACTCTGACTATGCTGGCGATCGGGTGGATCGCAAGTCAACATGAGGCACATGCCATTTCCTCGGACGATCCTTAGTGTGTTGGTCCTCGAAGGAGCAGAACTGTGTATCACTCTCTACTGCTGAAGCTGAGTACATTGCTGCTGGTTATTGCTGTGCTCAATTGCTATGGATGAAGCAAACCCTCAAGGACTATGGCATCAATGTGAAGAATTCGCCTCTCTACTGCGACAACGAGAGTGCTATCAAGATTGCTCACAACCCAGTTCAGCACTCAAAAACAAAGCACATCCAGATTCATCATCATTTTCTTCGAGATCATGTGTTGAAGGGCGACATCTCCATCGACCACATGAAGACTGAAGAACAGCTGGCAGATATCTTCACAAAGCCCTTGGATGAGAAGAGATTTAGCAAGTTGCGGTGTGAGCTAAATATCTTAGAATCTTCGAATGTTCTTTGAAAGGACACACATCCTAACATTTATGCAAAATTGATGACTTAGATGTGCAACACACGAAGTGACATTTTTCTTCAATCAATGAAGACTAACCCTCTAAGTGTGAAGAAATTAATGAAGAATTTGATTCTCAGAGCCCTACGTCAATTGTACATGGTGTCTGAAATCATCATTCTTATATGGTGGGTCATGCCACCAACCAAAGTTGAAAATCTTCAAATTTAAGTTTTTCGTCATTTTGCAAATTCTTCAAATTTTCAAACTCCTCAAGTTTGGAAGTTCTTATATATATATATATATATATATATATATATATTTATATATATATATATATGAGTTTTCAATGTCCTCAGCAGCATTCACTTATTGCGAATTCTTCAAGTTGATTTTCTGCTAAGTGAATGTGATCGGACCCGTTCCCCCTCTATGCTAAACTCAACTCATTCTATTCACAAATTTTTCATGTGCATTCTATTTGAAACCTGTTTCAAAGTCTTTACTATGTCCTTGACAGCTGAAAAATTTGCGAACGAAACTTTAAAAATTTTACATCTGAATTTTCGGTTGTTGCCGCTCAAACCGTTCCGCTTCCCACGATGGAATAAAATACTCACCCACGATCCCCCATGATCTCCACCTCTCAGTACGTGGGTGACACATGTCATTGGGATAGCAAGGGGCAGGGGCATGTTCATCCAAAATCTACAGGCGAGCAGTTTTTCACTGCGGCTATAAATACCCCTTACCCTACTCCTACATCATTTACTCTGCTCGACTGCTACTCCCCTCGCTTGAGCTCAGACCTAGCACCGTCGCTAACTTCCATCATCGCCGGGAGGAAGAGCTTCACTGCCTCGACCTCGTCGCCGTCGTACTCACGCCAGCCGCGGAAATCTTCACTCCACCGCCGTCGTAGCTGTCTCCCACCACCGAGTTAGGGTGTGGGAGATCTGGACAGAAGAACTTCTCCATCTCCACTCCCAGTTCGTCGTGTTCTTCATCAAGGGTAATTGAAATCTAATTTTACAGCCCTACTTTGATTCTTATGATTTTCACAAAATCCTCAAAAGGTGTTTATTCTTCAACAATCCACTCCTTAAACACCGCAATGCTTCCTTTCCTTGATTTGTTTCTCTAAGCTATGATTTTCCTCAAGATTCCTCAATTGTGTGGATTTTCTAATCTGTACAACTCTGGAACCTGAGTCAAGAACGCTTAGTGAAATTCCTCAAGACATCTATGGTCAAATTCCTCAACTTAATACTTTTTGAAAAAAATCTAAGAACGCATTTGACCTCTCCAAATTCTTCGCACCTATACTCTGTTCACAGGTAGGAAATGTCTGCTGATGAATCACTAGGTTCTCATCAACTTAACTCATTTGCAGCGTTCCTTGAATAAAAAGTGCATACTTCCTCAGAAACATCAAAAGTTCAAAGTCCTCAAGTGAGTAAAATGGCAGGCGGGAAGAGACCTCAGAAAGGAGGAAAGAGGCCAGAGACAAACACTGTGTTTGAGATCCCTGAGGATATCTGTGATGAGTACTGTACACCAGATGAAGAATCTCATGGGAAGGAGAACAAGAATCAGCGCAAAGTGCGCATACAGAGGATTGAGAGGAGATGGGCAAAGGAATGGAGGGAATACCGCTATGTTACTCCTAAATATATGAAGAAATTCGCAGTAAACACTCCATGTCCAAGACCACCTTTGGCTGCTGGCCAACGAGCTGATCCCACCAGCATCAAGCGTGGTGAGGAATTTCCAAAAGAATGGGCCAAGCGCCATGCCAAGCTATGAAAAGTTGCTGCAGAAGCAGTGAAGAAATTCAATGAGGACTCTCAAGCTGCTGCTGCTGAGGCCTCTGCTAGCAAATCTGCACCCAAGAAGGCTATGCAGAAGAAATCAGGTTTGAAAGCAAAATCTTGAAGCTCAATGCCCTCATGGCCAAGTTCGTCAACTGCAAAACCCTCAGGGCAAATTCCTCAAGCAACTTCCTCAAGGGCAGCGCCAATCCCGTCAGTTGCTGCAACAAAGTCCTCAACACCTGTGCATCTTGCAACATGTTAGCGGACTGCTAGTTTTTCTATTACCTCAGGGGCATCTGCAACTTCCTCAGCTCAACCACAATCCTCAAGTGGTCCAACTCTGCTGAAGGTCAAGTCCGCTGATGTACATGGAAAAAGGCCAAGTCCTCACAAGAAGCAAGTGGCATTCCATGTTCTGTCTGATGACGATGAAGCTGATGATGAAGAACTTGCTGAAATCATTAGAGACAGACAGCAAAGGTCTGCAAGAGCCAAAGGCAGCTCTGTGCCTCTTATGCTAGATCCGAAGAAGATCCTCGATTTCATAGATATATGGCACAAGGATCCCAACACTCCACTCCCTGACCTGAATCTGACTCCTGGTCAAAGTCACATGTTGACTGCCTTCATAGGCAAGGAAAATGGAAATTTGAGAAGGCCAGGCGAATCAGGAAGGACCAGTACAAGAAGGAGAGATTTCTGAGGAATAACGTTCTCACATTATCTCCTGAAGAACTTGTCACAGTTCAGAAGGAAATCAAATACCTCAGCGATGACTTTGACAGATATCATGCAGATTGGCTCGGTGCCAATGTCAGATTTGTCAACCTCTCCAAGAACCTCAAGCTAAATGTTGCAACTCCATCGCAACAACAAATTCCTCAGGCTGAAGCATCTGCTCAGCCTACTGAAGAAACTGCAAGTGCAGCTGATGAAAATTAGGCTGCTGAAGAAGCTACCAGGGCTACTGAAGAAATTCCAGCTCTTGAAGATAATGCCAGGGCAACCACCAATGTTGCACCTGAAGAACAACCCAGGCCAGCTGAAGAATTTGCTACACCTGAAGAAAATGAGAATGCCAGGGCGACTGCATCAGTCGTGCCTGAAGAAAATGCACCAACTTCATCTGCTCCACCTGAGAAATCTTCAAAGATGAAGAAAACCACCCTTCCTTCTACATCAGAAGTGAAGAAAACAAAGGCTGTGGAAAAGGAAGCCGCGAAGAAAAGGAAAGCATCAACCTCTGTAGAGTCCTCAGCTCCCAAGAAAGTGAGGACTTTGACGAGCTCTTTCACAGATCCAATTGATGTTGTTCCAATCTCAATGGTGCCATCAAAGGAGATCATTCCGTTTGGTGAAGAATATGTCATTCCCAATGATGACATTAATGAAGAAAATCTTTCTGCTGCTTCGTCAGAGCAGCTGGATGAAGAAATTGAAGTGGAAGTTGTTTCAACTCCACTGGTATCATCGCCTGTGCCTTATTTCACTGCTGAAGAGGTGGGTGTTGAAGAAATTGAAGAAGATGTGGACATTGGCTCTACAACCCCTGTGCTGAATGATGATTATTAGGAAAATCTTCACCCCAATTCTCCAATCGCCACACCTCTGCATCAAATTCCTCAGTCCCCTATGCAGACTGAAGAAATATTGACAGGGTCTGAAGGACGTCAAACTTCTCTCCAGTCCATCCCTGAAGAAATTCCAGCTGCCACAGCTGAAGAAATGGAGAACCAGACTGCTGATGAAACTGCTGCTTCAATTCCTCAGTCTACCATACCAGAAGTTGTGACTCAAGAAGTTGTGAGGCCTTCTACTGCAAATCTTCAGCCCAAGCTTCAAAATCCTCATTCTGGCACAAAGATGCCGAAATTCAAGAATGCCGATTTCTTTGTTGACCATCATTTCTTCACTAATGCAAATCCTTATGACTCAGCAAGATTAAGGTGCAAGAGGTTTTGGGCTGCAAGCCAGATGAACTTCTATGCATCTGTTTTGTTTGACAAGGACAAGGTCTTTCAGCACCGTCAAATTCCTCATATGGATATGGAGTCCATTCCATGCTTCCAACCAGTCCTAAATGTTCTTCATGAAGCTGGGCTCCTAAATTTTTGTGCTGATATATGTGACTAAAATGAAGAGCTAATTCCTTAGTTCTATGCAACCCTGCATCTCACTAGCAATGTTGCTGATGTCAATTCATGGGTACTAGACTGGATGACTGAAAACACCCATTATAAAGCTCTGGCCTCTCAATTGCTTCATGTCATCCCAGTTAGTCCTCCTGCGAAAGGCGCAAGGCAGATCTATGAAGAACCTGAACTTCAAAATCATCTCATGCAAGTGCTAATGAAGCCTTTGTGGCCAGGCCAAGCTCCAAGAACCACCTTCCTAGTGAAGGATTTATTGTATGTGCCAAGGACCATATACCGCATCTTGACCAAAACCCTCAGTCCAATCAAAGGCCACAATTCTGAAGAAGAAGAAGTTGTTGGCATCGTGAAGAATCTGCTGTTCAACATCATTCATGGGATTCCCATTAACTATCACGATTTCTTCATGAGGACTTTGGCAAATGTTGCACTGTCGTCGTTTTGAATTGAAGCCCTATGCTCCTTGGATAATGAAATTCATCAGAACCAGGTCTTCAATTCCATACAAGGCTGATTTTCAGAATCACCTCAGCTTTCTGCCTCCTATCGAAGTCCTCAAAAGGACTATTTCTTCAGTTGATGAAAAAGGCAAAGTTGTTGTTATTGATGAAGGCACTCATCCATTGGATGGTCAATTCCATAAGGCTGCATCTTACTACACCAATGATGACTCTGCTACTCAAGATTCTGCTGCTAGAGCCCATGAGCAAAATCCTCAAGCCACTGCCCCACGATTGAGGACTGATCATGAGCTTCTTCTAAGTCTTCACTAGAAGGTCGATCGCAATAACAAGTGGGTCAAGCGTCAATTTGGCTCAATTCTTTAGAACATGACTGTTACTCAGAACACTATGAAGAAGAATCACTATTATGCGCATGAAATCTTCGATCGCACTTGGGCCATACTTTCTCATGTTTACAGTGATGAAGACATCAAGCAGATGGACTTTCAACAGAACTTTGACTGGCCACATCCTCCTTCGAAGAAATTCAAGAAGTTCAAAGTTCCTCAGTTGGTTACAAGTTCATTTTCTTTATCGCGTGAGACGGATGAAGCTGAGGATCTCGACGACACTGCAGCAGGCCCTACACCAACAAACGACCCCGACAATGCTGGTGCTCCTCCATCGACCTCGTGATGATATTCTTCGGGGGCGTTAGTCCTCATTTCTCATCCCTTTCGGTCATTTGATGACAAAGGGGGAGAAATTTGAGTTAGTCTTCAAGCGGGTCTCTATATATGGGCTGTTTTTTTTCTTTAAGTTACAACTCTCGCTTTTCTGAAGTGTTTGCTCTGATGAGTTGTAAACTTAAGTCCGATGGTGGTTTGATACTTTTGAACTGCTTTCTGCATGCTTATTTCCTCAAGTACCTTAATGCAGGCATGCTGAATTTCGTCAGACACCATTTTCCATCATTCATTTCAAATTCTTCATACTATAAGTTAAATGCGTGAATGGATTACTAGATATAGGGGGAGATCTCCATGATTTCATTCTACAATGTACATTTGTAATCCAAAGCAAATTCCTCAATATGCACATCTTTAGGGGGAGTTCTTCTATATCTTGCATTCAAATTCCTCAATATCAGTATTTACACTTCATATGTTTATTCCCGTTGAAAACTTAACCTATTTTTCATCAATCACCAAAAAGGGGGAGATTGTAAGTGCATCTAGTGCCCCTTAGTGATTTTGGTGTATTGAAGACTTATAAGTTAATGGACTAATGTGTTTGTGAGTGTACACATGTCTAATAAGTCTCTGAGGAGTTTGATAAATCCGATGAATGTCGACCCCTAAAAATGAATGTCTTCATCTGAAGACTTTGGTTTTCTTGAAGACTTTGAAAATGAGGAAATTGGTGTGACCTTGCAGACATTGATATTGATGCGAGGATTATGAGGCGTGAAGACTTTTGTTTTCGTAATTTCATTTTCCTTTCTTGAGTCATAGGGAACACTGTACTGTTAAAGGGGGTCGAGGTAAAACTAAGGAAAAGTTTCCAAGTGATGCTCATCTCAAAGCCTACACATACCCAATCCTTCGAGTGAAGCCTTTGGAAATCTCATACAGTTCAGTTAATTTCTTTAGTGATAGAGACGAAGATCTTCTGGTCTCTGAGGAATTTTTTCTGACTGAGGAGTTAGGAATTCACCAGTGCGGATTGTCTACAAGTGAGGAACATGATAGCCCTGAGGAATTTGAGCATAGAAATTTCCGACCGTTGCTGTGCTTAGCGCCAGCTGTCCCAAATATCCTATCCACCTAATGGTCATATCATTGAAGGGCATTTATGTCTTATCATGTCGGGCTGCTCCCTGGCTATAAATAGCCGCCCCCTCAACCACTAGCTGGTTGGCTGCTCCAAGAGAAACTGACACTTGTCATTTAGAGCATCCCATCCTCCGAGGACTTGGAGAGAAAATCATCAGTGAGGAAAAACCCAAAACCCCAACACCTAAAACCCAAAGTGATTGAGCATCACTGAAGAGATTTTTCCTGTGTGGAACTGATGCTTGTTACCTTTGAAGATTGTGCATCATCCAGACGGTTAGGCGTCAAGGTCTAGAGCATCCAAGAGGAATTGTGGATCGCCGGGTGACCTAGTCTGTGAATGTTTGGAAGTCACCTGAAGACTTACCACGAGTGATTGGGCGAGATCTGTGTGACCTTAGCTCAAGGAGAATATGGTAAGGACTGTGTGTCCTGGGACTATGTGTCCTTTGGTTTAAATACCAAGCAGCTCCAACCAGACGTACAACTGTCACAACAGTTGGAACTACTCTACCAAATCGCTGTCTTCACCGAGCTACTGGTTCTATTTCCTCAACCCTTTCATTTCCTCATTTACTTGTTGATGAACTTGATCGTTACTGTTTGAAGACTTTGACTGAAGACTTTCTCAATTTCCTCAACCCAAATTCTTCAGTCATCTTGTCTTCTGCCTACTCATCCTGTTTACACGCTATATGTGCTCTGTGTATGTTTCATTTCATCATGATGACTATGCTACTGTCTTGTTATGCATGCACCTCAGTACTTTGTTCCACTGCTTGTATTTCATCACTTAGCAAATTCCTCAACTAGAATTTCCTCAGTGACGAATTTGTAAAAATCGCCAATTCACCCACCTCTAGTCGATATACCACACTTTCAGGCACCCTCGGGGTAGTAGTAGTCATCGGTTGGATCAGCTGGCTCCTGGTCTCTGTCATCTGATCGCATCAATTGGGTAGAGGAGAAAAAGGGGTAGCAAAGCAACCGTGAGTACCCATCCGAAGTACTCGCAAGACTTACATCTGATCTATGCTAAGTATGCATCAGTATCAAAGGAATGGGGTTGTGTCTTTGGACTAGACTGCAGAAATGCCAGAATAGAGGGAAGGCCTAGCCTATCGAAAACTAGCATCTTGCAGCAACAGAAGAGAGTAGAGTAACATAACATAATAGTAGTAAGTATGTTGTAGTATCAACGCACGGAGATCCTTCCTCGACTCCCTGCGAGAAGCGATCTCGGAGCCATCATATCCATTTGACATCTCCAGTATCCAGTTCTAGTTGTATAGATCGGGATACAACTCTGAGCGTCCATTACCATGGACACGGCTATTCGAATAGATATACTTCCCTGTAGGGGTGCACCAACTTACCCAACACGCTCGATTAACTCCGGTCGGACACACCTTCTGGGTCATGCCCGGCCTCGGCTGATCAACACGTTGTAGTCCTAACTAGGCTCAACAGAGAGGCCAGCACGCCGGTCTACATCCTAAGCGCTCAGGGGTCTTGGGCCCATCACCCTTTGCACTCCTGCGTGTTGCGTACGTGGCCTAGGGCAGACCCATCCCCTAATGAAAGCGTTCCCGTCCAACTGGGCGCGCGCCACTCAATCGATGACGTCCGAAGAGCTTTCGAAGAATCGTACGACGTAGAGTGCCCATACTTATTCCCGCGTGGTGGTTAGTGTGAAAAGGCCAGAGGCCTACTCAGATCACATATCCAAACTGTTAGTATCTTGGGAGCGCGTGGAGATGATCAATGATCCACGATCTGTGGTCCTGTCGCCCCGTCTCGCGGACTTACGAAAAGGGATAAGAATGTCGGGCCGTGCCGCGTAATTATCTCGCGGGTACCCTCATGGTCAACCCGACTCCACATCTCTCGCAGGTACCCCTCGGGGCCGACCCGACTTCAACAAGGTCCAGGGGTAAAGTCAAGGTAACCGTGTGTCCATTAGATCAAGGGGGAAACCCGAGGAATCACCCTCGATGGATTCCCACTCGATGTAACCCTCCAGGTGACCTTGGAGGAATCTCCCTCGAAGGGTTCACACTTGAGGTGCTGCACGACAGAGTCGTCATCGGGAGGGGTAAAGAAGGAATCACCCTCCATAAACCACGACCGATTAGCTACACTACAGAGATATCATCAGGAGTGCGTTACGAGGTATCACCCTTGGCACTCGATAGTAGCTCTGCAGAGTCGTACAACTAAGGGGGTGTGCGGTGATGTGTCGGTCTCTGCACATCGATCACGTTGATCGAATCATCAGTGATGAAGCGGGGCAACAGGTACAAGGTGAGGGGTCAATGATGGATCACAAATCAACCTATACTAAGCATATAGGATAAACAGGTAAGTAACAATAATAGGTTACAAAATCAGGCTATGCATCAGAATAGGAGTAATCAAATACAGTAGCAAATTCTAATGCAAGCAAGAGAGAGAAGGAATGGGCGATATAGGAATGATCAAGTGGTTTTTGCTTGCTTGGAAGCTCTGTAGACGAAAATGGATCTTGAACAAAGTAGATGATCACTAGATCATCAGCGGTCTCGGGGTCTATCGTAGTATCGAGGTCTACCAAAAAAGAAGCAACGAAGGGGAAACAAATAAATAACAGAGCAAACAAAAGCATCGCATTGCATGACATGATGGTATGCTAAGCTAGGGTGACCTAACGCAGTGCTAAGTGTTATAGGTGGAGCGGGAAAATATCCGGGAATATTTTCCTGGCTTTCGGCGGTTTTTGGACAGATGAACTAGAGGGGAAGGTTCCATGTTCATGATGTTAGAGGCATGTGACAGATGAGTGGATAGCATATTCGGATTCATCACATTATTCTGATCAATTTTCATATATAAATTATTTTCAGCCAGTTACGGTTGAATTTCTACGAATTTGCAAAGTTTTAGCAATTTTTAGAAATTCTTAGAATTATTTTAATTCGAATATGCACAGTGGAGATACCTTTTACACCCACTGTGGGCTAGCCACAATGGATGAAGGTGGGGCCAGGGGCCCAGTTGACTTAGGTAACAGGCCAGTCAGCAGTCAATAGAGTTGACTGTAGACTGGTCAACAAAGTCAAAGGGGGCCCACACATCAGTGTAATAGGAAACAATTACAGTTAAATATAGCTACAGTGCACTGGGACCCACATGTCAGTGTCACACTCTAACTGAAATGTTATTTAACAGAGGGGCCCATTTGTCAGTGGCTGTTAGGGTTTTTAGTTAGTGGTTAATTAGTGGTTAGTGTCCCAATTAATTGGGTCGGCCTCCAGAAGGGGATTTGCACGCGCGCGCACAGGCGGAGGCGTGCCGGCAGCCACGGCGTTCGGCCGGCTGGTAGCGGCAGGCGGAGGCGAGGCCACGGGCGGCGCGGGGCAGTAGGGGGCGAAGGTAGCGGGCCGTGGTGGTTGCACGGGCAGTAGCGAATGGCGGAGCAGAGCAGCAGGGGGCGGCCAGGGGAAGGCGAGCAGCGGCGAGCAGAGCAGCTCGTAGGGTTGAGCAGTGGAGCGAGCGCGCACGGGCTGCGAACAACGGCGCGGGCAGGAGCGCAGCGACGCGAACAGGGGGCGCAGCGGTCGGCGAAAGTGTAGGCGACACGGGCGCGGGGCGGGCATTGACCATGGGTGAGGACTGCAGACACGACCATGAGGGCGAGCACGAGACGTGGGCACCTGTGGGCGTGCACGGTCAGTCGGGATGCGAGGCGCGGGCGTGGCCTCCTGGTGGTGAGCGCGAGCGGAGCCAGGGCGTCGCGATGCGGCGGTGGCAGCCAAAGCACGGGTGGCACGAGCGGGGGAAAACGAGGGGGGAACGGGGTGGCACTCACCGGGGGAGCCAGAGCAGGTCGAGGAGGCTCGGGAAGGCATCGTAGATGAGCGAATCGGCAGCGAGAGCGGCGGTCGGTGCCAACGACGAAGAGCTTGTTCTCGTCGTCGTAGGGCTCCCCGGCGTCCAGTTGGTGCTGAGGACGACATAGGCAACAACTGCGGTCCCCCGGGAGATGGCGGTGCGGCACGGGGCAGCTAGTGGCTGCGTGTGGACGGCAGCACGGTGATGATGAGGTCTGGGTGAGCTCAGGGAAGGGAGATGGGCGATGAGGCAAGAGGAAGGGGACCTGGGGGGTGCTAGGGTTTGGCCGAGGGGGCCGGGGTTGATGTAAAGGCATCAGAGAGGGGGGATGGCTGACGCGTGGCCCTGGCACCATGGATGGCCACCATGCCCCCCCTATTCCTGTAGTGGGAGGCAGGGACAAGTGGGGTGTGGGATGGGCCTAATTCACTAATGCACTAGGGCCCAGTACCAATAGTCCTACTCTATCTTTTTTTCTATTCTGCTTTATTTCTTAGGGACTATTTTGTATTTTCTTTTGCTAGCATTTGATTTTTGTAAAGTGTGAGACTTGTCTCAATAAATATTATGCAATATTTAGCACTACCATAAAAAGTTTGAACCTCAATTGAATTCATTTGAGTTTTGGCTTGAATTTAAATGTGATGGATGGGTGTTGCTGTGTCATTCAAAAATAGCTAGGGCATTTTTGAAGTGTCAAATAATGTGGGTTTTATTTTTATAATAGCTTTGGGAAATTTTGCAACATTATGAACACTTTCATTTTGCTACTTGGAAAGTTTAATATTTTGACTTTATTTTAAATTTGAAATTGGCTTCGATTTTTATCAAGTGGCAATTTGGCTTAGTTAAAACTTGATGACATGGCACCATTAGTGTGAGGTCACTTTAGCATGATTCTCCGTGTGTTACAAATCTCCTCTACTACAAGAAATCTCGTCTCGAGATTTCAGAGGTGGAGTAAGGGGAAAAGTTCTGGTTATGAAATTCTAATGGATCTTCTCGTTCTTGGTTGCTCTTCTTGAAGAATTTGATCCCTTACGTTGATGTCTTCATTTCTCTGCTTCAATGCATCATGATGAAGTTGTCATTCTTCCTTCAGGATCTTCCTGTACTTACGAAAGGATAAGAGGGGAAAACTCTATAAGGACATATTTTAACAGGATTGAGCATCGGATGGTTAACTCAGGGGAAGAAGCATAAAGTATCTCTTGAGTTGATTACATGAAACACATTGAGAGCATTATAAAAGGGTACGAAAGTTTCAAACGGGTAAGCAATCGTTCGATGCCTGAAGTAGAGTGTGAAGGGGGTTCAGAGCAACGGAACAAGTATTGCGGCTGAAACCAGAATAGATCATCTCTAGGAAGGTGGCTCGTGATCTACATACGAAGCCCAGCGTGAGGAATAACTTTACAAACAGGGGTGTGTAGGAGTGCCAGGTTTCGATCCTGTGGATCTATGGGTTATCGGCCCACCATGTGGGTTAAAAGTAGCAAGGGCAGTGACATCTTGCACAGTCATGATAGCAAGGCATGTCAGAGGATAGCCTGTTAGTTATATTGGTAACAACATTGGTACGAAGGTTGAGGGACGAAGAGAACCATTTTCCTGCTCACAGGAATGAGGCGGACCAAGAGGTAAAGTTCTCGTCCATCGGTGGTTACCGGAATGTCATCAACAGTAGTAATAGGGTCTTACTGACAGAGTTGTACACCGAGGTGCTTACTTAAGTAGGGATTTATTACTACTTATTTCATATAGATCACAAGAAGGGTTAAACAAACCAATGGAAAGGAAAAAGTGATTATCAGATTTAAATAGATCAATGGAAAGGAAAATGTGTATTCACGAGTATTAGGTGTATCTCCTTCCCAAGAGTAAGCAGAGCGGGATAATCATGACAGGGCTGCAAGTAGATAACCATCTAGGGAAAGGAGAGAGGAAACTCATGATGTTACCCGTACAATGGTGTTTGGATAATTGATCAAGAATGTTTAGCATTATGGTTCCAATGTTCTTGTTGATGTTTGAGTACCACAGTCATGCTTCAGTATGGCATTGACATGGTCATCAGGTAAAGGTCGGACTTTGGATACACAAAGGATCCATCGAAAACAACTTATAAAAATAAGTCACACAATTTCAGCAAGGAAAATATGAGGATGTGGCCGACGGACTCAGCATCAATTTATTGAGATTTCCGTAAACATGGATTTCTACAATTAAGTGAACAAGGTTATACAATTGGACACACCAAGGTATAAAATGAAGTATGTTCAAGGAGAACATCCACAACTAAACATTGAATGAAAATGCACCTGGAAATATGTACCAAGTAGCACGATCAACGTTCGAATGGTGATGGCGAGAAGTATTACTATATCAAGAATTCTTAATAGGTGGAGCAATTCTCACAACATCCTTGACATAAAAGATGGTAATAATCCAAGGTAGAACATAACATAAGTTGGATAGCAAGGAGCTCCATAACATGATCAAGTTTGTGTTGGAGGTAAGGCAATAATGTTGTCGATGATAACACAAATCATCGAGGGGTGTCGTGGATTTAACACGGCAGATGCCCTTGTTAAAGGACTTATGTGTGGAGCCATCGCAACATAGGTTAGCTCGAAGGGGTTGAATGGGACAAAGGACACAGAGGTTTACCCAGGTTCGGCCCCTCACAACGAGGTAAAAGCCTACGTCTTGCTTCCAGTTGTATTGCTTGAGTATCGATTACAAGGGAGCGATCACGCTTGACCTAGCTATCGATTCGTTCTTTCTTGAGTTAACCCGCCGCCGGGTCTATCCTTTATATACACAGGTCGAGGCCTGAGGCTTACAAGAGTCTGAGCCAGATCACACAACATGACCGGCTCGGTTTTTAAGTCGCCTTGCCTTGCCAGGCAAGTCACTATATGGCGGCTCACATGTCCGGGTCTTGGGCCACCACCAGGCCCGCCTCTTGAGCCGCCATCTTCAATCTTCTTGGACCTACTTGGGCTTTCTTCATTGAGTCACCAACGGTGTAACCCGGCCTCTCCTGGGCGGGTCACACCTCGGGGTTATATCCCCAACATTAGGCCCCAGATTGATCTGAACTTGTTCATGTCAATCTTCACTGCTTCAGTTGGTGAGTCATCTTTCCAAAGCTTAACCTTGAAATAAACACTGTAACCCACCATGACGTCACGCGAAGTAAATTCATTAAAAACCCGCGACATCACAACGGATCTTTTGCATTAACTGGCCATCTGAGAATCGAGGCGCCCGCACGGTTGAGATAATCATGTCGCCTCCTCGATCTCCGCGCATGCCATTTTACTGTTTCCTTATAAATAGGGACGGGGGTCCCCTCTTTTCACTTTTACCCCGCCCTTCTCTCTTCTTCTTCTTCCTCGCGTCGTCCGCCGCCGCTGGAGTTCCGCCGCCGCCGTTCCTCGCCAGCGACTCCAACCAGGCCGCTGCATCAATCTAACTGAGACCAGAGATCGCGGCGCTCCTCCACTCTTCAGTCAAGCACCCAGGTAAAGCTCTTTCCTTGACCCAGATCCACATTAGATTGATCCTGTTCATAGGGTTCGTCGGAGCTCGTCATCTTCATCCAAGTTCATCATAGCTCCCTCTATCTGTACTTAACTCAATCCAAAAGTATTACTAAAACCGTGCAGTAGCAGTCTTAGCCCTTATCTTGCATCTCATGTAGATCCCCTTTCTTCAGAATCCATATATGGCTCACCTGCTTTTTCACTACCGTACCTTAGGTTTTGGAATTGTTCTTCATTTCTTGAACTGTCGTAGATCCAAATTTTTTGCCATAATCCGTGAAACTTGTTTTACATTATACTTAGCATAATCTCAACCATCTTTATTTGATAGTCAACTGACCCGCCATTCATTGTTCGGGCGGCATTAAATAATAACCTTTGTGATAGAGGCGAGGGTGTCCCGATCTTTCGATGAGATGATAGCGATCGTTTTTGGTGGAGTAGACTTTGACGATCCGACTACGAACGTGCGAGGACGTCGCGCCTTAGCAATCGCTAAACCAACTCCAAGAGGTTATTGACCACGCCGGAGCACAATCAACCTGACCACGAGGGTCTATCTCCTGCAAGCAAACGAAGAACAAGCAAGAAACTAAGATTTGCAATATGGATATTGCGAATATAAGATGAAAGCTTTATTGATCAAGGTGGGGTTCTGTGACGTCTTGGTCTGGTCGTTGAACACAAACAAAGTACGCGAAGTTGCAGCTATGGCGAACTTTTAATCTAAACAAAACCCAAAGTCTAAACGGTGCCCTAAGGGCTGTATATATGGAGGAAGAGGGGGGGAATTTCGTGGCCCTTGAAGGAGGGGTCCGATACCAACCCTATCTCTTGTTTCCCCACACATACGGACTCTAAAAACAGCCTATACTCAAGTATTTCAAAATTACATGGGCCTGGCCCAATAATAAGGTGACGCAGCACCTATAATAGCCTCTGGACGAAATTTATGAAGTGGCATCTTGTATATTTCATCCAAGGCTTCATGCACTCATTATGGTGGCTTCAAAGTCCTGAAATCATCACTTGTAACTCCGTTCTTGTTCCCCTTGCGCATGCCATCATCTCCATGCTTGAATTTGCTCCAAGGTTCCTCTTTCTTGTCCAAGCTAGGCCCTTCATTTGTAAGCAAAACAAATATATCCAATTTAGGCAGCATCATATTCTCATGAACATTAGAATCATTACCAAGAAACAAAAGTACCTGATAATTTAATTGGCGTGCGCGAGCTCTAGTAATTGGTCCAGTATGTATAGCAGCAGGGGCTGTGGGTGTAACAATGGTATTGATGTCCTCATCATACTCCCCTTCTTGAAATGAAGTCGTCCTCGACGGAAGCTCATCATCCTCACCCAAATAAGGCTTCAAATCTGCAATGTTAAAAGTGGGACTAACCCCAAAATCTGCAGGCAGCTCAAGTTTATATGCATTATCATTTATTTTCTCTAACACCTTAAAAGGACCATCAGCACGTGGCATTAGCTTTGATTTGCGCAAATCAGGAAATCTATCCTTACGCAAATGTAACCAAACAAGATCTCCAGGTGCAAACACAACATGTTTTCTACCCTTATCTCCAGCAAGTTTATATTTAGCATTCATACGCTCAATGTTCTCCTTAGTTAGCTCATGCATTTTTAAGATCAATTCAGCACGTTGTTTAGCATCAAAATTAACCTTCTCCGAAGATGGAAGAGGCAACAAATCAATAGGTGCACGAGGTAGGAAACCATATACAATTTCAAAAGGGCACATCTTAGTAGTAGAATGCAACGAACGATTATAAGCAAATCAATATGAGGCAAGCATTCTTCCCACATTTTCTTGTTATTCTTCAAAACAGTCCTAAGCATAGTAGACAAAGTTCTATTGACTACTTCAGTTTGTCCATCAGTTTGGGGATGACAAGTAGTACTAAAAAGCAGTTTAGTCCCCAACTTAGCCCATAAACATCTCCAAAAGTGGCTAAGAAATTTGGTATCACGATCTGAAACAATAGTATTTGGCACACCATGCAAGCGAATAATTTCACGAAAGAACAAATCAGCAACATTAGCAGCATCATCGCTTTTATGACATGGTATAAAGTGTGCCATTTTCGAGAACCTATCCACGACAACAAATATGCTATCCCTCCCCTTCTTTGTTCGAGGTAAACCCAAAACAAAGTCCATAGATATATCCTCCCATGGAACACTAGGTACAGGCAAAGGCATATATAAACCATGAGGATTGAGTCGTGACTTAGCTTTTTGACATGTAGTGCAGCGAGCAACAAAGCGCTCAACATCCCGTCTCATCTTTGGCCAAAAGAAATGTGTAGCAAGTACATCCTCCGTCTTCTTTACGCCAAAGTGTCCCATTAATCCTCCTCCATGCGCCTCCTGCAACAACAAAAGATGAACGGAGCTAGCTGGAATGCATAGCTTGTTAGCACGAAACACAAATCCATCGTTAACGACGAACTTGTTCCATGTTCTTCCTTCTTTACAATTCTGCAATACATCTTTAAATTCAGCATCATGCACATATTGATCTTTGATGGTCTCCAAACCAAATATTTTAAAGTCAAGTTGTGAAAGCATAGTATAACGATGAGACAATGCATCAGCAATAACATTTTCTTTACCCTTCTTGTGTTTAATGACATAAGGGAAAGTCTCAATGAATTCAACCCATTTAGCATGTCTACGGTTCAGTTTGGCTTGACTTTTAATATGTTTCAAAGATTCATGATCAGAATGAATAACAAATTCTTTGGGCCATAAATAATGTTGCCATGTTTCCAAAGTCCGAACAAGAGCATATAATTCCTTTTTATAAGTAGAGTAATTCAGACTAGGCCCACTCAATTTTTCAGAAAAGTATGCAACAGGTTTGCCATCTTGTAATAACACACCTCCTAATCCAATTCCACTAGCATCACATTCAAGCTCAAAAGTCTTATTAAAATCAGGAAGTTGGAGTAAAGGAGCATGTGTTAACTTATCTTTCAACACCGTGAAGGCTTCTTCCTGTGCGGTACCCCAAACAAAAGGCACATCCTTCTTTGTAAGCTCGTTGAGAGGTGCAGCAATGGTACTGAAATCTCTCACAAAATGCCTATAGAAACCAGTGAGGCCAAGGAAACTCCTCACTTGTGTGACCATTTTGGGCTGCGGCCAACTCTCAATAGCTTCAATCTTGGCTTTATCAACTTCAATTCCCTGTGGAGTAACAACATAGCCAAGAAATGATACTCGGTCGGTGCAAAAGGTGCACTTCCCAAGGTTACCAAACAAACGTGCATCACGTAGAGCAATAAAAACAACACGCAAATGTTCCAAATGTTCCTCCAAAGATCTGCTATAAATCAATATATCATCAAAGTAAACTACCACAAATCATCCAATGAAAGCACGTAAAACTTCGTTCATTAATCTCATGAAAGTACTAGGTGCATTAGTTAACCCAAAAGGCATGACTAACCACTCATATAAACCGAACTTAGTTTTAAATGCTGTTTTCCATTCATCTCCCAATTTCATACGAATTTGATGATATCCACTACGCAAATCAACTTTGGAGAATATTGTAGAGCCACTCAATTGATCAAGCATATCATCTAGCCTAGGAATAGGATGACGATAAGGAATAGTAATATTATTAATGCCTCTACAATCAACACACATACGCGACGTACCATCCTTTTTTGGCACTAGTATAATAGGAACAGCACAAGGACTAAGAGATTCGCGTATATAACCTTTGTCGAGCAGCTCCTGTACTTGACGCATAATCTCCTTCGTCTCCTCTGGATTGGTACGGTATGGCGCACGGTTTGGCAAGGAAGCACCGGGAATTAAGTCAATCTGATGCTCAATCCCGCGAATAGGTGGTAATCCCGGTGGCACGTCTTGTGGAAAGACGTCAGTGAACTCCTGCAAAATGTTAGTGACCGCAGGAGGCAAAGAGGAAGGCACGTCCTCGAATGAAAATAACGCCTCTTTGCACACAAAAGCATAGCAAACAGATTTGCTGAAATCTGGCTCATCAATATCAGATTTGGTGGCAAGTAAACATGCACTTTTCAATTTAATTTCAGAAGCAACACTAGATGGTTTATTATTAGGCTTCATTTGTTCCTCAAATTCTTTTGCCACAATCTGATTTTCACTCTTATTTTTCTTCTGTTTTGCTTTACTAGCTCTATTAATATCATCTTTCAAAATAGAATCAGGAGTCATAGGAAGCAAAGTAATATGTTTATCCTTATGAACAAGAGTATACTGATTGTTTCTACCATGGTGTACAGAATTTTTATCAAATTGCCATGGTCTACCAAGTAATAATGAACATGCTTGCATGGGTACCACATCACAATCAACATAATCAGCATATGTAGAGATACTAAAATGCACACGAACAGTACGTGTTACCTTAACCTTGCCGCTGTTGTTGAACCATTGGATATAGTAAGGATGTGGATGTGGTCTTGTGGTGAGAGATAGCTTCTCCACCATCTCCATGCTAGCCAAGTTGTTGCAGCTCCCTCCATCTATGATGACGCGAACAGAATGTTCCTTCACAACTCCCTTTGTATGGAACAAATTATGCCTCTAATTTTGCTCAGTTTGTGTGACCTGCACACTCAAAACATGTTGAGCAACTAAACATTCATACCTGTCAGCGTCTTCAGGAGCCATGTATTGCGTCTCATGATCAGAATCATCTCCACCGTGTTCTTCACTTGTAATAAGAGCCAAAGTCTCCTCATCATAGTCACTAGCGGACTCATACCCACCATCCTCAGTAGCAATCATAACACGCGGAGATTGGCATTCTTTCGCATAATGACCTCTTCCCTTACAACGACGACCAATAATATCATGTGTGTGCCCTGTTGATGCCATAGATGAAGAAGAGCTCTGGGCAGGCCCAGAAGGTGTACTCTTGGCAGATGGTGGTGATGGTGCCTGTTTTCTTGTATCTCGGTTGGAATTGGCGGCTGAAGTCAGTGGTGCCGCAGTAGGACGTGTGGGAGTAGAGGAGGCACGCGGTGTCCATGATGAAGATCGACCTGCAGAAAAATTAGTTCGCGCCAATGCCTGTCGATCCTGCACTTCACGTTCAGCTTTACAAGCAAGATGGAATAAACGAGTGATATTATTATACTCCTTATACTCTAGATTGGTCTGAATCTCTCTATTTAATCCACCCATGAAACGTGCAAGCATAACTTCATTCTCCTCAACAATACCACATCTAATCATGCCAGTTTGTAATTCCTGATAATATTCTTCTACAGAATTTTTTCCTTGTCTTAAGCGCTGCAATTTTTGAAGTAATTCACGTTGATAATATGGTGGAACCCAACGAGTACGCATAGCAATTTTCAAAGTAGCCCACGTAGCTAGAATAGGATATAATCTACAATGTTCAGACCACCATACACATGCAAAACTAGTAAAAGCACAAACAACAGCAGCAACACGTCTCTCCTAGGGATATTGTAAACATGTAAAACGTTGTTCAGTTTCTAACTCCCAAGTAAGATATATATCAGGAACATATCTACCCTCAAATGGTGGAATATTCAATTTCAGTTTAGGAAGATGGTCATGATCTCGTACCTGAGCTGGTAATGCAGCCCTACCATTGCGATTATTGGCATGTGGACGACCTGGTGCTAGTACCTAGTTCTGATTTTGATCAACCTCATCCTCGTAATCGCCCGCATAATCGTCCTCCTCAGCGGCAACAGGAGCCATAGAAGCATCAACAGTAGGTGCAGCGGCACCAGAAGTTTGACCAGGCTCAAGGGGAACGCGCTGTGCTCGTCCCACTTGATTTGGAAGGCGACGTTGTTGTTGTTGTAGAGGTGCGACAGGTGCAGCCGGTGGTGGTTGTGGAAGACGCGTGAGCAATTCATTAAACTTGTTATCGAGCTTTGTTTCGAACGTCTTCTCAATTCCATCTATCTTCTCCATGGCCTCTTCAAATCTGTTTAGCACATCTTGCACCTGTCCACTCATCATTTGCTGAAATTTATCATGTAGCTGTTTGTTCATCATGTTCTCCCAATCAGTCTCATCAGCTTGTGATCCTGCCATGGTTAGCAGCAATAGAAACACACAAGAATATGATCCTACAGACTACTAGGAAGTGGTGGTGGTGGTGTATCACAAATCCGCCAAGCGAATCTCAAATGCTTACCAGTTCTTACCCAGCAGCAGGTGGTGATCGGCCACCGTTGTAGTCAAAACTCTCAAAGATTGGACAGAGCGATTGCCAGGTGGTGTCAAACGCACGACGTAGATGTATGTGGAGCTGGGAAGGCTTATGATATGGTAGCAAAAATGTCAGCAATAATCAATTCAGAGATGCAAAGTTGAATAAACGCTCAACGACGGTACTGTGCTGGTCCTAGGCTAGACCGTACAAGAGACGCGAGCCTAGAACACTAACAAAATCACGGCGCGACACGTAAACAAGGGAAGAGCACACTCTAAAAAAAATTCGCTTTTATTTTGCGCTCTTTTTTTTTGCGCTCCCCTTTTTTTTTTGCGAAAAAATCACTATAATGGCGAGTGTCTCAAAACTCTTCCCAAGTCAAACTAACAGGATTGGCACGAAATTTTTTTTTCACAATTTTTTTTCGGAAATCAGGGCAGCGACGACGAAAAAGTGCGACAAAAAATCACTATGATGGCGAGTGTCTCAAAACGCTCCCTGGGACCTAAAAACAGGATAGGGAAAAAATATTTTTGATCGCCAAAATTTTGGCCTAAAAACTGCCCGGGGGTCTCCAGACTCTTTTTTTTTTCGAATCCTACTCAGGCAAGGAAACACGAATCGGAAAATAGATGGGTCTCGAAAACAAACCTAATATGAAAAGAACTCGGATTGGTGGTGGATATATGGTGGTGGAATATGGCAGCGGTGATGGTATATGGTAGCGGTGGTGGTATATGGATACGGATCGGTGGTGGTATATGGATACAGATCGGTGATGGTATATGGATTCAGAGCGGTGGCGGATCAACGGTGGTGGTAGATGGCAGGGGAGATGATGATGGTGCGGCGGCGGCGTGACAACTTATGACCAGAACTCGAAACTCTAAAAGACTAGACGCTAAGACCAGCAACTGGACACGACGATGCAACCGCAGATTCAACAAAGCAAAAACCCTAAAAAGATTATGCAAAGGCTCAGATTGGTTCGGATATGATGAACTAACCCTAATTTTTTTTTGGCTTTTTCGTGGACTGTAGGTATGAAGAACAGACTCGATCTAAACTACAAAAAAGTATAAAATCTCACCGAGCAACCTGAAAATATGATACCACTTGATAGAGGCGAGGGTGTCCCGATCTTTCGATGAGATGATAGCGATCGTTTTTGGTGGAGTAGACTTTGACGATCCGACTATGAACGTGCGAGGACGTCGCGCCTTAGCAATCGCTAAACCAACTCCGAGAGGTTATTGACCACGCCGGAGCACAATCAACCTGACCACGAGGGTCTATCTCCTGCAAGCAAACGAAGAACAAGCAAGAAACTAAGATTTGCAATCTGGATATTGCGAATATAAGATGAAAGCTTTATTGATCAAGGTGGGGTTCTGTGACGTCTTGGTCTGGTCGTTGAACACAAACGAAGTACGCGAAGTGGCAGCTATGGCGAACTTTTAATCTAAACAAAACCCAAAGTCTAAACGGTGCCCTAAGGGCTGTATATATGGAGGAAGGGGGGGGGGATTTCGTGGCCCTTGAAGGAGGGGTCCGAAACCAACCCTATCTCTTGTTTCCCCACACATACGGACTCTAAAAACAGCCTATACTCAAGTATTTCAAAATTACATGGGCCTGGCCCAATAATAAGGTGACGCAGCACCTATAATAGCCTCTGGACGAAATTTATGAAGTGGCATCTTGTATATTTCGTCCAAGGCTTCATGCACTCATTATGGTGGCTTCAAAGTCCTGAAATCATCACTTGTAACTCCGTTCTTGTTCCCCTTGCGCATGCCATCATCTCCATGCTTGAACTTGCTCCAAGGTTCCTCTTTCTTGTCCAAGCTAGGCCCTTCATTTGTAAGCAAAACAAATGTATCCAATTTAGGCTGCATCATATTCTCATGAACATTAGAATCATTACCAAGAAACGAAAGTACCTGATAATTTAATTGGCGTGCGCGAGCTCTAGTAATTGGTCCAGTATGTATAGCAGCAGGGGCTGTGGGTGTAACAATGGTATTGATGTCCTCATCACTTTGTGACCCGCCAGAACTTAGCCGGCTTAATCCATGTAGTTTATAACCTTTTCCATGACCCTCCATAATGATTGTCCCTTATAACCAGGACTTATAACCCGCCAGTATATAGCCGGCTTATTTGGGCGGCTTATTATTATTCATCATTGTAATGGATTTTGCACCTTATAGCCAGTCGTTAATCATTGGGCGGCTCGACGTCATAATATTAACCCGCCATTTCTTTATTCTCAGGCATCCACTGCCAAAAATGACTAAGACCACCACCTCTTGTGATTGGGTTGCTTCCACTATCACTGAACAATCTCTCAATGAATATGTTGAGATGGGCATTCTGCCAGCAAAAAATGTCATCAACTGGCGAGTTCCAGGGTCTGAAACCAAACCTCAACCTAAAGAGAGCGAAGTTATAGTCTTTTCAGATCACCTCCTCCATGGTTTCTCACCACCCGAGTCAAAATTCTTTCGGGATATTCTGAACTTCTACAAGCTACACCCCTAAGATATTGGCCCCAACTCTGTTTCCAATATATGCAACTTTCAAGTCTTCTGTGAGGTGTACCTTCAAGAGGAGCCCAGTGTTGACTTATTCAGAGAGTACTATTACCTGAACCGCTAGACCAAGATGACAGACGGGCCTAGCCTTGAACTCGGCGGGATTTCTATCCAGAGGTGGAGAGACGCCGTTTTCCCTGCAGCTGCACTACCCAGTCACCCCAAGGACTGGAATCAGACTTGGTTCTACTACCGAGATACCTCTCCAGCTGATGAAAATCCTCTATCGGGTTTCCGCTCCTTCCGGCTTAGCCCTAGGCATGAACTCCCTGACCGGATCACTGCTGCAGAATGGGCCAAGTACGCACCTACCTTTTCAAAAATAAAGGCTTTATTAGCTAACGACTTAACTGGAGTTGACCTGGTCAGCTGCTGCGTCGCCTGGAGGATTTTGCCTTTGAGCCGCCGCACCGGCTTAATGTACCAATATACATGTGATGTAAAAGACCCACAGTGATACAGCCATGTACGTCTTGAGGATCAGCAAATCAATGAAATGACCAAGACATTACTAGGGGAGACCTTAGAAAGCTGCAGTAAAACGGGACTGAACCCTTTCTGCGCTCTTAATCCGGCTCCTGACGTAAGTGTTTTAAACCATTCTTTAACTCATTTATCATTCTCTCATAAACTACATATCTTCTCATTGTCATTTATGTTCTCAGGTCGGCTCTTCCTTCTGGAACAAGAAACTGCAAGATAAGCCGGCCAAAAAGGCCAAAGTAAAAACCCGAGCTCCAAAAAAGACCAAAGGAAAGAAACAGGACGCTGAAGACTTATTTGCCCTTGACAATGAGTCGGAGGTAGAACTCGATTCTCTTGGCTTTCTTTTTACGCAACTTATTGACGCTGACTCCTCTCCGGATGATGCAGAGACCAGCCATGCAGACGTAGCAGAGGTAACCATAATCTCCTTCGACTCAGAACCTTTGCCAAGAGAAAAAACTCGGCGGGTCTCCTGAAAAGTAAGATTTTCTCATCCTCTTGCTTATCTGGACCCCAATTTTCTTTTGAAAAAACAGCAGCACGAGACAAAGCGTACAACCCGGAGCAGTGGTGGTGGAGACCTGGCAGCTGGCTTACCCAACACACCTACCCCTCGCAAGCGTCGAAATGAGGTGCCACATAATCCATCCCTCTCCTTTCCAAAGGCGGGTCTAATTCGTCAACCGCTTAACTCTTCCGATTCAAACTACCAGGGAACACCTCATTCATCGTCTGGCGAATCTACTGGGACTCAGATGCCTGTCTTCAAAGTTGCCCCTAGGTAAGTATTTATACTTGTTTCATACATAATTTGCAATAACATATTTACGAATTCCTATTCTCTTGTTGCAGCGGTGTGGCAAAAGCAGGCAAGAAATAGAAGGTGGGCGGTTCTTCCAAAGATCCCAAACTGTTGAGCCGAAGAAACAAACGCCAGTAGCAACTGAGGCGTCAGAAAATCCTGATAGTCTTATCAATGCCCCGCCACCACAAGTTGATATCACAGTCTTAGAACCACTACGCACTGACATCAATCCGTCTGCTCATCAAGCCCCGCCAAGTCCCAAGTCGCCATCTCTTCCGAAACTGGCTGACGAAATCCCCTTCGAGAAGAATACTGAAGATGTCATCATCACCGGTATTGGCTACACAGAGCCAGGAAATCCCACAGTCTTAGCCAAGCATAGTGCCAAAGAAGAGCCGCTAGTAGGAGACAAAGGCAAAGTAAAGCTGGATCTGGAGAGCTATGCTGGCTTCAGCGCAAGTGACATCCACGCAGGCTATCTAAACCGCCTCCATACTAGCCAATATCTGCAAGCCGGCTTAGTGAACCTTATGAAGGAACGCTATGAGGTATGTTGCTATCCCCTTTCCATATGTATTCCTATAGCCACCAAGTCTAGAGGATAGGAAAAGGTTGAGTATGCTGTAGACTTAATAATAATCTTCAAACTGTAGCCTTTCAGGGCCAGCTTATCCTATCAGGATGAGCCGGGCCTTTCAGATATTAATCCTTGAATGGACTTTGTACAACTTTTCAACCATAATCGCATAGTAACAAGATGAGCCAGACCGATAATTAACTCTGAGATCCAAATATGTAGCCCCCAAGGGCCGGCTTAACTTACCACGATGAGTCGGGACTTATAGTCACTGTAGTTTGAAGAATTCCAATATGTAGCCCCCACGGGCCGGTTTAAACTAACAAGGATGAACCGGGTCTTCAATATCTTTTAATAAAGTCAAACACGTAGCCCTTGAAGGGCCGGCTTATCCTAATAAGGATGAACTAGGTCTTCAATAGCTTTTAACAAAGTCAAGCACGTAGCCCCCAAGGGCCAGCTTAATCTGACAATGATAAGCCGGGTCATCAATAACCTTTTAATAGAAGCAAACATGTAGCCCCCAAGGGCCGGCTTAATCTGACAATGATAAGCCGGGTCATCAATAACCTTTTAATAGAAGCAAACATGTAGCCCCCAAGGGCCAGCTTAATCTGACAATGATAAGCCGGATCTTCATAAGAAAAAATGACCTACATTAGCCCCAAGTGCCTAGTATATTGCTTTCAATGTGCTCGGGACTTTAGGAAATTACCCTGAATAACTTTAATAAATTCTTATTTTGAACTGCCATGCCCAAACCTGCTGCAGGAAGCTTTGGATCTGAAGGAGTTGGAGCTAGGTGAGCTAGCAAAGAAAATTAAACATCAAGAGGCTGAAACTGTGAAAGCTAAGTCCAAAGTCCAGTTTGCGTTGAAGGAGAATGAAGAACTCAAGGCTAAATTTGCTACCCAAAGAGTCACCTTTGAAATCGAGAAGGCAAACTTAGTCAAACATGTCGAAGAAGCAGAAGCCCAATTTAAGCCTGTTGCAGACGAGCTTGCGGGCTTAAAACAACATATCATCCACATGACAGCCGCCATCTTTGGTAAGACTCATGTGCACTTTCAACATCTATTTTGATATTGCTTTAAACCGCCTGGCCCTTCAACTTTTAAATCCACTTATCACTTATGTACAGGCCCCAGAAGTGCCAGCCTTGGCAAAAATATGCTGATGAAGCTCAAGGCAGTATATTCATTGACTGAGCAGCTATATGCTGGAACATTACGAAGCCTTGTGGCCTTATCAGGTGGGAAGAGACCTCCAACACTTTTCAGGACCGTGCTAGAGCAGTTCTCAACAGCACCGGCTCAAATCGAAGAGTGCCGTCTATCAGCCGCCTGAGCTGGAGCCATTGTCGCTCTAGGTCGAGCCAAAGCATGGCAAGCAGAACTTGACCCGGAAGAGATAGCCACCGGATGCCCTGAATATAAAGATGACGGGTCAAGTTTTGAAGAACAAGATTTTAACAAGTGTGTCAGGGAGATGCGGCCCGTGGTGTGCAAACTTATTGAAGAACTTAATCTGAAGCACTACACTTCAGCTTATGATGAACAGAACAACAAAATTAAGCCACCCACCCATGAAGTGATGAATCTTGTTCCCTCCAGGCGTAAGCACCTCTTTGCCCCTGACCTTGACTCTACTCTAATTATAAATGATGAAGCCATATTCGAGGCCTTAACCGGCTGTGGCGCCCCTGACTCAATCGTGCACTAATCATACACGCAAACATGCATGATCAAGCACAGGGACTCACGGGAAGATATCACAACACAACTCTAACACAAATTAAATGGAGATCCACAATGTTACAGACCAGGGATCCGAAGATCCGAATACATAAGTCAGTCATACGAATATTATCTGAGTACAGACATAGTTAGACAAGTTTTGCCTTAAGAAGGCTAGCACAAACAACAACACTAGATCGAAAGGCGAAGGCCTCCTGCCTGGGAGCCTCCGATCCTACTCCTGGTCGGCTGGCTCGATCCAGTAATACGTGCCCTCTGGACCCTCCTGGTAGTAAGCTCCTTTGGTGGCATCTGGCTCCAGGGCTCCATCGTCTAATGTATCATCAAGGTGGGGTATGGGGAAAAGAGAAAGTAAAGCAACCGTGAGTACTCATCCGAAGTACTCAGCAAGCAAGGATCTATACTACATATGCAACATTATCAATGGAGAAAGGATGTATATGTGGACTGGGCTGCAGAAATGCCAGAATAGAGAGAAGGCCTAGTCCTATCGAAGACTAGCATCTTCAAACATCTTCACGAAGCCATCATCTTGCAGCAGTAGAAGAGAGTAGAATAGCATTTTATTTAGCAAACATGTTGAAGCAAGCCTAGAGATCCTTCCTCGACTCCCAGCGAGAAAGCGATCCCGAAGCTTCAATTAAGTAACAAGTATCCAGTTCAAATAGTAGATCGGGATAAACAAACTGAGCGTCCTTTACCGTAGGACCGGCTATCGATAGATTATTCATCCCTGCAGGGGTGCACTACTGTTACCCAACACGCTCGATCAACTCTGGCCAGACACACTTGCTGGGTAATGCCCGTCCTCGGAAGATCAACACGAAGCAGCGCCCTACCTAGGCTCGACAGAGAGGTCAGCACGCCGGACTAACCTATGCACCCAGAGGTCTTGGGCCATCACCCTGGTCACCCTGCGCGTTGCGTGGCTGGCCGGGGTGCAGGCACGACACTGAACTCGTAAGTGAAGTATCCAGCCCAGTCCCGGTGATCAGCCCGCACGGTAAATCGTGACGTCTGACGAGCTTTCGGGAGAAACGTACATCGCAGAGGGCCCCATAACCATTATCCCGTGTGGTGGTAGTGCGTATAGGGCACGTCGACCCACTCAGATCACACACCCAAATCCAATAGGCTCATTTAGTATCACGCGGAGACAATCAGAGTCTCTGATGCTCCGCCACAATATCACACTCGAGTGCCCTTCCGGCACATTCGACATCATAGATCCCCAGCGGGTACCCACTAGGGTGGACCCCCCTGTAACAAAGGTCAAAGTAACCGTTTGGTCATAACATCAAGGGGGAAACCCGAGGAATCACCCTCGGCGAATTCCACTCGACGAAATCATCAGGGTGAATGGATGAGGCATCACCCTCGAGGTTCACACTGAGGGCTTGCACGACAGAGTCGTATCGGAAGTGGAGAAGGAGGAATCACCCTCGATGACCACGACCGAACAGCTACACTGCAGAGTATTCATCAGGAGTGCGTTACGAGGTATCACCCTCAGCACTCATTAGTAACTAAGCAGAGTCATACAACTAAGGGGGTGTGAGGTGAGGTGTCGGTCTCTGGTCGATGATCGCGTTGATCGAGTCATCGATGATCAAGCAGGGGCAACAAGGGTAAGATGGTGGGGTCACTGATGGTTCACTACCAACCTATACTAAATAGTTTATCATAGGCAGGTAAGGTAACAATGAACAGGTTACAAAAGCAGGCTATGCATCAGAATAGGAGCATACATTAACAGTAGCAAGATCTAATGCAAGCAGGAGAATGGAATGGGCGATATCTGGATACTCAAAGAGGGGGGGGCTTGCCTGGTTGCTCTGGCAAGAGAGAGGGATCGTCAACGGGCTGTTCGTCGGTACTGTAGTCGTACCCAGGTGCAGCGTCCTCGGTCTCGGTGTCTATCGAGAGAGAAGGAGGGGGAGAGAAACAATAAATTCATGGCAGTAATGCAAACAATATGTATGACATGCCTAAATGATATGCCGGGGTGTTCTACTGCCTAACTAAATGAGTTAGTTAATTTAGGAATTTATCCAGATTTATTTAATCAATGTTGGGCACTATTCATTTATCAAAATTGGTCTAAAAGTTCAATGTTCATATAGCTAGAGGCATCTGACAGGAATACGGAGGGCGTATTCGGGTTCGTATCGGAATTCTGAGCAAGTTTCATGTATAAAGTATTTTCATCGGAGTTACGGATTATTTAATATGATTTTCTAAAATTTTAATTAATGTCTGGAATTTAATTATTTATTTAAATTAAACATTATCCGAAACAGGGTATGCTGACATCATCATGACGTCAGCAGTCAACCTGACAGGTGGGGTCCACCTGTCATTGACTGTTTAGTCTAATTAGGGATTAGCTAATTAATTACTGTTTAATTAAACTAACTACTTAATTAGATTAACCTAATTAGAGTTAATTAGCTTAATTAATTAACTAATTAATTAATTATTAATTTTATTAATTCATTTTATTTTCTTTTCCATTTTCTTCTAAAACATTCTGCGGCTGCGGCCCCTGTGTCATAGACACATGGGGGTGGGGCCCGGCCGTCAGTGGCCCATAGGGGCTAGTGGGCGACGGGCGCGCGCGGCGCAGGCCGGTGCCGGAGCGGCACGGCGAGGGGGCGTGGCCGGCAAGTGGTAGCAGGGGGGTTCGCGGGTGAGCGGCGCAGGCAGGAGCCAAGCGCGCGTGCGCGCGCGCGGGCGGCTTAGCAAGCAGGGAGCAGGGCAGCGCGCGCGGGCGAGCGGCGGCTGCAGCTGAAGCGGGGCGAGCGGTGAGCGAGATGCAGCGGAGCAGGGCCGGCGCGTGCGCGGGAGCGCGATCGGGCGCGGGATGAGCGCGTGCGGGAGGACGCATGGGCGCAACAGGGTAGGCGCGGGCGCGACCGGGGCGCGGTTGGCATCGGCGACAGAGGGAGAGACGGGGGAGGGCGAGGCCCTCACCAGCGATCATGGGGAGAGGGGCGGCGAGGCTCGGGGTCGGTCGGCGATGGAGAGGCGAGGAGGCGAGGTCCGGCGAGGCGGTGTCGTCGGCAACGTGTGGCGACGGTTGACGGTGAGGCGGGGCGCAGCGGCGCGGGGCTCGGCCCGATCCAGAAATGGATCGGGGAGGGGGGGAGCGAGGGTGGGGGGAAGGGGTGTCGGTGGGGGGTTAGGGTTTCAGGGTGGCCGGGGTAGGCCATATAGGGGGAAGGGGTGGGCCGGCCAGCTGGGCTATGGCCCAGTTGGGCTAGGGGGGGTTTCTCTTTTTATTTTTTTGTCTTGTTTTCTTTTTGTCTCTTTCTTTTCTTTATTCCTATTTTTTGTTTTGTAATTAGTTAGGCCTCAAAATGATTTTTGTAAAACATGGCAATTGTTCCATTAATTACTAGGTATTACCTACCATTGTCAAAAATTGGTTTGGAGACAAATGGGGTTCACACAAATTTTATAATAAATAAAATACATTAAACCTCGCTGTTTTGGTAATGTTAGAGCCACCTAATTAATTTATTAATTGTTGGTTACAATTTTAGAATAGTCTCTGGAATATTTGTTATTTATTGAACATTTTAGTTTCTATGTTAAACAACTTTTATTTTCCACTTTCATTTAAATATTGAATTTGAGTTAGGAGTTGAAATGCAATATGATGCTAATGATGATCAAGCACTGTTAAACTTGCTGACTTGTCATTATCAAAAGTGATTACTGTGGCTAATGACATGGGGTGTTACAATTCTCCTCATCTGTCAAGAATTCGCGTCCCGAGAATTAAGAGGAAGACTGAAAGAAAGAGGTGTATTCTTCACGAAGATGCTCCTCGCGTTCCCAAGTGGCTTCATCTTCAGAATGATTTGACCACTGAACCTTGAGGAATTTGATTGACTTCTGACGAGTCCAACGTTCAGCTTGGTCAAGAATACGGATGGGATATTCTGGATAAGACAGATCTTCCCGTAATTCAAGCATTTCATGATCCACAGCTCGAATAGGATCCTTGAAGCAGCGACGGAGTTGGGATACATGAAAGACATCATGTACTTGGGAAAGATTAGGCGGCAATTGCAATTGATATGCCACTTCTCCTCGACGGGCAAGAATACGGAATGGGCCAATGTAGCGAGGATCTAACTTGCCTTTGATTCCGAACCGATGAGTGCCTTTCAACGAAGTGACGCGAAGGTAAGCTTGCTCGCCAGGTTGATAGACTATTTCCTGGTGCTTTCGATCATAGTTGCTCTTCTGACGAGACTGAGCAGTTTTCAGATGTTCACGGACAATGCGGACTTGTTCTTCTGCTTGCTGAATAATGTCCGGTCTGACGAGTGAGCGTTCCCCAGTTTCTAAGCAATTCAAAGGGGTTCGACACTTATGACCGTATAGAACTTCAAACGGTGCCATCTTCAAACTAGCTTGATAGCTATTGTTGTAAGAGAATTCGGCATACGGGAGAGATTCCTCCCATTTCTTACTGAAGGAGATGTGCAAGCTCGAAGCATATCTTCGAGCACTTGATTAACTCGTTCGACTTGACCCTGTGACTGAGGGTGAAAAGCGGTGCTGAAAGACAGATGAGTTCCCATAGCTTCTTGGAAACTATTCCAGAATCTTGAGGTGAAGAGGCTGCCACGATCCGAACTGATCTCCAATGGAACACCGTGGAGTGACACAATTCGGGAAATATACAAGTCTGCTAACTGGCTAGCAGTGATTGTCTCCTTAACTGGCAGAAAGTGAGCAACCTTGGAGAATCGGTCAATGATGACAAAAATAGCATCATGACCCTTCTGAGATCTGGGAAAACCAGTAATGAAATCCATTTGGACCTTGTCCCATTTCCATTTAGGAATTTCAAGGGGTTGTAGAATTCCAGCAGGCCTTTGATGTTCTGCTTTAATGCGTCAGCAGACGTCACACTCAGAAACATAACGAGCAATATCTCGCTTCATATTAGGCCACCAGTATCTCTGACAAATGTCACGGTACATCTTTGTGCTACCAGGATGAATTGACAGAGGAGTGTCATGAGCTTCTTTCATAACGTGTTCTCTCTCATCCTTGAACTTGGGTACGAAGAGACGGTGTTGAAAGAATAGGATCCCATCCTCATCAAGATGGAATTCCGACGGTTTTCCTTTTTCGAGGTATCGCTTGATCCTTTCAACTTCAGAGTCATACCGTTGCATAGTCTTAATGCTGTGTTCTAAATCTGGTTCAACAACCAGGGTATTGAGATAACCCTGTGGAACAATATGGAGGTTCAATTTGCGAAGCTCTTCATGGAGAAGAGGTTGCGTCTCCTGAACCATATGGTTGCTGCATTAAGCCTTGCGACTGAAAGCATCGGCCATTACATTAGCCTTGCCAGGGGTGTATGAGATATTCATATCATAATCGGCAATTGTTTCGAGCCATCTTTGTTTGACGAAGGTTCAGATCTGGTTGAGTATATAGGTACTTCAAACTTTGATGATCCGTATATATCTCGCAATGATTACCGAGAAGGTAATGTCGCCATAGCTTCAGAGCATAAATAACCGCAGAAAGTTCAAGGTCATGCACTGGGTAATTTTCTTCATGAGGACACAATTGTCGAGAGGCATAAGCAATCACCTTACGCTCTTGCATTACGACACAGCCTAATCCGTGATGAGATGCATCACAGTATATCACGAAATCTTTTTGGGAATCCGGGGGCGCTAGCAGTGGGGCAGATGTTAACTTATCTTTTATTGTCTGAAAGCTTTCTTGACATTTTTCTGTCCACTCAAATTTAACACCTTTGTGAAGCAGATTCGTCAATGGCTTTGCAATTTTGGAAAAGTTCTCAACGAATCGACGACAATAACTAGCGAGTCCGAGAAAACTTCTGACTTGCTTGACATTCTTCGGGGGAGTGCAATCAAGAATAGTTTGAACTCGTTCAGGGTTAACAGCAATGCCATCCTTGGAAATCACATGACCAAGATAGGTCACTTTAGATAACCAGAATTCACACTTGGAGAATTTAGCATACAACTGATGTTCTCGTAGCTTCTCCAATACAAGCCGAAGATGTTCGGCGTGTTCTTCTTCATTCTTGGAATATATAAGGACATCATCCAAATAAACCACGACGAATTTGTCGAGGTAATCCATGAATATATAATTCATCAGACGGGAGAATGTAGCTGGAGCATTCGTTAGGCCAAATGACATGACGGGGTATTCATAGGAGCCATAACGAGTAACAAAGGCAGTCTTCGGGATATCCTCTTCACGAACACGGATCTGATGATAAACCAACCTCAAGTCGAGTTTCGAGAAGACAGAGGATCCAGCAAGCTGATCATAAAGATCATTGATCCGGGGTAGTGGGTATTTATTATGGATTGTGGCATGGTTAATGGGCCAATAATCCTGAACCAATCGGTTAGTTCTATCCTTCTTCTTAACAAAGAGTGAAGGTGCTCCCCAAGCAGAGGAACTGGGGCGGATGAAACCTTTCCTAAGTGACTTGTCGATTTCTTCCTTAAGCTCAAGAAGGTGGTGCGGAGGCATCTTGTAAGGACGCTTGGCAATAGGGACAGTGCCAGGCTTCAAGTCAATGACAAACTCGACAGCTCTAGCCGGGGGTATTCCTGGAAGTTCTTCTGGAATGACGTCCGGAAAATCTCGAACGACAGGAATGTTCTTGATCCCTTCCAGAGGTGAGGCGTTCAAAGCATTCAGAACATATATCTGAGCTTCAGCGTCCCGTGTAATGCGGGCGGTATAGTTCACTATCTCATCGGAGGGGTGAAGAAGTTGGATAACTTTAGTGGCACAATTGATCGAAGCAATGTGAGCTTTCAATCAATCCATTCCGAGGATGAGGTCTATGGTGGAAGACTTCAGGATAATAGGTGAGGCAAAGAATTTGAATCCCTCGATTTCAACAGGGACATTGTGTGCCATCATAGTGGTTTGACACTGGCCTCCAGGGGTGCGGACAACTACTGGCAGGTCCATCTTTTCGAATGCAATGTCATGAGATAATGCAAATGCTTCTGACATGAATGAATGTGATGCTCCTAAATCAAATAATACAGAAGCGGGTACTGAGTTAACGAAAAGGGTACCCATCACAGTAGCAGGTTGATCCTGGACTTCTTCAATGTCAATGTTGTAAGCGTGTCCACGACCATGTGCAGTACACCCAGTATTATAGTTGCGGGTCTGATTGTTGCCACGACCATTGCCATGGCCAGTACGAGGGAAAGCCAACTGATTCTGAGTCTGGCGGCAGTCCTTAGCTTGGTGACCTGGTTTGCGGCACTTGAAGCACAGACCATCTTCAGGACGAAGAGGAGCATTGTTTTGAATAGCTTGAGCCTTTGGCTGCCTCGGCGGTGGAGGAGGCAGACGTGGTGCAGCATAGTTGTTCTTTGGCGCAGAGGTATTTGGACGGAACGCATTGTTCGGATTCCAGACCCGACGCTTCTGTGCTGAGCCCGAAGATGAGCCAGCATCACGATAGCGCTTCTGCGAGTCCTTATGTTTCATCTGAGCGGTCTCAACCAGAATAGCCTTGTTCACAAGAGTAGAAAAGTCATTGAAGTCTTGAGGAGCAAGGGCAAGCTCGAGGTCTGGGTGGAGTCCATTATGGAACTTCTCTTGTCTATGGGCATCTGTGGCGATGTCTTCTTCAGCATAGCGAGAGAGGTCAAGAAATTCCCGCTGATAAGCTTCGACGGTCTTGTTGCCCTGAGTGAGGTTACGGAACTGGGTCTTCATCCATTCCATTATTGCCTGAGGGATATAACGGGCACGGAAAGCAGCCTGGAACTCATACCAGGTAACGACTGTTCCAACAGGCAGTGTACGCTTGTGTGTGTCCCACCATTGAGCAACGGGGCCCTTTAAGAAAAAGGCCGCGAAGTTGACGAAGTTGGCAGGGGCGACATTAGCAGACTCCATCTCGTGAGTGATGTCACGGAGCCAGTCGTCAGCATCCAGCGGCTTGTCAGATTTGCGGAACTGAGTGGGGTTGAGTCGCATAAACTCTATCAAAGTTATTGAAGCTGGGTTCTGGTTCTGGTTGTTCTGATGCGGAAACTGAGCCATAATTCCAGTCATGAACTGGCGGTTAAGCTCAAACTCTTGCATCATAGCTACCATATAGTCTGGCGGTGGTGGACGTTCAGGGGTACCACGACCACGACCACCTGGTCTAACCATCCTGCTAAGTATCAACAGGGGGTAGTTTAGTAAAAGCAATTGCGAGTGTTTAGCGACAAGCATGATGTAACTCGGCAACAATTAAGCAGTGTAACAGATACATAACAGTAGTCAATTAAGACATACAGATCCATGCACAAAGTTGGGTACATGCAGACAGCATAACGGCGCAAATTCAAAAGCTAGAAATACTAGGCGGCGCGCAGGCACGCGGTAAGGAAGTACACAACGAGACATAGCAAAGGCTACATCAACGTCGGAGAAAACCACTGAAACGGGGTAACTGCAAGTGCGGACGACAAATTTTCGTCGCGGAAGGATCCTGCGCTCCATGTGCACTCTAATGCAGATCCGGTCTCGAGCTGTAAGAAGAGGTCCACGTGCAGGTGTGTGACCTCCAACAGCAGGCCAATCAATACCAGCATACATCTGAGTCCTGCGCGGATAAAGGATGTGCTCAGGATGTATCCCTGCGCGAACAATGGGTAGCAACTGCGTCATAGCATCATAGAGACGTGCTCGAGTGGCAACCAACTCGACGGCAAGAGCCCGAACAGTGCGATCCAGAGCCTGAGTGCACTGAATCAGAACACGCGGGTCATAGCGACGAGGCTCGTGCGGGGCACAGATAGCTGTGTAGTATCCAGTAGCATCTCTAGCAGGGGCATAAGAAATGTATCGGAACTCAGAGTCATCCAAGATATCGCTGAAGTGTCCTCGGAGACGTGCGATAGCAGAGTAGGCGGCATCACGGACTGCCATCTCAATCGTCACGCCGATACCGTGGAAAAGGTGTAGCTCAGTGTCTGAGTCATTTTGCTGATCATAGATACGAACATCAGCATGGTACTACTCCTAGTTGAACTCGTGGTAATCCTCGTAAACCATGTACTCGGGGTACCAGCGGTAGCCAAGTCTGGTCAGGAGAGCAATCAGGACAGTTGGAAACCCAGGGGCATCACGAGCCCAAGTGCGAAGCGCAAGCTGTGTCGTAGGACGTGGTGGAAACAAAAGATCCATCTGAAACAGAGGAAATTCAGGATTGTCAAATGACAATGAGAAGTTTAACACAACTCGGAGAGAAAGGTTAAACAAAACAATGGAAAGGAAAATGACTATCAGACTAATCAGATCAATGAAAGGGAAATCGCACAGATATCCAGCTCTCCGGGTAGACAGGATTTACGAGATCCTAAGTGTCGGCGTTAGTAAAATTTATTTAACCCGAATAGAAGAGAGATCAGAGTCCCAGAGTATAGACAAGGAATAAAAGATCCTATTACCATCCAGTTGGCGACGTGGGCCCGTAAGCCACACAGCCAAGTTAGTAAATTAGTTTTTCGATGTCTAGACTCAACTTCGGCCAAGGAATTGGAAGGGGGCTTCCTACAGGCAGTCGGCTCTGATACCAACTTGTGGCGCCCCCGACTCAATTGTGCGCTAATCATACACGCAAACATGCATGATCAAGCACAGGGACTCACGGGAAGATATCACAACACAACTCTAACACAAATTAAACGGAGATCCACAATATTACAGACTAGGGATCCGAAGATCCGAATACATATTATCTGAGTACAGACATAGTTAGACAAGTTTTGCCTTAAGAAGGCTAGCACAAACAACGACAATAGATCGAAAGGCGAAGGCCTCCTGCCTGGGAGCCTCCGATCCTACTCCTGGTCGGCTGGCTCGATCCAGTAATACGTGCCCTCTGGACCCTCCTGGTAGTAAGCTCCTGTGGTGGCATCTGGCTCCGGGGCTCCATCGTCTGATGTATCATCAAGGAGGGGTATGGGGAAAAGAGAAAGTAAAGCAACCATGAGTACTCATCCGAAGTACTCAGCAAGCAAGGATCTATACTACATATGCAACATTATCAATGGAGAAAGGCTGTATATGTGGACTGGGCTACAGAAATGCCAGAATAGAGAGAAGGCCTAGTCCTATCGAAGACTAGCATCTTCAAACATCTTCACGAAGCCATCATCTTGCAGCAGTAGAAGAGAGTAGAATAGCATTTTATTTAGCAAACATGTTGAAGCAAGCCTAGAGATCCTTCCTCGACTCCCAGCGAGAAAGCGATCCCGAAGCTTCAATTAAGTAACAAGTATCCAGTTCAAATAGTAGACCGGGATACACAAACTGAGCGTCCTTTACCGTAGGACCGGCTATCGATAGATTATTCATCCCTGCAGGGGTGCACTACTGTTACCCAACACGCTCGATCAACTCTAGCCGGACACACTTGCTGGGTAATGCCCGTCCTCGGAAGATCAACACGAAGCAGCGCCCTACCTAGGCTCGGCAGAGAGGTTAGCACGCCGGACTAACCTATGCACCTAGAGGTCTTGGGCAATCGCCCAGGGCACCCTGCGCATTGCGTGCCTGGCCGGGGTGCAGGCGCGACACTGAACTCGTCAATGAAGTATCCAGCCCAGTCCCGGTGATCAGCCCGCACGGTGAATCATGATGTCTGACGAGCTTTCGGGAGAAACGCACATTGCAGAGGGCCCCATAACCATTATCCCGCATGGTGGTAGTGCGTATAGGGCACGTCGACCAACTCAGATCACACACCCAAATCCAATAGGCTCATTTAGTATCATGCGGAGACAATCAGAGTCTCTGATGCTCCGCCACAATATCACACTCGAGTGCCCTTCCGGCACACTCGACATCATAGATCCCCAGCGGGTACCCACCAGGGTGGACCCGCCTATAACAAAGGTCAAAGTAACCGTGTGGTCATAACATCAAGGGGGAAACCCGAGGAATCACCCTCGGTGGATTCCACTCAACGAAATCATCAGGGTGAATGGATGAGGCATCACCCTCGAGGTTCACACTGAGGGGTTGCACGACAGAGTCGTATCGGAAGTGGAGAAGGAGGAATCACCCTCGATGACCACGACCGAACAGCTACACTGCAGAGTATTCATCTGGAGTGCGTTACGAGGTATCACAATCGGCACTCGATAGTAACTAAGCAGAGTCGTACAACTAAGGGGGTGTGAGGTGAGGTGTCGGTCTCTGGTCGACGATCGCGTTGATCGAGTCGTCGATGATCAAGCAGGGGCAACAAGGGTAAGATGGTGGGGTCACTGATGGTTCACTACCAGCCTATACTAAACAGTTTATCATAGGTAGGTAAGGTAACAATGAACAGGTTACAAAAGCAGGCTATGCATCATAATAGGAGCATACATTAACAGTAGCAAAATCTAATGCAAGCAGGAGAATCGAATGGGTGATATCTGGATGCTCAAAGAGGGGGGGCTTGCCTGGTTGCTCTGGCAAGAGAGAGGGATCGTCAACGGGCTGCTCGTCGGTAGTGTAGTCGTACCCAGGTGCAACGTCATCGGTCTCGGCGTCTATCGAGAGAGAAGGAGGGGGAGAGAAACAATAAATTCAGGGCAGTAATGCAAACAATATGTATGACATGCCTAAATGATATGCCGGGGTGTTCTATTGCCTAACTAAATGAGTTAGTTAATTTAGGAATTTATCTGGATTTATTTAATCAACGTTGGGCACTATTCATTTATCGAAATCGGTCTAAAAGTTCAATGTTCATATAGCTAGAGGCATCTGACAGGAATACGGAGGGCGTATTCGGGTTCGTATCGGAATTCTGAGCAAGTTTCATGTATAAAGTATTTTCATCGGAGTTACGGATTATTTAATATGATTTTCTATAGTTTTAATTAATTTCTTGAATTTAATTATTTATTTAAATTAAACATTATCCGAAACAGGGTATGCTGATGTCATCATGACGTCAGCATGATGTCAGCAGTCAACCTGACAGGTGGGGTCCACCTGTCATTGACTGTTTAGTCTAATTAGGGATTAGCTAATTAATTACTGTTTAAGTAAACTAACTACTTAATTAGATTAACCTAATCAGAGTTAATTAGCTTAATTAATTAACTAATTAATTAATTATTAATTTTATTAATTCATTTTATTTTCTTTTTCATTTTCTTCTAAAATGTTCTATGGCTGGGGCCTCTGTGTCATAGACACATGGGGGTGGGGCCCGACCGTCAGTGGCCCATAGGGGCTAGCGGGCGACGGGTGCGCGCGGCGCAGGCCGGCACCGGAGCGGCACGGCGAGGGGGCATGGCCGGCAAGTGGTAGCAGGGGGGGTTCTCTGGCGAGCGGCGCATGCAGGAGCCAAGCGCGCGCGCGCGGGAGCGCGCGCGCGTCTTAGCAGGCAGGGAGCAGGGCAGCGCGCGCGGGCGAGCGGCGGCTCCAGCTGATGCGGGGCGAGCGGCGAGCGCGATGCAGCGGAGCGGGGCCGGCGCGTGCGCGGGAGCGCGACCGGGCGCGGGGTGAGCGCGTGCGGGAGGACGCATGGGCGCAGCAGAGCAGGCGCGGGCGCGGCCAGGGCGCGGTTGGCGTCGGCGACAGAGGAAGAGACGGGGGAGGGCAAGGCCCTCACCAGCGATCGTGGGGAGAGGGGCGGCGAGGCTTGGGGTCGGCCGGCGATGGAGAGGCGAGGTCTGGCGAGGCGGCGGCGTTGGCAACGTGCGGCGACTGTTGACGGCGAGGCGGGGCGTAGCGGCGCAGGGCTCGGCCCGATCCAGAAATGGATCGGGGAGGGGGGAGCGAGGGGGGGGTGGGAATGGGTGTCGGTGGGGGGTTAGGGTTTCGGGGGTGGCCGGGGTAGGCCATATAGGGGGAAGGGGTGGGCCGGCCAGCTGGGCTATGGCCCAGTTGGGCCAGGGGGGGTTTCTCTTTTTATTTTTTTGTCTTGTTTTCTTTTTGTCTCTTTCTTTTCTTTATTCCTATTTTCTGTTTTGTAATTAGTTAGGCCTCAAAATGATTTTTGGAAAACATGGCAATTGTTCCATTAATTACTAGGCATTACCTACCATTGTCAAAAATTGGTTTGGAGACAAATGGGGTTCACACAAATTTTATAATAAATAAAATGCATTAAACCTCGCTATTTTGGTAATGTTAGAGCCACCTAATTAATTTATTATTTGTTGGTTACAATTTTAGAATAGTCTCTGGAATATTTGCTATTTATTGAACATTTTAGTTTCTATGTTAGACAACTTTTATTTTCCACTTTCATTTAAATATTGAATTTGAGTTAGGAGTTGAAATGCAATATGATGCTAATGAAGATCAAGCATTGTTAAACTTGCTGACTTGTCATTATCAAAAGTGATTACTGTGGCTAATGACATGGGGTGTTACACCAGCATCGACTGGACGTCGCCTGACCTTCAGATGGCCGAAGAAGAAGAAGAGCCGGCGTGGGATGACCCGGAGTCATCAACTCGCCAAGAAGGAAACTGATTCATAGTAATGATGGTCCAGGCGGCTTTCAGGCCAGGGTGTAAGACTGCAGCTTTAGAAAACACTTTGTTTCAACCTTGTGGGCTCATGAAAGCCTTGTAATAGGCTTGTTCAAAACAATGATCTGCCATGTTATGCCTTCATTCATGTTAACCTTTGACTTTTGAGCCGCCAATTTAATCTTTATGTCCTGCCTGATGTAATCATGCATATGGGCCATACCAGTACTCGTATTTCCATTTAAAGTTTTGCATGTCCTGCACAAAGATTGAACAACATATGCCCTGGCGACTTAACGTCAACAGCCAGGGCGGGTAACAACCCGAACATAATATAGTCTTATACAATTACTGACAAGACTATAATCTAGGCCATTCAAGTCGAAACATGCTGGCGACTTATAGTGGAAAACCAGGGCGGGTTACCAAACCTCGAATATTCATATAACAATTGAAAACATACCTGTAGATTTGGATCATACTGATGTCTTAAACATCAATACCCAGAGCGGGTGACAACCCAAAGTCGTGTAATCACATGACCTCAATTTTTCAAACCAAAGCATACTGGCGACTTTAAAGTCCATAGCCAGGGCGGGTTACCGAACCCAAAATACTCAAATATGAGGCATACCATCGGAGCTTTATGATCCGGATTGTCAAAATTCACGTAACAGAAAAAATCTTTAGGAAAAACAAATCCAAAGGACTCAAAAGAAAAAATTCAAAAATGCTCAAATAATTATCTGGCCGGCTTACCAAAGCACGACCAAACAAGTTGGCTCACAAGGCCATGTGCTTTCAAGGGCCACACAACCTTTAAGTTAATCCTAGCTCACTGTAAGCCGGCTCTCACGTGACACAAGCCGCCGTTTTAACCTTAACGAGTTCAGGGTCTTAAAAAAGATTGACTGTTAAGAGTTTGGCGGGTCACCTGGTGGAGTAGGAAGTTGCAAACAGGCAGGATAACTCATAATTTGGCATCCACGCCTGGTCAAGAGGTTATGAAAGCTAAATCCGATGGATTGGAAGCCCCCAAATGACCTTATGACCAGATAATAAAAACTCAGATACACAGAAATGAAACGACAAAGGCCCTGAATTATCAGGGATGCCGGGTTTATTATATTGATCATAAAATATATATACACTGACAAATGTATGTACAAAGACAAGAGCCGGTGGCTCAAGTGTAATAAGGCCAAAGATGAGCAATATTCCAGGGCCAGCGGGTCTCCTCTTCCGATTTGCGTGAATCTTTGTGTTCTCGTATATCAATGAGGTAATAAGACCCATTATTCAGGTTTTTGCTACCCACAAAGGGCCCTTCTCAAGGTGGGGATAACTTGTGCATATCTGTTTGATCTTGGATCAGCCGGAGCACAAGTCGCCTTCTTGAAATGCTCGAGTTTTAACTCTGCGGCTATGATAGCGACACAAGTCTTGCTGATATATCACTGAACGAGCCGCCGCAAGGTCATGCTCCTCATCCAAAGCATCGAGTGTGTTTTGACGTGCTATCTCATTATCAGCTTCAACATAAACCGCCACGCGGGGTGAGTCATGACGGATATCACTTGGAAGAACCGCATCTGCACCATAGACCATGAAGAAAGGCGTATAGCCTGTTGACCTGTTAGGGGTGGTATTGATACTCCAGGGTACTGAAGGTAACTCTTCAACCCAACAACCCGGCGTTCTCTTCAAAGGAACCATAAGCCAGGGTTTTATGCCTCTCAAGATTTCTTGGTTAGCCCTCTCAGCTTGACCATTAGACTGCGGATGAGCCACAGAAGAAACATCAAGACGAATATGCCCTCGTTGACAGAACTCCTTCATAGCACCCTTAGATAAATTAGTGCCATTATCAGTGATGATACTATCAGGGTAACCAAAATGGAAGATCAGTTTTTTAACAAACTGGACTGCAGTCGCCGCATCACACTTGCCGATCGGCTCTGCTTCAACCCACTTGGTAAATTTGTCAACTGCCACCAAGAGGTGGGTTTTCTTATCCTTAGACCTCTTGAAGGGTCCAACCATATCAAGCCCCCAGACTGCAAACAGCCAAGTAATTTGAATCATCCTCAACTCCCGAGCCAGCACATGAGCCCGTCGAGAAAATTTCTGACATCCATCACACTTACTGACAATATCCTTTGCATCAGCGTGAGCCGTCAACCAATAAAACCCATGACGAAAAGCTTTAGCCACTAAGGACTTAGAGCCGGCATGATGCCCACAATCACCTTCATGGATCTCTCTTAAAATCTCATGGCCCTCTTCAGGAGAAACACAACGTTCGAACACACCTGTCACACTGCATCGGTGTAACTCACCATTGACAATAGTCATGGACTTCGACCTCCTGGTGATTTGCCTTGCCAAAGTTTCATCCTCAGGTAACTCGCCCCGGGTCATATAAGCCAAGTAGGGAAGCGTCCAATCAGGAATAGCATGAAGAGCCGCCACCAACTGCGCCTCCGGGTCAGGAATAGCAAGATCCTCTTCTAATGGTAAATTGACTGAGGGATTGTGCAATACATCAAGAAACACATTAGGAGGCACCGGCTTACATTGAGACCCAAGCCGGCTCAAGGCATCGGCCGCCTCATTCTTCCTTCGATCAAGGTGCTCTACTTGATAACCCTTGAAGTGACCAGCAATATTATCAACCGCCCGGCGATAAGCCGCCATGAGTGGGTCTCTGGAATCCCATGTACCTGAAACTTGCTGAGCCACAAGGTCTGAGTCGCCAAAACACCTGACCCGGCTCAAATTCATTTCCTTAGCCATACGAAGGCCGTGGATTAAAGCCTCATATTCAGCTACATTGTTAGTACAAGGAAACATCAACCTTAAGACATAACAAAATTTGTCACCTCGTGGGGAAGTCAAAATAACTCCAGCCCCCGAGCCTTCCAGCTGCCTGTACGCATCAAAGTGAATCGTCCAATATGTGTTATCCGGCCTCTCCTCAGGCGTCTGCAACTCCGTCCAGTCATTGATGAAATCCACCAGAGCCTGAGATTTGATAGCTGTCCTTAGCACATATTCAGACCATGAGGTCCGAGTTCTATTGCCCACTTAGCAACCTGGCCTGTGGCCTCTCTATTTTGAATAATGTCTCCTAAGGGAGCAGAGCTGACCACAATAATAGGATGACCAAGAAAATAATGCTTCAGCTTGCGACTGGCCATAAACACTCCATATACCAATTTCTGCCAATGTGGATATCGTAGCTTGGACTCAATCAACACCTCATTGGCATAATAGGCCGGCCTCTGGACTGGGTACTCCTTACCCATTTCTTTGCGCTCCACCACAATCGCCACACTGACAGCCTTACTATTAGCCGCCACATACAAGAGCAAGGGCTCTTTCTCAATGGGAGCCGCAAGGATGGGCGTCTCAGCTAACTGCTTCGTGAGCGCCTCAAACGCCTTATCAGCAGAGTCACTCCAGACAAAATGATCTATTTTCTTCATCATCATGTATAAGGGAATGACCTTCTCTCCCAGGCAGCTTATGAACCGGCTTAGAGCCGCGATACGACCCGCCAGGCGCTAGACATCATTGACACACACCAGCTTAGCCAATGAAGTAATAGCCTTAATCTTCTTCGGGTTAGCTTCAATACCTCTCTCTGAGACCAGAAAACCCAAGAGCTTGTCTACCACCAAAAACACACTTGGCCGGGTTAAGCATCATCTTATAGACCCGGAGATTGTCAAAAGTCTCCCTTAGATCATCCAAGAGTGTCTCCTTTTTCCTGGATTTAACCACAATATCATCCACATAAGCATGCACATTACGCCCAATTTGGCTGTGAAAACAATTCTGAACACAGCGTTGATAAGTCGCCTGGGCACTCTTAAGCCCAAAAGGCATAGAGACATAGTAGAAGGCTCCAAAAGGGGTGATAAAAGATGTTTTCTCTTGGTCTTTAACTGCCATCTTGATCTGATGATAACCAGAATAGGCATCCAGGAAACATAAACTCTCACAACCCGCCGTGGCATCAATAATTTGGTCAATACGGGGGAGAGCAAACAGATCCGCTGGACAAGCTTTGTTAAGATCTGTGTAATCAACACACATACGCCAAGTGCCATTCTTCTTAAGCACCAGCACCGGGTTAGCCAACCACTCTGGATGAAAGACTTCCACAATAAACCCAGCTGCCAAGAGCCGGGCCACCTCTTCTCCAATGGCCTTACGCCGTTCTTCATTGAAACGATGAAGAAACTGCTTGACCGGCTTAAATTTAGGATCAACATTAAGAGTGTGCTCAGCGAATTCTCTCGGTACACCCGGCATGTCAGAAGGTTTCCATGCAAAGATGTCCCGATTCTCACGGATGAACTCGATGAGCGCGCTTTCCTATTTAGGATCCATGTTAGCCCCTATTGTGAACTGCTGAGATGAGTCACCAGGGACAAAGTCAACCTGCTTAGTATCATCAGCCAATTTAAACTTCAACAAAGGGTCTTGCTCCGAGGTGGGCTTCTTCAAAGGGGTCATATCAGCCGAGTCAACATTATCCTTATAAAACTTAAGCTCCTTAGTAGCACAAGCTGATTCAGCATAAGGAGCATCTCCTTGCTCACATTCCAATGCAATTCTTCGATCACCATGGACTGTAATCGTGCCCTTACGCCCTGGCATTTTAAGCTATAAATAAACATAACAAGGCCGTGCCATAAATTTGGCGTAAGCCGGCCGTCCGAACAAGGCATGATAAGGGCTCTTGATTTTGACCACTTCAAACCATAACGTCTCTGCTCTGTAGTCATAGCCATCGCCAAAGGCCACCTCCAAGGCAATCTTCACAACTGGATATGCCGACTTACCAGGTACTACCCCATGAAAAACTGTAGAAGACGGCTTAAGCTCCTTATCACTTAAATTCATCAGACGAAAGGTATCATAGTAAAGGATATTAATGCTGCTGCCACCGTCCATGAGCACTTTAGTGAATTTATAACCCCCAACCTGAGGGGCTACCACCAATGCTAGTTGACCTGGATTGTCAACCCGGGGCGGGTGATCCTCTCGACTCCATGTGATTGGTTGCTCTGACCACCGTAAGTATTGATGCACCGCTGGCTCAATCGCACTGACCGCGCGTTTATGAACCTTCTGATCTCGTTTGCAGAGACTTGTGGTAAAAATATGATACTGGACACTATTAAGCTGCTTTGGATTACTCTGGTACCCTGACTGATGCTGCTAGTTAGCCGGACCAGACTGTTGGTTATAACCACCCTGGTTGCACTGTCCTTGGTACCTAGAATTCGAGCTGCCACCACCAAAGCCAGGCCCCTGTGAGCAGGATCCTGACCCGCCAGGCGGGCCATTGTTGTTGCCATGATTCTTATTGAAGTTGGAATTCCTATATTCTCTCATGATGAAACTGTCTTTCCAGGCATGAGCCGCCGGCTTATTGGGGAGACTGTGTTTTGGCAAGGTTCGTTCATCATCTCCTCAATATTAAACTTTGGCCCTCCATAGGCCTGCTTACCATTGCCATTACGGCGCTGGCTTTTATATCCAATGTTGGTGTTAGCTACTAGGTCTGACCCGCCATCGGGTTGTCTACGCTTACCACTGTTACCCTGGTTGTGACCATTATGCCCTGTCACGTTCTGCTGCTGACCCTTACCATTACCACTCTTCTTTCCCTTATTGGATTTTTCATCATCAGATCCAGGATCTTTGGTGGTATCAGAGTCGGCATACTTGATGAGAGCTGCCATGAGCTCTCCCATGTCATTATAGTGACGCTTGAGCCGCGCAGGCTTCTGCTTAAGGGGGGTAAAATGACAATTCTTCTCCAAGACCAGAGCAGCTGAACCTGCCGCAATGCTATCTGATGAATGAATAATAGCTGAGACCCGGCGAACCCAATGGTGGGCCGACTCATCTTCCCGTGGCACACAGTTATCCAGATCAATAATCATCAGAGGCTACTTACATGTTCCCTTGAAGTTCTGAATGAAGCGCGCCTTCAACTCAGCCCATGAATTGATGGAATTGGCGGGTAATCCTTTCATCCAGGTACGAGCCAGTCCATCCAACATCATGGTGAAGTACTTGGCACATACAGCATCATTAACATCTAGCATCTCCATAGCTAGCTCGTAGCTCTCAATCCAAGCCTCAGGAGGAAGATCAGCTGTATAATTAGGCACATTACGAGGGACCTTAAAATCCTTGGGCAAACGTTCATTGCGTAGAGCCGGCACAAGACAAGGAACACCAACTGTCCTAGAAGTCATCCCAGCTGCAACGGTTGCCGAAGGGTGTACTGGAGACTGCTGATGAGCCCCCAATTGAGCCGCCAACTCCGCCTCACGACGGGCTCTAGCCTGATCCACAAGGGCCTGGGCATTATTATCATCACGGGGCGGGTTATGTCCACGGGGCGGGTCATCATTACGAGGCGGGTTACGACGCTGCTTGCTGCTGGAAACCGCCAGCGACTCAATGCGTCGGCTGTAGCTTCGACTTGTGCGGGGGGTTGAGTGAACACGCTCACGACTATATGAATAAGCCACCTGCTATGCCACAACCGTCTGAAGAAGCTCCACCGCGTTTCGGGTCTCTATTGCCGTTGGAGACTCGCCTTCGATCGGGATAGCCGCTAGTCGTGTAGCCGCTGCTATCATATTATCGACCGGGTTAGAATAATGGCCAGAGGGTGTTGGAACCCATTGAGGTGGGGTCAGATCCCTACGAGGCGGGTCTGGCACACGAGGCTGGGCCGCCGCTCCAGTCCCTGGCACCTCAGCAGCCCGGGTTACAACGGGCGGGTTACTCGTTCCTGCCCCGGGTGTATTAAGAAGATTCCGCCCCTCGAACTGTGAAGGTAGGCGGCTCTGGTGTCTCCTTTGAAGGACAACATTGGATGCTTTCTGATCCAGACTTAGACGAAAAGCTTCTGCTCTTATCCGCTGTGACTCGGCATCCATCGCAGCTTGCTCCATCATCATCCTGGCATTCTCCACATTAAGATCGTCCTGGGCCTTATCCACCTCATCTCGCACCTTTGCAACTTCCACATTATGCTGTGATTGATTCGCCGGAGTCACCTCCGTAGCTAACAAAGTTGTCAGGGTGCCCAAGAGCTCAGATAAGACTTGAGCCAGCGGTCGAGCTGAACCGCTCGCTCCAGCTGTCGCAGCAACAGTTGATTCGGATGTCAAAGCAGCAGCTGTTGACGAGTTCAGAACCGATTGCGTACCAGCCATAAAAATAGCAGCCCTGCTCGGCGGCTCATAAGGGTCCAGAATACTGTCACCATCGGAATTGCCCCCAAGCCCGCCATCTTGAAGGTGATAGATCGATTCCGTCTCTCCGGTCGAGGACTCATCGCCTGAATAGATGGTTGTCTCTCCTCTAGATTCGGAACCTTCCGCAAGATCCGCCCCATGAACAAAGCCAACAAAGACGTGCTTCCGGCCGGGTTGAACCCCGGTGGGTCGCACGTGCTGAGCCATCTCGATGACGTCGGTGCAGGTGTCCGGCTCAGGCTCTGATCCACCGATCTTGCCGATGAAGACGTGAATTCCACCGAAGGGGACCTGGTACCCGTACTCGATTGAGTCAGCCTCGGGGCCCCAGCCAGCGTCGTCGATGTAGATCTTGCTGTGGCGGCTCTTAGTCATCCGGCCCACGGCATATCCTTCAATCCCTGAGAAATTTCCCTTCAAGAACTCAAAACCACTGTGCTCTGGAACCAAGGTGGGCGCCAACTGTCGTGGATTTAACACGGCAGATGCCCTTGTTAAAGGACTTAGGTGTGGAGCCATCACAACGTAGGTTAGCTCAAAGGGGTTGAACAGGAAAAAGGACACAGATGTTTACCCAGGTTCGGCCCCTCACAACGAGGTAAAATCCTACGTCCTGCTTCTAGTTGTATTGCTTGAGTATCGATTACAAGGGAGTGGTCACGCTTGACCTAGCTATCGATTCGTTGTTTCTTGAGTTAACCCGCCGCCGGGTCTCGCCTTTATATACACAGGTCGAGGCTCGAGGCTTACGGGAGTCCGAGCCGGATCACACAACATGACCAGCTTGGTTTCTAAGTCACCTTGCCTTGCCAGGCAAGTCACTATATGGCGGCTCACACATCCGGGTCTTGGGACACCACCAGGCCCGCCTCTTGAGCCGCCGTCTTCAATCTTCTTGGGCCTACTTGGGCTTTCTTCATTGAGTCGCCAACGGTGTAACCCGGCCCCTCCTGGGCGGGTCACACCTCGGGGTTATATCCCCAACAAGGGGCAAGAATGGTATTTCTCATCATGGATTCGATTGATATCCTGGAAGAGTTCAGAATGTTGATGATGATGTTGACACATTGGTCGAGAGGTTTCTTGGAGATGTAATCGAAGGAATGATGAAGCGAAAGGTTATCGGAACAACATCTTCAACAGCACCATCTCATCTCAAACCCTAGTTCATCTCTTGTGTTCAATATTTGTATCAAAACCTCAGATTGGTACCTGTGGGTGACTAGCAGTGTTGATTACATCTTCTAGTTGATGCTAGCCGGTTTATTTGGTGAAAGATTATATGTTCAGATCCATTATGATATTTATTACTCCTCTAATCTTGAGCATGAATATGTTGTGTGAGTAGCTACTTTTGTTCTTGAGGACACGGGAGAAGTCATGTTGCAAGTAATCATGTGAATTTGATATTCGTTCAATATTTTGAAGATATATATGTTGTGATTCCCTTAGTGGTGTTATGTGAATGTCAACTACATGAAACTTCACCATCTTTGGGCCTAAGGGAATGCATTGTGGAGTAGTTATTAGATGATGGGTTGCTAGAGTGATAGAACCTTAAACCCTAGTTTATGCGCTATTCCGTAAGGGGTTGATTTGGATCCATATGTTTAATGCTATGGTTAGATTTTATCTTAGTTCTTCTTTCATAGTTGTGGATGCTTGCGAGAGGGGTTAATCATAAGTGGGAGGCTTGTTCAAGTAAGAACAGCACCCAAGTACCAGTCCACCCACATATCAAATTATCAAAGTAGCGAACGCGAACCAAACCAACATGATGAAAGTGACTAGATGAAATTCCCGTGTGTCCTCGAGAACGTTTTACTTATTATCAGAGACTGCTCTGGATTGTCCTTTGCTACAAAAAGGATTGGGCTACCTTGCTGCACTTATTGTTACCATTGTTACTTGTCACTTGTTAAAAATTATCTTGCTATCAAACTACCTATTACAGACAATTTCAATGCTTGCAGAAATTACCTTGCTGAAACCGCTTGTCATTTCCTTCTGCTCCTCATTGGGTTCGACACTCTTACTTAAGAAGAATGTTTTCCCTTTATCTTTGGGGGGAAAATCATTCACATGGTATAGGCTATGTGATGATATTGGAGCTTGGAATTGGAATCGATTGAAATTGGAATTGCACCAAAAAAATTATCCTATGCATCTAGTTCATCATGATAGGAATTATATATATATAACTTTTGGCCTCGTGAAGGAGAAAGTATCACTCTAGCTTGGGGAAGACTTAAATCAATGTTATATTCATGCCCCAATCATGAGCTCTCACAAGAAATTATTATACATAATTTTTATGCTCGGCTTTCTCGTGATGATCAATCCATGCTCGATACTTCTTGTACTGGTTCTTTTATGAAGAAGACTATTTAATTTAGGTGGGATCTTTTGGAAAGAATTAAACGCAACTCTGAAGATTGGGAACTCGACGAATGTAAAGAGTCAGGTATTAAGCTTGAGTTTGATTGTGTTAAACCTTTTATGAATACCGATGCTTTTCTCAAGTTTGGCACTAAATATGGACTTGACTCTGAGATAGTAGCCTCTTTTTGTGAATCATTTGCTACTCATGATGATCTCCCATAGGAGAAGTGGTTTAAATATCATCCCCCTATTAAAGAAGAGATTAAAGAACCAGTTATAGTTAAGGATGAAACTATCATTTACAATGTTGATCCAGTTGTTCCTACTACTTATATTGAAAAACCACCTTTCCCTGTTAGGATAAAGGAGCATGCTAGGGTTTCAACTGTGGTCAACAAAAGTAATATTAGAGCACCTAGACCCTCTGAACAAATTAAAGTAGAACCTAGTATTGCTATGGTTAAAGATCTCTTGGTCGATTATACTGATGGGCATGTTATTTATTTCTGTGATGAAGCTGCTAGAATTGCCAAACCAGACACTAAAGATAAGAATAAACATGTTGTTGGTATGCCTGTTGTCTCAGTTAAAATAGGAGATCATTGCTATCATGGTTTATGTGATTTGGGTTCTAGTGTGAGTGCTATTCCTTTTACTCTTTACCAAGAAATTATGAATGATATAGCACCTGCTGAAATAGAAGATATTGATGTTACCATTAAACTTGCTAATAGAGATACTATCACACCACTTGGGATTGTTAGAGATGTTGAAGTCTTGTGTGGGAAAATAAAATACCCTACTGATTTTCTAGTTCTTGGTTCCCCACAAGATGACTTTTGTCCCATTATATTTGGTAGACCTTTCTTGAACACTGTCAATGCTAAGCTAGATTGCGAGAAAGAAACCGTCAGTGTTAATTTTGGTGATGTGTCTCCTGAGTTTAATTTCTTTAAGTTTCATAGGCAACCTTGTGATAAAGAATTGCCTAGTAAGGAAGAAATAGTTAGTCTTGCTTCTATTGCCGTACCTCCTACTGATCCACTTGAACAATATTTGCTAGACCATGAAAATGATATGCACTTGCATGAAAGAAATGAAATAGTTAAAATATTCTTTGAACACCAACCTATTCTGAAACACAATTTGCTTGTTGAAACTCTAGGAGGTCCTCCTCCACCTAAAGGTGATCCTGTGTTTGAATTAAAGCAATTGCCTGACACTTTGAAATATGCTTATCTTCATGAGAAAAACATATATCGTGTTATTATTAGTGCTAACCTTACAGAACATGAAGAGAAAAGATTATTAAAAACTCTGAGGAAGCACCAAGCTGCTATTGGATATACTCTTAATGATCTTAAGGGCATTAGTCCTGCTCTCTATCAGCACAAGATCAATATGGAACCTGATGCTAAACCCGTTGTTGATCATCAATGACGATTAAATCCTAAGATGAAGGAAGTGGTAAGAACTGAAATACTGAAGCTTCTGGAAGCGGGTATAATTTATCCTATAGCTGATAGTAGATTGGTAAGTCATGTTCATTGTGTTCCTAAGAAAGGAGGTATTACTGTTGTTCCTAATGATAAAAATGAACCTATCCCACAAAGAATTGTGACTGGCTATAGAATGGTAATTGATTTCAGAAAATTAAATAAAGCTACTAGAAAAGATCATTACCCTTTTCCTTTCATTGATCAAATGCTAGAAAGATTATCTAAGCACACACACTTTTGCTTTCTTGATGGATATTCTGGTTTCTCTCAAATACCCGTATCACAACTCGATCAAGAGAAAACCACTTTTACTTGCCCTTTTGGAACTTATGCTTATAGACATATACCTTTTGGTTTATGCAATGCACCTGCTACCTTTCAAAGATGTATGACAGCTATATTCTCTGACTTTTGTGAGAATATTGTTGAGGTTTTCATTGATGATTTTTCCGTTTACGGAACTTCTTTTGATGATCTCTTAAGCAACATTGATCGAGTTTTGTAGAGATGTGAACAAACTAATCTTGTCTTGAATTGGGAGAAGTGCCACTTTATGGTGAATGAAGGTATTGTCTTGGGGCACAAAATTTCTGAACGACGTATTGAGGTGGATAAAGCTAAAGTTGATGCAATTGAGAAAATACCATTTCCTAAAGATATTAAAGATATTCGAAGTTTCCTTGGTCATGCTGGTTTCTATAGGAGATTTATTATAGACTTCTCCAAAATTTCTAGGCCTCTTACTAATCTTTTGCAAAAGGATGTTCCATTTGTTTTTTATGATGATTGTGTAGAAGGCTTTGAAACACTCAAGAAAGCCTTAACTTCTGCACCTACTGTTCAACCACCTGATTGGAACTTACCTTTTGAAATTATGTGTGATGCTAGTGATTATGCTGTTGGTGCTGTTCTAGGACAAAGAGTTGATAAGAAACTAAATGTTATTCATTATGCTAGTAAAACTCTAGACAGTGCCCAAAGAAATTACGCCACTACTGAAAAAGAATTTCTAGCAGTTGTGTTTGCTTGTGATAAATTCAGATCTTACATTGTTGATTCTAAAGTAATTGTTCACACCGATCATGCTGCTATTAAATATCTTATGGAAAAGAAAGATGCTAAACCTAGACTCATTAGGTGGGTTCTGTTGCTACAAGAATTTGATTTACACATCACTGATAGGAAGGGAGCTAAGAATCATGTTGCTGATAACTTGTCTAGGTTAGAAAATATTCTTGATGACCCACTACCTATAGATGATAGCTTCCCTGATGAACAACTAGTTGTCATAAATGCTTCTCATAACAATCCTTGGTATGCTGACAATGCTAATTATATTGTTGCTAAATTTATACCACCTAGTTTCACATACCAACAAAAGAAAAAATTCTTCTATGATTTAAGACATTACTTTTGGGATGACCCACATCTTTATAAAGAAGGAGTAGATGGTATTATTAGATGTTGTATACCTGAGCATGAATAGGAATAAATCCTACGGAAATGTCACTCCGAAGCTTATGGAGGGCATCATGCAGGAGATAGAACTGTGCACAAGGTATTACAATCTGGGTTTTATTGGCCTGCTCTTTTTAAAGATGCTCGTAAGTTTGTCCTTTCTTGTGATGAATGTCAAAGAATTTGTAATATTCGTAAATGTTAGGAAATGCCTATGAATTATTCACTTGTTATTGAACCATTTGATGTTTGGGGCTTTGATTATATGGGACCTTTTCCTTCCTCTAATGGGTATACACATATTTTGGTTGCTGTTAATTATGTCACTAAGTGGGTAGAAGCTATTCCAACTAGTAGCGCTGATCATAACACCTCCATTAAAATGCTTAAAGAAATTATCTTCCCAAGGTTTGGAGTCCCTAGATGTTTAATGACTGATCGTGGTTCACACTTTATTCATGGTGCTTTCCATAAATTGCTTGCTAAATATGATGTCAACCATAGAATTGCATCCCCTTATCACCCTCAATCTAGTGGTCAAGTTAAACTTAGCAATAGAGAAATAAAGTTGATATTACAAAAAAAATGTCAATAGGTCCCGAAAGAATTGGTCTAAGAAACTGGATGATGCACTTTGGGCCTACAGAACAGCTTATAAAAATCCTATGGGTATGTCTCCCTACAAAATGGTTTATGGAAAAGCTTGTCATTTGCCTCTTGAGATAGAACATAAAGCATATTGGGTAATTAAGGAACGCAACTATGATTTCAAACTTGTCGGTGAAAATAGGTTATTTTATATTAGCTCACTAGATGAATGGAGAACCAAAGCCTATGAAAATGCCAAAATATTCAAAGAAAAAGTTAAAAGATGGCATGACAAAAGAATCCAAAAGCGGGAATTCAAAGTGGGTGAATATGTTCTATTGTACAATTCTTGTTTTAGATTTTTTGTAGGAAAACTTATCTCCAAGTGGGAAGGACCATGTATCATTGAAGAAGTTTATCGTTCTGGATCTATTAAGATCAATAACGCCGAAGGCACTAATCTGAAGGTGGTCAATGGACAAAGAATTAAGCACTATATTTCAGGTACACCTATTAATGTTGAAACTAATATTATTCAAACCATGATACCAGAGGAATACATAAAAGAGACCTTCCAGAACACTCCAGAACCCTGAAAAGGAAGAGGTACATGATATGGTAAGTAAACTGACTCAAAAAATTCCGCAAAAATATTTTTTGTCAGTTTTGGAATATTAGAAAAATTAAAAAATAAGAAACAACCAGGAAGGCAACCCAGGTGCCCACTAGGCACCAGGGCGCGCCTGCCCCACCTAGCGTGCACTGGTGGGTAGTGGGCCCCTCGGGCACCTTCCCGACTCTGTTTTCCTGTAGTATACTTGTTTCCCAAGATAAAAATTCTATATATATACGCCCAAACGATTTGACCACCATATCACACAGAAATCCTCTGTTCTTGTTTTCTGTTGTTTTTCTGACAGATCTAGATTGCCATGGCTGCACCAAGCTCTTCCAAGGACAAGTTCTTTGAGAAAGTCATCAACCCCTATCTATCGGAGGTGTTGAAGCACCCTCAAGCCATTGAGATGCGTGAGGGGGTGCTCCACATCTGGGATGTTCAAGGGCCCAAGAAGACGGGAAGCATGGAGGCCAGGCTCGAGGCTGTGGAGCAGGAGATCTTCAAGTGCCAAGGGATGGTGGAGCGTGGACTCAATGCCAATCACTCCATGATCACGGAATTCACCCATGATCACAAGGTGGATGGCCGGTCTATGAAGGACATCGTCTTCACCTTCAACGAGCAAATCAATTTTCTGCAAAGCCAAATCTATGGTTTTTAAAATCAAGTTTTTGAGTATGAAGCAAGATTTAAAGGTATGAGCTTAGCTGCCGGTTGCAGGACTCAGGAGACTCGTGCATCCTCTTATGATGGTGAACCCCTGCCATGGAAGCCGGAGGACAAGCTTACCACATCGTCACCACCACCATCATCAAAGAAGGAGACTTGAGTACACGGGTATGGGCACTCCCCTTAGCTTGTGCCAAGCTTGGGGGAGATGCCCCAGTATCATATCACCATCACTTTTATTACCTTTACCTATTTTAGTTCGATCCCTAGCTATTTTGTTATTTAGTTGAATAAAATTTTAGTACGATCTATTTTAGAGTGCTAGTTTCGTGATCTACCTATCTATGTAATCGAGTGAGAGTTATATAATAAAGTTTAGTTTGAGTTTTTGCTTCTTTAGCTTTCTTGTTTCAATCAAAATAAAAGAAATAATGAAAAAGATCATATGCTAATCTTATGGTAAGTAATGACACCACATAAGGAAAAGTACAAGTGGTAAAATTTATTGAAAGTTAACAAACATAGCATTGGCCAATGATGTAATTCATGAAAGAATTAATAAGGAAAGAGAAGATTCACATGCAAATATACTGACTTGGACATCTTTTATGATTGTGAGCCCCCATTAAATATTTTATGCGAAATTGTTGATGTTGGACAAGGAAGACAACGTAATGATTTATGTTTGTTCATATTCACAAAGAAGTTATATTGTCATAGATCCTCCAACATGTGGTGCTTGCTCAATATCTTTTCTAGCCAAAAATCCGCAATAAGTAGAGATACTACTTGTGTATCCAAAACCCATAAACCCAAATCCATGTTTTGAGAGTCCACCATACCTACCTATGGAATCATTAAGGTCCTTCAATTAAGTTGTCATCGGTGCATAAGGCAATAAAAATTGCTTCTAAATGTGTTTGATCTTTTAGTGTAAGGGAAAATAAGCGTTGTACGAACTTGTGATGGCAAAGTAATAAAAGTGATAGACTTCATAATAAAGGTTGCTATTATAAGGGGCAATATAATGTGATATTCTTTTGCATTAAGAGATTGTGCATACAAAACCAAAAAGCGCATGACAACCTCTGCTTCCCTCTGCGAAGGGCCTATCTTTTGCTTTTATGTATTTACTTTTTATGCAAGAGTCAAATTGTTCTCTTCTATTCCTTTTTATTTTTCTATTTTGCAAGCTTCATGTGGTGGGGAAAGATCTAGGCACATATATCCAGTTGGATATGAATGATCACGAGTTATTATTGTTGACATCACCCTTGAGGTGAATAAGTTGGGAGGCCAAACTATAAGCCCCTATCTTTCTATCTGTCCAGTTGAGACCTTTTGATCCATATTTATGTTGTGAGTGTTAGCAATCATAGAATATTAAATGATGGTTGAGTATGTGGACTTGCCAAAAGGCTCCGATATGAGACCCTTGCTAAAAATATGATGAATTGCAATTGCAAAGTTGACTGAGAACATAGTTTGTTAGTTTTCAAGAAGGTTTATGCTTTAACTTTGATATTGTGATGAATTGTTACTTTCTCATGAGAAGTTTTATGATAGAGTTTATTAATATTATAATAATAAGCATGATGCTACTATGTCCATATTTTGTTTTTATCGACACCTCTCTCTCTAAACATGTTGTCGGCGTTCTGGGATCGGGGGTACCTAGACCTGCCTGCCTGTGTCCCATAGCATGGCTCCATCGACGGCCCGGTACGGCCCAGTGGCAAGGCCCCCAAGGCAAGACCCTTGTGAGGACCCCCTGGCCTCATGAGACGGACGACATCAAGACCTCCAGAGGAGCAGCCTCCCCAGGTTGCCTCCCAAGGAGCGGAGTTTTCTATGCAGGTATGCTACTTCTTGAGCCTGCGTTGCTTTTTCCCTTGAAGAGGAAAGGGTGATGCAGCAAAGTAGAGATAATTATTTCCCTCAGTTAGAGAACCAAGGTATCAATCCAGTAGGAGACAACGCACAAATCACCAATACCTGCACAAAGAATCAAACACTTGCACCCAACGCGATAAAGGGGTTGTCAATCCCTTCACGGTCACTTGCAAAAGACATATCTGATAGAGATAGATAAAACTAAACAAAAGATAAAGTAAATATTTTTAGGGTTTTTGGTTTATAGATCTGAAAATAAAAGATTGCAAAATAGTAGATCGGAAAGTAATATGATGGAAAATAGACCCGGGGGCCATAGGTTTCCCTAGAGGCTTCGCTCAAGATAGCAAATAATACGGTGGGTGAACAAATTACTGCCGAGCAATTGATAGAAAAGCGCAAAGTTATGACGATATCCAAGGCAATGATTATGAAATATAGGCATCACGTCCGTGTCAAGTAGACTGACTCCTGCCCGCTTCTACTACTATTACTCCACACATCGACCGACTCCTGCCTGCATCTAGAGTATTAAGTTCATGAAGAACAGAGTAACGCTTTAAGTAAGATGACATGATGTAGAGGAATAAACTCAAGCAATATGATGTAAACCCCATCTTTTTATCCTCGATGGCAACAATACAATACGTGCCTCACTGCCCCTACTATCACTGGGAGAGGACACCGCAAGATTGAACCCAAAGCCAAGCTCTTCTCCCATTGCAAGAAAAACCAATCTAGTTGGCCAAATCAAACCGATAGTTCGAAGAGAATTACAAGGATATCAAATCATGCATAAAAGAATTCAGAGAAGATTCAAATAATATTCATAGATAAGCTGATCATAAATCCACAATTCATCGGATCTCGACAAACACACCGCAAAAGAAGATTACATCGGATAGATCTCCAAGAACATCAAGGAGAATGTTGTATTGAGAATCAAAGAGAGAGAAGAAGCCATCCAGGTACTAGCTATGGACCCGTAGGTCTGAGGTAAACTACTCATGCTTCATCGGAAGGGCAATAGAGTTGATGTAGAAGCCCTTCATGATCGAATCCCTTCCGGTAGGATGCCGGAAAAGGCCCCAAGATGGGATCTCACGGGAATAGAAGGTTGCGGCGGTGGAAAAGTGTTTTCGTGGATGCTTCTGGTGGTTTGGGAATATATGTGAATATATAGGAGGAAGATCTAGGTCAGGGGGTCACCGAGGGCCCTACAAGGTAGGGGTGCGCACCCTACCTCCCTGGGAGCGCCCTCCCCCCTTGTGGCCGCCTTGTGGCTCTTCTGACTTGCACTCCAAGTCTACTGGGTGTCTTCTGGTCCAAGAAAAATCATCGTGAAGGTTTTATTCCATTTGGACTCCGTTTCGTATTCCTTTCCTGCGAAGCTCAAAAACAAGGAAAAAACAGAAACAGGCACTGGGTTCTAGGTTAATAAGTTAGTCTCAAAAATAATATAAAATAGCATATTAATGCATATAAAACATCCAAAACAGATAATATAATAGCATGGAACAATAAAAAATTATAGATACGTTGGAGACGTATCAAGGTACCCAGCCTCACGAGGCTATGATGACATGAGACCAAGGCCAGGCGGGCGCCAGCGGGCGCAGAGGAGGCAATTTCCCTTTCGGTGCTAAGGGAGCAAGGATAGGCGTGGGTTCCCGAGGAGTCCTCCAAAGGTTTCCATTCCGGTGCAACAAGACCAAGACCATGGGCTCGGCAGGACAGATGTCACCGCCGAGCCCACAGCTACGTCACGGCTAGAAGCTTTGCAGGCGAAGACCACCTTTCGTCAGGATAAGATGTACTACTTGTCCCCTTTCGAATTGGTCACTGTGGGATCCTTCCAGCCTAAGTTTTGAGGGAAGAGGACGAAGGCCACTATAAATATAGGTTAGCCACCACCATAGGAAGGGGATCGATTCCACCCTCACCACTTGAGCTCTCGCGAGGTCGCTCAAACCACTGTACTAGTTCATCCTCAACCTCCTCGTGAGGCCAATCCACCACAAAGCAGGAGTAGGGTTTTACACCACAAGGTGGCCCGAACTGGGTAAACTGCCGTGTTCATCTTCTTCCCTACTCGCATGAATCCAACGAGGCTAGGCTGTAGGGTGACGAGCTAGAGACTGGAGAGGTTGAGATCTTCGCACACGCCCCAGAGTTAACCTTGTTGGGTCTGCGAAGCCCGGAATCTGATATTTGGCGCGCCAGGTAGGGGTGTGTCGAAGCCCCGTCTCCTCATCAACCATGCTCCATCCTCGCCTTGCCATGACAAGAGCTAGCTGAGCCCGCGCTGAGTGGTGGGCCACGAGTTTCAATCAGAGGGCGCCCTTCAGCCGTGGTGTCCCTCGTCACGCCCCACCTTCCTCGGCACACCTTCACTAATGGCAGGGTCCATCGCCGCCGCCCCTCGTGTGGCGCAATGGGCGTGCCGTCGCGCCCTCTGTTGGCACCGCCACAGCTCCGTCCCTCTGCGACCGACATGAGCTGACAGGCGCGCAAGCTGCGCTCCTTACAGTGCGTGAATTACTACACTACCGCCCCACCGATGGCGACCATGTCGCTTGGCTTGATCGTGGCGCCGAGCTGCTCGATGTCACCAACGGGGGTACAGAGCCTCTCTATCCCCCGCCCGTGCCGCGACCCTCGCCACAGGCACGGGGATGCCCTTACTGCGTCTGCTCGTCCTTCTGGAGAGGACCCGGTGGGCCGTGCGGTGGAAAGGAGGCGAACAAGATGTCCCTTCCGGCTCAGGAAGCGCCCAACCGAGCTTCAGGCAGGGTAGGCGGCCCCCCGTGGGAGGCACCATGGTGGGCCACCTTGTGGCCATCGTGACACATCGGCGGGGGTGGCGATCGACGAGGCTGAAGAACCAGGGGGTTGGTGAAAGGTAGGCCTCCGCCGGCCCGGTCCTCGACATTGTCAAGGCCTCACGAAGCCCGGGGGTCACAAGCGGGCGTATGCCAAGGCCTCGACCACTGCAACCAATATTTTCAGAACATATTATGCTAACCTTGGAATGCAGGTGACCTACGCTTCGTAGCACGCCTGCGAAGCAACAGCCGGACTAAGCGCGCCGAGGCACGCCTTGTGTATGGCGGCGCCCTGGACCAGGATAGGGTCCCAGGGGGCCCAATGACTCAAGGAGCCCGTGAGGCCAGGGAGCCTCATGAGGGCCCGGGGCCTCCTGAACCATGAACGCTAGACACCAGGGAGCCTCATGAGGTCTCGGGGCCTCCTGAGCCATGACCGCTTGACACCGGGGGCCCCGAGACCAAAAGGCTCAGGAGGAGTCTAGAAGCTGGCATCATGAGCCGGTTGAGCGGCCCGCGGCCGCTGTGGTGGCGCGTCACACAGCCCGCTGGTGGTAGCCAGGTCGGAGACCCCACCCAGGGCTGCCAGCGCCTCGGGCTCACCGACATGTAGCCGAGGGCAAGGGGCGGGGTCCCCGCCGGGGAGGCAGGCGATCGCCTTGCGCCTCTTCAATCTCCGCCCGTGACACTCTCACGTAATAATGAGTGGGGCTATACACGCCCCGGAGTATCCTGAGTGCTGCCCCTGAGCCTCACGGGGGCTCCCACCCACGTCCCGGTGGTAGCCCCATGCTCCGCGCTGGCGGACGACATGGTCTTACAACGACTATGCCCACCCCGAGTGGAAGCCCCATGCTTCGCGCTGGCGGATGACACGGTCTTACAACGACTATGCCCACACCTAGTGGAGGCCCCATGCTCCGCGCTGGTGGGAAGACTAGTATAGGCGCCGGACGCGGCTGTTTTTCGCTTTCTTTTGTAACCGATTTTGCCGCCTCTTGGATTGAAATATGGAACTCTCGTGTCTTTATTCTAAAAAGGGGGTGGGATTTTTTCTCCTTGCAGTGTTTCTCGTTTTGCTTTAAAGAGGTATGGCGACAACCAGTTTTTCTCTCTCTCGAGCACCCCGTGAACGGGGGCTGGGCACGGCGCACACGCTTGGGCCAGCCCTGGTGCGGCCTGCCCACGTGCACACCTCACCAAGGCCTTGGCGTTCGAGTCCTCACGCAACGCTCTCAAGCGAGCTTGCGGGTGCACATGGCCCGAGGCCCCGAGTGTCCGCCTCCTGACCTTGGCTGGGCACTGCGACCCGTCATAACGCAAATGACCCACCTTTGTTCAGAAGTCCGGGCGCACGAAAGGCAAAGGGAAGGCGACATAAGTGAGTGCAACGCTGGTTAAACACATCATAAAGAAGTTTCTTCCAAAATGCTTTCGCATCCCCGCGGGGTCACACTCAATGTTTTAACAGGAAAGCAAAGGAGAAGCAGCCTAAGGAGACGCACCATCACCATCGCTGCTGCCGTCGTCATCATCGTCAGCCCCACGCCCTTCGATCACGGGCGGACCCTTGTCGCCGGTGGGGGCAAGCTCCGTGATCAGGTAGTCCACATGATCCTCCACCCAGTCTACCAGGGTGCCTTGGATCACCCCGGGCATGGGGGCTATCGCGGCCTCGAAGTCGAAGTCAGGATCGGAGCGGAGAAGGTGGCTGAAGACGCGCGAGAATGCATGCGCAAGAAGGCTGCGGCTCGTCTCCTCGATGAGCCGATGCGCCCTCTCAGCCCCACCTTCAAGGAGCTCCACGACCCTGGTGAAGAAGCCGAGGTAGCCGGCGTCGTCAGCAACAAGCGGGCTGGAGACGTTCTCGTCGCAAATGCTGCTCAGGGCTTGACTGACCCTATGCCCAAGGGCCTGGAACATCTGGGAGTGCGCGCGCTGCAGTACTCGGGCTCGTCTCGCCTCATGCGAAGCCTTCTCCATGAGGGAAGTAACGCCTTCCACCTACTTGTAGAGGAAAGATAGCTCGGCCTCGACCGCGGCCTGAGCGTCCACCGCGGCCCTCTTGCGCCGCTCCGCCGCGGCTAGATTCTCCTTGAGGCCGTCGGCCTCTCCCTTCAGCTCACCGCGCCGCGTGCAGAAGCGAGTCTCCTGAAGCTCCAGCTTCAGGCGGTAGTCCTCGGCGAAAGCCCTACGGACCCCCGCCACCCTCTCCTCGACCTCTCCCTGGATCATCACCTCCCGGGAGGCGAGGGCATCCTCGGCAGCAACCACTTGGCATTCTATCACCTCCAGCCGCTCATGCTCCAGGCTCTGCTCCAGCGCCAGCGTGTCTTCGAAGGTGCGGAGCCCCGCTGTGCCCCTGGACGGCCCGCCTGGACTTGCCGTTCGAGGGCGGCGTTTGAAGCTTGAAGCTCCTCCCCACGCCTTTTTGCAGCCTTGCGCCGGAGATCCGCGTCTCGGGCCTCCACGATGGCACGATTGCGGGCCTCCCTCGCCACGACAAGGGACTCCTCGGCCTCTGCACGAGCATGCTCCGCTGCAGACGACCAAAGTTGACAGTGACCTCGAGCTGACGCCATTCACGCGCCAGGCACAGGCGCTCCACTTCAAGGCGCGTGTCGACATCGCCAAGCTCCACCCCAAGGTGACCCAATGCATTCACTGTGTCCTGGAGAAGGCCATGCCGGATGACGTTACACCCACGTGCAAGCTCTAGCGCTCGGCCAGGACTCTCCTCCATGCCCTGGTCAGCAGGAGAGGTGTGCGAAGGCCCGCTCGCCTCCGGCAAGGGCCCGGGGGCTGGAGCTCCACCATCTGGCCCTCCAGCTCGAGGTGATGCTCGGCGCGAGCTCACCCCCCTGCTCGAAGATGGCACTGTCGCGCATGCCGTCCAGCCGCTGGCTAGAAACAGTGGAGGGGCCCTCGGCACTGCCGCCCTAATCTGGAGGCCACTCCTAAAGAAAGACGCTGGAAATGCGGGCCCGAGGTTCTCCAGGGATGGCCTCGGCTCGGGGGCGGATGCCGTCTTACGCGCGGCCATGTGGCTCGCGAGGCACGAGATCACCACGAGGCCGGCGTGCTTCGGAGGGTGGCGGAGGAGCGATGGCTGTTCCATCCTCAGAAGGGGACCTGAGGAAAAAAAGTCAGAAAAGTACACGGTGCAGAAATCAAGGAAGGCCGGGCGCTTACTCATCCGCGGCAATCCACCTCCTCTTCTTCCAGGGCCCTGGGGCAGAGTTGTCGTGGCCCCTGGCTTTTTCATCCTCCGGGGTGCACGGGACCAAAGGATGACACGCTGGGACCCAGCGCGTGGCCCTCCGCGGCGGGGCGGCGGCCGTGTCCTCGGTTGGGGCGCCCCCTTCACCGCTTGAAGGGGGGAAGGAGGATGCCGGAAGGACGCACGGCTCAGAGCGCTCCCCCGCAGCTGCTCTAGGGGTACGCCCCTAGGAGCCCCGGGGCATGGGACCACCAGGAAGGGGTTGTCACGAGGTCCCACGTGGTCCTCGGGGAGCAGCCCCTGCTCTTTGATGCGCGGCATCTTCTTGGCGAAGGCTTCCTTGTTCGGATAGTTGTACAGGGGGAGCCCTCCAGACGGGAGCGCGGTGGGTTCTCCACCGGTCAGAAGGCGAAGCACCCCGCGTAGCGCACTGGAAGGGAGAGAGGGCACCTGAAGCCTCAGGGCCAGTGAAGGCCCACATCGGGCGGGAGTGGCGCTGAAGCGGAGCGATGCACCGCCGGACGAACTCCTCACCACCATCGCCATCGTCATGCCCGCCTTCCTCAGGTTAGCCAACCAGGACATGACCCGCGCGAGGCGCAGGTTGACGAGCTCCGTGCACTCCCAACCGGAGCTCGGCTCCGCGGGGGCCGCTGGGATCATAAGCAAGGGGATGTACACGGCGGCATCGACGTATACCCATTGCTTCTGAAATCCCTCTGCGGCCGGGCGAAGCGCGGTGTCGATGCAGGAGGCCGCGGTCACCTCCGCCGCTCGAAGCGACACACACCCTGAGCGTTACCCGCTGGTGACCATCTGAAGGGAAAAGAAATGGCACAGCAGAGCCACGGACGGGGCGATGCCCACGAAGGCCTCGCACAGGAATGCAAAGGCAGAGAGGAGGACAATGGACCCGGGGTCAAGATGCAGCGCGTGGACCTGGTAGTGCGTCAAGACGGCGTTCAAGAAATCCGAAAATGGTGGCAGCAGGCCGGAGAATATGGCGTGAAGATGAAGAGGGATGTTGGTGGCCTCCAGATCGGCTAGAGGCCGGGAGGCAGGCCAGATCCTTGTTGCCTTCCACTCATTGGAGTCAGCGGCGATCGCGTGCTGGACCTTATATAGCCCCTCGAGGTTGATTATGGTGGACTAGCCCAGTGCAGGCTCCGACCCTGCCCAGGGCTCCACCACCGCTGGGGCCTTGCCCCTCTTCTTCTTGGGAGCCATGGCGGCGAGGCATGTCGAAGCGGGCGTGGTGTCCAGCGGAGAAGGCGCAAGCTAGCAGCAGGAAAGGAGCAGAAGACAGGTGCGCGGTAGGGCAATGATTGCTTTGCAGCGTGCCCCATGCTTTTTGGCAGCCTGGGAGGTTGCAGAGGCGGTGTGGGGGAGTGGAGGCGTCCACGTCTCATCAGGCGCCACGCGTCAAGCCTGGCCCACAGGCGATTGGGGCCTGCAGCGCTTCGCCCTTGCCCCTTGGCTTCGCCTCGAGGCCAGCCCGAGCACGCCTTGGGCCCTGGGGCTACTGTCGGCATTCTGGGATTGGGGGTACCCAGACCTGCCTGCCTGCGGCCCATAGCGTGGCTCCATCGACGGCCCGGTACGGCCCAGCGACAAGGCCCCCAAGGCAAGACCCTTGCGAGGACCGCCTGGCCTCGCGAGCACCAAGACCTTCAGAGGAGCAGCCTCCCCAGGTCGCCTCCCGAGGAGTGGAGTTTTCTATGCAGGTACCCAGCCTCACGAGTCTACGATGATGTGAGACCAAGGCCAGGTGGGCACCAGCAGGCGCAGAGGAGGCAGTTTCCCTTTCGGTGCTAAGGGGGCAAGGACAGGCGTGGGTTCCCAAGGAGTCCTCGAAAGGTTCCCATTCCGGTGCAACAAGACCAAGACCATGGGCTTGGCAGGACGGATGTCACCACCGAGCCCACAACTGCGTCACGGCCAGAAGCTTTGCAGGCAAAGACCACCTTTCATCAGGATAAGATGTACTACTTGTCCCCTGTCGAATTGGCCACTTTGGGATCCCTTCCCGCCTAAGTTTTGAGGGAAGAGGACCAAGGCCACTATAAATATAGGTTAGCCACCACCATAGGAAGGGGATCGATTCCACCCTCACCACTTGAGCTCTCGCGAGGTCGCTCAAACCACTGTACTATTTCATCCTCAACCTCCTCGTGAGGCCAATCCACCACAAAGCAGGAGTAGGGTTTTACACCGCAAGGTGGCCCGAACCTGGGTAAACAGCCATGTTCATCTTCTTCCCCGCTAGCACGAATCCGATGAGGCTAGGCTATAGGGTGGCGAGCTAGAGACTGGAGAGGTTGAGATCTTCGCACTCGCCCTAGAGTTCGAACCTTCTTGGGTCTGCGGAGCCCTGAATCCGACACATGTGGACATGATTTTTTATATCGGCTTTCCCTTGAGGACAAGCGAGGTCTAAGCTTGGGGAGTTGATAAGTCCATTTTGCATCATGTTTTCCTACTGTTATTTATAGTGTTTTTATGCAATATAATACATTGTGGAGTAATTCTAATGCCTTTTCTCTCATAATATGCAAGGTTTACACAAAGAGGGAGAAGATCGGCAGCTGGAATTCTGGACCAGAAAAAGCGATGTCAGAGATACCTATTCTGCACATCTCCAAATGAGCTGAAATTTTACAAAGAATTATTTTGGAATATATAAAAAATACTGGAGAAAAGAAATACCGGAGGGGGCCACCCAGGTGCCCACTAGGCACCAGGGCGTGCCTCCCCCTCCAGGCGTGCCCTGGTGGGTAGTGGGCTACCTAGCCCACCTATGGTGCCCATCTTCTGGTACATAAGGTCTTTTGACCTAGAAAAAATAAGGAGACGACTTTCGGGACGGAGCGCCGCCATCTCGAGGCGGTACTTCGGCAGGAGCAATTTTGCCCTCCGACGGAGCGATTACTCAGGGGGAACTTCCCTCCCAGAGGGGGAAATCGAAGCCATCGTCATCACCAACAACCCTCACATCTTTGGGAGGCCAATCTTTATCAACCTCTTCAATAGCACCATCTAATCTCAAACCCTAGTTCATCTCTTGTGTTCAATCTTTGTATCAAATCCTCAGATTGGTACCTGTGGGTGACTAGTAGTGTTGATTACATCTTGTAGTTGATGCTAGCTGATTTATTTGGTGGAAGATTATATGTTCAGATCCATTATGAGATTTATTACTCCTCTGATCTTGAGCATGAATATGTTGTGTGAGGAGTTACTTTTGTTCTTGAGGACACGGGGAAGTCATGTGGGAAGTAATCATGTGAATTTGATATTTGTTTGATATTTTGATGATATGTATGTTGTGATTCCCTAAGTGGTGTTATGTGAACGTCGACTACATGATACTTCACCATCTTTGGGCCTAAGAGAATGCATTGTGGAGTAGTTATTAGATGATGGGTTGCTAGAGTGACAGAAGCTTAAACCCTAGTTTATGTGCTATTCCGTAAGGAGCTGATTTGGATCCATATGTTTAATGCTATGGTTAGATTTTATCTTAATTCTTCTTTCGTAGTTGCGGATGCTTGCGAGGGAGGTTAATCATAAGTGGGAGGCTTGTTCAAGTAAGAACAGCACCCAAGCACCGGTCCACCCACATATCAAATTATCAACGTAGCTAACGCAAATCAAACCAACATGATGAAAGTGACTAGATGAAATTCCCGTGTGTCCTCGAGAACGTTTTACTTATTATCAGAGACCGTTCCGGCCTGTCCTTTGCTACAAAAAGGATTGGGCTACCTTGCTGCACTTATTGTTACTATTGTTACTTGTCACTTGTTACAAATTATCTTGCTATCAAACTACTTATTACCGACAATTTCAGTGCTTGCAGAAATTACTTTGCTGAAACCGCTTGTCATTTCCTTCTCCTCCTCGTTGGGTTCGACACTCTTACATATCGAAAGGACTATGATTGATGCCCTATACTTGTGGGTTATCAGTGGTTTGGTGGATTTTGTTGGGCACGCGGCAGCATGCTCGAAGGAAGATTACCTTTAATGACACCCATCCTATGGGCGTGTCAAGATAATAGGAGGTGGCAGGGCAAGCGGTGCGGCAACCTTGCCGGGGCTCCTCCTCCACATGACACCTAACAGATCATTTAATGTGTTTGTCCTAGTCTGGTAGAGTTAGGTATGATAGCACTATTTGTTGTCTAATCGACATGTAATTACTATTTTGCAACTTTGGTTACCCCTTAAGCTATAAAAGGAGGGCCAGGGCAACATTTACAGGGATCGACCTTTTGCACAACTGCACATGTAGCAGCTGCCCTCTCTCACGTTCTCGGGGTAGCGCTCCTTGTACTTGTGTTCCAACACATACACCCAATATAGCAAGCAGGAGTAGGGTTTTACATCTCTTGGTGGCCTGAACCTAGGTAAAGATCCCTGCGCCTTCTGCTGGTTTTGCTCTTTGCGTCTTGTGCATCTCCCTAGCCGAACCACAAGGGGCTTGATGGCCCCATAGATGGTCGTCCACACCGACAGTGATACAACTTGAACAACAGGAGAGTGAACATGGCATGTACATGTTGAACATGATACAACTAGAACAATGCGAGATGAGCATGGCATGAACATGTTACTCAAGATATGAACATGATAATACTAGAACTAGTAGGCAAAGGGGTTGATGTTTAAGGTCCCTTGGACCAATTTACTCTTCTCAGAGGTTACCTCGTAACCACCACAGATACCAATCTTACTTACCATCATGATCATCACAGATCACCTCATCATCATCATCATCATCATCATCATCATCATCATCATCATCAAGAATGCCATCGTGATCATCTCGTGACCGCATAAAGATCAAGCAAGTTCTTCTCTCATTGAACCGGGGTTATATATTAGTCAGGTTATTATTACTGTTGACCCATAGTGTGATCTACTACAAACTCGGCCCATAACCGAGGGCGCGGCTATCGATAGATTATACACTCTGCAGAGGTTGGTACACTATACCCACACCATGGTTCATGGCCTCGTGCTCCCATTCGGGTGGACCAACTACATTCCGATAAAACCAATCTATTGCATGACACTCTCCCGGCAACTCCGACAAACTCCCCTTTGCGCTAAGTCCCGGGTGGCCCCGATGTCACCGTGTGACATCCGCCACCTTCGTGGCCGACCACCGTCGTGGCCAAAAACAAAACAAAACAAAATGGTCCTAAACAGTGACAATGGATCCATACAACTCGGGCACACAAGGCTTATGGCCACCTACCTGATCAGGGTAGCGTGCACACATAACCTTCCCTAGCTGGAGGAACCGGCGAGAGGCATGACAAAAGACCAAATTAGAGCCCCCATAAAGCTAGTGTGGCTGCACTGGTCAGCTCAATGCGATGGCATTATGACTCAGCCAACAGATTTGTTCAAGTCCAATTAACGTCAGGTTTAACTTGAATGGTGATGAGCTGAGTCATAATAAAATATCATTATGAAATAACAATGCATATTAGCATGATATCAACATGAGCATGGATTTGAAACATAACCATTTAACATAGGGATCATAGCATCAATAACAATAAAATTGTTTATTCTATGAGATGCAAAAGAGCATGGCATAGCGATGATCATGCAGAATACAAGTACTTTCAGATGATAATAATGCATATGAGCATAGCATAATCAGTAGCATGAAATAATTACAAGAATGAAACACGAGAGTAATAATACTAACAAATAATCATGTAACTTACTAGAAGCATAGGAACATGGCATAAGAAATGAGCATGGGTTCACAAGCATATAAACCATTCACAAAATATTAACATGCACAAAATTATTAAAATATTCAAGTGGAAAACCATGGCTACTGCAAGGCCATCATGCAAGTGGCTGTTGTGGCTTGCCTGGGGATGAAGGAATCACCAGGAAGAAGCGCGATGAACTCACGGAAAGTTTTGCCGGAAAAGTTTCCCTCTCGACGGATATGATTAAGGGGCAAGGGAAAAATGGTCATTTTCAGTATGTGACAACATAGTGAAAATGATACCAACAGAATGGGCTCGACGAATACAGAATGTGGGCTTTTGAATCACCTGATTCGGAGTTAGGTACGGCCGTTCATTCATTAGGTCGAAAAACAAATAAAACTGTGCTTTTTCTGCTGTTAATCATCGAACATCCGCTATTTAAGGGTTTTGGCCGGCGGGGTTTAAACAGAAAGTGCCTTTTCTGGGAATACGCCTTCCAGCAGGGAAAACATATTTTCAACCAAATCCGGAGCAGAATACGTTTTCTCTGACTGAAAGCACAATTTCAAAAAAAAACGTTTCCACTTAAACTTGCGGGCCTAGCCACTAGGTTGCTCATGTGTGGGTCTCGCATTGACCTCTCTCTCTCTCTCCTGGTTCCTACTTCTTCCTCGCGTCGGGACAGAGAGAGGGAGAGGCCGGGCGTGGCCCACAGTGGCCTGGGCAGCTCTGGCCACCTTCGGTGGAGCTGGGACCATCGGAGTGCTCGCCGGGGAGCGCCACGTTGGGGAAGCCCTGCAGTGGCTGCGGGGGAGGGCCATGGTGCCGATCGTGGTAGGTGGCAGGGACGAGCTCCGGCGGTGAACATCAGTGCTAAGGGCCACCAAACGGGATGGCCGGCGCACCGGCGTGCTCTGGAAGGAGTCCCGCATCCGATGGATCAGACGGGAGAACACGGGAAGGGGGGTCCAGGAGCGTGCGGAGCTATGGCATCGATGGACGGCAGCTTCGGCGATCTTGGGCGCGCACCAACAGGCCACCGGAGGAGGAGGTGAAGGGAAGGGAAGGGTCACTGGGCAACGGGGGTTCTCCTGGTGGTGGAATAAGGGGGGAGGGCTCGGGCTTGCCCGAATTTAGGGGAAGCTGAGCAGTGGCCATGGCTGATGTGAGGGGCGAGAAGGACTCCTGGAGCTCGGTGGAGAGGTCTAGGAGGGTGGTGGTCTGCGGGAGAGCTCGAGGCTGCGGGGATGTCTCTGGAGGGCTCGGGAGCGACACGGTCGATCGGCCATGGTGGAGGAGATGCAGTCTGCTCTTGGACGCAGTCGCCGTGATGCGTCGAGCAGGAGAAACATGGGGAGAGGGGTCCAGGGTGAAGGCATTGCCATGGGAAGCTACTTGACACCGCGAGGTGGTGAGAACTCAAGGAAACGGATGAGGCCGAGGGCTCCAACTGCCAGAGTGCCTGCACAGGCATGCCAGCCACATGGTCACCGCATGAACATGACAATGCCATGCGCTCTGGTCATCCAAACCGTCTCTGGTCGATGGGTCATTCACCAGCTAGATTCAACAGGCAAATGGACAAGGGAAGGGACCCATGAAATGACTGAAGCTTGCTCAAAGACAAAACAATAGCAAGGTGTTTGTGAAGAACTGGGGAAGTTTCACCTCTGGAAGGGTCTGAGATTAGTCTGGGGTTGATCACTTACTAAGATGATCACTGTAGCCAGGTTTCAGCTCAAATGGAGGGGTTTAGATAGCACTTGCTTCACAATGTACCCCACTGGACAGAAAGTAGAAAGTTGATGTTGCACTCACATGGATGATTGGATTGAGCCAAAACTTAGTGGAGAATGATCATTTGGGTACATAATAGCACTGGAAAAATTTCATACCATTTGGACACCAAAATGGTACTTCCTTCATAGTGGTCCTCTGTGGACAGAATCTTAGAAAAATTATAGAGAAATAATGGCAAGATGAAACAAGCTCAAATTTGGTGGAGAAAGGTTATAATGATAGGAGAATGTCCTGGTAAATTTTCAGAAATTATGGAGCAATATAAAATATAGTTGCTTCACAATCTGAAATAATGACCAGAAACAAAGATTGGATGGTGTGCTCGCCATGAGCATGGAATCTTGAATATTTTTTACATATCCAAGGTCCATATGGTCCAAAGGAATTTTGAGAATTTTGTGGGAATTTAAGGAAGGACAAAAATGTAGGGCAAAAAGGATTATTCCTTTAATAGAAAAAGGAATATTCCTAATAAATAAATATTGGGGTTGGGCTAAGATGGAAATGACATGGTCTTGGGATGGATTTGAGATTGACAAGCGACTAGGGAGAGGAATCAGGCATGATATTCCCAGGTTTCAGGACCACAAGGTGACAGAAAAACAATTCCAAATAAAAGTCTCAAAGAACTTCAAAATTAAAAGAAAGGGCCAAAAACCAGGGTGTTGCATACCTTCCCCCCTTAGAAAAATCTCGTCCTCGAGATTTGGTTGCTCGGGGAACAAGCATGAATACTCTGACTTAAGGAAACCGTTTCCAGCTCGGGTATCCTTTTTCCTTTATATGACGTTCCCACTGCATTTCATATGACTTGATTGCCTCACACTGGGTGGTTTGTTTCATTGTATCCACAATCTGACAAGTATCCCTTCAACTATTCATCCTTACTCTGACTCCAATTCTTTTATGTCTGCTGACTCGACTGATATATTATCATGACTTGAATACGTCATCTTTCCATAAGTGTGGGAGTGATTTCCAAGTGACGTGTCATTTTTATATCCAGCACTGATAGTATCCAATGGAGTTGTAAAAAAAATTCTCGGTGAACACGAAACCTTTTAATTCTTGCATCATGTTACTCAAATAGGTGGATGTTTTTCGGGTTCAAAACTGTGCTGGGAATCACGACCATTCTCCTGGCGGAATCTGACTTCTCGCAGGGATTTCTGAATCATCTTGGCTAGCTCCATTGTCTTGAGTATCAAATCCGTACCAAAGATTTGACCTTGGCCTAACATGGCCAACATAAAGGTGTATGGCCTTATAATGATTGTATCCACAGACATGACTGACGGTGGTTCTGGCAGAAGAATCTTGTTCCTAACAGGCTATCTTTTCGCTGGTTTCCATATGTGAGGACACATGCTTCGAGACTGTTGTTCAACATTCTGATTAATCATTATGTCAGTGTACCCACATGGGGTAGTAGGCCATGCGATATTTTAACACGGTCGCTGAAGTCAAACTGCGGAGCTGGCTAAGGAATCTTTGTGTTGATAGACATGGATATTCCAGACAGATAATTCTGGGCATTCATATTTGGACAAGCGGGTTACCTTGATGTGAGGTCCTTACCAAAACAGTGTAGACCCCTTGGGCATATGTTCCTGGTAATTGATATAGAATAAGACTGTCTTGAGCATCCGTACCATGTTGTTCATTCAACAATTATTAAACCTGTATTGCCGGTCTTGCTCCTTCATTATTTTCCTCTTTTTCTGAAGCTTTTGCCGAAAGATCTTGGCCATATTACTTCTTCATGTGACCATAGGTACTGTCAGGGGTAATATTCTGGCAATCATACCTTATCCTTGTTCATGACTCATGTCATAGGAAATACACCAGGTTCACATGTACTTGTATAAAGCTCATTGTTGTCGGCAATCATACTAGATGGTGACAAGGATTAAAGATATAGCCTTGTCGTGTGTGAGTAAGCTGGCCTTGATAACCGCTGCCAAGATTGTTGTCCCAATGTTGTCTTGCTTCATAGTTTTTCGGTCCTTGCATCACACTGAGGTGTATAACTGGCATTTCTTCCTCTCACATAACTCATGTGGTTGTTGGATTCTCACCGTGCTTGCATCATTTTCACAACATATATATATATATATATATATATATATGGAAGTATGTGTAGCTGAGCATTTGATTCCCGAGGCAGACTTGTGTCCTGGCTGATTCTTGATTCTGACAAAACTATTGCGGATCTGATTCTAGAGGTGCATTGTTATGTACCGCCAACTCACGGTGTATTATCTTGTACCAATGACGATGACTGTTTGTAGTGTCGTACTAAGGAAGATTGGATGGCTTATGATATAAGCCATCAAGAGTGTCGTGTTGAAGAAGGCTGAATAGCTTATGCTCAAAGCTTTTGTCGGGCCAGCGTGCTGAAGAAGACTCAGTAGCGTGCTTCAGAAGCTTCTCTTCCTGGTTACTTAGTGAGGAAGATTCGGTACCTTATGCCGGAAGCTTTCTGCAGTAGCTTACTGAAGAAAATAGAGTATCTTGTGCCGGAAGCTATCCACATATCGTACTGAGGAAGATTGAGAACCCTTGCCTTGTAAGCTTCTCTGGTAGATTGTGGAGAAAGACTGGGTTGCTTGCACCAGAAGTTTCCCCCTGTGACATGCTGCCTGAATGCCATATTTACAACATGAACAGTACTGGATTACTTGCATGAAAAGAATATGTCAGACTATCCTTCTTGCTGAGTAATGGATACATGGCACATTCTCGCTTGCTTCTGGGAATAACATGTTTTGAATTTTACTCAAATGGAATCAAACTTCATATATGATCCATACCTTTGACTGAAAATATACCGTTGGTCTTGCACACAACTTGTCTTCTTGTTGATTTGATCATTATCGATGTAAAGATTGCACCACTGATGTAAACTTGATGTTGATAATCAATCCAGGATGTCTTTTGCATTCAGACCAGATGTTCCCAATACAATGCAGTCGGCTGAGGATTCCATAATGTTTAGCTGAGCTTCCAAATATTTGAACTCCTCACTGATTCTTTGGGTCCGGTGTCGGTTGATGAGCAAATTTTATAAGGGAAACAAGGTGACACCAAGGGCCCAAAGAAAGAAGCAAAAGAAATGACTAAAGCAAAAGCACACAAGGCATCAAAATTACATACAAGCAACAACATATTTTACTGCTATACACCACAATATGCATTCCTACTTAAGCACACAAATCTCGAGGGAACTCCCGTATTATTGTCTAACATGATGTGGCGGTGTGCACGAAGATGAGTCCACGTGTGGAGGGCTTGGTGTAAACAGAGCTACAACAAGCACTGGCTTAACACTGGTTGCATCTGGACGGGCTTAGGGGTGAGCACTAATTTGATGATCATGTAGCGAAACATGGATGTCATGACCACATCATCATCAAGCGGATGGAAGGGAACCATACACGTCCAATGGGTGACAGGGTAAGATAGCGGTGGAAAGAAGGGTCTACTAGCATTGCCCTTTTCTAGTAAGAAAGACCAATAAGGGTTGCAAAGCGGCAAGTGGCATGATTCGCGACAGAAGCATGTCTACCACCGAAATGATAGGTGAGGCGGAAGAGAATATATGGGCGCGATACATGCAAATGGTGTTTGGAACACTTAGTACCTCAGCATCACTCCGCTGGGACAGAGATGACGCCAAACACCGAAAAGCAGGTATGCAAACTGGAGAGGGAAGGTAGTGGATCAAAACCGATACCACCTACACTCACAAGATAAAACGTTAGCGACAAGATAATAAGTCTATATGCATGCTCTGCGACAAACAAATGCAGCAAACAAATGCAACAAACTGACTAGACTCTATACTACCGGTTTCTAACACTCGCACGGACTAGGGCGTCCTACAGCCAGACCTGCTCTGATTCCAAGCCTGTGGCACCCCGACTCAGAGAGACCAGAACACCCCATATTCCATCCCAGAGATCAAGTCTTCTGGAATATGGCACTACTTGGCATAGAACAGATCAGCTCTTATTACCAAGAATATGGGTACAAGGGTTCAGATATTATGAAGGATTACATTGGCACGACAACACTACGCCTGCTAAGGTAGCTCTATGCTAGCAGTTGAACGACTCGATGATGGTGATGAACTCCACTCCGCATGGACTCTGGCTGGAACAAATCCTAGCGCGCAAACTCAAGATCCTCAATGAGTAAGCAATCACGGCATGACCTGCAATCTGTCATGTGATGACCCACAAGTATAAGGGATCAATCGTAGTCCTTTCGATAAGTAAGAGTGTCAAACCTAACGAGGAGCAGAAGGAAATGACAAGCGGTTTTCAGCAAGGTAATGTCTGCAAGCACTGAAATTATAAGTAACGGGTAGTTTGGTAGCAAGATAATTTGTAACGAGCAAGTAACGGTAATGGTAACAAAAGGTGCAGCAAGGCAGCCCAATCCTTCTAAGGCAAAGGACAGGCCAATACGGTCTCTTATGATAAGCAAAGCATTCTTGAGGGTACACAGGAATTTCATCTAGTCACTTTCATCATGTTGGTTTGATTTGTGTTCGCTACTTTGATATGTGGGTGGAGCGGTGCTTAGGTACTGTTCTTACTTGAACAAACCTCCTACTTATGATTAACCCCCTCGCAAGCATCCGCAACTACGAGAAAAGTATTAAGAATAAATCTAACCATAGCATTAAACTTTTGGAGCCAAATCAGTCCCTTACGGAATAGCGCATAAACTAGGGTTTAAGCTTCTATCACTCTCGCAACCCATCATCTAATAACTACTCGACAATGCATTCCCTCAGGCCCAAATATGGTGAAGTGTCGTGTAGTCGACGTTCACATGACACCACTAAGGGAATCACAACATACATATCATCAAAATATCGAACACATATCAAGTTCACATGATTACTTGCAACAAGATTTCTCCCGTGACCTCAAGAACAAAAGTAACTACTCACTAATGATAATTATGCTCAAGATTAGAGGGGTATTAAATAGCATAATGGATCTGAATATATAATCTTCCAACAAATAAAACATATAGTAATCAACTACAAGATGCAATCAACACTACTAGTCACCCACAAGTACCAATCTATAGTTCCGGTACAAAGATTGAACACAAGAGATGAACTAGGGTTTGAGAGGAGATGGTGTTGTTGAAGATGTTCATGGATATTGCCCTCCCCAAGATGGGAGAGTTGTTGGTGATGATGATGACGATGATTTCCCCCTCCGGGAGGGAAGTTCCCCCGGCGAAATCGCTCCACCGGAGGGCAAAAGTGCTCCTGCCCAAGTTTCGCCTCGAGACGGCGGCGCTTCATCCCGAAAGTCCACTCCTTATTTTTCTAGGTCGAAATGACTTATATACCAGAAGAGGGGCACCGGAGGTGGGCCGAGGAGAGCACAACCCACCAGGGCGCGCCTGGGCTCCCTGGCGTGCCAGGTGGGTTGTGCCCACCTGGTGGGCCCCCTTTGGTAGTTATTTGCTCCAATAATTCTTATTTATTCCATAAAAATTCCTCATGAAGTTTCAACTCATTCGGAGTTGTGCAGAATAGGTAGCCTGACATAGCTTTTTCAGGTCCAGATTTCTAGCTGCCGGAATTCTCCCTCTTTGTGTGAACCTTGCATATTATGAGAGAAAAGGCATTAGAATTACTCCAGAAAGCATTGTTATGCATAAAAACATCATAAATAACAGTAGGAAAACATGATGCAAAATGGACGTAGCAACTCCCCCAAGCTTAGACCTTGCTTGTTAGAGAGAGAGGTGTCGATAAAAATAAAATACGGACATAGAAGCATCATGTATATTATTATAACATAAAACAAACTTTAACATTTAATTTTATCATAGAACTTTTATCATAAACTTCTCATGAATAAGTAACAATTCATCACAACATAGAAGTATAAAGCATAAACTCTATTGGAAACCAACAAACTATGTTCTCAATCAACTTTGCAACTACAATTCATCATCTTTTCAGGAAGGGTCATGTATCGGAGCCCTTTTTTGGCAAGTCCACATACTCAACCATCATATAGTCTTCTATGATTGCTAACACTCACCTCATACACATGAGCAAAACGTTTCAACCGGACACGTAGAAAGACAGGGGCTTATAGATTCGCCTCCCAACATACTCACCTCGAGGGTGATGTCAACAATAATAACTCATGCTACTCATATCCAACTGGATATATGTGCCTAGATCTTTCCTCACCACATGATGCTTGCCAAAAGAGAAAATAAAAAGGAGTAAAGAGAAGAACTTTGACTATTGCATAAAAGTAAATACATAAAAGTAAAAGATAGGCCCTTCGCAGAGGGAAGCAGATGTTACCATGCGCTTATTTGTTTGTATGCTCAATCTCTTAGTGCAAAAGAACGTCATGTTATATTGCCCCTTATGATAGCAACCTTTATTATGCAGTATGTCGCTTTTATTCTTTGCCATCACAAGTTCGTACAACGCTCAATTTTCTCTTACACTAAATGATCCAACACTTTTAGAAGCAATTTTTATTGCCTTTTTGCACCGATGACAACTTACTTGAAGGATCTTACTCAATCCATAGGTAGGTATGGTGGACTCTCAAAATAAGATGTGGGCTTAAGGGTTTTTGGATGCACAAGTAGTATCTCTACTTAGTGTGGAATTTTTGGCTAGCAAAGATGGGGGCAAGCACCACATGTTAAAGGATCTATGACAATATAACTTCTATGTGAATATGAACAAACATAAATCATTACGTTGTCTTCCTTGTCCAACGTCAACAATTTTGGCATATAATATTTTGATGGGGGCTCACAATCACAAAAGATGTCCAAGATAGTATATTTGCATGTGAATCTTCTCTTCCCTTATTAATTCTTTCATGAATTGCATCATTGACCAATGCTATGTTTGTCAATCTCCAATAAAATTTTCTACTTATACTCTTCCTTATGTGATGTCATTACTTAGCATAAAATTAGCATATGATCTTTTTCATTTATTTCTTTTCTTATTATTGAACATGAAAGTAAAGAAAACAAAACTCAAACTAAACTTTATTATATATCTCGCACACGATTACAAAGATAGATCACTAAGCAAACACTCGAAAAGAAAGGATCAAACTAAACTTTTATTCATCTAAAGCAAAAGATAACTATGGATCGAACTAAGATAAGTAAAGGCAAAAGATAGTGGAGGTGATACGATACCGGGGCACCTCCCCCAAGCTTGGCACAAGCCAAGGGGAGTGCCCATACCCGATTACTCAATTTTCCTTTGGTGAATGAAGAAGGAGGTGGTGGTGATGAAGTTGTGGCCCTCTCCAACAGCTTCTCCAATCTACGGATGATGCTTTGGAGGGCGATGATATGCTCTTGCAATAGAATATTTTCACGGGTGAGATATTTATTTTGCACACAAACCGTTTCGATGATCCGAAAGGCTTCAATCTCAGTGGGGGTAAGATGATCATAGTAGGATTTAAGGATATCTTCTTCTTCCTCCTCGGCAAGCAAAGCTTTCTCGACCACCGGCGCTTGATCTCCGGTGGCCTCCTTGCTCTTGTCCCCTTTGATGACTTCTTCGGGCTCTTCTCTCTTTAACTTGATCTTCATCAACCAAGCCTCCTCTTCTACATTATTGGAGGAGGGAGAAGACATGATGCCTGGCTTAACAGATCTGACCGAAATCAACAAGAAAAGAAAACAGAAGATTTCTCCATGATACGGTGGTCAATAGGTTCGAGGGGTATATAAAGATTTTTTATCTTGGAAAACAAGCAAATGGAAGAAAAACGGAGTCCGGAAGGTAACCCTGGTGGGCACAAGACACCAGGGCGCGCCTGGCAAGGACTCCAAACCTTGGGAAAATGACTTCCTTAAGCATTTTAATAGAGGTGTTGTGGTCAACACTACTAGTTGGAATAGCTTCTACCCACTTAGTAACATAATCAACAGCAACCAAAATATGTGTATACCCATTAGAGGAAGGAAAAGGTCCCATGTAATCAAATCCCCAAACATCAAATGGTTCAACAGCAAGAGAACAATTCATAGGCATTTCCTGATGCTTACTAATATTACCAATTCTTTGACATTCATCACAAGATAAAACAAACTTACGGGCATCCTTGAAGAGAGTAGGCCAATAAAAACCAGATTGCAATACCTTGTGAGCAGTTTTATCTCCGGCATGATGTCCTCCATAAACTTCAGAGTGACATTTCCGTAGGATTTGTCCCTGTTCATGCTTAGGTACACAACGTCTAATAATACCATCTACTCCTTCTTTATAAAGATGTGGGTCAACCCAAAAGTAATGTCTTAAATTATAGAAGTATTTTTTCTTTTGTTGGTATGTGAAGCTAGGTGGTATATATTTAGCAACAATATAATTGGCATAGTCAGCATACCAAGGAGTGTTATGAGAAACATTTATTGCAGCTAATTGTTCATCAAGAAAACTATCATTAATAGGTTGTGGGTCATCAAGAATATTTTCTAACCTAGACAAGTTATCAGCCACGGGGTTCTCAGCTCCCTTTCTATCAGTGATATGTAAATCAAATTCTTGTAGCAAAAGAACCCACCTAATGAGTCTAGGTTTAGCATCCTTCTTTTCCATAAGATATTTTATAGCAGCATGATCGGTGTGAACAGTCACTTTAGAATCAACAATGTAAGATCTAAATTTATCACAAGCAAATACCACTGCTAAGAATTCTTTTTCAGTAGTAGCATAATTTCGTTGAGCAATGTCCAGAGTTTTACTAGCATAATGAATGACATTTAATTTCTTATCGACTCTTTGTCCTAGAACAGCACCAACAACATAATCACTAGCATCACACATAATTTCAAAAAGCAATTTCCAATCAGGTGGTTGAACAATAGGTGCAGAAATCAAGGCTTTCTTAAGTGTTTCAAAGGCTTCTACACAATCATCATCAAAAACAAATGGAACATCCTTCTATAAAAGATTTGTAAGAGGCCTAGAAATTTTAGAGAAGTCTTTAATAAACCTCCTATAGAAACCATCATGACCGAGGAAACTACGAATACCTTTGATATCTTTAGGGCATGGCATTTTCTCAATTGCATCAACTTTGGCTTTATCCACCTCAATACCTCGTTCAGAAATTTTATGTTCCAAGACAATACCTTCATTAACCATAAAGTGGCACTTCTCCCAATTCAAGCCGAGATTACTTTGCTCGCATCTCTGCAAAACTCGATCAAGGTTGCTTAAGCAATCATCAAAAGAAGTTCCGTAAACAAAAAAATCATCCATGAAAATCTCAACAATCTTTTCACAAAAATCAGAGAATATAGCAGTCATACATCTTTGAAAAGTAGCAGGTGCATCGCATAAACCAAAAGGCATACGTCTATAAGCATAAGTTCCAAAAGGGCAAGTAAAGGTGGTTTTCTCTTGATCAGGTTGTGAGACAGGTATTTGAGAAAAACCGGAATATCCATCAAGAAAGCAAAAATGTGTGTGCTTTGATAGTCTTTCTAACATTTGATCAATAAAAGGCAGAGGGTAATGATCTTTTCTAGTAGCTTTATTTAGTTTTCTAAAATCAATTACCATTCTGTAGCCAGTGACAATTCTTTGTGGAATAAGTTCATTCTTATCATTAGGAACAATGGTAATACCTCCCTTTTTAGGGACATAATGAATGGGACTTACCAATCTACTATCAGCTATGGGATAGATTATACCTACTTCCAGAAGCTTTAGTATTTCTGTTCTTAGCACTTCTTTCATTTTAGGATTTAAACGTCGTTGGTGATCAACAGCGGGTTTAGCATCAGGCTCCATATTAATTTTATGCTGACAGAGAGTGGGACTAATGCCCTTTAAATCATCAAGAGTATATCCAATGGCAGCTCAGTGCTTCTTCAGAACCTTCAATAATCTTTCTTCTTCATGTTCTGAAAGATTAGCACTAATAATCACAGGATAAATATTTTTCTCATCAAGATAAGCATATTTCAAAGTGTCTGGCAATTGTTTTAATTCAAACACAGGATCACCTTTAGGTGGAGGAGGACCTCCTAGAGTTTCAATAGGGAAATTGTGTTTAAGCAGAGGACATTGTTCAAAGAAAATCTTATCTATTTCATTTCTTTCATGTAGATGCATATCATTTTCATGGTCTAGCAAATATTGTTCTAGTGGATCAGTAGGAGGCATAGCAATAGAAGCAAGACCAATTATCTCATCCTTACTAGACAATTCTTCCTGATGATGTTTTCTACTAAACTTGGAAAAATTAAACTCATGAGACTCATCACCAAAACTAACACCGACGATTTGTTTCTCACAATCTATTTTAGCATTGACGGTGTTCAAGAAAGGTCTACCAAAGATAATGGGACAAAAGTCATCTTGTGGGGAACCAAGAACTAGAAAATCAGTAGGGTATTTTATTTTCCCACACAAGACTTTAACATCTCTAACAATCCCAAGTGGTGTGATGGTGTCCCTATTAGCAAGTTTAATAGTAACATCTATGTCTTCTATTTCAGCGGGTGCTATATCATTCATAATTTTCTTGATATAAGGTAAAAGTAATGGCACTCACGCTAGCACCTATGTCGCATAAACCATGATAACAGTGATCTCCTATTCTAACTGAGACAACAGGCATGCCAACAACGGGTCTATGTTTATCTTTTTCATCGGGTTTGGCAATTCTAGTAGCTTCATCACAGAAGTAAATAACATGCCCATCTATATTTTCAACCAAGATATCTTTAACCATAGCAACACTAGGTTCTACTTTGATTTGTTCAGCAGGTTTGGAAGTTCTAATATAACTTTTGTTGACCACAGTTGAGACTTTAGCATGTTCCTTTATCCTAATAGGGAAATGTGGTTTTTCAATATAAGAAGTAGGCACAACTAGATCAACATTGTAAATAATAGTTTCATCTTTAGCTATTACTGGTTCTTTAATTTCTTCTTTGATAGGTGGGTGATATTTAAACCCCTTCTCCTTAGGGTGGTCAACATGAGTAGCAAATGATTCAAAAAAGGAGGCTACTATCTCAGAGTCAAGTCCATATTTAGTGCTAAACTTTTGAAAAGCATCGGTATTCATAAAAGATTTAACACAATCATACTTGAGCATAATACCTGGCTCTTTACCTTAGTCGAGTTCCCAATCTTTAGAGTTGCATTTAATTCTTTCTAAAAGATCCCACTGGAAGTCAATAGTCTTCTTCATAAAGGAACTAGTACAAGAAGTATCAAGCATGGATCGATCATCATGAGAAAGCCGAGCATAAAAATTCTGAATAATAATTTCTCTTGAGAGCTCATGATTGGGGCATGAATATAACATTTACTTAAGCCTCCCCCAAGCTAGAGCGATACTTTCTCCTTCACGAGGCCAAAAATTATATATGTAATTCCGATCACGATGAACTAGATGCATAGGATAAATTTTTTGGTGAAATTCCAATTTCAATCAATTCCAGTTCCAAGATCCAATATCATCGCATAGCCTATACCATGCCAATGCTTTTCCCTTCAAAGATAAAGGAAAAACCTTCTTCTTAGCTTCATCTCCGGGTAAACCTGCAAGCTCAAATAATCCACAAATTTCATCCACATATATCAAGTGCATATCAGGATGTTCAGTTCCATCTCCTGCATAAGGATTAGCTAGCAGTTCCATCTCCACAAAAGGGCGCCAGAAAAGACACTTGATGACCCACAAGTATAGCGGATCAGTCTTAGTCCTTTCGATAAGTAAGAGTGTCGAACCCAACGAGGAGCAGAAGGAAATGACAAGTGGTTTTCAGCAAGGTAATGTCTACAAGCACTGAAATTATAAATAACGAGTAGTTTGGTAGCAAGATAATTTGTAACGAGCAAGTAACAGTAATGGTAACAAAAAGTGAAGAAATGTAGCCCAATCCTTTTGAGGCAGAGGACAGGCCAAGACGGTCTCTTATGATAAGCAAAGCGTTCTTGAGGGTACACGGGAATTTCATCTAGTCACTTTCATCATGTTGGTTTGATTTGTGTTCGCTACTTTGAGAATTTGATATGCGGGTGGACCGGTGCTTAGGTGCTGTTCTTACTTGAACAAACCTCCTACTTATGATTAACCCCCTCTCAAGCATCCGCAACTACGAGAAAAGTATTAAGAATAAATCTAACCATAGCATTAAACTTTTGGATCCAAATCAGTCCCTTACAGAATAGCGCATAAACTAGGGTTTAAGCTTCTGTCAGTCTCGCAACCCATCATCTAATAACTACTCCACAATGCATTCCCTTAGGCCCAAATATGGTGAAGTGTCATGTCGTCGACATTCACATGACACCACTAAGGGAATCACAACATACATATCATCAAAATATCGAACACATATCAAGTTCACATGATTACTTGCAACAAGATTTCTCCCATGACCTCAAGAACAAAAGTAACTACTCACTAATGATAATCATGCTCAAGATCAGAGGGGTATTAAATAGCATAATGGATCTGAACATATAATCTTCCACCAAATAAACCATATAGTAATCAACTACAAGATGTAATCAACACTACTAGTCACCCACAAGTACCAATCTATAATTCCGGTACAAAGATTGAACACAAGAGATGAACTAGGGTTTGAGAGGAGATGGTGCTGTTGAAGATGTTGATGGAGATTGCCCTCCCCAAGATGGGAGAGTTGTTGGTGATGATGATGACTATGATTTCCCCCTCTCGGAGGGAAGTTCCCCCAGCAGAACCGCTCCGCCGGAGGGCAAAAGTGCTCCTGCCCAAGTTCCGCCTCGAGACGGCGACGCTTCGTCCCGAAAGTCCTCTCCTTATTTTTTCTAGGTCAAAATGACTTATATACCAGAAGAGGGGCACCGGAGGTGGGCCGAGGAGGGCACAACCCACCAGGGCGTGCCTGGGCTCCCTGGCGCGACCAGGTGGGTTGTGCCCACCTGGTGGCCCCCCTCTGGTAGTTATTTGCTCCAATAATTCTTATTTATTCCATAAAAATTCCTCATGAAGTTTTAGCTCATTTGGAGTTGTGCAGAATAGGTAGCCTGACGTAGCTTTTTCAGGTCCAAATTTCCAGCTGCCGGAATTCTCCCTCTTTGTGTGAACCTTGCATATTATGAGAGAAAAGGCATTAGAATTACTCCAAAAAGCATTGTTATGCATAAAAACTTCATAAATAACAGTAGGAAAACATAATGCAAAAAGGACATATCAGCATGACACGCCAGGTCAGTACTTTGAATGTACTCGCAAGCTCACAGCAACCAAAGCAATCAAGACAAACAACAGCATGGCATTTACATATTAATTATTGATCATGATACAAATCGAACAACATGAGAGTGAACACGGCATGTACATGTTGAACATGATACAACTAGAACAATACGAGATGAGCATGGCATGAACATGTTACTCAATACATGAACATGATAATACTAGAACAAGTATGCAAAGGGGTTGATGTTTAAGGTCCCTTGGATCAACTTACTCTTCTTGGACGTTACGTCATAACCACCATAGATACCAATCTTACTTACCATCATGATCATCACTAGATCACCTCCTCATCATCATCAAGAATAGCATCGTGATCATCTCGTGACCACATAAAGATCAACCAACTTCTTCTCTCATTGAACCAAGGTTGTTTATTAGTCAGGTTATCATTACTGTTGACCCATAGTGTGACCTACTACGAAATGGGCCCATAACCGAGGGCGCGGCTATCAATAGATTATACACTCTGCAGAGGTTAGTACACTTTACCCACACCACGGAATTCATGGCCTCGTGCTTCCATTTGGGAGGACCAATGACATTCCGACAAAACCAACCTATTACATGACACTCTTCCGGCCACTCCGACAAACTCCCCTTTGGGCTAAGTCATGGGTGGCCCCGATGTCATCGCGTGACATCCGCCACCTTCGTGGCAGACCATCATCATGGCAAAAAACAAAACAAAACAGTCCCAAACGGGGACAATGGATCCATACAACTCGGGCACACAAGGCTCATGGCCGCCTACCTGATGAGGGTAGCGCGCACACATAACCTTACCTAGTTGGAGCCACCGGCGAGAGGCATGACAATAGACCAAATTAGGACCCCCCATAAGGCAAGTATGGCTGCACTGATCAGCTCGATTCGATGGCACTATGACTCAGCCAACAGATTTGTTCAAGTTCAATTAATGTCTGGTTTAACTTGAATGGTGATGAGATGAGTCATAATCAAATATCATTATGAAATAACTATGCATATGAGCATGATATAAACATGAGCATGGATGGGAAACATAACCATTTAACATAGGGATCATACCATCAATAGCAATAAAATCGTTTATTCTACGAGATGCAAAAGAGCAAGGCATAGCGATGATCATGCAGAATACAAGTACTTTCAGATGATAATAATGCATATGAGCATATCATAATCAGTAGCATGAAATAATTACAAGAATGAAATGCGAGAATAATAATACTAACAAATAATCATTTAACTTACTAGAAGCGTAGGAACATGGCATAAGAAATGACCATGGGTTCACAAGCATATAAAGCATTCACAAAATGTTAACATGCACAAAATTACTAAAATATTCAAGTGTAAAACCATGGCTACTGCAAGGCCATCATGCAAGTGGCTGTTGTGGCTTGCCTAGGGATGAAGGAATCACCGAGAAGAAGTGCGATGAACTCGCGGAAAGTTTTGCCGAAAAAGTTTCCCCCCGGCAAAGCTGATTAACGGGAAAGGGAAAAATGGTCATTTTCAGTATGTGACAATAGAACGGGCTTGACGAATAGAGAACGTGGGGTTTTTAATCACCTAATTTGGAGTTACGGTTGCGGAGATACGACCGTTTATTCATTAGGCACAAAAACAAATAAACTGTGTTTTTCCTACTGCTAGCCGATGAACGTCCGCTATTTAAGGGTTTTAGCCGGTGGGGTTTAAACAGAAAGAGCCTTTTCCTAGAATATGCCTTCCAGCAGGGAAAACGTATTTTCAATCGAAGTCGCAGCTGAATAAGTTTTCTCTGGCTGAAAGCGCATTTTCAGAAAAGACGTTTCCACTAAAACTTGTGGGCCCGGCCGCTAGGTCACTGACGTGTGGGTCCTGCATTGACCTCTCTCTCTCTCTCTTACTGGCTCCCTACTTCTTCCTCGCGTCAGGACTGAGAGAGGGTGAGGCCGGGTGCGGCCGGCGGTGGCCCCAGCGGCTTCGACCACCTCCGATGGAGCTGGGACCACCGGAGTGCTCTCCGGGGAGCGCCATGTCGGGGAAGCCTAGCAGGGGCTACGAGGGAGGGTTGTGGTGCCGACCATGGCAGGTGCTAGGGACGAGCTCCGGTGGTGAATATCAGTGCTGAGGGCCTCCAAACGGGACAGCCAGCGCACTGGCGTGCTCCGGGAGGAGTCCCCCATCCTATGGAGCAGACGGGAGAACTCAGGGGATTTGGGAGCACGCAGAGCTGCGGCCGCGACCGATGGAGGCTTTGGGCGATCTTGGGTTCGCGCCGATAGGCCACCGGAGGAGGAGGTGAATGGCAGGGGAGGGTCACCGGACTACGGGGGTTCTCCTGGTGCTGGAGTGAGGGGGGAGGGCTCAGGCCTGCCCAAATTTAGGCGAAGCCGAGCGGCGGCCATGGCAGCTGTGAGGGGCGAGGAGGGCTCTTAGAGCTTGGTGGAGAGGTCTGGGAGGGCGGTGGTCTGTGGGAGAGCTCGAGGCCGCGCTCAAATAGCCGTGGGGAAGTCTCTAGAGGGCTCCGAAGTGACACGGTGGGCCGGCCAGGTTGGAGCAGACGCGATTTGCTCCTGGACGCGGTCGCCGTGATGTGTTGGGAAGGAGAGAGGAGGGGGAGAGGGGTCCAGGGGGAAGGCATGGCCATGGGGAAGCTACTGGACACGGCGAGGTGGTGAGAACTTGAGGAAACAGACGAGGCCGAGGGCCCCAACTGCCAGAGCGCGTGCACGGGCATGCCAGCCGCGTGGTCACCGCTTGAACGCAATGATGCCACGTGCTCTGGGTCATCCAAACCGTCTCTGGGCGATGGGTCATTCACCAACTAGCTTCAACAAGCAAAGGGACAAGGGAAGGGTCCCATAGAATGACTGAAGCTTGCTCAAAGACAAAACAGCAGCAAGGTGTTTGTGATGAACTAGGGAAGTTTCGCCCGGGGAGAGGGTCTGAGATTAGTCTGGTGTTGATCACTTACTAAGATGATCATTGCGGCTAGGTTTCAGCTCAAATGGAGGGGTTTAGATAGCACTTGCTTCACAATGTACTCCACTAGACAGAAAGGAGAAAGCTGATGTTGCATTCACATGGATGATTGGATTGAGCTAAAACTTGGTGGAGAATGATCATTTGGGCACATGGAGGCATTGCAAAAATTTCATACCATTTGGACACACCAAATGGTACTTCCTTCACAGTGGTCCTCTATGGACAGAATCTTAGAAAAATTATAGAGTAATAACGGCAATATGAAACAAGCTCAAATTTGGTGGAGTGAGGTTATAATGATAGGAGAATGTCCTGGTAAATTTTCAGAAATTATGGAGCAATATAAAATATGTTTGCTTCATAATCTGAAATAATGACCAGAAACAAAGATTGGGTGGTTTGCTCACCATGAGCATGGAATCATGAATATTTTTACATATCCAAGGACCATATTCTAAAGGAATTTTGAGAATTTTATGGGAATTTTTGGAAGGACACAAATTTAGGTTGCTTCACAACCTAGGGTAAAAAGGATTATTCCCTTAATAGAAAAAGGAATATTCCCAAGAAATAAATATTGGGGTTGGGCTAAGATGGAAATGACACGGTCTTGGGATGGATTTGAGATTGATAAGCCATGAGGGAGAGGAATCAGGGATGATCTTCCCATGTTTTAGGACCACAGAGCCACAGAAAAACAATTCCAAATAAAAATCTCAAAGAAATTCAAAAGAAAAAGAAAGGGCGAAAAACCAAGGTGTTACATCACCGTGTCTAGTCCAATGTGTATATCCATCCATGAATCCCCGTGTGAGTAAGTGGTACTCGATATCTGTAACTTCATGTGAATCTGTATTGGCACAACGACTGCATGGACATAGGATGTAATCGTCATTATGAACTCTCTTCTTTGTCCTTTCATCCAAATTGATGAACTCTATCACGCCACTGATAAAATCTAAGATTCTCCGCTCCTTCATCCATTCAGATCGTTCCATCTGCACCACATGAGAGGTAATTCAAAGAAATAACAACATTAATGCATGCATTAATTGATGCCCAAAGATGCATGCATAAATCACAAGATTTTATTTTCATAATTACTGAGGGCGCTCCATATTGTTATCCAGTCGTGCGATGTCAAAAATTAATGGCCAGTCAATTTACACGCAGAGTACTAGAGTATTACCCTAATGAATTGAATACTTTAATTAAGCCACTCAACAAAAAGAATACCTTAATTAATTAGCCGTGCGGTGACCTCCACCCAGCAGATAGAGAAGCGCAAAGCGGTAGCAGGCCGAGACAGCAGGGTTCTTGAGCATCTACACCATTGATATTCAAGCCGCCGGAGGAAGAGATGAGAAGGTATTCGCCAACTACTTCCCTTTGGCACTCAAGCCAAACGTGAGGTCATGGCTGATGCACTTGCCGGAGAACTCCATCTCGACCTGGGCCGACCTGTGCCATGAATTTTTCGGCGCCTTCACGGGCGGTCATCAAGAACCAGGGTGGCCCAGCGACTTGCAGCTCCTCCCACAGAAGGAAGGAGAGAGTTTGCAGAAATACATGCGGAGGTTCAGCCGGGTGCACAGGAACATTACGGACATCCACCCGGCAGCTGTGATAGCTGCATTCCAGTCCAACGTACATAACCGCAGGATACATTCCAAGATGAATGTCCGGTTGCCCAAAACTATGAATGAGCTGTACACTTTGGTGGATAAGTGTGCCCGAACAGAGGAGGGGAGGCGTATCCCCGGTAAAGAAGATGGCGTCGACGTTAACTCAGAGGACGATGACGACGCGACCAATCAGAAGAAAAAGAACAAGAAACACAACAAGAAGCGCAGGGATAAGGCAGTGCTAGCTGTTGAAGGATCGAGTACTCCTAGTACCGGCAAGAAGGCCAAGACCAAGGCTCCCGGCAAGGAAGTTGTCGCGTGCGCTGATTGTCGGGAAGCCGCGGCTGCCGAGAAGGCTGGGAAGGCCGACAGGACGTACTGCAAGATCCATCGGACCAAAGGACACAATCTTCAAGAGTGTCATCAGGTTGAGCAACTCGTCAAGAATCGGAAGGCTGAGTATGAGAAGCGTGACAAAGAGAGAAATCAAGATGGCATTGGCAGGAAGGGCCGAGGCGGCAGAGGAGGTCGCCCCGGCAAGGCCCCTCAGTATCAAGGGAAACCTGCCAAAGGCCATGAGAAGAAGGAATGTGATGATGAGAGTGATGAAGGAGATGAAGAGGAAACCGGTGAGAAGGAGTTCCAGAAGGCTACTGATGCCCTATGCATTGACGGAGGTGCATCCTTGCATTCCTCTCACCACCTGCTTAAACAGTGGGCACGTGAGGTCAATGCCGTGGAGCCAGCAGTAGATTCTCGAAAGCCACTCAAGTGGTCCTGCACGCCCATCATCTTTGATGAAGAGGATCACCCTGACCGCACCACCGTGGTAGGGTGTTTGCCGTTGTTGGTTTCACCAACAATCCGCAACCTGAAAGTCACAAAGATGTTGGTTGACGATGGGGCCGGGTTGAATCTAATTTCTCCCAAGGTCATCAGCAAGCTCCAGATAGCAGATGAAGAGCTCAAAGTTACTAGTACCTTCCAAGGGATCAACCCCGGCAGAAGTCGTCCTAAGGGGAAGATCACACTGCCGGTAACGTTTGGGGGGAGTTAAACTACCGGACTGAGAAGATCGTGTTTGATGTGGTTGACCTCCCCCTGCCATACAATGGAATCCTTGGTCGTCCGGCCCTGGAAAAATTCATGGTGGCATCCCACTATGCCTACAACACGTTGAAGATGCTAGAGCCAATGGGCGTCATTTCCATTCCATCAGACAAAAAGGACGCAATTATATGTGTGTATAAGATTTACCGAGAAGCAGTCACTGCAGAGGCCGCGGAAGCTACCGCTCCCGCCAAGGAAAGCAAGAAAGGGAAGAAAGCTAGCAAGGATGCCAGCAAAGAATCCGGGAAAGCACCTCTTTGGAGTGCGCTGCGCCTGTTGATGACTTGTCGGAGAGTTCCAATAGCAAGAGATCAAAGGTTGCTGTGCCCGCTGTGAAGAAGGTCCCAGCAGGGCCGGTTGGTGCTGATGGTACATTTACTATCAGCTCCACCCTCGATGACAAATAGGAAAGCACGCTCGTTGCCTTCCTGCGGGCGAATGTTGATGTGTTTGTTTGGAAACCATCTGACATCCGCGGTGTTCCCAGGGAGGTAATCGAGCACCACCTTGTAGTCTGCCCACATGCCCGGCCCGTCAAACAAAAGGTCCGAAAGCAAGCTTTGGAGAGGCTGCTATTTATTGCCAAAGAGATCAAGAAACTCGAAGTTGCTGGTTTGGTCAGAGGGGTATTGCATCCAACTTGGTTGGCGAATCCAGTGGTGGTGCGCAAGGCGAATGGGAAGTGGAGGCTTTGCATAGATTTCACAGATCTAAATAAAGCATGCCCGAAGGACCCATTCCCCTTGCCGCGCATCAATTAGATTGTGGATTCCACCTCTAGATGAGACCTGCTTTCTTTCTTGGATGCCTACTCTGGGTACCACCAGATTTTCATGTCCAAGGAAGATGAAGAGAAGACCGCGTTCATAACCCCATGTGGCACGTACTGTTTTGTACGGATGCCCTTTGGCTTCAAAAGTGCTGGATCCACTTTTGAAAGAGTAGTGCAAATTGGTTTTGAGTCACAGCTGCATAGGAATATTGAAGCTTTCATGGATGACATAGTGGTCAAAACCAAACACAAATCAACCCTCATTCAGGACCTGGAAGAGACCTTTGCGTATCTTTGCAAGATCAACTTGAAGCTGAACCCGGAGAAGTGTGTGTTTGGCGTTCCTTCTGGCAAGCTACTTTGCTTCTTCGTGTCCGACCGGGGGATAGAGGCCAACCCCAACAAGATCAAGGCGATCGAGCAGATTCAAGCAAACAAGACAGTTAAAGATGTGAGGCGTTTGACTGGATGTGTTGCTGCACTGAGCAGGTTCATTTCCAAGTCTGCCGAGCGCGCTTTGCCATTTTTCAAAATATTGAAGAAGGCAGGGCCGGTGGAGTGGACCCCGGAGGCGGACGCTGCGCTACAAGATTTGAAGACCTACCTTTCCTCTGTTCCCACCCTAGTCGCTCCTAAACCACAAGAGCTGTTGCTCCTATACCTAGCGGCAACCAATCAAGTGGTAAGTGCAGCACTGGTGGCCCAGCGGGAAGTGGATGAAGGATTCACCGTGGCAACCATCCCCTCCGAAGAGAAAAGTGAACTCGTCGCGGCAAGTTCAGGAACAGATCAGAACAAAGAAGAGTAGGGCAGCGGAGACAATTCCAGAATCACGGTAAGGAAGAAGGTGGTGCAGCGGCAGGTGTACTTTGTCACTTCCCTACTGCAGAGGGCTAGATCAAGGTACTCTGGCGTGCAAAAGTTGATCTTTGGCCTCATCATGGCGTCAAGGAAACTGCGCCACTACTTCCATGCCCACGAAATCATGGTTGTTACGCGCTTCCCCTTGCAACGCATACTGAGGAACCCTGAGGCCACTGGCAGAATAGTGGAGTGGGCTTTGGAGTTATCAAGCTTTGGTTTGAAGTTTGAGAGCACATCAACTATTTAGAGCAGAGCATTGGCGGAGTTTATTGTAGAATGGACAACAACTCCAGATGAAGAGACGCCGGAGACAATTATTCCCGGCAGGGAAGCGCCCCAAGATTGGATCATGTACTTTGATGGTGCCTTCTCCCTACAAGGTGCGAGAGCTGGCATGCTTATCATCGCACCCACTGGGGAGCACCTCAAGTACGTGGTTCAAATGCATTTCCCCCGGGATAAGGCTACCAACAACACCGCAGAATATGAAGGACTCCTTGCCGGGCTCAGGATCACAACAGAACTGAGAATCAAGAAGTTGATCATTCGTGGAGACTCACAACTTGTGGTGAGGCAAGTAAACAAGGATTATCAAAGTCCATTGATGGAGGCATACGTGGAGGAAGTGAGAAGGCTGGAGGAGCGCTTTGACGGATTGCAAACAGAGCACGTGCCCCGTGCGGAAAACAGCATTGCTGATCATCTGTCAAAGTGCGCTGTGCAAAAGCTTCCTGTGGAACCAGGGACTTTTGTTCTCCACCTGGCTCAGCCCTCCGTATCCTTGGCAATAATGGCCAGAAAGAGGAGAAAACTGGACTCCGGCAAACCTCTCCCGGCAGAGCTTCCTGAAGCCCCCGGCAGAGAGGTTGGCGGGAACAACTCCACTTCGCTTGGCAAGCAGCACCCTCCTGCTGAACTTCCAATTCCCGCGGTTGAGGCGTGTGGTCCCACGAACGAGGAGGTGCCGCTGATCCTTGTTGTTGAGCCTCAGGCTCCAACTTGGGCATGACACATAGTCCATTACCTCCAAACAGGAGAACTTCCCAAAGAGCAAGAAGAAGCTGAAAATTAGCCCGGAGGGCCAGTATGTATTAGTTCGTCGATGACGTACTATATAGAAGGAGGCCCAATGGTTTGAAATTAAAGTGCGTTTGCCGGGAAGAAGGGAAGGAACTGCTGGCAGAGATACACAAAGGCATGTGCGGGTCCCATATTGGATAAAGGGCCCTGGTTGGAAAGGCTTTCCGGCGAGGTTTCTACTGGCCCACGGCCCTCCATGATGCAATCGAGCTAGTCACTAGATGTGAAGCCTGCTAGTTCCACTCTAAGAATATCCATCAACCTGCTCAAGCTCTCCAGACGATCCCTTTGTCATTGCCCTTTTCGGTCTGGGGGCTTGACATCTTGGGCCCCTTCCCCCGCGCTACCGGGGGCTTTGAGTTCTTGTACGTCGCCATCGACAAGTTCACAAAGTGGCCGGAAGTGGAGCCCGTGAGGAAGGTGACCACACAGTTAGCTATAAAGTTCTTGAAAGGACTGGTGTGCCATTTCGGAGTCCCTGCCAGAGTCATCACTGACAATGGCACCCAATTCAGAAGCCGCGCCTTCATGCAATATGTTCATGCCCTCGGAAGCAAGGTCTCATTTGCCTTTGTTGCTCATCCCAGAAGCAACGGACAAGCTAAGAGGGCGAACGCTGGAGTGCTGTGAGGACTCAAGACAAGAACATTTGATAGGTTGCAGAAGTGTGGCAGGCGATGGATCAACGAGCTGCCGGTGGTACTTTGGTCCCTCTGTACAACACCAAATCGAGCTACCGGCCAGACTCCCTTCTCCCTAGTCTATGGGGCAGAAGCAGTGATCCCCACGGAACTCATATACGGATCACCTCTAGTACATGCCTACGATGAAGTAGCGCAAGAACAGCACCGGCGTGATGACGCTGTGCTACTTGAGGAGAACCATATCCAGGCTGCTATGTGTGCTGTATGCTACCAGCAAGCCCTGTGTCGCTATCACAACCATAGGGTTCATGCCCGGAGCTTTGAGGAAGACGACCTTGTCCTTAGGCATGTTCAATCCACCAAGGTGCAAACATGTTGACGCCAAAGTGGGAAGGCCCTTACTGGGTAGTACGAGTCACCAGACCCGGCGCAGTCCGTCTAGAGACCAGAGATGGCATTCAGTTGCAAAACCCATGGAACATTGAGCATCTTCGTAAGTTCTACCCATAAGGCACGGCTGTCGGGTCCTGCCCGGCAGCCACCCTTTTGTACAAGCCTTGCCGATGTTGCATGTAACCCTTTGTACAAAGCGAGGTGTAGACCCTGAGCTACAGATGAATAAACGAAGCGCTGGGGCCCCCCAAAACTTGCATGCATGCATAAGCATAACATGAGCATAGCATGATCATGTAGATCAGGGCACATGTAGCATTGTTTTCCTCTGCACTAAGCTGCAGGGTTCTTGCCGTGGACCTGGTCCCTAAGAGAAGAAATGAAGACAAGCCTACATATCAATCCCCGACAGGCCAAGCAGATAAGTTATTTCTTATCCATGCATGTTCTGTAAGGTGAAAACTTGTGCATATGAAAACCTCGTCACCTTCGAAGCATGGGTGCTCCGTCCTGCGTCCCGAACATTGCTTTGGTTAGGGTGGTTGTAGTGGCCATTGACGGAGGGGGTTCGACGAGGATCTAGTCCCTTTCCATGGTTTTGTGCCCGGCAGGCCAAGCCCCATGGCAACAAACGAAAGGCACCAGCAAGATAGCTTGCCGGAGAAAACTTGTTTACTTAAACGTATAGAGGCATCTCGCCTCTGCATGGTCATGACACATGCACAAGTACCCGGCAAGGCTTATCTTTTTCATTAATATGCGATAAGCAAGTACAGATCTTACATGACACAAACATGGATAAAGCATATTACATATTTTAGACTAAAGTTTGGCAAATGCCTACATATTTCAGACTGAAAAAAGATAAGTGCCCCGTAATCCCTTTCATGTCCCTCTCCTCCTAGGAACTACCGCGGGAGGCAAAGAGGGCAAAAGGGGTGCCTGGGAAGAAGCCCAGCCTATCCCCATTAGGCCCCATGACAAGGATCCTGACAAGATCGAGAGGGAGCGGGCGAAGGTGATGGTGAAGAGAGTGGCGAAGACGACCACCTGGCCACCGCCACCAGGGCCAGCAGGACGCGGCAGGGCGAACGAAGCCGTAGCCCACAAGGAAGCCTGCCGAAGCCCAGCTGGAAGGCCACTGCAGGAACCGGAGACACCATCCACACCTCCACATCGGCAAATCGCCTTGCCGGCGAGGAGATGCAGGTGCAGATGATGGTGTTGCGACCTAACGGTGACGGTGCGGCTAGTGTTCAGCCGGAGTCAGAGCCGTTGTCCTCTCCCTCGGTGCCGGAGTCATCGCTGTTACTATCCTCCTCGTTGCTGTCACTCGAGGAGGAGATTTCGTCGTCGGTCGAGCTCTCCGCGCAGCACCCTAAGCGAGCACCTGAGCATCCACAGACCTTGACGGAGAGCAAGGTGGCATCCATTAACTTGAAATGGAGGACGTGCCTGGCTGCCAAGCTATGGGCACGAGCAAAAGTCTTCCAACCACGCTGGAGAAGAATGACATGAGGAGTGGGGAACTCTACGTCCGCCCGCATGCTGCCATTACAACAGCCTCTCATGTGCAGCCTCAACTCCGGCGGCTGCTAGATCTCCATCACCCTTGCGAATGGAGTAGGAAGCCGAAGGCGGCTGTGCGGGGGTCCTTGCAGCTTGACGATGAACTCCAGCGGTTGGTTCCCGATGTGGCCTTCATTAGGATCTTGAGCAGCAGTAGCAAGTGCAATCAAAGCCCCACCCTCGTCCTCCTTGGCCCTGAGCGCCGCGACGACCATGACCTCGTCCTCTCCCGCCTCCCCTCGCGGCGGGCTCCGCTTCCGCATCCCCAATGGGAGGAGGGAGGCGTTGTTGAGCAGTAGCCCTCGTCACCACTACTGGAGTACCGCTGCGCCCTCTTCCCCTCACCATGATGAAGGAGCAATGTCAGAAGAAAGAAGGAGGAGATGGGTGTGAGCCAGCACCTCGCCCACGTCCCCTTTTATAAGCAAACAGGGCCAGGGGCTGGCTCCTCACTCAGGAGAGGCAACCGCCCCTCTCTCCAACCCGGCTCCCCGCACCATCAGTAGCCCGTGGAATCAAGGCCGGCCCCCTGCGCCAATCCATGGCGCCTGGCTTTCTGCCATGGCATTCATTTCCGCGCTCCCTACGTCCGCCACCAACCCTGTGCAATGCATGCAGCATACGTGGCCGAAACGCCAGAAGCGGAGAAGCTAGTGGAATGGCAGTTACCGCCCCGTGAATGTGGGATGTGGGTAGCCCACGGATCGTGGCTCGCAGCTCCCTCATAACGTCATGCACGACGCGAGGAAAAACCGAAAACTTACTCAAGCACAGGTTAATGTAGAAGCAAAGAAGATCTCAGAGGACGAGCTACCACAACCCCCTCGCCTATGTACTAGACAGGGCCTACCCCGACGACGCTCGACAGCATGTTTGGGCAAGGCCCGGGGGCTCCTGTCGGTGCAACAAAGCCTAGGCGTGTGTTGCCCGGACTGTACATAGGCTCAAGAGCAAGGTTGCAACATCCAAGACGAGACCAAGCTGAAGAGATAGCTCTTTGAGAAATCAAAGGGCGGATCAAGAAGACCAAGACCAACCAAATGAGCAAGATACCACTAAGGAAAAACCTCCCTTTCCAGGCAGGCGAGCCTGGCGGGGGCAAGGTTACCCCAAAGACAAGTCTCAAGACTCCCCCGGCAGGCTTGCCGGGGATGCCGAGGGCGGACTACCCCACGAAGGCGCCACCGCTCCACCTCACAGCAACGCAAGTCACCTATCAGTGCGGTGTCGAGCCCCCAAGTGATTAAGTGGCTGTTATTTGGCACGTGGCAGCCATTTCTGAGGAAGATCACCCCTAAATGACACCTGTCCGGCAGACGTGTCATGCAGACAGGCGAGAAGGTGGCTGAACAGCGCGGCAAGGCTGCCTGGCTACACCTATGATGTGACACTAAGTGGTGCATTTAATGCGCCTTGTCCTGTATGCAGAGTTAGGTATGATAGTACTGTGGCTATCTAATCACTGGATAATGACCGTTTCACCATTGTGGTAACCCCTTGACTTATGAAAGGAGGGCCATGGCTACCTTAGAGAGGATTCGGACCCTTGTACACTCATACGTGTGTAGCTGCTCTAGTCCCAAGGCGACCTTGCTGGGCTAGAGCGTTGCGTCTCCACCATGGTCCTTCCATCAATCCACCAAAGTAGGAGTAGGGTTTTATGCCTCGCGGCGGCCCGAACCTAGGTAAAAACTGCTCGTGTCATCGCTGTCGTGCTGCTCTATGCTCTCCGCTCTTTGTGCAATGTGCTCTTCCCCCTTACCGAACCACAAGGTGCCGATGGTCTCATAGGTGGCCGTGTTATACCACGACACACGTGGCTGCACATAGATGGTTAGTAGAACGCCCACGGTTTCTATAATACTTGTGTTTCCGATTGTAACGTGGTAGCTCTTTGTTACAAAATGACTCTGTTGGTTGTTAATGTGTGCGCCTTCGCAAATCGGACAAATTTTTTATCACAACATGTTGGTGCCATGTCAAGGCAACATGCCAAGTTTCATGATTTTCAGGTGAGTTTTGGATTTGCACGAATTTAAAAACCAAGTTTCTCAATGTTTTCGGCCGAGGCACGACGCCCATATGTTTGAAATTCATTCCCATTTCTTGCATGGGACCTAATCATTCACCAAAGGACACATATATGATTTTTCAACCCATTTTGGTGCGCTGGAGCATGTGTCTGTAGTTTGAATTTTAATTACGCACCTTACATGCCCAAAAAACTCAATTAATGTATAAAATGCCAAACGAACCCGGACTAGTTTGAAATTTTAGCATGACACTCCTATTGGTCTATGTTGCCTCTGTAAAAAAAATTAAGGCATGAAGAGGCATCGCATGTTGTTTCGCCCACAAAGGTGACACGCTCCCTATCAGAACCATGAGGCTTCTTGAGAGAAGCTCTGGTTTGTAAGAAGCTTATGCCAAAACTTGTCCCAAATCAGACAATTTTTTTACCACAACATGTTGGTGACATGTCAAGACACCATGCCAAGTATCATGATTTTCAAGAATTTAAAAAGCAAGTTTCTCAATGTTATCGGTCGAGCCACGATGCCGAGATATTTGAAATTCATTCTTATTTCTTGCATGGGACCTAAACATTCACCAAAGGACACATATATGATTTTTTTCAACCCATTTTGGTGCACTGGAGCATGTGGTTGTAGTTCAAATTTGAAATATGCACATTAAATGCCAAGAAAACTCAATTAATTTATAAAAAAAGTCCAGACGAACCCCGAATAGTTCCAAATTTTAGCACAACACTCCTATTTGTCTATGTTGCCTCTGTAAAAAAATCAAGGCAGGAAGAGGTAGCATATGTCATTTCGCCCATAAAGGTGACACATTCCCTATCGGAACCATGAGGCTTCTTGAGAGAAGCTCCGGTTTGCAAGAAGCTTATATGAAAACTTGTCCCAAATCGTACAATTTTTTTACCACAGCATGCTGGTGACATGTCAAGACACCATGCCAAGTATCATGATTTTCAGGCGAGTTTTTGATTTACAGGAATTTAAAAACCAAGTTTCTCAATGTTTTTGGCCGCGCCACGATACCCAGATGTTTGAAATTCAGTCCCATTTCTTTCATGGGACCTAAACATTCACCCATGGACACATTTATGAATTTTCAACCAACTTTGGTGCACTGGACCATGTGCATGTAGTTCAAATTTGAATTATGCACATTAAATGCATAAAAACTTAGTTAATGTATAAAAAAGGCCAAACAAACCCGTAATAGTTCCAAATTTTAGCACGACACTCCTATTGGTCTATGTTTCCTCTGTAAAAAAATCAAGGCATGAAGAGCCAGCTGATACGTCTCTAACGTATCTATAATACTTGACTGTTTCATGTTATTTTATTTTCAATCTTGGATGCTTTATATGCTATTTTATATCATTTTTTGGGACTAACCTATTAACCTAGTGCCCAGTGCCACTTGCTGTTTTTTGCTTGTTTTTGGCTTTTCAGAAAATCAATACAAAACAAAGTCCAAACATGATAAAACTTTATGGTGATTTTTTCTGGACCAAAAGGGACCCTAAGAAGCTTCAGGAGGAGGCCAGAAGATATATGAGAGGGCCTCGAGCTCACCAGGCGCGCCCCCTGAGCTCGTGAGCCACTTGTAGCTCTGTTTGACCTAATTCCATCTCTAAATTCACAAATATTCTCAAACCAACAGAGAGCCACCCGAAACACTTTTTCTGCTGCCTCAAGCTTCTGTTCTTCCATGATCCCATCTGGAGGCCTTTTTTGGTACTCTGTCGGAGGGGGAATCGATCACGGAGGGCTTCTACATCTTTCTGCCTTTTGATGATGCGTGAGTAGTTTACCACAGACCTACGGGTCCATAGCTAGATGGCTTCTTATCTCTCTTTGATCTTCAATACAATGTTCTCCTCAATCTTCTTGGAGTTCTATCCGATGTAATCTTCTTTTGCGGTGTGTTTGTTGGGATCCGACGAATTGTGGGTTTATGATCAGATTACTCATTATGCATGATTGTTATAGCTTTGTATTTCTCTCCGATCTGTCTGTTTGATTTGGACAACTAGATTGATTTATCTTCAGCGGGAGAGGTGCTTTGTAATGGGCTCAATCTTGCGGTGTCCATACCCAGTAATAGTAAGGGTAGAGAGGAACGTATAGTATTGTTGCCATTAAGGGTAAAACAACGGGGTTTATTCATATTAATTGGGTTTACTTTGTCTACGTCTTTCATCTTGCTTAAAGCATTACTCTGTTTGTCTTGAACTTAATACCATAGATGCATGCTGGATAGTGGTCGATTGATCGAGTAATAGTAGTTGATGCTGGCAGGAGTCGGTCCACTTGTCGTGGATGTGATGCTTATATACATGATCATAGCCATGAATACGTCATAACTATGTGCTTTTCTATCAATTGCCCAACAATAATTTGTTTACCCACTGTATGCTATGTGTTCAAGAGAGAAGCCTCTAGTGAGAACTGTGGCCCCCGGGCTCTACTTTATCATATTATTAAAACTAAAAATACCTTGCTGCAATTTATTTACTTTTATTTTGTTTAGCAATTTACTTTTCTATCTATCACTATCTGAATTAATCCTTGCAAACAATTAGTTCAAGGGGATTGACGACCCTCTTGCCCGCGTTGGGTGCAAGTATTTGCTTTTGTGTGTGTAGGTGCTGCTTAGGGGAGTTTGCTTGGTTCTCCTATTGGTTCGATAACCTTGGTTCTCACTAAGGGAAATACTTATCTCCACTATACTACTTAACCCCTGCTCTTCGGGGAAATCCCAATGCATGTTACAAGTAGCAGGAAGAATTTCTGCTGCTGTTGCGGGGGAGACATCATCAAATTCTCGTCAGGTTCCTACATACAAACTATCATCTACTTGCTCTACTTTTTATTTTCCTCTCTTTTTCATCTCCCTCTAGTTCTCACAAAAAAAACACAAAATTATTTTTCTTTGTTAGTTTGCTTGCTCGTCACCATGTCTAGTGCTACTATTCCTCCGCTCTGCCCAGATTTTGAGGTTCTTTACTTTAAAAAGAAACAAGGGGAAATTCTAAAAGATGCTTGGTTTAGAATAATGGAGTCTTATCATATTTGTACCATAAATGGTGATATAAAAATCTTGCTTATAAACTTTTTTGTGGGGCTCACTATGCCTAATAGACAACTTCCAAATTTTGCCACTAAAGGCAAATTTATTGAAGGTGATGCTAATGTTGCTTATGAAATAATAGAGGGGATAGTTGAAACTCCACACCCACAAAAGGAATTCAATTATACCCAGGAAGGAATCCCAATTTTAGAAAAATTGGGTGGTATGCAGAAAATTTTGGTTGAGTTACAAAAGTCTAATGAACCACTCAAAACCCTTAGTGCAAATCTCAATTACATGAATGCATGCCCTTCTTACTGTTTGCAACAAGAGGTTTGATACCCTGGATAATAAAATTGCTTCATTCTCTGAAATTAATGGGAAGCGTAAAGCACATCTAATGTGGTGAAAACTAAAGATGATAATACTTGAAACAATGCCTTACACCTAGCTAAGGGAGTAAAACAATAGCGCTTGTTGGGAGGCTACCCAATAGTTATCTTAACTTTTGCTTTTCTTTCTGTTTTTAAGTGTTTTGACAATTATTGCTACTGTTATCATTGTGTTTTTATGTTTTAGTTAGTGTTTGTGCCAAGTAAAGCCTTTGGGATGATTTGGTTGATAGTTGACTTGATTCTGTGCAAAAACAGAAACTTTTGCGCCCAGTGCTAGATTTACTATAATTCACTGGAATGTGATAAAATTGTGAAAATTTTACACATGATTGATATAAAAATTTCCCATGTTTTCCTAATTTTTCAGATTTTTTTGGAGTTACATAATTATAGTGTTTGTTCAGATCATTACAGATTGTTCTGTTTTAGACAAATTCTATTTTCTACTGCATAGTTCGCTTGTTTCGATGATGCTATGGATTATATCGGGGGGTATAAGTCGTGGAGAAGTTAGAATAAAGTAGGTACTATGCAAGAATAACATATGAATGGGTTCATAATACTAACTAAAATTTATGATTTGTCTATTATACTAACAGATCTCACGAGGTTTCTGTTCACTTTTGTGTGCTGCAGTTTTCAAGTTTTGGTTGAGATCACGATGGATGAAGGAATAAGGAGCGTCAAGACCCTAAGATTGGGGATTCCCAAGGCACCCCAAGGTAATATTCAAGGAAGACCCAAGCGTCTATGCTTGGGGATGCCCTGGAAGGCATCCCCTCTTTCGTCTACACTCTATCCTTATGTTACTTGTAGCTATATTTTTATTCATCACATGATATGTGTTTTGCTTGGAGCGACTTGTGCCATAGTAGTTTTTGCTGTGTTTGCTTTTTATTTTGTCACAATCATCATTTGCTGGACACACCTTTTGAGAGGGACACGCATTATTCATGATTTGTTAGAACACTATATGTGCTTCACTTATATCTTTTGAGTTAGGCGGTTGCTCTAGTGCTTCACTTATATCTTTTAGAGCACAGCGGTGGTTATATTTTATAGAAAAGATTGCACTCTCATGCTTCACTTAAATCTTTTTGAGATTCGAATAAATAGTAAAGGCAATTTGCACGAGTTATAAGACTAGTCCATAAAGGATAGGTATTCAAGGGGGATATAATAAAAACATTCATGTAGATCAGTGAATATGATATGTTTGATTCCGTGCAATAGTTTTGCGATATTAAGATGGTAATATGTGGGGGTACTAGTGGATGATTGTGGTTTAGTAAAAATATTGATGTTAACTTTTGTGATTCCCAAAGCATGCACGTATAGCCTCTAGTTGGCGATGAAATTGGAGCATGATTTATAATTTAGTGTCTACCTTATGAGTGGTGGTTGGGGACGAGCGATGGTCTTTTCCTCCCAATCTATCCCCCTTAAGGCATGCGAGTAGTACTTTGCTTCATGGACTAATAGGCTTTCACAATAAGTATGTGAGTTCTTTATGACTAATGTGAGTTCATGGATTATACGCACTCTCCCCTTTCCGCAATTTGCTAGCCTCTTCGGTACCGTGCATTGCCCTTTCTCACCTTGAGAGTTGGTGCAAACTTCGCCGGTACATCCAAACTCCATAATATGATACGCTCTATCACACATAAGCCTCCTTATATCTTCCTCAAAACAGCGACCATACCTACCTATTATGGCATTTCCATAGCCATTCTGTGATATATTGCCATGCAACTTCCACCGCTCCGTTTTCATGACATACGTGTTCATTGTCATATTGCTTTGCATGATCATAGAGCTGACACGATATTTGTGGCGCAGCCACCGTTTATCATTGTTATAAATGTTATGCTAGAATCATTGCACATCCTGGTACATTGCCAGAGGCATTCATATAGAGTCATGTTGTTCTAGTTATCGAGTTGTAACCTTGAGTTGTAAGTAATAAAAGTGTGATGATCATCATTATTAGAGCATTGTCCCAGTGAGGAAAGGATGATGGAGACTATTGTTGGATCACGTGGTACGCTATGCTAGCGACAAATAAATTTTTTCTACCACGCACCCAAGATCATGCTGATGGAAATATATTACGAGATCGGGTTTACCACTAGACGCGCAGTCACCGCAGCGGAAGTAGAGTTGGTGATGCATGTAGTCGATCTCTCAGCCCGTCTCCTCCTCGTGTTGCCGATCTCCCGCGAACAGCGAAGACCCATGAACAGTGATCTCCCACGAACGGCACCTCGCGGTTCCCTTGAACAGTTCATCCAAGCACCGCACATGCGATGCCTCCAAGGTATCCACACGTACGGGGAGCAGCATCGAGCGGCGGACATCTAGGTCCGGTAGCGCGGCATGGGCATGGGGGGTGGCGGCGGCTATCCAGGGTGGGAAAAGATCAACCATAAGTGGTGCACCCACTCCCCTTTATATAGACCTCCGAGGTGGGCTCAACACTTGAGCCCACTAGGAGTCCACATCCATTTCCCACTCGGATCCAATCCGAATGGGCTACAGACCCTTAAGTGTGCGACCCTATAGGTTCACGTACACATGGACACGACCAGAGTCGATAGTTGGTAGTGGCTCCTACTAGAATGTGCCAACTCCCATGTGTGCGTAAAGTCGTTTGATGAACCTCGACAATGTGTCATATGCAACATTCCTTTTGCCTCACGATATTTGTTGTCGAGCTCAAGGAGAGTACTTGTCACCCTTATGATAGCTCGACCTCTCTTCTCGAAACCGTGATACAGATTCCCGAACTAGGTTAACACTTAACCCAAGTCGCATGGCCATGCTTTCCAAATCTGATCACTCGAGAGGGCCCAGAGAATATCTCTCCAAATAGGAGGGGCAAATCCCATCTTAGTCAGCCATGTCTCACAGCATGTCTCACGACTCAGCCGAAAGCTACCTTTATAACTACCCAGTTATGGAGTAGCGTTTGATAGACCCTAAGTGAGTCGATCCTCACCCCGAGAACATGCGAGGACCTCAGGTCTACGACATGGAATAGACATTGTACTTGAGACTAACAGATGACTATATCTCGCTGCGTCTCAAAGTGGGTCTATCGGACTCGGTGATCTCCATCCCCGAGCCCATACTATCGGTTTAGCATCTCCATGCACATGACTTGTGAAACATAGTCATCAACCGAGTCGTATAGTAGTCAAGGATATGTGTCCGCATAACCTTATCAACCAGAGACCATTAGAACAATCATCATACAATACATAGTTCCACAAACAAGTCACATACTTATTGATACATATCATTGATGATGTTCAAGGACAATACAAAGGACTCATGAATACGTATGGAAATATCATCATATACACATCCTCGGGCTGTGTCATATACACATCCTCGGTTAAATTTCCATTAAGGAAAGCCGTTTTGACATCCATCTGCCATATCTCATAGTCGAAATATGCTGCTGAAGCAAGAATGATCCAAATTGATTTAGGCATCCCTACCGGTGAGTAAGTCTCATTGTAGTCAACTCCTTGAACTTGTCGATAACCTTTAGCGACAAGTCGAGCCTTATGGACTGTGACATTTCCGTCCATATCAGTTTTCTTCTTAAAGATCCACTCAATGGCTCGAACGCCATCTCGCAGATCAACCAAGTTCCAAACTTCATTATCATCCATGGACTTTAATTCCGATCTCATGGCTTCAAGCCATAACTCGGAATCGGGGCTCTCCATCACTTCTACATATGTAGTCGGCTCGTTGTTCTCCAAGAACAACACATTGTAGTCATGCATATTGCATAACCTTTCCGACCTCCGTGGAACCGGCGTTGACTCCACCACGGGATCCCTGACTAATTACGTTGTGACAGAATCACCTACCAGAATGTCTCCGTGTGGTTCTCGAATTTCTTCGAGTCGGACCGTCCTCCCACTAGCCTTCCGATTGAGAAACTCTTTCTCAAGGAAAACTCCATGTCGAGCGACAAACACTTTGCCCTCTTCACGGTTGTAGAAGTAATATCCCAAGGTTTCCCTTGGATATCCCATGAATATGCACTTGTCTGATTTGGGTGTGAGCTTGTCCGACTGGAGTCGCTTGACATATGTTTCACATCCCCAAACTTTTAGAAAAGACAGACTGTGACTTTTCACAGTCCATATCTCATATGGTGTCTTATCTACGGACTAAGATGGTAACCTGTTTAGTGTGAAAGCTGCAGTTTCTAGAGCGTATCCCCAAAATGACAAGGGTAAATCCGACTGTCTCATCATTGATCGGACCATGTCCAACAGGGTCCAATTTATCTGTTCCGACACAGCATTTCTCTGTGGTGTACCCAAAGGAGTCAGTTCTGGTACTATTCCACGACTCTTCAGATGATCATCAAACTCCTGGCTCATATACTCACCTCCATGATCAGATCGTAGAAGTTTGATTCTCTTGCCGAGTTGATTTTCCACTTCGTTCTGAAACACCTTGAACTTTTCAAAAGTTTCTGACTTGTGCCTCATCAAGTAGACATATCCATATCTACTCAAGTCGTCGGTAAAAGTCACGAAGTATTGAAAACCACCTCTGGTTGTCATGCTCATTGGTGCACATACATCACTATGTATAAGTTCCAACAGCTCAGACGCCCTCTCACAACTCTTTGCAAAAGGAGTCTTAGTCATCTTGCCGAGTAGGAAAGACTAGCTGTCGGTGTACTAAGTATTGGGCCACTAGTACCCCGTACTTGTGCACGGGCAGTTGTAGCCATCCTCGCGGCAAGGCTTGCCAGGGAACAGTTCGAGATCGATTCAAGCCACCAAAGAAATCATCAAGTCAGAGATCTGAGGGTCAGTAGATAAGAAGAGCTGGAATCCGAAGGCCAGCTTCCCCGGCAAGATCTTGCCGGGGTGGCCTGCGGAGCCCGGCAAGGATTGGCGCCCGGCAAGGCTTGGCGTCCGGCAAGGCTTGGCGCCCGGCAAGGCTTGGTGCCCGGCAAGCTTCGGCGCCCGGCAAGGTTTTTTTGCTGTGCCGCTGCTCTAGCATGGCGACAAAACCTGACATTCTAGGTCCTTCTTTGGACGCGTGGCGACGCGCCAATGGAAAAGAGCTTAAGTGGTGCGGATGGGATGGCCCCTTTTTCCATCCGCAAGAAAGTGAGGACACCTAAACGGACACCTCACGGTGCATTAAATGCGTTTGTCCTAATCCGTCAGGGGTTAGGTATGATACCCTGTAGCTACTTTACACCTCAATGTATGTACATTTTGCCACTGTGGTGACCCCTTTGAGCATATAAAAGGAGGCCCAAGGCAACTGCTACAGAGGAGGAGAACTTCTGCCCATTCTGCATGCATAGCTGCTCTTTGAACGTACTGTTCATAGCGAGCGCTCTTGAAGGCTAGGCTCAAGAACATTAATAAGAACACCAAGCAGGAGTAGGGTTTTACGCTGATCAGCGGCCCGAACCTGGGTAAAAACTTCCCGCGTCGATCGTTGGTTCTGCTCTTTGCGTATACCTCTCCCCTCGCCGAATCATAAAGGGGTCTCTCGGGATCCCATAGGTGTCGTGCCCCGACATCTTTGGCGCGCCAGTTAGGGGGATTGAAGGTTGCGTGAACCTGATCTAGTGATCGGCGCTTCAGTTTCTTCATCATCTTCATCATCATGCCGCCCAAGAAGAAGAGCACCGCGACAGCACAACCGTCCACATCCGTTTTGCCTACGCCTTCGCGTACGGGCGACGGCGTGGGTGCAGAAGGAAGAGGACTAGAACCCCCACGGCATTCTGGTGATCCGAGCCAGGCGAGCGGCATCGTTCGCAGTGGCAATGGTAACCTGCACGCCGCTGGATCTAGAGACGGCGCTGTGTTGCCTACGGGTGGCACGACGAATTCCAGAGATCGGAGGGCGCCTGCTGGAGCTCCCGCGCCGGCGCAATCATCACGACCTACCCAGGTCGTGCACGATGAGCGACGTCATGGCGCTGGTGGTTCAGGGCGTCCCCATGAAAAGATTTCTGCGCATCGATCCCAAGATGCGCGGGACCAGCATGCACACCGAGCTGCCTGCGGAGGTGGCACGCGGTCGCGTGACCGTGGTGGTGCTCCTTCTAATATGGTTAGGAGTCAGAGCACCTCACGTACCTCGCACCTGTCGCCGCCGCCTACGCCAGCGGAAGCCTTGGCACGTGCGCAGCTGCTCCTCGATTTTCCTCCTGCCCCGGAGAAGATGGAGGAGTGGCGAGCTACTATCCAGCGCCTTATCGGCTTCGCCAACAAAGATGGACCACAAGAGGCAGGGCCCTAGTAGTGAAGGCCCATCGATCCGGCGCGAGCCGATGTGGAGAAAACCGGAGGTGGTGCAACCATAGTGCACTCCCCTCCGCGGCACCAGCGGCGGCCGACAACCCAGCAGGTCGACCGCCGTGAAGAAGTTTCCACGGCGTCGTCCGATCCACGGATGCGCCGAGGTCAGCGTCAAGTTCTCCAGGAACAAGGCAAGGAGGACGCTCGAACTAGCATCGAGCAGCGACGGGAAGCGCGCTATCAATCTGATAAGCGCGCGGGGCCGACTGTCGACAAGCCTGCGCCAGGGGACGTAGGAGACTTGCCTTATGAGGTAGGGACTCCAGCGTTTACCCGTGAGCTGCAGTAAGTCCAGTGGCCCAAATCCCGAACCTTCAAGCCGGAGGTCCCGGAGAAATATGACGGAAAGACCCATCCCTTGGAGTTTCTGAGCATCTACACCATTGCGGTGCAGACTGCCGGGGGCCGAGATGACAAAATACTTGCCAACTACTTCCCGTTGGTGCTCAAACCCAACGTCAGGTCGTGGTTGATGCATTTGCCGGAGAATTCTATTTCTTCCTGGTCAGATTTGTGCCATCAGTTTGTTGGCGCCTTTGTTGGAGGCCACCAAGCTCCTGGCCAAGAAAGTGATTTGCATATCATCCCTCAGAAGGAGGGTGAATCCCTGCGCAAGTTTATCCAGAGATTTAGCCGGGTTCAGTACAATATTCCTGACGTTCACCCAGCCGCTGTCGTTAGCGCGTTTCACCAGAACGTGCGTAACCGCAAAATGCGGGAAGAGCTGGCAATGAACAAAGTCAGGAGTATTGCTGAGCTTTACGCTTTGGCCGACAAGTGCGCTCGAGCTGAAGAGGGGAGGAAACTCCCTGGCGAGGCTGTTGGCGCGGGGGGCGAATCAGAAGATGAAGACACCGTGGCCCCATCAAGGAAAGGCCGACGGCGGAACAGGAAACGCGAAGGCAAGGCCGTGCTTGCTGTCGAGGAATCCGACAACCCCGGCACCACCAAGAAGGCCAAGGTTAGTGACCCCGGCAAGGATCTTGCCGGGTGCCCTTCCTGTCAGGACTTGGTGGCTGCCGACAAGTCGGAAAACTCCGGCAAGCAGTATTGCAAGATCCATCGCACCAAGGGCCACGATCTCCAGAATTGCCGGCAAGTTGAACAGCTTGCCGAGAAACAGAGGGCCTAATATGAAAGGCGAGATAAGGAGAAGGCCCAAGATGGTGCTGATGGATCCGGCAAGAAGCGCGGTGGCCGAGGGGGGCGCAGCGGCAAGGCCAATCAACAAAAGGATAGGCCCGCTCGGGGCCGAGACAAAGAAGAAGATGATGATGAGGAAGATGATGAGTCCAGTGAGCAAGAATTCCAGAAGGCTACGGAGTCCATGTGTATCGATGGAGGTGCTTCGCTGCATTCTTCCTACCGTCAACTCAAACAGTGGGTGCGGTAAGTCAATGCGGCAGAGCCATCCCCAGATGCATGTAGGCCCCTGAAGTGGTCCAACACGCCTATCATTTTCGACGCCGAGGATCACCCTGATCGCACAATTGCGGTCGGGTGCTTGCCGTTGTTGGTCTCACCAACAATTCGCAACCTCAAGGTGACGAAAATGCTAGTTGACGGTGGGGCTGGCCTAAACTTAATCTCACCGGATGTGCTCAAAAAGCTTCAAATTCCCGACAAAGACCTCGAAGAAACGGGTACGTTTCAAGGGGTCAATCCGGGAAGAACCCAGCCTAAGGGCAAGATTACGCTGCCGGTGACATTTGGTAGCGAGCTCAACTACAGGACCGAGAAGGTGGTGTTTGATGTCGCCAAGATCCCCATGTCATACAATGGGATCCTTGGTCGGCCAGCGCTGGCTAAGTTCATGGCGGCATCACACTACGCGTACAACGTTTTGAAGATGCCTGGGCTGTTGGGCGTCATCACTATCCATTCTGATAAGAAGGATGCGCTCATCTGTGCCGACCAACTTTACCGGGAAGCAGTTGCAGCACCTGCCATCAAGGCACCTGCTCCTGCCACTGGAACTCCCGGGGGGAAGAAGAAGACCGGCAAGAACCTTGGCACGAACTCCGGCAAGCGCACCTCCTCGGAGTGCTGTGCTTTCGTTGATGATGCACCAGAGAGTTCCACCGGCAAGAACAAGAAATCCAAGACTGCTCCGCCGGAGACCAAGAAGGTACCCGTCAGGGAGGACGGAACGGGGGGAACTTTCACCATAAGTTCCACCCTAGATGGCAAATAGGAAAGCACGCTCGTTGCTTTCCTACGGGTGAATGTCGACGTGTTTGCATGGCAACCGTCTGACATCCCCGGTGTTCCCAGGAAGGTAATTGAGCACCACCTTGCCGTCTGTCCCCATGCACGGCCCGTCATGCAAAGGGTCAGGAAGCAAGCCTTGGAGCGGCAAGAATTCATTGCCGAAGAAATCAGAAAGCTGGAGGCGGCAGGATTGGTCAAATGAGTGCTTCATCCAACCTGGTTGGCCAATCCGGTTGTAGTGCGGAAAGCGAATGGGAAATGGAGGCTTTGTATCGATTATACAGATATCAATAAAGCTTGTCCAAAAGATCCCTTTCCCTTGCCGCGCATCGACCAGATTGTGGATGCCACCGCTGGTTGTGATCTCTTGTCCTTCCTTGATGCCTATTCAGGGTATCATCAGATTTTTATGGCAAAAGAAGACGAAGAGAAGACCGCATTTATCACCCCATGTGGTACGTATTGTTTTATACGAATGCCTTTCGGGTTGAAAAGTGCTGGTTCGACATTTGCGAGAGCTATCCAAATTGGTTTTGAGCCTCAACTCCATAGAAATATGGAGGCGTATATGGATGATATAGTGGTCAAAACCAAAGATAAAGCAACGCTGATTCAAGATTTAGAAGAGACATTTGCAAATCTACGCAAGATCAACTTAAAGCTCAATCCTGAGAATTGCGTGTTCGGTGTTCCTTCCGGCAAGCTCCTCGGATTCTTTGTATCTTGCCGGGGAATCGAAGCGAACCCCGACAAGATCAAAGCTATTGAGCAAATTGAAGCGCCGAGACGCATCAAGGATGTGCGTCGTCTTGCCGGCTGTGTTGCTGCTCTAAGTAGGTTTATTTCCAAATCTGCTGAGCGCGCCCTGCCCTTTTTCAAAATTTTCAAGAAGGCAGGTCCAATGAAATGGACTCCGGAGGCGGAGGCTGCGCTGCAAGATTTGAAGAAATACCTTTCCTCTCCGCCGACGCTAGTCGCGCCTAAACCACGAGAGTCGTTGCTGCTGTATCTGGCAGCAACAAATCAAGTGGTTAGTGCTGCGCTAGTGGTGCAGAGAGAGGCTGATGAGGAAGCAACACCAGCGGCAGGACCGCCAGGTGACGCGGCAAGATCTTCCCCGGCAAGGGTTGATCCCGGCAAGACAGGATCTATGCAAACAAAAGAGCCAGTGCAGAAGAAGAAGGTGGTGCAGCGCCCAGTCTATTTTGTTAGCTCTCTTTTACAAGGAGCTAGGTCAAGATATTCTGGTGTGCAGAAGTTGCTTTTCGGCCTTCTTATGGACTCGAGGAAGCTGCGCCATTATTTTCAAGCACATGAAATCACCGTCGTCACTCGCTTTCCGCTGCAATGGATTTTGCAAAATCCAAAAGCAACCGGTAGGATCGTGGAGTGGGCGTTGGAGTTGTCCAGCTTTGGCCTCAAGTTTGAAAGCACTTCGACGATCCAGAGCAGGGCCTTGGCGGAGTTCATTGCAGAATGGACCCCAACGCCGGACGAAGAGGCTCAGGAGACAACTCTCCCCGGCAAGGAAATTGATCAGCAATGGGTTATGTACTTTGATGGGGCTTTCTCGCTGCAAGGCGCCGGTGCTGGCGTGCTGCTTGTCGCACCCACCGGAGAGCACCTCAAGTACGTAGTCCAAATGCATTTTCCCCGGGAGAGTTCGATCAACAACACTGCAGAATACGAGGGTTTGCTTGCCGGTCTCAAGATCGCGGCAGACCTTGGTATCAAAAAGCTCGTTATCAAAGGCGATTCCCAACTTGTTGTGAGGCAAGTTAACAAGAGTTATCAAAGTCCATTGATGCAAGCCTACATGGATGAAGTGAGGAAAATGGAAGAGCGCTTTGACGGTCTGCAAATGGAGCACGTTCCTCGTGCCGAGAGAAGTGTTGCTGATGACCTGTCAAAGCGTGCCGCCCTCAAGTTGCCTGTGGAACCAGGAACTTTTGTGCTCCAATTAACTCAACCATCCGTGGTGCCATCGATGCGGCAAGAAAAGAGAAGAAAGTTGAACTCTGGTCAGTACTTCACGGCAGAGCTCCCCGGAGCCGCCGGCAAGGAAGTTGCCGGGATCGACATGCCTGCCGGGGAACAACAGTCTCCGGCAGGGCCTCAGGCCCTTGCTGTCGAGACAAACGTTCCCCCGGCGGAGGAAATGCCTTTAGTCCTAGCCGTCGAGCCTCGGGCTCCAGCATGGGCGCAGCACATTGTCCATTTCCTTCAAACAGGAGAACTCCCGGAGGAACAGGAAGAAGCGGAAAGAGTAGCCCGTCGGTCTGTTATGTACAAGTTCGTCGATGACGTCCTGTACAGAAAGAGACCAAACAGTGTGAAATTGAAGTGCATTCCTCGGGAGGATGGACTAGAGCTGTTGGCAGAGATACATGGAGGCATATGTGGCTCTCACATAGCTAGGGTCAAGAGCACTTGTCGGGAAAGCATTCCGGCAAGGTTTCTTTTGGCCCACCGCTCTACAGGATGCAACTGCACTAGTACCCAAGTGTGAAGCGTGCCAGTTTCATTCGAAGAAATCACATCAACCAGCTCAAGCTCTTCAGACAATCCCTCTCTCCTGGCCATTTTCGGTCTGGGGGCTCGACATACTGGGCCCTTTCCCCCGTGCTACCGGGGGCTTTGAGTACTTGTACGTTGCTATCGACAAGTTCACAAAGTGGCCGGAGGTGGAAGCAGTGAGGAAGGTGACAGCACAATCAGCCGTCAAGTTCTTTAAAGGGATAGTTTGCCGTTTCGGTGTACCCAACAGGATCATCATCGACAACGGCATGCAGTTCACAAGTCACACCTTCATGCAGTACGTCCAAGACCTTGGCGGCAAAATTTGTTTTGCCTCTGTTGCTCACCCGAGAAGCAATGGCCAAGCAGAAAGGGCTAATGCTGAAGTGCTGCGTGGTCTCAGGACCAGGACTTTTGACAGGCTGAGAAAGTGCGGAATACGCTGGATCGATGAGTTGCCGGCGGTTCGTTGGTCAATCAGAACGACACCAAATCGAGCCACCGGCCAGACACCCTTCGCTCTGGTCTACGGAGCGGAAGCAGTTCTCCCCACGGAACTCACGTACGGGTCACCTCGAGTGCTCACTTATGATGAGCTTGAGCAAGAGCAACTGCGCCAAGATGACGCTGTGCTCCTTGAGGAGAATCGTCTTCAGGCTGCTGTGCGAGCTGCACGCTACCAGCAAGCTTTGCGCCGCTACCATAGCCGCAAAGTTCATGCCCGAAGCCTTGAGGAAGGCGACCTTGTTCTTCGGCGGATTCAGTCCGCCAAGAATTCAAACAAGTTGACGCCGAAGTGGGAAGGCCCTTATCGGGTAGTACGAGTCACCAGGCCCGGCGCTGTCCGCTTGGACACCGAAGATGGCGTTCCAGTGAGCAATTCCTGGAATTTCGAACATCTTCGCAAGTTCTACCCATAAGGCGCGGTTGCCGGGGGCTCCCGGCAACCACCCTTTTGTACAAGTCTTGCCGACAAGGCATGTGATCCTTTGTATAAAGCCAGGCGCAGACCCTGAGCGCAGATGAATAAATTTAAGTGTTGTACATTCCCTTATCGATTCCCATGTTCATATTTATATATGCATGTTTGTCTAAGATGTTGTATAACACCTACTCCCGGTAAGTTCTAACGAACCGCCAATGTTTCATGTCTTTATTTTCTCTTCTTTCTTTTTAAAAGACAGAAGGATTCCTCACGTGCACATTTGCCGGGGGGGAAGGGAGATATGAGTACCAGTTGGCGACGTTCGGAATCGATGCTTGCCGGAGGAAGGACAGTGACAGAAAGCTAAGTCCTAAAAACTTAGAGCAAGTTTCCTTTATTACAAAGTTATTTCCTTGGACGATTTCGACTCTTGTATGGAAAATCTACACGCGAAGGAACCCTTGTTGTAATCAGTTGCGACCTTATTTTGTTTCAAGCCCGCTCAACGATTTAAGTGGCTGCACTGAGAATGCCAAGGAGTCTTGCCGGCCGCTGCGCCTCCAGTAGGCTGCTGAAGTCCCGCACCCAGCGCTCGCGGCAGGTTGCGCGCCGGCATGTTTTTCAGTAAGCGTAGGGTGAACCCCATACATAAAGGAATCAGACAAGGAAAATAGCAAGCATGAACTTAAACATAGGCGAGTTATATTACATTCATGAGCTGCCGCAATTCTAACTTGAGACTTAATTGTCTTTTACATGGAATGATGATGGCAAGAAAAGGGGGAGCACTTAGTCCCTGCGCTGGCCTTCAATCCTTTTGATGGAGTCCACCTTCTCAAGGATAGGCGCGATGCATTCTTCAAGCGCCTCAACATTTGCGTCCCTTGGCAGATGGCCGAGCGCGTTGGAGAGGTCGATGCCGGGATTGCTGTGCACCACCTTGATAAGCACCTTGCGAAGGACGGCCCGGCAAAGCCGGCGAGTCTCGTTGGCCAATTGGGTCACCCGGCTAGACTGGAGCACCCTCAAGGCGTTGATGATGCTTTCAAAGAACATCGTCAACCTGGCACTTGGAGATATTCTTTCCTCAGAAGAATACCTGAAGTTCGATAGGCCCATGGTGTTGGGGAACGTAGCAGAATTTTAAAATTTTCTACGCATCACCAAGATCAATCTATGGAGTCATCTAGCAACGAGTGAGAGGGGAGTGTATCTACATACCCTTGTAGATCACGAGCGGAAGCGTTCAAGAGAACGGGGTTGATGGAGTCGTACTCGTCGTGATCCAAATCACCGATGACCGAGCGCCGAACGGACGGCACCTCCGCGTTCAACACACGTACGGAGCAGAGACGTCTCCTCCTTCTTGATCCAGCAAGGGGGGAGGATAGGTTGATGGAGATCCAGCAGCACGACGGTGTGGTGGTGGAAGCTGCGGGATTTCAGCAGGGCTTCGCCAAGCGCTACTGGAGGAGGAAGAGGTGTCACGGGAGGGAGAGGGAGGCGCCAGGGGCTGAGCTGTTTCTCCCATGCACCTCCCCACTATATATAGGGGTGGAGGGGGCTGGTTTCTTGCCCTCCAAGTCCATTGGGGCGTTGGCAAAGGTGGAAGGAAAGAAATCCCATCCTTTCCCTTCCCCACCGATTGTTATCCCCCTTTTTTAGGGATCTTGATCTTATCCCTTCGGGATATGATCTTATTCCTTCTAAGGGGGAATCTTGGTGCGCCTTGACTAGGGGTGTGGGGCCTTGCCCCCACTACCCACGTTCATGTGGGTCCCCCCATGCAGGTGGGCCCCACTCCGGAACCTTCTAGAACCTTCTCGGTACAATACCGAAAAATCCCGAACATTTTCCGGTGGCCAAAATAGGACTTCCCATATATAAATCTTTACCTCCGGACCATTCCGGAACTCCTCGTGACGTCCAGGATCTCATCTGAGACTCCGAACAACCTTCGGGTTACCGCATACTAATATCTCTATAACCCTAGCGTCACCGAACCTTAAGTGTGTAGACCCTACGGGTTCGGGAGACACACAGACATGACCGAGACGACTCTCCGGTCAATAACCAACAGCGGGATCTGGATACCCATGTTGGCTCCCACATGCTCCTCGATGATCTCATCGGATGAACCACGATGTCGAGGATTCAATCAATCCCGTACGCAATTCCCTTTGTCTATCGGTACGATACTTGCCCGAGATTCGATCGTCGGTATCTCGATACCTTGTTCAATCTCGTTACCGGCAAGTCTCTTTACTCGTTTCCGTAACACATCATCCCGTGAACAACTCCTTGATCACATTGAGCTCATTATGATGATGTCCTACCGAGTGGGCCCAGAGGTACCTCTCCGTTACCTGGAGTGACAAATCCCAGTCTCGATTCGTGCCAACCCAACAGATACTTTCGGAGATACCCGTAGTGCACCTTTATAGCCACCCAGTTACGTTGTGACGTTTGGTGCACCCAAAGCACTCCTACGGTATCCGGGAGTTGCACAATCTCATGGTCTAAGGAAAAGTTACTTGACATTGGAAAAGCTTTAGCAAACGAACTACACGATCTAGTGCTAGGCTTAGGATTGGGTCTTGTCCATCACATCATTCTCCTAATGATGTGATCCCGTTATCAATGACATCCAATGTCCATGGTCAGGAAACCGTAACCATCTATTGATCAACGAGCTAGTCAACTAGAGGCTTACTAGGGACATGTTGTGGTCTATGTATTCACACATGTATTACGATTTCCGGATAACACAATTATAGCATGAATAACAGACAATTATCATGAACAAGGAAATATAATAATAACCATTTTATTATTGCCTCTAGGGCATATTTCCAACACATGGTTGATAGTTCTACGGTTAGCTTCTCCGCGGTTGCAATGAGACGTCCAGTCCAGATCTCCACCCCCTTCTCGTAATCGAGTTGGGCGGCGGCAGCGCTCTTGAGCAGGTTCCTCTCTCCTTGGAGATCCTTGAGTAGAGCTTTCTCACGGGCCCTGCCGGCCTCGAGGGATTTCTGCAACGTGGTCAGCTTCAATTCCAGAACTGCAATGTCATCAGCCGCAGAGGAGAGCTGCTTGGTTTTATTGGATAGGGCAACTTGCATCTCCGCCAAGGAGTGGAGGGTTTTTTCCCTGTCACCCTTGAGCGTCGAGAGCTCCTTGCCGTGCTCTTCGAGATCTATTTCCAGCTTCTTTACCTTGTCGCTCAGCTCATTCTTGGCGACCTCTGCAGCTTCAGCAGCATCGACGGCATCCTTGAGCTTGCCGGCGTGACTTGCAGTCAGAGCTTCGAGCGCCTCCTTATGTTTTTGCTCTAGCTCCTGGGTCCACCGCGCGACAAGTTTCTCTATATCTTCATCTTTGTTGCGAAGCTTGGCGGCGAGCGCCTGCTCACGTGCGGTGAGATCTTCCTCATGAGCATCAAGAGCAACGCGGCGCCCCGTCAGGAGGGCATCTTCAGCAGCAATCCTTTGAGTAGCTTCATCATGCGCCTTCTCCATATCAGATTGCTTCAGGAGAATCTCTGTCCACTGTTGGCTCACCTGTTCCCGGCCAGCAGTCAGCTCTTGGAGGGCCTCGGCGTACCAGGTTTGCGTTTGTTCGACGTGCCTCTGGAAATCTGCCTCGGCCGCCTCGACGACTGCCATTCTGGAGTCCGCTCTATCTTTCCGGGCACGGTGGAGAGCCTGGAGCATACGGAAATTCTCGCCCATGGCCTGAAGGAGCTGATCCTCTTCAGATTTGCCGCTGCTAGTGCTGGGATCGTCAACAACCTCGAGCCCGGCAGGAGCGATGATTTCCTCGTCAAAAACTTCTCCTTCGGCTGGTGCCCCGATGCTTGCCGTTCCCGACAAGTTGACAAACAGGTTCTCGCCAACCTTGAGGTATTTACTGAATGAGGGGCCTTCAGATGTTGATGGTTGGTCTTCAGCGACCGCCTCACCAGTGGCAGGGGGCTCCGTGGCTGGTGCAGCGCGTGGCACTCCTGCGGCAGGAATGCCGTTAGTACGGTCATCAGCCTCCGTGTCGCCCCCTTCAGTAGGTTCCTTGGCGGGTTCCTCTTGTACAGTCTTGGCAGCCTCCCCGTCAAGAGCACCACCAGCCTCGATAGTGTCATCCTTGGTGGCCTCGCTGGCAGCGATCCTGTCTGCTTCGGCAGCAGCGTCCCTAGCGGTCTCCTCGATGACAACATCGACATCCATGTGTTCCATCACAGGGAACTCTGAAGGACGAAGGAGGGAAACAGAATAAGATCGAGATTGAAGTTTGAAGCGACTAAGGACAGAGAGATAAGGGAAAGAATAACAAGCACTCTGAGCCAATCGATTACCTGCGTCGAGCTGTTGAGAGGTGGCCTCGCCCCTCCCGGCAACTTCGGTTGCCGGGGGTGGGCTGCCGGGGTCCGTCCTTGCTAGCTCCTCCGCAATTAAGATGGGCTCGTCGGTAGGATCTCTTGCCGGGGACGTGCTTGTGGGTGGCGTGGTCGATAGAGGTGGCACGACGGGGATGTCTTCCGACAACTCTCCTTTTTGCCGTTCTTCTCCTGCGAGCCCAAAGATATCAGCGGCAAGAATGGAAGCCTCAGCACCCGCCAGCGGAAAAAGAACAGTGAACTTACGCTGGGGGCTACGCTGGGGGCTGCGTTGAGGACTGGACTCCGGACTGACGATGACGGTTTCCGGCACACTCGTGGAGCCTGCCGGGGGCTCGTCGCCCGTAGAAGTCTTTGACCTATTCGCCATTCTCTCCAGCAAGGTTTCTGTGTCATGACAGAGACAATACGAGCAAGTTAGTAAGATCGATCCAAGATTGAAATATAAAGGCTGTGGCAAAGTACTCACTCTTCTTCTTCTCGCTCCGGACTAAAGTCTAAGATGTCGAAATCGGCCTCCGCTGCAATGTCTGAGTGGGGAGGCGGAGGAGGGGTCCTAGGCCGCTTGGCTGTGGTAGGCGCCTGGGCAGCTTCTGGCGCGGTAGTGCGAGACACCCCTGCCGCCCCAGCAGTGGCCGCTGGTGTGGGTCTCGCGTGCCGCGCAGGTTGTTGACGAGCCCCTTGCCGCGGTGCAGTCTTGCCGGCCACTTTCTTGCCGGGAGCCTCGCCGCTCGAAGAAGGCTGGCTTGCCGGGATGCCAGATGCAGCCTTCCGAAGAACACGCTTTGTTTTCTTCGGGGCTGGGAGCTCTTCTTGCGGCTCTTCTACGGCCGTGTCCTCGTCGGACGAGCTCTCAGCGGCTGTGCTGCTCTGTTCCCCGGCTGCTTTGTCCTTCCCGGCAGGTTTTACCTCCACTACCACCTCTGCGTTGCTGGCTTCCCATTCTGTGAAGCCAACGCTGCCGGCCTCCGCGGCAAGATTTGCCTCCTCCACCCTGGTAGCAATATAAGCTACTTCTTGGTCGGTGGTGGCTCGGATGAAATCTACCTCTTGCCGGACGGGTCTCTCCGTCAAGTTGTCAAAAAACTTCTATGCTTCCTCCTCGGTTGGCTCGGTCCAAGTCGCGTCAAGACCGTGGGCGTTGAACATCGGCATGAAAGCGATGATTGACCCCAAGGCGGAGTTGTTGCACAAAGGGACGATTCTTGCCGGCAGCCGATGCTTGTCTTCGCGCTGGAATAGTCTTTGACGAAGAGCGCCAAGCTGCATAGTGGTCAGATTATTATTCAGCCCGGGGCGCAATCTCATGATATCTGCCGCATTTCTGTATTCCCAAGCTGGCCTTCCCCTGTTCTACAAGGGGGCGATGCGGCGGCGGAGAAAGTCGAAGCCAATCATCTCCATTGTCAGCCCGGCAGCTTTCAGGCGAAGGATCCTCGTGGTGGAGATTGTGAGCCTCTTGTCCTCCGCGGTAAGATCGCTCCAGTCCTTGCCGCGGACCACCTTCTGTTGCCGGGGAAGACAAAACGGATGGGGATCTGCTTCCTTGATCTAGCATCATTCAGCCCGCCATTCGTCCCACTTTTCGCAGTAAACTCGTTCTGGGTATATCTCCTTACTCCAAGCCCTTGGAATCCAGGCGATAGAACCAGAGAGGGCTTCTCCTTTTTGGATGCGGGGGAAGAAGTAATGGCGAAAAAGAGTAGAGTTGGGAATCATGCCGGCAAAGTTTTCACAGAGATGGGCAAAGATGGACATGCATAGAACCGCATTCGGCGTGAAATCGAGAAGATGAAAGCCGTATGTGTACATGATATCATTAAAGAAGTCGGAAAATGGGGGACAGAGCCCGCAGTAAAAATACGCGGCGAAGAAAGGGTATCTGTCCGATCCACTTTTGGAACAAGCACCTGGGATTACGCGTGTGGCGGGGTGAGCTTGCGTCTCCTTCGCCCACATGCACTGGTATCGCCCCTTCAGAGCTTCAGCATCGAGCGATGGGGGGAAGACGACATGCTTCTTCCGCATCTTCACCAGTTCGCTCTCCGGGACGTCGGCTTTCGCTTCCTTGCCCTTGCCTTTGCTGGCCTTGGGCGGCATGGCGGCTGTGAGGGCGGAAGCCGGGGGTGGAGCGAGCGTGGAAGCGGTTGGCGAAAGAGGAAAAAGCTTCGCTCTGAGCTCGAGAGGAGGAAGGCGATGGCGACGGCCAGATTGATAAGAAGAGGGGGGTAAATAGGCTTGTGCTTCTGCGGCTTCTCCTTTTTATGGGGAAGGAGCGGGGCCGCCTCTTTTATTCCCCAATGTGAATGCGCCTCTATAGGCGCGTGGCAGTTGCAGCCTTTGAGGCATGCTTCCCACATCGCGCGCTCGGTGCGTGTAGTGGGGGGCACAGTAAAACGAGATATTTACGAGCAGTTAATCCCCTGTCACGCGTGCCCGTGCACTGTTTGGGCCTAGCCCAACAATGCCTCGCACTCGTGTATGGCCTAGGCCCGGGGGCTCCTGTCGGTGTACTAAGTATTGGGCCACTAGTACCCCGTACTTGTGCACGGGCAGTTGTAGCCATCCTCGCGGCAAGGCTTGCCAGGGAAGAGTTCGAGATCGATTCAAGCCACCAAAGAAATCATCAAGTCAGAGATCTGAGGGTCAGTAGATAAGAAGAGCTGGAATCCGAAAGCCAGCTTCCCCGGCAAGATCTTGCCGGGGTGGCCTGCGGAGCCCGGCAAGGATTGGCGCCCGGCAAGGCTTGGCGTCCGGCTAGGCTTGGCGCCCGGCAAGGCTTGGTGCCCGGCAAGCTTCGGCGCCCGGCAAGGTTTTGTTGCTGTGCTGCTGCTCTAGCACGGCGACAAAACCTGACATTCTGGGTCCTTCTTTGGATGCGTGGCGACGCGCCAATGGAAAAGAGCTTAAGCGGTGCTGATTGGATCGCCCCTTTTTCCATCCCCAAGAAAGTGAGGACACCTAAACGGACACCTCACAGTGCATTAAATGCGTTTGTCCTAATCCGTCAGGGGTTAGGTATGATACCCTGTAGCTACTTTACACCTCAATGTATGTACAATTTGCCACTGTGGTGACCCCTTTGAGCATATAAAAGGAGGCCCAAGGCAACTGCTCTAGAGGAGGAGAACTTCTGGCCCATTCTACATGCGTAGCTGTTCTTTGAACGTATTGTTCATAGCGAGCACTCCTGAAGGCTGGGCTCAAGAACATTAATAAGAACACCAAGCAGGAGTAGGGTTTTACGCTGATCAGCGGCCTGAACCTGGGTAAAAACTTCCTGCATCCATCGTTGGTTCTGCTCTTTGCGTATACCTCTCCCCCCGCCGAATCGTAAAGGGGTCTCTCGGGATCCCATAGGTGTCGTGCCCCGACACTAGCATGTCTCGAATGATTCAAACTCAAACGAAGTTAGAATTACATCATCATGGAGCTTCTTCATGCACTTTTGACTAATGTGTCGTAGTCGACATTGCCAGATGTAAGTCGTATTTATCTCATTAGGGTTATGCCTCTTGACATTTATGTTATAGACTGACTCACCTTCAAGATCTGGGATAAATAACCCATTCACAACAGGTGCAAAGCCATGAAACATGTTATTCAAGTAAATAGAACAACCATTTTCCTTAATACTGAATTCATAACCTTGTCTCATCAAACATGAGGTAGAAATAATGTTTCGACTCAAAGCAGGAACATAATAACAAGTATCAAGTTCCATTAGAAATCCTGAAGGTAAATTAAGGTGCATAGTGTCGACGGCCAATGCAGCAACTCTTGCTTTATTCCCGACGCGTATGTCAACTTCTCCTCTTGCGACATTCCTAGTTCTACTTAGCCCCTGCATCGAGTTGCATATGTGAACAACCGATCCGGTATCATATACCCAAGAGCTACTAGAAACATCAGAAAGATAAATGTCTATAACATATACAACAAGTGTACCTAAAGAAGAAGTCATACTTCCAGTCTTCTTGCCCTTCTCGGCAAGCCACTTGCTGCAATTCCTTTTTCCAGTGTCTGGGTTCCTTGCAATGAAAGAAAATAGTCCTTGAGGCCGTCCCTGACTTTAGCGCAGTGGCAGCAGTTGGAGTTGCCTCCTTCTCCTTTCTCGTTGCCTTAGCGTTTTTCTTGGACCAGCTCTTCTTGAACTTAGCCGAGTTCTGCACCATTAACACTTGATGATGCGTACCTTTCTTGATATCCTACTCTGCCACCTTGAGCATCCCATGCAATTCAGTGAGCTTCTTTTCCATCCCATGCATATGGTAGTTCGAGATGAGCGTCCCATAGCTATTTGGAAGAGAACCCAGAATTGTATCTGTGGACAACTCGTCCCCAAGTGGGAAGCCCAACCGATCCAGAGCTTGCATGTACCCGATCATCTTGATCACATGCGGGCTCAGTGGATCACCCTCTTTCAGCTTACAATCCATCAAGGATCGCCAGACGTTGAACCTTTCGGTCCTAGCCTACTATCGGTGCAACAGACCCTGGGTCCATTACACTGACTGTGCACAGGCCAGAGATAAGATTACAAGACCAAGATCAAACCAAACAAGGAGGATCAATTCCTTTGAAGGATCCGAGTGCAAGTCGAGAAGGCCAAGGTGAGCCAGAGGAGCAAGGAATCGCTAAGGGAAGGAACTACCTTGCCGGGCAGGCGAGCCTGGCAGGGTTGGGTTTTGCCCCGAAAGCAAGCTCCAGATCATCCCGGCAGGCCTGCCGGGACTGGCGGAGGCAAGCCACTCCACCGCTCCACCTCACAAGCGACGCAAGTCGTTAATCAAAGCGGTGTCGAGCTCCAAGGTGACTAAGTGGCTGCTTTCTGCCACATGGCAGCCACTTCCTACAGCAAACACCTCCATATGACACCCGTCCTAAGACGTGTCAAGCGAGCAGGCGCGAAGCTGGCAAAACAGCCCGGCAGGGCCTGCCGGGCGAGCTGTGATGTGACACTGAGCGGCGCATTTAATGTGCTCTATCAGCCTACAGAGTTAGATATGATAGCACTGTTAGCTATCTAATCAGTACGCAAAGACTAATTTGCCACTGTGGTGACCCCTTAATATATAAAAGGAGGCCCGTGGCAATGGTAGAAACGGTTGGACCCTCGCATATCCATACGCGCGTAGCCACTCTCGCCCCCAGAGCGACCTTGCTGGGCGAGTGTGCTACATTCACCACCATTATCCACCATCAATCCACCAAAGCAGGAGTAGGGTTTTACGCCTCACGGCAGCCCGAACCTGGGTAAAGACTGCCCGTGTGATCTCTGTCGTGCTGCGCGACGCTTCTTCGCTCTTTGTGCAACGTGCCCCCCCTCCCCCCCCCCCCCCCCCGCCGAACCAAAAGGGGCTCATGGCCCCATAGGTGGCCGTGGTTTCCCATGACATCTTTGGCGCACCAGGTAGGGGGATCACTTGCGCGAAACTGAGAGCGTACGCTGCGCGTCATCTTCATCGACATTTTCGTCGTCGAGGGCGTCATCGACTATGGCGCCCAAGAGGAAGCCCGGAGCTGCAAATCACCCGTCCACCTTGAAGGCTCCGCCGCCCGCGAGCGCCAACGTCGTGGGGAATACGGGGGCTCGCGAGGGTGTGGATGCTGCGGGGGATGTGGTCCGCGCAGGCGGCGCCGTCACCACCTTCCCCACAGCCGAAGTAGGAACGGGAGATACCGGGGGAAGGACAGCATCAGCAACATCCCGACGGCCATGCTCCACGAGGTACGGATGGAGGGATCATTCCGCCTGAACCACTTCTCCTTGCCAACGAGCATAGCCGCAGTGATGATGCTCACTCTGGGGCGAATCGCAACCCTCCGGCTGCCCCCACTGTGGGCGTGACCGCAGGGCACGCGCCACCCCCGTGGCTGGCTGACCCAGCTACTGTGCCCAACGGAGCCGCTGGCCCTCAGGCGCCTCTGCCGCGTCACCATGCCGTCCAAACAGTTGGTTCACAGTAGCAAAGGCGTGGCGCAGTCGCCACCGGCAATGTCAAGAGCCGAGCGACACTATGATCTACATCGTCATCACCTATGCCAAGCACTGCCTCAGAGGCCATGGCGCGAGCGCAACTGCTATTGAGATTTCCACCGGCGGCAAACCAGATGGATGAGTGGCGAGCCACCATCCAAAGTTTGATTGGTTTTGCCGAGGGGGAAGGATCACAGTGGGCCGGACCGCCACGGCCTTCCCAGGCGGCAACGACGGCTCGTGCGGCTGGTCGTGCGGGAGGTGCCACCCTCACGGTGCAATCCCCACCACGGCAAGCCGCCCAGGAGCCGCAAAACCAAGCACCCGATGACGTCTCAATGGCCTCATCATACCCTCGAGCGCGTCAAGGCCGACAGCGTGCCCTGGAGGGCAGGCGAAGGGAAGGCGCACGCATCATCGACGAGCGGCGCCGCGACAACCCCCGCCGGTCCAATGGGTGTGATGGCCCCGACAATGACGAGCCCACGCTCGGAGATAGCGGGTGCCTGCCTTTCGAGGTTGGGTGCCCTGCCTTCCCCCGTGAGCTGCGGTAAGTCCGTTGGTCGTCCACTCGCACGTTCAAGCCAGAGATACCCGAGAAGTATGATGGGAGACTAAACCCAGCAGAGTTCTTGAGCATCTACACCAATGTTGTTCAAGCTGACGGGGGAAGAGATGAGAAGGTGTTCACCAACTACTTCCCTTTGGCCCTCAAGTCAAATGTGAGGTCTTGGCTGATGCACCTACCGGGGAACTCCATTTTGACCTGGGCTGACGTGTGCCACGAGTTCATTGGTGCCTTCACGGGCAGCCATCAAGAACCAGGGCGGCCCAGCGACTTGCAACTTCTCCAGCAGAAAGAAGGAGAAACTCTACGGAAGTACTTGCAGAGATTCAGTCGAGTCCATAGAATATCCCAGATATCCACCCAGCTGCCGTGATAGCTGCCTTCCAATCCAACGTGCGCAACCGCAGGATACATTCCAAGATGAACGTTCGGTTGCCCAAGACTGTGAAGGAGCTCTACACTTTGGTGAACAAATGTGCTCGGGTGGAGGAGGGGAGGAAACTTCCTGGAGAGGAAGATTGCGTCGACATTGACTCAGAAGATGACGATGAAACCATCAGTAAGAAGAAGAAGAACAAGAAGCACAACAAGAAGCGTAAAGATAAGATGGTGATGGCTGTTGACGGGTCAGGGACGCCTAGTACCGGCAAGAAGGCCAAGGCTGAAGCCCCCGGCAAGGAGGCTACCATATGCGCTGACTGCCGGGAGGCGGCGGCTGCCGAGAAAGCTGGGAAAAGTGACGGGCCGTACTGTAAGATGCATCGGATCAAGGGCCATGATCTCCAGGAGTGTCATCAGGTTGAGCAGCTCATCAAGAGACAGAAGGCTGAGTATGAGAAGCGCGATAAGGAAAAAGGTCAGAATGACATTGGTGGGAAGGGCCGGGGTGGTGAAGCAAATCGCCCCGGCAAGGCTCCTCGGAACCAAGGGAAACCCGCCAAGGGCTGAGAGAAGGAGGATTGCAGTAATGAGAGTGATGGAGGGAATGAAGAGGAAACCAGCGAGCAGGAGTTCCAGAAAGCCACTGACGCCATGTGCATTGACGGGGGTGCATCTTTGCACTCCTCTCACCGCCAACTTAAACAGTGGGCACGTGAAGTCAATGCCGTGGAGCCAGCGGCAGATTCTCGGAAGCCGCTCAAGTGGTCACGCACGCCCATCATCTTTGATGAAGATGACCACCCCAACCGCATTACTGCGATAGGGTGCTTGCCGTTGTTGGTCTCACCAACAATTCACAACCTCAAGGTCACAAAGATGCTGGTTGACGGCGGGGCCGGGTTGAATCTGATTTCCCTAAAGGTTAGCAGCAAACTCCAGATAGCAAAGGAAGAACTTAAGGCCACAGGCACGTTTCAAGGAGTCAATCCCGGTTGGAGCCGTCCTAAGGGAAAGGTTACGTTGCCAGTGACATTTGGAGGAGAGTTGAACTACAAGACTGAGAAAGTTGTGTTCGATGTGGTTGACCTCCCCCTGTCGTACAACGGGATCCTTGGGCGCCCGGCCCTTGCCAAATTCATGGCAGCATCCCACTATGCCTACAACACCTTGAAGATGCCAGGGCTGATGGGTGTCATTTTCGTTCCGTCAGAGAAAAAAGACGCAATTATTTGCGTGGATAAGATGTAACGGGACGCGATCGCGGTAGACGTAGCAGAAGCCACAGTTCCGGCCAAGGAAAAGCATAGCAGAGGCACTGGCAAGGAATTCAAAAAGTGTACCTCTGTGGAATGTGCCGCGCTCATTAATGACATGCCAGAGAGTTCCAACAGCAAGAGATCCAAGGCTGCTCCACCCCAAGTGAAAAATGTCACGGCAGGGCTGGCTGGCGCTGACGGTACTTTCACTATCAGCGCCACCCTTGATGACAAATAGGAAAGCGTGCTTGTTGCCTTCCTGCGGGTGAATATCGATGTGTTCGCCTGGCAACCATCTGATATCCCCAGTGCTCCCAGGGAGGTAATCGAGTACCACCTTGCTGTCTGCCCACATGCCCGGCCCGTCAAGCAGAAGGTTCGGAAGCAGGCCTTGGAGCGGCAGCAGTTTATTACCGAGGAAATCAAGAAACTTGAAGCAGCTGGTTTGGTCAGAGGAGTACTGCATCCAACATGGTTAGCAAACCCAGTGGTTGTGCGCAAGGCTAATGGAAAATGGAGGCTTTGCATAGATTTCATGGATCTGAACAAGGCATGCCCAAAGGACACATTTCCCTTGTCGCGCATCGACCAGATTGTGGATTCTACTTCAGGATGTGAGTTGCTCTCTTTTCTGGATGCATACTCTGGATACCATCAATTTTTTATGTCCAAGGAAGACAAAGAAAAGATCACATTCATCACCCCATGTGGCACGTACTGCTTTGTGCGCATGCCTTTCGGGTTGAAGAGTGCCGGGTCCACTTTTGCAAGAGCAGTCCAGATTGGCTTTGAACCATAGTTGCACAGGAACATTGAAGCCTATATGGACGATATTGTGGTCAAGACCAAAGATAGATCAACCCTCATCCCAGATTTAGAAGAGACATTTGCTAATCTGCGCAAGATCAACTTGAAACTGAATCCGTAGAAGTGCGTGTTTGGCATTCTTTCCGGCAAGCTACTTGGTTTGTTTGTGTCCCACCATGGGATAGAGACCAACCCCGATAAGATCAAGGCTATTGAGCAAATACAGGCACCCAAGACAGTTAAGGATGTGAGGCGTTTGATAGGATGCGTTGCCGCGCTTAGCAGATTCATCTCCAAGTCTGCCGAGCGTGCCTTGCCGTTCTTCAAGATTTTGAAGAAGGCAAGACCCATGAAGTGGACCCCGGAAGCAGATGCAGCACTGCAGGATTTGAAGGCCTACTTGTCTTCTGTGCCTACTTTGGTTGCACCCAAACCACAAGAGCCGTTGCTGCTGTATCTGGCAGCAACTAATCAAGTGTTTAGTGCGGCCCTAGTAGCACAGCGGGAAGTGGAGGAAGCACCCACCTCAGCAAGTGTCCCACCCGGGGAAGAGGAAGAGAGCGGCCCGGCAAGGCCAGATACGGATCAGGACGAAGAAGAGCACGGCAGCGGAAACAACCCCAAGGACACGGCAAGGAAGAAGGTGGTGCAACACCCAGTATAATTCGTCAGCTCCCTATTGCAGGGGGCTAGATCCAGGTATTCTGGCATGCAAAAGTTGATCTTTGGCCTTGTCATGGCCTCAAGGAAACTGCGCCACTACTTCCAAGCCCATGAGATCACGGTTGTCACCCGCTTCCCGTTGCAAAGGATACTTCGAAACCCAGAGGCCACCGACAGGATAGTGGAGTGGGCATTAGAGTTATCCAGCTTTGGCCTGAAGTTTGAAAGCACATCAACAATCCAGAGCAGGGCGTTGGCAGAGTTTATTGCAGAATGGATGCCACCCCCAGATGAAGAAGTACAGGAAACGGTTATCCCCGGCAAGGAAGCGCCCCAAGAATGGATCATGTATTTTGATGGTGCCTTCTCCCTACAAGGTGCAGGGGCTGGCGTGCTTCTCATGGCTCCCACTGGAGAGAACCTGTGGTACGTCGTCCAGATGCACTTTCCCCGGGAGGAGGCGACCAACAATACAACAGAATATGAAGGGCTTCTTGTCGGGCTCAGGATTGCAACAGAGTTGGGAATCAAGAAGCTGATCATTCGAGGAGATTTACAACTGGTGGTGAGACAAGTCAACAAGGATTACCAAAGCCCATTCATGGAGGCATACGTCGAGGAAGTGAGAAGATTGCGGGAGCGCTTCGACGGGTTGCAAACAGTGCACGTACCCCGTGCAGAAAACAGCATTGCTGATCACCTGTCAAAGTGCGCTGCGCAGAAGCTTCCTGTGGAACCAGGGACTTTTGTTCTCCATCTTACTTAGTCCTCCGTATCCCCGACAACAATGGCCCGAAAGAGGAGGAAATTGGACTCCGGTAAGCCTCTCCCGGTAGAGCCTTTCGGGGCTCCTGGCAGGGACCCTGCCGGGAACCACTCCCCTTTGATTGCCGGGCTGCACCCTCCTATCGGGCCACTGGTCCCCGCAATCAAAGGATGCACCCCCACGAATGAGGAGGTGCCGCTAGTCCTCGTTGCCGAGCCTCAGGCTCCAACTTGGGCAACGCACATAGTCCATTTCCTCGAAACCGGAGAACTTCCCGAAGAGCAAGAAGAAGCTGAAAGAGTAGCCCGGAGGGCCAGTATGTATTAGTTTGTCGATGACACACTATACAGAAGAAGGCCCAGTGGTGTGAAATTGAAGTGCATTTGCCGGGAAGGAGGAAAGGAACTGCTGGCAGAGATACACAAAGGCATGTGCGGCTCCCACATTGGATCAAGGGCTTTGGTTGTGAAAGCATTCCGGCAAGGATTTTATTGGCCCGCAGCCCTCCAAGATGCAGTTGAGCTCGTCACCAAGTGTGAAGCCTGTTAGTTCCATTCCAAAAATATCCATCTGCCTGCCCAAGTACTCCTGACAATCCCTTTGTCATGGCCGTTTTTGGTTTGGGGGCTCGATATCCTCGGCCCTTTCCCCCGAGCTACCGGGAGCTTTGAATTCTTGTTCGTTGCAATCGAAAAGTTTACAAAGTGGCCGTAAGTAGATGCCGTGAGAAAGGTGACTGCTCAGTCAGCTATCAAGTTCTTGAAAGGGTTGGTGTGCCGCTTCGGGGTCCCTGCCCGGATCATCACCAACAACGGCACCCAGTTCACGAGCCATGCCTTCATGCAATATGTTCACGCCCTTGGAAGCAAGATCTCATTTGCCTCTGTCGCACATCCCAGAAGCAATGGACAAGCTGAGAGGGCGAACGCTAAAGTGCTGCGGGGACTCAAGACAAGAACGTTTGATAAGCTGCGGAAGCACGACAGGCAATGGATCAATGAGCTACCGGTGGTTCTTTGGTCCCTCAGAACAACACCAAACCGAGCTACCGGGCAGACTCCCTTCTCCCTAGTCTATGGGGCAGAAGCAGTTATCCCCACGGAACTCATTTATGGGTCACCTCAAGTGCTTGCCTACGATGAAGTAGCGCAGGAACAGCACATGCGTGATGATGCCGTGCTTCTCGAGGAGAACTGTCTCCGGGCTGCTACGCGTGCTACACGCTATCAGGAAGCCCTGCGTCGCTATCATAGCCGCAGGGTTCATGCCCGGTGTTTTGAGGAAGGCGACCTTGTCCGTAGTCGCGTTCAGTCCGCCAAGGGTACAAACAAGCTGTCGCTGAAGTGGGAAGGCCCTTACTGGGTAGTATGAGTCACCAGACCTGGCACAGTCTGTCTGGAGATCGGAGATGGCATTCAATTGCAAAACTCATGAAATATTGAGCATCTCCGCAAGTTCTACCCATAAGGCGTGGCTATCAGGCCCTGCCCGGCAGCCACCCTTTTGTACAGGCCTTGCCTCAGCTGCATGCAACCCCTTGTACAAAGCCAGGCACAGACCCTGAGCAACAGAGAAATAAATGAAGCGTTGGGGGCCCCCGACAAGTTGCATGCATGCATAAGCATTTCATAAGCATTGCATGATTCATGTAGATAGGTTGCATGATCATGTAGATAGATTGCATCTGGCATCATCTTCATTTGCATAAACTGTAGGCTCCTGACGTGGACTTTATCATAGGAAGAGGATGCGAAGACAAGCCAGCACGGCGGTCTCCGGCAAGCCAAACAGATAAGTTCCATCTCTTATCCATACTTGTTCCGTGAGTAGGACTTGTGCATATGAAAACCTCGCCGCCTCAGAAACAAAGGTGCTCCCATCTACTGACACGAACGCTGCTTCGGTCAGGATGGTCATAACGGCCTTTGGTTGAAAGGGGTTGGCGGGGGGCTGGTCTCTCCCAATGGGTTTTGCGCCCGGCAGGCTCAGCCTCACGACAGCAGTCCTATGGGATACCGGCAAGGTAGCTTACCGGGATCCACTTGTTTACATGAAAGTATAGAGGCGTTTCACCTCTGCATGGATATTGTACATGCACAAGTATCCGACAAAGCTTATCTTTTTCATTAATATGTTTATCAACAAGTACAAATCTCATGGAACATCAACATGGATACAACAAGTTACATTATTTGAACTAAAATTTGGCAAGTGCCTACAGATTTAAGGTTAACAAGAGATAAGTGCCCCGTAAACTCCTCTCCCTGTCCCTTTTATCCCAGGTAGTGCGGTGGGAAGAGGAGAGCTCAGGAGGACTACTCAAGCAGGAGCCCACCCCGGTCCCATCATGGCCTGCCGGGTGCAGCCTGACAAGATCGGGAGTGGCGAAGCTGCGAAGGAGGGGGACGGAAGGAGCAGCTCGGAGGTCCCCTGGTCACCACCTCCAGGACCAGTCGAAAGGCCTAGCACAAGCGCCGACAGGGAAGGCCGTCGGAGCTCAGCTGGAAGACTGCTAGAGGAGGCAAAGGCACCAAGAGAGCGGCCCCCTCCCCGGTAGTCGAGAGCCTGGTGATGACGGTGCCGGGGAGGGGAGGGGAAGAACGGAAGACGAGGCGGTAGGACGTCAGTACGAGACGAGCGCGTCGGTGCCATCGTATTCCGAATTGACGATCTGCCTCCCGCCTTCTCCGTCTTCCCTAACTTCATCTTCATCAACACCGCTCCAGGAAGACGCCAGGCCCCCAGCCCGGCACCTCCCCCGAAGAGACGGCGAGCGACTACGATGAGCAGAACACTCGAGGCACGCCGCTCCCCACCTTGGCGGGCAGGAAGACGCCGCTGTCCTTAGCAAGAATGCGAGATCCGCCAGAAGGAGCAGTGCTGGGATTACCAAGGACCCCATATACTACATCCCAGGCGAGCATCAAGAGCCCCGGACACCTCGGCAACAGGGTGGCGACCCCCGGCGACACGCGGCACCAGACCAGACTCACTCCCCAAGCATCAGCACGAGAATTTGACATCGTCAGCAACTCCAAGCTAGGACCCGGGGCCTGACCCGGGCTCTTCCTTTCGGCATACCCACAAGAAGCAGAAGGCGGAGGAGGAGAGGAACGTGGATGAATGCCTCCGCTCCTCCCGCGCTCCTCTTTTTATAAGCGAGCTGGGGGTGGGGGCTGATTCCCCGGCAAGTACCCGCCATCCTCCTCTGTCAATCCAAGACGATCAGGCCCCTGCCTTGATGCTCTCCCGCACCACGCGCCTCCATTACCTACCCCACTCAATGCATGCAGCATACGTGGCTAAGGATAAGGGCGCGGTGGGAAGAGTGAATTGGCAGTTACCCGCCCATGCGTTAAAGTCATTCACGGGCCATTACAAGAATGACCCCACAACAATTGGCGTTGCATGACGCGCGGGAAAACCGGAAACTAGCCCAAGCTCAGGTTAATGAAGAAGCAAAGAAGATCTCAAAGGGCGGAGCCGTCCTTACATTTCTGCCTGTGCACTGGTTAGGGCCTACCCCGACGATGCCCAGCGACGCGTCCGTGCCAGGCCCGGGGGCACCTGTTGGTGCAACAGACCCTGGGTCGATTGCACGGACTGTGCACAGGCCAGAGATAAGATTACAAGACCAAGATCAAACCAACCAAGGAGGATCAACTCCTTTGAAGGATCCGAGTGCAAGTTGAGACGGCCAAGGTGAGCCAGAGGAGCAAGGCATCGCTAAGGGAAGAACCTACCTTGCCGGATAGGCGAGCCTGGCAGGGTTCGGTTTTGCCCTGAAAGCAAGCTCAAGATCGTCCCGGCAGGCCTGCCGTGACTGGCGGAGGCAAGCCACTCCACCGCTCCACCTCACAAGTGATGCAAGTCGTTAATCAAAGCGGTGTTGAGCTCCAAGGTGACTAAGTGGCTACTTTCTGCCACATGGTAGCCACTTCCTATAGCAAACACCTCCATATGACACCCGTCCTGAGACGTGTCAAGCGAGCAGGCGCGAAGCTGGCAAAATAGCCCGGCAGGGCCTGCCGGGCGAGCTGTGATGTGACACTGAGTGGTGCATTTAATGCGCTCTGTCAGCATGCAGAGTTAGATATGATAGCACTGTTAGCTATCTAATCAGTACGCAAAGACCGATTTGCGACTGTGGTGACCCCTTAATCTATAAAAAGAGGCCCGTGGCAACGATAGAAAGGGTTGGACCCTTGCATATCCATACACGCGTAGCCACTCTCGCCCCCAGAGCGACCTTGCTGGGCGAGTGTGCTACGTTCACCACCATTATCCACCATCAATCCACCAAAGCAGGAGTAGGGTTGTACGCCTCACGGCGGCCCGAACCTGGGTAAAGACTGCCCGTGTGATCTCTGTCGTGCTGCGTGATGCTTCTCTGCTCTTTGTGCAACGTGCCCATCCCCCCGCCGAATCAAAAGGGGCTCATGGCCCCATAGGTGGCCGTGGTTTCCCACGACACCTGCATTTGAAACATGATCTTGAGGTTCTCGATCATATCGAATGCCTCAATATTTTCGAACTACTGCTGTAGATCGGGCTTCATACAAGCTAGCATGAGACAACTTATCTTGTTTGATTCATCAACGAGTTTCTGGTAGGCATTTCTAGTTGTGACATTAGCATTATCGGCAGGTTCCTCTGGAAGCCGATTCACTAGAACTTGTTCCTTTTTCTCTTGCCTAAGAATTATTCTCAGGTTTATATACCAGGTGGTAAAGTTTGTTCCATTCAATTTATCTTTTTCCTGGATTGATTTCAACGCAAAAGGAGTAACTTGAGCAGGTGGTGCCATTGATCTACAATAGAAATATGCAAAACACTAAGACATGTATTCATAAAGAGTAATTCATATTAAACATTTTCATAAGATCATTACACCCACTAAAATCAACATCCCTCGGCTGATACTTAGTGATTCAAGATCCAAGATCAACATGTCAACTAGTGAGCTTTTGCATCACCACTATAAGACAAGATCACTCGGTAAGCAACTCTTGCTAATCGTATCTCCATACGACTCTTGTTGTTGGCGACATCTCATGCCACACTAACTCCTATCACTACAAAAAAAGACACATCTGTGACATTTTGGGCTGAACGATTTTTTTTCTGTCATGCTTATGAAACTTCTATGACGATAATTGTGACAAAAGCACGTATCATCATAGATGTAGTGGGCTCCTACTTCTATGACAAAAAATCATGACAGAAAATGGGCATTTCAACCAGGGCGGGCCGGGGACGCACCTGCATGACATTCTTTGGGCTGTCCATGACGGAAAAAATCATGGTAGAAGCAAGGGCGAGGAAAATATCGGGGAGTTCCCGGTTACGGTGGGTGGTTGGGGCCGAGCGATGCACGGAGGTTTGCGCGTTTCTCTCATACACGTAAGCGCGTGTGTGCGAGGCATTGGGCTCTAATTGAACCCGACCGAGGTGTTCACTTACTGAACCCGAGCGATTGCCCTAGCTATGTTACTGAACCCGAGCGATCGATCCCTTGGCTATTAACTGAACCCGAGCGATTCCTTCGCTAATGCTGCTAACTGAAGCCGATCGAACCTGCTGCCTCTTGATGAACAATGATCGTTGTTGGCGGTTGGATGAACAGTTCCCGGTGGGGGTTGGATGAACAGGACCCAGTTGTAGTAGAGGCCGTTGCCGCTGGATGAACAGGACCCCGATTGAGGAGATGGGGGTGGTTGAACAAGACCCCGTGGAGGGCTGGTTGAATAGTAGCCGGTGCAGGCTGGATGAATAGTAGCCCATGGATGAACAGTAGCTGGTGGAGGCAGGGAGGAAGACGTGGTGGATGAACAGTTAGTAGCTGGAGGCTGGAGGAAGTCGACGGTGGATGAACAATAGCCCGTGGAGGTTGGAGCGAGGCAGTAGATGGTGGATAACAGTAACTCGTGGAGTCCCGTTTTGCGGTACGCCACACCCCTCCTGATGAACAGGACCCCGTTTCGACCGTAGGCGCTCCAACACAAGTCTGTTTCCTCTGTTTTGCGGTACGCCACACCCCTCCCAATCAACAGCGTCCCGTTTCGATCGCAGGTGTTGGTGCCATATCTGCCTACCTTGTGTTTTGGATATTGTTGATAGAAACAGGTATGGACTAATTTGTTTGCTAGTGCACACAGAGAGAAAAGTCCATACACAACTGAAGAGAATGCTGTCTCCGGTGCTGAGTTCGAGGAACTTCACTGAAGCATATCTGCACTGCAGAGAAGAACAAGCTATATATGTTGAAGTGATAGAGTCGAGAAGATTAATGTGAAGAAATCAACCCCTCGAAAGTTTACTGCTGAAGCGAATCTTTTGTTTCGATAATGTCGTCCGAAGAAATTGACCGCTGTGATTGAAGTCGAAGACAAAGTGAAGACGTAATATTCATTTCGTCTTTCTTCTTTCAGTCTGTCGAATCATAGGACATTCGTACTATTAAGAGGGGTATAGGTTCTCGATGCTTAGATCAGCTGTGATGCTTAGCCACAACCTATGAAAGAGCGAGAGAAATCTATTTGTGTTCCAAGTAAATACTTGCCAGCAAGAGACTCTGATCTTCTTCGCTGCGAGATATTTGCCTCGGACCGAGGAGTTAGAATTTCTTGCTCCGCAAGAAATGTTACCGTTGTGCTCAAATCCGACCGTTGGAATCATGTCGTTCGGCCATTGGCAGAGGCAGATGTCCAATTTGGTCATTTCCCACTGTCGCGGGAAACCACGGCCACCTATGGAGCCAAGGGGCCCCTTGCTGGTTCGGCAGGGGGGATGTCGCATTGCACAAAGAGCAGAAGAACATGGGGCAGCACGGCAGAGATCACACGAGCAATTTTACCTAGGTTCGGGCCGCCGCGAGGCGTAAAACCCTACTCCTCCTTTGTTGGATTGATGGTGGAAAAGTGGTGGTGGAGCGTAGTACACTTGCCCGGCAGGCTCGCCCTGGGGAGGTAGTGACTACGCGCGTACGAGCGTGGGGGTGTTCAACTTTCCAACCCTTGCTACGGTTGCCATGGGCCTCCTTTTATAGGTTAAGGGGCCACCACAGTGGCAAAACAGTCATTATGCACTGACAAGATAGAAAACAATGCTATCATACCTAATTCTGCAGGCTAACAGAGTGCATTAAATCCACCGCTCAATGTCACATCGTTGCTCGCCCGGCAAGCCTTGTCGGGCTCGTCTTGCTAGCTCCATGCCTGCTTGCTTGACACATCGCAGGACGGGTGTCATCTGTAGGTATTTCTTGTAGAAAGAGGCCGCCATGTGGCGAATGGCTGCCACTTAGTCACTTTGTGGTTTGACACCGCATTGATCAACGACGTGGGTCGTGGTGAGATGGCTTGGTGAGGTGTCTTTGCCCTTGTGAGTCCCGGCAGGCCCTGCCAGGACATCTTGGATGCTTTCTTCCGGGGGAGCCCTTGTCCTTGCCAGGTCCGCCTACCTAGCAAGGGAGGCTTTTCTCCTGGTGGTGTATCGCTTCTCTGTCTTGGTCTTGGCCTTCTTAATCAGCCTGCTGGTTCTTCGAAGATCTTGGTCTCTTGTATCTTGAGATGGTCTTGGTGTTGTAATCTTGTTCTCGTGCCTGTGCACAGTCAGGGCAACAGACCCAGGGTTTGTTGCACCGACAGAAGCCCCCGGGCCTACCCCGATCGTGCTGCCGGGCGTCGTCGGGGTAGGTCCTAATAAGTGCATAGGCAGGGGCACTGAAGAGGCTGATCTCTTGGAGTCTTCTTTGTTCCTTCATTAATCTTGATTCTGGGCCAGTTTTCGGTTTTCCCGTGCGTTGTGTAAAGCCAATCATGGTGGGGCCATCTTCGCAATGGCCCGTGAATGACTTTAACGCACGGGGTAGAAACTGCCAATTCACTCTTCCCACCACGCCCTTATCCTTAGCCACGTATGCGGCATGTATCGCGCGGGGTAGGTAACGGAGGCGCATGGCGCGCGAGAGTATCAAGGCGAGGGCCCGGTCTTCTTGAATTGGCGGAGAAGGGCGGCGATTGCTTGTTGAGGGAGCGGCTCCCTTTCTTGCTCCGCCTATAAAAGGAGGGGCGGAGGGGGAGCCGAGCCATCCATCTTCGGATCCTTTCTTCCCCTGTTTCTACGTTTCGTTGGTCATGTTGAAGAGAAGGGCCTGGGGCCGAGCTCCGGGCTTTAGTTTAGAATCCCCCATGGATCCGAAAGGGGTATTCGGGCGGCGCGGCGACAACGTCGGGGGTGGCGTCTCCGGCGCGCTCGTCGCCGGGTCGCCCTTAGCCTTGGTTCTAGTGGGAGGGGATGCGAACGACACCATGCCGAGGCCCGTATCGGGTGCTGGGCGTGGTAGTCGATCGCTCCTCGTTCTTCGTTCCGTCGCGATGCTGGGGAAGAGTCGCGGGGGGTGTTTGCCGACAATGAAGGCAAACCTGACCCTTCCTGGGCGTCATCCTATCGCCGTGTGGGAGGGCTCCTTGCTCCCACGCATGTCTTCGGAACGTGCAGTGGTTCTGACGTCAGGGCCATTGGGGACGACCATGCTCTCTATGGGATATGCCAGAGAGCGTGGTGTTCGGCGCGGCCGTCGTGCTGAGGTCTTCGGGTGGTGGCGATGCGGATGGCGGCGGCAACCCACGACGCGTCAAGAATGGGGATGACCGTTCCGACAATCCGTGTTTGCCGGTGACTCCGTGTCCCCCATCTGGTCCTCCGCAGTGTCACCATCCGCGCCTGCCATCCGGTTTCTTCCTCCTTGCCGAGGGGCGGTGCCAACCTGATCCTGGGGAGGCGCCGAATCCAAGATGGGTTCGCCACCGGCCTCCTCGACCTTTTTCCTGAAGGAGATGGACAAGGGCATAGGCATTACGGGGCACTTATCTTTTTTCAATCTTAAACTCATAGGCATTTGCCAAATTTTAGTTCAAATAATGTAATCTCTCGAGTCCACATCTGTGTTCTGTAAGGTTTGTACTTGTATGACCAGCATATTAATGAAAAAGATGAACCTTGCCGGGAACTCGCGCATGTATATGTCCACGCAGAGGTGAAATGCGTCTTTATTTTAAATAAATGAGTTTTACCCAGTAGGCTATCCTGCCGGTACCCTTTCTTCGTTGCCGGGGAACTGAGCCTACCAGCAAGAAATAGAGGGACCAGCCCCTACCAACTTCCTTTCATCAAAGGCCACTATGACCATCCAAGCCGAAGCAACGTTCGAGCCAAGGATGGGAGCACCTAAGTTTCGAAGAGTGGCGGGGTTTTCTTATGCACAAGTTTTAGCTTACAGAACACTTATGGACAAGAGGTAGAACTTATCTGTTTGGTTTGCCGGGGATCGCAGCGTTGGTTCATCTCCCCATCTTCTTGCAGAAACCGAGTTCTCGGCAGGAACCTCTAGCTTTATGCAGATGAGAATGATGCAGGATGCAATCCTATCTATATGCATATGCAAATGCTCATGAAATGCTTATGCAAATGCTCTTGGAATGCTTATGCATGCATGCAACTTGGTCGGGGGCCCCCTAGCGCTTCGTTTATTTCTCTGGTGCTCAGGGTCATCGCCTGGCTTTGTACAAGGGGTTACATGCAACTGAGGCAAGGCCTGTACAAAAGGGTGGCTGCCGGGCAGGGCCCGACAGCCGCGCCTTACGGGTAGAACTTGCGGAGATGCTCAATATTCCATGAGTTTTGCAATTGAATGCCATCTCCGGTCTCTAGACGGACTGCGCCAGGTCTGGTGACTCGTACTACCCGGTAAGGGCCTTCCCACTTCGGTGTCAACTTGTTTGTACCCTTGGCGGACTGAACGCGCCTAAGGACAAGGTCGCCTTCCTCAAAACACCGGGCATGAACCCTGCGGCTATGATAGCGACGCAGGGCTTGCTGATAGCGTGCAGCACGCGTAGCAGCCCGGAGACGGTTCTCCTCGAGTAGCACAGCGTCGTCACGCCGGTGCTGATCTTGCCCTACTTCGTCGTAGGCAAGCACTCGAGGCGACCCGTAAATGAGTTATGTGGGGATAACTGCTTCCGCCCCATAGACCAGGGAAAAAGGAGTCTGTCCGGTAGCTCGATTTGGTGTTGTTCTGAGGGACCATAGAACTACCGGCAGCTCATTGATCCACCGCCTGTCGTGCTTTTGCAGCATATCAAAGGTTCTTGTTTTGAGTCCTCGCAGCACTTCAGTGTTCGCCCTCTCAGCTTGCCCGTTACTTCTGGGATCTGCGACAGAAGCAAACAAGATCTTGCTTCTGAGGGCATGAACATATTGCATGAAGGCGCGGATCGTGAATTGGGTGCCGTTGTCGGTAATGATCCTTGCCGGGATTCCAAAATGACACACCAAATCTTTCAAGAACTTGATAGCTGATTGAGCAGTCACCTTTCTCACGGCAGCAACTTCCAGCCACTTTGTAAACTTGTCGATAGCAACGAACAAGAATTCAAAGCCCCCGATCGCTTGGGGGAAAGTCCGAGGATATCGAGCCCCCAGACCGAAAATGGCCATGATAAAGGGATTGTCTGAAGAGCTTGGGCAGGCAGGTGGATTTTCTTGGAATGGAACTGACAGGCTTCACATTTTGTGACTAGCTGAACCGCATCTTGCAGGGCTGTGGGAAAATAGAATCCTTGCCGGAATGCTTTCCCAACCAGCGCCCTTGATCCAATGTGGGAGCCGCACATGCCTTTGTGTATCTCAGCCAGCAGTTCCTTCCCTTCTTCCTGGCAGATGCACTTCAATTTCACCCCGTTGGGTCTCCTTCTGTACAGAGTGTCATCGACAAACTGGTACATACTGGCCCTCCGGGCTACTCTTTCAGTCTCATCTTGGTCATTGGGGAGTTCTCCGATTTGGAGAAAGTGGACTATGTGCCTTGCCCAAGTTGGAGCCTGGGACTCGACAACAAGGACTAGCGACACCTCCTCAACTGCGGGGGCACATTCCTCATTCGTAGGGACCATGGGTTCGGCTGGAGGGTGCGGTCCGGCAGGTTGTGAGGAGTTGTTTCCGGCAGGGTCCCTGCCAGGAGCAGATGGCTCTACCGGGAGAGGCTTACTGGAGTCCAGCTTTCTCCTTTTCCGGGCCATTGTTGCTGGGGATACGGAGGCCTGAGTAAGATGGAGAACAAAAGTTCCTGGTTCCACAGGAAGCTTTTGGGCAGCACACTTTGACAGGTGATCAGCTATGCTGTTTTCCGCATGAGGTATGTGCTCTGTTTGCAACCCGTCAAAGCGCTCCTCCAATCTTCTCACTTCCTCAACGTATGCCTCCATCAATGGACTTTGGTAATCCTTGTTGACTTGTCTCACCACAAGCTGTGAGTCTCCTCGAATGATCAGCTTCTTGATTCCCAATTCTGCGGCAATCATGAGCCCGGCAAGGAGCCCTTCATACTCTATTGTATTGTTGGTTGACTCTTCCTGGGCAAAATGCATCTGGACGACGTACTTCAAGTGTTCCCCGGAGGGAGCGACGAGAAGCACGCCAGCCCCTGCACCTTGTAGGGAAAAAGCACCATCAAAATACATGATCCATTCTTGGGGCGCCTCCTTGCCGGGGATAACTGTTTCTGGCACTTCCTCATCAGGGGTTGGCATCCATTCTGCAATAAACTCTGCCAATGCCTTGCTCTGGATTGTTGATGTGCTCTCAAACTTCAAACCAAAACTGGATAACTCCAAAGCCCATTCCACTATTCTGCTAGTAGCCTCAGGGTTCCGGAGTATCCTTTGCAACGGGAAGCAAGTGACAATCGTGATCTCATGGGCTTGGAAGTAGTGGCGCAGTTTCCTTGAGGCCATGATGAGGCCAAAGATCAACTTTTGCACGCCAAAGTACCTCGATCTAGCCCCCTGTAGCAGGGAACTGACGAAGTACACTGGGCGCTACACCACTTTCTTCCTTGCCGTGTCCTTGGGTTTGTCTTCGCTGCCATGCTTATCTCTGTCCTGATCCCTATCTGACTCTGCCGGTCTTTGCTCACTCTCTATTTCATCCACTTCCCACTGCGCCCCCAAGGCTGCACTAACCACTTAATTGGTTGCTGCCAAGTATAACAGCAATGGCTCTTGCAGTTTGGGAGCAACCAAGGTGGGCACAGAAGATAGGTAGGCCTTCAACTCTTGCAAAGCTGCATCTGCTTCTGGAGTCCACTTCATGGGCCCTACCTTCTTCAAGATTTTGAAGAACGGCAAGGCGCGCTCGGCAGACTTGGAAATGAATCTGCTTAGCGCGGCAACGCACCCTGTCAGACGCCTTACATCTTTGACCGTCTTTGGTGCTTGGATCTATTCGATGGCTTGGATCTTATCGGGGTTGGCTTCGATCCCCCGATGGGATACAAAGTACCTGAGCAGCTTGCCGGAGGGAACACCAAATACACACTTCTCCGGGTTGAGCTTCAAGTTGATCTTGCGCAAATTGGCAAATGTCTCCTCCAAATCCTGGATAAGGGTTGATCTGTCCTTGGTTTTGACCACAATATCATCCATATAAGCCTCAATGTTTCTGTGCAGCTGTGGCCCAAAACCAATCTGGACTGCCCTTGTAAAAGTAGACCCGGCACTCTTTAATCCGAAAGGCATGCGGATAAAACAGTACGTACCACACGGGGTAATGAACGAGGTCTTTTCTTCGTCTTCCTTGGACATGAAGATTTAATGATACCGAGAATATCCATCCAAAAAGGAGACGAAATCGCAGCCTGAAGTGGAGTCCACGATCTGGTCGATGCACGGCATGGGAAATGGGTCTTTTGGGCAAGCCTTGCTGAGATCTGTGAAGTCTATGCAAAGTCTCCATTTCCCATTGGCCTTCCGGACAACCACTGGATTTGCTAACCACGTTGGATGCAACACTCCTCTAACCAAACCAGCTGCCTCAAGTTTCTTGATCTCCTCTGTAATGAACTGCTGCCTCTCCAAGGCCTGCTTCCGGCTTTTCTGCTTGATAGGTCGGGCATGTGGGCAGACGGCAAGGTGGTGCTCGATTACCTCCCTCGGAACACCGGGGATATCAGATGGTTGCCAGGCAAACACATCGATATTCGCCCGCAGGAAGGCAATGAGCGTGCTTTTTTATTTGTCATCGAGGGTGGCACTGATGGTGAAAGTACCATCAACGCCAGCCAGCCCTGCCGGGACCTTCTTCACTTGTGGAGCAGCAACCTTGGATCTCTTGCTGTTGGAACTCTCCGGCAAGTCATCAACAGGCGCAGCGCACTCCGAAGAGGCGCGCTTCCCAAATTCCTTGCCGGAGCCCTTACTATCCTTCTTCTTCCCTCTGTTCTCCTTAGCGGGAACTGCCGCTGCTGCTGCCTCTGCCGCGACTGCATCCCGGTACATCTTGTCCACACAAATGATTGCGTCTTTTTCATCTGATGGGATGGAAATGACTCCAACTCGCCCTGGCATCTTCAAGACGTTGTAGGCATAGTGGGATGCCGCCATGAACTTAGCCAGGGCTGGGCGTCCAAGGATTCCATTGTACGGCAAGGGGAGGTCAACCACATCAAACACAATCTTTTCAGTCCGGTAGTTCAGCTCTCCCCCAAACGTCACAGGCAACGTGATCTTTCCCTTAGGATGACTCCTGCCGGGATTAACTCCTTGAAATGTGCCGGTGACTTTTAACTCATCCTCTGCTATCTGAAGCTTGCTGATAACCTTTGGGGAAATCAGATTCAACCTGGCCCTGCCATCCACCAACATCTTCGTGACCTTGAGGTTGCGGATTGTTGGAGAGACCAACAACGGCAAACATCCTACCGCAGTGGTGCGGTCAGGATGATCCTCTTCGCCAAAAATGATGGGCGTGCATGACCATTTGAGTGGTTCCCGGGCCCCTGGCGCTGGTTCCATGGCATTAACCTCACGCGCCCACCGCTTGAGTTGGCGGTGAAAGGTGTGTAGGGACGCACCCCCGTCAATGCACAGGGCGTCAGTGGCCTTCTGGAACTCCTGCTCACTGGTTTCCTCTTCATGCCCTTCATCACTCTCACCACCGCAGGCTTCCTTCTCTCGATCGCTGGCGGGTTTTCCTTTGTTCCGAAGAGGTCTGCCGGGGCAATTTACTTCACCGCCATGACCCTTACCGCCAGCAACATTTTATCCCTTTTCCTTGTCACGCTTCTCATATTCTGCTTTCTGTCTCTTGACAAGCTGCTCAACCTGATAACACTCTTGAAGGTCGTGGCCCTTGGTCCGATGGATCTTGTAGTACGGTCCATCACCTTTCCCAGCCTTTTCGGCGGCCGCAGCCTCCCGGCAGTCAGAGCACATGGCAGCTTCCTTGCTGGGGGTTTCGGTCTTAACCTTCTTGCCAGTACTAGGGATACCCGACCCTTCAACAAACATTACCGTCTTATCCTTGCACTTCTTATTGCGTTTCTTGCTCTTCTTCTGACTGGTGGACTCATCATCATCCTCTGAATCAACATTAATGCAATCCTCCCCTCTGGGCAGTTTTCTTCCCTCCTCCATCCGAGCACACTTTTCCACCAAGGTGTAAAGTTCCTTCACAGTCTTGGGCAACCGTACATTCATCTTGGAACAAATCTTCCGGTTGCGCACATTGGACTGGAAGGCGGCTATCACAGGTGCTGGATGGATATTTGGGATGTTTCTGTGGACTCTGCTAAATCTCTGCAAATACTTCCGGAGAGTCTCTCCTTCTTTCTGCTGAAGAAGCTGCAGATCGCTGGGCCGACCTGGTTCTTGATGGCCACCAGTGAATGCGCCAATGAACTCATTGCACAAATCAGCCCATGACGAAATGGAGTTCTTTGGCAGGTGCATCAGCCAAGACCTCACATTGGACTTGAGAGCCAAAGGGAAGTAGTTGGCGAATACCTTCACATCTCTTCCCCCGGCAGCTTGAACAGCGATGGTGTAGATGCTCAGAAACTCTGCCGGGTTCAGCCTTCCATCGTACTTCTCGGGTATCTCTGGCTTGAACATGCGGCCGGATGGCCAACGAACTTGCCACAGCTCACGAGTAAAGGCAGGGCACCCAACCTCGAAAGGTAGGTACCCGCCAGTATCGAGTGCAGGCTCGTCGACTTCAGGACCGTCACTCCCATTGGCCCGACGGTGGGCGTCGTGGCGTTGCTCAACAACAACACGCGCGTCTCCCCTCCGCCTGTCCTCCGGGGCACACTGCCGGCCTGGACGCGCTCGAGGGTCAGAAGAGGCCATCGAGATGGTATCAGGTTCTTGATTCCGCTGCGCCCGCACTAGCTGCCATGGCGGGGATTGTACCGTGGGGGTGGCCCCTTCCGTACGACCAACGGCACTGGCCGTTATCGTCGCTTGGGGAGGCCGTGGCGAGCCAGCTCGCTACGAGCCCCCAGCCTCGGTGGGCTCTAGATGGTGGCACGCCATTCATCCATCTGCTCGGCCGCTGGCGGAAACCTCAGCAGCAGTTGAGCCCGCGCCATGGCCTCTGTAGCAGTACTTGGTATGGGCGATGATGACGTAGATTGCGCCGTCGCTTGGCTCCTGACAGGGCCAGCAGCGACTGTATCACATCCTCGTTGTTACGGGGCGGCCACCTAGATGGCATGGTGGCGTGGTGATGGTGCTTGAGGGTCAGCAGCTCCACTAGGCGTAGCAGCCTGGTCGACTTGTCCCGGGGGAGGAGCACGCGCTGCGGCCACCCCTGTGGTGGGGGCGGCCGGAGGGCGGCGATTCGCCCCGGACAGAGCGCCATTGCTGCGGCTGTGCCCGTCGGCGAGGGGAAGGACTGTGGATGGAGTAGCCCCTTCACCCGTACCTCGCGGAGCGTGGCCATCGGAGTGTTGCTAATGTTGCTCTCCTCTGGCGTCTCCTACGACTGCTTTGACCACAGGGGAAGTGGTGACGGTGCCGCCTGCCCCGACCACAGCCCCAGCGGCGTCCACACTCTCGTGCGCCTCCGCGTCCCCTGCAGCACTGGTGGCTGTGGGCGGCGGCGCCTTCGAGGTGGATGGGTGAGCAGCAGCACTGGGCTTCTTCTTGGGTGCCATTGCTGACGGCACCGTCGAAGACGAAGATGTTGATGAAGATGACGCGCTGCACACGCTTTCAGGTTCATGCAAGTGATCCCCCTACCTGGCGCGCCAAAGATGTCGCGGGAAACCACGGCCACCTATGGGGCCAAGGGGCCCCTTGCTCGTTCGGCAGGGGGGATGTCGCGTTGCACAAAGAGCAGAAGAACGTGGGGCAGCACGGCAGAGATCACACGGGCAATTTTACCTAGGTTCGGGCCGCCGCAAGGCGTAAAACCCTACTCCTGCTTTGGTGGATTGATGGTGGAAAAGTGGTGGTGGAGAGTAGTACACTTGCCCGGTAGGCTCGCCCTGGGGAGGCAGTGACTACGCGCGTACGAGCGTGGGGGTGTTCAACTTTCCAACCCTTGTTACAGTTGCCATGGGCCTCCTTTTATAGGTTAAGGGGTCACCACAGTGGCAAAACAGTCATTATGCACTGATAAGGTAGCAAACAGTGCTATCATACCTAATTCTACAGGCTGACAAAGTGCATTAAATGCACCGCTCAACGTCACATCGTTGCTCGCCCGGCAAGCCTTGCCGGGCTCGTCTTGCCAGCTCCATGCCTGCTTGCTTGACACGTCGCAGGACGGGTGTCATCTGTAGGTATTTCCTATAGAAAGAGGCCACCATGTGGCGAATGGCTGCCACTTAGTCACTTTGCGGCTTGACACCGCATTGATCAACGATGTGGGTCGTGGTGAGATGGCTTGGTGAGGTGTCTTTGCCCTTGTGAGTCCCGGGAGGCCCTGCCAGGACGTCTTGAATGCTTTCTTCCGGGGGAGCCCTTGTCCTTGCCAGGTCCGCCTAACCGGCAAGGGACACTTTTCTCCTGGTGGTGTCTCGCTTCTCTGTCTTGGTCTTGGCCTTCTTAATCAGCCTGCTGGTTCTTCGAAGATCTTGGTCTCTTGTATCTTGACATGGCCTTGGTGTTGTAATCTTTTTCTTGTGCCTGTGCACAGTCAGGGCAACAGACCCAGGGTTAGTTGCACCGACACCCATCTGGGAAGGCTACGGGTATAAATATCCACCCCGTTCCACCTTTGATCGTTGGCTGCTCCGCTTGACATTTCTGAGAAGATTGATTTGAGCAACCCCTCTCCTAGTGATTTGAGTTTAAGATCCACCGAGAGAAAACCAAGAGCCCAAACTTAGACATTGGTTTAGCATCATAGTAGTTCTGAGTGAGAGTTCTTGTACCTATTACTCTTGAGAGCTGTGCACTCTCTAGACGGATAGGTTTGGCTTCGAGTGTTGAAGAGTTGTTGTCTTCACCGAGCCTGATCTCCAGCAACCAAGAGTGATTGTGGTTCATGAAGGTCGGCTGAAGGTTTGGAGATTGCCGACAAGGATCTACCACAAATGAAATCAACCTGAGTCTGATCAGCTCTGCGTTGAAGGAGAATAGGGTGAAGAGAGTTTACCTTCCGTGTTAAATCACAGCCCCTCCAACCAGACGTAGCCCTTTGGCAGAAGGGTGAACTGGTCTACCAAATCTCTTGTCGCCATCGAGCACCACTGGTTATATCTATTCTACTGCATTTCATTCAGTAGTTTCCATTCGTGCTCTGTGCCATTAGATTATCTGATCCTTGTCTCGTACTGTGGTTTTCATCCTATGTATTCATGTTAATTACTTTCTTTATCCTCGTCTATATTCCTTCGTTGCTAGTCTGTATCCTTGTTAACTTGTGTATCCCTTCAGTTGCATTTCCTTCAGAATCCGTTATGTTCTATCTCATTCTGTAACACCTGTTTGCTTGCTGCATAACCCTCATTATTGTTAAACCCATTATCCATCGTACTCGCTCCGTTGTAAATGCATTCCTCGATGAATATGCCTCTGACGAAGAAAACTCATTCAGTACATTCCTCTCAATACTTTATTCCGCTGCTGTGTCTGGGTTAAGTTTCAAAGCTTTCGAAAGAAAATTTTAATCTCCCATTCACCTCCCTCTGGTCGATATACTCTCGATCCTAACAACTGGTATCAGAGCAGGTAGTCCCTGTCTCTGTTTATTAAAGGTTTAACGTCCTTGGAGTTTTGAGTATGTCTCTTGCAGGTAGATCCTCGCACTCTAAAAGGTTTCCCATCTTCGATGGAAATGACTATCTATACTGGAAGGAATGAATGAGAATCAGAATTCGAGCCGTCAACTATGATCTGTGGCAGATTGTGGAAGAAGGCTTCACCATTCAGCAACAAAACAATCTGTCCTCTGATGATAAGGAAAATCTACAGTTGGATGCTCAAGCGAAAGATATCATATGTGGCAGTCTATCAAAAGACATTTTCTTTTAGTTTCACCGGCTCAACACTGCAAAGCAAATTTGGGATGCTCTTAACAGTGCTCATGAAGAATTTGTCGCCCGTTCAGATCCTCACACTAAAATGCTTCGAGCTATGTTCACTGGATTCCGAAGCCTCCACAAGGAAAGTGTTATGGAACTCGTTGATCGACTGACAAACATTGCTGAAAGACTACGTCAGCGAGGAGTAACTGATCTCACTGATAGAGATGTAGTTAACAAGCTTTTGAGCGCACTTGATGAATCCTTCGATCTTGTTGTGTCTGAAATCAAACAAAGACCTGACTTTGAAGAGCTTCACTATGTTGAGGTCATGACACTGCTGTCGATTCACGAAGAAAAGATGGAGCTGGAAAATGCAAATCAAGAATCTTCTTCGGAAAGTGAAGGAGAAATTCTCTCACATTATGGCAGTTCTGAAGAAGAAGAAGAAGAAGAAGATATCGAAAATCAACACACTATCACTCAAGAACTTGAAATGCTCACACAAAGACTGAGTGATCTAAAGAGACACAATCTTTATCTCATCAATGATGAAGAATTTCATGTACCAGAATCATCAAGAAGACGATTCCCTCCGAAAGATATGAAGTGCTTTAAATGCAAATTATATGGCCATGTCATCACTGATTGCCCTGGTTGGGAAGGAAAACCTAGCAACAGATGGAAATATCTTCACTGCAGTGGTTTTACTCGGATGGATCATCATAGTAAGGTCTCGAAGGAAATTACTACTTAATCTTCTTTGACTAGACCAGCCACTGAAGTGAAAGCCAGAGCAGTCATCGAATCGAATATGAAGAGGATGTCATGGCTAAACAGAGCATATGCAGATTTGAGAGTAGAATCTGAAGATGAAGCCACGGACACTGAATTCGATGAAGAAGAATTCTACAAAAGGATTGGGAGAAGTAATGCATATGTTGCTATCGAATCATCGAAGAAGTTCAGCGAATCAGATACTGATGATGATGCTTCAAGTGATGATGATTCAAGCGATGATGAACCAATCACCTTTTGTCTTATGGAAAAAATCTTCAAAGGATTAGGTATCTGCCAAACACCTTAGATCCATGAATGAATACTCTCATGAATAGATATCTTATGCCAAGCTGGTAAAGATTGCTAAATCTTAACATGATGAACTTGAAATGCTTGAAAGAAATCTCAGGAAAACAGAAGGATTACTGGTCGAAGAGATGGAGAAGAATCAAAAGTTGATTGAAGAGCAAGGTGCTTTTTCATCAACTATTGATGATCTCACCATTCGATATGACTCACTCTCAGTTGACTACGAGGGTTTATCAAATGAACTCCTCAACAGGAATCAGGAACTCATGTCACTGAAAGAGTCTCATAACGAGCTAGCTTTAGAGAAAGCTTCTCTCTTCATCGAGCAATCCGTTCAAATTCCTGATGGTTTTGTTACTCCATGCTTAAAATGTCTAGAACGTAGCAATGCTAAGTCTTATGCTGAAACTTTTGATGCTGCTAAAAGGAATATTGCTACTACTGAAGTTGGTATCATTACTGACCCCTCAACTGAGGATTATGCTGCTATTACTGAAGAAAATTGTAGGTTAAAGAACTTACTTGAGACTGGAATGCTAAGGAGCCTGAAAGGACATCAAACCTTATGTGATGTGCTTAAGAAGTCCATTCTTCACAAAAATCCTCAGAAGGAAGGATTAGGTTTCAAAAGGAAACTTAATGTGGATGGATCCTATTGGACTCCCAAACAATATCCTCGAACGACTTGGGTTCGTGCTAAGAGTAAAACTCTCGAACCTGAAACTCTAACTGGTTATCTTTCGCCTATTTCTGTTGATACGGTCGAGTCAAATGACTCAAATTACAGACTCTTCAAGCAACAGAATGGCATGGTTTTTGCTTGATATGTTTGAACTAACTGCAAGACACGTTCACCCAAGAAGCAAATCTGGGTAAAGAAGTGCACCGTTGAAAATTTAGCTGTTACTGCTAATCTGACCTTGCAGAATAATCGTCAACGAGAAAATGATTATCGTTCCAAGTCTACTCGAATATCTTTTTCGAATGATTATCACCCTGTACCATGTCAGAAGGAGTACTCATGCATCAGGAAACAATTTCAATGCCTATTCATATGATTATTATCATAATGCATAGGTGTCTCACAGAACTCACAGAAGAAATATTCCAAGCAAGGCGAAGCAAATGATATCCTCACCTCCCATGCAAATGTGGGTTGTGAAGAAAAACTAATCGTTTCTTGTAGGAAACACTCTCAGGGATATCTATTGCTCATCATTTGCCTTGAGTTCATTTATTGTTGGTGCCTATCCTTCTGAGTTTTCTCTCGTAGTGTTTTTATTCTGTTTTGATGGTTTTGTGCTTCGAGTCAGTTCTATTTCTGTTTGTTCTCAGTTTGACGTATCTTAAACATGCACTTGATCTGAAGAAGATTTCTTTCCGACGTCCTTGGTCACAAATTAAATCATCCTCAATATTTTATCTGTTTTGGCGGTTGCCCTTCCTCAAACCTTTCGGCATCTAGTTCAATTACCGAGATTTTTGTAGGAAACGGATGACACATGCCCACGATCTCTCCATCGTGATCTTGTTCGTTGAATGTGGAACGTCCCGAGTTTTTTGTCCGTAGATTTTGGATTGGGCGGTTTGTCCCTCAGGCTATATAAATCCCCTCTCTGGGACTCTTCTTCCTTAGCTCTTTCCCTGTTCGGCCTCAAACCCTACTCTCGATCCCCGCCCGAGCCCGAGCACGAAGCAGTGTCGACGTCAAGCATCGCCGTGCAACTCCGGCGAAGCTCCATCACCGTTGATCACGCCAGTGCGGTAACTTCTCTTTCCTGCACTGTCGTAGTCAATCTATCTCGCCAAGTTAGGGCATTTAGATCTGGTACTAGCTCTACACACCTCTTGTTCTAGAGCAGTTCCTCCCGACGCTATTTATCCTGTGTTATTCCCTTGCGGTAGATCTTCTAGGCTCAGTTAGTTTTGACTTGTACGGTTTGTAGTTGTTCCTCGTACTAGTCTCTTGGTTCTAGGATCCACAGTATGCTCTTCGAAAGATTTGAGGATTGGTTATGTCGTCACCAGGCATACAGGAAATTACTCGATGATATCTTGCTAGTGCATGACTTGTATCCCATGCTTCTTCCTGTAAAACCATCTGTTTTGAGTTAAAATTTCCTCTGTGCACGCTTGTGACTTCTTCTGTGCTTTCTTTCGCATTTGTGTTTTTCTCTTAGGAGTGGTCATGGCAAATAGTTCGGATGAGCATTCTGGTTCAGAGGAAGAAATCCCTAAGCAGCCAAGGGTGGCTGACAAAGCAAAAGTGGTCGAAAGAAAATCAGCAAAGCCACCAAGAGCGCCGAAGAAAAAGGCCGAATCAGAATCTTCGGAAGACGATGATGATGTGCCCTCAGCTCAAAGTCAGCTAGAGGATGAGCTTGTCACAGACTCCAAAACCATGTTCTCTGATGGAAATCCCAAAAAGGGTGGCCGAGGAAGAGAAAGGAATACTGTGGCCAAAATGTCTGATCAGGAAACTTACAGGACTCCACCAGGAGTAGAAACTGCTCAGGAAAGGAATAACAGATTGCAAAAGATCACTGGGTGAAGAAATGGTTCAACTATGAGAACGTCCGAAGAAAATACCAGATATTGTTCACATTCACTCCACCCTGGAATGATTGCATCGCTGAAGGCTGCTTAGGGCAGGAAGATGAAACAGTAAGGCCAGCACCGCCTCCCAACGCTCATGTCGATTCGTTGAAAACCATAGCTGATTTTCCCGAAGAAGTTGCAAAAAGGGAAAAGGCAAAGGCTAAGCATGAGGCTAGACTTGCGAAGAAGAACCAAGTAGAACAGTGAAATGTTGAGTTGACTCAACAGGATGTGATTAAAAAGAAGGAAAGGGCGTTTTCCCGTAAAGAAAAGAAGAAGAGGAAGTCTGTTTCTCCTAGAGCTCCGAAGAAGAAGTCTGTTTCAAGCAAATCTAAGAAAGTTGCGCGTACCTCGTCTGATGAGGATTCGTCTGATAATGATGCTGGTGAAGAAATTCCCGTGTATGATCAGAAAGCGCTCCTTGACAAGCCATACCAAACCCCATCTCCTGCAAAGATGTCGCCTCCTGTGAGATCTTCACCAAGACTTGCACTTGTCCCCTCAGATAATCCTTCGGGTTTTGCTGTTCCAGCTACAAAGAGAAAATTGATTACTGATGAGAAAGCTGCTGCTTCTGCCAAGAAGGCGAAGAAAATCATTCCTGCATCCACAAAGGAATATGATTTTGATATCATATTCGACATCATTGAAGGTGCCTCCTATGATGCCAATCCAGCTGAGTTGGGTAATTTGGGTCTACCAGAAGATGTTACCAAGATGGTAGCCAAGCATTTCACTGATCTGAAAGAAATCACCAAAGAACTCAATCAAGCTGTCGAAGATAAGAAGCTTCTGGAGAAGATGAGAAGGGAAGCTAAATCTGAATCTGAAAGAAAAGATGTGAACAAGGCTATTCTTGAGACCACCAAAGCTCTCACTACCATGAGAAACAACAAGATTGATTGGCACTCCAGGATGAAGATGGATGTCTCTCAGCTTTGTGATCGCAGAATCGAAGAGATTAAGCATCAAGAAGATCTTGCTCGACGCGGAGAAAGAGAAGAGAGACGTCAGAGAGCTCAGGCCAGAGCAAGTAAGCCGAAAGAAATTAAGATCTTCGTATCAAATCCGCAACGTCTGATGCACCTGTCGATACAAGTGTCCCACTGCAGCAGATTCCACCATCCCCTCGTCCCGAGGAAGTGACCGAGCAACATGTTGAGGCTGTGGTAGTTCCTACCTTAGTCGAACAAGAAGCTGATGTTGTGGACATATATCTTGTCAATCCTGATGAAGTAAATGCTGTGCCCGAGCAAAATGCTTCCGAAGAAAAGATTGACAAAGAAATTAAAATGGAAAAGCAAGTCCCGTCGCCTGTGAAAGATATTCAAGCTAAACCCTCCGGATCCACTAAGGAGGGAGAAAAGATTGAGGGTGAGCAAGTTGCTGCCCAAGGTACTACCCCTATGGTCTCCTCATCGGGTGCTCCTGCCCCGATGGAAGTTAACCCTGCTCCTGGTTCTTTGGCTTCACAGCCAGAACAGGAAGAAAAGAAGTTTGAGGAGCCCATGTCTCACGAGGAGAAACATGAAGAAGTTGCACCACTAGTTCTGTCCCACCAGGTTATACCACCAGTGCTGCCGCAGCAGGCTGAAGGAGAACAAGCTGAGACACTTGTGTCTCAAGAAGTTTTTGTGCCACCACCAATTGTTGTGTCACCGAAAGAAAAGGCCCTTGTGCCTGAATCTAAGGAAGCCGCTGAAGGAGTTCCAGCGAAGGAAAATGATTGTCACTCCAATGATCCCATGCCATCTGCTTCAGTGAAGGTTATGATACCTCATGCTCCAGTGCAGCCCTTTGATGAGAACGCGTCTGCAGCTGATGATGTTCAACCGATGGAAATTAGCGAAGAAGTTTATCAGAAAAATCCTCAGGAATCATTTCCGCTATTTTCATCTGAGTATGGTCCCACTGGCCCAGCATTCAATGAACAGCTTCACTCATCGAAGCTTGCATTCTTTGGGGTGAGCCCCTATGAAGGAGAAAGAACCTCTTTGTCTCCGAGGTTTTGGACAGAGGAACAGGCTATTTATTATGCTCGGATCTTGTTTGGCAAGCACAGGATTTTCAATCACAAGATGTTGAACTTCGCCAAGCTTGAAGGTATGCCCTGCTTCCACAATGCACTAGAACATATTGGACATGCTCTTCTAAAGGGTTTTATGCGATTCAATCATGGTTGGAACAAAGAGATTATTCTTCAGCTCTATGCCACGTTGTACATCACAGGGCAAATAGAAAATAATGCAACATGGACGCTGGAATGGATGACTAGGAGGGAAAGAATCAAATGCTCGAAAAATCATTTTTTGGCCCTGATAAATTTGCCTCGATGTGAATTTGAGAATGACAGAGAACACATATTGCATTTCTGGGAAGTATCTGATGAACAACTTCATATCCTGATGGACCCCATGATGGTGGGCGATGAATGCATTGATGTTGATCCTAAGAAGTTGGCCTACGACAACAAAGTGCTATTCCACATTCTGTGCAATACTATCACGCCAACCAACAGGCCCAACTCCATCAAAGGCATCGTGGGAAACGCTCTTGTGTCAATTTCTCAGGGAATCAAGTTTGACATTTCTGACCTTTTCATTCGAAATCTGGCGTGTGCTATGGATAGCCCTCAGTCGCTGAATCCCTATGCTCCTTGGATTATGTATGCCATTGAGCAACTCACAAATGAAAAATTCTTCTGGGCCTATGCACCGAAAGTATTCACGCCACCTGTCCGTGAGACTCTGCGCAGTGTGAAGGAATATAGAAAAGGGAAGGAACCTATTGATGCCACTGCATCTGCATCTGAGAATGTACTAAAAGTTAAAGAAGCCAAGGTTGAAGTTCCTCGTGAAGAAAATCCCTCAATATATGAGATTTGCATTCATACACAACAGACTCTGGAAAGGCATATCAGAATGGATAGAAAGGAAAAGATGGAATTGCTGACTGAACTGAATATGCTTCATAATCACACCCGGCAAATTCTTCTGCATGAGAAGGAGGCAAGGAAGAGATCATGGACCTTGCTAATAAAGCATTACTCTCGCAAGGATCTAGCCAAGAAGGGCCTCTTCGAATACTATGACTATCTGGAGTTGCTCATAGTACCGCGCGTCCGAAGACAAACTCCAGAGCTCCCACAGCGTTCTGCTTCAACGGATCTGCTGTTTGTCAACCATTATGATGAAATCACAGACACGGCTGGCACTCGTATCTACAAGCCAGATGCCGATCCTTCGAAGCCCCTCAAAGCCAAGGCTGCTACTCCTGCTTCTGCCTCAACCATTCCGTATTCTTCAGACTCTGGTTCTTCAAGTGGTTTTAACTCTGACTCAGAAGATTCTCCCATGGAGAAATTCCTCGTGTGCTCTCTCTTTCCTTTTTGGCACTTGTTGACAAAAAGGGGGAGAATAACATCGAGTAATAGTTTATCCGGGTTTGTAGGGTGTTTTGCTTCGAACTTTCATTTGGTTTCTCTTCGAACAATTTGCTTCAAGAACCTTATCGCACCGCATGTGGTGCTGGAACACTTGATCATCATGTAATTTTTAATAACCCAACCACCCCCCCCCCCCCCCCCCGCGTGCCTGCAATGCTATTTGCTTTGCACTATTTGTTTGCAGGTACTTTCAAATGTTTATTTTCTGGTTGATTATCATAGGAAATCACTTATCTTACAGGGACACACAACTGCTCCGCGAAGAAGTACAGAGAACCATCAAATGATGACATCATATTTAAGCACCATATGACTTATAACTTCTGTGGTTGATATGCTCTTATTGCTATCTATCATTATCTAACCTTGTAGGGAGTCAAAGTCAACTATATGATTGACGAAGTGTTTTTCCTCTCAAATATCTTTTGCAGGAAAATCACATTCAAAGTATATCCACTCTGAGCTATGAATTATTATTCGATCCTGCTTTGATCATATCGAATGTCTAACATGCAGGAAAACTATATCTCGTGTGGAATCATATTGTGTTCTGAGAAAACCCACATGACGTATCCATGTCACAATTCTCACAATGTTTGTTTCACGTCTAACCCTTGTCTAAGTTTTTGTGACAGGAACTACCTCAGACACCATCGAGTGCATTGAACGAAATCTAGTATGAAATCTGCAGTCAATGACACTCATATGAAGAGAAACATATCTTCCCGAACCAAAGCATATCTTAAGGGGGAGAATATCCTATCTTCGTAATCTTCTCTCATCTTTCATTATTCTTCGCATTTCATTCCACTGATTATCTATCATTCAATGTGATCTGTTTTGTCAACAATCGTCCAAAAAGGGGGAGATTGTTGGTGCAATATCTGCCTACCTTGTGTTTTGGAGATTGTTGACAGAAACAGGTATGGACTAATTTGTTTGCTAGTGCACACAGAGAGAAAAGTCCATACACAACCGAAGAGAATGCTGTCTCCGGTGCTGAGTTCGAGGAACTTCACCGAAGCATATCTGCGCTGCAGAGAAGAACAAGCTATATTTTTTGAAGTGATAGAGTTGAGAAGATTAATGTGAAGAAGTTGACCCCTCGAAAGTTTACTGCTGAAGCGAAGCTTTTGTTTTGATACTGTCGTCCAAAGAAATTGACTGCTGTGATTGAAGTCGAAGACAAAGTGAAGACGTAGCATTCATTTTGTCTTCCTTCTTTCTGTCTGTCGAGTCATAGGACCTCCGTACTATTAAGAGGGGTATAGGTTCTCGATGCTTAGATCAGCTATGATGCTTAGCCACAACCTATGAAAGATGCGAGAGAAATCTCTTTGTGTTCCGAGTAAATACTTGCCAGCAAGAGACTGTGATCTTCTTCGCTGTGAGAGATTTGCCTCGGATCGAGGAGTTAGCATTTCTTGCTCCGCAAGAAATGTTACCGTTGTGCTCAAATCCGACCGTTGGAATCGTGTCGTTTAGCCATTGGCTGAGGCTGATGTCCAATTTGGTCATTTCCCATCTGGGAAGGTTGCGGCTACAAATAGCCATCCCGCTCCAACTTTGATCGTTGGCTGCTCTGCTTGAGATTTCTGAGAAGATTGATTTCAGCAACCCCTCTCCGAGTGATTTGAGTTTAAGATCCACCGAGAGAAAACCAAGAGCCCAAACTTAGACAGTGGTTTAACATCACAGTAGTTCTGAGTGAGAGTTCTTGTAACTATTACTCTTGAGAGTTGCGCACTCTATAGACGGATAGGTTTGGCTTCGAGTGTTGAAGAGTTGTTGTCTTCACCGAGCCTGATCTTCAGCAACCAAGAGTGATTGTGGTTCGCGAAGATCGACCGAAGGTTTGGAGATCAGCTTTGCGTTGAAGGAGAATAGGGTGAAGAGAGTTTATCTTCCGTGTTAAATCACAGCCCCTCCAACCAGACATAGCCCTTTGGCAGAAGGGTGAACTGGTCTACCAAATCTCTTGGTGCCATCAAGCACCACTGGTTATATCTATTCTACTGTATTTCATTCAGTAGTTTTCATTTGTGCTCTGTGCCATTAGATTATCTGATTGTTATCTCATTCTGTGGTTTTCATCCTATGTATTCATGTTAAATACTTTCTTTATCCTCGTCTATATTCCTTCGTTGCTAGTCTATATCCTTGTTAACTTGTATATCCCTTCAGTTGCATTTCCTTCAGAATCAGTTATGTTCTGTCTCATTCTGTTACACCTGTTTGCTTGGTGCATAACCCTCATTGTTGTTAAACCCATTATCCATCGTACTCACTCTGTTGTAAATGCATTCCTCGATGAATATGCCTCTGGCGAAGAAAACTGATTCAGTGCATTTCTCTCAATACTTTATTCCGCTGCTGCGTCTGGGTTAAGTTTCAAAGCTTTCGAAAGAAAATTTGAATCTCCCATTCAGCCCCCCTCTGATCGATATACTCTCGGTCCTAATAATTGGTATCAGAGCAGGTACTCCCTGTCTCTGTTTACTAAAGGTCTAACATCCTTGGAGTTTTGAGTATGTCACTTGTAGGTAGATCCTTGCACTCTGAAAGGTTTCCCATCTTCGATGGAAATGACTATCTATACTAGAAGGAATGAATGAGAATCAGAATTCAAGCCGTCAACTATGATCTGTCGTAGATTGTGGAAGAAGGCTTCACCATTCAGCAACAAAACAATCTGTCCTCCGATGATAAGGAAAATCTGCAGTTGGATGCTCAAGCGAAAGATATCATATGTGGCAGTCTATCAAAAGACATTTGCAAATAAGGCCTTCCCTCGTTCATCCTTTTCTCCCACAAGATAAACTACTCATACAAATGCATATTGATGTTCCATGCAACGCATGGGCATCTTGCTAGTACATTCTAACTATTCACACACAAGTACAATAGAAAAGGCAAACATTCAGGTCAAACTTAGGTTCACATGATATGTTCATATTCATAGCTAACATTGGCAATCAACAACTCAAAAAATTCATGTATAGACAAGTTCAGCATGCCTATGCATCCAAATAATTCATACTTAGATCACAAGCCAATATTCATAGCTAACATTCACAAAAGATTTAGATATACACAAGTTCAGCATGTTTAGGCATCCAAATGATTGAGAGAACACAACCAATATCATCCATCGACACACATTAATCACCTACGGTACAGACGGGCAAGTGATGTTCACTCGGTGGTACTTGCTAAAATTAATGCTTGTCTGAGCAAACTTTCGAGTACATAAGAGGCAGCAGAGACCATCTGAACTTTGCTTGTAGGTTTATCCTCATGATAGTGGCCTTGATGCCACGAGAGGTTTGAGCAACTTGGCCACTACTTTCATCCAACTACTTTCACTCGGTGGTACTTCTTGGTAAAATTAAAGCTTGTTTGAGCAAACTTTCGAGTACATAAGAGGCAACACAGACTATCTGAACTTTGCTTGTAGGTTTATCCTCATGATAGTGGCCTTGATGCCGCGAGAGGTTTGAGCAACTTGGCCACTACTTTCATCCATCTAATTTACTGGCCCATCTTTGTCATGTATCTCGCCAAGAATCTACATTGCAGACAACAAACGAGGCTGTCGACAAAATGAACCACCCAAAGTTTTTGTGCATTTCAACTAAAATGGAGCATCACAGGCATGCAGACTGGTTAAGTGCCATATGAATATATGCATCTACCAACTTGTCTGGAATCTTCAAACTCCATGGCATATAGTTCGCTACCAGCATATGAGCCGATAACCGAAAAGCGCAGGTTGGGACCAAAGACTGGACTGCGTTTTTCAAGGCTATGCGCCAAGCAATATTGTTGGCATTCACTCTGGCACTTCTTCTTGTCAATATTGATGCTTGTCTGAGTGAACTTGCGAGTACAAAGCAGCAGCATAAGTATCTGTCCATCTGATCTTTTTGTGCAGTTCTACTGAAATTGGCCAATGTAACGATTTGCCTCCGAGTTTAGGCTCACAAGTTACTACTTTATGAAATCGGCCAACAGTAGCACAATACAAAATTACCATTAGATATGACAAGCACAATAATCAGGATGAAGACCGGTACCAACCTGTGTGAGGAAGCATATCAATTAGTGCTTCCTTTGACTGGAAACTGAGATAAGTCACTGACTGGAAAGGAACTTGGCAGTCGAGGCAATGAACCACCCAGAGTTTTTATGCAGTTCAACTGAAATCGAGCATCCCTATTGGCACATATATTGAGAAAGTGAGATTACTGTAATAGTGGCACTAGTTGTCGTGGGAAACCACGGCCACCTATGGGGCCAAGGGGCCCCTTGCTGGTTCGGCAGGGGGGATGTCGCGTTGCACAAAGAGCAGAAGAACGTGGGGTAGCACGGCAGAGATCACACGGGCAATTTTACCTAGGTTCGGGCCGCCGCGAGGCATAAAACCCTACTCCTGCTTTGGTGGATTGATGGTGGAAAAGTGGTGGTGGAGCATAGTACACTTTCCCGGCAAGCTCGCCCTGGGGAGGCAGTGACTACGCGCGTAAGAGCGTGGGGGTGTTCAACTTTCCAACCCTTGCTACAGTTGCCATGGGCCTCCTTTTATAGGTTAAGGGGTCACCACAGTGGCAAAACAGTCATTATGCACTGATAAGATAGCAAACAGTGCTATCATACCTAATTCTGCAGGCTGACAGAGTGCATTAAATGTACTACTCAACGTCACATCGTCGCTTGCCCGGCAATCCTTGCCGGGCTCGTCTTGCCAGCTCCATGCCTGCTTGCCTGACACGTTCGCAAGACGGGTGTCATCTGTAGGTATTTCCTGTAGAAAGAGGCCACCATGTGGCGAATGGCTGCCACTTAGTCACTTTGCGGCTTGACACCGCGTTGATTAACGACGTGGGTCGTGTTGAGATGGCTTGGTGAGGTGTCTTTGCCCTCGTGAGTCCCGGCAGGCCCTGCCGGGACGTCTTGAATGCTTTCTTCTGGGGGAGCCCTTGTCCTTGCCAGGTCCGCCTGCCCCGCAAGGGAGGCTTTTCTCCTGGTGGTGTCTCGCTTCTCTGTCTTGGTCTTCACCTTTTTAATCAGCATGCTGGTTCTTCGAAGATCTTGGTCTCTTGTATCTTGACACGGCCTTGGTGTTGACCGTGCACGAGTCAGGGGAAAATACATGCCACTGTTTGTTTTCCCTGACATAAGCCCCCGGGCCTGAGCCAAACATGTCGCGCGGCACATTGGGTTAGGCCCCAAACAGTGCACGGCCACGTGCACGAAGAAGGCTGCAGGTGCTGGTTCGCCATGTTGACTAGTCAATCCAACATCCACTATGCGCAATTACTGCGCGTCGTGGGGTAGTGGGACTGCTATAGTTAAGGAAAAACGGTAACTTTCTGAGGCGTCACGCCTCTGTTCTGCACTTCCCCCCCCACCACCACCTTTTAATATAGGGAAAAGCGGATCGGCACGGTTCACCTGTTGTTCGGCCCGCCCTTCCATCATCTTCCTCTGCAAGCCAAGCAGTGGTTTCCCCTTTCCTCTTACTCGCCCGCCGCCGTTCTCGCCGCACCCTTTCTCCACTCGTATCGCCGCCGTGGAGATGGGGAAGAACCCCACGGAGAAAGGGAAACAGACGGCTCCAGCAAAGGAAGTGGTCACCGAGGGGAGCAAGAGGGCAGCGGAGCTGAACAAGAAGCAGAGGGAAGACGTTGTCTTCCTTCCGTCGAGCCTGGGCGGGCGAGTTCTTCAAGCGAGGTATGGATATCTGTGGGGGAGGCCTATCCCGAAAGGGCACGGGGCGCCCAAAGTTTTTGCGGATGGGAAGGAGGATCCGCTAGACTCGTATCGATTCTTCTGCGCTTACTTCATATGTGGTCTTTGTCCCCCTTACTCCGGATTCTTTGAGGCGATCATGACCATCTATGGATTCCACATCCTCGACTTCACGCCAAATGCAATGGCGACCATGGACATTTTTGTGCACTTGTGTGAGAATTTCGTCGGAATCACTCGCAACGTAGATCTGTTATGGCATTATTTTGTTCCGCGGGTGGAGAACAAGGGTCACTGCTCCGGAAACATTTCCTGGATGCCGCGGGTGGCGAGGAAGCTTTGGGATTACATCCCTGGGAGGCAGCCGAGAGGTGGGATGAGTGGAGAGGGGATTGGTGTTGGATTCAAGACGAGGAAGCCCCCGAATTCTGTGAGGCGCGGACGGTATGTGTTGAGCGCGGCAAGCAATGGAGTGCTTATGGCCTCACCGAAGATAGTTTGCGCCCAGCTATCAACAGGATTGCACATTTGAAGGCTGCCAGGTTGACCATTGAGCATATCGGGGCAGATTTTTCTTCTCCGCCGCATCTCGCCATTGCAGGAGAGGGACAGACCTGCCTGGTTGTATGGCGATGCAGCGGACAGGATGAGGTTGCTCCCAGGCTTGGCCAACAATTTGTTTGTTTATGGCCATGCCTGGTTGTGCGACCAATTGTTTGGCCGCTTCGAGTTGTTCAAGCTCCCGGCAACAGTTGTTCCCTTGAACATCAATTCAGCCCAGGACCAGATACTGAAATGGATGCTGGATTGTAATGCTCAAAGGGTGACAGGAGATTGGCGACTGCCCACTTTTGATGAGGAGCTTCAGTGGTCGAGCACCCTGGTGGAGAAGGCCACCAGGGTTGAGACTAGGATGTATAAACGCACCTCCTCTGCGGAGGTGGTGTATATCTTAAGGAGGGTTGAGGAGAACAAGGCTGCCCGTCTTGCAGAGATGGCGAGGGCCACGAAGGCCGGGAAGGGCAAAGGGAAAGCTGAGGATGAGAGTTCCTCTCACGGTGGCAGCGAAGCGCGAGCCACGGGAGGGGCTGCTGGGGAAGAGCTTGCCGGGGATAACCTTGCCGGGCTAGGGGCCCTAGCCACGGCAGCAACGGAACTCCAGGAGGAGGAGGAGGAGGATGGCGTGGTGGCGGAGCCCGAGGAGGAATGGCTCGCGGCTGGGTTTCAAGCCCCGGAGCCGGATTTGGACCAGCGCCCCGCAGGCGCGCTGCCAACCAAGGGGCGGCGGCCCCCAATCCAGCGCCCGCCATCAAGAGGGTGAAGAAGACCACCACCAAGGCCACCAAGGCCAATGTGGTGTGCCGCCAATCCCCTCATCTTGCTCGGGCCAAGACTTCCTCCGCCAAGCAATCGGCAGACGTGGAAATTGACTCCAGCTCCCACTTCGGCTCGAGTTCTTCACAGAGCTCGTCTTCCTCGGAGCCCACGGCGCCACGCCGGGCTCCCAAGCTGCCGGAGATCTCTGCCCCTCCGCCACCAAAGAGAGGGAGGGAGCCCTCGCCTCCCATGGGGTTCAACTTGAACTCCATGCTTATTGAAGAAGAGTAAGGAAAAAATTTCCTATCTCTTATCGGGATCTTTGATTTTTTTTTTGTGCTGACTGACCTCTTTGTTTTGTTGTTGCTGGCAGGGAAGCGGAGGAGGACGCCGAGACCCTCATCCACAGCCCATGGAAGAGGCTCCGCCGCATCGGGTCACCAAAGGGTGCGGAGAGCCCGGCCTTGGAGGGGAGCGACGTGGAAGATTCCGTGCCGAGCTCCCAGTCCAGCCCTCGGCCCGGAAATGGGGGCTTGGTACCTCCCGCTGGAGGCGATGGAGATGGCCTCCCCGTTCCCTCTGCCGGGGGACGAGGTGAGATGACGCAGGACGAGCCTCCCCCAGAGGGGCATACCTCTCCCACTGGCCGAGCTGAAAGAACCCCCACGGAGCCCTCTGCGGATGAGGTCGCGCAGAAGGCTGCCGCGGCTGTCGGGGCAGAGGGTGAAGTGCATGGCCCGGCAACATATGCTGCCGGGGAAACTGAAGTCCCTACCCGGCAGACTTCTCCAGGTACTCCACTAATATCCTTTTTCCTCTCTTGCTCTGACCATTTTTCCTGATTCCCTCTTTTACCTGAGACTTCAGTTTCTTTGTTGTTCATTGGCATTTTCATCCGCAGACCCACAAGCTGAGGAGCCAGAGCTGCTGGAAGTGGTGGCTGACATAGGACGGGCTGCTACGGATGGGGCCGTTGAGATTGCCGCTGCTGAGGGGTAGGGCCTCGTTTCCGGGAATACCCAGGATTCCTTGGCGGTGGTAGAGCATTCCCCGGAGGGCGCCCCGGAGGAGGGGGTGGTGATTGAGGAGAAAATCCCTCTCCAAACCATGGACCCACTTCCCTCTTCCAGGATCGTCATGGATATTCCACCGCTTCCCTCAAGCACGCTGGCAATGGTGTTGTCACTGCCCGATACCGGAGCCCCCGGCCAGTCCTTGATGATGGGCGCGGAGCTCGACGAAGAACTTCAACGCCTCCTGGCACCTCTGTATCAGGGAGCTGGAGAGGCCGATGACTCAGCTACCGTCGCAATGGACTTGTCATTCTTGGAGTCCAGGGCGACAGGCGTGAAGGAGATGCAGGCCCGGCACAACCAGAAGTGGCAGGCGCTCAAGGAGCAGCGTGAGTCCGCCAGCAGGGTGGACCAGAAGTTGAAGAACAAGTGCTTGGAGCTGCGCGTGTGGCACGATAAGCAGTTCAAAGTGCTCATGAGGCTGCAAGAGGTGCTCTTGATGACAAAGGAGGATGTCATGGCCCGCGAGGCGCGCTTGGTGGACCGCAAGGCATCCCTTGACGCCAGAGAGCAAGAGATTTCCTTCCGGGAGGAGATGCTCGAAGCCATTCTGCGTGCCAAGGATGACAATCTGGAGGCTCTTGTGTGTCAGCACACCAAGGAGCTGGAGGATAAGCACAGAGCGGCCCTGGATGCCATTGCTGCCGATTCTGCCGCTCAGTTGAAGAAATTCACTGACAATCTGGCTGCCGCATCTGCCGCCAAGACTGACCTAGATCAGCAGGTGGCTAAGCTGACGGAGGACCTTGCCGGGAGCGCCAAAGAGGTGGGGGCCCTCAAAGAAGAAGCGCGGAAGGCTGAGGTTCTCTTGAATGATGCACTGTCGCAGCTCTCCTCCAAGACCCAGAGCCTTGAGACTGCCAACGGCACCATCATCGTCATGAAGGCCAGGATCGGTTCCTTGGAGAGTGCGGTAGAGTCCATTGAATCATGCCAGCAGCTGCTGTCCAAGGATCTGGATACCGCCAAGCGTCTCCGGAAGGATGCTGAGGACAAACTGAAGAACCAGTCCTACCAAGTCAACCTCTGGATCAAGAGCCTGATCAACATCGCCGATCGCCTTGCTGCCCAAGCCGCAGCGATGGGTATGGATGGCCCAACTTTCTCGGTCAACAAGCACGAGGTCCCAAGTGCCAAGCTGGGAGTCTTCTTCAACGAGTTGATCGAGAAGCTGAAGGTGCATGAAAAGGGGAGGACCGAGCACTTCGCGACCGAGTCCCGGAAGCTTGCCCACGACGCCCTCTTCATGGTCTTGAGCAACATCGCTTGCCGCCATCCGGATCTCGACCTTGATGATGGGTTCAAGAAACCTCCAGCGGGTACCGACGTCACAGCTGCCAAGGAGAAAGCCGCTTCCCGTGCTGCCAGGGTCCTTCAAGTTTAGACTGCTTCGTCTGGCCACAAGACCAAGTAACGAGCCGCCGTCGCTCCTGTGATACCCTGTAACAGAACATGATGTGTGCTTTGTGTTAAGGCACTATATCTTTTGTGTTTGCGTGAAAACTGATATTCCCTGTTGGAATCTCAAATACGCGTTTGTCCCTTCAAGCTTTATATGTTAGTGTTCGTATGATTTATCCCTATGTCTGTTTCGGATGCCTGCCGGTATCATATTGCCGCGATTGTTGTAAGGGTCTGGCCCTTAACATTCATCTTGGCGTGGATGCGTCCCGGCAGTTTTTTCCTAGGTAGCTCTCGACGCAGCCTCTTGTCCTGCGAGCATGGCTCGAGACAGGACGATGGTGCGATCAAAGAATCTAGCAAAGGTTCCGTCCCAGGAGGAATTTCATAATACGAACACTTACTTAAGCCAAGGGATAAACGACCGCAATAATCTGAAATGTATCAGCAAAAATGATGACGTAGACTTAGCTTCTGTTTTCACTTCTCCTCGTCCTTCGTGGTCACGCGCATTTGACACGCACGCGATGCCCGGGAAGGTGAGGGTCAAGCAAATAATTCTCTGGTTCCCGGCAGGGACCGATTCGTGTCACGCGTATCTGGCAGGCAGTGGCATGCGGTGCCGGGCTCCTTCGGGTTTTCTCCTTTCCCCTATCCTCTCATGCGGCTCGGCAACCACCGCGTGGACCACGCCGACACAGGTGGCCTTGCCAGAGCATACTTGCCGGGGCATCAGCCAATGGATTCATGCCTGCGCCTCACTCAGAATTTCCCGAAATGGGGTAAATGCTGAACCAAGTGACGCGCGGTAATCATCGACATTGGCGATGCCGAGGCCAAGGCAGCCGGACTGCTGACGAAGAGGAGGGGTGGAGAAGAAGAAACTCGCGCCCGCACGCTATGCCCCCCTTCTCGAGCGGCGCTCGAGCAGTAGTCGTGCTGCAGGGACCGCCGATGAAGAGCATACCACCACCGGAATTAATCTTCGCCGCCGTCGTGGCCACGGCAAACCATGGTATTGGACAGGGCGGGCCCGGGGACGGACTTGCTTAGTCGTCGCGTCTTCGCAGACGCCTCAGATGCCAACAAGCATCGGGCAAGCTGCTGCAGAAACAGCGCGCTGCCCTCGCCTTCAGGTTCGCGCAAGCGATCCCCCTACCTAGCGCGCCAAAGATGTCGCGGGAAACCACGGCCACCTATGGGGCCAAGGGGCCCCTTGCTGGTTCGGCAGGGGGGATGTCATGTTGCACAAAGAGCAGAAGAACGTGGGGCAGCACGACAGAGATCATACGGGCAATTTTACCCAGGTCCTGGCCGCCGCGAGGCGTAAAACCCTACTCCTGCTTTGGTGGATTGATGGTGGAAAAATGGTGGTGGAGCATAGTACACTTGCCCGACAGGCTCGCCCTGGGGAGGCAGTGACTACGGGCGTACGAGCGTGGGGGTGTTCAACTTTCCAACCCTTGCTACGGTTGCCATGGGCCTCCTTTTATAGGTTAAGGGGTCACCACAGTGGCAAAACAGTCATTATGCACTGATAAGATAGCAAACAGTGCTATCATACCTAATTCTGCAGGCTGACAGAGTGCATTAAATGCACCGTTCAACGTCACATCATCACTTGCCCGGCAAGCCTTGCCGGGCTCATCTTGCCAGCTCCATGCCTACTTGCCTGACACGTTCGCAGGACGGGTGTCATCTGTAGGTATTTCCTGTAGAAAGAGGCCGCCATGTGGCGAATGGCTGCCACTTAGTCCCTTTGCGGCCTGACACCGTGTTGATCAACGACGTGGGTCGTGGTGAGATGGCTTGGTGAGGTGTCTTTGCCCTCGTGAGTCCCGGCAGGCCCTGCCGGGACATCTTGAATGCTTTCTTCTAGGGGAGCCCTTGTCCTTGCCAGGTCCGCCTGCCCGGCAAGGGAGGCTTTTCTCCTGGTGGTGTCTCGCTTCTCTGTCTTGGTCTTGGCCTTCTTAATCAGCATGCTGGTCCTTCGAAGATCTTGGTCTCTTGTATCTTGACACGGCCTTGGTGTTGTCCATGCACGAGTCAGGGGAAAATACATGCCCCTGTTTGTTTTCCCCGACACTAGTTGATGAAACATACACTAACAAATAGAAGGATCCTCATTATCCTAATGGGTAAAGTTAGCAACATAGTAGCCATGCTTAAAGAGAGGTATTAGTTTATATTATCAGTGCCAATTAGCTCAACACTCAAAGCATTGCCATGTATCATAGCTTGCAATGATTTAACATGCAAAGATAAAGGACTTTCTCATGACAGTAGCAAAACAGTAGCACGATACAAATAGAGATGACAACACACTAATCTAGATGAAGGCCTTAGGCCGGTACCAACCTGAGCAAGGAAGCTTATTCAACTAGTCCCAGAAGAGAAGATAAAGCAGTGTCTGGAATCATTCAATAGTACATATTTTTGTGCACTTCCAATGTACGGTTGACATCACTCTTGTTTACCAGTGCTGAGATTATATCAAGAGATTATCAAGAACTTCCAGCAGAGTTAAAGCACTAGCTGGGATACAATTCATTGTATCCTCTTGTGCAGTTCCACTAAAATGTACGAATGACACAACATGATCCCTATTTGCACAAGTAGGAACAAGGTGAAACCTTCATTAGCTTAGTGAGGAAGGATAGAAAGACAATAGCATATTACTTTAACAATAGCATCAAAGCATGATGACAATACAGTAGCAAAACATTGGCTCATTGAACCAGTGGCAATAAATTGAGATGCAAAACAATAGCATTACTATCTCATGACACTACCAAGATCCCCTCCAGGATCCACCACCACATGGTCCACCTGCACACACACACACACACACACACACACGCGCGCGTGTACATGATTCAGCATGAGGTGCTACGAAAGATTTTTTTAATTCCAATAGGATAATTAGGCAGCAATTAATTAGTGCTGCTTAATACTCCTAATTGAGTAATGACCTTGCAGGAGAGGCAGCAAAAGTGGAAGGGCTCTTGGAGGATCGTTTCACATGTGAAGCAGACGTTGCCGGAGCCCTTGAATGGCCTCAACTGAGGCCTCGGCGTCAGGAAGATCATCTTGGCACTGTTAATTGTATAGGGCTGGGTCACACATGCATCCAGAATCCAGTTAATTGGTATGATGTGTCGTCAAGCCAAGTACTACTCTGCTACGTACTACAAGTGCATTTCTTCAAGTAAATTAATACTAGTAGCAACACAGCAATACAATACCACTAGCAAGATGTCAGGATAAAATAGGATGGTACCAGCGTGTGATCCTTCTTCATTTCCTTCTTTGGCTTCTTCTTCTTGTTTGTCTTCCTCTTCTTGGTCTGTTTCTCTTTCTCCTCACCAATTGGTGAAACCAAGTACATGATTGGCCTTCAATGTCAGATTTGGTTTTGTTGGTGAGGGAGTACAAGTCTACTAGTAAACAATACACTACTGCAGGATGCTGCTAACGCGACACTACAATCAGAGACCCTTTGACAAAACTGTGTACGATGCTCTTGGCAGCGAACCTGAGGTGAGGTTCATCCAGTTGCCGCATCCAGGCCCCGTGCCAGGCTATGGGACTTGTTCTCTTGGCATCCTGCTTCATCTTTTCGTAGTAGGGGTCAATGATGGCCGAGGCGAGTTCAACCAGGGAGTCCTTGTTCGTGCTACCCCAGACCCTATAGTGCTCATGGATTTCGACAAGGTTCTTGCAGGCCAAGCCCGTAACCCTGAGCGCTTTTACATCATCAGTGGTTTCCACCATAGCGAACTTGTAGTCGGTGCTGTTGACAAACCTGGCGAAACGGTCGCAAGGCTCTGTGGCCATGCAGTAGTGGTAGATGAGGACATGATGGCGCACGCACAACTGGGCGACGGCAACCTTCTGATCTTTGCCGGGAAGACCGGTGGTGTATGGAAGGTTGATGCCGACCACCTTGTACTTGTCTCCAGCAAGCAACTGCTCCACGGTGTTCATGTAGTCCTCCACCACAGCCGGGTCGATGGTGTACACCACCAAGAGATCCATCTCGCTCGCGTGGGTCTCGACTTTATGCTCGCCGAACTCCATTGGAGAGCCGCTAGATATCCTCTCTGTATGTGTCGTCGTGGGTGTGCGTGTTGTGTTGTGGGGCGAGATCAAAAGGTTGAAGAGACTAAGGTTATAATGGTCGCGGGAATTAAAGGGGAAGCCGGACAGACTGGAATATCCGCACGCTCAGATGGCAGTTCTAATTTGCAGTGCGTAACTCCATCGTGCCGCACGTAACTGCATCATGGCGACGCGCGCGGCGCAACCGCATGCATATGGGCCCCCAACGTGATCGTGCGCAGGCCTGAACCGCTGGCAGAGCGCGCGCGCAGGGACACGAGTAGAGCGCTCCGTGGTGCCTCAACGGCGAGCAACCATATATATGCATATAACAGTTGAACACGCAAGGAAAAGCTGTCCACAGGCCGAGCGCGTGGAGGTACGCGAGCAGAGCACGCCACGACGCCTAACGGCGAGCAGAGCGCGCCGAGGGACGCGAGCAGAGGCCTGCACAGTGATACGTGGCAAATAAGATGAACTATCTGAGCGATGGCGGAGACATCAAGCACGAATCAGATTAGAGTTGCGTGTGCGATACGTGGCATCCAGTAGATCCACCCGAGCTGTTTGTGATGGAATAAGCCGTGTGTGTTGTGGGCAAACGCTTGCTGGTATACAACCGTCTGCGATTGATGAATTCATGACCAACGGGTTCCCTAGTGTGGTCCGTGTGCGATGTGATATGCTCTGTCTACAGAACATCAACATATATACTTATAAGAACATCATTGCACAACCAAATTAAGCATACAATTACATAAGTGACTACACACATAACATTTCCACACACCAAAGTAAGCAATTACATGCATACTAAACTAGGCGAAACGAGCATATCTACATCTTGTTGCGACGACATTTGCCATTGCTCTGCTTCCGGCTGGATCCCTGGTCGTGAATGGTTAATAAAATCTAAGTCTATTGCATATGAAGGTCAAAATAGTACTACCAATATACGAGTCTCATACGATGCCATTTGAACGATTGTACCACAAAAGCCCGAAATATTACAAGGTTCAAATTCCAGAGTTACATGGCTCAAATTCAAAGATTACAAGGTTCAAACTGATATTAGAAATGAAATTCAGCTCATTCAGCTGCAAACGCCCGTGATGATCAGCTGAACATGGATATAAGAGAGGTTCAAACTAAAAATACAAATAGTAAGGCCGGTTTCGAAACCTCGTCATTTCTGCAAAGGGATCAGCCGCTGACAAGTCATGTATGGCGTTGACACAATGACTTCCAATTACACTGTCATATGCAGTTCCAATACAAAGTTTAGCTTTTTTGAGCCTCTTCCATTCTGCAGTAGTTGCCGGCTCTGATCAACAAACCTTTCATATTTCCTATTTAAATGCATGTTCAACCTCATTACCTTCAGCACTCTTACTCTGGCAACAAAGAACCTGGCGAATATAATCTCCGGTAAGGTCCCTCGGTAGGAGTTCAAAGTAATTTTTTAGAGATGCAGATCCAGGCATTCGATGTGATTGTCGTTATAAACATTATCCACCACTGGGCCTATTATTATCTGCAAAAGAAGAGAACGTGTTAGTGCCTACATGCAGTTTTGAACACTACTACAGGTCTATTTGGTTTGTAGGATTTGTAAAATGCACCAACGTGCCATGCATCTTCGATCTGACATGATTAACATGGGAATTTGATTACAATCTTGAAAAATGTAGCCTTCTTCACAAGAGGTTGGAGTGGATGAAAAATGTCCTAAGAAAACTAGTACATATGAATCCAAAGGAGAAATGCTTATGGATTGTAACCATATGAATCAAGCAACCAATATGGGGTGGGGGTATGTCCTGAAATCCTGCAAAATTCCTTCAGAAATCATAGTACATTGTCATTGTAAACTTGGGAAAAGGTGCCAAAAACTGAACTCCCTTCTGGTTAACATTTAACAGGAAAGGAACATCACCTCGATATATAGCTTCTTCAGGCACGGAAAGCATCTCAGGAAACTGACAACTTGGTCCAGGTTGGGGCCGATAGATTCTAGTGCCAAGACCTTCACTGTGCACAGAATCTGGGTGAAGCTTTTCTGGATGACAGACGAACATACATCTTCAAAATAAGAAATAATGTTGATATCAAGAAGGAGAGGTAGAAGGCGACTGTTGTACCTAAAAGTATTTGACCGACGAGTAGCCCACCGCTGTCAATTTCGGCCCAGAAATGACATTGATTCTTGTTGGACCTTGTTGATCAACTACAATAATCTCTCAAGTGAAGGTGTGTCCTCAATGACCATATTGTGGTCCACCTTTTGTGATCTCTCATCGTAGCACCAGCAAAACACATAAATAGTTTGGAGAGTCATGGAGGTGATGTGGAAGCTACTCGACCAATTCATCGCCTGCAGACGAAGGAACTCGAGTGCAGTACAGCCGCGGAGTAGGCGCTCCATGTCATCCTTTGGGATGCAGACAGCGACGAGCTCGAGGTGCTTCAGTCGTGGAAGAAAAAGAGCGGGCGTGTCATTAAGGGGGGGGGGAATGGCAGTTCATGAACTTGGCAAGGCGCAACGTGGGCGCGAAGCGGAGCGCGGACGTTGGCAGCGAGTGCATATGCCCATCATTAAAACTGAGCTCCTCGAGCTGATCTAGGGCAGGGGATCGGAACCACTCGTCAAGCTGTGCTCAGTCCTTGCTGTTGGAACGGAACTTGCCCATGATAAGGCCTCTGATTGGGCCATGGTGACTGCCGAGGATCTGGGAGAACGCATCCAAGCTTTTGCGATAGCCATGGCAGAGCTCGTGGGCGTCGAGGAGGTCGAGAGGGGTGGAGAGCCATAGGGGGGGCCACCGCCGGGAAAGGGCGGTTGTCCTCACCCCATATTTGATTGGGAGGAGGGATATGATGACTGTCAACATATCATCGAGGAGGCTGCTGATGAAGTCTAGGCCTGCTGGAGTCGCTTGCTGTGGCACCCCGGCTCAGAGAGACCGGAAAGCCCCATATTCCAGCCCAGAGATCAAGGTGAAGTCTTCTGGAATACTGCACTGCTTGGTATAGAACAAATCAACTCTTATTACAAATGGTAATAATACAAGGGTCTGATGTTACAAAGGATCACATCAGCACGGCGACAGTACACCTGCGATACTACTCTTGCTCTATGCTATCAGCGGAACAACTCATAGCAGCGGAATACTTCTAGCAGCGGAACAACGACTAAGGTGGTGAACTCCACTCCGCATGGACTCTGGCTGGGACACGATCTAGCTCGCATGTGCGGTAACCTCGACAAACAATCAATCAATCACGGCATCACCTACAATCTGGCATGACATGCCAGGTCAGTACATTGAATGTACTTTCAAGCTCACAACAACCAAAAGCATCAAGGCAAAACAATAACATAGCATTAATCAGGTTAATTAAATAACAACTACTATGATGAAGCAAATACTAATCATGATATGCTACTACTGAAATTACTGCAGAACCATCATCTCAAGAACCATCTCACTCTTGGCTATCCGGCCAAGTAATAAATCACCTCGATCACCTCGTGATCAATACCTCCTCGTGATCACCACGTGACCACATCACAAACCGAATGATCATCCTCAAGATCATCTCAACATTATCATCGGCATCCTGCCAAACTGTTACTGCTCACAAGATCAACATATTAACCATCTAAAAGTCATTCCGTCATGTGAGTGTTGATCGAACGGTGTGACCTAGTACGAACTTGTGCCCATGACCGAGGACGCGGCTATCAATATATTTAACACACACTCTGCAGAGGTTAGTACACTATACCCACATCACAGAACCCATGGCCTCCTTCTCCCATTCGGGTGGACCAACGGCGTTCCGACAAAACCAATCTACTACCATGACACTCTCCCGGCCACTCTGACCAACTCCCCTTTGGGCTAAGCCATGGGTGGCCCCGATGTCAACCCGTGACATCCAATGCCACAGTCGTGGCCAAACATAAACGATCCCAAACAGGGACTCGGTACCAAAACAACAACAACGGGCACACAAGGCTTATGTCCGCCTACCTGATCAGGGTAGCGCGCGCCCATAACCTTCCCTCGTTGGAGGCCCCGACGAGAGGCATGACAATAGAACGCATTAGGGCCTTCCCATAAAGGCAAATGTGGTTGCACTGGAAAAGCCCGATTCGGTGGCACCTGACCAACTTAATGACGGAATTTATCCCCAAAGTAGATTTGATACTCCGGTATCGTATATCCATCTGTCAACCAAGTCATAGCAATACCCAACAAATAATCCAAAGCATAACCTAGTCATAACTTAATCTCTGAGGATAATAAAATACTAAGAGCATGTTGAGTCCAAGAACAACAATACTACTAATCCAATAGCAAGAACAAGCTATCTAGCTAAGATCCCCATGCAGTCATCATATCCAAAGTCATACTCCAAAAATATAATATCAGATATCAACATGAAAATAATCATAATATAAGCCACTAATAACCCAATGGCAACATGTCATCCTCATAAGCTGCAAAATATAAGTCATAGAACTCCAAACAGCATCATGGCAATAGCAAGATCAAAATATCACTCCGATAAATGCCATGAATCAGTCACATGTAGCTAAAGCAAATTTTAAGCAAGTCTAAATAGGTAAACCATGTCACTGCATTGCAATCATGCAAATGGAGGGTGTGGCTTGCCGGGAGGGATGGATTCACCGGGAGGAAGTGCGAGAAGCTCACGGAAAGAATCGCCGGAAAATGTTCTCTCTCAGAGGGGCCTGAATAAGGGCAAGGGCATAATTGTCATTTTCAATATGTGACAACATCATCAAAATGATACGAACAGAACGGGCTCGACGATAGGAAGAAGTGGCCTTTGGAATCACCTCATTTGGAGTTGTGAGTGCAAAGTTATGGCCGTTCGTTCGTTAGGCAGAAAAACTAACAGAATCTATGCTTTTCTGCTCTTAATCGATGAACATTCACAAAATAGAGGGTTCGGCCGGCGGCTGGAAAAAGAGAAAGCGCCTTTTTAGGAATACGCCTTCAGATTAGTGAAAACATATTTCAGTCTAAAGAACACTAAAGTGGGCTTTCAAACCTGGAAAATGTATTTACGTGGATACGTGTCCACTTATCCACGTCTTCAGCGCCTGGTCAACACATGTTGAGGCTGACACGCGGGGCCTGCAGGGAGGTGGGGCTTGCCTGGCCAGGGCCTTCTTCTTCATCCCGTGCTCGCCTGACAGAGCAGAGCAAGGGTTCATCGCCGGCGCTCGTCCAGGTGGCCTGGGCCATCTCAGGCGAGGCTCCGACCACCGTTGGACTTAGGGAGACGAGCCGCACCTGCTTGGAGGGCTCATCTCCGCCAGGAAACAATAGAGGGAGCAGAGCTCTGACTCCCGCGGCGGACGATGGCGGCCGAAGATAGGAAACGGGGCTCAGGTGCTTCGGCGGTTGAGAGGAGAAGCTGTGAGGGTCCGCCGGAGTATGGTGGAGCTCATGGAGGTGGAGGGAGGGAGAGGGGAGGGCTAGCTTGAGTGAATTTAGGAGGGGGATGCCGGCGACCGTGGCGGCCATGGGAGGGCTAGAGGGATCCCCGAGCTCATGGAAGATGTCAGGGGGGCTAGAGGAGGTGCGGTGAGGTCGATGGTGCAGAGAAACGGGATCGGGGTGGCCTTATATAGGCAGGGGAGAAGGGTCCAACCCGGTTGCCGCCGTGCGTGTCTGGCCGAGGCTCTGTCGAGCTCATCGATCATGGGGAGGGCACGGGAACACGACGAGGCAACGATGACAAGCTTCACAGGGCAGAGCAGGCCAAGGGGGCATGGGAAGGAAGAAGACGAGCGAGCTCCGAGCCAAATCGCCACTGTTCACCCGTGGGCACGCGGCGGCGAGCGCCGATGAGGAAGCGGATGGAGGGGGATAGGGGTCCAGGGTAAAGGCGACGACGAGGGCAAGACGCTGGACATGCTCACGCGCGCGAAGACAACGAGGGGAGGAGGGGCCGAAGCTAGACGACGTCCTGGACGCGGCCACAGCGAGTAGAGCGCGTGAATAGGCATGCCAGCTGTGCGGTCACCACGCGACATGGCAAAGAGAGGTCACGAGAAGCAGGGAAACTATGTCTAACATGATGTCCTTCCAACCTGGAGACTGTAGAAATCAAGATCTCTAGAGAAGAGGCTCTGTAGCTAAGGTAGGCATCGATGCAAGTTTGTTGTAGCAAACTTGGTCATGTTACTGTGGTCAACAGAGAGATGCTAAGGGCCAAATGAGTTGTCTGGGGTGTTTAAGATAGGAAGGACTCTAATCCTGTGCATTATGAGGGGAATTGGACCAAGATACATCATAGTTGCTTCACAACTACATATTTGGTCCAGAAACTTGATCTAGATGACGCACTCACATGGAGTATAAACTTGAGCCAAAATATGGGAAGGCTTGATGATTTGGACATATAATGATGCTGTAAAAATTTCATACCAGATGGACTTGCCAAAATGGTACTTCCTTCACAGCTATCCTTTCTGTCCAGAAACTTGGGATAATTCTAGAGAAATATGGGCTAGATGAATTGATCCAAGAATTTGTGTATAGAGGTTTTAAGGCTATGAGAATGTCTGGTAAATTTTCAGCCAAAATGAAGCAATATAAAATATACTTGCTTCACCACCTGAAAATATTGACAGAAGCAAAGAATTGGTCCTGTTCTCACATAGATGATTGGATGGAGCTGAAAATTGGAGGAGAGTAATGATATGAGTACATGAAGAGGTGTGCAAAATTTCAACTCATTTGGATACTCCTAGCTAGTAGTTCCTTCACAATGCCTTCTGTCTGAAAGAAACTTTGAAAAATTGTTGAGGAAGATTTACTAGGCAAATGGAGCTGAATTTTGGCATGGGATAATGATTTGGATGATATATCATGCCCAAAAAGTTTGGGAGCAATCAAGAAAGGATAGGTGGCACTTCCTTCACAGAAAGCCACTCTGGACAGAAATGAAGAATAAATATTGGGGAATTATTTTTTGGCTAGGACAGGAAAATTTGGGCATATTTGAGCAACATATGACCCAAAGAAATTATGAGAATTATTTGGGAATTTTGGGAGTGACAGAAATATAGGTTGCTTCACAACCTAGGGCAAATAGGGTTATTCCATTAATAAGAAAAAGGAATATTCCCTAGAAAAGAATTTTAGGGTTGGGCTAGAATGGAAATGACATGATCTTGGGAAAGTTTTGAGAATGATGAGTCACTTGGGAGAAGAAATGATAATGATCCCCCAGGTTGCAAGGCCACAGATCCACTCCAAAAAGATAATCAGAGCAAAAACCAATAAATCAAAAAAGGAAAGGAAAAGGGCCAAAAACCAGGGTGTTACAAACCTTCCCCCCTTAAAGAAATCCCGTCCTCGAGATTTGGTTGCTCAGGGAACAAGTATGACTTGAGGACACCGTTTCCAACTCGGGTATCCATTTCCTTTATATGCTGTTTCCCCTGATTTTCACATGATTTGCTTACCTAGGTCTGGGGTGGTTTGCTTCACCTTGTCTAGATTCTGCCATATTTTTTCTCATATACCAAATCCTTTTGCTGACGTTGATTCTTTCATATCTGTGCTAATATCCAATGGATCTGAGCATAAATTTTCCTTTGGTCATGAAAACATTTTTACTTCTACCATGGGGTTGCTCAAACAAATGCATGTTTTCCGGGTTCATTCAATGCTGAGAAACAGGGTAATTCTCCTGATGAGATTTGACTGTCCGTAGGTGGTACTAATTTATCTTGATTTGTCTCTTTGGCTCGAGAAGGAGATATGTACCAAAGATTTGACTGCCTTCTGTCGTGAGCAATATAAAGAGGTATGGACTTATCGCGGTAGCATACCTCAAACATTAGAATCTTGAGCCTAGCCTGACACGGGTGTTGATGGGAAAATAATTTTCATGACAGGTTGTCCGTGTACTTGGTTCCGCCAGTGAGTATACCTAGTCTGAGCTGATTGTTCGGCTTTTGATTTACCCATGCGGTCGGTATACCCGTTTATAAAAATAGGCTGTAAGATGCTTTAACACTGTCACTGAAGTCAACAGCTGAGCGTGCAAAGAATCTTGGATCTGACATCACAGACTTGGATATTCCACACTAACCATTTTAAGCGGGTTAGCCGGATAGGAAGTTCTTGTTGAACAAAGCAGGCCTCTGAGGGTATGCCTTTGTGGATCCATATGGAATTTTGGCCTCCAACTGACTTGGGTACCCGGACCCTGATGGTCGTGCAAAAATCATCATACCTTTACTGTCAGTCTCATCCTTTGATGGTCATGATTTTCTTTGTCAGTATACCTTATTGAAATGTCTCGGCCACATATGTCCTTGATTCTTCGTATGACCATAAATGTGATTAGTGCAATATTTTTGGCATGATTCCTTGTGCTTATTTTCTGACCTGGGTCCGCACGTATATGACATATACTTAGGGCATGTAGCTGTACAGAGCTCACTGGTGAGGACAATTATGCAAAAATGGTGACAAGGGTTCAGGAGATTTCCTTGTTAGGTGCGGGAATATTGGCCTTGGTGACCTTGTCAAGACTGTTGATTCTGCGTTGTCATCTCCATATCTTGTCGATCCTTGTATTACATGAGATGTATCTCTGCTTATCTTTGCAAGACTCATGAGTTTTGTTGAATCCTTACCTTCCTTAGGTAATTCCGATTGATCACAGTTGTATTCTTGAATGAATGACTTGCATGTCCGAGGATACATTCTCCCCGTATATGTGGAAAGATATGTAGTCGAACACTTGATTTCTGAAGAAGGCCTATGCCTTCACTGATTTGTGCTTCTGACAAAATGTTGCGAATCTGATTCTTGAGCTATACTGCCATATACTACCAACTCACCGTATAATCTCTTAGGACGGTGCAATTGTGTGGTACCTGACGCGGACTGAGTGGCTTACGAGAGAAGCCATCCGAGTAGCTTGCTGAAGAAGACTCGTTAGCTTCTGCTCGAAGCTTTTGTCTGGGTAGCGTGCAGAAGAAGTCTCGATAGCTTACACACGAAGCTTGACCTGAGTATTGTGCTAGAGAAGCCTGGGTTCCGTACTTGAGAAGCTTCTCCTCGGGTTGCTTGTTGGGAAAGATTCATTTCCGTCTGCCAGAAGCTTTTACTGATGTATCTTCCTGAGAAAGACTGGGCATCTTGGACCGAAATCTGTCCATATATTGTACTGAGAAAAAATTGAGGAGCCTTGCACCATAAGCTTCATTCGATAGCGTGTGGAGGAAGACTGAGTTTCTCATATTTAAAACTTCATACTGTGATATGCAGACTGAAAGCCGTACACACACCCATAATATTCTGCGTCTGATTACTTGCATGACAAAATTTGGTTGACTGTCTTCCTTGATTATAGCACATTCTGACTTTCTTTTAGAGTATAACATATTTCAAGCAGCATTCATTGTTGAACCAAACTTTGTATATGACCCATACCTTTGACTGAAAAATATACCGTTGATCTTGCACCTGACTTGTCTGCCTGGTGGCTAGATCATTACTTTGTGAGGCTTAAGTACTAATGTGGACCGGATGTGTTTAGCTGAGCTTCTTCCAAATATTTGGAATCCTTATTGCTTCTTCAAGTCCGGTGTCGGTTGATGAGAAACCTCCATAAGGGGAAATAAGGTAACATCGAGGGCCCAAAAAGAAAGAAGCAAAAGAAACAACTCAACTAAACAAAAGCACACAAAAACAATCACTTCACACACAAACAAAGTCACATATTACTGCTAGTCACACAATATGCATGCCTACTTAAGCACACAAATCTCGCGGGATCTTCGGTACTACGATCTAACATACAGTGACGGTGTGCACAAGGACGAATCAATGTGTGGAGGGGTTGGTGTAAACATCGCTACACCAAGTGCTGGCTTAGCTAGGTAGCACCCTGGACTAGCTCGGAGGCGAGGACGTACTAGGTAACCATGTAGCGAGACACGAATGTCACCACCACATCATAATCAAGCGAACAGAAGGGATCCGTACTCGTCCAAGGAATGGGATAGCGGGGAAAAATGAGTCTGCTGACATTGCCCTTTCTTGATGACTAAGATCATTAAGGGTTGCCAAGACGACAAGAAAAAGGCATGATCCGGGGTAGAAACATGTCTACCACTGAAACGATAGGTGAGGCTGGAAGAAAGATATCGGCGTGATACCTGTGCACCATTCTTGAAAACAGTGTCGGGATCACTTGGCATCACTCTGCTGGGACAGAAATGATGCCAAACACCAAAGAACGAGCTAGAAAAGAAACTGGCAGAATGCAGGGGCTGAGCTGTAGTGGATCCGAACCGATGCCAGCTACACTCACAAGATAAACCGTTAGCAACAAGTAATAAGGCTATATGCATGCTATGCAACAAACAAATGCAGCAACCAAATGCAATAAACAAGGCAGACTCTATACTAACGATTTCTACCACTCACGCTGACTAGGGCATCCTACAGCCAGACCTACTCTGATACCAAGCTCTGTGGCACCCCGGCTCAGAGAGACCGGAAAGCCCCGTATTCCAGCCCAGAGATCGAGGTGAAGTCTTCTGGAATACGGCACTGCTTGGCATAGAACAAATCAGCTCTTATTACAAAGGGTAATAATACAAGGGTCTGATGTTACAAAGGATCACATCAGCACGGCGACACTACGCCTGCGATACTACTCTTGCTCTATGCTAGCAGCGGAACAACTCGTAGCAGCGGAACAACGACGAAGGTGGTGAACTCCACTCCGCAGGGACTCTGGCTGGGACACGATCTAGCTCGCACGCGCAGTAACCTCGACAAGCAATCAATCAATCACGGCATCACCTGCAATCTAGCATGACACGCCAGGTCAGTACATTGAATGTACTTGCAAGCTCGAAACAACCAAAAGCATCAAGGCAAAACAACAACATAGCATTAAACAGGTTAATTAAATAACAACTACTATGATGAAGCAAATACTAATCATAATATGCTACTACTAAAATTAGTACTGAACCATCATCTCAAGAACCATCTCACTCTTGGCTATCCGGCCAAGTAATAAATCACCTCAATCACCTCGTGATCAATACCTCCTCATGATCACCACGTGACCACATCACAAACCGAATGATCATCCTCAAGATCATCTCAACATCATCATCGCATCCTGCCAAACTGTTACTGCTCACAATATCAACATATTAACCATCTAAAAGTCATTCCGTCATGTGAGTGTTGATCGAACGGTTTGACCTAGTACGAACTTGTGCCCATGACTGAGGACATGGCTATCGATATATTTAACACACACTCTGCAGAGGTTAGTACACTGTACCCACATCACAGAACCCATGGCCTCCTTCTCCCATTCGGGTGGACCAATGGCGTTCCGACAAAACCAATCTACTGCCATGACACTCTCCCGGCCACTCCGACCAACTCCCCTTTGGGCTAAGCCATGGGTGGCCCCTATGTCAACCCGTGACATCCAACGCCACCGTCGTGGCCAAACATAAACGATCCCAAACGGGGACCCGGTACCAAAACAACAACAACGGGCACACAAGGCTTATGTCCGCCTACCTGATCAGGGTAGCGCGCGCCCATAACCTTCCCTCGTTGGAGGCCCCGGCGAGAGGCATGACAATAGAACGCATTAGGGCCTTCCCATAAAGGCAAATGTGGTTGCACTGGAAAAGCCCGATTCGGTGGCACCTGACCAACTTAATGATGGAATTTATCTCTGAGGATAATAAAATACTAAGAGCATGCTGAATCCAAGAACAATAATACTACTAATCCAATAGCAAGAACAAGCTATCCAGCTAAGATCCACATGCATTCATCATATCCAAAATCATACTCCAAAATATAATATCAGATATCAACATGAAAATAATCATAATATAAGCTACTAATAATCCAATGGCAACATGTCATCCTCATAAGCTGCAAAATATAAGTCCTAGAACTCCAAACAACATCATGGCAATAGCAAGATCAAAATATCACTCCGATAAATGGCATGAATCAGTCACATGTAGCTAAGGCAAATTTTAAGCAAGTTTAAATAAGTAAACAATGTCACTGCATTGCAATCATGCAAATGGAGGGTGTGGCTTGTCTGGGAGGGATGGATTCACCGGGAGGAAGTACGAGAAGCTCGCGGAAAGAATCGCCGGAAAACATTCTCTCTCAGAGGGGGCTGAATAAGGGCAAGGACATAATGGTCATTTTCAGAATGTGAAAACATCATGAAAATGATACCAACAGAACGGGCTCGACGAGATGAAGAAGTGGGCTTTGGAATCACCTCATTTGGAGTTGTGAGTGAAAAGTTATGGCCGTTCGTTCGTTAGGCAGAAAAGCTAACAGAATCTGTGCTTTTCTGTTCTTAACCGAGGAACATTCACAAAATAGAGGGTTGGGCCGTCGGCTGGAAAAAGAGAAAGCGCCTTTTTAGGAATACGCCTTCAGATCAGTGAAAACGTATTTCAGTCTAAAGAACACTAAAGTACGCTTTCAAACCTGGAAAACGTATTTACGTGGATACATGTCCACTTATCCACGTCATCAGCGCCTGGTCAACGCGTGCTGAGGCTGACACGCGGGGCCTGCGAGGAGGTGGGGCCCGTCTGGCCAGGGCTTTCTTCTTCATCCCGCGCTCGCCTGACGGGGCAGAGTAGGGGTTCGTCGCCGGCGCTCGTCCCGGCGGCCTGGGCCATCTCAGGCGAGGCTCCGACCACCGTTGGACTCAGGGAGACGAGCCGCTCCGGCCTGGAGGGCTCATCCCCACCGGGAAACAATGGAGGGAGCAGAGCTCCGACTCCCACGGTGAACGACGGCGGCCGAAGATAGGAAACGGGGCTTAGGTGCTTCGGCCGTTGAGGAGAGAAGCTGTGAGGGTCCGCCGGAGTATGGTAGAGCCCATGGAGGTGGAGGGAGGGACAGGGGAGGGCTGGCTTGAGTGAATTTAGGAGGGGGATGCTGGTGACCGTGGCGGCCATGGGAGGGCTAGAGGGATCCCCGAGCTCAGGGAAGAGGTCAGGGGGGCTAGAGGAGGTGCGGTGAGGTCGATGGCGCAGAGAAACTGCACCGGGGTGGCCTTATATAGGCAGGGGAGGAGGGGGCCGACCCGGTTGCTGCCATGCATGTCCGGCCGAGGCTCTGTCGAGCTCATCGATCATGGGGAGGGCACGGGAACACGATGAGGCAATGATGACAAGCTTCACGGGGCAGAGGAGGCCAAGGGGGCACGGGGAGGAAGAAGACGGGCGAGGTCCGAGCCAAATCACCATTGTTCGCCCGTGGGCACGCGGCGGCGAGCGCCGACGAGGAAGCGGACGGAGGGGGAGAGGTGTCCAGGGTGAAGGCGACGACGACGGGAAGACACTGGACATGCTCACTTGCGCGAAGACGATGAGAGGAGGAGGGGCTGGAGCTAGACGACGTCCTGGAGGCAGCTAAAGCGAGCAGAGCGCGTGAATAGGCATGCCTGCTACGCGGTCACCACGCGACATGGCAAAGAGAGGTCATGAGAGGCAGGGAAACTGTGTCTAACATGATGTCCTTCCAACCTGGAGACTGTAGAAATCAAGATCTCTAGAGAAGAGGCTCTGTAGCTAAGGCAGGCATCGATGAAAGTTTGCTGTAGCAAACTTGGTCATGTTACTGTGGTCAACGGAGAGATGCTAAGGGACAAATGAGTTGTCTGGGGTGTTTAAGATAGGAAGGACTCCAATCCTGTGCATTATGAGGGGAATTGGACCAAGATACATCATAGTTGCTTCACAACTACATATTTGGTCCAGAAACTTGATCTAGATGATGCACTCACATGGAGTATAAACTTGAGCCAAAATTTGGCAAGGCTTGATGATTTGGATATATAATGATGCTATAAAAATTTCATACCAAATGGACTTGCCAAAATGGTACTTCCTTCACAGCTATCCTTACTGTCCAGAAACTTGGGATAATTCTAGAGAAATATGGGCTAGATGAATTGATCCAGGAATTGGTGTATAGAGGTTTTAAGGCAGTGAGAATGCTGTGGTAAATTTTCAGCCAAAATGAAGCAATATAAAATATACTTGCTTCACCACCTGAAAATATTGACAGAAGCAAAGAATTGGTCCTGTGCTCACAAAAATGATTGGATGGAGCTGAAAATTGGAGGAGAGTAATGGTATGAGCACATGAAGAGGTGTGCAAAATTTCAACTCATTTGGATACTCCTAGCTAGTACTTCCTTCACAATGCCTTCTGTCTGAAAGAAACTTTGAAAAATTGCTGAGGAAGATTTACTAGGCAAATGGAGCTGAATTTTTGCATGGGACAATGATTTGGATGATATATCATGCCCAAAAAGTTTGGGAGCAATCAAGAAAGGATAGGTTGCACTTCCTTCACAAAAAGCCACTCTGGACAGAAATGAAGAATAAATATTGGGGAATTATTTTTGGGCTAGGACAGCAAAGTTTGGGCATATTTGAGCAACAACCCAAAGAAATTATGAGAATTATTTGGGAATTTTGGGAGTGACAAAAATATAGGTTGCTTCACAACCTAGGGCAAATAGGGTTATTCTATTAATAAGAAAAAGGAATATTCCCTAGAAAAGAATTTTAGGGTTGGGCTAGAATGGAAATGACATGATCTTGGGAAAGTTTTGAGAATGATGAGCCACTTGGGAGAAGAAATGATGATGATCCCCCAGGTTGCAAGGCCACAGATCCACTCCACAAAGAAAATTAGAGCAAAAACCAATAAATCAAAAAGAAAAAGAAAAGGGCCAAAAACCAGGGTGTTACAAACCTTCTCCCCTTAAAGAAATCCTGTCCTCGAGATTTGGTTGCTCAGGGAACAAGTATGACTTGAGGACACCATTTCCAACTCGGGTATCCATTTCCTTTATATGTTGTTCCCCCTGATTTTCACATGATTTGCCTACCTTGCTCTGGGGTGGTGTGCTTCACCTTGTCCAAATTCTGCCATATTTTTGCTCATATACCAAATCCTTTTGCTGACGTTGATTCTTTCATATCTGTGTGCTAATATCCAATGGCTCTGAGCATAAATTTTCCTTTGGTCATGAAAACCTTTTTACTTCTGCCATGGGGTTACTCAAACAAATGCATGTTTTCCGGGTTCATTCAATGTTGAGAAACAGGGTCATTCTCCTGATGACATTTGACTGTCCGTAGGTGGTACTAATTAATCTTGATTTGTCTCTTTGGCTCGAGCAGGAGATATGTACCAAAGATTTGACTGCCTTCTGTCGTGAGCAATATAAAGGGGTATGGACTTATACCTATAGCATACCTCAAACATTAGCATCTTGAGCCTAGCCTGACGGGGGTGCTGGTGGGAAAATACTTTTCATGATAGGTTGTCCGTGTACTTGGTTCCGCCAGTGAGTATACCTAGTCTGAGCTGATTGTTCGGCTTTTGATTTACCCATGTGGTCGGTATACCCGTTTATAATAATAGGCTGTGAGATGCTTTAACACTGTCACTAAAGTCAACTGCTGAGGGTGCAAAGAATCTTGGATCTGACATCACAGACTTGGATATTCCACACTAACCATTTTAAGCGGGTTAGTGGGATAGGAAGTACTTGCAGAACAAAGTAGGCCACTGAGGGTATGCCTTTGTGGATCCATATGGAATTTTGGCCTCCAACTGACTTGGGTACCCGGACCCTGTTGGTCGTGCAAAAATCATCATACCTTTGTTGTCAGTCTCATCCTTTGACGGTCATGATTTTCTTTGTCAGTATACCTTATTGAAATGTCTCGGCCACATATGTCCTTGATTCATCGTATGACCATAAATGTGATTAGTGCAATATTTTTGCAATGATTCCTTGTGCTTATTTTCCGACCCGGGTCCGCACGTATATGACATATACTCAGGGCATGTAGCTGTACAGAGCTCACTGTTGAGGCCAATTATGCAAAAATGGTGACAAGGGTTCAGGAGATTTCCTTGTTAGGTGCGGGAATATTGGCCTTGGTGACCTTGTCAAGACTGTTGATTCTGCATTGTCATCTCCATATCTTGTCGATCCTTGTATTACATGAGATGTATCTCTGCTTATCTTTGCATGACTCATGAGTTTTGTTGAATCCTTACCTTCCTTAGGTAATTCCGATTTATCACAGTTGTATTCTTGAATGAGTGACTTCCATGTCCGGGGATACATTCTCCCCGTATATGTGGAAAGATATGTAGGCGAACACTTGATTTCTGAAGAAGTCCTATGCCTTCACTGATTTGTGCTTCTGACAAAATGTTGCGAATCTGATTCTTGAGCTGTACTGCCATATACTGCCAACTCACCGTATAATCTCTAAGGATGGAGCAATAGTGTGGTACTAACGCGCACTGAGTGGCTTACAAGAGAAGCCATACGAGTAGCTTGCTAAGGAAGACTCGTTAGCTTCTGCTCGAAGCTTTTGTCTGGGTAGCATGGAGAAGAAGTCTCGATAGCTTACACACGAAGCTTGACCTGAGTATTGTGCTGGAGAAGCCTGGGTTCCGTACTTGAGAAGCTTCTCCTCGGGTTGCTTGTTGGGAAAGATTCATTTCCGTCTGCCAGAAGCTTTTACTGATTTATCTTGCTGAGAAAGACTGGGTATCTTGGACCGGAATCTGTCCATATATTGTACTGAGAAAAAATTGAGGAGCCTTGCACCATAAGCTTCATTCGATAGCATGTGGAGGAAGGCTGAGTTTCTCATATCCAAAACTTCATACTGTGATATGCAGACTGAAAGCCATACACACACCAATAATATTTTGCGGCTGATTACTTGCATGAGAAAATTTGTTTGACTGTCTTCCTTGATCATAGCACATTCTGACTTTCTTTCAGAGTATAACATATTTCAAGCAGCATTCATTGCTGAACCAAACTTTGTATATGACCCATACCTTTGACTGAAAAATATACCGTTGATCTTGCACCTGAATTGTCTGCCTGCTGGCTGGATCATTACTGTGTGAGGATTAAGTACTGATGTGGACCGGATGTGTTTAGCTAAGCTTCTTCCAAATATTTTGAATCCTTATTGCTTCTTCAAGTCTGGTGTCGGTTGATGAGAAACTTCCATAAGGGGAAATAAGGTAACACCGAGGGCCCAAAAAGAAAGAAGCAAAAGAAACAACTCAACTAAACAAAAGCACACAAAAACAATCACTTCACACACAAACAAAGTCACATATTACTGCTAGTCACACAATATGCATGCCTACTTAAGCACACAAATCTCGCGGGGTCTTCAGTACTACAATCTAACATGCTGTGATGGTGTGCACGAGGATGAATCAATGTGTGGAGGGGTTGGTGTAAACATCGCTACACCAAGTGCTAGCTTAGCCAGGTAGCAACCTGGACTAGCTCGGAGGCGAGGACGTACTAGGTAACCATGTAGCGAGATACGAATGTCACCACCACATCATAATCAAGCAAACAGAAGGGATCCGTACTCGTCCAAGGAATGGGATAGCGGGGAAAACTGAGTCTGCTGACATTGCCCTTTCTTGATGACTAAGATCATTAAGGGTTGCCAAGACGACAAGAAAAAGGCACGATCCGGGGTAGAAACATGTCTACCACTGAAACGATAGGTGAGGCTGGAAGAAAGATATCGGCATGATACCTGTGCACCATTCTTGAAAACAGTGTCAGGATCACTTGGCATCACTCTGCTGGGACAGAAATGATGCCAAACACCAAAGAACGAGCAAGAAAAGAAACTAGAAGAATGCAGGGGCTGAGCTGTAGTGGATCCGAACCGATGCCAGCTACACTCACAAGATAAACCGTTAGCAACAAGTAATAAGGCTATATGCATGCTATGCAACAAACAAATGCAGCAACCAAATGCAATAAACAAGGCAGACTCTATACTAACGATTTCTACCGCTCGCGCTGACTAGGGCATCCTACAGCCAGACCTACTCTGATACCAAGCTCTGTGGCACCCCGGCTCAGAGAGACCGGAAAGCCCCGTATTCCTGCCCAGAGATCGAGGTGAAGTCTTCTGGAATACGGCACTGCTTGGCATAGAACAAATCAGCTCTTATTACAAAGGGTAATAATACAAGGGTCTGATGTTACAAAGGATCACATCAGCACGGCGACACTACGCCTGCGATACTACTCTTGCTCTATGCTAGCAGCGGAACAACTCGTAGCAGCGGAATACTTCTAGCAGCGGAACAACGACGAAGGTGGTGAACTCCACTCCGCAGGGACTCTGGCTGGGACACGATCTAGCTCGCACGCGCAGTAACCTCGACAAGCAATCAATCAATCACGGCATCACCTGCAATCTGGCATGACACGCCAGGTCAGTACATTGAATGTACTTGCAAGCTCACAACAACCAAAAGCATCAAGGCAAAACAACAACATAGCATTAAACAGGTTAATTAAATAACAACTACTATGATGAAGCAAATACTAATCATGATATGCTGCTACTAAAATTACTACTGAACCATCATCTCAAGAACCATCTCACTCTTGGCTATCCGACCAAGTAATAAATCACCTCAATCACCTCGTGATCAATACCTCCTCATGATCACCACGTGACCACATCACAAACCGAATGATCATCCTCAAGATCATCTCAACATCATCATCGCATCCTGCCAAACTGTTACTGCTCACAATATCAACATATTAGCCATCTAAAAGTCATTCCGTCATGTGAGTGTTGATCGAACGGTGTGACCTAGTACGAACTTGTGCCCATGACTGAGGACGTGGCTATCGATAGATTTAACACACTATCTGCAAAGGTTAGTACACTGTACCCACATCACAGAACCCATGGCCTCCTTCTCCCATTCGGGTGGACCAACGGCGTTCCGACAAAACCAATCTACTGCCATGACTCTCTCCCGGCCACACCGACCAACTCCCCTTTGGGCTAAGCCATGGGTGGCCCCTATGTCAACCCGTGACATCCAACGCCACCGTCGTGGCCAAACATAAACGATCCCAAACGGGGACCCGGTACCAAAACAACAACAACGGGCACACAAGGCTTATGTCCGCCTACCTGATCAGGGTAGCGCGCGCCCATAACTTTCCCTCGTTGGAGGCCCCGGCGAGAGGCATGACAATAAAACGCATGAAAATAATCATAATATAAGCCACTAATAATCCAATGGCAACATGTCATCCTCATAAGCTGCAAAATATAAGTCCTAGAACTCCAAACAGCATCATGGCAATAGCAAGATCAAAATATCACTCCGATAAATGCCATGAATCAGTCACATGTAGCTAAAGCAAATTTTAAGCAAGTTTAAATACGTAAACCATGTCACTGCATTATAAGCATGCAAATGGAGGGTGTGGCTTGCCTGGGAGGGATGGATTCACCAGGAGGAAGTGCGAGAAGCTCGCGGAAAGAATCGCCGGAAAACATTCTCTCTCAAAGGGGGCTGAATAAGGGCAAGGGCATAATGGTCATTTTGAGGATGTGACAACAACATGAAAATGATACCAACAGAATGGGCTCGACGAGACGAATAAGTGGGCTTTGGAATCACCTCATTTGGAGTTGTGAGTGAAAAGTTATGGCCGTTCGTTCGTTAGGCAGAAAAACTAACATAATCTGTGCTTTTCTGCTCTTAACCGTTGAACATTCACAAAATAGAGGGTTCGGCCGGCGGCTGGAAAAAGAGAAAGCGCCTTTTTAGGAATACGCCTTCAGATCAGTGAAAATGTATTTCAGTCTAAAGAACACTAAAGTACGCTTTCAAACCTGGAAAACGGATTTACGTGGATACGCGTCCACTTATCCACGTCATCAGCGCCTGGTCAACGCGTGCTGAGGCTGACACGCGGGGCCTGCAGGGAGGTGGGGCCCGCCTGGCCAGGGCCTTCTTCTTCATCCTGTGCTCGCCTGACGGAGCAGAGCAGGGGTTCGTCGCCGGCGCTCGTCCCGGCGGCCTGGGCCATCTCAGGCGAGGCTCCGACCACCGTTGGACTCAGGGTGATGAGCCGCTCCTGCTTGGAGGGCTCATCCCCGCCGGGAAACAACGGAGGGAGCAGAGCTCCGACTCCCGCAGCGGACGATGGCGGCCGAAGATAGGAAACGGGGCTCTGGTGCTTCGGCGGTCGAGGAGAGAAGCAGTGAGGGTCTGCCGGAGTATGGTGGAGCTCATGGAGGTGGAGGGAAGGAGAGGGGAGGGCTGGCTTGAGTGAATTTAGGAGGGGAATGCCGGCGACCGTGGCGGCCATGGGAGGGCTAGAGGGATCCCCGAGCTCGGGGAAGAGGTCAGGGGGCTAGAGGAGGTGCAGTGAGGTCGATGGCGCAGAGAAACGACACCGGGGTGGCCTTATATAGGCAGGGGAGGAGGGCGTGTCCGGCCGAGGCTCTGTCTAGCTCATCGATCACGGGGAGGGCACGGGAACACGATGAGGCAACGTTGACAAGCTTCACGGGGCAGAGGAGGCCAAGGGGGCACGGGGAGGAAGAAGACGGGCGAGCTCTGAGGCAAATCGCCATTGTTCGCCCGTGGGCATGTGGCGGAGAGCACCGACAAGGAAGCAGAAAGAGGGGGAGAGGGGTCCAGGGTGAAGGCAACGACGAGGGGAAGACGCTGGACATGCTCACGCACGCGAAGACAACGAGGGGGGGAGGGGCCAGAGCTAGACGACGTCCTGGACACGGCCATAGCGAGCAGAGCACATGAATAGGCATGCCAGCTGTGCGGTCACCACACGACATGGCAAAGAGAGGTCACGAGAGGCAGGAAAACTGTGTCTAACATGATGTCCTTCCAACCTGGAGACTGTAGAAATCAAGATGTCTAGAGAAGAGGCTCTGTAGCTAAGGCAGGCATCGATGAAAGTTTGCTGTAGCAAACTTGGTCATGTTACTGTGGTCAACAGAGAGATGCTAAGGGCCAAATGAGTTGTCTGGGGTGTTTAAAATAGGAAGGACTCTAATCCTGTGCATTATGAGGGGAATTGGACCAAGATACATCATAGTTGCTTCACAACTACATATTTGGTCCAGAAACTTGATCTAGATGATGCACTCACATGGAGTATAAACTTGAGCCAAAATTTGGCAAGGCTTTAATATTTGGACATATAATGATTCTGTAAAAATTTCATACCAAATGGACTTGCCAAAATGGTACTTCCTTCACAGCTATCCTTTCTGTCCAGAAACTTGGGATAATTCTAGAGAAATATGGGCTAGATGAATTGATCCAAGAATTGGTGTATAGAGGTTTTAAGGCTATGAGAATGCTTTGGTAAATTTTCAGCCAAAATGAAGCAATATAAAATATACTTGCTTCACCACCTGAAAATATTGACAGAAGCAAAGAATTGGTCCTGTGCTCACATAAATGATTGAATGGAGCTGAAAATTGGAGGAGAGTAATGATATGAGTACATGAAGATATGTGCAAAATTTCAACTCATGTGGATGCTCCTAGCTAGTAGTTCCTTCACAATGCTTTCTGTCTGACAGAAACTTTGAAAAATTGCTGAGGAAGATTTACTAGGCAAATGGAGCTGAATTTTGGCATTGGACAATTATTTGGATGATATATCATGCCCAAAAAGTTTGGTAGCAATCAAGAAAGGATAGGTGGCACTTCCTTCACAGAAACCCACTCTGGACGGAAATGAAGAATAAATATTGGGGAATTATTTTTGGGCTAGGACAGGAATGTTTGGGCACATTTGAGCAACATATGACCTAAAGAAATTATGAGAATTATTTGGGAATTTTGGGAGTGCAAGAAATATAGGTTGCTTCACAACCTAGGGAAAATAGGGTTATTCCATTAATAAGAAAAAGGAATATTCCCTAGAAAAGAATTTTAGGGTTGGGCTAGAATGGAAATGACATGATCTTGGGAAAGTTTTGAGAATGATGAGCCACTTGGGAGAAGAAATGATGATGATCCCCCAGGTTGCAAGGCCACAGATCCACTCCAAAAAGAAAATCAGAGCAAAATACAATAAATCAAAAAGAAAAAGAAAAAGAAAAGGGCCAAAAACCAGGGTGTTACACTTGCGGTTCTTTCTCGACCCGCCTCTGCTTGTTGGCAGCCTCGTTCTCCACCTCGTCGGCGGCGACGGAAACCTCTATCTCCATATTCACATCGTGCTAAGGTGCTTCAGCAGCCCCGGCGTCGCCACTCCCTCCGATGGGGCGCTTCGGCGGCATCCTCATACACTGACGGCTTTGAGGCCTAAGAGCGTGGTCGAGGATGCGGGCGGAGAGAGAGGATTGTGTGTGTGGCGAGGATGGGGGTTGCGGCCGCTCGGGCGCGCCATTAATACGGACCAGTGGGAGCGAGGCGGGCGGCGGTCAAAGGCTGTCTCGCTTCCCGGTGAGCCTGCACGGCGGACTTCTGGCATTCCTATACCATCATTTCACACAGCTACTCACACGCCTCCCGATGACACTGCGCAGCGAAAATGCCTCACGTCAATTCACACGCCTACACGCACACCTCCCGGTCTACCTGCGCGGCGGACTGCTCGCATGCGTCTCATCAGCTCACGCCTGCTCGCGCACCACACGGGGCGCGTGGCACGTATATTTTTTTTTGTTTTTTGATGATTCATCTGCCGCTTTACTGTTTAACCGAAGCATGGCACGGTCTAATGCACATGGTCCGAATAAATATTCCGTATGAGATATTGGTTGCCAGTTATTAACAATCTCCCGTTTGTAAGTAGATTATATCAAAACTTGTCTCAAATTTGACGAAAAAATACAATATCACAGTCTACTGGTGTCCATATATGACATCATGATAAGTTTCATGAATTTCAACTAAGTTTTGGATTTAATGAATTTTAAAAATCAATATTCTCAATGTTTTGAAATTTCTTTCACGGGGAAACATGCACCGAGGGACACACATATGATTGTGCAATCCATTTTGCTGCACATGTAGCTCAAATTTGATTTTTACACATTAAATCCATAGGAAATCAATCAATGTATAAAACGGGTCGAATGATCTCTGTTTTTTTTTCAAACTTTAACACGACACTCCTTTGGTCACATGTTTACTGCAGAAAAAGTTTGACATGCCTCAGAGTGGAGGTGGTGGTGCAGGATGTGTGTGTGTGTGAGTGTGTCATAACCTTGCTCCATGTGGGGATGTTTCGGTTCCCGAGGCAGGTGCCACATCAAAGTTGTGCATTGGTAATCAAACACCACGCAATACCATGCAGGAGGTGGTGGCCCTATAGGAACTCACTCGCGTGCGGCGCTTCCATCTGTGGGCCCGCAAGAGGTCGTCCTCCATCACTTTGACCCAACGAGAGAGAGAGGCACATTTGACGAACACGAAGGATTAATTCTTTTAGGGCTGTGTTAGGGCAGGAGTATATATATAGTACGTGTTGAAGGGGAGATGGGACCAACATATACTAGGTGTCACACATGAACCTCACTCTGTGTGGGTACTTTGCTGTTTTTGAGGCAAATGCCACATCAAAGGTTGTGCATTAGGTATTCAAAACATCACAACCATACATCTCTCCATATATATGTTTTGGCACACATGGAAGCGATGGTGGTTGTCCTGTGGCACTAACTCACGTAGTTATCGGCGATGCTTCCATCTGTCGGCCCGCTTGGTCCATCACTTTCACCGACAATGAGAGAGGTTAATTATTTTGACTTAGGAGGGGATTATTTTTTGCTTGTCTCGCGATATAGGTGAGATTACATATATAATAGTGCATGTGTACACATGAATCCATCCTGCTGGATCGAAGGGGGGGGGGGCGAGCACACGACACGTCATGAACCTCTTGATCTGTGTGGGGACATCTGCGATTTTGAACGCATGCACCACATCAATGTTGTGCATTAGGTATTAATTCAACACATATGCATGCATCACCCACCTCCATAAATATGTTTGGGACACATGCATGCAATGGTTATCTTTGCACACTCTCACTCGCTTGGTTATATATGGGCGGCAAGCCTATATATATTTGTGGGCCCGCGTGGACGTCCATCATTTCGACCGACGATGAGAAAGGTTACCAGGGTGGATTCTTCTTCTTTGGTTTGTGTTACCATATAGTAGTAGGTCGATCATTCTAGGCCTAATTAAGTTTGAGCGCATGCATGCTACACATCGTGAACCCTCGATCAATGTGTGGATTTTATGGTTCCAAAGCATGGTGCCACATCAAATTTGTGCATTGCGTATTCAAACACCACACACACCACTTCCATACATAATTGGGCCACATGCACAGAGTGGGTTTTGTCTTCAGACAGTACTCCCTCGCGAATTTATCGGCGACAAGCTAGCCCATTTTGCGGGGCCATGTGGACGTCCATCACTTTGACCAACAACAAGCGAGAGAGGTTGTACGATCAAGTTGGATTATGTTTGGTCTGTGTTACAGTACATCTTGGTGAGATGCCCTCCCCCCGACACGTGTGTGTGTGGGGGGGGGGGGTACTTCGCACTACCCGTAACCTCAGTGGGGTTGGGGAAGTCCGGTTATTTTGCGAGGCACATGTGTCGCATCAAAGTTGTGAATGGTATTGTTAAATATCACACCACACCCTTTTCATATAGTATAGGGCCACCCGTAGGTGGTTCGTATGTGGTCTCACCCATCTCCCGCCACAAGCACACATTTGTGGGTCGGGACACGGTCCACCTTTGTTCGGAAGTGAAAGGGGAAGTTTGACCATATATATGATGGACTCCTATAGGTTTTGTGTTACGGTAGGGTGAGATTTCAAACCTAACTATCTGGGGGCATGCATTCGTAGCTAGGATTCCCTTACTGCCGACTAGAAGTGGGGTTCGTAGGGGGTGGCTGACTAGCAATACTGTGCGCTTTGTGCGACAGGTGCCACATCAAAGTTGTGCATTGGGTATTCGAACATCAAACCACCCTTTTCATACATATATTTGGTCACATGCAAGTGTGTTCGTGTTCTGACCCTTTCTCGCGTTATTCTTTTTGCCAAATTTATAAACAGCACATGAGTTGGATGCAGAAACCGTCTGCGATTGGGTACGCAACAGACACGGTTCGGTCAGACTACCCGTGTGCCACGCCCGTGCCCCTGCAGTAACTCACATCAGCACAGTAGATTGGGCTCCACGAGGCTTGTCTCCTACTCTCGAAAATATCTACTGCCTCATAATCTCAAAAATATCTACACGCGTAGAGGGTTTTTCTGTTTGATAGCACACGATTCGTATGTGTGGACCGTGTGCGATGTCTGCTACTCCAGCTCTGCTTCAATCAGTTGATCCAAATTTTCAGTAGCCCTGGATTTTTTTTTGAACTGGAGCCCCAGCATTTTACTCCCGCCTGCATCCCTTGCAATCTCAAAAATATCTGCTCGGTTGGAGTGGTTTTCTGTTTGATAGCACATGACTATTATGTTTTAACCGTGTGTGATGTTTGTTACTCCCGCCCCACTCTGCTTCGATCCATTGATCCAAATTTTCGGTAGCCCTGCCATTTTATTCCCGCCTAGTAAAAATTTCAGTACCAGCGGCATTTCCGCAAACACCACCTTGGACCCCTCCACACACACACCCCAAATCCTTCGCTCACCCCAAATCCCCTGCTCACACACATACACACCACCCCTCCCTCGCTCCAAACCTAGCTAAGTCGCCGCCGCCGCGCCACCTCCATCGTCAACCTCTGCTGGTCTGCCCGTGCAGTTTACCCACTGATATACATACCCTCGCCGCCCTGAGTTTCTTAGATGACGCCTGCGAAACACCCCCTTTCCCAGAGATCCCCATCCCCACCCCCTCCCCCACTCCAGAGCGTCGCAGCCTAAGCTCGGCTACGCTTCCCGGGGAGCTCGAGGAGCGAATGGCCCAAAAGAGCTTTACCACGGCCTCTTCGCCCAAAGTCGGTGAGGTGGCCGCCGAGGAAGCTGATGATGATGACTGGACCTGGATTGAGCCTTTCAATCAGCGGGCTAGAGTATTCTGGCATGTCGTGGACACCGGCTACGACATCGAGGTCGTTGATGCCGACGTCTTGACGCGGGCTATGTCATAGGATAAGTTGCCCTCCCCCAACCCTTCGGGTTTGACAGCCATCGATCTCATCGATGGCCCTGCCGCTGATCTCCTGCGGTTCATTATGAACAATTTGCCATCCTTCATCGCCATGGAGCCCCTTTTGTTATTTCTGAAGGACACGTTCTGCGACGCTGGCTTGGGATCCTCAGCTGGCAAGTCAGACCTCATCGACGGCGACCACGAGGAGGTGCCAATCTGTGACAAGTGAGGAAACCCATGATTTGTTTTCTTGAACCCCTTTTGTAGTGAGAACTTGTCCAGTATTTATTGCTATATTTGGTTGTTTGCATTACGCCTTGTTTATTTCTATGGTTTATGGTTGTTCGGTTCTTTGTAGTTATCATATGTCCAGTTTCAATTGCCATCTTTGGTTGTTCATAGTATGCCTTGTTTATTTCAGCTATTAACAGTGTGATGTTCTATATGTGCTAGTATGAACTGTGCAGTTCAATTTCATCAATACCAATTTTAACAATAGCTCTATGAATGACTATATTTGGTTGTTGTTAAGCATGTTGAACTCCCTCCGAATCTTATTAGTTCGCATATAAGATTTTTCTAAAGTCAAGCCTCGTAAAGTTTGACCTACTTTATAGAAAAAAATACCAACATTCACAATATGAAATCAATATCAGTACATGTGTCATGACTTAAATTTTCATATTGTATAACTTTAGCATGGTAGATGTTGATATTTTTTCATATAAATATGGTCAAATTTTATGAAGTTTGACTTCAGACAATTCTTATATGCAGAGTAAAAAGGACTGGAGGGAGTATTTACCACACCTTTCCATTTGATTTAACAATGGCACTGTTTGGATACTCTAACTTAGCTAGAGATTAGAGTTAGTTTCTAGCTCATGACAGTTAAAAGGGAGAGAGAGAGATTGGTGGAATAGTTGATTGTATTGCTTGAGCCTCGTGGGCATATATATATAGGAGTACATGGTCATCTTGGAGTACAATTCAAGGTAGAATAAATCCTACGCTATCCTACGTTTCCTAAATAACAATGATACTCAACAATGACTAACCCTGAACTAACTCTAGCCAAAGATGTGTTTGGATGACAGTGTTAGATTGACAATAAATGCACTAGGAGAACTAGCCCCAATCAGCATCTCTTGGGTGGGATAGTTGTTTTGGGTGGGTTAGACGCAACTAGCTCAAACTAGCCCTCGTGTTTGGATACTTTAGGGCTATTTGAGCCCAAACTAGCTCAAACTAACTCTAACCCATGGATCCAAATAGGGCCAGTAACTAGTGTACTTAGACCTGCACAATACAAGTTTGAATGACTATGTTTGCTTGTTTTTAAATATTAGGCCTGTTGCAGTTAATAACACACCTTTCCACTTCTTGTTTTTAAATATTAGGTTTTTAACAATTTGGTCTTGCACATGTAGGTCCTGCTGTTAGAGGTTTTGACCCACTGTTTGACCCTTTTTGCATATGTGGAAATGAGTTGTCCATGAATATCAGTCAAGTCAAGAAACTCAGAAAGATTGTTATGATAAAGAAATTAGCGACAAAAAACAACAAGATCTTTGTCTGCACAATGAAGAAGACATCAGTTCACTACAGGATGGTACTAACTGCTATACCTTGTCTTTTTAATTCCTTTGCGCCATTTCAAATCTAGAGAAGATATTTATGCATATCCTTGTTTTCAGGCCTTTCCAAAGCAGTTCACTAATGATTACCTCTCAAACCACCTGTATGGTCAGGAGGCGAGGAAGGTATTCATACAACACCCACGGTTCAATATTGAAGTGTTCCTGAAGAGGACAAAGGATGGACATGCACTGGCCTAAAGTTGCAAAGACCTTCAACATCAATGAAGACTCAATATTCGCCTTCCGCTTCAGCAGTTTTCTAGATGAGATCCATTTGTCTATGTACCGTCTATAATGCTAATTTCAAAAGGTTATAGATGTTGCATGTGAAACTTGGTGCTGGTGCAGTTGTGTAATGGGGTAGCTGAGTGCTGAAGCTATATGATGTTGTACTCTGATGTATTTCAATTATGAAATCCTGCTTCCTTAATATGAAAATGAAATATATTGTGTGCTTAATATGAAATGTCAATTAGATTAATAAATGGATTATTAATAATAGGGCAATTAGCCTGCTAATTGGGTTTTTCTATTGCAAACGGTTATTGAGAAAACACCGTGGGCGATGACCTCAGGCAACGCACACAGTTTCTAGGAATAAACCGTGTTGGATCAATGAACAATCACACACGACATCCTATTGAAAACTGTTTGCGTTAGGCCACCTTGCGCAAAAGTTTACCACATAAAAAATGTGTGTGATGGACAGCCTTTGCCACACAGTTTCTTCTACGCACCGTGTGTGATGCATTCAATAACACAAACGATAAAATTGTTAATATCGTGTGCAATGGCAACGCTATCACAAACGATTTAATGGGGAAAATTGTGTGTGATGTACCTGCGAACGGAAACGTTTTCCTTGGAGTGACTGTGTGGGATGTATATACGAATGGAAACGTACTTCTTGGATTAACTGTGTGGGATGTACATACTAACGGAAACATATTCCTAGGATTGACTGTGTGGAATGTACATACAAACAGAAACATTTAGCCGGAACTGACTGTGTGGGATGTACTTACGACTGGAAACGATTTGGCCTGTATAATTGTATTTTTTAGCACAAATGTACGTATAACCGTATTTGATCGCTCGCCCGTCGCACGTGACCTCATTTTGCCGAGCATGTGTGCCAGGAGGGCCTATCCCCGATGGTTTCTGGGTCGTGTGGGAAGGACCCCCCTATCGCAGTCACTCACTTGGCAACGGTTCAAAACATCGTCGCGGAAAGGGGTTAAAACCGTTTGTATAGCACCTCGCTGTACCAGTGATAGCATTATTTTCTCATGGCAGTTACAAAATAGAGGTGAACACATGCATTAAATATCATTCTTACCTAAGGGAAGGTTAGGGTGCCAATATGGAGGATGAAGATTGGAACACAGATCTCCATTTGTGCAGCTCTACTGAAATCAACCAACGGTTCCGGTGTGACATTCCAGTTAAAAAGAAGTGATTTTTGTGCAGTGCACCAAAAGGTCGCAATAGCATCGAGGTGAAATGTATATTCCTGTTTGCACAAAAAGATAAAAAGGAAACAGTCAAAGTCTCAAACAATTATTGGCAAAAGCAATTGGTTAAACTTGTGATGACTTGTAACAGTGGAATGGCTTCATTTTACCAGGGGCACTAGATTAAGAACAGCTAAATAAGTTGCTCTAAGGACATGGGATAGTGGGTGCACCAGCAGTGCAGCACCATGTGAAAGATCATGGATGTTGCCTAGAGGGGGGGTGAATAGGCACTTTAAAATAATTACGGTTTAGGCTTGAACAAATGCGGAATAAACCTAGCGGTTAATTTGTCGAGCACAAAACCTACAACAACTAGGCTCACCTATGTGTACCAACAACTTATGCTAAGCAAGATACACAATTAAGTGATAGCAAGATATATGACATGAAACAATATGGCTATCACAAAGTAAAGTGCATAAGTAAAGGGCTCGGGTAAGAGATAACCGAGGCACGCGGAGACGATGATGTATCCCGAAGTTCACACCATTGCGGATGCTAATCTCTGTTTGGAGCGGTGTGGAGGCACAATGCTCCCCAAGAAGCCACTAGGGCCACAGTAATCTCCTCACGCCCTCGCATAATGCAAGATGCCGTGATTTCACTAAGGGACCCTTGAGGGCGGTCATCGAACCCGTACAAATGGCAACCCTTGGGGGCGGTCACCGAACCCGTACACTTTGGCAACCCTTGGGGGCAGTCACCGGTACCCGTCAAATTGCTCAGGGCGATCTCCACAACCTAATTGGAGACCCCGATGCTTGCCCGGAGCTTTACACCACAATGATTGAGCTTCGAACACCACCAACTGTCTAGGGCGCCCAAGCACCCAAGAGGAACAAGCTCAAGGGTACCAAGCACCCAAGAGTAATAAGCTACTCAACTTCACTTCCACGTATCACCGTGGAGAACTCAAACCGATGCACCAAATGCAATGGCAAGGGCACACGGAGTGCCCAAATCCTTCTCTCCCAAATCCCACCAAAGCAACTAATGCTAGGGAGGAAAATGAGAGGAAGAACGAAGAAGAGAACACAAAGAACTCCAAAATCTAGACCCAAGGGGATCCCCTCACATAGAGGAGAAAGTGATTGGTGGAAACGTAGATCTAGATCTCCTCTCTCTTTTCCCCCAAAAACTAGCAAGAATCCATGGAGGGATTGAGAGATAGCAAGCTCGAAGAAGGTCAACAATGGGGGAAGAACACGAGCTCAAGGGATAGGGCTCAATGGGGAAGAAGACCCCCTTTTATAGGTGGGGAAAAATCCAACCGCTATCCCCATTTTCAGCCCGCAGCAGGCGGTACTACTGCTCTAGGGAGCGGTACTACCGCTGGCCGCAGCGGTACTACCGCCGGGACCTCGCAGAGCGCCTAAGGGAGAAGGAACAGAGAGGAGGGCTGTTGAGCGGCACTAGTAGTGGTAGTAGGGGCGGTACTACCGCTTACAAGCGGTACTACCGCTTCTACTGCCACTGCTACTGCCGCTGAACCCGACATGAGACACGTAGGTCTCGAGTCGAGGCGGTACTAGCGCGGAACCGGAGCCGTACTATCGCCTGTGGCCGTGGGCGGTACTACCGCTGTGAAACAGCGGTACTACCACTTATGGCTTTTGGCGATACTGCCGCTCCGGGGCCGCGGTACTACCGCTGGCGCCTCCCTTATGCCACTTCCATGAAAACAAGTATACTCCAAGTAAAACCAGAACTGCCACAACTTCTGCAAATGAGCTCCAAATTGAGCAAACTCAACCTTGTTGGTTATAGTAAGAAGAGGCAGGGAGGTATGCCTAACATATAGAGGAGTGAACCCTCCAACATAGAAGAACCGGCATAACCTCCAACATCGAAAACATCATAGAAGATGCATGTGAACTCTGTTTTCGATGAACTCGAGCTTGTCATGAAAATGACCATAAGCTCTAAAACTCACCAAGAGAAATACCAAACAAGAACCAAGAAAGATGATGCAAGGATGCAATGGTTTGAGCTCTCTATGAACAATACGATCAAGCTACCAACTTGAGAGACCCCTTGATAGTACGGCAATCGATCCTATAACCCGGTCTCCCGACAACAACCATGAGACCGGTAAAATAGAAAACCTATCAAAGGGGCAAACCTTTGCCTTGCACATAGTCCACTTGAGCTAGATGATGACGATTTTGACTTCCTCAAGTTGGACCACCTTTCTTGATTACGTTGGCTCAATGAAGACTAGTTGATTGCTCCCCCATACTCCACTATGGGTGAGCCATTATTCGGCATATCTTCACTAGTCCATTGTCACCACAATGGACGGCAAGCTTCAAGCATGATCTCTTCGTGATGCTCCACTTGAACTTGCACTACGCAATCTTGATGATGATCACCACTTGATGTCATCCTCTCCATGGGTTGTATGATATCTTCCTCTTGACGCAAGCCCATGGAAACATACCTAACCCCACATAGAACTCTCACGTAGACCATGGGTTACTACACAAAGCGTAATGGACAATACTTACCATACCGTGGGATCACATGACCCCACTCGGTACATCTTCTATGCTTTATGTGTTCATCAACTTGAATCACTCTCTGTTCTTAGTCTTGATCAACCTTGAATCTTTCCAACTCTCTTCATTTGGATGATGTCTTGAAGGTAAACATGAATGATCACACAATCTTCTTCTTCAAGACATGCTTGCAATAAGCTCAACACTCACATGACCAATCTTTGGATAATACCTTAATAACACCTTGGTCAACTCATAAACTCCTTGAAACCAACACATGGACTTCAAGAAATGCCTATGGACAAATCCTTCAAATATAACTCAATCCAACCATTAGTCCATAGAGAATGTCATCAATTACCAAAACCACACATGGGGGCACCGCATGACCTTTCACCATGTACCTAAACCGGGGCATAAAGTGGTGATTCAGAGCTTGTTGCCCCGAGAAACAAACATCCAAGCAACATATCTGGGTTGGTTTCATCTTTGTTCATTTTAGCCACCTATTCGTATGTGTGGATAGCAAATCTAGTCCTGGCCATACTAGTGTGTAAAGCGTTTCACCTTTATTTCTATTTTCGACCAAGAGACCAGTTGGATGGCCAGTCTGTACTACTTTCAGCCCCTTTCTTTCGTGTTTGTACCAAGTCCTATGTACATACTACATCTTTTTCCCCTTTCTATCATGTTTGAATCAAGTACTACAAGATTCGACTCCATGAAGTAGCTTTACCTCTAACAACAGAAAAAATTAGGTGGCATTGGACAATCCGATCAAGTAGAGCTAGGCCGGTTTCGAAGTAAGTATACCTGAAGGTCGTCGAGGTGTGGCTAAGTGGGCGCGGGAGGCCGGATCCGCCGACACTACGGAAGCGACCAAGGGATCGGAGGACCTCTCGCGCCAGCGCTCGGCCAGAGATAACGGTCCGGCCGGCAGTGGGTTTCCTCCCTCGCCGTGGATGACGGCCTAAACGCTGCCCCTCCTCCCATCAGGATCTGTAACCAGCGGTGAGGATAGAAAGGCAGTGTGACCACCACTATCTTGTTTAGATCTAGAGAGGATGAGAGTGTGTGAATAGAGCAACCCTAGCAAGGAAGCGCAGAGGCTCCTACCAATATATATAGAGTATATACGAATAGTGGGGTAGTTTTCTTTTTTCACTCCATCAAAACAATCGTTTAAAATTATGTACGTGCCAGGTCACCGTTTTTTTAGTTGTTGATTGTTTTTTCAGATAGCTACCCGCTTATTCCAAGTGGTGTGCAGGGGTGGATTAACGAGCTGCTCGGCTCGTTAAGTTCGTGCTCATTAAGCTCGTGGTTGTTAAGGTTCAGCCAGTTAAGCTCCGAAAGATTAACGAGCAAAAAACCCTGCTCGGCTCGGTTCATTCGAAGCTCGTTAAAAAAATCACGTAAGATGAAACATGTGTTGTGTTGTTACTAACAAACTTAGCGTGAAACTCGTTAGCTGGTTCGTTAAGCTCCTTAAGAAATTGATGATTGGCTTTGTTCATTAAGAAGGGACCACGAGGATAACAAGCCGAACTATCGAGGGCTCATTAACGGTGTGCCAGGGCGCACTTTGTATCATTCAAGTCTGGTACTAGACCCTCCATTAAGTGAACAACCACCACCTCGTAAAAATTGTGAACAAGCCCACGGCTCAAATTATCAGAAACGTGGACTACACCAACATGCATTATTATTTATATTCTCTATGTGGGAGTATCCTCAAAACAAAATGTGAGAGTACAATCTTTATTGGTCCCCTTTGTAATTTATGCTAAATTTTGACCAAAGATTTAACTGACAAAATGTTAGTGCATGTTAACAAAAATTATATCCTTGGATTCGTATTTAAACATAGTTTTCAATGATGTAATTTTTTGTGACATGCATGAACATTTATTTAGTTAAATTTATAGTCAAAATTTGGCACAGACTATCATAAGGACCAATAAACCAGGATGGAGGTAGTACTAGTATTGCCAGCTCCTTGTCTGTCGTCCAAACTCTATGACTAGCCGCTCTATTACATGTGGGACATCAAGCATCCGGGCCCGCATGCCATCCACCAAATCACATCGAGGTGCTACAGTCGAGACTCACCAGTCACCCCGGTGTGGCTGTCATGACCCGTCATATCACAAAACCTACACCTTTACTAGCAGTGGTAAAGTGGCCTCGAAGTTGGACGGGACGAAGCAACCATCATTTCACTGGAACGCTCATTGAAGCCCTTTCTCCCCTATCTTGAAGAAAACCTCACTCCAGGCTACTCACTTCTGCCATTTTTCTTCTATACCGACGAAGGAAAGGTGGGCGAATCAGTGATGCTACTACAGTTTCATTCCAAGAATATTCTTTTTCGAAGCACCGACCGATTCTCACTGCCTATTCTTTTCCCATTTTCATTGTGATTGTGGCTTCCTTTTGATTGCTTTTTGTTTGTCAGTTTATTGATGGATCCTGGAGCACTAGGCAAAGAGTTGCCGGTGGGCAACCCACTCGAGACAAAGATCTCCAGGAAGCGAGCACCGGCCAATGAGTTGGCCATGTTGGTGGGGCAACCCATGGAGACGAAGAACTCCAAGAAACAAGCACTGGCCAAAGAGTTGACGACGTTAGTGGACGAACCCCTCAACCAAGAAAGCTGGAAGAACAGCAAGGGCCCCACTGTGCCTACCCCAGAAACTCTAATGGCCACCTATGAGAGGCTCAAGGCCGAGTTTGAGGAGATAGTCGCCATTGAGAAGCAGTATTTCCCTGGCAAGGCGATGGCCCCCATCGAGGAGATGGCCCCCGGAGGGATGGGATCCCCCGGTGAGCTGCACAAGGTAAAAAAATGGCTTACCATAGATGTGGTTTTTGATTATTTGCAATGTGCTTGCTAATATGTTAGGGTTGTGCAGGTGCCGGTGCACGTCCTTGATAATTCCGATGTCGCGGTCCATGCTGTGGACATCGCCCCAGAGATTGATTCCAATGTCGCGGTCCGTCCTGTGGACATCGCCCCAGAGATCGATTCCGATGCCGCGGTCCATCCTGTGGACATCGCCCCAGAGATCGATTGCCGCGGTCTGTCCTGTGGACATCGCCCCAGAGATCGATTCCCATGCTATTGTCCGTGCTATGGACATTGTCCTAGAGATCGATGACAAGGAATAGTTGGTCGCGCTAATCCTTCAACGTAGTTTGCATTGTGTTTAATTAACAGAACGATGTGTGTTATCAAACCATCTTAGGGCTACTGCATTGTCTTGTGTGGGCTGTACTTGCTACTTTTGTTTAATAGTGAATCATGCGAACCCTCTCCGAGTTATGGAAACAGATGTATCCTCAGCAGCTTTTGATGTAATATATGGCATGCTTAGATGTAAGTTTCAACTGTTTATCATATCATCAGGGCTTGTTTGATGATTCTTGGTGTTAGTAGGCTAGCTACTGTGCGAACTATAGTGTACTTGCAAACACTCACCAAAGAGAAACATTGCGGCCGATGAGCTCGTGGTACGCTTATAGGTCTGGTCATCGATCGGCCAATAGCCTAAGCTCCTAAAATTGTAGGCTTAGCGATCAATCAGACAATAGTCCACAATTATAAATTAATTCACATCAAACTCAAAGAGTTGGTTCACGGATACACTCACATTAATAGCCAGCATTCAGAACAAAATTGGCATGTACTTGTAACATGCGTGAATGTGTAATTTTTTTGCTAGAAGCGTGAATGTGTAGTGACGTCGTACTTTCGGAGTGGCTACAGAGAGTGTGTACGTGTGCTAGAGGGGTTGTGGGATGGAGAGAGATCTAGATAGAGAGAAAGGCCCTCCATTTCTTTCTAGTTGTTAGTTTGACAAAGGATACGTGTGCTACAAAATCATAGCAGTATAAAGACGTGCAAATCCTAGGCGGGCTAGTTTGGCCTAGTGGGTTTTAGTGATATGACGTGCTACAGTGGCGTCCAGTCTTCGCGTGTGATAGCAGTATTGTGGGTACAGTAAGTTTTCTTGGAGAAGCGGATTCAACTAAGTCATGATGGTTCCTTCGTCCGAGCAACTTGTAGTGGGAAAGCTTGGGCCTGCGATTTGACGGCTCATTAGTCATTTATTATTGCGGTGCTACGACCGGGATGACTCTCCCCTGCAGTACTTTGTGCATGGCAAGTGGACCAGGATGGATGACGTCCCACATCTTGGCGAATGAAAGTATTCTTTTTGATATCGAGGACAAGCAAGGAGTATTCATTGTTTATTTTTGATGAAAACTATTGTCTCCACTGTTACGATGGAGGAGTGTGAAACACGGCAGCCCAGTGAACTTGGCACGTGCACAACTCCCTCCTTCCTCGTGTACCATAGTGTTGACTATAAGGTTGGCTACAAGGTTACAACTTTTTCTCACTTTCTCTCTATCTATTTCCTCTCAAATGTTTTTTACCTTCTTTTTTTAGACATGAATGTTTTTATACCTAGGAGAACGTGTAGAGATGGGCTCTTTCATTAGAGCCCACTCCTTCACTTTTTCAATGCCTCTCTCCTCCACATAAGTGGGCTTATAGCCCTGTATTGTACTTGCTCTGAATGCGAGCAGCTGGCGCCTGGGGGAGCACCCGCGGGAGGGGGGAGGGGTTTTCTAGTTGGCCAGGGCGGTCAGAAGCAGGCTTGGGAGCGGTCCGGACTCCCGCATGGCCACCTCACATTATCACCATCTTTCTTGGAGTCCGTGCGCGGCGGGCGGGCGATCTCTTCTCCCTCCCCGTCTCTCTCTTCTCAGCTGACGCCCGCCGAGCGATTAGATTTCGGCTATCGACGGTTTATTCAATTGCAGTCCCACATGTCAGTGAAAATGCAAGACAAAGCAAATTTCATATTAACAGGATGAAATTCATTACATTTGAAAAACTTTTCCTATAAACCGGACAAAAATCAGTACATTTTTCGCACAAACCTTACTAAAACCTACTGTAAACCTAATCTAAACGATCGCCGGCGCCCGACCACCATGTCCGTCCCTCCTAATCCGCCTCGGCTTTGTCCAGATCCGCCTCCATAACCTCCTCCTCCGGAGCACAAGGTTCTGAAGATTTTCGCCTCCACGTCGCCGTCAAGCGGCTAATCGTCCGCCGATGTTTACCCCACCAAGCTTGGCGTCAACAAAGTGGAGGAGCGGTGGCCTTCCTGGGACCAGAGCGGCGGTGACCTACCATGTACTAATCTTCCTTGCTGTCGGCTGCACCCGTGCACGCGTGCCGGCTTTGTGGTCGTGGCAGCGGAGGGCGGCCAGGGGGAGCCGGCGATGTCCTTCATCTGCTCCAGCGACAGTACATCCAATAGAGCTTTGGAGCGCGCCCGGAGCAGAGCCGGTGATGCCCTTCATATGCTCCAGCGACAGTACGTCTAAGAGAGCTTTGGAGCGCGAGGAGGCCATGGTTGGAGTGGTGCCAACAGAAGGAAGGGACCTGAGGGGATTGACTGTGGGTCTATGGCTATGGCTGGGGCTGAAGTTAATATAGCGGGCGAATGGTAATGAGCCGCGAAGACGGACGGACGGCTGGCGCCGAAGTAGGTTCGTCGGCAGCCGCGTGTCATTAATGTGGGCGGCAGACGAACGGATGGCCGTGGTGTCATTAACGCAGAGCAGTTGCTTGCAACGGGATGCCGCCCAGGTGGCGCTCTCTCGGCAGTCGCGCTGCGGCAATGCCGGCGCCTGTGAGAGGTCGCGTCGGGCATGAATGCGGCATTGACGTTCTGGAGCGACGGTGACCATTTCAGGAGGGAAGCACGCGCGAGCGAGGGAAGGGGTTTCGGTGGGCCAGGGCGGTCAGACGCTGGTGTGGTGGTATATTGTTTTTGTAGTTTGCAAAAGTACTCAATTAATGTGGTAGTTGACTTTTTTTTCTACGATCCACATACACTCTACAAAGCACCGTGTTCAAATTTGGCACTTCTCCGGGTTCATTTACCATATTTAGGCCATTATGTGCATTTTGTAGAAATTTACTACCACCATCCTAATTTATTGGTCCCCTTAGTATTTTGTGCCAAACTTTGACCACAGATTGAACTAAGAAAATAATAATGCATGTCACCAAAAATTATATCATTGGATTCGTATTAAACATAGTTTCTAGTGATGTTATTTGTAGTTACATGCATCAACCAGGACAGAGGTAGTAGCGCAGAAACATCAAATCCCAGGATGTGGAATGTCGTTCGATCACAGTGCACGTGTGCAGTCCGCGTGGCTGAGGTGGCGGCCAATCAGAAAGCAACCCACAATAGGGTCAGCGCACACAGTTTCCAGAGGCTACGGAAATTAACCGTGTGCCGTAATAAATGACCAGGATTGAAGGGGAATCCAAATTTCCTTTGTCGTCTGTCCTTGAGCTCCTGACAAACCAATGCACTATACTGTTGTCTGGCCACTCCGCCCCAGAGCTCTCACGAAGCATCGTTCATGCCACCGCGCCGCACACTAACCGGTAAGGAAGCGATGGCATCCCGCCGCGCCGAGTTCCTCGCCGCCCACGACCGCACACAACATGGTAGGGAAGCGATGGCATCCCGCCATGCCGAGTTCATCGCCGCTCGCGACCTCACACCTACGTGGGCGGACTTTGAAGCTGCCAAGGCCGAATGGGAGGTAGAGCAAGAGGTGGCCAAAGCCGCACAAAGGGAGTGGAAAAGGCAGAAAGCACTCAAGAAAAGAGAGTCCCGCCGCTACATGAAAGAAGAGGACACACGCGGTGCTAAGAAGAGCTCGGTGGAGATCCAAGCACGATGGAGTGTCGCTGACAAAGCCGGGAAGGAGAACTAGTAGTTAGTGTGTGTGTGTCTGTGTCGCTGGTATGTTTGTTTAATTAATTACGAGCATCTACCAGTACTAGTTACTGCTGTAGTTTTTAGAGCAAATTACCAGTACATTAGCCTAGATTCAATGGAAAAATTCCTATCCTATGCATCAAATGGCATCTCTTTCTCTATAGGAATTGAGATGCATGTCATCTCACTTCCTATGATTTTCCTATTCCTATAAAATTCCTATCCTATGAACCAAAGGAGGCATCCGCTAGTGTACAGTAATACTATAGCTAGCAGTATTGCTGGTAGAGTAGTTTTCTTCAAGAAGCGGAATTCTATGAAGTCATGAAGGTTCCTTCGTCCAAGCAACTTTATAGTGGGAAAGGTTGGGCCTATGATTTGACGGCTCATTAGTCATTATTATTGCGGCGCGACGACCGGGGTGACTCTCCCCTGGAGTTCTGCATGCATGGCAAGTGGACCAGGATGGTCGACGTCCCACATGTCGGCGAACGAAAGTATTCTTTCCGATATCGAGGAGCAAGGAAACCGCGTGGTATAGTATCACTGCTGATTTATATTTATTTTTTATTTTTGATGAAAGCTAGCGTTTCAACTCTTACGACGAAGGAGTGCGAAACAGGGCACGTGCTAGATGTCCCACACGTCAGCGAAAGGAGTGGGACGTGAACAACGTGTAGAGCATCTCCACTTCTTCCACTTCTAGGTCGGAGACCACACGTAATACTAGTAGTAGTAGTATATAATGATACAAAGTGCGATCCGGAGAGACAGACGCATCTAGTTGGAAGGTCTCGGACCATACACGTAAACAAATATAAAACCTAATATGTGCATTGCCACGTACATCATAATATCACCGTGCATTGCCACACAGGTTCATACTATTTGTGCCTTTCTACTTCACTTACTGCACTACATTACTCAGGTTCGTACATCCCTGCGTACATGTCCATCTCGAAGTTCCAATCCCATGTGTTCTTCATAGATGGCATGATCCATAACGCTGGGCAACGGGAGTCCATATCATCGCACCTTCTTGGTGTGGCTCCCCATGATGGAGACTCATCCAAACTAAAGCAACATAGATTAGGGATAGGGGCGTTCAAGATATGAATCCGTCGGTGCGCAATGAAAACGCACCCGTTCTTCATGAACGGCAGGGCATCGGCGTCGTGCACGGAAGGTGGCATCGTTTGCACTATGGGGTGGTTGTCCCCAATGAAAATCGAGTACTCTTCAAGTGTCACTACTGCAGGATGCTGCTAACGCAACACTACGATCAGAGACCCTTTGACGAAACTGTGTGCGATGCATTAATCGCAAACAGGGATGTAAAAAAACCGTCAAAAAAGATGCAAAATGTTTGCGATGGCGGAGACATCAAACACAGTTCAGCTTTTAGTTACGTGTGCGATGTGGGGCATACGATTGATCCATACGAACTGTTTGCGATTAGATAGAAGAACAGAAACGGGCAGCCATATCAATGTGTGTGCGATATATGGCATACAGTTCGCTCCGATGAACTATTTACTATTAGGGAATGCAACAGAAATGGTCAGCCAGATCAAGGTGTGTGTGATATACAGCATACGGTTCACTCGGACAAACTGTTTTCAATTAGGGAAGAGAACAGAAACGGTTCAACTTAACAAGATGTGTGTGATATGCGGCATACAGTTCACATAGATAAACTATTTGCGATGAGCCAAAAGAACACAAACATTTCGTGTAAACAAGATGTGTGTGATACGCAACAAATAGCCCACTCGGATGAACTATTTGCGATCAGAAATTATAACACAGACGGTTACTATAGTTAGTTCGTGTGCGATTCTGTTCGTACAAAAAACTTTGAAAAATGCAAACTATTTACTTGCGGTGGCTAGGAGTATCGCTCACGATGCATCTGCGAGTACTCATGTGCGATGATTAGTAAGTTACACATACGTTTCCTTATGTTAACACGTGTGTGATAAATAACACGTGGCACCGCATACGGTATCCGGGTTGTGTGTGTGCTCCACTTAGTCTTCCCGCGCTCCAGCAAATGCTTCCCGCGCTCCACATGGGTTAATTGTAAAATCCACGCCTCTTCCCTCATCGGTTTTCCGCCACCAGCTAATGGCTTGGTGCATATAACCCAGGCGGCAACGCACCGTCGCGACACTCTACGGAGATCTAGTCCTCACCCATCTACCATTAGTTATTCCAAGCATGCCAGGCAACGACCAAAGCTTCGATGTCAACCCCTACCTGTGTTACATCTTCGGTGAGAAGAACGAGCCGGACCAGGTCGGGGAGCAAGAACTTCATCGGCCAGTGCAGGCACCATGGCCCATCGGCAGCGATATCAGCGAGACAGTCCTTGGGCGCACAATCGACATATTGCAGAGGAAGTGTGATGAGCAGTTTGCCATCCACCGTGCAAAAGATCCAGAGCTGCTCGGCATGATCGATGACCCACCTGAAGAGCCGCTGTCACTAGTGCTCATCGAGAGCGTGATGCCCCACAAGGAATGGGCAGAGGACCTCTGCGATTCAGTCAAGACACAGCCAGCCTGCGGCTTCATCATTCCCGGTGGCGGCCGTGTCAACCTCGATCCCGATGATGTGGTGGCCAGGCTCGAGCGCATCCTTGGCGGAGTTGACGTCCCCGACGAAGTAGAACATCACCAACGTGATATCTTGAGGATGCAGGTGATGGATGGAATTTGCTACCAGGCCAGAGACATGGAAATGGAGCGGTTCCGTGGAGATATCATACATGTGATTGCACGCTGTCAAGCACTTCTGGAAGAGGCCCAGCAGCCCCAAGAGCCTCCCAGCGCCAGCAGCTCCGTAGGCGGAGGCGGGTCGGGACACTTGGAATGAACGGCCGCAAGGGTGCTATGCTGATCACGAAGTCCAAGAAGACCGTCGTCGGAAGGCCGCCAGCTCAGCCTTTTAGCCTATATTTTATTATAATTGTATGCATATGTAGGTCGTGAGTGTTTTGGGCGTTGCCGCATGTGGCATTTTAAATTATCCTGAATATGTAAGACAATTATTAACCGTTACCATTGTAAATTTGCCTCAATAGCGAGCAGAGTGCGTGCAGGGTTGCCAGAGCAGAGCGCGCCGCGGCCGCCTCAATGGCAAGCAAAACATGCGGACGGACGCGCGCAGAGCGCGCCGCGGCCGCCTCAATGACGAGCAGAGCACGCCGCGGCCACCTCAACGATGAGCAACCATGTGGTCAACCTTCGGGCACCCCGTGGGAGCCGCGACGGCGCATCCATCGGACACGATGGTGATATCTTGACCGTGTGTGATAGTGGGCAGACACGTACACGTACATCCGAGAATGCGGGCCCACATTTCGGCCTTCCGATGCGTGGCATACGGTTGATCCATAAGAACTGTTTGCGATGAGCCAGAACAACAGAAACGGGCTTTGTAGGCCCAGAACCATCAATAAATTTTGACCTTGTTTTTCGTCACATTGCAGATTACAACGCAATAAGTAATTCAAATCTATTCACACCGATCAAACCAATATGTGTTCACACTTAGCACCGGGCTATAAAAATTACCCACTCGAAAATTACTTCACAGTTCCTCTCCTCATCACCCACAAAACTGGTCTTTCCTGTCAAGTCGTTCCGCCATGATCAGTAGGAGGAGTTTTGGGTGGACATATAACCAGGGAGCAAAGACCAAGGCCGCGGAAGCACTAGAGAGGTCCCGTCGCCATGCGGCAGCCATAGCAGAGATGTCCCGGCGCACCACGCAGCCCTCGAACAAGCTCTCACTGGCACGCGAGGGCTCTCACAAGCGCACTCGCCGCGTCGGCGATCGTGACGAGCTGGCGTTGCGGAAGTCCTTGGTCGGCGACGACGACATTCTCGCTGGCCTCATTAAGCAGCAGGAGCTGGCCGACGGCTTGATGAAGCTGCTCGAGATCAGCGATGCCTCGGTTGAGAAGGTGACCTGCCTCGTCGAGCAACTCATGGGTGACAATGCGAAGCTCCTCAAGGCGCTCACTGAGAAGGAGGAGGAGGCCGCCGGCTGGAAGATGCTGCATGAGCAGAGCAGTGCCTCGGGGATGACGTTGACAGCGGCCATCGAGGAACTGATGGGTGACTTGAGGAAGCTCCGGATCGAGCGTGAGCAGGAGGTGGTGGAATCTGTGGCTGCTTTCAAGCAAAGTCGTAAGGAATTGAAGACGGAGCTGGAGGAGGTCATCGCCCGGCGATCCATCGAGGAGTAGAGACAGTAGCGACCTAGATCGTTGTCTGCGATTTCCTTCTTCTCTTGCCCCCTTGTTTCTGGGCTTTGCCGCATGTGGCATTTTAAATTATCCTGAATATGTAAGACAATTATTATCCGTGCCATTGTAAATTTGTCGTCGTATTATCCGTTGCCATTTTATTTGTCGTCGTATTATCCGTTGCCCTATGTGGCATTATAAATTAGGCCGGAATATGATTTGAAAACACGAACAAAGCAAGTGCTAACATTGAGCGGGGCCATGGGATCACAAGCAAACACCCTCCGTCCAGGTGCTTTAATTAACCACGTGTTAAACAGCGGCTAGGCCGCCATTAATGGAGAAGTTGTGAGCGAGGCGGGCGGCTGGTGGATGGAGGTCAAAGAGCTCGCTTCCCGATGAGCATGGGCGGCCTTGCTGCTCGCACGTGTCTCATCGAGCCTGCGAGGTGGACAGGATGCACGCGTCCCATCGAGCCTGCGTGGCGGACTGCTCGCACGCGTCCCATCAAGCCTGCACGGCGGATTTCTCGCGCTCGTCCCGTCTAATCAAACAGCTGCACGCACGCCACCGAGTATGGTTAAATGTTGGCACAAAATACAAAGATGACCAATGAACAACGACGGAGGTAGTACTATTTCATAAGAAAAGAGGGACGCGTGGCCGCACTTAAATTGTTACGGGAACACATGGTTCATATAATACAACCGTTTGCGATATTAACATGTCAGCTATTTGTTTCAAAAGGACTTTGTTGGCTATTAATGTGTGCGCCTTGTCTCAAACTGGACGATTTTTTTACCACGACATATATGTGCCATGTCATAAAACCATGCCAAGTTTCATGTTTTTTGGGTGACTTTTCGATTTACTGGGATTTAAAAACCGAGATTCTCAATGTTTCAGGATGACGAGAAGTTTGTAATTCATTCCCATTCCTTCAATGAGACCTAAACATGCACCCAATGACACATGTACTATTTTCCACCCATTTTGCTTCTCTGGAGCACGTGCTTGTAGTTCAAATTTGAATTATGGACTACATTAAATGCCTAGAAAACTCAATTAATATATAAAATGGACAAACGAACCCTGAACAGTTTCAAATTTCAGCACGACGCTCCAGTTATTCTATGTTGCCTGTAGAAAACAAAGTTCAAGGCGAGAAGAGGCAGCGATTATCGTTTCGCCCAAAAGAGGGGCATGTTTCCCTACCGGAACCACGAGGGTTGCGAGAAGCTTTAGTTTGTAAGAGGCTTGTAATATAGCTTGGCCCAAATTGGACAATTATTTTACCACAACATATATGTGCCATGTAGTGACACCATGCCAAGTTTCATGATTTTCTAGTGAGTTTTGGATTGACGGAGATTTAAAAACCGAGATTCGCAATGTTTGTGGCTGAGCCAGGACACCGAGACGGTTGAATTCATTCCCATTCCTTCCATGGGACCTAAACATGCACCCCAAGGACACATGTACATTTTTTCTAGCCATTTTGGTGCACTGGAGCATGTATTTGTAGTTCGGATTTGAATTATGGACATTAAATGCCTAGAAAACTCAATTAATGAATAAAAAAGGTCAAACGAACCCTGAATAATTTCAAAGTTCAGCGCGAATCTCCCGTTGCTCCATGTTGCGTGTAGAAGAAAATACAAGGCTAGAAGTGGGAGCGATTATCGTTTCGCCCACAAGGGGATACGTTTCCCTATCGAAACCACGAGGGTTCTTGCGACAGGCTCCGGTTTGTAAGAGGTTTGTAATAAAGCTTGGCCCAAATTGGACAAATTTTTTTCCACGACATATATGTGCCATGACGTGACACCATACCAACTTTCATGACTTTCTGGTGAGTTTTGGATTTACGGAGATTTAAAAACCGAGATTCCAAATGTTTGAGGACGAGCCAGGATGCCGGTACGGTTGTAATTCATTCCCATTCCTTGCATGGGACCTAAACATGCACCCAAGGACACGTGTATAATTTTTCTAGCCATTTTGGTGAACTGGAGCATGTATTTGTAGTTCAGATTTGAATTATGGACATTAAATGCCTAGGAAACTCAATTAGTGTATAAAAAGGCCAAACGAACCGAGAATAATTTTAAATTTCAGCATGGATATCCTGTCGTTCCATTTTGCCTGTAGAAGAAAATACAAGGCAAAAAGAGGCAGTGATTATCGTTTCGCCCACAAGGGGGACACGTTTCCCTATCGGAACCATGAGGCTTCTTGAGAGAAGCTCCGGTTTGTAAGAGGCTTGTAATAAAACTTGCGCCAAAATGGACAAAAAAGTTTCCTCGACATATATGTGCCATGTTGTGACACCATGCCAAGTGTCACGATTTTCAGGTGAGTTTTATATTTACGGGGATTTAAAAACCGAGATTCTTCTCACAAAATGTTTTCAAATAGCACACGGTTCACTCATGGAAGCCATGTACCTACCAAACCGTGGCCGATACCCCCCTGCTGCGCGCACGATCTGAGTCATGCGTTCTGATTGGCCAGAACCCAAACCCCACGGATCGTACATCTACACCATTGGATGCTCCAACATAGAACGGCAATCCTCATACCTTTCAACAGCACATGCAGTTCCGGTTGTGATTTTATTTATATGGGTAAGCACTGTGCGCATGGGTCGGGCTAGCTCATACCTCCTTCTCTACTAAGTTTTCTATAACAATTGTTGTTATATATCCAAACACGCTACTGTTTCCTGCCACTCCTCCCATCGGTTTCCCGCCTCTTCTCCCATTGTTTTCCCACTACCAGTGTCAGTGCTCATTGAAGGCTAGGCAGCGACACACCGACCATGTAAATATCGCACACAGTTTCTAAAAGCACAAATGTGTGTGATAGTAGGGAGTAGGTCCCATAGGGTGACCAGCGTGAAACGCCTTAAAGGCAAGGAGGCAATTCCTATCAGCAAGGGGCAGCTTCCCATCCGCTAGCTTAGTCGAATAGAACGCAGAAGTTAAGTGTGCTCAGGCTGGAGTAGTCTAAGGAAGGGTGACCCGGTGGGAAGTTGCATATTTCTAGCTTCATTTAAATGCTATGATACGGTCATTATAGAGATAAATGTATCTATATTGACCTGTCATGGCGATTATATAAACCTTGGGATCCTTGTTTTGCTAATTTGTAGACTATGTTTTTTATTGGTTATTTTTTGTTCTAAAAAATCAAAGAATGATCGACTCTATAGTGACCTGTCATGGCGATTATATAAACCTTGGGATTCCTATTTTGCTAATTTGTAGACTGTGTTTTTATTGGTTATTTTTTGTTATCAAAAATCAAAGAATGATCGACATCTGTAGGCCCACACAAATTATCCCTTTGAATCAACGCACGAGAAGGGTTTACTCTTTGCTCCATGTGCTATGTTAGAGCAAATCAAGTTTCAGCACATGCGTTGGACGGCACCCGGGCCCCTCCTACCCCCCACCCCCCCACCCACCTCGAAGTTGCGTTCCAAACATCGTACGTCTTTAACCTGGCCGCGGGGGTACGATGTTCAGTTTGTAATGTTACTGATGTAGTTGGTGCCCCATCGAACTTGTGCTTTCGGGATTTGATAAAATCACACACCAGACCGATACATTTTTTTTGGGTCGCATGCATGGTATAGGGGGCCGGGTGTTCTGATCGAGCATGTCTCCCTTGTTCAGTTTATATAAGCCGCACATATCTGTGGGCTCCCCGAGGTATATATATTATCGTTGACCGATAACAAGGGGGGCCCACACAATCTATCCCTTGGACCCAACATACGAGAAGGGTTTGACCATGATGGTTTCCTATTGCTATGTGTGCCATGTTAGACCAAATAATATTTGAGCACATGCGTTGGACGACACCCCCCCCCCCCCCCCCCGCCGCCTCAAAGTTGGGAAACTGACATCATACGTATTGGACTTGGCTTGGGGTCGGGTACGGTGTTCGGTTTGTAATGTAGTTGGTGGCCCATCGAGGTTGTGCATTCGGGATTTAAACACATCACACACCACCGTACCCATACATATTTTCGGGCCGCATGCAGTGTATACGCGGTCTTATGATCGACAACGTCTCCCTTGTGCAGTTTTTTGTGATGACACGCATATCTGTGTGGCCATGAATGGATTCCTCCTAGTTCGTGTTAGGGTCGGTCACCGTCACATGTCGTTCAACCAAAGCGCGAGCTCATGCGTTGTCAGGATACCCTCCCACATGCTCGGATTGCTGGGTTCCACTGACACTGTACCCTGCGTATCTCATCCTTAATTATCTGGCTTTCATGGTTGTTGTCTGTATCGAGAGGCAGGCGCCACATCTAAATTGTACATTATTCTATATTGAAAACACACATCACCCCTTCCAACGTACATCAATTTGGGCCGCACGCAAGTGGTGCTGGTTTTGTGGTCCCTCTCATGCGATTTTTTATGATGGTTCAATCTATTGGCCCAAGCGGTTTATCGACAACAACAGTTGTCGTTTGACCAAACGATAGATTCACTTGTTTGTCTTATGGTAGGTCATGGCGACATGCATGTATGACCAAAGTATCATTACGTGCATCCACCCCGCCGACACGAAGTGGGAGGTAGGTCAAGCACCCTAGCTAGCTACGACATTATGTCATTATAGATATATACAAGGGTGCTTTCGGGTTTGCGAGGCAGGTGCCACCAAAGTTGTGCATTGTGTATTTAAAGTTTTAAACATCACACCCTATATTCCTACATATATTTGGCCACTTCCGGGTGGTTCTTGACTTCTGGCCCCTCTCATCGATCTTCGACTACGCGCCCAACCGTGGGCCCGCGCGGTCAAAGTTGTGCATTGGAATTTTGAACATCACAGACCACCCTTTTCACTCATATATATTTGGGCCACATGCTGGTGTGGCTGTCTTCTGACCCTCTCTAAAGTTTTTTTGCTGCAAAGACTCTGATGACGCTCAGCGAACACGGTTATAATGTCTTAACCGTGTGCAATGCAAGTGCGCTGTGAATCACCACGACTGCACAAGCTTGAGCAAAGGTGGAGGTACTGGCTTAACCGTGTGCGATGCAAGCGCGCTGTAAAATCACCACCTGCGCAAGCTAAAGGCGAGTAGTTTATTTAGATTGAATTCCACGTTTGCGTCTGAAACTTAGGACGAACCGTGTGCAATAGACCAGCTAGCTAGAAATCTCAAAACAAACTACCCGCCTTGAGCGTTGCAAAAATCGGCGGTTCCGCCACTTTTCCTTATTATCATACACGCATATTCTTATTGGACCGTGCGCGATCTTGGGTACTCCCGCCCCGCATCAATTCCTTTACCCAAATTTTAGTAGCCGCCGTACTTCAATCACCACCCACACTCCTCCAGCACCAACCTTATAGTAAAATTGCAGTAGCCGAGGCATTTGAACCGTCGCCCTCCCTCGTCCACCACCATCTCCACCCACAATTACTAAAATTTTCAGTAGCCGTGGCGTATCAGCAAACACCACCCGCCCCCCCCCCCCCCCCTCCACAGTCCCCCACCCGGCCCCCACCCCCCCTCGAACCCTAGCTTGCCGGCACCGCCGCTGCCGCCAACCCCTGCCGGTCTGCCCGTTCCTCCTAGCTTAGATAATAAAGTTCAGGCTACCCAGCAATTCCCATACCATCGCCCCACTCCCCTGAGTTTTTAGATGAGGCCTGCGGTGTCCCTCCCCGCCAGATCCACATCCCCTGCTCCAGAATGTCACAGCCTAAGCTCGACCACGTATATCGGGGAGCCTGATGAGCGTTCGGCCAAGAAGAGGTTTATCATGGCCTCTCCGACGGATGTTGGGGAGGTGGCCGCCGTTCGCCCTGACCTGTCGATCCTAGAGCAACACCTCGCTACGGAAGCCAGCGAAGACGTTGACTACGTTGCCATGTCGAAGGCTTCACGTCAGCGGGCTAGCGTATTACTGTATCTCGAGAAAGCTGGCTATGACATCAAGCTCATCGACAACGACGTCTTCACGCGGGCCATGTCACCGGTTAAGTGGTCCATCCCCAACCCCTCTGGTTCAACCATCGTCGATCTCTTCGACGGCCCTGCCACTGATCTCCTCCGCCACGTGGTCAAGGATTTGCGATCCTTGTACGCCATCGAGCCCATTTTGTCATTTCTAAAGGACATGTTCTATGGCGGCGGCTTGGGATCCTCAATTGCCAAGTCAGATCTCATCGACCACGAGGAGGGCACCCACAAAGGTTCTTCCAAGGTGAAACAGCCCATCTGTGACATCAGAGAGCGCACCATGGGTCTGTGCTCTTCCAACTAGAAGGATCCCGTCCATGACATGTGAGGCAACATCCTATCAGCAAATCTTACCTTTTCTAGCTTGCCAACCCGTACCCTTTGTTGTAGTAGCATTTACCATGCGGTGTTTTAACTATGCCATGTTTAATTATTTCCGTTATGCAAAAATGTATTGTTCAATAGGGCTATGTGATGTTTAAGTATGAATTCTCCACTTCAGTTTCACGAATGGCTATATTTGGTTGTTTATAGTGAGTAGATGCCTTGTTTATCTGTATTTGGTTGTTAGGTTGGTTGCAGTGAGCATTTTTCTAGTTATCGAGCAGATGCCTTGTTTATATATATTTGGTTCTTAGGTTGGTTGCAGTGAGCATTTGTCCAGTTATCAAGCAGATGCCTTGTTTATCTGTATTTGGCTGTTAGATTGGTTGAAGTGAGCATTTGTCCAGTTTTCAAGCAGATGCCTTGTTTATCTATATTTGCTTGTTAGGTTGGTTGCAGTGAGCATTTGTCCAGTTTTCAAGCATATGCCATGTTTATCTGTATTTGCTTGTTAGGTTGGTTGTAGTGAGACTCTGTCCAGTTTTCAATGGCTATATTTGGTTGTTATACTGATCATTTATGCCTTGTTTATTTCAGTCATTCACAATGTGATGTTCATTATGTGCAAGTCAGAACTGTGCCGCTCGATTGCATCAATACCAGTTTGAATGGCTATATTTGGTTCCAGTTATGCCTGGTCTAGTTAACACATGCGCTTTATTTCAGTTTGACACATTTATCTAGTGTGATGTTTAAGCATTACCTACATTCTATTCATTTTCAACAATACCAGTTTGAATTGCAATATTTGATGGCTGTTAACCCTGTTGTAGGTAACATTGGCTTCCATTTTATATCTGCTTTAACAGCATGCTGAAACCAACACATTCAAGCTATCATTTGGAGATGATGTTGTTTACCTTTGCTATATTAGTTTGATGTTAAGGTTGCTGTACTTATCATGCCTTTCCACTACTTATGCAGGACAACAACGGGAGTGGCCACCATTTTCTGTCGAGGTTAGTTTCATCCCTCGGCTTGTACTCCCCCCGTCTTTCCATAATGTAGTGCATATAGATCCAGGCCTGGACACTTGTTAGCTTCTAATATTGACTTGTTGCTTGTACGTACATATGCCCTTGGCAAGAATCCACGCATCGACCCTTTTTGCGTATGGGGCAATGAGATATTCATGAACAAGCATCAAGTGAGGAAACTGATAAGGATTATTAGCAAAAAGATACGAACAGTGGAAAGCAAATTATTTGTTTATGCTCTATCCAACACAACAGTGAGTTGTAGGATGGTAACTACAAACTCTACAGCCTTCTCTTTTTACTGCCCATAATGAGTTGTTAGACAACAATGTCTGAATCTTTTTCGTTCGCAGTGGTTCCTGAAGCAGTTCACTCAAGATTACCTCGCAAAGTACATGATTGGTGGACACGCAATGAAGGTTAAAGTATTTCATCCAGACTACAATGAGCATCGAGAAGTCCTAGTGAAGACAGTGAAGGATGGACGGGCAGCCATCACAAGGGGTTGGCCTAGAGTCGTGCGTGTATTATGCATGGAGGAGTGCACAATATGGTCATTCCGCTTCACCTTCTCCAGCAACCAGAATGTCTTTCGCCTCTCTCTTTACAGTCTTTAGTACAATTGTGGTTCATCATTCTTTACTTGGTGCTTCTGTACTTCTTCGGTATATGTACCTGTGCATCGAATTATCCATTCGAGGATGAACCTATATTTGTAATAAACATGGTTGGATATGAAATAAGTGATTGCCTACTTTCAAATTCAAAACATGTGATTTTTAAATTAGGGATTAATTAGGGATTACAGTGCACATGGTTTGCGAAAGCGAACATCTGTGATAGACGTGGAGATCAGACACGTTTCTAGGATCCACTACGTGTGCGATCAATCTCTACTGCACAGTGCACACACGATCTGCCAAGAAAAACATGTGCGATTAACAATAGCATCGCACACAGTTCTTTCTTATTAAATGTTTGCGATAGTCGCCTTATCACACACGCTTCGCAATTATGGACTGTTTATGATGTTGTGCGCATCGTAAACGTTTGGTCATAGAAGAACACGTGCGATAGGTCTTCATCTGACGCGGGTATGACAGATGAATCATGTGGGATGTATTCAAGCTTTGCATACAGTTTTAAAGCGACAACTGTGTGCGCTCTTACATCGAATCGCATACAGTCGAGGAAAAGTAAATGTGTGTGATTGTCTGCTTCTATAATCATGAACTATTTGTGATGGGTCGCACATCTTAAACGTAGCACCACAGAATACCAACTGCGATGGCAATGCGAGCACAAACGAGTTGCAAGGATGGAGCGTTTCGGATATTCGAGATATCAGAAACAGTTTTATAGGGACAACTGTATGCACCAAGGCTCCCTATCCCCGACGGTTTCTGGGTCGTGTGGGAAGTACCCCCCCTATCGCAGTCACTTACTTGGCGACGGTTCCAAATGCCATCGCAGAAAGGGTTTAAAAACCATTTGTATAGCACCTCGTTGTACCAGTGTGTGTTCATCCGCACCCAAGTAGCATTACGGGGGTCGAACACGCCGCCGTCCATCTGGTACCCCTGGCATCTCAAACCTGGATACATGGTGACGTGCATGGTTATGGTCCATGCAGTATAATAAGGTGACATAAGCAGAGGATGCAGATTAAAAAAAAAACTTGATATTGCTTATTTCTATGAGGGTGAAGGGAAGCAATGTATAGACCAGCTGCAGCACGGGCGACGACAAACAATTTGAGAGTGTTACCTGGGCCGTGTACATTAATTAAAGGAGGAGTAGTTTTGTTTGATGGGATTATGGCTACCTAGCTAGTACTACACGGAATTGAAATTGTTAAGTCCTTTATAGTTTATATACAACTGGCATTATAAAGTTGCGTAGATGACTATCCCAATCAATAAAAAAAGAAGGAAAGAACTACTCCTGCTCCTGGAGTATAAAGAGACATGTACTGAAATGTTATAAGATGACATGGCAATAAGATATACGATAGCTCCTGGCTCTACTACTCTTAGATCGGAGAGAAGGGATTACCTGGATACATGATCAGGGTCCGATCGTGATAGATCATGGCACCTTGTTGCCCTTCAATGGTACCATGGGTAACGACTGCTAAGATAGTACGTCCCAACTGGGTGTTGTCAGCTACAAGGTTCCAAGTTAGACCAAATGGCCCATGCACATCCACGATTGGCGATCTGATTTTGATCGGGGGATGACTTTGCCTTGCATAATCGTGCAAACAAGGCGGAATTCATAGAAACCAGACAAAAATCATTATATTTTGAAAAAAATTCATATAAACCGGACGAGATACATTACAGTTTTCATACAAACCGGAGTAAAACCTACTCTAAACAAGTCGCAACTGTAATGTGGGCGGCGCACCGACGACGGTCGGCCGTGGTGTCCTTTGAGGCTACTCATAGTGGGGACTATCATATAATACAATATACTAGTGCATGATACTAATGTATGATATACTACTTTTATAGTGCATAGTATCATAGAGTAGTATCATAGATGATCATATTTATTGCCATGCATGACCCCCTGTCTCTTCTTTAATTCTCTGCCACATCACCATGTATGCTATTCCCGAGTGTATGTACTCCCCACTATGGCCAACCTCGACGCGGAGCAGTCGCGTGCACTGGGAAGTGGCGCTCTCTCGGCCGTCGTGCTACTTCAAAGCCGGCGCCAGTGAGAGGTCGCGTCCGCTCTGGCCGGGCATTAATGTGGCACTGACGCTCTAGGGCAGCGCTGACCATTTCAGGCGGGAAGCGCACGCCGGCAAGGGAGGGGATTTGGGTCGGCCAGGGCGGTGAGATGAGGGCGTGGTGGTGGTATTCATTTTGTACAGTTTCAGGTGTAGTACTGGTAGTTTGCAAAACTACTCAATTATTGCACTCAGTTTCCTAAAAAATTGTGGTAAAAAACGTTACTTGCAATGCATGCATGCGTAACCAATATATAAGACCAATAAAAAACTACTACATGCATGCAACGATTTAATGCACATTGTAATCTCAACATGTGATGGAGAGCTCTAAATTTGAATTTGAAACTTATAAAACGGAAAAATTCAAAACAAATAAACTGGAAGAGAGGGAGTATACCGTAGGATGTGTCCCATACTAAACAAGTCCCCTAGTTTGTCACAGCGAAGATGCGGTTAGAAAGGATCACAGCGTCTTAGTACTCGTACGGCAACAAATCAGCCGCAGACAGCATGGTCCACCTTTGACTGCAATGTGCAGGGTTCGTGAAAGCAACTGCGATGAGAGTGTAATTTTGTTTGGCGGACGAACTTATCGGGGCTTCCGGGATTGATATCTTCTTCCATCTCACCATGGTTCCATCGTACCAATTCAGGCGATGGCCCATTGCATGGCTGATCCCAATGTTGGACAAAGGTTCTACAGGAACGGTGTCACCATGGTAGACGTTGTGCAAATTGATGTTTGGTACCCTCCCGTAGATATGCAAGCCTATCTCCACTGGCACCAAGCCTAACCTGTGAATCAGTGGGCAGCGGGGGAATTAGGAAATGGACACAGAAGTAGTCTTTAGAATGCATTTACTACATGATCAAACTCACTTACCTGCTCATCGGAGAAAATCCGAGTGCCCCTAAACATTGGCATCTCAAGGGGCATCAACTTGCAACTACGGCCACGCCGCGCTGGAGAGACCCCCAAGGAAACATCCTCGTCCTCGAGGACGCATGGCAGACCAACTAGCATGGCCTTCTCCCACGCATATTTACGCACCCTCTTAAAATATTTGGTGCAAGTACCGCTAAGTCTTGCGGATGTGAGGAAGTCGGAGCGACTTACGGTTTCTCCCAAAGGATCATCATCCAAGATCTCCCAACCTCGACGAGGACGAGAAGCACCACCGCCTTGCGAATCCATGGCAATGGTGACGAATTGCCTTGTCCCTTGTGGAGCTGGTTTACACGAGAGGAGATGGTAACTGTAGGGCTTCGTCCCTTCGGAAAGGATGTTCTGCGGGCATGCACTAGTGCAGTTTATATTTGAGATTAGGGAGCTGGCGGGCGGTTAGTTGTACGGCACGTTCGCGTCCATCCACTAGCCCGGAATTAAAGCACGCACGACATTTACGGCGACTGGGATTAGTTTGTTTTCGGGGCGTATGGACCAACGTGGACTAGCGGACCTCGTCGCCCTTTTTCGAGCACGACTTCGACAACTACGTGCGTGACATGCGTGCATGCAAATCTTGCATGCCAAAAACACCATGCGAGGCGGAGCGGTAGGCTGTCGAACTATAGCCTGCATGTTCTAGCCATGTCACTCTGCTGGTGTACTATGCATTCTTTGGCATGAACGTCCCTTGGAGCTCATGCTGCAACTGGCGTACTAGTACTCAATAGCCCGCTTCCCTTCTCCTTCCTCTTCCACCGCCCGGGTACGTCAGCGGGAAGCGACTGGTCAACCCTAATCATGCATGCATGACCACTAAAATTTCCTTTCTCTAATCTCTATGAAATAAATGTAGCATGAGACTCAAAGCCCTTTAAGTCTGAGTATAATGGAAATCTATTTTTTTAGACGAGCCCTATAAACAAGAAAGGAGGGAGTACTAGAATTATGTTTTTTAACAAACAAAAGGCGCTCGCCAAGCTTTCATTCATTCATCTTAAAAGCAGTTTACATTCAGGAGTAGTACTAGATATCTCAAATCCATACATACCATGCAATAGTAGAACTAGTACTACTAAGTACTACCTCCATCTGGGATTACTAGGCCGGCTGATCGAAACACAAAGACCAAGGAATCATCGATTGCGGAGATAATGCTTCAGTTAGAGCCAATAATAAATCACCTATTTAATACCGGTAGTCAGGCTGCCGCAGACGCTTTCCTCATGCGTGCTAATCACGCCAATCTGTGTGCATGCACTACGCATGCATTGGCTGCTTGGCTGGCTGCGTGTAATGGTCCCAAGATTTCCTCCGGCCGTGAGATTAATTAGGAGAGAAAATCGAGCACTTTCCAACTAGTGGCCTTCAAATAACGGACACGCACGGGTTTCCATCCGGCCCAATAAACCCGGATGGAGGTAGTACTACATAACCTAAGCTAGACCACACTACTTGTCGTCGAAGATGGGTAGGCTATCGCATGCTGCAACTCCAGCTCCTCCTGCTCCTCCTCCAGTTTGGCGAACATCGCGTTGATCCCCCACTCCCACTGGCGGTGGAAGTGGCGGTTGGCCTCCACCTCGGCCTCCGACTGGATGGACTCGAGGATGGCCTGCTATTCCACCACCCCCGTGTTGTCGTCCTCCTCCTCTGGCTCCGCCTCACCCGCGTTGTCATCCTCCTCCTCCAGCTCCGCTTCACCCACGTCGTCGTTCTCCTGTTCCGGCTCCGTGTCGCCCTCATCATCGTTCTCCTCCTCTGGCTCTGCGTGCTGCTCCGCTTCCACCGCCTCCTCCTCCATCTCCGGCTAGTCCGGATTCCGGAGGTAGGCCGGCTCCGATCCGGGCTTCACGCCGCCTCTAGATCTCTGGAAGCAGATCAAAGCACCGCTCCGGCGGGGGCATGGCGTATGTCGTTACCTTCGGCCGGGCCATGGCTATCGGGCGACGGCGATTGGAGAAGAGGAGGCGGGAGGGGAATGAATTCAGCTACTATTTGGGTTCGCCGTCCGTCTTAAATAAATGCGCTCCATCATGTGTACCCGCACGTGCACAAATTGTACACATACGGGTTCGTTTAGGGGGCGTCACGTAACTGGTATGTGTGTGAGATTCTGAGAGACAGAGTGTGTGTGTGCGCCTCTACTCTTCGAACATGTACTCCACCTTTTGCATCGGGATATAAGTATAATGGTTACTGCACTTTAGCTTGTGATTTATACCATTTACGTGGCCATATTAATGTGGTTGTGTAAAAAAAAGTCACTTGCTGCTCATGATTTGTGTTAGTATATAATTATGAGAAGTTTGCTAACTACTAAAATAAAGTGGAATTTGTCCATGTTATATAAGTAAATTAAGGTGATTGATTATAATATGGGTAAGGTTGGACGAAGGGTGGTAGGAACAAATGCTCCACCTAGAGTATGTGTGTGTGTGAAATGGAGTCTTATAGTGTGTGTGAAACTGAGTCTTTGGTAGGGAAGGTAATTAAATGTGTGTGGCTTCATCGTAGAGAGGTGATGTGTATGGCAGAGGCCTCCAACGAGGGGGGTGTGAGAGAGAAGAGGCCCGTAAAGAGGGAAGAGAAGGAGTGTGCGCGTGAGAGGAGTGGACATTGAGATAACGTGTTTGTTCGAGAGACACCGAGGAAGACTACTGTCGATGGTGCATGTAGGCGGGAATTAAACAAAGGGATAGTCTTATTGGTTTCTGGGATAGAGGGAAGGAGTTGGAGAGGGGGTAGCTAGAACGAGATAGTTAAGTGTGAGTGTGTGTTTTAGAGAAGAGACCCATCCAGACGGAATTCATGTGCACACAAGAAGAGAAAGATTCAATGTGGGGTGAGGGTTGAGGGTAATTAACTACGTATGGAGACATATGAGACCTTTGAACGTGCATGTGCGAGAGGTATACATATGTGGGATGTGTGTGTGTATGTGTGTGCACGCATGATCGAGATAAGAGAAAGGATACATAAGTCATGAGATCAACGGGATGGGGGAGATGGATTAGTATGAGTATGACAGTATGCATGCATGTGAGAGTGGAGGGAAGAAGGCCCGATGATTGAGCATGTGTGTTTTTTTCTTTAAGAGAGAGTGGCGTGGGCTGGAGTATGCATCTATGGCGAGGAGAGAGAGCGAGATACAACGTGTGCGCAAAAGAGATCGACCTATAGATGCATGTATAGAGAAACACATATAGTGTGCATGATAGGAAGCAAGAGTGCATTCGAGAAAGAAAGGTTGATGGAGAAACAAATAGATAGAGGGATAGATATGCTAGCTAGAGGGACATCGGCTAGTTTGTGTGTTAGAGTTAACAGTCGAGTGGTTCAGAGGGTTGAGTTATGTGTGTGAGAGAGAAAGATAAAAAGAGGGTGCATGAATGCATGTAGAGAGAAACAGATATAGTGTGCATGATAGGAAGCAAGAGTGCGGGCGAGAAAGAAGGTTGGTGGAGAAACAGAGAAATAGAAAGATAGAGATGCTAGCTAGAGGGAGATCGACTAGTGTGTGTGTTAGAGATAATAGTCAAGTGGATCAAAAGGCTGAGTTATGTGTGTGGGTGGGAGAGACATAAAGAGAGGGTGCATGTGAATGACATACAAATGAATATCAGAGAGAAATGAGATCCCGAGAGACGGAGTTTTGTGTTTGCGAGAGATAAAGATATTTCACAAGAAGAGTCGTAGCTAGAGAGACATATCAGGGAACGCGAGATATCCCTAGGGAGAGAGGGTGTCTGAGCGACATACAAAGGGAATGGTGGAGAGATATGAGACCCTGCGAGACGGAGTTTGTGTTAGTGTGTGTGAGAGAGAGATATTTAAGAGGGAGAGTCGTGGCTACTGAGACATAGGGAGCGTGAGACATCTATGTGTGTGAGGGTGTGTGTGAGCGGCATACATGGGAATAGTAGAGAGAAATGAGACCCTGGGAGACGAAGTTTGTGTTTGTGTTAGAGAAAGAGATTTCACAGGGAGAATCATATTTAATTAGAGACACATAGTAGTGAGAGAGATATACTTCAAGAGAGATAGAGTGAAGGTCGAGGGAGAGAGTACCGTCATAGTGTTACGAAGATAAAAGACTGTTGTCGACATACAAGTAGCACGAGAGATACCTGTGAGACGGTGAAGACGTATAGGTCTAGAGAGATATATAAGCATGAGTGATAGCTATATGAGATGAATATCTGGATTAAAGGGGATTCAAATATTTAAACTAGAGATCAGGACATCGATAAATATCATAATGAAAATTGGTCTATCAAACATGCATATTCTTTTGAATTTGGGGACACGTGTAATGTTATTTAGTTTATCAATATTAGTGATCCATAGATTTTTTTAATTAGAGATAATGCATGGTTTATATGCAATTAATGTCTGAACAGGATTACACTATCTATATGCTGCGTGTGTCAAACACATTATACGTGTTTGAGAATTAAAATAACCCACATGAAACACACATTAATTGGAGACAGTTAACGAGGAATACATACATTGGATTTCAACATAAAGTGGTTTCAAATATTTGAAAAGTCAAATTAAGATGGATTCAGCCTTATGAATCGAAGATCATGCTATTTGTAAACCATATTTATGTATAAAGGGTGTTGTGCTTTTGAAAGTATATATAAAAAATGATGTATATAGATTTGTATTGGAATACAAAATGGATCCTATCCGAAAAAAAGAATACAAAATGGATTCAAATTGAGTTGGCACGGTAAACGTGCAATCTTTTTCTCCAAAATTTTGAACGAAGTGGCATAAAATCGGGGAGATGGAAATTACTGCCTAACCCTGACTCGCAAAACCAGTCGGCTCGATTTCTATAGGTTTCGATAGGGGCAGGCTTGTAATTTCACTCAAACGGGACATAACCGCCTCTCACCCGGATTCATACACAGCGGGCGCCAAAACATAGTTTCTCCTCGGCAAAAATTGCCTCTCACCTCCCCAGGATTTATACAGGGTGGGCGCCAAAACAAACTCTCCTCGGCCGAAATCACCGTTGGTAAATATTCGGTGTATGCGAGATTACCGTCCTATCCCCAACCGACCAATATTGTTGTGATGTAGGAAAATATAAACGGGTGCTAATTTAGTAAATTTTCTCGCATTTGAGACAAGCGCGTCCTGAAGACATGGTTCCCCCTACCTCTCTCCCTCCATTTCCCCATTCGTACTCCGTGGGCGACAAAACACCCTCTCCACCCCAGTTTCCTCCGTCCGAAACCCCATCCACCACCGTCCTCCTCCGCCATGCCGGAGCTGTTACCCCGGCGTCGTTGTCCATTACAAGAGATTGACCTCTCTCATCCACAACTTCAGACCAGGATCCTTGCATCACTTCATCCACGTCATCGTCCACCTTGCCGAGGCCGCTCGTACGACCGTCTTGTCCACCGCGCCGGGATATTTTCCTCGCCACCACCGTCTGCCCTCCTATATCTGCTTCCACGCCGCCAATAGCCATCGCTACCGCAGCACCCTCAACGTCTCAGCAGATGCTTACATGGCGCCACACCAGAGGCGGTACTCTTTCGTATCTGCTCAAGTTACTTATCTCAGCAAGAAAATAGATCGCCACTGCTTTACTGTGATTTCTTGTCCATCACTTAGAATCTTACTTGTTAGTTGAAACCAAACATTGGTTGGGAAGTTGCCTTTGTCCGGTTTGCACCTTCAGATCCGCCATGGCACGCTCACCACTATACTCGCAATGCTTATGGTTTTCCCCTTTTATATTCCGAATTAGCTTAAATGACAGTCGACTGAATTTCAATTTGGGGTCAGTCCATTTTTGGGAGTTCGCTCGATTTCGCCAGAGGGAAGGAAGGGGCTCGCCGGAGGGCTGCCCCATTATCTACCTTAGGGTTTCGGGTGGGGACAGTGGTTGTGGGGGGCGGTCGTCGGGCTATGGTGGGACCTCGTCGGAGGCAAACTCGACGTGGGTGGGCGGGTGCGGGGGGTAGGGTTGGCTAGAGGGATGGCCTGGGCAGCCGGAAGACCGGAGGTGGTGGGCGGTTCAGGGGAGGGCGGGGGCCGATGGTTCGGCCGGCGGCCCGTGCGGTGGTCTGTAGGGGAAGAATAAGAGGCGAGGAAGAAGAAGGGTTAGGAGACGTAGGATCTTCATCACACCTCCTGAAATGGTCGACTGACCCAAATGATGAAAGTTAGGCGACTTGCGTCAAGATATTCCCATATATTCAGTACCATCATCATATGTGCTTCGAGACGTGCAAGCAGTGCTCCTCAACCCATCAAGCTAAACAACATGCCACTCATAATAACAAACTTAGTTGCTCAAATACGAATCTGATATGATGCTGACATGTTGTACCAAAACAGAGAATGCTTAATTGGTCAGCTAATGTTCCTACTTTACTTTCGAAAAGCATGTGCGCCACATATCGAGGGACAGTAGGGAGTTGCATTCTTTATGCGCTCTGGTTCATCATGTGTGGGCAACGAACATTTTATTATCCAAAATCTGCTTTCTCTTCTTTAGCATGCTCCTCTTCTGTTCTTCTTTAATAAGTAATCCCTCCGTTCCTAAATATATGTCTTTGTAGAGATTCCTCCATGGACTACATACAGAGCAAAATGAGTGAATCTACACTCTAAAATGTATCTATATACATCCGTATGTGATCCATAGTGGAATCTCTACAAAGGCTTGTGTTTAGGAACAAAGGGAGTATAATAGTAGTACAGTATGTTCCTTGTAGTGAAGAGGAGCAGGGACATTTGCAGTGTACAGGTCTATTCGGTCGCTTGTCATGGATGCTTTCAACTCTTCGTGTTGGTTTGCCATAATATCCAGTAAATGCTGGGAGCTGTGTCGCCTTTGAGATTTAGACTGATAGTAATAGTACTGCGCCTTCAGTTGTAGAGAGCTGGTATCCGAAGCCTTTCTAGTCGTTCCAGCAACACTAGCACATATTTTCCAGCAAGTTCCACTTTCCTGATTTTACTCGTGATGCTTAGGGTTTTCCCATTATATCTACACTATGATCTGTGTAGGTGCTTTGTGTCGTACTAGCAGCAGTCCACTCTTGAAGCAAACCAACACACGAATCATACGTCCAAAGCTTACTTCTTCAAATACGAATGTGATATGATACTGACATTAGTTAATAGACACACATTTAATTGGTCAGCTAATGCTCCCACTTGAGTTTCCAAATGCATGTCGCCACATATAGAGAGACATCATGGAATGGCATTTATTTGGGTGCTCTGATTCATCATGGGTGGGCAACCAACATTATAGAGAAAGAAGTGGAATCTCAATAATATGCTTCCCCTTCTATTATTTAACATGTTCCTCTTCCGTTCTTCCTTAGTAAGTACAGTATGTTCCTTGTCAGGAAGGGGAGCAGGGACGTCTGCAGTCGACAACTCTATTGGGCTGCTTGTGCTACATGATTTCAGCACTTCGAGTTGGTCTGCAATAATATCCAGGAAATGGTGGGAGCTGTGCAGTCTTTGATAGACTAGACTGATAGTAACAGCAGTGCGCCTTCAGATGAATAGAGCTGGCTTGTAGGTGACCGATAGGCTTTATATTAGTAGCGGTAATGCAACCCCGTATTTTCCAGCCAGTTCCGCTTTCCCAATTTATTTATGATTGTTATGGTGTACCCTTTTTATCTACACTATGATCTGCCTAGTGGATGTGCGCTCTCGTTATCATGGTTTGGCAATAAACTTTCTATATAGTATATTATGAACCTATCATCTGCCAACTATCCTTACATCTGGAGCTCTCAACAGGGAGCCTATTTTTTTGTGTAGTTGTGCCAGATTATATTAATCTACGCACCATATTACATCACACATGGGCTCTCTCATCAGAACCCACTGATAGCACACAAGGGTTTACAGGGAGCCCCTATTATATTAGAATATCCTCTTCATTACAAAGATAATCTCACTACTATTTATGTTTTCATGCTTCTCAAATATTGTACGTAATCACAATGAATATAAGAATGCGCACATCATAAGAATATTGCGGAATAGTTCAATGGGTTACAAACTTGGCATCAAGGGATTGAGGTCCATTCTAGATGCAATGAAACCCACATGCTCCTGACCTACAGATTCATATTCAGCATATGATCCTAATGACTATTCTGAGCTCAATGAGTCAAAGGCATATGGCCTATCATGTTCACCCAATAAGGTGCCTATTCTAATTTGGCAAGGTTTTAGTGGTTGCACGTATCTTGCATAAGGTGTCTTGCATGTCTTCTGTTTCATTGCACCGCCATCTGCTTAGTTTACTCATGATATATGTGAAGATGCCATGCCCATCCATTATCAATACATATTCCATTTGTCGTCATACTCCCTCCGTCCGAAAAAGCTTGTCCCTCAAATGGGTGTATCTAGCACCAAGTTAGTACTAAATACATTCATTCAATGCACAAGCTTGGGACAAGCTTTTTTGGACGGAGGGTGTCGGTGTCAAAACCGGCGGATCTCGGGTAGGGGGTCCCGAACTGTGCGTCTAAGGTCAATGGTAACAGGAGACGGGGGACACGATGTTTACCCAGGTTCGGGCCCTCTCTATGGAGGTAATACCCTACATCCTGCTTGATTGATCTTGATGAATATGAGTATTACAAGAGTTGATCTACCACGAGATCGTAATGGCTAAAACCCTAGAAGTCTAGCCTGTCTGATTATGATTGTGATTATGATTGTCTCTACGGACTAAACCCTCCGGTTTATATAGACACCGGAGGGGGCTAGGGTTGTACAAAGTCGGTTACAGAGAGAGGAATCTTCATATCCGAACGCCAAGCTTGCCGTCCACGCCAAGGAGAGTCCCATCCAGACACGGGAGAGAGTCTTCTATCTTGTATCTTCATGGCCCATCAGTCCGGCCCACATTACGTAGCCCGGACGCCCGAGGACCCCTTAATCCAGGACTCCCTCAGTAGCCCCTGAACCAGGCTTCAATGACGATGTGTCCGGCACGCAGATTGTCTTCGGCATTGCAAGGCGGGTTCCTCCTCCGAATACTCCAAAACAGACTTCGAGCGCAGAAAACGTGTCCGGCTCTGCAAAACAAGTACCACACACAACCGCAGAGAGTATAATATTTCACGAATCAAATCCGCCGACAACTTTTTATAATGTGATACCACGTTACTTTAAGATGCGGTTTCCAGTGGCACGCCTTGTCACAGCAGAGATCGTGTTCCTTTATTAAGGGATCTCATCAATACGGGCGTGGGTAATCCAATCATGCCATCTGCACGGCCCTTGGGAATAGGCGAGTTTTAAGGCGAGTGGGGAGGCGCTTGATATTCACTGCCTTTATAAGGAGATAAGGATTCACCCCTTTCACCCACGCCTTCTCTTTCTCTGCCTCTCCATTCTTGAGCTCCAGCGCCCAAGTTCTCATCTTTTCTGCCTCAAAGAAGCACTCCGACCATGTCCGGATCTGGAGCGCAAGGCAAGTGGATGGCCTCCTCCGTCAAGGAGAAGGACATCACGAAGCTCCGGGAGGCGGGGTATTTGGCCAAGGAAATCACCCATAGGCTTCCGGCCAAGGGACAGATCATCCCCACCCCCAAGCCTCATGGGAGGGTGGTGTTCATCCCCCACTTCATCCGCGGGTTAGGGTTTCCTCTCCACCCTTTCGTCCGCGGACTCATGTTCTACTACGGGCTAGATTTTCATGATCTAGCCCCAAATTCTTTCCTCAACATCTCGGCATTTATTGTCGTGTGCGAGGCTTTCCTCTGCATCCCACCCCACTTCGGACTGTGGCTCAAGATCTTCAATGTGAAGCTGAAGGTGGTGGATGGTCAACACGCAGAGTGCGGACGCGCCATGGTGAGCAAGATGCCCAACATCACATGGCCCAAAGGTACCTTTGTGGAAACCGTCAAAGGGTGGCAACAACTGTGGTTCTATATCACAGAGCCCCGCGACGCTACCTGGGCCGCGGCTCCCGAATTCAAGTCCGGAGCCCCAATGCGGCTCACCTCCTGGCTAGAGAAGGGCCTGAATTGGTCATCGTCGAACGAGCTGACAGCGCTGCAGGCGCGTATCCAGAGCATGGTAGACAAGAACATCAAGCTTGTCAATGTGATCCAGGTGATGCTAGTTCGCCGGATCCTTCCATGCAGAAGCCGGACTTGCCATCTGTGGGAGTTCGATCCGGCCGAGCACCAGACCTTGCAACAGTTCTTCGGAACTACGCACGAAGACATCTGGAAGGTGCTTTTTAAGGCCAGCGAGAAATGGCCGGAGACGACCGAGGACTGCGGGCACGACCTGGCCCATCCCGCCAGTCCGGTAAGCTTTTCGTGCTTTCAAGGTGTATCCTTTACTTGCTTGCTCAGGGAAAATGCCTAAGCCTTCCTATTTATTTTTTCAGGTCTAGACGAAGAAGGCAGAGCGGATCAAGTGTCCGACTCCACTGCCCGAGGAACCAGCCATCCCGCTTCTGACGAAGGTGCTGGTCCCGGCGCCCTACCAGGCGCCGGAGAAGAAGGCCAAGAAAAAGGCCAAGGAGACCAGAAGTGGCCTCCGTCGCAAGGGAACTTCAGACGCGACGTCCGAAGACGCCAAAACTCACTCCTCCGCCGCAGAGGACGACAAGGAGGAGGAGGAAAGCAACTCTCCCCTTGAGGGGGGAAGGAAGAAAAGGGCGGCCTCCATAAATCTGGAGACAGAGGTGTCCAAGAAGGGGAAGGTCTCCCTCGCGGATAACTCTGCATGGGATGTCGACAGCAGCCCAGAGCGGCGCCCCCGAGATAAGCCCCTGGCCGGATCGTGAGTACTCAAAGACCCTGACGCATTCATATATCCAGCCTCTTGTCTCCATAGTTTTAACATGTTGAATCATGTACTTGCAGTCCGGTTTGTTCCGACCTCGAGCGATACTCCTCCTCGGGAAATTCGCTACCCCGAAGGTGATGGACGGCGGGTCCCTTCCGGCGGCCTCCTCTCCCAAGGCCATGGATGACACCGAGGTGTTGTCCCAAAGGATCCCAGGCCAGGGAGAGACGCAGGAGGCCGTCAGTGCGGCACCAGAGGGTGAAACCTCGGCCGCCGGACACATGGGGGAGCAAATCCCCATGGAGCCTGGCAATGGGGGCCAGGTCCAATTTGGCCCCCAGCCGAATACGATCCCGGAGACCAATACAGCTCCAGAATCCGGCAAGCAGCCTCCTTCGAAAGAAGGGGGTGTGCCCATTTCGCCGGTGACCTCTGTCCAACTAGAGGCACCGAACACCCTACTGGAAGCGCTGCGAAGTACTTCCATTGTAGAGGAACACCGTGCCCTTATGGGTATGGTGATTGAGGAGATTCAGTCCGCGAAGTGCGGACTGACCGAAGCCTGCACAAGCCTTCTAATAGGTTTTGAGGTATGAAACGTAATTATGTAAAAAGAATATCATAGTATAGAAAGTAGCCCCTGAGACACTGTCCGGTGGTCGAAAAGAAAAGCCGGACAGAAGATCAAACAATTTTCGCAGGAGACTAACCATACATGTCTATGTGAAAAAGCAGGCGTCGCTGCTGGCTGCAACCTCTCGTGCTGCCGAAGTCTCCGGACTGAAGCAGAGTCTGGAGCGTGCCGAGGAAGAACTCGGCCATGTGAAAAAGCAGCTGGAGGATAAGCAAGGTATGCCATGACCTTCTGTATATCAGAAAGGATAGATGATTTGCATTGACCATAGTGCCATGATATTTGTAGGAGCGACGACTAAGGTGGAGGCCCTTAAAAAGGCGCTGGCCGAGGCCCAGAAGAGAGCGGCGGAGGAACAATCCGTCCGCGAAAAGCATGAGGCCAGGGTCAGTGAGGTCCAACAAGAGCTCCAGGACGCTGTAAAGAAATGCGAGTCCTTGGAGCGCAAGATGACGGATCAAGAGTCCGAGCTTGCTAAGGCCCACCAAAGCACACAAGAAGCCTGGGTTGAAGCCCAGGGCGCCCTCCAGGAAATCCAAGAGGCCAGGAAAATCGCGGCGGGTAAGGCCTTTATAATGCAAAGCAAATTTGTGAAGAAACGGTACCTCTTACTGACCCGGATTTGGAGTTCTCCTGGAGCGTTTGCGGATCTGCCGCGCAACATTGCAGATGCTGCGGATTTCTTCTGAGCCGAAGAGGGGAGCTCAACGGAGAAGCTGTTCTGGTCGCAATACCTTGCGCCAGAGCATCCGGTGCCCCTTAGCGATCAGCTGAAACAGCTGACCGAACTGCATAGGGCGGCCGAATTAGCCATGAAGGATTTGATAATCCGCTTATGGCCTGCAGAAGCCATACCCCAAAGCTACTTCGGGCTCGTGAAGCGACTGGTTGCTGCCTGCCCTCGGCTTGATGCCATCAAGCGGTCGGTCTGCATCGAAGGTGCGCGGATGGCCTTCGCCCGTGTCAAGATACAGTGGGCGAAGATGAACGCCGTCAAGCTCGCGACCGAGGGACCGCCCGTGGGCAAGGAGCACCGCACGCCCGAGCGATATTTTGATGATGTCCTGGAGGGATCCCGCATTGTAGCGAAGTAGTGTGCAAAAGACATTATCTTCGGATGAATATGTTATCCTGTCCTGCACAATAAAACGAAACTGATATGTAATATAATGTTAGTTGTTTATATCAAGATTTTTCCTCCTGTGCGGCCGTTTTATTAAATCTGAGAGTTGGCCAGTCGTCGGCTTTAGCCCCCACGTAGGTAGTATGGGGGTGTTCGGGATAAAATCTAAACACTCTTTATCCAAAGTTTGGTCCTTGAAGGAGGTGTTTAGTGCAACGAACCAGGCAACCGGACTATGTGGCTTTATCACCCTCACTTAGCCATAGGAGTTTTATAGATATTTAGGTGCAGCCCCTAGTATTCGTGAATCTGAACTAGGGTGCTGTAAACACCGGATCGGGTAAAGACCGATTCATCGCATAATGCGGAAAAAATCGCAAAAGATTTGTAACCTCCGAAGAGCTGACCAGCTCACGCCGCATCATGACAGTCAGTTTTCGGCTTTCTCTACTGAGGTGCTCATCCGGACGAACCAGGGCACAATCGCAGTAGTTCTCCCTTTACTACCCTAGCCGATATAGCGGAACGTAAGGTAGTAAGCACAGGAGCCGGGCAACCCAACTATTGACCAAAGACATGATTCGGAGCCAATGCATATAATGCTAAATTCGGGGTGCCGAACTATACTATAAAAATTGATCGGACTTTGTTGCCGTATTATGGGGCGCAATAAAGCCCCTGGCAAATTTAGGTCATACCAAAGTGTACGGGTGCAATGGATAAGATTATCAAGAAGAAAAAAAAAGTAGTAAGCTAGTGCCGCAGAAATTGGGCCGCGAACTGTTTCCATTACAAATTTATGGATACGTAAAAGCGTATAAGTAGTGCGATAAGCAACAGGGCTATTTTACATGCCATGACCAAGGGAGAGCTGCGTGAGGGTCCTAAGAACAGGTAGAGTGACCATCAAAAAGACTTCCTAGAGATTCCCGCATACCGCAATGCTTCTTGCTATCTTGGTGTATCTATCCTTCGAAAGGACCGATGATCAGGCCGTCTTGAGGGGCCTGTGTAAAACCTGAAAAGGATGAAAAAGAAAGAGTGAGAGTACATGTATCCAGGGGAGGTCGAGCCGTATTATGGACCATAATATAGTTATGCCTCCGTCTATTCCCATGGTATTTTAAGTGAGCAGTTATGTACGCGTGGTACGTATGCCACCATTTGGCCGGGACGGAGACGGAGGCCAGATTCCTAGTCTAACTCCTGACGAGCTGGACAGTTATGCTGCGGAGTAGTCCGGATCCGCTTGACAGTGTCCGGGAGTTTGCCGCTGAATTAAGATTCTGCTTGGCAAGGCCGCTCTGTACTTCCGCTGCCAAGGCCGCGGTGTGCTCCTCAGTACGGAGGGAGCGCTCCGTGTTTCCATTAACTATTATGACACCGCGTGGACCTGGCATCTTGAGCTTGAGATAAGCATAGTGTGGCAGCGCATTGAATCGAGCAAATGCGGTTCGTCCGAGTAGTGCATGATAGCCGCTGCGGAAGGGGACGATATCGAAGATCAACTCTTGGCTTCTGAAGTTGTCCGGGGATCCGAAGACAACCTCCAGTGTGATTGAGCCTGTACAGCGGGCCTCTACACCTGGTATGACTCCTTTAAAGGTAGTTTTTCTGGGTTTGATCCTTGAGGGATCGATGCCCATTTTGCGCACTGTATCCTGATAGAGCAGGTTCAGGCTGCTGTCTCCGTCCATGAGGACGCGCATGAGATGGAATCCATCAACAATTGGATCAAGGACCAGTGCGGCTGAACCGCCATGATGAATACTGGTCAGATGGTCCCTGCGATCGAAGGTGATCGGGTAGGAAGACCATGGGTTGAACTTTGGGGCGACTGGCTCCATCGCGTAGACGTCCCTGAGCGCTCGTTTGCACTCCCTTTTGGGGATATGAGTGGCGTATATCATGTTCACCGTTTTAACCTGGGAAGGGAACTTCTTCTGCCCTCCTGTGTTCGGCGGACGGACTCCTCGTCTTCGTCCTCGCTTTGCGACCCCTTCTCCTTGTGTTTGGCATTTAACTTGCCGGCCTGTTTAAAAACCCAACAGTCTCTGTTGGTATGATTGGCTGGTTTATCAGGGGTGCCATGAATCTGGCATGGACGATCGAGTATGCGGTCCAAGCTGGATGAGCCCGTATTGTTTCTTTTGTATGGCTTCTTCCGCTGGCCGGACTTGGAGCCACTGAAACCGGCGTTGACCGCCGTGTCATCGGCAGTGCCACCATTACTTCGGCGCTTGTGCCTGCTGCGTCGGGGCTTGCCATTGCCATTATTCGCTTCAGAGATACCGGCATCGCTTGCAATGTTATTGCTACGAGCTAGCCAACTATCCTCGCCCGCACAAAAGCTGGTCATGAGTGCCGTGAGGTCTGCCATTGACTTCGGTTTTTCTTGGCCGAGGTGACAAGCGAGCCATTCATCGTGGATGCTATGCTTAAAGGCCGCTAGGGCTTTGGCATCCGGGCAGTCGACGATCTGGTTCTTTTTAGTTAGGAACCTAGTCCAGAATTTCCTGGCCGACTCTCCAGGCTGTTGAACTATGTGACTTAAGTCATCGACATCCGGAGGTCGTACATATGTGCCTTGGAAGTTGTCGCGGAAGGCGCCTTCCAAGTTCTCCCAGCTGCCAATAGAGTTTTCAGGCAGACTGTTTAACCAGTGCCGAGCTGGCCCCTTGAGTTTTAATGGGAGGTATTTGATGGCGTGAAGGTCATCACCGCGGGCCATATGAAGATGGAGAAGAAAATCCTCAATCCATACCACGGGATCTGTTGTTCCATCATATGATTCGATATTTACGGGTTTAAACCCTTCTGGGAATTCGTGCTCCATTACTTCATCAGTGAAGTAGAGGGGGTGTGTGGCGCCTCTATATCGGGCCACGTCACGACGTAGCTCGGATTGAGTTCGTCGGCAGTCTTCGGCCCGGGCGTGGTTACGTTTGTCACGTCTGGCTTGATAGCCGTCGTCGCGCGCCAGGGCATGCCCCCGCGATCCGTAGATTGATCTGGACTGACCTGCTCTATTTTTCCAGGTCCTGCCGCAGGTCATATGTATGACCCCGGGCTGTTATGTCTTTGCTTTTGTGGCGAGGTAGTATGGGCTGGTGTTCGGCTTGAGTTGCCGCTTTGTCCTGGCCACGTGGTGGTCGGTCAGCCGCATTATGTGTTGATGGCATGGGCTTAAGTGCCTCGTCGTTGAATTGGGGTAGCAGTTTATGCCTCGGATAACTTTTAATGGGGCACTCAAGTCCGTATTCCTCGGCTGCCAGGACATCAGTCCATCTGTCGTTGAGTAGATCTTGATCATCTTGAAGCTGCTGCTGTTTCTTTTTCAGGCTCTTCGCAGTGGCTTTTAGCTGGCGCTTAAAGCGCTCCAGCTCGACGGGTTCCTCAGGCACGATAAAGTCTTCGTCGCCGAGGCTCACCTCATCTTCGGAGGGTGGAAGATAGTTGCTGTCCTCCGAGTCTTCATCTATGGCCTGTTCATCAGGGCTGGCTTGCCCATCTTCCCTATCGTCCTATTCGAAAGTCGGCTCGACGGGATCTTCTTTGTCTTCGGCCTCATCCGGAGTATTGTTCTCTCTCGTGCCGGTATTGCTGTCTTTTCCACGGCGTGATTTAGAGCGGCGCCACTGACATCGGCACTTTGGCCGTGTCTCAGGAGGTGTATCCTCAACTGGATCTTTCTTGTTATCGCTGTTATTCTCTTTGGGGGTATCCACCATGTACACATCATATGAGGAGGTGGCTGTCCAGCGCCTAGTAAACAGCGGGTTTTGGGCCTGCTCCTCTCCGGCATCAGCGTCCATACCGTCGATGTCTTCGGAGTCGTAATCGAGCATGTCGGTTAAATCTTCGACAGTGGCAATGAAGTGGGCGATGGGTGGGAAGCAAAATTCTCCGTCCTCAGCCCCTAGTTCAAACCGGATATAGTTCGGCTGCGAGTCCCCCGCTAAGGAGAGGGTTTTTAATGAGTTAAGCACATCACCCAAAGGTGAGTGCCGGAAGATGTCCGCGGAGCTGAACTCGACGATCGGCGCCCGATTGAGCTCGACGGGCGCGGACACACGCGGTTCGGAACCTGTTGCCGGAGACGAGTCCGAGGTTCAGATGACACAGATCTTGTTCGAAGTTGGGTCTGTGTGCGGCTCCAACGCCGCTGAGTCTGCGGCTTCCGTGGCGGGGTTGGGCTTCCCGTCCTCGGATGGCGCAATCTGCTCCGGATCTAGGGCCAGGGCAGTTACAGGAGCTATCTCCCGAGTATGGTCCGATGACAGATTTAGGTCATGTTCATCCCGATGGCAGGGAGCGGCTGCCATGGGCTCGAATCCGTCGAAGATCAAGTCTCCGCGGATATTAGCAACATAGTTCAAACTTCCAAACCTGACCTGACGGCCAGGGGCGTAGCTGTCGATCTGCTCTAGATGACCAAGCGAGTTGGCCCGCAGCATGAAGCCACCGAATACGAAGATCTGGCCGGGGATAAAGACCTCCCTCAAGGCAGCATCATTGTGGGTGATTGATGGAGCCATCGAGTCTTCTAGCGACGACACAGTGGAACTCTCAATGAAAGCACCAATGTCGGTGTCAAAACCGGTGGATCTCGGGTAGGGGGTCCCGAACTGTGCGTCTAAGGTCGATGGTAACAGGAGACGGGGGACACGATGTTTACCCAGGTTCGGGCCCTCTCTATGGAGGTAATACCCTACGTCCTGCTTGATTGATCTTGATGAATATGAGTATTACAAGAGTTGATCTACCACGAGATCATAATGGCTAAAACCCTAGAAGTCTAGCCTATCTGATTATGATTGTGATTATGATTGTCTCTACGGACTACACCCTCCGGTTTATATAGACACCGGAGGGGGCTAGGGTTGTACAAAGTCGGTTACAGAGAAAGGAATCTTCATATCCGAACGCCAAGCTTGCCGTCCACGCCAAGGAGAGTCCCATCCGGACACAGGAGAGAGTCTTCTGTCTTGTATCTTCATGGCCCATCAGTCCGGCCCACATTACGTAGCCCGGACGCCCGAGGACCCCTTAATCCAGGACTCCCTCAGAGGGAGTACCATGTTTTTTCATTCAAATGATGTTCTTGTGTTTCAGACATCCAAAAGGAAGAGGGTGATTGCAGAACCTGAGGGAGTGCAAGCAAAGTCCTTGAAAAAGGTGGTGGTACCGGAGAAATCAGATAGCATCCCACTTATATTGGCGATAGAACCAGTGCCGTCAAACCTAGGATATCGCAACTATGCTACTCGCTGCATTGCTCTTGTTAGTACCTGTTGTCCTATCATTGTACTTACATTCATACCTGCTGGATTATATTTCATCATTGTGCATTATAGCTTGCTTATCCACTGTTCGCTCCAAATTATCAGATCTATATTGATGCTTACATTAATGTAGAATTAACCCAATGCTTATGTAGAAGTTTGGCTCTGCATTGTTCTTGTAAGTATCTGTTGTCCTTCATCACTGTACTTATATTGTCAGCTAGTTGTTCATGTACACTTTGCAGCTTATTCCCTTGCCCTCCATTTTCTACACATCACATCTATATTTACTATTGCCAAAATATTGAATAAAACCAATGCTACTGAAGAAGTTTAGCTCTGCATTGCTCTTGTCAGTGCCTTTTACATGTATGTTGTACTTACATTTATAGTCTGCATCTTAGCTTTATTAATCGCCATTTGTTCCTATATTATCACATCTATATTTACTCTTAACAAAATGTAGAATAAAGTCAATGCTCTTGAAGAGGAGTCTGTGGTAAAGTTCTTGAATTGCCCCCCATCAATATGGACAAGGGCTTTATAGAGCCGGCCTTCACTACTAACGTAAGTTTGTCCTCCTTAAGCCTTCAAACTTTGTTATGTATATTTGGATAGCTATGACTGCAAATGCTATTTATTTTTGTCATCTGCATCAAATTGCATGTTCAAAGTTTATTACGAAGAAGTACATAAACATAAGTTTGTCCTTCTCAATTTTAGTTTTTAGTTGCACAACCTAGTTCCTTATTCATACCATGTAAATTAAACTAAACATAGGAAGTTATCTTCTTTAGCACTATATGTATGCTTGTGTTCTTATCTGTAATCCAGCGGTGTGGTGAAACTACCAACTCCAGCACAATGTCATATCCTGCTATGTCTTAACTATGAACAATGCCATATTATGTTAATGTTATTTAAATCATGTCTATTTATTTACCAATCTGAAATGGTATAAATTGACAGTACACTCACCATTCATGATTATACATTGTTTAGCACTACATGTATGCTTGTGTTCTTGATCTGTAATCCAGTGGTGTGGTGAAGCTGGCCGCTCCTGCACAATGCCATTTCCTGCCGTCTTAACTATGAACAATGCCTATTATGTTAATGCTATTTTAAACAGTGTCTCTTTATTTCTGACTAAGAAATGGGATGCATTGATAGCACTGATGCTAATACGTGCAAAACCTGTTATCTACCTAATTGTTTCTCTTTCAGGGTGACATCACTGATGCTAGGAAGAACTGCCACAATGATAGTGAGATGAACCCATTGCTTGCCCCTCCAACATATATTTCAGAGAAGAAGGCAACACATCTTGAGGATATCGATACAACCCCAAAGTCATGTCTTGATGTAGTGTTGAACTTACTCGCTAATAGCAGTGACACAAGGTCGATGAAGTCGCCGCCTAAATCTGTTCGACTACTTTAGTCTGAAATTCAAGCAGATAGACATGCTTCCGCTCAAATCCGACTGGAACTCCAATCTCTATGCAAGATTAACCATAAGTATAGGACGTCTATTGATGCTATGCATCTTGAGTTGGTGGATATAAGCATCAAACAAGAGCAGTCTCATCAGGTTGCTAAGCTGCTTGCACTGCAGCTCCTAGGCAGGGCTAACCTTTCTTGAACTGTGGTGAAGTGTTGTCGGTTCTGTCTATTATTTTGTCGGCGTGTTTACTACCACTGGTGGTGACTTGCCCAGTGTATGGAATCTGCTGTCTAGTTGCCCTTTATTATCACTGGCGGCGAACTTTGATGCTAGGGGATGTAATATGCTGTAATTTCTTTGTTGTATAGTCTTGGTTTGTTCTTCGTCACGATGCTGTAATTTATTTGCTGTATGTTCTGTCGTCACTCTGAGAAAAGGTCATAATCTTCGATCGGAGCGCAATTAGCCAATATGTTAAGTTTATATAAAAAAACGGTACTAAAACTAGTCGGCCGCCAATCACTATGAATGGGCCAAACCGTGGGCCTACAATCATCTTGGGCCTTTAGTAGGCCTAGACTTAATCTGGCCCTCTATTAGTTTTGGGCTCTAAAAGGCCGAGTAAAGCGCTTGCCTTAATTGGGCCAGAAAATAAAATGGGCTTTTAACAGGCTGAGATGTAGATTGAGCCTGAATTGTGTCGAACAAATTACGGGCCGACAGCAGGCTGGAATATACATCGTCCCATTATTGGCTCAGTGATATGACGGGCCATTAATAGGCCGAAATGTTGTTGGCCCTTGGTGGGCCCAATTTCTGGATGGGCTGGAAGCAGGCCGATTGCATAGTGGGTCAAAATTAGGCCCAACACTATGAAGGGCCTTTTACGGGCCGATAGGTAGTTTGGGCTAAAATGTATCCACGAAGACTACGGGCCGTTAAGAGGCCAAAAGTCACTACGGACCAGAATTAGGCCCAGATGCAGCTCAAGCCTTTAAATGGCCGAAAGTGAAACCGGGCCGAAAGAGGCCCATATGTACACAGGGCCGCTGACAGGCCGAAACTAATATCAGGCCGAACTGTTAAACGGGACATTAACAGGCCGAAGAGCAAAGCAGGCCCCCAATTGGCCCAAAGGCACAGTAGCTGTTAAAGGGCCGTATCTGTTATGGGCCATAATTTGTCCCAAACTATTGCAGGCTGTTAACAGGCCGGCTCTGATATGGGCCATAAACTGGCCCAGAATATTGCAGGCATTTAATGGGCCGTATCTGATGTGGGCCACAATTTGGTCCAGAAAATGAATGGGCCGACCCGTTACATCTGACGAAATCTTGTGGGCCTTTTCCTGGGCCAGCTTTTAAACCTATATGGGCCTCTATTGGGCCGTCCCACATGTCAACATTTCATTGGCGACTCCTGTCCAGTGGACGGTTGACATCTGTCCCAACGAGGAGCTGACGCGTGGATCCTCCGACGAATGAGAATATTACACGTGGAAAATCCCCATTGGTCAGGGCTGTTAATCGGTTTTCGGATCCAAATTGGAACCCGATAGCTTAACGGTGACCCATTACAGTGGATGCCATGTGTTGGTTACCCTTGACAAAAACACTTCCATGACGCGCCATTTATCGTCATGGAAGTGGACAATTCCGTGATGATAATTTTGGTATTGTCATGGAACACTTCTACGACAGCACAGGTATGACTATCTTGATTCTGTCATAAAATCATCATGGATATACATGCATGACAGAAAACGTGACCTACTGTGACAAACACGTATCATCACAGAAGTGTATTTTTTGTAGTGTATGCCTCGTGGCCCAAAACTGTTTTGATAGCCATGACAAGTCAACCAATGCTTCGCGTGTAAGTATCCGACACAAACCCATCACTTCAAGGAGATCTAGTGGCACCCTAATTTTATAGGCCCACCACTAAATAACTTGACATGTGAAGGTGCAGCAATTGGGGAGGCATTTATACTTGATATTCTTTGAGGGATCACCCTACTTAAAACATCTACCATGCAAAAGAAGGTGCATAAAAGGGATAAACTTTCATAGGCAGTTTACATATGTGTGATATGGTATAGCCCCTTTTCATAGTGCATGGTGATCTTCATCTCCACGTGCACGGTATGCCCATGGTGATCTCCATCTCCATGCATGGTTGTCCTCGTGGTGATCTCCATCTCCACGCCATGGTGTCAACCGCCAAGTGTTACATAAGATACTATGCTATTACAAACTAATAGCTACTGAAAGTAAATTACATTACATGGCTTCTCATGTTGACACGCAGGTCATTAATACAGTAATGGAACAACCATATGGCTCCTTCCGGTTGCCGCACTCATGACACGCAGGTCATGAAGCAATAATGCACAAGCAACATTCATGGGCTATACAAAATCACAGACATTCCCTGCAAAAACGAGACAGACGTTCTACCGCCGAAGATAAAACCTCCTGAAACTCTATTTTCCAAGCGGATTTTGGCCTATCCACAAGGGCCGAAATCTCGTTTTGACATTTCGCCACTAATCCAACTTTTCGTTAGCTTCAGTTTACAGGTAGTGGAGCAAAAATAGAGTTCGTATGCAAAAGTTACAGCCGTTTTACCGAGACCGCTCCAACAGATTTCAGCACTGCGGAAATCACATCGCCCGCACCTAAACCAATCTACATATCTCATATGCATATCAACGAATCTATCAGCACACAGCGGAGGCTCTGATGCCACTGTTGGATCATGTGGTACGCTATGCTAGCGCCAAATAAAAAAATTCTACCGCGCACCCAAGATCATGCTGCTGGAAATAGATTACGAGATCAGGTTTACCACTAGACGCGCAGTCATTGCAGCGGAAGTAGGGTTGGTGATGCGTGTAGTCGATCTCTCAGCCCGTCTCCTTCTTGCATTGCCGATCTCCCGCGAACAGCGAAGACCCGCGAACAGTGATCTCCCACGAACGGCACCACGCAGTTCCCTCGAACGGTTCGTCCAAGCACCGCAGATGCGATGCCTCCAAGGTATCCACACGTACGGGGAGCAGTGTCGAGTGGTGGACTGCTAGGTCCGGTCGCATGTCATGGGCGTGGGGAGTGGCGGTAGCTATCCAGGGTGGGAAAAGATCAACCCTAAGTGGTGCACCCACTTCCCTTTATATAGACCTCCGAGGTGGGCTCAACACTTGAGCCCACTAGGAGTCCACATCCATTTTCCACTCGGATCCAATCCGAACGGTCTGCAGCCCATTAAGTGCGGCACCCTATAGGTTCACGTACACATGGACACGACCAGAGTCGATAGTTGGTAGCGGCTCCTATCAGAACGTGCCAACTCCCATGTGTGCGTAAAGTCGTTTGACGAACCACGACAATGTGTCATATGCAACATTCCTTTTGCCTCAAAATATTTTTTGTCGAGCTCAAGGCGAGTACTTGTCACCCTTGTGATAGCTCGACTGTCGTGGTGGGCGCACGGTAGATGCCAAAGGATGGCTAAAGAGAGGGACAGGCTCGAGGGCACCGGTGGTCTCCAGAGGCGAGGTCGGCATGAGCGAGCGAGGGACGCAAGACATGCCCAGGTTTGGGGCTCTCCGGAGACATAACACCCCTAGTCCTGCCGAGTGTGGTTTATATATGGATGATACAAGCTTGCTCCTGGAGCTGTTTTGGGGAGGAAAGAAGACAGGCCAAAGCATAGGCTGCTCCTTCTCCTTGTGTGTGTGTTCTACTGGTGATCTGATCGTATGTGTCCCCGTGCATGGAGGCCTCCTGGGGGTTTTATAGGTCAACCCCCCAGGGTTACAATGGTAAAGTTACATGGTCGTGGGGCCGGGATGTCAGCATCTGGGAAACCGACGCTGGGGCCCGCCGGGTACCAGGGTACGCCGGGTTCTCTGGGCGCGGGCCCCGTGCGCCAGAGGGCACTGTTCCCCTTCTTGTCATGCGTCACGGAGTGGTTGAGCCGGCTCGGCTATAGTGGCGCGTCGCCTGGTCATCATCGGCTTGCATCAATAGGACGGGGGACGCACTGTAGCCATGCCGGCCCTGGTTAGCGGGGTAGGTGCGCCACTGTTGCCACGCTCTTGCCGATCAGCGGGGTAGGTGGGCCACTATTGCCTTGCTCATCTCTTCATGGGAACTTGTTCCATCGTACGCCCTGGACAGGACGGGAGCTGACCCGTGGCCGGGTTGAGGGGCGCACTATGATGGCGCTTACTTGTCGAGGAAGTCTTGACTTGCTAGGACCGGTCGGCATGCGCCAGCGGGCTTGGCTGGGTTGCGGGATTTGGCTGAATTGCGGATCTTGGCCGGGTTGCGGAACCCGGCCAAGGGCAAGCCAGATTGAGGGGCGTTGCTGGCCCTGATGTTTTCGAAAGGGATCCAGGTTCCGTTGCCTGCCTGGGTTTCATCCCCCTGACAGTAGTCCCCGAAGCTGTGAAGGCTCGCCGGCTTCAAGCTGGGCGGCCTTTGCAATTTCACCCCCTGAGAAGGCGGCTTGTATTGATAAAGCTTGCGACCGCCGGGTCCGGCAACACCCACTGTGTGCCGGCTTCCAGAAGCCGGATCGCAGCATCCTAGCCAGGGCGGGAAACCGAGGAGTCCGCCAAATCTTGAAGGGGAAGGGACACGCATCCCACGACCCGACGCGGGCGCCATGTGGCAGACAGCAGCTAGGGAGGCACTGCCAGGCCACGCGCATGACGGGATGTAACAGCGGGATGGGGCCCGCCACGCCGTGCCCTCGGCCCCCACACGGGGATTTAATGTGGCAGCCACGGGCGGTTGCCCTTCTCGATGCAGTTAATTCGTGGGGGAATCATGCCCACACACTGCGGGGAAGTCGAAAAGGTGGGCGCAACCGATCCCACTTCCCCACGTTCTTGCCATGGTTATAAATTGGGGGGAGGGGGTGGCGGAAATCATTCACGCACTCGCCCCTACCTCCTTCTTCTTCCTTCGCCCAATTCCTGAGCTCACCACCCACCGGAAAGCTAGACGCCACTCGAATCGCCCGCCTGCTGCGCTAGCTCCTTCATGCCAACGCGCCTCGCATCCTCGCCGAGCACCACAAATGGCGCCGCCGAAGGGCTCGTGGGAGGGATCCATCATTACCGATGCTGACATCTAGCGTCTCCGTGAGACCCGGCGGCTGCCGCCGGCGGTGGATGTCGCCACCTGCGCGCTCGGAGAGGAAGTGGAGCCGCAGCCGCAGAACGGCGAGTGTGTGGTCTTCTACAGCCATTTCCAGCGCGGGCTCGGCCTCCCCGCGAGTGATTTCTTCCACACGTTCCTTGCTTTCTTTGGGCTGCAGCCGCACCATCTTGGAGCGAATGCCGTGCTGCAGCCACACCTTCCTTGTTCTTGTAGACTCGTGTTGGGCCGCCAAGCGCAGAGTTTTGTAGGACATTAGCAAACTTCCCTCAGGTGGATGACCTAAGGTTTATCAATCCGTGGGAGGCGTAGGATGAAGATGGTCTCTCTCAAACAACCCTACAACCAAATAATAAAAAGTCTCTTGTGTCCCCAACACACCAAATACAATGGTAATTTGTATAGGTGCACTAGTTTGGCGAAGAGATGGTGATACAAGCGTAGTAATGATAGTAGATGTTGATTTTTGTAATAGGAACAATAAAAAACAGCAAGGTAGCAATTGATAAAATGGAGCACAAACGGTATTCCAATGCTTGAAAATGAGGCCTAGGGTTCGTACTTTCACTAGTGCAATCTCTCAACAATGCTAATCTAATTGGATCATATAACCATCCCTCAACATGCGATGAAGAATCACTCCAAAGTTCCTATCTAGCGGAGAACATAAGAAGAAATTGTTTGTAGGGTACAAAACCACCTCAAAGCTATTCTTTCCTATCACTCTATCAGGAGTTCGTACTAAGATAACACCAAATAATTTCAGATTCATAATACTCAATCCAACACAGAGAACCTCAAAGAGTGCCCCAAGATTTCTACCGGAGAAACAAGGACAAACACATGCATCAACCCCTATGCATGGATTACCCCAATTTCACCTTGGGAATCTGTGAGTTGAGTGCCAAAACACATATCAAGTGAATCAATATGATACCCCATTGTCACCACGGGTATTCATAGCAAGACATACATTAAGTGTTCTCAAATCCATAAAAGTATTCAATCCGATAAAACGAAATCTCAAAGGGAAAACTCAATTCATCACAACAAGATAGAGAGGGGAAAACACCATATCATCCAACTATATTAACAAAGCCCGCGATACATCAAGATCGTGACATCTCAAGAACACGAGAGAGAGAGAGAGAGAGAGAGAGAGATTAAACACATAGCTACTAGTACAAACCCTCAGCCCTGAGGGTGGACTACTCCCTCCTCATCATGGTGGCCGCCGAGATGATGAAGATGGCCACCGGTGATGATTTCCCCCTCCGGCAGGGTGCCGGAACGGGGTCTAGATTGGTTTTTCGTGGCTACAGAGGCTTGCGGTGGTGAAACTTCTGATATAGGGTTACCCCTGATGGTTTCTCTATTTATAGGAATTTTTGGCGTTGGTTTCACGCTAAGATGGGCCTCGAGGTGAGCACAACCCACCGGGGCATGGGCAAGGGCCCAGGCGTGCCCCGGTGTCTTGTGCCCTACTCCTTCACCTTCTGATCCTTCCACGAAGCTTCGGGGGTCTCTTTTGTTCCAAAATAAATCATCAAAAAGTTTCAGCTCATTTGGAGAACTTTCATTTCTGCACAAAAAACAACACCACGGTAGTTCTGCTGGAAACAGCATCAGTCCGGGTTAGTTCCATGCAAATCATACCAAAACCATATAAAATTGTTGTAAACATGGCATGAATACTTCATAAATTATAGATACGTTGGAGACGTATCAGCATCCCCAACCTTAATTCCTACTCATCCTCGAGTAGGTAAATGATAAAAGAAATAATTTATGAAGTGTGAATGCTAGCAAAGTGCACAAGTTTGATCAATGATAATTTCAATCACTTTTCCTAGCATCATAACAGTAACTCTTTCTCATAAAACTCATCATGACAAAGTAGCAATGAATTCACATGTTAAGGTTCAAACAATGAATTCTCTTGAAACTCAACAACCTATATTCTTAGTCACCAAACAATTGCAATTCAACTTATTCAACAGAGTCTAAGTAAGAGCTCCACTTACTCAATCATCATATAGTCTTCCATGATTGCTAGTACTCAAAGCATATTCTTAGAACAAATGGCATCCATCGAACACAGAGAAAGATAGGGGCTTAATGTTTTGCCTCCCAACTCATTTATCAAAGAGATAATTGTCAACAATAATAAATCATGATCAAATATATCTGAATGGTCATATGTGCCTAGATCTTTCCCCACCACATGATGCTTGCCAACTAGAGAATAGTTGAGGTTGAAATGAGATTTCATACTATTGACTCTTTGCATAAAAGTAAATACTGAAAAGTAAAAGATAGGCCCTTCGCAGAGGGAAGCAGAGGTTGTCATGCGCTTTTTATTTGGATGCCCAAGCTCTTAACACAAAGGAACATCACGTTATATTGCCCCTTATGATAGCAACCTTTATTATGTAGTCCGTTGCTTTTATTACTTTTCCATCACAACTTCGTACAACGCTCAATTTTCCCTTACAATAAAAGATCAAACATATTTAGGAGCAATTTTTATTGCTTTATGCACCGATGACAACTTACTTGATAGATCTTATTCAATCCATAGGTAGGTATGGTGGACACTCATGGCAAGAAACTGGGTTTAAGGGTTTTCGGATGCACAAGTAGTATCTCTACTTAGTACGAATTTTTGGCTAGCAAAAGATCCTAGGCAAACACCACATGTTGGAGGATCCATGACAATATAACTTCTATGAAAATATACCCAAACATAACTCATTACGTTGTCTTCCTTGTCCAACTTCAAATAATTTTCTCAAGTTTGAAAATAATTAATGGGTATTCACAATCATAGAAGATGTCCAAGATAATATATTTGCATGTGAAAGTTCTCTTCCTTATACTAATCATTCATGAATTGCTTGTATGACCAATATTGTGATTGTCAAGCTTCAAAAGATTTCACTTTCTGAACCCAATGTGAAGCCACTACTAGGCATGATATGTATATATAATTTCAACTTCATGATATTCAATTCATTCAACAATTTACTCATAGGACATAAGCGAAGCACAAGAGTAAATAACAAACTACTCCAAAAAGATATAAGTGAAGATCAAGCGAGTAGTTAAGTATGGGTAGCTAATTGAGGACTCTCTCTTATTTAAAAACTTTTAGATCTAACTATTTTATTAAAACAGCAAGCAAATAAAATAAAATGACATTCTAAGAATAGCACACATCATGTGAAGAAGCAAAAACTTAGGCTCAACCGAGGCTAACCGATAATTGTTGATGAAGAAAGGTGGGATGCCTACCGGGGCATCCCCAAGCTTAGATTCTTGAGACTTCTTGGAATATTAACTTGGGATGCCTTTGGCATCCCCAAGCTTGAGCTCTTGTGTCTTCTTCATTCCTCTCAAATCACGGTTTCCCTAATTCTTAAAAACTTCATCCACACAAAACTCAACAAGAACTCGTGAGATAAGTAAGTAAAAATCAATGCAAAAACCTTATCATTATCTACTGTAGAAAATCACTAAAATTATTATTAAACATTGCATACTAAATGCCTCTGCATATTCAATACTCCTATCCTCAAATAGAATCATTAAACAAGCAAACATATGCAAACAATGCGAACATAACAGCAATCTGTCTAAACAGGATAGTCTGTAAAGAATGCAATTGTACTCATACTTACCTAACTCCAAAAATTCTGAAAATTTAGCACACTCTAGAAAATTTATCAGATCTTATTGTTCAAAAAGTTTCAACATTTTATCACATTCTTACTTTTCTGGGGAATTATTGCAACAGCGATAAACTTTCTGTTTTGAAACAGCAACTCATATATTTGCAAAATAAGCATGGTGAAGGCTATCCTTGCCACTTTTATTGAAGTAAGAGATGCAAAACATTATTGTAAATTACAGAAAGCAAATCATAATAATAGAAAATGACTCTCCAAGCAAAACTCATATCATGTGACGAATGAAAATATAGCTCCAAGTGAGGTTACCAATAATGTTGAAGACGAAAGAGGGGATGCCTTCCGGGGCATCCCCAAGCTTAGTTGCTTGGATCTTCCTTGAATATTGACTTGGGGGTGACTTGGGCATCCCCAAGCTTAGGGTCTTGTCACTCCTTATTCTCGTCATATCGATATCGCACCCAAAACTTGAAAACTTCAATCACACAAAACTTAAACGGAACTTCGTGAGATGGGTTAGTATGATAAAGACAAATCATTCACTTTGGTACTGTCAAAGACAAGATTCACAATTGTTCTCACACAATTCCTACTGTACTCTACAATTTCCAAAATTTATATTAAGCAATATAAGCCATAGAAACTAGAAAACATGCAAACTATGCATTGAAAACAGAATCTGTCAAAAACAGAACAGTACGTAAAGATCTGAATTAAGGTCATACTTATATAACTGCAAACATGCTGAAAAGTTAGGACAACGTAGAAAATTTATATACCCATCAACTGTAAAAAATTCAGAATTTTTCCCGGTTCAATTAAAATACAGGAATTTCTGCACTGGACGCAAAAGTTTCTGTTTTTGTACAGAATCAAGTCAACTATCATCCACACTATCCCAAAGGCTTTACTTGGCACTTTATTGAAACAAAAGCTATAAAACAAAATCACTACAGTATCCTAATCATGTGAACACACAAAAACAGTAAGGATAAATGTTGGGTTGTCTCCCAACAAGAGCTTTTCTTTAATGCCTTTTAGCTAGGCATGATGATTTCAATGATGCTCGCATAAAAGATAAGAATTGAAACACAAAGAGAGCATCATGAAGTATATGACTAGCACATTTAAGTCTAACCCACTTCCTATGCATAGGGATTTTGTGAGCAAACAAATTATGGGAACAATAATCAACTAGCATAGGAAGGCAAAACATGCATAACTTCGAAAATTTCAACACATAGAGAGGAAACTTGATATTATTGAGATATGTAGATGCATATGTTCCTCTCTCATAATAATTTTCAGTAGCATCATGAATGAATTCAACAATATAACTATCACATAAAGCATTCTTTTCATGATCCACAAGCATAGAAATTTTATTACTCTCCACATAAGCAAATTTATTCTCATGAATAGTAGTGGGAGCAAACTCAACAAAATAACTATCATGGGATTGAAAATTAAAATCATGATGAAAAGTTTCATGGTTATCATTATTCTTTATAGCATACATTTCATCACCATAATCATCATAAATAGGAGGCATGCTTTCATCATAGTAAATATTCTCATCAAAACTTGGGGGACTGAAAATATCATCTTCATCAAACATAGCATCCCCAAGCTTATGGCTTTGCATATCATTAGCATCATAGATATTCAAAGAATTCATACTAACAACATTGCAATCATGCTCATCATTTACGCCAAACATTTTATTGAATTCTTCTTCTATCAATTGAGCACAATTTTCCTTTCCATCAATTTCACGAAAGACATTATAAAGATGAATAATATGATGCAACCTCAATTCCATTTTTTTAGTTTTCTTTTTATAAACCAAACTAGTGATAAAACAAGAAACTAAAAGATTCAATTGCAAGATCTAAAGATATACCTTCAAGCATTCACCTCCCCGGCAACGGGGCCAGAAAAGAGCTTGATGTCTACTACACAACTTGTTCTTGTAGACTCGTGTTGGGCCTCCAAGCGCAGAGTTTTGTAGGACAGTAGCAAATTTCCCTCAAGTGGATGACCTAAGGTTTATCAATCCATGGGAGGTGTAGGATGAAGATGGTCTCTCTCAAACAACCGTGCAACCAAATAATAAAAAGTCTCTTGTGTCCCCAACACACCAAATACAATGGTAATTTATATAGGTGCACTAGTTCGGTGAAGAGATGGTGATACAAGCGTAGTAATGATAGTAGATATTGATTTTTGTAATAGGAACAATAAAAAACAGCAAGGTAGCAATTGATAAAACGGAGCACAAACGGTATTGCAATGCTTGAAAATTAGGCCTAGGGTCCGTACTTTCGCTAGTGGAATCTCTCAACAATGATAATCTGATTGGATCATATAACCATCCCTCAACGTGCGATGAAGAATCACTCCAAAGTTCCTATCTAGCGGAGAACATAAGAAGAAATTGTTTGTAGGGTACGAAACCACCTCAAAGCTATTCTTTCCAATCAATCTATCAAGAGTTTGTACTAAGATAACACCAAATAATTTCAGATTCATAATACTAAATCCAACACAAAGAACCTCAAAGAGTGCCCCAAGATTTCTATCAGAGAAACAAGGACCAAAACATGCATCAACCCCTATGCATAGATTACCCCAATGTCACCTCGGGAATCCATGAGTTGAGTGCCAAAACACATATCAAGTGAATCAATATGATGCCCCATTGTCACCATGGGTATTCATAGCAAGACATACATCAAGTGTTCTCAAATCCATAAAAGTATTCAATCCGATAAAATGAAATCTCAAAGGGAAAACTCAATTCATCACAACAAGATAGAGAGGGGGAAACACCATATGATCCAACTATATTAACAAAGCCCGCGATACATCAAGATCATGAAATCTCAAGAACACGAGAGAGAGAGAGATTAAACACATAGCTACTGGTACAAACCCTCAGCCCCGAGGGTGGACTACTCCCTCCTCATCATGGTGGCCGCCGGGATGATGAAGATGGCCACCGGTGATGATTTCCCCCTCCGGCAGGGTGCCGGAATGGGGTCTAGATTGGTTTTTCGTGGCTACAGAGGCTTGCGGCGGCGGAACTTCTGATCTAGGGTTACCCCTGATGGTTTCTCTATTTATAAGAATTTTTGGCATTGGTTTCACTCTAAGATGTGCCTCGAGGTGAGCACAACCCACCAGGGCACGGGCAAGGGCCCAGGCGCGCCCTGGTGTCTTGTTCCCTACTCCTTCATCTTCTGGTCCTTCCACGAAGCTTCGGGGGTCTCTTTTGTTCCAAAAAAAATCATCAAAAAGTTTCAGCTCATTTGGCGAACTTTCATTTCTGCACAAAAAACAACACCACGGTAGTTCTGCTAAAAACAGCGTCAGTCCGGGTTAGTTCCATGCAAATCATACCAAAACCATATAAAATTGTTGTAAACATGGCATGAATACTTCATAAATTATAGATACGTTGGAGACGTATCACTCTGCGAGGGCTATTTGGGGGTGGAGCCAGACGTGGACCTCTGGTGCCGCCTCTTCTTCCTCAAGCTGCGGGGGCCGGAGTCCGGGGCCATATCCGATTGTGGGGCCGCCGATGTTTCGATTCGGCCGTGCGGGATATTACCCAAGATGCCCCTCGAGGATTCTGCCAAGAAATGGCAGAAGACCTTCTTCTACGTGCGCAACGTCGGCGGGAATGCTGACGCCATCAACTTGCCCCCGTTCTTCAATGAGCAGCCACTCGCCAAGAGGAACTGGGGCCACACGCCTAGGAACCCGCCGCAGGGGGTGCAGAACTTGTGCGACCGGATCTGGGAGATGACGGCGCGGGAGGGGCTTAAAGGGACGGATCTCGTCTCCGCCTTCATCGCGCGCCGGGTGCTGCCGCTGCAACACTGGGCGCACATCATCGGCCAGATGGGCGACCGCCGGGATGTCACCCAGATGTCGTTCGGGAGGTTGGTGCTGGAGCAGGTGGCCGATCCGGTGAACGCCATCTCCAAGGCCAGGTTGGCCCCTGATTGGCGCTTCGGCAAGGCGCCCTACAACGCCGAGCACCCGGCGCCCGCGGTGAGTCCTTGGTCTTCTTTTTTCGCAATGTCCCAGCTTCTCCTTCGTCCTAATGCGACATGGGAGGTGCTGCTGAACGCAATCCGATAGGCGCGTGACGGGACGTGGACGTAGGTACTGGCTGTCGAGCGGGCCCACTCGGAGGGGGCGGAGTCCTTCGCCGAGAACCTGGAGACGGCCGATGCTGAAGCCGGCGAGGCGCACCGTGTGGGTAAGTCTCTGCATCCAAGTCTCTTACGAGATTTGTCGGACAATGACGTGGAGGTCCTGACGCACGCCGATGGTGCAGCGCCGCCGAGGGGAGGAGGCGGCGGCGTCGATCCCTCAAGGCGGCCGGAGAAGACGGCTGGGGCCGGATCGTCCCGCGCGCCGGCCACAGCAAGCCAGCCGCACGGGAAGGAGGACGTGGCGCCAAAGCCGGCCACAAAGCGCACGGCGGAGGGCCCGGCCGCGAGTGGCAGGCCTGCCACCAAGAAGAGGCGCCGCGCCATCCCGGCAGTGCCGTTGAGATGGCTATCGAGTATGTTTCTTTGCCGACTCCGGCGTGCTGCCCAATCATTCTTTTCTTATGCTTTCCTTGGTGTGATCCAGGACGTCGCTGGAGTTGGCGTTGGTGATGACAGATGCCGCGTCTGGGGGCGGCTTCTCGTTCCGGAGGACCCAGAGCAGCGCCATCGATCTGCCCGAGGGCTCGGCCGAGGAGGACCTTGGCCTGGACCCGGCAGACATGGAGCGCTGCACTTGGCGGACTCGAAACAAGGCCAAGGAGGAGTTGGAGGCGGCCTCGGCCCAAGCCTGGGCCAGGGCCGCAGAGGCAAGGGAGAGGACCGCCACGGAGCCGGCATAGCCGGAGATGCCGGCGGGCATGCAGCCGGCGAAAACGGTCGTCGTGCTGCTGACGAAGGAGGTGCACGACCCGGACGGCTAGGTGGAGATGGCGGTTGACGACCGGGAGGTCGTGGAGATCGACGATGACACCCCACCCCGAAACAACGTGGTCGAGCGGGTGGAGGTTGAAGGAGGCGGAGGGGGGTCTGCCCCAGGAGGGGCGCCACAAGCGACGCCTGACGGGGCGCCGCTGGTGACACCGGCAGGAGCGCCGGAGGGGACACCGGCCGGTGCGCCGGAGTTGATGCCGGTCAGCGGGGAGACCGTGGGTGGCGAGCATGCCTTGGTGATCAGGCAGCCGCAAGCGGCGCTGGGTGGTCGTCCCGCTGCTGGGTCGCAGCAGATTCGGGCTGGGTCCAGCCGAGCCGTCTTCGGGCCGCTGACGCAGGAGGAGGCGTCGATGGACGTCATGCGCCGGCATCTTCGCGGGCGCTCGGACTGGGTTCAGGCCTTCGCCCTGGCCGAGATGGAGCGGGCATGGGAGCTAGAGCACTTCGTGATCGTGAGTTTTCTTCCTCTGGCTTTTCTCTTGTAACCGGCTAGTGGGGGCGCGCTAGCGCACCCACTGGGTGTAGCCCTCGAGGTTTGGGCCAACTACGTAGTAGTTGGGTCGAATCTTAAAGAGCCTCTTGTGCTAATTCTTGTTTTTCCGCAGCACCTGGATGCCCTCCGTGTCGGCATCTACAACCGGCTTCTGGAGAAGCATTAGCAGATCATAGCGCAGCTTGCTGCCAAGGAGGAGGTGCTCCGCCTTGCTGAAGGTACGTCTTGCATGCTCTTAGTGGGGGCACGCTAGCGCACCCACTGGGTGTAGCCCCCGAGATACGGGCCAACTACGTAATAGTTGGGTCGAATCTTAACGTGTTTTGTCTTTCCTTCCGTTGTCTTGACTTTGGATCTTTGCCACGCAGCCGCTGCAGCCGAGCTGCCGGTCCTGCAAACCCGGCTAGCCAAAGCAGGCCAGCAACATGATCTGGCGGTCGCTGACGCCAGCCGGCTCCGGGCCAAGGTCGGGTAACTGAGGGCGGAAGCTGCCAAGGCGGTGGAGGCCCAGCAGGCCCTCGCCGAAGCCGGCCAACAGCGTGACCACCTGGCAGGCAACAAGAGCCATCTCCAGGCCGAGGTCGAGCACCCGAAGGCGGAGGCCGCCAAGACGGCGGAGGCTCACCAGGCGGAGCTCCTTCGTCTTAAGGGGGAGCATGAGAAGACGGCCGCTGCCAAGGACGACGAGCTGAAGGCGGCCGTCGACAAATGCGCCGAGCTGGAGAAGGCGCTTGAGGTGCGCGACCGTGCCGGGGACTTGGAGCGGCACGGTATGTTGTGCGAAGCACAGCACCTGGATGAGGCCTTCGCCAGTAAGTGTTTCTTTGTTTGTTTCGCCGGGTTGTAAAGCCGGCTTTATTTATTTTGTGGTTGACTGTCTTGCTTCTCTGCTCGACAAAGTACTTCTCGTAAATGCAGGAGAAGGCGGACAAGGCCGTGCGTGACCACCGGTCGACCCAGGAGGACACGGGCGCCGAAGACGATCCGCACACTGCCTGTCCTTCCCGGAGATCATGCACGCAGCGGAGGCCCGCCTGCAGGCCCTGGACGAGCAGACGGCGAGGCTCTCGGAGGCCTGGTTGGGCATGGTGGCAGCCCTCTAGCTGGGCGTGGTCGCGCCCAACTCCTTCACGCGGCTGGCACGCTGGCTGGAAGCCGGACCGGCGCGGCTTCATGCGTGGCGTGTTTCCGCCGCTCATGCCGGCGTTGACTTGGCGCTGAGATTTGTCATGTCTTGGTATGCGGGCCTGAACCTGGACCAGCTGGCGGCCCAGCGAGCCGGCGCTGAGCCCCAACTACAGGCGGAGGCGGGCTAGATCGCCGCACGGGCCAGCTACCTGGCCTCGTTTGCATTACATGACGAGTTCCAGGTAGAGCGGACCGAAGATGGCGGGGTGGTGCCGCCTGATAACTTTGGCTTGGCGCCCGACAACTTCGGCTTGGCGCTTGACGATCCGGCGGGCAGCTCCAAGGAGTCGGGCGCCTATGCGAACGATGAGTCCATGTTGGACGATAACGGCACCTCGGTGAACCCGAAGGCCCCCGCGGAGGAGCCGGCAGCTGTGCAACCCGATGCGGGAACCACCTGAAGCCGCCCTGTTTTATCTTTCTTGCATTTTGTTAAGTGACAGGTCCACCCGCCCACTGGGGTGTATGGTGAATGTAATGAACTCTGGCCTTTGGCCCATATTTCTGTGATGTAAATATTTTCGCGAGTGTTTGCGCCTTTGCTCTTTGTTCTTTAAGCTTTTTCCTTGCTTGTTCCTTCTTTGGGCCTCCCCCCCACGAGTCAAACAGCCAGGTTCCGGTCTGTGACAAGGAGTTCGGCCCTTGGAAAGAACGCGCAGTACTTAGGCTTTTCGAATGTTAAGCGCGAGCGAAACACCCACTGGGCCGGCTGGCAGTAGTCGGCGAAGCCGGCTGGCGCGCAGTAACTTAGTGCGATGAGGCCGGGTTGGCCGATCCTGCGGGTCCAACTTGGTGTTTCTCGGGCATGCCAGCGCTTTGGCCCATAGTTCTTGCCGGCCAACAGCCGAAGCCGGACTGTGGCTTAGGGTGAAGTGGAGGGCCTCGGGAACTCGGACATGGCGGGATGTGCCAAGAAGGACAGCGGGTTGCGGTCAAGATGGCTAGCCCCCGAGCCCCCGTGTTGGACGAGCCGACCCGGCGGTGGGGGTTAGAAATTTTACGAGGATGTGCGAGACAATAATTTGATAGGAGAAGGTAGCCCCCGAGTGTCGTTCGGGGTCCCATTGTCTTTCACTGAACTTCAAAAGGTAGTGATACATACGCACATACAGCTAACTATAAAACAGGTGGAGGAGCTCTGCATTCCAGGGCCGGCTTGTCTCTTCACCGGCGGTGTCTCTTTTGCGCGTGTTCCGCTTGCGAGCATTGATGAGGTAGTAGGCATTGCGGTCACACAGGGCTTTGTTGACGATGAAGGGGCCCTCCCATGGGGAGGCCAACTTGTGCTGGCCGGCTTGCTGCTGGACAAGCCGGAGGACGAGGTCTTCCTCGCGGAACACGAGGGGCTTAATCTTTTTGCTGTTGTAGTGCCTCAGGCCTTGCTAATAGATGGCCGATCATCTAAGGGTCAAAAGGCGTGCTTCTTCAAGTAGGTCGACGCCGTCTTCGCGGGCTTCCTTGGCTTGGGCTTCTGTGTACATTTCAACTCGTGGTGAGTCAAACTCGATGTTGGTCGGGATGATGGCTTCTGCTCCGTAGACGAGGAAGAACGGGGTGAACCCGGTCGACCGGTTTAGCGTTGTCCGGAGACTCCAGAGGATGGCCGGCAGCTCGTCAGGCCAGCTGTCAGGTGAGTGGATGAGGGGCTCGACAAGTCGCGGCTTGATGCCGGACAGGATCAGCCCGTTGGCCCTCTTGACCTGGCCATTGGATTGGGGATGAGTGATGAAGGCCAGGTCAAGCCAGATGCCGGAGACTGAGTAGTATTGCGCCAGAGTGCCTTTGGCGAAGTTGGTGCCTTTGTCCGTGATGATGCTGTGCGGGACGCCGTAGCGCACTGCGATGTCTTTGACGAACCGGACAGCCGTTGGCCCATCTAGCTTCTTGATTGGTCGTGCTTCGATCCACTTGGTGAACTTGTCGACCGCCACCAGCAAGTGCGTCATGCCGCCCTGAGCGGTCTTGAAGGGTCCCACCATGTCGAGCCAGACCGCGAAGGGCCAGGTGATCGGGATGGTTTGCAGGGCTGAAGCCGGCTGGTGGCTGCGCTTGCTGAAGCGTTGGAAACCCTCGCACTTGAGGACGTGCGACTCGGCGTCTTTGACGGCCGTGGGCCAGTAGAAACCATGCCGAAAAGCCTTGGCCACCAGGGACCTAGAGGTGGCGTGGTGCCTGCACTCGCCCTAATATATGTCGAGGAGGATCTCTATGCCCTTGTCTTCCTCGACGCAGCGCTGGAACACGCCCATCGCGCTGTGCTTGACGAGTTCGCTGTTGATGATGCTGTAGGCGGGCGCCCAGCATTGCACTTGTCGGGCCTCAGTCTCGTCCATGGGGAGTACTCCACTCTCCAGGACTGCCAGGATAGGCTGGGCCCATGATGGAGCCGTCACCACGGTGAAGACGGCCACCAAAACGGGTTCCGGGGCGGCAGCCCCCGGGTTAGGGACAGCGGCGGCCGGGTTGAGCACAGCAGCCCCCGGGCTAGGGTTGATGGTCACCGGGGTCGAGAAGGCAGCCCCTAGGCCGGGATCAGCAGTCCCCGGGCCGGGATCCGCAGCCCCCGAGACTGACCTGGTACGGCAGCCCCCGAGCTTGGATCGGCAACCCCCGGGTCCGGGTTGGGGAGGGGTGCTGTCGGGTCGTCCGGGATGAAGATGGACTCGGAATCCGGAGACGGCTTGACGGACGACTTGCGCAAGTGCTCGAGGGAGACGCCGGATGGTATGGCCGGCCGGGATGAGCCAATCTTGGCTAGCGTGTCGGTGGCTTCATTCTCCACGCGCGGGACGTGTAGGAACTCGCAACCGTCGAAGTTGCCGGAGAGCTGCTGGACCAGGAAGCGATAGCTGGCCATGTTGGCATCCCGGGCGTCCCACTCGCCGAAACATTGCTGCACCACCAGATCCGAATCGCCATGGCATAGGATGCCTCGGACGCCAAGTTCCTTGGCAAGCCGGAGGCCATGCACAAGGGCTTCCTACTTAGCGACATTGTTGGAGGCGGTGAAGTGGATCTGGAGTGCATACCGCAGCCGGTCGCCCTTCGGGCAAGACAGCACGATGCCAGCTCCCAAGCCGGAGCGCATCTTGGAGCCGTCGAAGTGCATGCACCAGTGCGTTGAATCCGGCGGTGGCGGTAGGTACTGGGTCTCCGTCCAGTCGACGAGGAAGTTGGCCAGGGCCTGGGACTTGATCATGGTGCATGGCTCGTAGAGGATGGTGTGGCTGGCCAGCTCGATGGCCCATTTGGCAACCCGGCCAGACACATCCCGGCAACCCATGATCTCGCCGATGGGGGCCGTGCTGACCATGGTGATGACATGCTATTGGAAGTACTGCTTCAGCTTCTTGGCGGTAAGGTACATGCCGTAACACATCTTCTGGTAGTGCGGGTAGTTCTGCTTGGAGGCGGAAAGCACCTCGCTCAGGTAGTAGACCGAGCTCTAGACGGACTGGATCTTGCCCTTCCCTGGTCGCTCGACCACCAGCACCGTGATGACCGACCGCGAGGTGGCAGCAATGTATAGCAACAGGGACTCCTTATCGGCCGGCGCGGCCAGGATGGGTGCGGTGGAGATCATGCGCTTGAGATCTCGGAACGCTTCATCTGCCTGGTCGTTCCATTTGAACGGCGATGTCTTCTTCATCAGCTGATATAGGGGCAAGGCCCTCTCGCCCGGCCAGCTGAGAAACCGGCTGGCCGAGGCAAAGCAGCCGGTGAAATTCAGGACATCGCACAGCCGGGTTGGCCTGCGCATGCGTTCGATGGCCTTGATCTTCTTCGGGTTCGCCTCAATGCCGCGCTCCGAGATGAGGAAGCCGAGCAGCTTCCCGGCCGGCACGCCGAAGACGCACTTCTCCGGGTTGAGCTTGATCTGGTACTCGCGCAGATTGGCGAAGGTTTCCTTCAGGTCGTCAAGGAGCGTGAGGTGCTGCGTGGTCTTCACCACGATGTCGTCCATGTAGACGTGGATGTTGCGGCCAAGTTGCGTCAGCAGGCATTTTTGCATGCAACGCTAGAAGGTGGCGCCGGCATTCTTCAAGCCGAACGACATGGTGATGTAGCAATATGTCGGTGTACTAGAATAGGGGTACCCTAGTACCCCGTACTTGTGCACGGGCAGTAGTAGCATCCCGCGGCCAGGCTTGCGGGAGGACAGCCAGAGAGAAGCTCAAGATTATTAAGCCATTCAAGAACAAAGTATACAAAGCAAGAGTTAAGGCCCCGGCAAGAGGAGCTTGCTGGGAGGGATAGCTGAGGCCCAGCCTGTGCATTGCTGAAGCAGAGTACTTGCCGCGGCAAGGTACTTGCCCCGGCAAGTCATTGGCTGCGGCAAGGTATTGGCTGCGGCAAGATAGCGGCTGCGGCAAGGTACTTGCCCCGGCAAGTTACCTTGCACGGCATACTATGGGTTGCGCCAAGCTGTCAGGTGCGGCAAGGTCTTGCCGCGGCAAGCGTTACTGTACCACTGTGCTACTGTGCTGCTCCGGTGCCTCTGCCAGCGTGGCGCTCTGGGTCCTTCCAAGCGTGCGTGGCAGGGCACTGTGTAGACGGCGGTGCACTGTAGATAGCGGTGCAGCAGCAGGTGGGATAGGCTTTTCCCACGTCCACGACGTCCGGGTACATGTATGTGGACAGCAAAGGCATGGGCATTTAATGCCCTTGTCCCCTGCCGTCAGTGGTAGGTATGACATGTCATCCTGGTAATAGTGGCCTTACTGTAGCAACTTTCCACCTCTACCTTTACTGTTTGCCACCTGTTGGTGACCCCTTTGTGCGTATAAAAGGAGGCCCATAGGCAACGTGAAAGAGAGGAGGAACTGGAAAAGGGAGAACTCCAGTATTGTACGCAGCTACTCGGTACTGTAGCGCTCCTGGAGCTAGAACAATCATACAGATAATAAACCAAAAAAAGCAGGAGTAGGGTTTTACGCATCCGTGCGGCCCGAACCTGGGTAAATCTCTCTCGTGCACTGTCGTGTTCTTCGCTAGATTTGCTCTTCGCGCGACCGTCTCTCCCTGCCGAACGTAAAGGGGTCCTTCTCTGGGTCCCATAGGTGATCGCGGATTCGTCCCCGACATCTTTGGCGCGCCAGGTAGGGGGAAGGAGGTTGTGTGAACCTAATCTAGCGATTTGCGCGCTAGTTTTTGGATCATTCTCCGTCTTATGGCTCCAAAAAAAGAAGACTTCAGCCATCGGTGCGTCCACGTCCAACCCGCCTGCTCCCGTGCAGGAGGGTGCCGACATGATTGCGGCTGCTGGGGGGACTGGAGAGCGAGAGCTCCTATTACCTCCACCTGTCCAAAACCGGGCCAGCAATGCCAATCTTGGCGCTGCTGGGTCTGGGAACGCAGCGCTGCTCGCTGCTGCTGGCCCTGCAAGCTCCAGAAACGGTGCTGCGCGTTCTGGAACGCCTGCGCCGGTTCAGACGCCGCGGCCTTCGCAAGAAGCCCGTGACAGGCAGCGTCCTGACGCCCCAGGTGACAGGCGCTCCCTGGATAATGAACTTGCGCATCAATCTCGAGATGCGCGGGGTCACCATACGCAACAACACGTTGGCGGGGTCGAGGTGCGGTCGCCTGGGCGTGGAGATGCTCCTTCTAACACCGTTAGGAGTAAGAGCATCCCACAGTCCTCACGCCACTCGATACCTCCCTCACCAGCAGAAGCGTTGGCGCGTGCGCAGCTGCTCCTGAACTTCCCTCCACCAGCAGATAAGCTTGACGAGTGGAGGGCAACCATTCAGAGCCTTCTTAGCTTCGCTGATGCCGACCCGGTGCGCGCGGCCGACAAGAGAGCTGGTGACGATGCTGTCACCAACAAGAACGGCGAGGGGGCAACAACCGTACACTCCCCACCCAGACGGCCTCGGTCGCCGACACGTCGAAACGACGCCCGTGGCGATGATTCCACGGCGTCGTCTGACCCGCGAGCTCGTCGTGACCAGCGCCTCGTTCTTCAGGAACGCAGAGGAGAAGACGCTCGTACCACTATCGAGCGAAGGAGAGAAGCGCATTGTCAGTCCGACAGACGCGCAGGGCCCGCTGTTGACATGCATGCACCAGGGGATCCTGGCGACTTGCCGTACGTGGTAAGTTGTCCAGCGTTCACCCGTGAGCTGCGGCAGGTCCAGTGGCCCAACCGCAAGGCCTTCAAGCCTGACGTGCCGGAGAAGTATGATGGCAAGACACACCCGTCGGAGTTCCTCAGCATTTACACCATTGCGGTGCAAGCTGCCGGGGGACGAGACGACAAGATTCTTGCTAACTACTTCCCACTCGTGTTAAAGCGCAACGTCGTCTCATGGCTCATGCACTTGCCGGAGAACTCCATTTCTTCATGGGCGGACCTCTGCCATCAGTTTGTTGGTGCCTTTACTGGCGGTCATCAACCTCATGGCCAGGAGAGTGATCTTCATCTCATCCCCCAGAAGGAAGGAGAGCCCCTGCGCAAATACATTCAAAGGTTCGGCCGCGTACAGTACAACATCCCAGATGTTCACCCCGCTACGGTTATTAGCGCGTTCCATCAGAACGTGCGTAACCACAAGATGCGGGAGGAAATGGCGATGACCAAGGTCAGAGACATTGGCCAGCTATATGCTCTCGCCGACGAGTGTGCGCGCGCTGAAGAGGGAAGGAAACTTCCCGGTGAAGGTGTTGGCGCAGGGGGGAGCTCTGACAGCGAAGGTACCGCCCCGGCAAAGAAGGGCCGGCGGCGGAACAACAGGAAGAAAAAGGGCAAAGCTGTGCTTGCCGTCGAGCAGTCCAGCGGCAACGGCAGCGCCGACAAGGCCAAAGTCAAGGGCTCCGGCAAGGAGATTGCCGCGTGCGCCAACTGTCAGGCCTTGGCGGCTGCTGACAAGCAGGACGGCTCCGACAAGCAATATTGCAAGATCCACTGCACCAAGGGACACGATCTCCAGAACTGTCGACGAGTCGAGCAGCTTGTCGAACAGCAGAAAGCTGAGTATGAGAGGCGTGACAAGGAGAAGGCCCCAGAAGGTGCTGGCGGGTCCGGCAAGAAGCTCACTGCCCGAGGAGGGCGTCGCGGCAAGGCCAAGCAGTAGCAGAGAGACAGGCCTCCTCGTGGCCGCGACAAAGATGATGATGATGATGATCTAGATGATGAAGAATCCAGTGAGCACGAATTTCAGAAAGCCGCAGAAGTCTTGTGTGTTGACGGTGGTGCTTCGTTGCATTCTTCTCACCGCCAACTTAAACAGTGGGCGCGAGAGATCAATGCGGCGGAACCATCTGTTGATGCCAGAAAGCTTCTGAAGTGGTCCGACACGCCTATCGTCTTTGACATTGAGGACCACCCTGACCGCACAACGGCGGTCGGGTGCTTGCCGATGTTGGTTTCACCAACGATCCGCAACCTCAAGGTCACGAAGATGTTAGTTGACGGTGGGGCCGGCTTGAATCTGATTTCGCCCGCTGTGCTCCGGAAACTTCAAATCTCTGACGGCGAGCTTGGGGAAACTGGTACTTTCCAAGGAGTCAATCCAGGAAGGAGCAAGCCGAAAGGGAAGATCACGCTGCCAGTGACATTTGGCGGCGAGCTGAACTACCGGACCGAGAAGGTCACCTTTGATGTTGCCGATATTCCATTACCTTATAATGGGATACTTGGCCGTCCAGCGCTCGCCAAGTTCATGGCAGCCTCTCATTATGCCTACAACGTGTTGAAGATGCCAGGACCAGTAGGTGTTATCACAGTTCCCTGCGACAAGAAGGATGCGCTTATTTGCGCCGACAAGATCTACCGGGAAGCAGCTGCCGCAACTACCGCCAAGCCACTTGCCGCTGAAGCTCTCGGGCGGGAGAACAAGAGGAAGTCCGGCAAGAGCTCCTGTGCCCACTCCGGCAAGCGCACCTCTTCGGAGTGCTGCGCTGCCGTCGAGGACGCACCAGAGAGCTCCACCGGCAAGTGTAAGAAGAACAAAGCCGCTCCGCCGGCGACAAAGAAAGTGCCCGCCAAGGAGGATGGCACTGGTGGTTCCTTCACCATCAGTGCCACACTTGACAACAAATAGGAAAACGCGCTCGTTGCTTTCCTACGGGCGAATGTCGACGTATTTGCATGGCAACCGTCCGACATCCTCGGTGTTCCCAGGAAAGTAATTGAGCACCACCTTGCCGTTTGTCCCCACGCGAGGCCCGTCAAATAGAAAGCCAGAAAGCAAGCTGTGGAGCGGCAAGAGTTTATTGCGGAAGAAATCAAGAAGTTGGAAGCAGCAGGCCTCGTTAGAGGAGTGCTCCATCCTACGTGGTTGGCCAATCCTGTTGTCGTGCGCAAAGCGAATGGAAAATGGAGGCTTTGTATTGATTTCACTGATGTCAATAAAGCTTGTCCCAAAGACCCATTTCCTTTGCCCCGCATAGACCAGATTGTTGACTCCACGGCAGGATGTGATTTGCTTTCATTTCTTGACGCATATTCAGGGTATCATCAAATCTTCATGGCTGAGGAAGATGAGGAAAAGACATTTGCCATTTGGTTTCGTACGTATGCCATTTGGTTTGAAAAATGCTGGTTCGACATTTGCAAGAGCCGTCCAGATTGCTTTTGAGCCTCAGCTGCACAGAAATGTGGAAGCCTATATGGATGATATAGTGGTCAAAAGCAGAGACAGGGCTACTTTGGTTCAAGATCTAGAAGAAACTTTTGTAAATCTGTGCAAGATCAACCTGAAGCTCAACCCCGAGAAGTGCGTGTTTGGAGTTCCCTCCGGCAAGCTTCTCGGGTTCTTTGTGTCTCAACGTGGAATTGAAGCCAATCCTGACAAGATCAAAGCTATTGAGCAAATTGAAGCACCGAAGCGCGTCAAGGATGTACGACGACTTGCCGGCTGTGTTGCTGCCCTCAGTAGGTTTATCTCCAAGTCAGCTGAGCGCGCCCTGCCATTTTTCAAAATCTTAAAAAAGGCAGGTCCATTGAAATGGACTCCGGAGGCGGAGGCAGCGCTGCAAGACTTGAAGAGATACCTCTCCTCCCCTCCAATACTTGTCGCGCCTAAACCACAAGAAAAGTTGTTGCTGTATATAGCGGCAACCAATCAAGTGGTTAGTGCTGCGCTGGTAGCGGAGAGAGAGGTGGATGAGGAGGCAGTAACTGCGGCAAGCACGACCAGCGACAAGCTGGGGGCAACAAGTTTTGCTGCCGACAAGGATTCGTCTGCGCAGTCGGGCGAAGTGATACAAAAGAAGAAAATGGTGCAGCGCCCGGTCTACTTTGTGAGCTCTCTTCTGCAGGGAGCTAGGTCAAGGTATTCTGGTGTGCAGAAGCTGCTTTTCGGCCTTCTCATGGCCTCGAGAAAGCTGCGCCATTACTTTCAAGCACATGAAGTTACCGTCGTCACTCGCTTCCCGCTGAAAAGGATTTTGCAAAATCCAGAAGCGACGGGCAGGATTGTCGAGTGGGCGTTGGAGTTGTCGAGCTTTGGTCTCAAGTTTGAGAGTACATCAACCATACAGAGCCGAGTTTTGGCAGAGTTTGTCGCAGAATGGACACCAACGCCAGATGAAGAAATCCCAGAGATGACTCTCCCCGGCAAGGAGACAAGCAAAGAGTGGCTTATGTACTTTGATGGTGCCTTTTCGCTGCAAGGCGCCGGTGCTGGCGTACTGCTTGTCGCACCCACCGAAGAGCACCTCAAGTACGTGGTCCAAATGCACTTTCCCAAGGAACAGGCGACGAACAATACTGCAGAATATGAGGGGTTGCTTGCCGGTCTCAGGATCGCGGCAGACCTTGGGATCAAGAAGCTTATTGTCAGGGGAGATTCGCAGCTTGTCGTCAGGCAAGTGAACAAGAACTACCAATGCCCATTGATGGAAGCTTATGTAGATGAGGTGAGGAAGTTGGAAGAACGCTTTGACGGCCTACAAATAGAGCACGTCCCACGTGCTGAGAATGATATTGCCGATGGTTTGTCAAAGCGCGCCGCACTCAAATTGCCTGTGGAGCCAGGCACTTTTGTGCTCCAACTAACTCAGCCATCCGTGACGCCATCAGTAGAGCAAGGCAGGAAGAGGAAGTTGGCTTCTGGCGACTACTTCCCGGCAGAGCTCTCCGAAGCCGCCGGCAAGAAGGCTGCCAAAGCCAGCGCCAAAGATGCAGAGGGGCAACTTGCTCCGACAAGGCCTCACGCTCTTGTCGTTGAAGCGGGTGCTCCTAGGCTAGAGGCAAAGGGGCAACTTGCTCCGACAAGACTTCGGGTCCTTGTCGTTGAAGCAGGCGCTCCTGATTGAAGCGCTGAGGAGCAAGATGCTCCGACGAGGCCTTGGGCTTCCGTCGTTGAAGCAACTGCTCCCGACAAGCTTGTTGAAGGACAGCACGCTCCAGCAGGGCCCCAGGCTCTTGTCGTTGAGGCGGCTGTTCCCGCCAAGCTCGTCGGGGAACGGCGGCTCTGGTAGAGCGACGAGCTCTTGCCGTAGGGCCTGATGTTCCCGCAGCAGAAGAAATGCCTTTAGTCCTCGTTGTCGAGCCACAGGCTCCAGCGTGGGCGCAGCAGATCGTCCGTTTCCTTCAGACAGGAGAACTTCCCGAAGAGCAGGAAGAAGCGGAGAAAGTAGCCCGACGGTCCAATATGTATCAATTTGTCGATGACATGCTGTGCAGAAAAAGACCAAACGGTGTGAAATTGAAGTGTATTCCCCGGGAAAAAGGACAGGAGCTGTTGGCGGAGATTCATGGAGGCATATGTGGTCACCACATAGGGTCAAGAGCCCTTGTTGGAAAGGCTTTCCGGCAAGGTTTCTTTTGGCCCACCGCCCTCCAGGATGCAACTGCACTAGTAACCAAGTGTGAAGCGTGCCAGTTTCATTCCAAGCAAATTCATCAGCCAGCTCAAGCTCTCCAGACAATCCCTCTCTCCTGGCCATTTTCGGCCTGGGGGCTCGACATCCTCGGCCCCTTTCCCCGTGCCACCGGGGGCTTCGAGTACTTGTATGTGGCCATCGACAAGTTTACGAAGTGGCCAGAAGTGGAAGCAGTGAGGAAGGTGACAGCACAATCAGCCATCAAGTTCTTCAAGGGAATTGTTTGTCGCTTTGGTGTTCCTAACAGGATCATCACCGACAACGGTACCCAGTTCACGAGCCACGCCTTCATGCAGTATGTCGAAGACCTTGGCGCCAAGGTCTGTTTCGCTTCTGTTGCTCACCCCCGAAGCAACGGTCAAGCTGAAAGGGCAAATGCTGAAGTGCTGCGTGGGCTCAAGACGAGAACTTTCGACAGGCTGCGCAAGTGCGGCAAAAACTGGATCGAGGAGCTGCCAGTGGTTCTTTGGTTGATCAGGACGACGCCAAATCGAGCTACTGGCCAGACGCCTTTTGCTCTAGTTTATGGAGCAGAGGCAGTTCTCCCCACGGAACTCGTATACAGGTCACCTCGAGTGCTCGCTTACGATGAGCTTGAGCAAGAGCAACTGCGGCAAGATGACGCTGTGCTCCTCGAGGAGGATCGTCTTCAGGCTGCTGTGAGAGCTGCTCGCTACCAGCAAGCTTTGCGTCGCTACCATAGCCGCAAAGTTAATGCCAGAAGTCTCGAGGAAGGCGACCTTGTTCTTCGGCGCGTTCAGTCGGCCAAGAATTCAAACAAGTTGACGCCGAAGTGGGAAGGCCCTTATCGGGTGAAACTAGTCACCAGGCCCGGCGCTGTCCGCCGGGAGACCGGGGATGGCATTCCAGTGATCAATTCCTGGAACATTGAGCATCTCCGTAAGTTTTTTCCATTAGGCGCGGTTGCCGGGCCCTTCCCCGGCAACCACCTTTTGTACAAGTCTTGCCGCTGTTGCATGTAATCCTTTGTACAAAGCCAGGCGCAGACCCTGTGCATAAATAAAGCTTTTGTATTTCGCAGTTTTTGACGATTTTATGTTTACTTTTATTTTGCATGATTATCTGACATACTGTGTAGTACAGCCTCCGCGGTAAGCATTAACGAGCCGCCAAGCTCCTATATCTTTATTTTCTCTTCTTTCTTTTTCTCAAAAAGACAGAAGCTTCCCTCGCGCACAAGTTTGCCGGGGGGGATGGGATAATGATATGGACCAGGCATCGTTCAAAGAAACTTTGCCTTGCCGGGTAGAAGGCAGCGGCAAGCAGTGACAAGACCTTGCCGCAGAGAGATCAGCGACAAAGCTAAGTGCCAAAGTTTGAATAACCAAATTCTTTTTTATTTTATTTTCAAGGTTATTTTCCTTGAACGATACTACTCTTTGTATGGAAAACCTGTGCGCGACGGAACCTAAGCGTAATCGGTCGCGCCCTTACCTTGTTTTGAGTCCGCTCAACAACCTAAGTGGCCGCACTGAGCGCGACAAGGTTGCTTGCCGGCAGCGGCACCGCCAGCAGGCTGCTGGACTCCCGTACCCAGCGCTCGCGGCGATGGTGCGCGCACCGGCAAGTTTCCTATAAGCGTAGGGCAAGTACACATAAAGAAAGAAATTGCTCAAGGGAGATGACATGCATTAACTTCAAAATATTGCATGTTATATTACAAGATAAGTTGCCGCGGCTTAAACAGATTGTTCTTTAACATGTCTAGCGGCGGCAAGGAGGGAGAAGAATGGGCTCTCTAATTGCGGTGCTCGCCTTCGACTCTCTGGATTTGGTCCACCCTCTCCACGATGGGCGCGACAAGGGCCTCTAGTGGCGCGGGGTCGTATCCCTTCGGCTAGCTTTTGAAGATGTTGCTGAAGTCGACGCCTGGGTTTCTGTATGCTATCTTCACCAACAACCTCCGGAGAACTCCCCGGCAAAGCCTGCGTGACTCGTCGGCCAGTTGAACCTTGTGATTGACTTGGAGCTGTTGGAGTGCTTCTACTACTCCGTCGAAGAACTCGGCTAGCTTGATGCTAGTTTGCGTGTTCTTGTCGGTGGAGTACCCGAAGTCCGGCACCTTCAGGGCAGTCAGCTCCTTGTCGATGTCCTCGGCTGCGCTGGCAAGCCTGTCTGTGAAGATCCCCATGTTATCCCTGAACTTCTTGTGGGTTGCAATAGCGTCTTGAAGCAGACCCTTTTCCTTCTGGAGCTCTGCCATCAGAAGCCCTTCGCGCTTTCTGGTGGTGTCGAGCGTCTCCTTCAGCGTGGTCAGTTTCAGCTTCAGGTCTGCTCTGGAGTCATTGGCGGCGGCAAGCAGATTGTTCTTCTTGGCTATGGTAATTTGCATCTCCGCCAAAGTGTGGGTCACCTTTGCCCTCTCACTTTCAAGCGTTGAGAGCTTGTCACCGTTTGCCTTGAGGGCGGCCTCTAGTCTTGCCACTTTCTCCTCCGTTTCCTTCCTGTTCACTTCTGCAGCAGCGACAGCGTTGGTGGCCTCCACCAACTTGCTGGCGTACTCTTGGGCCAAGGCTTCGATTTCCTTCTGGTGTTTTTGTGCCTGCCCCTGGGTCCGCTCTGCGACAAGTCTTGCCACCTCCTCGTCTTTCTGTCGGAGGGTTTCGACAAGTTTTCTCTTGCGCTCGGCAAGTTCTTCTTCGTGGGCATCAAGGTCCACTTTCCACTGGTTCAGATCACCGGCCCGAGCAGACAACTCCTTGGCGGTCTCCTCCTGTTTTTGTTCAATGTCTTGCTTCATCAGGAGGAGGGCCTGCCGTTCTTCGGCCAGCTGTGCCCGCTTGGCCTCTAACGCATTAAGAGATCGCGCGCGGACATCCGCCAAGATCTCCGCGCGCCTCAACATGTCAGCTTCGGCCTTCTCGATGAGCGCCTCCCTGGAAGCTAGCTTCTCCCGTCGAGCGCGATGAAGATTCAGCAACTTTTGGAGCAGTTGCTCCTCTTCAGACGTGCTGCTGCTACTGGCGCCTGGCGCATCCACAAGCTGGAGCCCGGCAGCGGCAAGGATCTCCTCGTCCACAACATCCTCCTCGGTTGACGCTCTGGAGCCCACCGTCCAGGGGAGGCTAACGTAGACGTTCTCGCCGACCCGGATGTATTTGCTTGGCGGAGGCGAGTTGGGCGCTGCCGCCTCGTCAGTGGTTGAGGGACCCGTGGTCGGAGTAGCGCCTGGCGCTCCTGTGGCCTCAGCGCCGTCAGTACGACCACCGGCTCCCTCGCCGGCCTCCTCAGCAGCCTTCTGGGCGGCCTCAGCTTCAGCAGCCTTGGCGGCTTCATCGGTGGGCGCCTTGGCGGTATTATCCTCGGCGGCCTTGCCGGCCTCTTCGGCAGCCCTGGCAGCTTCTTCGTCGGCAAGCTTATCGGCTGCCAGCTTGTCGGCCTTGGCAGCGGCGGCCTTGGCGGCCTCGTCGTCGACGGCCCCTGCGGTGTTCTCCTTGGCAGAAGAGTCAATGTTCATTGGCTCCACCGAGGAGGGCTCTGCCAACCCGAGAAGTAAAGCAAAAAGAGCTTCAGGAAGAAATTCAAGAAGCCAAAAGAAAGAAAGCAGAAAGAGTTTTGCGGCAAGTGGGTTTACCCGTGTTGAGCTCAGGAGCGGTGGGCTCCCCTCCCCCGTCAACGTTTGTCATTGGGGTGGGGTCGCCAGCGCTGGTGCTTGGCACTTCGGTGCTTGCCGGCTCCTCTTCGTGGCTCGGTTCGCTAGTGGGAGCCCTTACCGGAAATCTTCTCCTTGGCGGTGTGGTCGAGGGGGGTGGTACTTCTGGAGCACCTTCAGATGGCTCCACTTGCTGCTCCTCTCCTACACGCCCAAAGATGTCAGTAACAAAATGCTTGTTCCTCAGCGACCGCCAGCGAAAGGTAGTTGAAATACTTACGCTGGGGGCTGCAACGAGGGCTGGGCTCCGAGCTGGTCGGGACGGTCTCAGACGCTCTCCCGGTGGTTGCCGTGGGCTCATCTTCGACGACCACCACGGTCTTGCTCGTCGAGACCTTAGCTCTCTTCCTTGTCCTCTCCGCCAAAGTTTCCTCCCTGCGGAAGCAAGGCCGGAGCGCGACAAGTGAGGACAGAAACAAAACCTTACAAAGATTGAGGGTCGCGGCAAGGGAACTTACTCTTCCTCGTCGTCCTCTTCGCTGAGAGCGGAAAAATCAAAGTCCGCCTCCGTGTGAGGAGGGGGAGGAGGGGGAGCTGGGCTCCTTGGCCGCTTGGCGGGGGTAGTAGCAGCGGTCTTTGATGACCCTGCTCCAATTGCCGGGGCCGCGTGAGACACTCCCGCAGCACCAGCCCTTGCCGGGGTCGAGCGCGTCGAACGGCGCTCCGGCGGTTGTTGAACTTCTTGCCGCTCAGCCACTTTGCCAAGCCTGCGAAGGCGTTTCCTCCTCAGAGGGGCTGGGGACTCTGACTGCGGTGGGCTTTCGGTGCCCTCCTCAGAAGAGGAGCCCTCATCCTCCGAGCTGCCTGACTCGTCGGCAGGCTGGCTTGGCCCGACATCCTTGCCGGGTGCGGCGAGCTCGCCCTTCCCGGCAAGCATCCCCTGCTCGGCAAGGCTCTCCTTTTGTGCCTCGTCGAGCTCCGCCAAAGTATAACCAAAATCGCCAGCTTCCCTGGCGAGCCTGTCCTCCTCCACTCTTCGAGCAATGAATTCTATTTCTTGCTCGGTGGTGTTGCGGACGAGCCACTCTTCCACCCGGACCTGCTTTTCGACCGTGGAGTCAAAGAATCGCCGCACGTCTTCTTCGAGCGGCACGTCCCAAGTTGCTTCAACGCTGTGCGCATTGCAGAGCGGCATCATAGCGATGATTGCACTCAATGCGGAGTTGTTGCAAAGGGGCACGATGTGCTTCGGCAGCGTGAACGCCTTGTCGCGCTTTTCTGGATCTGTCTCTTGCTTGAACAGTTCTCGCATGAAAAAGTCGTGCTGCAGAACTGTGAAGTTGTTGATCAGTCCAGGGCGCAGCCGCATGATATCGGCTGGGTTCTTCCAATCAGAGGCCGGCCTTCCTCTCTGCAGCAGAGGAGCAATGCGGCGGCGGAGGAAGTCTGTGCCAACCATCCCTATGGTGAGCCCGGCCTCCCTGAGCCGTATGATCCTGGCAGCGGCAATCTCCAGCTTTTTGTCCTGGGGATCCAGATCGCTCCAGTCTGTGCCACGCGCTGCTAGGGTCTTGCGAAGCTCACAGTATGGTGGCGGCTCGTCGTCAATGATCCAACACCATTCAGACCGGATTTCTCCCCATCTTGGGCGGAGATCCCCCTTCAGATAATGCTCCTTGGCGCCCAATCTTGAAACGAACGAGACGCCAACAGTGAGAGGCTCCCCCTTTTCAGCACGGGGAGTGAAGTAATGCCTGAACAGCGCGGTCTTGGGTGCGACGCCGACGAAGTTCTCGCACAGATGCACAAATATTGCCATGGTGGATACGGCATTTGGTGTGAGATCTAGCAGACGGAGGTTGAAGGTGTACATGACGTCGCTGAAGAAATCCGAGTACGGTGGGCAGAGCCCGCACCAAAAGTAGCAAGCGAAGAAGGGGTACTTGCTCACTTTGCTCTCGTCGGTGGCTGGGCGAACGCGGGTGGCCGGATGCGCCTTGGTCCTCGCGGCCCACATGCCCTGGAACTTGGCCTTCAGATCCGCCCCCGTGAGCGTCGGAGCGAAGAGCGCGTACTTCTGCCTCTTCATCTGCGCCTGGGTCTCCGTCCTTGAGGACTTCCCCGTCTTCCCCTTTTCTCCTTTGGGAGGCATGGCGAAGGCGGAGCTGAGGACCGAGGGAGATGCGGACGCGCGCGGTGGCGGAGGATTGGGAAACCGCTTTGTTTTGGAGCGGAGGAAGAAGAAGGCGGAGATTTGGGGATCGAGAATGGTGAGAGGGGTGTGTGAATGCTTCTGCAGGTCCCTCCTTTTATGGGGAAAGATGCGGAACCATCCGCCCCTTCGTCATTCGAGATAACTGCGCACGCTTCCCACGCTCCGCATTCAACGCACGACGCGTGGGAGAGCGTGCAATTAAACAGCATAGAGACGTTTCGGCTTATCCCAGCCACGCGTGCCCGTGCACTGTTTGGGCCTGGCCCAACAACGCCCGGCACTGTGTGTGGCCCAGGCTCGGGGGCTCCTGTCGGTGTACTAGAATAGGGGTACCCTAGTACCCCGTACTTGTGCACGGGCAGTAGTAGCATCCCGCGGCCAGGCTTGCGGGAGGACAGCCAGAGAGAAGCTCAAGATTATTAAGCCATTCAAGAACAAAGTATACAAAGCAAGAGTTAAGGCCTCGGCAAGAGGAGCTTGCCGGGAGGGACAGCTGAGGCCCAGACTGTGCATTGCTGAAGCAGAGTACTTGCCGCGGCAAGGTACTTGCCCCGGCAAGTCATTGGCTGCGGCAAGGTATTGGCTGCGGCAAGATAGCGGCTGCGGCAAGGTACTTGCCCCGGCAAGTTACCTTGCACGGCATACTATGGGTTGCGCCAAGCTGTCAGGTGCGGCAAGGTCTTGCCGCGGCAAGCGTTACTGTACCACTGTGCTACTGTGCTGCTCCGGTGCCTCTGCCAGCGTGGCGCTCTGGGTCCTTCCAAGCGTGCGTGGCAGGGCACTGTGTAGACGGCGGTGCACTGTAGATAGCGGTGCAGCAGCAGGTGGGATAGGCTTTTCCCACGTCCACGACGTCCGGGTACATGTATGTGGACAGCAAAGGCATGGGCATTTAATGCCCTTGTCCCCTGCCGTCAGTGGTAGGTATGACATGTCATCCTGGTAATAGTGGCCTTACTGTAGCAACTTTCCACCTCTACCTTTACTGTTTGCCACCTGTTGGTGACCCCTTTGTGCGTATAAAAGGAGGCCCATAGGCAACGTGAAAGAGAGGAGGAACTGGAAAAGGGAGAACTCCAGTATTGTACGCAGCTACTCGGTACTGTAGCGCTCCTGGAGCTAGAACAATCATACAGATAATAAACCAAAAAAAGCAGGAGTAGGGTTTTACGCATCCGTGCGGCCCGAACCTGGGTAAATCTCTCTCGTGCACTGTCGTGTTCTTCGCTAGATTTGCTCTTCGCGCGACCGTCTCTCCCTGCCGAACGTAAAGGGGTCCTTCTCTGGGTCCCATAGGTGATCGCAGATTCGTCCCCGACACAATACGCCCCAAAGGGCGTGATGAAGGATATTTTCAGGGCGTCTGCCAGGTCCAGCTTGATCTGATGATAGCCGGAGCAAGCATCCAGGAAGGACAGGAGCTCGCAGCCAGCGGTGGAGTCGATCACTTGATCAATCCGCGAGAGAGCAAAAGGATCCTTGGGGTAGACCTTGTTCAGGCTGGTGTAGTCTATGCACATGTGCCAGGTGTTGTTCTTCTTCAAGATGAGGACCGGGTTGGCCAGCCACTCGGGGTAAAACCCTTCCATGATGAAGCCGGCCGCAAGTAGCTTGGCGACCTCTTCACCGATGGTTCTTCTCTTCTCTTCTGAAAATTGACGTAATGGTTGACGGACAGGCTTGGCGTCCTTGCGGACATGTAGTTTGTGCTCGGCGTACTTCCTCGGAATTCCTGGCATGTCCTTTGGGGACGATGCAAAGATATCCCGATTCTCACGGAGGAAGTCGATGAGCTCGCCTTCCTATTTGCTGCTGAGGCGAGTGCCCACAACAACGTACTTGCTGCAGCTGGGGTCCTCCGGGTTCAGCTTGACCTTCTTGGTCTCCTTGGACGGCTGGAACGAGGCCTCGCCGGCCGGCTCCTCGTTGGCCAGCGCCACAATACGGTCGAGCTGGCGCCGTTCCTCGGCTATGACCAGCGACTCGGCCAGCTTGGCGCCGGCTTGAGCACACTCCAAAGACTTTCTGTAGTCGCCGACGATAGGGATGAGGCCCTTGGGACCCAGCAGCTTCATCTTCAGGTAGGCGTAGTGGGGGGCCGCCATGAACTTGGCGAGCGTAGGCCGGCCTAGCAACGCGTGGTACGTGCTGGACAGGTCCACCACCTCGAACCAGATGGGCTCGCGCCAGAAATGATCGCTCGTGCCGAACAAGACGTCGGCCGATGGGGCAGCAGGATAGACCCGGCACGATGCCGTGGAACACCGTCCGGGATGGCTCCAACTGCTTGGCCTCGCTGCCGAGTTTGGTCATGGTGTCGCGGTAGAGGATGTTGATGCTGCTGCCGCCATCAATGAGGACTCGCGAGAACTTGTAGGTGCGCTTGGCAGTGATGATGGTGGTGTCAAGGACGAGGGCGTAGCCACCCGGGTTTGGCATGACGGCCGGGTGGTCCTCCCGGGTCTAGCTGATCAGGCGTTCCGACCAGTGCATGTACTCCGGCACGGCCGGGACGTCGGTGTTCACCTCCTGCCGGAGTAGGCGCTCACTACGCTTGTCGTCGCCGAGGCTGGTGAAGACAACGTAGCTTGCGTTCTGGTTGGGAAAGACATCGTCGTGCATTGCGCCGTTTGCCAGGGGCGGGGGAGGAGGCGAAGGCGGCTGCCCCGCACCTGGAGCCGGAGCCGGAGGCGGCGGGATGTCGTCCCTCATGATGCGCTTGGTGATGGCGCACTGCCGAAGCGAGTGAGTGGATGGCCTTGCGCCGCTGTGGTGCTTGCAGGGAGCGTCGAGCATCTCTTCAAAACTCATGGCGGGTTGCCACACCATCTTGCCGGCCAGCTCGTCCGCGGGTGCCTGCTCGGCGGCCGTGACGAGGCGATTGTCATAGCGGGGGGCCTGCTAGTCGGCCTTGCGCTTGTTGTTCTGCTGGTTCTGCTGGCGGCTGCTCTCGCTAGCCGGCTTGGAGGGGGATGCCGGCAACGCCTTGCCGGCTTCATCCAGCACCACTTGGATCTTCATGGCGGAGTCGGCCATGGCGTACTTGTCCGCCGTGACCATGAGCGCGGCCATGGTGGTCGGCTCGGAGCGCAAGAGCTTGTGCTTGAGGAGGGTGCCATCCCGGCAACCGCTCATGAAGTACTGAATGGCTTGGACCTCATGGACGCCCTCGCAGCAGTTTCGGAGCTCAGTCCAGCTTGCGAGGTACTCGCGGACGGTTTCCGTCGGTCCCTGCACGCACATGGCGAACTGACTGGGGCGTCCGGGGCGCTTGTAGGTGCCGGTGCAATTGCGGACGAAGGCTTGCTCGAAGTGCACCCACGTGTTGATGCTGCCGGCCGGTAGGCTGTTCAACCATCTGCGGGCTGACCCTTGAAGCATGAGTGGGGCGTAGCGCTTGGCAAGGCGGTGGTTGCCGCCCGCGATGCCGAAGATGGTGGTGTAGTCGATGAGCCAGTCTTCCGGCTTGACGGTCCCGTTATTCTTGGGGGTGTCACGGGGCAGCGTGAACCCTTTGTGGAAAGGCTCGTCCCGGATGCATGGACCGAAACATGCCGGCCCGACGACATTGTCTTCCTCCAGCTCGAGGGAGAGGGCGAGCTGATCGAGGGGATGGGGAGCATCAGTATCGTCGATGGCGCGTGGACACAGCCGGCTTGTGACCGGGCCGCGGGGAACCGGATCGGCAGAAGCCGGACGGGAGCGCTGGCCGGATCGTGCAGGAGGGTCTGGCTGGCGCCGGTCTCATGGAGCCGGCTCGTTACCCAGGTCATCTCCAGTTGTCGGGGCACGGTTGTGCCAGGTTCGGGTACGGCCGGAATGAGCTTTGCTAGGGGGCAGCGAGGACGCCGTGTTTGGCTGCTCAGGGTCTTTGGTGCGGCGCGAGACGGATCCCGCGGGACGGTCGAGGTGGTCTTGCTGTGTGTTCGCAGCGCCCAGAAGCTCGTTCATGCACCGCAAGCGCTCCTGCAGCTCCTCACCCTGCAGCTGCTCCAAGCCGACGGCGGGCGCCTGCGCGGCGCGCATGTTCTTGAGGGGGCTGTCGTAGACGGGCGGGATCACGCCCAGCGCGCGGCCGATGGCAGCGCCATGGTTCCCCACCTCGCCAACCCGGCTGGGCTCGGCAGCGGCTGGCGTGAAACTGTACGCGGTGTTGTGCTCCCACTGAACGGACTCTAGCCGGCGCTGCGCAGTAGCGAGTGTCTTGGCCTCGTGCAGCAAACGCTTGTGCCCATCCTCGAGCTAGGCCAGAGCCTCCGCAGCGTTGGTGCCGTTAACGTCGGTGGCGATGGGGATGCTGAGGTTCTGCATCACCGCGTGCAGCGGGTTGGGCACGCTGGCACGCTCCGCTGCGGCCCTGGCGGCAGCGGCCTTCTTCGCGGCGCTAGACAAAGTGGAGCCAGAGTCGGTGGCGAGCACCTCCACCCGAACACGGAGATCCGCCACCCTGTCAGAGGCGTCATCGCCGAGGGGGACAGAGGAGTCGGTAACGTCGAGCACCCCGCTGGGGTATTCGTCAGCCGTGGATGCGTCGGAGATGCACAGCGCGCCGAAGAATGCGGTGAGCGAGTCTGTGAGGCCAGCTGTTGGCGCGGCAGGTGCGGGGAACATGCAGTGCGCGATGTGCTCACCAAAGTCAATGAAGGGCCTCGTCTGGAACATGTCTCCGGCCGGGACCTCGAGTTGCCCCACGGTGGGTGCCAACTGTCATGGTGGGCGCACGGTAGATGCCAAAGGATGGCTAAAGAGAGGGATAGGCTCGAGGGCACCGATGGTCTCTAGAGGCGAGGTCGGCATGAGCGAGGGAGGGACGCAAGACATACCCAGGTTCGGGGCTCTCCGAAAGATAACACCCCTAGTCCTGCCGAGTGTGGTTTATATGTGGATGATACAAGCTTGCTCCTGGAGCTGTTTTGGGGAGGAAGGAAGACAGGCCAGAGCATAGGCTGGTCCTTCTCCTTGTGTGTGTGTTCTACTAGTGATCTGATCGTATGTGTCCTCGTGCATGGAGGCCTCCTGGGGTGGGTTTATAGGTCAACCCCCCAGGGTTACAATGGTAAAGTTACATGGACGTGGGGCCGGGATGTCAGCGTATGGGAAGCCAGCGTTGGGGCCCGCCGGGTACCAGGGTATGCCGGGTTCTCTGGGTGCGGGCCCCATGCGCCAGAGGGTACTGTTCCCCTTCTTTTCATGCATTAGGGAGTGGTTGAGCCGGCTCGGCTACAGTGGCGCGTTGCCTGGTCGCCGTCTGCCTGCGTCAGCAGGACGGGGGAAGCACTGTAGCCATGCCGGCCCTGGTCAGTGGGGTAGGTGGGCCACTGTTGCCATGCTCTTGCTGGTCAGCGGGGTAGGTGGGCCACTGTTGCCTTGCTCATCTCTTCATGAGAACTTGTTCCATCGTACGCCCTGGACGGCACGGGAGCTTACCCGTGGCCGGGTTGAGGGGCGCACTATGATGGCGCTTACTTGTCGAGGAAGTCTTGACTTGCTAGGACCGGTCGGCAAGCGCCAGCGGGCTTGGCCGGGTTGCGGGTCTTGGCCGGGTTGTGGAACCCGGCCAAGGGCAAGCCGGATTGAGGGGCGTTGCTGGCCCTGATGTTTTTGAAAGGGATCCGGGTTCCATTGCCTACCCGGGGTTCATCCCCCCGACATCGACCTCTCTTCTCGAAACTGTGCTACAGATTCCCGAACTGGGTTAACACTTAACCCAGGTCGCATGGACATGCTTTCCGAATCTGATCACTCGAGAGGGCCCATAGAATATCTCTCCAAATAGGAGGGGCAAATCCCATCTTAGTCAGCCATGTCTCACGATGTCTCACGACTCACCCGAAAGCTACCTTTATAACTACCCAGTTACGGAGTAGCGTTTGATAGACCCTAAGTGAGTCGATCCTCATCCCGAGAACATGCGAGGACCCCAGGTCTAGGACATGGCATAGACATTGTACTTGAGACTAACAGATGACTATATCTCACTGCGTCTCAAAGTGGGTATGTCCGACTCGGTGATCTCCATCCCCGAGCCCATACTATCAGTTTAGCATCTCCATGCACATGACTTGTGAAACATAGTCATCAACCGAGTCATATAGTAGCCAAGGATATGTGTCCGCATAACCTTATCAACTAGGGACCATTAGAACAATCATCATACAATACATAGTTCCACAAACAGGTCACATACTTATTGATACATATCATTGATGATGTTCAAGGACAATACAAGGGACTCATGAATACATAGGGAACTATCATCATCACATGATTGCCTCTAGGGCATATCTCCAACAACTACGATTCCCCCACAAGTCGGGAGGAGACTCCGGACGAAAAATAAAAATAAAAAGAGGAAAAAAGAGACGCCAAAAAGAGCCCAACAAAAAAATTAGAGAAAAAGAGAGAAGGGGCAATGTTGCTATCCTTTACCACACTTGTACTTCAGAGTAGCACCACGTTCTTCATATAGAGAGTCTCCTGAGTTGTCACTTTAATATACTAGTGCGAATTTTTCATTATAGAACTTAGCTTGCATATTCCGATGGCGGGATTCCTCAAATGCCCGAGGTCTTCATGAGCAAGCAAGTTGGATGCACACCCACCTAGTTTCCATTGAGCTTTCATACACTTATAGCTCTTAGTGCATCCGTTGCATGGCAATCCCTACTTCTCGTATTGACATTGATTGGCGTGCATCTCCATAGTCCATTGATTAGTCGCGTCGATGCGAGACTTTCTTCCTTTTTTACTTCCCTTTATTGATCTCTATCACCGCATTCTATTCCACCTATAGTGCTATATCCATGGCTCACGCTCATGTATTGTGTGGGGTTGAAAATGCTGAAGCGCGTTAAAAAGTATGATCCAATTGCTTGGCTTGTCATCGGGGTAGTTCATGATTAATATCTTTATGCTAGGAAGACTAAGCATGATGGGCTATATGATTTTGTAGGGATAGCGTTCTTTAGCATTCTTTATTTTGAAGGGCGTGATTGTTCGTTAGTATGCCTGAGTATTGATTTATTTATATCAAATGATATACTATTGCCTTGAATCACTCGTGTCTTAATATTTATATCGTAAAAGAGATTACATAATAAACATGTTAGGAAGCATTTCACATCAAAAATTCTATTTTTTATCATTTACCTACTCGAGGATGAGCAGGAATTAAGCTTGGGGATGCTGATATGTCTCCAATGTATCTATAATTTTTTATTGTTTCATGCTATTATATTATCAACCTTGGATGCTTTATATGCATTTTTATGCTATTTTATATCACTTTTTGGGAATAACCTATTAACCCAGTGCCCAGTGTCATTTGCTATTTTTTGCTTGTTTTTGGCTTTTCAGAAAATCAATACCAAACAAAGTCACATGATCAAACTTTACGGTGATTTTTTCTGGAGCAGAAGGGACCCTAGAAGCTTCGAGAGGAGTCTAGAAGATATACGAGAGGGCCACAAGATCACCAAGCGCGCCTGCTGAGCTCGTGTGCCCCTCGTAGCATAGTTTGACCTTATTCCAACTCTATAAATTCTCAAATATTCCCAAACCAACAGAGAGCCACCCGAAACACTTTTTCCACCGCCGGAAGCTTCTGTTCTTCCGCAGTCCCATCTAGAGGCCTTTTTTGGTACTCTACTAGAGGGGGAATCGATCACGGAGGGCTTCTACATCATCCTTGATACCTTTCGAAGATGTGTGGGTAGTTTACCACAAACCTACGGGTCCATAGCTATTAGCTAGATGGCTTCTTCTCTCTCTTTGATCTTCAATACAATGTTCTCCTCGATATTCTTGGACTCCTATCCGATGTAATCTTCTTTTGTGATGTGTTTGTTGGGATTCCATGAATTGTGGGTTTATGATCAGATTATTCATTGAAAGTAATTGAGTCTTTTCTGAACTTTATTATGCATGATTGTTATAGCTTTGTATTTCTCTCCGATCTATCCGTTTGGTTTGGCTAGCTAGATTGATTTATCTTCAGTGGAGGTGCTTTGTAATGGGTTCATTCTTGCGGTGTCCTCACCCAGTGATAGTAAGGGTAGCGAGGAACGTATAGTGTTGTTGCCATTAAGGGTAAAATGACGGGATTTATTCATATTGATTGGGTTTACTTTGTCTACATCATGTCATTTTGCTTAAAGCGTTACTCCATTTGTCATGAACTTAATACCATAGATGCATGTTGGATAGCGGTCGATTGGTGGGGTAATAGTAGTAGATGCAGGCAGGAGTCGGTCTACTTGTCACGGATGTGAAGCCTATATACACGATCATCGCCATCAATACGTCATAACAATGCCCTTTTCTATCAATTGCCCAACAGTAATTTGTTTACCCACCGTATGCTATGTGTTCAAGAGAGAAGCCTCTAGTGAAAAAAAATTCCCTTGGGGTCTACTCTATCATATTATTAAAACTAAAAATACCTTGCTGCAATTTATTTACTTTTATTTTGTTTTGCAATTTACTTTTGTATCTATCACTATCAGAATTAATCCTTGCAAATAACGAGTTCAAGGGGATTGACGACCCACTTGCCCATGTTGGGTGCACGTATTTGCTTTTGTGTGTGTAGGTGCTGCTTAGGGAAGTTTGCTTGGTTCTCCTATTGGTTCAATAACCTTGGTTCTCAATGAGGGAAATAATTATCTCTACTGTACTACTTCACCCGTCCTCTTCGGGGAAATCCCAATGCAATTTACAAGTAGCAGCAGTGTATGTCATTTCAACCACAAAGGTGATACATTCCCTATCGGAACCATGATGCTTCTTGAGAAAAGCTCTGGTTTGAAATAAGCTTATACCAAAACTTGTCCCAAATCGGACAATTTTTTTTACCACAGCATGTGGTGACATGTCAAGACACCATAGCAAGTTTCATGATTTTCATGCAAGTTTTGGATTTACAGAAATTTCAAAACCAAGTTTCTCAATGTTTTCGGCCAAGCCACGATGCCTAGATGTTTGAAATTCATTCCCATTTCTTGCATGAGACCTAAACATTCACCGAAGGACACATTTATGATTTTTCAACCAACTTTGGTGCATTAGAGCATTTGCCTGTAGTTCAAATTGGAATTATGCACATTAAATTCCTAGAAAATCAATTAATGTATAAAAAGGCCAAACGAACCCGTGAATAATTCCAAATTTTAACACGACACTGCTATAGTTGCATGTTCACTACAGATAAATGTTCTGGCAATTCAAACACCATATTTTCCCGTTGTAACCCCATTTTGTCTTTCAAATCAAAACGAAAAAATCAATTACACCACAAACAGTTTATTAGCAAGAATCCTGTGCAATGGAGTATAAAATATCTTGGGGCTCCCTCATATATGGTTTACGCGGGACGCTTCATCCGCTACAGTCCACCGCCTGCGCGTCAACCACACTTGCGGGCTAGTTTTTCGTTGCAGCGAGCCAAAATTTTCAGCAACCACAGAAATATCTAGCTCCCCGCCCACTCCCCCACACACAAAGCCACATTTCCATTGTTTCCTCCTTCCTTTCCAAGTTCAAACCTTCACTACTTGCTTTGCAGCGCCCCCTCCTCGCCGTCGATGCTCCATCCCTCTGCGTGGCCTCATCGATATAGTCAGGTAATCCACACCCCACCCCCATCCTCCTCTTCCTTCTCCATCCCACGTGCCCCGACCATCGCCGCGACACCTTCAACCCAAATAACTGCCACATGCTCCAAATAAGCGTCGCCCATAGCCATAGTGCACGCATTATAGACAGCAGCTCAAGGAGCATCTAGCAGCGGAGAAGCAAATCGCGGATGCACGCGTGGATGAGGTCGCGATGGCTGCCATGTGTGCCGACCACTAGATCTTGGAAGAGCACCACGTCGTTGAGGTCAAGGTTTATAGCATAATTGGTTTGGTTAACTGGCTTTTCCATGCGGCTCGAATTAATCTATTGGATCTGTAATTTGTTTATTTTTCATTAATATATTCTAGTGATAGTATGCCAACTCTCACTTAACCTGATCAATATATGTCTTATAGGTGTTGCCGGGAAACAATGGGAGGCAATGATGTTTACCATCAAGGTTTGCACATGCATGGTCCTTTGGCTAATAACACATTATTGTGCAATTGCAGCAATCATTCTAATATTTAGGTTTTTAACAATTTGGTCTTGCACATGTAGGTCCTGCTGTCAGAGGTTTAGACCCACTGTTGGACCCATTTTGCATATGGGGAAATGAGATGCCCATGAATATCAGTAAAGTCAAGAAACTCAGAAATATGGTAAGGATAGAGAAACTAGTAACGGATAATAGCAAGATCTTTTTTTGCACAATGAAGAAGACATTAGTCAACTATAGGATGGTACTAATTCTTTTACCTTGTTTTTTTAACTTTACGCCATTTCAAAATTTCAATAGATATGTATACATATCTTTGTTTTCAGTCCTTTCCAAAGCAGTTCACCGATGATTACCTCTCAAACCACCTGCATGTTCAAGAGGCGAGGAATGTATTCATTCAACACACACGGTACAATATTGAAGTCTTCCTCAAGAGGACGAGGGGCAGGCAATTATCCATAGCCACTGGCCTAAAGTTGCAAGGACATTCAACATCAATGAAGGCTCAATATTCGCCTTCCTCTTTAGCAGTTTTCCAAATGAGATTCGTCTATCTATTTATTGTGTATGATGCTACTTTCCAAAGGTTTTAGATGTTGCATGTGAAACTTGGTGTTGTTGTGTAACGCCATAGCTAGCTATATGCCTATATGGTGTAACTGAGTGCTAAAGCTATCTGATGTTGTAATGTGATGTAGTTCAATTATGAAATCCTGGTTGCCGTAATACAGATATGAAATATATGGTGTGTTTGATATGAAATGTCTATTTGATTACTAAATGGATTATCAATAATAGGCCAATTAGCCAGATTATTGGGGTTTTCTATTGGAGGCGGTTTCTTAGACAACACCGTGGGCGATGAACTCAAACAACCCAAACGGTTTCTAGAAAGTAGGTGTGTTGGATCAATGAACAATCACACATGACTTCCGCCCGACAAATGTTTGTGTTAGGCCACCTTGCACAAACATTTCCACATAAAAACTTGTGTGGATATACATAGAACGGAAATGTTTTTTCTAGGATTCACTGTGTGGGATGTACATACGAACGAAAATGATTGGGCCTGTATAATTGCCTCTGATGGCTCGGCCGATCGCATATGAGCTCTTTTTGCCCCACGTGTGTGACTGAAGGACCTATCACTGACAGTTTCTGGGTCGTGTGGGAAGGACCCCCCCCCCCCTATTGCACACATAGGCAAGGCGATGGTTTAAAAATCCGTCACGAAAAGGGGGTAAAAAACCGTTTGTATAGCCCGTCTCTGCACCAGTGGGCACTAAGCTAGAGAGGTATTACTTAAATTATTGAAATCCACAGTGAAGTCTATATACAAGAAACAAGTTTTGAACTTGATGAAATCTTTAGAAGGTGTATAAATGGATCTTCAAGTGTTCATGGATAGTAATCTTGTTGGGGATAATTCCCTAACATCTTAACCCAGCAGGAGAATTGACTCGGCCCAGAGCACATTGGCTCATGGGTCATTACATCCTGGCGGGTCGTTGATGAAATGCCCAAAAGGGCAAGGCGAGGTCCGGCTTACCAATGGTCTGGCTCGATGAGGCCCGATGATGAAGACTTGAAAGACAAGTAGAATAGAGCTCGAATCAGTTCGACCCGGACTCTAGGTTACAAGCTCTAGAGTACTGTAACGACCCGAGACCAACGCTCCAGATGCCTTCCATGTATTTTGAGTTTCGCTGTGTGATTTATTTGTTTGCCGCATTCATCATCGCATCATTCATATTGCATCGGCACTCCGTGCCGTCATTCTTTTAAAGCTCGTAACCATTCATAGTTGCTGCTTCCCCCCCTTGTCTACATGGCCTTTTGTCAAACACCTCACGGCGTCCGAAAGCTGTCCCGAACCCGACCCGGGCAGTCGTGACCGATGGGTCCGGATCATCCCCAAACATCCCTAAAACATCTTCGGTTCATTGTTTTGACTTCCTAACCTATTTATTCCGGGCCGTCCGAAAACGATCGCAGGGACCGAATAGCCCCTAACCTAACCCACCTGCTATATATATATAACGGATCAAACAATAGCCTATCCTGTCCAATCCACCCATTCCCACCACGCAGCCGCCAGCCAACCACCTCTCTCATGTCTCCATCGGGATCCCCTCCCGATCCATTCCACCCAACCAGATTCCCGTCCACCTCCCTTGATTTCCTTCGCCGCCCAACCCACGGCCTCCACCACACCACTGTCCATCGCCCGAGCCAACCAGGGCTTCTCCTGCCCGAGCTCCTCCACCATCGTGTAACGCCGGCGACCACGGGCACAGCCACCAGGACCCCATCGCCTTGTTTGTCCTCATCTCCCCTGCATCTCCTTTTCTATTGTTCCCCATCCACTCGGTCTCTCTTTACTCATCTTCCTCGTTTCTTCACAGGAACAACCATGGAGCCCCGCAACACCTCGTCCCCGACCACCTTCATGACACCGGCGAGCACTCACCTCCTGCCGACGCCCTCCGCCACCAAGGCGAGCCCCCATCACGCGCCTATCTTTTGCCCCTTGCTCCTTCCTCTCGGACTCATCTCTCTCTCTCTCTCTCTCTCTCCCTCTCTCTCTCTCTCTCCCTCTATCTCTCTCTCTCTCTCCCTCTCTCTCTCTCTCTCTCTCTCTCTCTCTCATTTCTGGACAGGAAGCAACCATGGCTGCCCGTCCATGGAGATGAGCTGCGCCGCCCTACTCACTTGCGACCTCGGGTCGCCTCTGCTTCGTCCTCGCCGACCGCTTGTGCTTCGGTGAGCCCTACCACTGTTTCCCTTCCCTTGTGTTCTCTCTTTCCCTACTGCACCTTCTCTGAATTTTCCCCCGCCATGGCCTTGCAGCTCCCGCCGCCGCCCTGCTCTGTTCATCGCCAGATCCGGCGAGGTCCTGCGCCCCCGGCCTCGTCCCTGCCTCCAGATCGCCGTGCTGCCCCACCGGAGACCACCAGCGCCGTTGACCTCCACCTCCCTGCGCCCCTGCCCCTGTTTCTGCCTCGTCCTCATTCGAGCAGAGGACGAGCGCTTCCTCGTCACGTGCGTGGGTTGCAGCTGCCAAGGCCCAGCCGAGCCAGCGTTCCTCCCCACCGAACTGGGCTTGGCCCAGCTAGGTGAGCTCCAGACCCTCCTCTCTGTTGGCCCGTTTGCTCCCAGATTCGGCCCGCATCATTTTTTCCTATTCTGGATGTTTTGCTAATTATCCAGAGAACGCTAGATTTTCAGAAAACCCCCTAAGCTTCATGCATATCATATCTCACAAACTGTGCATTGGATTAAAATGTGGTATATATGTAAAATGCTTAGATTTTCATGTACTTTCACAATATACAACTTTCATCCATGTTAAAAATGTTAAAAATTGTTGTTTGCATTAATTTGCATAAATGACATGTTAAAATGGTTTATTTCATAACTTATTAACCGTAGCTCCGAATTAAATAAACTATATATGTAAATGGTGTAGAAAAATGCATATATTAACATGGTGCACTTACTTTTGCTGTTTAACAACTCTAAAATATGGTTTAGGGCAGAACAGTACCAAATTCAAAATATGCATATGGGGATTTTCCGGAATTGTTGTTTGTTGTTTCCGGCCTCATTTAAACTTGCCTAGATAAATAGTTTACTCATGCTTCACCTCTTGCCATGTTAACCAACATTTAATCTTGTGTTGTTCATAAACGAGAGCAAACTAAATAATTCGATTATGGTGTTTCGTCAATATGCAACTCGTTCCATAGTGAGATCCACTTAATTTGTAGTATTGTTTGTTGCACATTTCCATGCCATGACTCATTAAACCGGACATGCATCATACTTGATTGTGCATCATGCCATGTTTATGCTTGTTTGTTTACTATGTTGTTTGCTTCTTTTCGGTGTTGCTACTTCTTGATAGTTCCGGTAACATTGCGATTGTGAGGATTCGTTCGACTACGTTGGTTCGTCTACTTCATGGATTCGGTCTTGTTCCTAGCAGGATTTCAGGCAAAATGACCTTTACCTTGGATACCACTACTATCTTTGCTTGCTAGTTGTCTGGATGCTATCGCTATGTCGCGCTACCTACCACTTGTTTATCAAGCCTCCTAAATTGCATTGATAAGCCTCTAACCTTTTCCACCTTCCTAGCAAACCGTTGTTTACCTATGTTACTGCTGTGCTCAGCCCCTCTTATAGCGTTGCTAGTTGCAGGTGCAGTGCAGATTGTTCCATGTTGGGACATGGATATCATGGGATATCACAATATCTCTTATTTAATTAATGCATATATATACTTGGTAAAGGGTGGAAGGCTTGGCCTTTTGCTTGGTGTTTTGTTCCACTCTTGCCGCCCTAGTTTCTGTCATACCGGCGTTATGTTCCTTGATTTTGCGTTCCTAACACGATCGAGGTTTATGGGCCCCCCTTGACAGTTTGCTTTGAATAAAACTCTTCCAGCAAGGCCCAACTTTGGTTTTACCATTTGCCTAATAACAACTAAAACTTGCATAGGGACATTTCGGACACCGAGGATAACTAATCTACAACTCGGGCCAGTGCTCCTCATGAGTGTTGGTCCAAAACAGAGCACCCTACGGCGCCCCCTTGGCAACTTGGGTCCCAGCGACCGTAAGCTTAGCTCATCCGTCGTGGACTGAGACGAGATACACGCGGCTACTATCAGGGTGTCGGCACATCGAGAGGTCTTGCTGGTTTTGTTTTACCATTGTCGAAATGTTTTGTGCATCGTGATTCCGAGTTTGATCGGGTTGTCCCGAGATGGAGATTTACTTCCACGGATCATGAGAGTTTGTGATGGACTAAGTTGGGACGCCCCTGTAGGGTTTAATCTTTTCGAGAGTCGTGCCCGTGGTTATGTGGCAGATTGGAAATTTATAATATCCGGTTGTAGAGAACTTGACACCAGATCCGAAATAAAATACACCAACCGCGTGCGTAACTGTGACCGTCTCTTTTTGAGGGAGTTCGGGAAGAGAACACGGTGGGGTTATGATTGATTCGTAAGTAGTTCAGGATCACTTATTAATCATTACTAGTTTGCGACCGTTATGCGTAGTTACTCTTCTTACTCTTGTTTTCGTAAGTTAGCCACCATACAACGCTTAGTGTTGCTGCAACCTCACCACTTAACCTTTTCCATACCCATTAAGCTTTGCTAGTCTTGATACCCATGGCAATGGGATTGCTGAGTCCTCGTGGCTCACAGATTACAACAACAACAGGTGCAGGTACAGGTAAAGCAATGTTTCGATGTGAGAGCGATGCTTGCTTGTTTGGAGTTCTTCTTCTGCTTCTTCTTTGATCAAGGGATAGGTTCCGGGTCGGGAGCCTGGGATTAGCAGGGTGGATGTCGTTCTACTTTTTCGTTTGATTTCATCCATAGTCGGATCCTGCTCTTATGAATGATGATTGCTATGTATTGATGTATTCATGTATTCATGATGTAGCTTGTGGCGAGTGTAAGCCGTTATCTTGTATTCTCATATATTCCGTACATGGTATGTTGTAATGATATCCACCTTGCTATGTGCTCGAAATGTGATTGTGCCCGATCATGAATTCATCACGTGATTGGGATAGAATCGCATCTTGGGCGCGACAAGTTGGTATCAGAGCCTTACCGACCGCAGGAGCCCCCTTGATTGATCGAACCGCTGCCGTTGTCGAGTCTAGGAAAAAAACTATTTTCTGAGTCTAGTTATATATCGGAGAGTAGGAATTCTTTTTACTCCTTATCCCCTTCTTCGCTCTGGTGAGGAATTGTGACGTAGGTGTTTTGTTCACATTACTCTCCTTTTTCACTCAAAATTTTGTTTTAGGATCACGCGGGTATTGTGGAATTGGTCCGATATCATTGTGACGGGAACTCTGTTCTTGGTGCCTCCTGTCATTTAGGGGTTGTGGCAGTGTCCCGGGGAGTTGAGCTCCAAGGTGTTGTCGTCACAGTGTTTATCGTTTCAGTTCTGGAATACCAGAGGATGCCGACATAGAAAACGCTTCTATACTCTTTGTGGTGAGAGTAGTTTGGCGCCACCCAGTACTGGGGAGAGCGATCAGATGTATTGCCACATCTAGTATAGTTGTTGTTTTTCGAAGGTTTGAGGTACACATTTTTCGAGGTTCTTGGTTATGTGTTGATGGAGGCAGTACATTTGGAGCGTAGAATTCTACTAGGAGTTTTGTGATGATATTTCGCTCCTTGTACTTGTTGTACCAGATTGCATAACCAAAAATTTTGGGATTTTTTAGGTGGGAATTCAAGTAGTTACCTAGAATATCTTTCCTACAGATGCATGATATGGGATTGGGTAAATATCTATCATATGTATTTGTTTCCGGCTTATTCTGCAAGCCAATCCTTTGTTTTATTTTGGTTATGGTATTCGAGTTGCTTCGAAGTCGAGTATTGATTCCATACCTTTCCTAAGCAGTGTTCTCATATTTCTATGTGAATACTAATCCTTCATGATAATCGAGATTGTCATGTCAATCCTTTTCAACTAGTGCACTTCTCTTCAAGTTATTCCATACGGGTGCCGTTTAGAAGCCTGAGGATTTGCCCGTTTCATCCGTCAGTTGCCTTTGTTTTCCCACCATCCCACCCTTTTTCTTCAAGGACTCAGAGATCTCAAATCAACTATCCATTTTATTCATGTGAAGTCTCTTCATTCTTTCTTTCAATGTTCTAACCTGGTGATTCTCGTGAAGATACTTAGGAGCTACAAATTCATCATTCTTCGTTTTTGTTTTCTTCTCCGGTGAATTCAAGATTTTGATGTTCATCTTTTCCCTTTTCTATTGGCAACGTGCTTTCCCATGTTGGAAGTTATTATCCAAGCATCTCTTGATCATTAACCTCGCGATATTCATATCCGGAGTGCCGAAGATACCTCAGAAGATTCATGTTTCGATTCTTAATCCGTTCAAGCTATTTTGAGGTTGTTTTCTCATTCAAGCCATTTAATTCAATCGGTGTAATCTCTATTTCAAGCAATCATTTCAACGCTGTTTCTTTTGAGTGGGCCCATAACCCACAGGTCTTTTCCCGGGATCTTACCTGACTCTTCTAATTTTTTCCGAAGTGAATCTCAAATTCTTTTCAAAGTGTGATGTAAGAATGAATTTTCATCAGTCAATTGCCTTCTCCAGGATTGCTTTCAAATTCTTTTCATCTTCGGCTCAACATTTATATTCTTCACCATTTAGGAGTGCCTCAACAATTTTGGTGGTGCTTCTCGTCGTCATTCTCAGCTTTGAAGACCAAAGAAGAGTTTCTCTTAAATCTTGCTCTGTTCTCTTGAAGATTCATGGTGCTAGTTTCAAGCCATCCTCACAATTGTTCCGGTCGTGAATTTTTTTTATGACCATCACAAATCCTTTTCATGAGTTGTTTCATTTCGATTCTCTGAAGGCCATCATTCCAGAAGAATTCTTCATTCTCAACTTTCAGCTCTCATTCTCCAAATCTTACCCATGCATCGTTCAAGTATTCTCTAGTCAGCTCGTTATCTCTTCGTTCTCATATATCTAGATTCCCTCAAGTATTTGCATTCGTGTTACAATTCTCGCTGGCAATTCATTCTCTTTTCTTCGTTCATTTTCAATTCTTACGGTGGTTCGTACAAGATTCCTCTTCCTTTGTTTTCATATCAATTCATTCCTTCTTCCCAAATTCTACCGGTGCTTCATAGAAGACTTCTTCATGTTTGCGCTATATCTCTCTTCAATCTTTTCAAGAAGAATAAGTGGCATGCCAATCCATTGCTTGACATCAATTTAAGTTGATGAAGGGTAAGCATGACATAATACTTATTCTTATTTCATCAAGGTGATTTAATTCCTTCTTCTGGAGTTTGTTCATCATATCATATTCGCGGTTTGAGAGGCTTCTTCTTTCTTTTCAAGATTTCAAAGTTTTCTCATTATATCGTCACGAATCTCCATCTAAATCATTGCAAGCCTTCATTTTGTTCTTTCAACTTTCCTTTCGTTTCGATCATCTTGTTATCTATCCGGAGTTCTTCGAGAGCTTCTTCAAGGTGGTTCGTTGTGGATTTAATTCATTCTCGAATCGTTCGTCAAGATTATTGTTGGAGGAGCTCAAGTATTCTTCTTCTTGCATTTCAAAGTGCAATACATTCTTCCTTGTCTTTTGAGGTGGTGGTATATTATTTTTGATTCATAAGGAGTCACGAAGTGAAGTTGTCAAGAATGAGGTATTTTAAACCCATCAATCTCTTCATTGGAGTTATCTTGGTATAGATTTCACCTAGAGCCTTCCCTAAGGAATGTTGCTAATTATGGTGCCTGTCGATAATCCAAGTTTTCTCCTATTTTCTCAGTGGAAGAAGTTTTTCATCTCTTTGTTGCTCTCAAGCAACCAATTGTTTCTGTTAGTGGAAAAATTCACCTCAAGTTTTGAGATGTTTCCATAAGCCCAGGGGAAGCACATCATTTGGTTGTTGATTCGTTCAACACTCTGTTCGAGTCTTCCTTGCAAGGTTGCTCTTCAAGTTTACTTGTGGTGGAAGAATTATTTTCTTCTCCATTTCTTTTCATTCCAACTATCTAGCTATCATTCATTTGTTCATTTGCTTCGGAGGCATGGTGATGTTGCTCTCTCGATAAACCATCCCATCACGATCAAGTTCATGTTCTATTCGTTCCATTTTCAACGGGAGTGCTGTTCGAATTCTTTCTTTCCAATTCCTTCTCTATCTTGTTTTAACTGCATTGGTTTCAAATTAGCTCTGGGTTCTCGTCATATTCCTTGTTCCTCTTGTTTACCGGAGTGTTTTAAATTCCGTTCATCTCCGTTGGATCATTTCTTTAAGCTTTGCAACCTCTCAAGGTTCTTTTGTTTCACTCGTTTGTCGAAGAAGCAACTTAGTTCTACCTCTTCTCTCAGTTTTCATTCCTAGATCTCGGGGCGAGATCTCTTGTAAGTGGAGGAGAGTTGTAACGACCCGAGACCGGCGCTCCAGATGCCTTCCATGTATTTCGAGTTTCACCGTGTGATTTATTTGTTTGTCGCATTCATCATCGCATCATTCATATTGCATCGGCACTCTGTGCCGTCATTCTTTTAAAACTCATAGCCATTCACAGTTGCCGCTTCCCCCCTCCCCCTGTCTACATGGCCTTTTGTCAAACCCCTCGCGGCGTCCGGAAGCTGTCCCGAACCCGACCCGGGCAGTCGTGACCGATGGGTCCGGATCATCCCCAAACATCCCTAAAACATCTTCGGTTCATTGTTTGGACTTCCTAACCTATTTATTCTGGGCTGTCCGATTATGATAGGAGGGACCGAATAGCCCCTTAGCTAACCCACCTGCTATATATATACTGGATCAAACAATAGCCTAACCTATGCAATCCACCCATTCCCACCACGCCACTGCCAGCCAACGACCTCTCTCCTGTCTCCCTCGAGATCACCTCCCGAACCATTCCACCCAACTAGATTCCTGACCACCTCCCTTGATTTCCGCCGCCGCCAAACCCACGGCCTCCACCGCGCCACTGTCCATCGCCCGAGCCAACGAGGGCTTCTCCTGCCCGAGCTCCTCCACCATCATGTAACGCCGGCGACCACGAGCACAGCCACCAGGACCCCATCGCCTTGTTCCTCCTCATCTCACCTGCATCTCCTTTTCTGTTGTTCCCCTTCCACTCGGTCTCTCTCTGCTCATCTTCCTCGTTTTCTTCACAGGAATAACCATGGTGCCCCGCAACACCTCGTCCCCGACCACCTTCACGACACCGGCGAGCACTCACCTCCTGTCGACGCCCTCCGCCACCCAGGCGAGCCCCCGTCGCGCGCCTCTCCTTTTCCCCTTGCTCCTTCCTCTCGGACTCATCTCTCTCTCTCTCGTTTCTGGACAGGAAGCAACCATGGCCGCCCGTCCATGGAGATGAGCCGCGCCGCCCTGGTCACCTGCGACCTCGGGTCGCCTCTGCTTCATCCTTGCCAATCGCTAGTGCTCCGGTGAGCCCTGTCGTTGTTTCCCTTCCCATGTGTTCTCTCTTTCCCTACTGCATCTTCTTTGAATTTTCCCCTGCCATGGCCTTACAGCTCCCGCCGCCGCCCTGCTCTGTTCGTCGCCAGATCCGGCGAGGCCCTGCGCCCCCGTCCTCGTCCGTGCCTCCAGGTCACCGTGCCGCCCCATTGGATACCACCAGCGCCGTTGACCTCCACCTCCCTGCGCCCCTGCCCCTGTTTCTACCTCGTCCTAATTTGAGCAGAGGACGAGCGCTTCTTCGTCGCACGCGTGGGTTGCACCTGCCAAGACCCAGCTGAGCCAGCACTCCTCCCCACCGATTTGGGCCTGGCCCAGCTAGGTGAGCTCCAGCCCCTCCTCTCTGTTGGCCCGTTTGCTCCCAAATTCGGCCCACATCGTTTTTTTCCTGTTCTGGAAGTTTTGCTAATTATCCAGAGAACGCTAGATTTTCAGAAAACCCCCTAAGTTTCATGCATATCATATCTCACAAACTGTGCATCGGATGAAAATGTGGTATATATGTAAAATTCTTAGATTTTCATGTACTTTCACAATATACAACTTTCATTAATGTTAAAAATGTTTAAAATTGTTGTTTGCATCAATTTGCATAAATGACATCTTAAAATGGTTTATTTCATAACTTATTAACCGTAGCTCCGAATTAAATAAACTATATATGTAAATGGTGTAGAAAAATGCATATATTAACATGGTGCACTTACTTTTGCTGTTTAACAACTCTAAAATATGGTTTAGGGCAGAACAGTACCAAATTCAAAATATGCATATGGGGATTTTCCGGAATTGTTGTTTGTTGTTTTCCGGCCTCATTTAAACTTGCCTAGATAAATAGTTTACTCATGCTTCACCTCTTGCCATGTTAACCAACATTTAATCTTGTGTTGTTCATAAACGGGAGCAAACTAAATAATTCGATTGTGGTGTTTCGTCAATATGCAACTCGTTGCATATTGAGATCCACTTAATTTGTAGTATTGTTTGTTGCACTTTTCCATGCCATGACTCATTAAACCAGACATGCATCATAATTTATTGTGCATCATGCCATGTTTATGCTTGTTTGTTTACTATGTTATTTGCTTCTTTCCGGTGTTGCTTCTTCTCGATAGTTCCGGTAACATTGCGATTGTGAGGATTCGTTTGACTACATTGGTTCATCTACTTCATGGATTCGGTCTTGTTCCTAGCGGGATTTCAGGCAAGATGACCTTTACCTTGGATACCACTACTATCTTTGCTTGCTAGTTGTCTTGATGCTATCGCTATGTCGCGCTACCTACCACTTGTTTATCAAGCCTTCTAAATTGCCATAATAAGCCTCTAACCTTATCCACCTTCCTAGCAAACCGTTGTTTGGCTATGTTACTGCTGTGCTCAGCCCCTCTTATAGCGTTGCTAGTTGTAGGTGCAGTGCAGGTTGATCCATGTTGGGACATGGATATCATGGAATATCACAATATCTCTTATTTAATTAATGCATCTATATACTTGGTAAAGGGTGGAAGGCTTAGCCTTTTGCTTGGTGTTTTGTTCCACTCTTGCAGCCCTAGTTTCTGTCATACCGGTGTTATGTTCCTTGATTTTGCGTTCCTAACACGATCGAGGTTTATGGGCCCCCCTCGACAGTTTGCTTTGAATAAAACTCTTCCAGCAAGGCCCAACTTTGGTTTTACCATTTGCCTAATAACAACTAAAACTTGCATAGGGACTTTTCGGACCCCGAGGATAATTAATCAACAACTCGGGCCAGTGCTCCTCATGAGTGAAACAGAGCACCTTGCGGCGCCCCCTTGGCAACTTGGGTCCCAGCGACCGTAAGCTTAGCTCATCCGTCGTGGACTGAGACGAGATACGTGCGGCTACTATTAGGGTGTCGGCACGTCGGGAGGTCTTGCTGGTTTTGTTTTACCATTGTCGAAATGTCTTGTGCATCGGGATTCCGAGTTTGATCGGGTTGTCCCGAGATGGAGATTTACCTTCGCGGATCATGAGAGTTTGTGAAGGACTAAGTTGGGATGCCCCTTCAGGGTTTAATCTTTTCGAGAGTCATGCCCGCGGTTATGTGGCAGATTGGAAATTATTATATCCAGTTGTAGAAAACTTGACACCATATCCGAAATAAAAAACACCAACCGCGTGCGTAACCGTGACCGTCTCTTTTCGAAGGAGTTCGGGAAGAGAACACGGTGGGGTTATGATTGATTCGTAAGTAGTTCAGGATCACTTATTAATCATTACTAGTTTGCGACCGTTATGCGTAGTTACTCTTCTTACTCTTGTATTTGTAAGTTAGCCACCGTACAATGCTTAGTGCTGCTGCAACCTCACCACTTAACCTTTTCCATACCCATTAAGCTTTGCTAGTCTTGATACCCATGGTAATGGGATTGCTGAGTCCTCGTGGCTCACAGATTACTACAACAACAGGTGCAGGTACAGGTAAAGCAATGTTTCAATGTGAGAGCGATGCTTGCTTGTTTGGAGTTCTTCTTCTGCTTCTTCTTCTTTGATCAAGGGATAGGTTCCGGGTCGAGAGCCTGGGATTAGCAGGGTGGATATCATTCTTCTTTTTCGTTTGATTTCATCCGTAGTCGGATCCTGCTCTTATGTATGATAATTGCTATGTATTGATGTATTCATGTATTCATGATGTAGCTTGTGTCGAGTGTAAGCCTTTATCTTGTATTCTCATCTATTCCGTACATGGTATGTTGTAATGATATCCACCTTGCTATGTGCTCGAAATGCGATTGTGCCCCGATCTTGAAATTCATCATGTGATTGGGATAGAATCGCATCTTGGGCGCGACAAGTTGGTATCAGAGCCTTACTGACCGCAGGAGCCCCCTTGATTGATCGAACCACTGCCGTTGTCGAGTCTAGGAAAAAAACTATTTTCTGAGTCTAGTTATATATTGGAGAGTAGGAATTCTATTTACTCCTTATCCCCTTCTTCGCTCTGGTGAGGAATTGGACGTAGGTGTTTTGTTCCCATTACTCTCCTTTTTCACTCAAATTTTGTTTTAGGATCACGCGAGTATTGTGGAATTGGTCTGATATCATTGTGACGGGAACTCTGTTCTTGGTGCCTCCTGTCATTTAGGGGTTGTGGCAGTGTCCCGGGAGGTAGAGCTCCAAGGTGTTGTCGTCAAAGTGCTTATCGTTTCAGTTCTGGAATACCAGAGGACGTCGACATAGAAAACGCTTCTATACTCTTTGTGGTGAGAGTAGTTTGGCGCCACCCAGTACTGGGGAGAGCGATCAGATGTATTGCCACAGCTAGTATAGTTGTTATTTTTTGAAGGTCTGAGGTACACAGTTTCCGAGGTTCTTGGTTATGTGTTGATGGAGGCAGTACATTTGGAGCATAGAATTCTGCTAGGAGTTGTGTGATGATATTTCGCTTCTTGTACTTGTTGTACCAGATTGCATAACCGAAAATTTCGGGAGTTTTTAGGTGGGAATTCAAGTAGTTACCTAGAATATCTTTTTGACAGATGCATGATATGGGATTGGGTAAATCTCTATCATATCTATTTGTTTCCAGCTTATTCTGCAAGCCAATCCTTTGTTTTGTTTTGGTTATGGTATTTGAGTTGCTTCGAAGTCGAGTGTTGATTCCATACCTTTCCTAAGCGGTGTTCTCATATTTCTATGTGAATACTAATCCTTCATGATAATCGAGATTGTCATGTCAATCCTTTTCAACCGGTGCACTTCTCTTCAAGTTATTCCATACGGGCGCCATTTAGAAGCCTGAGGATTTGCTCGTTTCATCCGTCAGTTGCCTTTGTTTTCCCACCATCCCACCATTTTTCTTCAAGGACTCAGAGATCTCAAATCAACTATCCATTTTATTCATGTGAAGTCTCTTCATTCTTTCTTTCAATGTTCTAACCCAGTGATTCTCGTGAAGATACTCAGGAGCTACAAGTTCATCATTCTTCGTTTTCGTTTTCTTCTCCGGTGAATTCAAGATTTTGATGTTCATCTTTTCCCTTTTCTATTGGCAACGTGCTTTCCCATGTTGGAAGTTCTTATCCAAGCATCTCTTGATCATTAACCTCACGATATTCATATCCGGAGTGTCGAAGATACCTCAAAAAATTCATGTTTCCTTTCTTAATCTGTTCAACCTATTTTGAGGTTGTTATCTCATTCAAGCCATTTAATTCAACCGGTGTAATCTCTCTTTCAAGCAATCATTTCAACGCTGTTTATTTTGAGTGGGCCCATAACCCACATGTCTTTTCCCAGGATCTTACCTGACTCTTCTAATTTTTTCCGGAGTGAATCTCAAATTCTTTTCAAAGTGTGACGTAAGAATGAATTTTCATCAGTCAATTGCCTTCTCCAAGATTGCTTTCAAATTCTTTTCATCTTTGGCTCAATATTTATATTCTTCATCGTTTAGGAGTGCCTCAACAATTTTGGTGGTGTTTCTCATCGTCATTCTCAGCTTTGAAGACCAAAGAAGAGTTTCTCTTAAATCTTGCTCCGATCTCTTGAAGATTCATGGTGCTAGTTTCATGCCATCCTCACAATTGTTCCAGACATGAATTTTTTTTATGACCATCACAAATCCTTATCATGAGTTGTTTCATTTCGATTATCCGAAGGCCATCATTCCAGAAGAATTCTTCATTCTCAACTTTCAGCTCTCGTTCTCCAAACCTTACCCGTGCATCGTTCAAGTATTCTCTAGTCAACTCGTTATCTCTTCGTTCCCATGTATCTAGATTCCCTCAAGTATTTTCATTCGTGTTACAATTCTCTCTGGAAATTCATTCTCTTTTCTTCGTTCATTTTCAATTCTTACGGTGGTTCGTTCAAGATTCCCCTTCCTTTGTTTTCATATCAATTCATTCCTTCTTCCCAAATTCTACCGATGCTTCGTCAAAGACTTCTTCAAGTTTGCGCTATATCTCTCTTCAATCTTTTCAAGAAGAATAAGTGGCATGCCAATCCATTGCTTGACATCAATTTGAGTTGATGAAAGCTAAGCATGACATAATACTTATTCTTATTTCATCAAGGTGATTTAATTCCTTCTTCCGGAGTTTGTTCATCATATCGTATTCGCGGTTTGAGAGGCTTCTTCTTTCTTTTCTAGATTTCAAAGTTTTCTCATTATATCGTCACGAATCTCCATCTAAATCATTGCAATCCTTCATTTTGTTCTTTCAACTTTCCTTTTGTTTCGATCATCTTGTTATCTATCCGGAGTTCTTCGAGAGCTTCTTCAAGGTGGTTCGTTGTGGATTTAATTCATTCTCGAATCGTTCGTCAAGATTATTGTTGGAGGAGCTCAAGTATTCTTCTTCTTGCATTTCAAAGTGCAATACGTTCTTCCTTGTCTTTTGAGGTGGTGGTATATTATTCTTGATTCATAAGGAGACATGAAGTGAAGTTGTCAAGAATGAGGTATTTTAAACCCATCAATCTCTTCATTGGAGTTATCTTGGTATAGATTTCACCTAAAGCCTTCCCTAAGGAATGTTGCTAATTATGGTGCCTGTCGATAATCCAAGTTTTCTCCTATTTTCTCGGTGGAAGAAGTTTTTCATCTCTTTGTTTCTCTCAAGCAACCAAATGTTTTCGTTAGTGGCAAAATTCACCTCAAGTTTGGAGATGTTTCCATAAGCCCAGGGGATGCACATCATTTGGTTGTTGATTCGTTGAACACTCCGTTCGAGTCTTCCTTGCAAGGTTGCTCTTCAAGTTTACTTGTGGTGGAGGAATTATTTTCTTCTCCATTTCTTCTCATTCCAACTATCTAGCTATCATTCGTTTGTTCATTTTCTTCGGAGGCATGGTGATGTTGCTCTCTCGATAAACCATCCCATCATGATCAAGTTGATGTTCTATTCCTTCCATTTTCAACTGGAGTGCTATTCGAATTCTTTCTTTCCTATTCCTTCTCTATCTTGTTTTAACTACATTGGTTTCAAATTAGCTCTGGGTTCTCGTCATATTCCTTGTTCCTCTTGTTTACAGGAGTGTTTTAAATTTCGTTCATCTCCGTCGGGTCATTTCTTTAAGCTTTGCAACCTCTCAAGGTTCTTTTGTTTCACTCGTTTGTCGAAGAAGCAACTTAGTTCTACATCTTCTCTCCGTTTTCATTCTTAGATCTCGGGGCGAGATCTCTTGTAAGTGGAGAAGAGTTGTAACGACCTGAGACCGACACTCCAGATGCCTTCCATTTATTTCAAGTTTCGCCGTGTGATTTATTTGTTTGTCGCATTCATCATCGCATCATTCATATTGCATCAGCACTCCGTGCCGTCATTCTTTTAAAACTCATAGCCGTTCGTAGTTGCCGCTTCCCCCCTCCCCTTGTCTACATGGCCTTTTGTCAAACCCCTCGCGGCGTCCGGAAGCTGTCCCGAACCCGACCCGGGCAGTTGTGACCGATGGGTCCGGATCATCCCCAAACATACCTAAAACATCTTATGTTCATTGTTTGGACTTCCTAACCTAGTTATTCCGGGCCGTCCGATTACAATCGGAGGGACCGAATAGCCCCTAAGCTAACCCACCTGCTATATATATACCGGATCAAACAATAGCCTAGCCTATCCAATCCACCCATTCCCACCACACCGCCGCCAGCCAACCACCTCTCTCCTGTCTCCCTCGGGATCCCCTCCCGAACCATTCCACCCAATCAGATTCCCGACCACCTCCCTTGATTTCTGCCGCCGCCCAACCCACGGCCTCCACCGCGCCACTGTCCATCGCCCGAGCCAACGAGGGCTTCTGCTGCCCGAGCTCCTCCACCATCGTGTAACGCCGGCGACCACGAGCACAGCCACCAGGACACCGTCGCCTTGTTCCTCCTCATCTCCCCTGCATCTCCTTTTCTGTTGTTCCCCTTCCACTCGGTCTCTCTTTGCTCATCTTCCTTGTTTTCTTCACAGGAACAACCGTGGAGCCTCGCAACACCTTGTCTCCGACCACCTTCATGACACCGGCGAGCACTCACCTCCTGCCGACGCCCTCCGCCACCCAAGCGAGCCCCCGTCGTGCGCCTCTACTTTTCCCCTTGCTCCTTCCTCTCGGGCTCATCTCTCTCTCTCTCTCTCTCTCTCTCTCTCTCATTTCTGGACAGGAAGCAACCATGGCCGCCCGTCCATGGAGATGAGCCGCGCCGCCCTGGTCACCTGTGACCTCGGGTCGCCTCTGCTTCGTCCTCGCCGACCGCTTGTGCTCCGGTGAGCCCTGCCGTTGTTTCCCTTCCCTTGTGTTCTCTCTTTCCCTACTGCATCTTCTCTGAATTTTCCCCCGCCATGGCCTTACAGCTCCCACCGCCGCCCTGCTCTGTTCGTCGCCAGATCCGGCGAGGCCCTGCGCCCCCATCCTTGTCCCTGCCTGCAGTTCGCCGTGCCGCCCCATCGGAGACCACCAGCGCCGTCGACCTCCACCTCCCTGCGCCCCTTCCCCTGTTTCTGCCTCGTCCTCGTTCGAGCAGAGGACGAGCGCTTCCTCGTCGCGTGCGTGGGTTGCAGCCGCCAAGGCCCAGCCAAGCCAGAGCTCATCCCCACCGAACTGGGCCTGGCCCAGCTAGGTGAGCTCCAGCCCCTCCTCTCTGTTGGCCCGTTTGCTCCCAGATTCGGCCCACATCGTTTTTTCCCTGTTCTGGAAGTTTTGCTAATTATCCAGAGAACGCTAGATTTTCAGAAAACCCCCTAAGTTTCATGCATATCATATCTCACAAACTGTGCATCGGATTAAAATGTGGTATATATGTAAAATGCTTAGATTTTCATGTACTTTCACAATATACAACTTTCATCCATGTTAAAAATGTTTAAAAATGTTGTTTGCATTAATTTGCATAAATGACATGTTAAAATGGTTTATTTCATAACTTATTAACCGTAGCTCCGAATTAAATAAACTATATATGTAAATGGTGTAGAAAAATGCATATATTAACATGGTGCATTTACTTTTGCTGTTTAACAACTCTAAAATATGGTTTAGGGCAGAACAGTACCAACTTCGAAATATGCATATAGGGATTTTCCGGAATTGTTGTTTGTTGTTTCCGGCCTCATTTAAACTTGCCTAGATTAATAGTTTACTCATGCTTCACCTCTTGCCATGTTAACCAACATTTAATCTTGTGTTGTTCATAAACGAGAGCGAACTAAATAATTCGAATGTGGTGTTTCGTCAATATGCAACTCGTTGCATATTGAGCTCCACTTAATTTGTAGTATTGTTTGTTGCACTTTTCCATGCCATGACTCATTAAACCGGACATGCATCATACTTGATTGTGCATCATGCCATGTTTATGCTTGTTTGTTTACTATGTTGTTTGCTTCTTTCCATTGTTGCTTCTTCTCGATAGTTCCGGTAACAATGCGATTGTGAGGATTCGTTCGACTACGTTGGTTCATCTACTTCATGGATTCGGTCTTGTTCCTAGCGGGATTTCAGGCAAGATGACCTTTACCTAGGATACCAGTACTATCTTTGCTTGCTAGTTGTCTCGATGCTATCGCTATGTCGCGCTACCTACCACTTGTTTATCAACCCTCCCAAATTGCCATGATAAGCCTCTAACCTTTTCCACCTACCTAGCAAACCATTGTTTGGCTATGTTACCGCTTTACTCAGCCATCTTATAGCGTTACTAGTTGCACGTGCAGTGCAGGTTGTTCCATGTTGGGACATGGATATCATGGGATATCACAATATCTCTTATTTAATTAATGCATCTATACACTTGGTAAAGGGTGGGAGCCTTAGCCTTTTGCTTGGTGTTTTGTTCCACTCTTGTCGCCCTAGTTTCCGTCATACCGGTGTTATGTTCCTTGATTTTGCGTTCCTAACACGGTCGGTGTTTATGGGCCCCCCTCGACAGTTCGCTTTGAATAAAACTCTTCCAGCAAGGCCCAACTTTGGTTTTACCATTTGCCTAATAACAACTAAAACTTGCATAGGCACTTTCCGAACCCCGAGGATAATTAATCAACAACTCGGGCCAGTGCTCCTCATGAGGGTTGGTCCAAAACAGAGCACCTTGCGGCGCCCCCTTGGCAACTTGGGTCTCAGCGACCGTAAGCTTAGCTCATTTGTCGTGGCCTGAGACGAGATACGCGCGGCTACTATCGGGGTGTCGTCCCGTCGGGAGGTCTTGCTGGTTTTGTTTTACCATTGTCGAAATGTCTTGTGCACCGGGATTTCGAGTTTGATCGGGTTGTCCTGAGATGGAGATTTACCTCTATGGATCGTGAGAGTTTGTGATGGACTAACTTGGGACACCCCTGCAGGGTTTAATCTTTTCGAGAGCCGTGCCCGCGGTTATGTGGCAGATTGGAAATTTCTAATATCCGGTTGTAGAGAACTTGACACCAGATCCAAAATAAAATACACCAACCGCGTGCGTAACCGTGACCGTCTCTTTTCGAGGGAGTTCGGGAAGAGAACACGGTGGGGTTATGATTGATTCATAAGTAGTTCAGGATCACTTATTGATCATTACTAGTCTGCAACCATTATGCATAGTTACTCTTCTTACTCTTGTATTCGTAAGTTAGCCACCATACAATGCTTAGTGCTGTTGCAACCTCACCACTTAACCTTTTCCATTCCCATTAAGCTTTGCTAGTCTTGATACCCATGGTAATGGGATTGCTGAGTCCTCGTTGCTCACAGATTACTACAACAACAGGTGCAGGTACAGGTAAAGCAATGTTTCGACGTGAGAGCGATGCTTGCTTGTTTGGAGTTCTTCTTCTTCGATCAAGGGATAGGTTCCGAGTCGGGAGCCTGGGATTAGCAGGGTGGATGTCATTCTTCTTTTTCGTTTGATTTCATCCGTAGTCGGATCCTGCTCTTCTGTATGATGATTGCTATGTATTGATGTATTCATGTATTCATGATGTAGTTTGTGGCGAGTGTAAGCCTTTATCTTGTATTCTTATCTATTCAGTACATGGTATGTTGTAATGATATCCACCTTGCTATGCGCTCGAAATGCAATCGTGCCCCGATCATGAATTCATCACGTGATTGGGATAGAATCGCATCTTGGGCGCGACAAGTACTAGGTTAGCCAAAGTCGCACCCTTGTAATCGAGATCTCAAGCAATAATCAATCAAGCAGGAAGTAGACTTTTACCTCCACCGTGAGGGGCTGAACCTGGGTAAACTTGTGTCTCTCGATTCCGATCAACTCCGTTCGAGCTACTACCTATCTGCAATGGCCTCACGACTAAGTCCTTTTTCGAGGACATCTGCCATGACAAAATAACGGTAGTTGGCGCCCACCATGGAGCATGCGTATGATGGTGTTGAGTTCTTGGAGGGAGCTCACCCAGGGATCGAGGGATATGCGATCGGCCGGATGACGAAGAGTTGTCGCGGCAAGCTCTACATAGACAATTCAGGCTTGGGCCCCGAGGCCGACTCAGTTGAGTACGGGTACCGGGTCCCCTTTGACAAGATCCACTTCTTCATCGCCAAAATCGGCGAATCGGGTCTCGAGCCGAATAACTGCACCGACATCATCGAGCCGGCTCGGCGCACATAACCCGGTCGGGCTCAATCTGGCCGGAAACACGTCTTCGTCGGTTTCACTCAGGGAGTCGATCTCGCAGATAATTCCGCGTCCGGTGGGGACACCCTTGTCTACTCTGATGGCGAATCCTCGGTCGGCGACACCGAGTCGATCCTCCTGCTTTTCGATATTAAGCTTGGGGGCTACTATGATGATGAGACTGCCCGGGACGATTTCGAGCCGTCACATCGAGCAGCCATCTACATGGCAGAGATAGCACCGGCTCAAGGCTCCACAGGAGCTGGCACGATAATAGGGACCGACACTTCGGCACCGGCTTCGGGTGCGGCCAGCTTGGACAAACCACTGGCTCAAGCTTTGGCAGAGTTAATGGCCACCTTGGCAACACTCCTGGAGACCGCAGTAACCAGGGAAAACCAGGCGGAGAGCAACATAGAGGTGATGAAACTTTGTGAGCAGATGGCTAAGGTTCAAGAGGATATCAATGCCGAGAACGCTCGCCTGGTGGGAGGGCAAACCTAGATACACAATGAGGTGGAGCATTTGAAGGCATAAGCCTGGCGCATGAGTCTCCGTCAGAGTGCTTCAAACGTGGTCCATCAGAGGAGGCACGTGAGCCGTCTGCCGCCCAATTTTGAGCCCACGCGTTTGTTCAGCACACCGCAAGACACGCCCGCTCCGGGGGCAGGGACGAGCACCGGTTATACCCTAGTTAACCCAGGTCATAGCCCCAAATGGAGCCAGACAGCCACCGCCGGCTTAGCCTCATCAGCCGGTTCACCAGCGCCAGCCAGAGCCTGCCCCGCATCCATCCCCAGTTCAGTTGCCTCCACACCGTTTCTAGACACCGGTGGGTCACTTCTCCAACCCCGTCGATAATATGTTAGCGGCAACTACCAATCTTGTCGCTCTTCCGATCACAGGGAACATCCCAGTTGAGATCGAGGCCCGGAACACCATCGAGATGTTGAAGACTGCGGTCGCCCAGTAGGCAAATTACTCCAACAACCAGCAGTGACTTCACTCTACCCCGCACCCGAGTCACGGCAAAAACCGGCATGCCAAGTCACCAGCAGTGCCTGTCGTCAGCGCGAGCAACAGCCTGACCCACCCAGGCCTGCAACCTTGGACGCACAGGCGATCATTGATGTGGCTCGGGCTATGCGAGAAGTAGAAGCAGCAAACACGGGGGCTCGGCTAACACCTGCTACAACCCCATTGGTTTCACAAGGTACGGGGTCAAGTACAAGAACCATTGGAATCCCTTGTTTAGCGCCATCTCTACGCAATGAGCACATGCCCAAGGACTTCAAGGGCCCTCACAAGGTTCCCAATTACACGGCTGACCTCGAGCCGGCTGCATGGATCGAAAGCTACGAGATAGCCATGGACATGCTGGATGTCAATGACGCAGTTTGCGCCAAATATTTGACTATGATGTTGGAGGGCCAGCTCATAAGTGGTTGAAAAACCTGCCTCCCAACTCAAGCAATACTTGGGCCGAGTTGAAGGATCGCTTCATCAAAAATTTCCTAGGAACCTGCAAGCGCCCGATGATGATTGTTGATCTACAACATTGCATCCAGCGCGAGGGTGAGTCCGCCCATCACTGGTCACTCCAGGTCGCAGACATCATTCACTCTTCCAACAGCATAACAGCTGCTCAGGCTATCTTGATTTTGGAAAAGAATTGTCACTTTGACCCTCTCGTTTAGAAGCTTGGGCGTCTCAACCGGAAGGTCTGGGACATGGGTGATCTCATGGATGTCCTCACCAGGTATGCTGAATCAGACAACATGAAAGACCCTAGTTTGGATGATGACAAGTCTGGCAAGGGCAAGAAGAACGATGGCGGCATGGGTCACCAGCAGAACACTTCAGGACACAACGACAGTCATGGTAATAAAGGCAACGGTTGTAAGCGCAAGCATCCGGAAGGAGGATCGGATTTCGTCGCTAACACCAATACTAGCTTCAAGGGCCAGAGGCAGAACAACTCTGGGAGACCTTACAATGGGAACAAACCCCGTAATTTCGAGGAGGCCCTCAAAGCCCTGTGTCCAAAACACAGCCTCCCTGACAAGCCGGCAAACCACTCCAGAGAAAATTGTTACATCATGCAAGCTTTTCGCAATCAGGCTTACCAGAGTCATCAGGGCGGCAGCGGTGGAAACCCAGGGCAGCCTGGAGCCGGCGGCTCAGGATCTGGCTTCCCATGAGCCGGCTCATCGGGCGGTTTCTCAAATCCCAGCTTCCAGGGGTCGGGCGGCTCAGGAGCTGGATTTCAGGGTCCTGGTAACAATGGAGGTGGAAATCAGCGATCTGGACAAGGCAATCGGCAACATGGCAATCAGTCTGGTTTTCAAAGCAACCCCAAACAATTAAATAGTGCGTAATATCATGTGTTTACGACCGGCACTTGCAAATGTGACCGCAAGCTTTCCAAACATGCTGTCAACATGGTCGAGCCGACTGTCCCCAAGTACTTAAACTGGTCAGAACAACCGGTCACCTGGAGCAGAGAGGATCATCCTCCCCGGGTTGAGAATCTGGGTTGTCTAGCCCTCGTGGTGGCACCTCAAGTTGGCAGTTATAAGCTCTCAAAGGTGCTCATGGATGGAGGAAGCAACATCAACATCTTGTACTATGACACCTACAGATGAATGAACCTGTCAGAAAAACAGCTCCAACCTTCCTCGACCATTTTTCATGGGATTGTTCCTGGAAAGTCTGCCTATCCTATTGGGCTAATCAAGCTGGAAGTGGCGTTTGGCACTAAGTTCAACTACAGATCAGAATTCTTGACGTTTGAGGTGGTCAAAATTAAGAGCTCATATCATGCCCTATTTGGACGGCCGGCTTATGCTCGCTTCATGGCTCAGCCTTGTTATGTCTATCTCAAGCTCAAGATGCATGGGCCAGAGGGCACCATGATAGTTGACAGTGATAGGAAAATCACACGCGTGTGTGAGGAAGGGGACACAGCTTATGCCAAGTCAGCCTGCGTGGCGGAAGAGCTAAAAATTTACAAAGCCAACATTGACCCGGCTGATATGACGCCTCTGAAGAAGCCCACTACAGAGTTTGACCCCTTGCTCAAGTTCAAGTCGGCCGAGGATACAAAACAGGTTGATTTCACCCTTGGAGGCTCATCCCAGTAGTTCACCATTGGGACTGGCATGGATTCCAAATAGGAAAGCGCGCTCATCGAGTTCATCCGTGAGAATCGAGACATTTTTGCATGGAAACCTTCTGACATGCCTGGTTTAACAAGAGAATTCGTTGATCACCACCTTAATGAGGATCCTAAAATGAAAACTATGCGACAGTACCTCCATCCTTTAAACGAGGGGAGACGCAAAGCTATTGACGAGGAAGTGGCTCGACTCCTTGCAGCAACATTCATTGTTGAAGTTTTTCACCCGGAGTGGTTGGCAAATCTAGTGCTTGTTCTGAAGAAAAATGACACTTGGTGAATGTGTGTTGATTACAAAGATCTTAACAAGGCTTGTCCCAAGGATCCATTTGCTCTTCCTCGCATTGATCAGATCATTGATTCTGCAGCCGGCTGCAAGACTCTATGTTTTCTGGATGCTTACTACGGCTATCATCAGATCAAGATGGTCATTGAGGACCAGGAAAAGACGGCCTTCATCACACCTTTTGGGGCTTTCTGCTATGTCTCTATGCCTTTTGGGCTTAAGAGCGCGGGGGCTATTTATCAGTGTTGTGTGCAGAATTGTTTCCACAAATAGACCGGGTGCAATGCTCATGCTTATGTTGATGATATTGTGGTCAAGTCTCGGAAGAAGGAAACTCTATTGGACGACCTCAAGGAAACTTTCGACAATCTTCGAGTTTACAAGATGAAGCTTAACCTGGCCAAGTGTGGTTTTGGTGTCCCTGCAGACAAGTTGCTGGGTTTTCTGGTGTCAGAACAGGGCATCGAGGCTAACCCAGACAAAATCAAAGCAGTAACGATGCTTGCTAAGCCGACTAATGTTAATGACGTCCAGCATATGGCGGGTCGCATCGCTGCCTTAAGCCAATTTATAAGTCATCTCAGCGAGAAGGTGATTCCTCTGTACCAGTAGTTGAAGAATACCGAGAATTTTGTCTGGAGTAATGTTGTAGATAAAGCTTTTGAAGCCCTTAAGAAGCAATTGGCTGAGCCACATGCCCTCGCTGCTCCAATTACAAAGAACCTATGCTGATGTACATCGCCACTAATAATAAAGCGGTGAGTGTGGTAGTTGTCGTGGAATGAAAGGAGGCAAGGAAAGAATATCCAGTCCAGCTACGTTAGTGAGGTTTTGACTGAATCCAAGCAGAGGTACCCACCCTAGCAAAAACTGGTGTTTGGTGTTTTCATGGCTAGTCACAAGTTGAAGTATTACTTCCAGGAGCATCATATTATTGTGGTCAGCTCAGCCCCTCTAGGAGACATCATCCAGAACAGGGAGGCCACATGCTGGGTTGCTAAGTGGGCAATCGAGCTTGGTCCACATCATCTTAAATATGTGCCTCTAACGGCTATCAAATCTCAAGCACTGGTGGATTTCATCAATGACCGGACTAAACTTCAAGTTCCTGAGGTTAAAACACCGGCTTAAGTCATGTGAGAGCCGGCTTACAGAAAGCGAGGATAAACCATAGGCTATCACGCCAGCTTCATTGAATCAAGACACGAGCCTCAAAAGCCGGTCTTTTTGTCATGCCTCGAACACCATCTTAACATTTTCATTCATTACAATTATATATTTATATCCCTGTATTATATTCTGTTTTACAGGAACAGATTTACCTTGATCAGTTATCATATCAATCAAGTGTTGTCTGGTCATAAACATAATGGCGTACTGGATTGCACTGCATCGAGTTAAACATTGTGTTGACCTTGGTAACCTTTTCAGCACTTCGGAATATTTCTGACAAATTTGCCAGGTCACATTATGTCGTCCTATATGTTGATCAAGTTTCAAAAAAATTCGGGTTGTCAATTAGAACCCCGGCTAACCTCTGGAGGAAGAGGAATACTACGAGTATAATGATATTTAGCAGATCCTCAATTAAAGCACTGGCTCAGTTTGCTTCAAAAGAAAACTTTCCAAAGTATCAAGTGCACGATGGCACTATAGATCACAAAGTAATTTCAAGACTATATTACAAGCCATCATCAGGCCACAATATTAGCAAAGGGTTTTCAGTGTTATTAAGCACCAGCATTGGAGCTCCCTGGGTTGATGTGGCGATCTTTAGCTTGAGTGGTTATCGGATCATCCTTTGCCGACTCTTCTTGACTTCTCTGGGATGCAGCGTCGTCCTCGGCCAGCCACTGAATTTCATCGAAAGCCTAAAAAACTGACTCTTGATGCATCACAGTGGAAGAATCGATACCAGACGTGAAGTCTTGCTTACTTAGAAGATTCAGTGCAGCAGGTTTCGGTGTTGGACGACTGACACGCTTGCTGGCTTCGGTATAGGCGGCTTGCAATTTAGTCAAATTCACCTCTTCTGCCAGTTGAGTGGCTGCCACACGCTTTTCCTTGATGCACCATAGAAAGTATTTTTCCTCAAAAGGCGTCCCGTCTACATTAAATTTAGGAAAGCCGCCCACAATTTGAGCTAGCACCAGCTCTGGGAAGTATGCTTTCGCATGCGACAGGGCAGTCAGCGCTCCTTGGCGGCAAGCCGACTTTGTTAGTTCCTTTATCCATTGGGGAACTGTTGATAATTCCTTCAGCATCTCCATAATATAACGGGGAGGCAACTTGGTATTCTTCACGGCCATCACACAGTACAAGCCTCCCACGTAAAGTTGCTCAAGGAATTTGTATAAAGCTTTCAATTTTACCAACGGTTGTTCCACAAGATGGTGATTACTATTACCTGTCATGGCATACATCAAACAAGTATCAGTACACCCGGCAACAGTATTCAACCAATTTAACTATGACGGCTTAAACAAAGCATACTTACCAAAGACGGCCACGCACATCTCATTGATGTGACCTTTCAAAGTTGTCATCTCTTATTTCGCCGGCTCAAGTTGAGCCTCAGCTTCTTTGGCTCTCTTCAATAAGTCGGCTTTTTCTTTTTCAAGTATTAGCAGTTTGGGCTCTGGATCTCAGAAGGTCAGCAGCCAGGTTTTATGCCTCTTTCCTCAATTTATTTTCTTTATTGAGCTCCTTCTTCAAGCCGGCTGCAGACGACTCGGCGTAGTCCAACATTTCCTGTTTCCAAGGATGCAAAGTTAGTATCACTCTAAAGTCTCGAGCTGCTGCAGAGCATCGACCCACACTTGGGGGCTATAACGGGCAATTTTCTCTACTATTTTAAGTCCCATGCAGGTGCAAGCACTCTACATGGCCCTTGGGGGCTAATGCGTCCTCAAGTTTTTTGTCAAATATGATACTACTAAGACTCGGCTCACCACAAGCTGGTGAGCTGGCCCTTGGGGGCTACCAGTCAATCAACTTTTGCAACAGACAAGTCCCAATTCAATATGGTATATTGACCCGACAGTTGGGGGCTATACAACTATGCAGCTATTATTGGCAAAACAAGGTTCATGCAAATTTCAAGTATTGTCATTATTCGCAATTCTTAAAACTTGGGGGCTATATACAGGTATATAAAGAGGAAGGAAGCAAGCAAGTATACCTCCTATTTTCTCTTCGGAGAACCCACCATGACGGCTTCAGTTTCCCGGCTCTCAGACAGTCGGGTCAAGAACGACTGATGAAGGGACCCTACATCTAAACTCTCCAAAGGTGGATGTTCAAGCTTGGCCTTGCCCTTCTCTGCCATGGGCGACTCTGTTTTGTTGACAATTTTTACCGAAGCATTTGAAGTTTTTGGCCCTTTAAGCGCTTCTCCGGTAATGGTAACTTCATCCTGAGCCGCCTTCAACGGCGGCCCACTTGTCAGATTCTCCGTCACTATAGGAGAGATGGCCCTGGCAGGGCTCAGAGGGAAATTATCACGATCCAGCTCATTTTCATGGGTTAGGTCTATTTCCCCACCTTGAGCTCTATCTGCCGACTCTTCTTGAAGTTTTGGGTCATCCTTGGAAATTGAAGGTTTAGACTCTGGAACTGCGGCACTTGAGCCCCCCCTCCCTTATTGTGGCTTTAGCTCTGCAAATCGGGAAACAAAGTAAGCAGTAGAAATACAAGGATAAAAAGAGAAAATGTACCATCAGTTACTCACCCACGATTGACAGCAAATTTTGGCAATTGACTAGCGCGACTCATCTGATGATGGCGAGGTCAAATTGTACTCCGGGTCAGATGGATGAAGAGGTTCCTTAATATGGCCGGCTTGGGGACGCGAGTCGGTTGGACTATGTGGTACGACAACACACGGCCTACGACGGACCGGTGAGTATGACAAGCCGTCGATGAGGTTGCCCGAGCTGTTCCGGGTCTTCTGCTTTGAAGTGCTAGCACACTGAGTTTTCTTCAAAAGAAATTGCGGATCTAGGTCAGCATCTGGATGTGAAAAGGGTACCTTTCTAACGGCTTGTCTCATCCTCTTCGGGATAAATGGCTCTAAGTTGGAATAAGAGGGGTTTACCTCCGCGTCACCGGCTTGGCTGGTGTCGGCATTCTCCTGTGAAGTGCTTGCATCAGAGAGAGTCAAGCTCTATTACCTCAATTTCTTCATCGCCATCGAGAGTCGGCTCCTCACTGTTTGCATCCTTTGGATGAATTGGAACTTGCTCAGTATTCCACCACGGAGACACTTCCTACACACACAACAAGATGGATGATAAGTAAGATGGTAATTACAATAGATTAAATAGAAATCAAATACAGGAAACATGACTCACTGGAGGTGCTGAGTTACCAGTGCAGAAATGGGCAAGTCCCACGGTCAAGATAGTATCTCGGGCCTCACTGAGTAGCTTCTTGGTTGCGGATAATAATTAAACTGGCTGAAGCGAAGCGAGTCATCAGTGTGGCCGGTGTAGGTATGCATGAGCCGGCTCCTCAAGCTGAGAGGTTGGACTCGCCAGCTCATCCAACACCGGGTTAGATCCACCCCGGTAAGACCATGAGTCATCAAGGCGTTGATCCTTGAATATAGATATTTTAATTTTTCCCTCTCAGAATGCGAGGCAAAGCCAGGAAAGGTGATTGAAGCATCAAGCCGGTCATGCCTATAACCCGGCAAACGATTACCAGTAGTAGGTGAAGTATCCTTGCAATAGAACCATGTTTTGTGCCACTGTTTAGGATGGCTCACCGGCTTAACTGACGGGAAAGCAGTATTCTGCCTGTTTTGAATTGTGACACCCCCCAAGTACTAAGCTTGGTCCATCTTTGTGCTCTGTCTGATGGTTGAGATAGAAGAACTCTTGGAAGAAACTGATAGATAGCTCAATCTGCAAATATACTTCGCAGAAGACTTGAAATTGACTCATGTTCAGAATGGATTTAGGAGGCAAATCTTGAGGCCTGATATTTTAGTGATGCAGCACGTCACGAAAAAACTTTGAGCTGGGAGGACGAAATACGCGCTCTAGATGATCAGTAAAAACAATGACCTCGCCCTGTCCTGGTTGAGGAGAAATTTCTTCTTTGGGGGCGCGCCATTGGATGTCGGCTTGAGGTGGCAACAGACCCGAATTCACCAAGGATTATAGTTTCAGTTCTGTGGAAGTGGACTTAGTCCAGTTGACTATCTTGGTCTTGGGAGGCATGTTGTTTTTGGTAGAACTAATATTTCAACAAGTATAAAAATAGATATGAGCCGGCAGATTAAGGAATGTTATGAGATAACGACAGCCAGTGCAGTTATGTGACACCATCAATTCAATCATACACTAATCATACACGCAAATGTGTACGGTCAAGATCAGGGACTCACGGGAAGATATCACAACAGAACTCTAGACACAAATAAAATAATACAAGCTTCATATTACAAGCCAAGGGCCTCGAGGGATCGAATACATCAGCTGGAATACAAACGAGTCAGTGGAAGCAACAATATCTGAGTACAGACATAGGTTAAACAAGTTTGCCTTAAGAAGGCTAGCACAAAAGTATCAACGATCGAAAGGCAAGGCCTCCCGCCTGGGAGCCTCCTAACTACTCCTGGTCGTCAGTGGTCTCCATGTAGTAGTAGGCACCCTCGGGGTAGTAGTAGTCGTTGGCGGTGGTGTCTGGCTCCTGGTATCCATCATCTGATCACAACATCCGGAAGGAAGGTAGGGGGAAAAGGGGTAGCAAAGCAACCGTGAGTACTCATCCAAAGTACTCGCAAGCATCAGATCTATACTAAGTATGCATTGGTATCAAAGGAAGGGATGTATGTGTGGACTAAACTGCAGAATGCCAGAATAGAGGGGGGAGGCCTAGCCTATCAAAGACTAGCATCTTGCAGCATTTAGAAGAGTACAAAATAGCATAATATATTTAACAAGTATGTTGTATCATTAGTGCCTAGAGATCCTTTCTCGACTCCCTCCGAGAAAGCAATCCTGGAGCCATCATATCCTTTTCATGCCTCAGCATCCAGTTCTAGTTGTATCAATCGGGATACAACTCCGAGCGTCCATTACCATGGACACGGCTATTCAAATAGATAATACTTCCCTGCAGGGACGCTTGATCAACTCCGGCTGGAAACACCATCAGGTCATGACCGGCTGTCGGTGCAACAAACCCCAGGCGTGTGTTGCCCGGACTGTACATAGGCTCAAGAGCAAGGTTGCAACATCCAAGACGAGACCAAGCCGAAGAGATAGCTCTTTGAGAAATCAAAGGGTGGATCAAGAAGACCAAGACCAACCAAGTGAGCAAGATATCACTGAGGAAAAACCTCCCTTGCTGGGCAGGCGAGCCTGGCGGGGTCGAGGTCACCCAAAAGACAAGTCTCAAGACTCCCCCAGCAAGCCTGCCGGGGACGCCGAGGGCGGACTATCCCGCCAAGGCGCCACCGCTCCACCTCACAACAATGCAAGTCACTTATCGGTGCGGTGTCGAGCCCCCACGTGATTAAGTGGCTATTATTTGGCACATGGCAGCCATTTCCGAGGAAGATCACCCCTAAATGACACCCGTCCAGGAGACGTGTCACGCAGACAGGCAAGAAGGTGGCTGAATGGCGCGGCAAGGCTGCCGGGCTACACCCACGATGTGACACTAAGCGGTGCATTTAATGCGCCTTGTCCTGTCTATAGAGTTAGGTATGATGGCACTGTTTTCTATCCAATCAGTACGTAATGACTGATTTGCCATTGTGGTGACCCCTTGACCTATAAAAGGAGGGTCGTGGCAACCTTAGAAAGGATTCGGACCCCTATACACTCATACGCGCGTAGCACCTCTTGTCCCAAGGCGACCTTGCCGGGCTAGAGCGTTGCGTCTCCACCACGGTCCTTCCATCAATCCACCAAAGCAGGAGTAGGGTTTTACGCCTCGCAGTGGCCCGAACCTGGGTAAAAACTGCTCGTGTCATCACTGTCGTGCTGCTCTACGCTCTCCGCTCTTTGTGCAATGTGCTTTTCCCCCTTGCCGAACCACAAGGGGCCGATGGTCCCATAGGTGGCCGTGTTATACCACGACATCTTTGGCGCGCCAGGTGGGGGGAAGCGCTTGCGCGAACCCGAGGGTGTAAGCAGCGCATCATCTTCATCATCGTTTTCTTCATCAACGGCTTCATCATCCATGGCGCCCAAGAAAAAGTCCGGTGCTGCAGCTCACCCGTCCACCTCTAAGGCCCCTTTGCATGCATCCACTGATGCCGTGGGGGCTACGGAGGCGCACGGGAACATGGGCGCTGCGGGGGACGTGGCCGGCACAGGCGGCGTCGTCGCCATTCCCCCTGCGGTCGAAACGGGAGCGGGAGGCACCGGAGAAGGACAGCGTCAACAGCATCCCAGCGGCCATGCTCCACAGGATGCGGGTGGAGGGATTATTACATCTCCACCTCTCTGCCCCACTCAGCCACAGCGATGGCACTCGCTCTGGGGTGAACCGCAACCCTCTGGCCGCCCCCGATGCGGGTGCGGCTACAGGGCACGCGCCACCCCCAGGACAAGCTAGCCTAGACGGTGCGCCGAATGGGGTCGCCAATCCCCAAGCGCATCCACCTAGTCACCACGCTACCTTGGCGACCAGCTCACGGCGATGAGAGCACGGCACCATCAATACCGGCACCGTTAGAAGCCAGGCGACGTTGCGATCTACGTCGTCGTCTATGCCGAGCACCGCTTCGGAGGCCATGGCGCAGGCCCAACACCTGTTGATATTTCCGCCGGCAGCCGATTAGATGGATGAGTGGAGAGCCACCATTTAGAGCTTGATTGGTTTCGCTGAGGCGGGAGGATCACCGCAGGGAGGCCCGCCACGGCCTCCACAGGCGGCGACAACAGCCCGAGCCGCTGGCCGTACCAAAGGGGCCACCCCCAAGGTGCAATCCCCTCCGCGGCAGCCAGCGTAGGGACCACAGCCAGAGCCACGCAGCCAAGAACCCGTCAATGTATCGATGGCTTCGTCTGATCCCCGGGCACGTCGAGACCAGCGACGAGTCCTGGAAGACGGGCGGAGGGAGGACGCGCGCGTCACCATCGAACAACGCCGCGAAACCCGCCGCCAGTCTGATAGGCGCAATGGCCCCGACGTCAATGACCCCGTACCCGGTGTAGACAGATACCTGCCTTTTGAGGTTGGGTGCCCCGCCTTCACTCGTGAGCTGCGGCAAGTCCATTGGCCATCTGCCCATATGTTCAAGCCAGAGATACCAGAAAAGTATGATGGAAGATTGAACCCAGCAGAGTTCTTGAGCATCTACACCATTGTTGTTCAAGCCGCCGGAGGAAGAGATGAGAAGGTATTCGCCAACTACTTCCCCTTGGCACTCATGCCAAATGTGAGGTCATGGCTGATGCACTTGCCAGAGAACTCCATCTCGACCTGGGCCGACCTGTGCCATGAATTTGTTGGCGCCTTCACGGGCGGTCATCAAGAACCAGGGCGGCCCAACGACTTGCAGCTCCTCCCACAAAAGGAAGGAGAGAGTTTGCGGAAATACATGCAGAGGTTCAGCCGGGTGCACAGGAACATTCCGGACATCCACCCGGCAGCTGTGATAGATGCATTCCAGTCCAACGTACCCAACCGCAGGATATGTTCCAAGATGAACGTCCGGTTGCCCAAGACCGTGAATGAGCTGTACAATTTGGCGGATAAGTGTGCCCGAACAGAGGAGGGGAGGCATCTCCCCAGTGAAGAAGATGGCGTCGACGTTGACTCAGAGGACGACGATGACGCCACCAATCAGAAGAAGAAGAACAAGAAACGCAACAAGAAGCGCATGGATAAGGCAGTGCTAGCTGTTGAAGGGTCGAGTACTCCTAGTACCGGCAAGAAGGCCAAGAGCGAGGCTCTCGGCAAGGAAGTTGCCGCGCGCACTAATTGCCGGGAAGCAGCGGCTGCCGAGAAGGCTGGGAAGGCCGACGGGCCATACTGCAAGATCCATCGGACCAAAGGCCACGATCTTCAAGAGTGTCATCAGGTTGAGCAACTCGTCAAGAAGTAGAAGGCTGAGTACGAGAAGCATGACAAAGAGAGAGATCAAGATGGAGTTGGCGGGAAGGGCCAAGGCGGCAGAGGAGGTCACCCCGGCAAGGCCCCTCGGTATCAAGGGAAACCTGCCAAAGGTCGTGAGAAGAAGGAATGCGATGATGAGAGTGATGAAGGAGATGAAGAGGAAATCAGTGAGCAGGAGTTCCAGAAGGCTACTGACGCCCTATGCATTGACGAAGGTGCATCCTTGCATTCCTCTCACCGCCAGCTTAAACAGTGGGTGCGTGAGGTCAATGCCATGGAGCCAGCGGCAGATTCTCGGAAGCCACTCAAGTGGTCCTGCACGCCCATCATCTTTGATGAAGAGGATCACCCTGACCTCACCACCGCGGTAGGGTGTTTGCCGTTGTTGGTTTCACCAACAATCCGCAACCTCAAAGTCGCAAAGATGTTGGTTGACGGCGGGGCCGGGTTGAATCTGATTTCTCCCATGGTCATCAGCAAGCTCCAAATAGTAGATGAAGAGCTCAAAGTTACTGGTACTTTCCAAGGGATCAACCCCGGCAGAAGTCGTCCTAAGGGGAAGATCACACTGCTGGTAACGTTTGGGGGGAGTTAAACTACCGGACTGAGAAGATCGTGTTTGATGTGGTTGACCTCCCCCTGCCATACAATGGAATCCTTGGTCGTCCAGCCCTGGCAAAATTCATGGCGGCATCCCACTATGCCTACAACACGCTGAAGATGCCAGGGCCAATGGGCGTCATTTCCATTCCATGAGACAAAAAGGACGCAATTATATGCATGGATAAGATGTACCGAGAAGCAGTCGCTACAGAGGACGCGGAAGCTACCGCTCCCACCAAGGAAAGCAAGAAAGGGAAGAAAGCTAGCAAGGATGCTAGCAAAGAATCCGGGAAGCGCGCCTCTTCGGAGTGCGTTGCACCTGTTGATGACTTGCCGGAGAATTCCAGTAAGCAAGAGATCAAAGGTTGTTGCGCCCGCTGTGAAGAAGGTCCCGGCAGGGCTGGTTGGCGCTGATGGTACATTTACTATCAGCTCCACCCGCGACGACAAATAGGAAAGCGCGCTCGTTGCCTTCCTGTGGGCGAATGTCGATGTGTTTGCTTGGCAACCATCTGACATCCCCGGTGTTCCCAGGAAGGTAATCGAGCACCACCTTGCTGTCTACCCACATGCCCGGCCCGTCAAACAAAAGGTCTGAAAGCAAGCTTTGGAGTGACAGCAGTTTATTACTGAAGAGATCAAGAAACTCGAAGCTGCTGGTTTGGTCAGAGGGGTATTGCATCCAACTTGGTTGGCGAATCCAGTGGTGGTGCGCAAGGCGAATGGGAAGTGGAGGCTTTGCATATATTTCACAGATCTGAATAAAGCATGCCCGAAGGACCCATTCCCCTTGCCGCACATCGATCAGATTGTGGATTCCACCTCTGGATGCGAATTGCTTTCCTTCTTGGATGCCTACTCCGGGCACCACTAGATTTTCATGTCCAAGGAAGATGAAGAGAAGCCCGCGTTCATAACCCCATGTTGCACGTCCTGTTTTGTAAGGATATCCTTTGGGTTAAAAAGTGCTGGATCCACTTTTGCAAGAGCAGTGCAAATTGGTTTTGAGTCACAACTGCATAGGAATATTGAAGCTTACATGGATGACATAGTGGTCAAAACCAAACACAAATCAACCCTCATTTAGGATCTGGAAGAGACCTTTGCGAATCTTCGCAAGATCAACTTGAAGCTGAACCCAGAGAAGTGTGTGTTTGGTGTTCCTTCTGGCAAGCTACTTGGCTTCTTCGTGTCCCACCGGGGAATAGAGGCCAACCCCGACAAGATCAAGGCGACCGAGCAGATTCAAGCACCCAAGACAGTTAAAGATGTGAGGCGTTTGATTGGATGTGTTGCTGCACTGAGCAGGTTCATTTCCAAGTCTGCTGAGCGCGCTTTGCCGTTTCTCAAAATCTTGAAGAAGGCAGGGCCCATGGAGTGGACCCCAAAGGCGGACGCTGCGCTGCAAGATTTGAAGACCTACCTTTCCTCTATTCCCACCCTAGTCGCTCCTAAACCACGAGAGTCGTTGCTGCTATACCTAGCGGCAACCAATCAAGTGGTTAGTGTAGCACTGGTGGCCTAGCGGGAAGTAGATGAAGGAGCTGCCACGACAACCATCCCCTCTGGAGAGAAAAGTGAACTCGTCCCGGCAAGTTCAGGAACAGATCAGAACAAAGAAGAGCAGGGCAGTGGAGACAATTCTAGAATCACGGCAAGGAAGAAGGTCATGCAGCGGCCAGTGTACTTTGTCAGTTCCCTACTTCAGGGGGCTAGATCAAGGTACTCAGGCGTGCAAAAGTTGATCTTTGGCCTCATCATGGCCTCAAGGAAACTGCGCCACTAGTTCCAAGCCCATGAAATCACGGTTGTTACCTGCTTCCCCTTGCAACGCATACTGAGGAACCCTGAGGCCACTGGCAGAATAGTGGAGTGGGCTTTGGAGATATCAAGCTTTGGTTTGAAGTTTGAGAGCACATCAACTATTCTGAGCGGAGCGTTGGTGGAGTTTATTGCAGAATGGACACCAACTCCAGATGAAGAGACGCCGGAGACAATTATTCCCGGCGGGGAAGCGCCCCAAGATTGGATCACGTACTTTGATGGTGCCTTCTCCCTACAAGGTGCGGGAGCTGGCATGCTTCTCGTCGCACCCACTGGGGAGCACCTCAAGTACGTGGTTCAAATGCATTTCCCCCGGGAGAAGGCTACCAACAACACCGCAAAATATGAAGGACTCCTTGCCGGGCTCAGGATCGCAACAGAACCGGGAATCAAGAAGTTGATCATTCGTGGAGACTCACAACTTGTGGTGAGGCAAGTAAACAAGGATTATCAAAGTCCATTGATGGAGGCATACGTGGAGGAAGTGAGAAAGCTGGAGGAGCGCTTTGATGGATTGCAAATAGAGCACGTACCCCATGCGGAAAACAGCATTGCTGATCATCTGTCAAAGTGCGTTGCGCAAAAGCTTCCTTTGGAACCAGGGACTTTTGTTCTCCACCTGACTCAGCCCTCCGTATCCCCGGCAACAATGACCAAAAAGAGGAGAAAACTGGACTCTGGCAAGCCTCTCTCGGCAAAGCTTTCTAAAGCCCCCGGCAGAGAGGTTGGCGGGAACAACTCCACTTCGCTTGGCAAGTAGCACCCTCCCGCCGAACTTCCAATTCTCGCGGTTGAGGCGTGCGCTCCCACGAACGAGGAGGTGCCGCTGATCCTTGTTGTCGAGCCTCAGGCTCCAACTTGGGCACGGCACATAGTCTGTTACCTCCAGACAGGAGAACTTCCCGAAGAGCAAGAAGAAGCTGAAAAATTAGCCCGGAGGGCCAGTATGTATCAGTTCGTCGATGACGTACTATACAGAAGGAGGCCCAACGGTGTGAAATTAAAGTGCATTTGCTGGGAAGAAGGGAAGGAACTACTGGCGGAGATACACAAAGGCATGTGCGGCTCCCATATTGGATCAAGGGCCTTGGTCGGAAAGGCTTTCCGGCAAGGTTTCTACTGCCCCACGGCCCTCCAAGATGCAATCGAGCTAGTCACCATATGTGAAGCCTACCAGTTCCACTCCAAGAATATCCATCAACCTGCTCAAGCTCTCCAGATGATCCCTTTGTCATGGCCCTTTTTGTTCTGGGGGCTCGACATCTTGGGCCCCTTCCCCCGTGCTACCGGGGGCTTTGAGTTCTTGTACGTCGCCATCGACAAGTTTACAAAGTGGCCGGAAGTGGAGCCCGTGAGGAAGGTAACCGCACAGTCAGCTATCAAGTTCTTGAAAGGATTGGTGTGCCATTTCGGAGTACCCACCAGAGTCATCACTGACAATGGCACCCAATTCACAAGTCGTGCCTTCATGCAATATGTTCATGCCCTCGGAAGCAAGGTCTCATTTGCCTCTGTTGCTCATCCCAGAAGCAACGGACAAGCTGAGAGGGTGAACGCTGAAGTGCTGCAAGGACTCAAGACAAGAACATTTGATAGGCTACAGAAGTGTGGCAGGCGATGGATCAACAAGCTGCCGGTGGTTCTTTGGTCCCTCCGTACGACACCAAATCGAGCTACCGGCCAGACTCCCTTCTCCCTAGTCTATGGGGCAGAAGCAGTGATCCCCACGGAACTCATATACGGATCACCTCGAGTACACCAAATCGAGCTACCGGCGTGATGACGCTGTGCTACTTGAGGAGAACCGTCTCCGGGCTGCTACGCGTGCTGCATGCTACCAGCAAGCCCTGCATCGCTATCACAGCCGCAGGGTTCATGCCCGAAGCTTTGAGGAAGGCGACCTTGTCCTTAGGCGTGTTCAATCTGCCAAGGGTGCAAACAAGTTGACGCCGAAGTGGGAAGGCCCTTACCGGGTAGTACGAGTCACCAGACTCGGTGCAGTCCGTCTGGAGACCGGAGATGGCATTCAGTTGCGAAACTCATGGAACATTGAGCATCTCCGTAAGTTCTACCTGTAAGGCGTGGCTGTCGGTCCCTGCCCGGCAGCCACCCTTTTGTACAAGCCTTGCCAATGTTACATGTAACCCTTTGTACAAAGCCAGGCGCAAACCCTGAGAAACAGATGAATAAACAAAGCGTCGGGGGCCCCTAAAACTTGCATGCATTCATAAGCATAACATGAGCATAGCATGATCATGTAGATCAGGGCACATGTAGCATTGTTTTCCTCTGCACTAAGCTGCAGGGTTCTTGCCATGGGCCTGGTCCCGAAGAGAAGAAATGAAGACAAGCCTACATATCAGTCCCCGACAAGCCAAGCAGATAAGTTATTTCTTATCCATACATGTTCTGTAAGGTGAAAACTTATGCATATGAAATCCTCGTCACCTTCGAAGCATGGGTGCTCCCGTCCTGCGTCCCAAACGTTGCTTCGGTCAGGGTGGTTGTAGTGGCCTTTCACGGAGGGGGTTCGATGAGGAGATGGTCCCTTTCCATGGTTTTGAGCCCAGCAGCCTAAGCCCAACGGCAACAAACGAAAGGCACCGGCAAGATAGCTTGTCGAAGAAACTTGTTTACTTAAACGTATAGAGGAATCTCGCCTCTGCATGGACATGACACATGCACAAGTACCCGGCAAGGCTTGTTTTTTTCATTAATATGCGATAAGCAAGTACAGATCTTACAGGACACAAACATGGATAAAGAAGATTACATAATTTAGACTAAAGTTTGGCAAATGCCCACATATTTTAGACTGAAAAAAGATAAGTGCCCTGTAATCCCTTTCTTGTCCTTCTCCTCCTAGGAACTACCGCGGGAGGCGAATGTTGGGAATCGTTGCATGGAAAACAAAGTTTTTTCTATGCACACGCAATGATCTATCCATGGGAATGCATAGCAACGAGGGGGAGAGTGTGTCTATGTACCCTCGTAGACCGTAACTGGAAGCGCTTCACAACACGGTTGATGTTGTCGAACTTCTTCGCGCTTCAACCGATCAAGTACCGAACGCACGGCACCTCCGCGTTCTGCACACGTTTAGCTCGGTGATGTCCCTCACCTTCTTGATCCAGCAAGACATCGAGGTAGTAGATGAGGTCCATCAGCACGATGGCGTGGTGACGGTGATGGTGAAGTGATCTCCGCAGGGCTTCGCCTAAGCACTACGAAAATATGATCGGGGGTGTAAACGGTGGAGGGGGGCGCCGCACACGGCTAGGCACTTGTCTGGGGTGTGCTAGGCGCCCCGCTCCCACATATATATATAGGTGAGAGGGAGGGAGGAGCAGCCATAGGAGGCGCCCAAGTAGGAGGAATCCTACTTGGAGTCCCTCCCAAGCCGCCCCCCTGCCATATATAACCGAGGGGGAAGGAAAGAGGGGGGAGAGGGAAGGAAGTGGGAATCCTAATCCACACTTTCCTTTCCCTTCTCCCCTTTCCTTCTCCTCCTCAGGCCAGCCTATATGGGGGGCGCACCAGCCCCTTGTGGCTGGTGCGTTTCCCCTCTTGGCCCATAAGGCCCATATCTTTTGCCGGGGGTGCCTGGAACCCCTTTCGGTGACCCGATAAGTACCCGGTACCCCCCGAAACACTTCCGGTGTCCGAATACCATCGTCCTATATATTAATCTTTACCTCTCGACCATTTTGAGACTCCTCATCATATCTGTGATCTCATCCGGGACTCCGAACAACATTCGGTCACCAAATCACATAACTCATATAATACTATATCGTCAACGAACGTTAAGCGTGCGGCCCTACGGGTTCGAGAACTACATAGACATGACCGAGACACCTCTCCAGTCAATAACCAATAGCGGAACCTCGATGCCCATATTGGCTCCTACATATTCTACGAAGACATTTATCGGTCGAACCGTTATGACAACATACGTAATTCCCTTTGTCCATCGGTATGCTACTTGCCCGAGATTCGATCATCGGTATCTTCATACCTAGTTCAATCTCGTTACCAGCAAGTCTCTTTACTCATTCCGTAATACATCACCTTGTGACTAACTCCTTAGTCGTTTGCTAGCAAGCTTATGGTATGTATTACCGAGAGGGCCCAGAGATACCTCTCCGATACTCGGAGTGACAAATCCTAATCTCGATCTATGCCAACTCAACAAACACCTCCAGAGATACCTATAGAGCATCTATATAATCACCCAGTTACGTTGTGACGTTTGATAGCACACAAGGCATTCCTCCGGTATCCGGGAGTTGCATAATCTCATAGTCGAAGGAATATGTATTTGACATGAAGAAAGCAATAGCAATAAACTGAACGATCATAATGCTAAGCTAATGGGTGGGTCTTGTCCATCGTATCATTCTCCTAATGATGTGATCCCGTTAACAAATGACAACACATGTCTATGGTTAGGAAACCTTAACCATCTTTGATCAATGAGCTAGTCTAGTAGAGGCTTACTAGGGACACGGTATTTGTTTATGTATTCACACATGTATTTAAGTTTTCGATAAATACAATTCTAGCATGAATAATAAACCTTTATCATGAATAAGGAAATATAAAACAACAACTTTATTATTGCCTCTAGGGCATATTTCCTTCAGTCTCCCACTTGCACTAGAGTCAATAATCTAGTTCACATCGCCATCTGATTAACACCCATAGTTCACATCGCCATGTGACTAACACCCAAAGAGTTTACTAGAGTCAATAATCTAGTTCACATCCCCATGTGATTAACACCCAAAGAGTACTAAGGTATGATCATGTTTTGCTTGTGAGAGAGGTTTAGTCAACGGGTCCGACATATTCAGATCCGTATGTATTTTGCAAGTTTCTATGTCTACAATGCTCTGCATGGAGCTACTCTAGCTAATTGCTCCCACTTTCAATATGTATCCAGATTGAGACTCAGAGTCATCTGAATCCGTGTTAAAGCTTGCATCGACGTAACCCTTTACGATGAACTCTTTATCACCTCCATAACCAAGAAACATTTCCTTAGTCCTCTTTAGGTACCTAAGAATAATTTTGACTGCCGTCCAGTGATCTACTCCTGGATCACTATTGTACCCCCTTGCCAAACTCATGGCAAGGCACACAATAGGTCTGGTACACAGCATGGCATACTTTATAGAACCTATGACTGAGGCATAGGGAATGACTTTGATTCTCTCTATATATTCTACTGTGGTCAGGTTTTGAGTCTTACTCAACTTCACACCTTGTTACACAGTCAAGAAACCTTTCTTTGACTGATCCATTTTGAACTTCTTCAAAGCTTTGTCAAGGTATGTGCTTTGTGAAAGTCCTATTAAGCGTCTCGATCTATCCCTATAGATCTTGATACCCTATATATAAGCAGCTTCACCGAGGTCTTTCATTGAAAAAATCTTATTCAAGTATCCTTTTATGCTATCCAGAAATTCTATATCATTTCCAATCAACAATATGTCATCCACATATAATATCAGAAATGCTACAGAGCTACCACTCACTTTCTTGTAAATACAGGCTTCACCGTAAGTCTGTATAAAACCATATGCTTTGATCACCTCATCAAAGCATATATTCCAACTCCGAGATGCTTGCACCAGTCCATAGATGGATCGCTGGAGCTTGCAAACTTTGTCAGCATCTTTAGGATAGACAAAACCTTCTGGTTGCATCATATACAACTCTTCTTTAAGAAATCCATTAAGGAATGCAATTTTGACGACCATTTGCCAGATTTCATAATTATGAAATGCAGCAATTGCTAACATGATTCGGACTGACTTAAGCATTGCTACGGGTGAGAAGGTCTCATCGTAGTCAACCCCTTGAACTTGTCGAAAACCTTTCGCGACAAGTCGAGCTTTGTAGACAGTAACATTACCATCAGCGTCAGTCTTCTTCTTGAAGATCCATTTATTCTCTATGGCTTGCCGCTCATCGGGCAAGTCCACCAAAGTCCACACTTTGTTCTCATACATGGATCCTATCTCAGATTTCATGGCTTCAAGCCATCTGTCGGAATCTGGGCTCATCATAGCTTCTTCATAGTTCGTAAGTTCACCTTGGTCTGATAACATGACTTCCAGAACTGGATTATCGTACCACTCTGGTGTGGATTGTGCTCTGGTTGACCTACGAGGTTCAGTAGAAACTTGATCTAAAGTTTCATGATCATTATCATTTGCTTCCTCTCTAGTTGGTGTAGGCATCACGGGAACGGATTTCTCTGATGTGCTACTTTCCAATTCGAGAGAAGGTACGATTACCTCATCAAGTTCTACTTTCCTCCCACTCACTTCTTTCGAGAGAAACTCCTTCTCTAGAAAGGTTCCATTCTTGGCAACAAAGATCTTGCCTTCAGATCTGTGGTAGAAGGTGTACCCAATTGTTTCCTTAGGGTATCCTATGAAGACGCACTTCTCCGATTTGGGTTCAAGCTTATCAGGCTGAAGCCTTTTGACATAAGTGTCGCAACCCCAAACTTTAAGAAACGACAGCTTAGGTTTCTTGCCAAACCATAGTTCATACGGTGTCATCTCAATGGATTTAGATGGTGCCCTATTTAACGTGAATGCAGCTGTCTCTAATGCATAACCCCAAAACGATAGTGGTAAATCGGTAAGAGACATCATAGAACGCACCATATCCAATAAAGTACGGATACGATGTTCGGACACACCATTACGATGTGGTGTTCCAGGTGGCGTGAGTTGTGAAACTATTCCACATTGTTTTAAATGAAGGCCAAACTCGTAACTCAAATATTCGCCTCCGCGGTCAGATCGTAGAAACTTTATTTTCTTGTTACGATGATTCTCCACTTCACTCTGAAATTCTTTGAACTTTTCAAATGTTTCAGACTTGTGTTTCATTAAGTAGATATACCCATATCTACTCAAATCATGTGTGAAGGTCAGAAAATAACGATACCCACCGCGTGCCTCAACACTCATCGGACCACATACATCGGTATGTATTATTTCCAATAAGTCATTGGATCGCTCCATTGTTCCGGAGAATGGAGTTTTAGTCATCTTGCCCATGAGGCATGGTTTGCAAGTATCAAATTATTCATAATCAAGTGATTCCAAAAGCCCACCTGCATGGAGTTTCTTCATGCGTTTTACACCAATATGACCTAAACGGCAGTGCCACAAATATGTTGCACTATCATTATCAACTTTGCAATTTTTGGCAACAATATTATGAATATGTGTATCACTACAATCGAGATTCAATAAACCATTTACATTGGGTGTATGACCATAGAAGGTTTTATTCATGTAAACAGAACAACAATTATTCTCTGACTTAAATGAATAACCGTATTGCAATAAACATGATCCAATCATATTCATGCTCAACGCAAACACCAAATAACATTTATTTAGGTTCAACACTAATCCCGAAGGTAGAGGGAGTATGCGATGGTGATCTTATCAACCTTGGAATCACCTCCAACACACATCGTCACCTCGCCCTTAACTAGTCTCTGTTCATTTTGCAACTCCTGTTTCGAGTTACTAATCTTAGCAACTGAACTGGTATCAAATACCCAGGGGCTACTATGAACACTAGTAAAGTACACATCAATAACATGTATATCAAATATACCTTTGTTCACTTTGCCATCCTTCTTATCCGCCAAGTATTTGGGGCAGTTTCGCTTCCAGTGACCATTTCCTTTGCAGTAGAAGCACTCAGTTTCAGGCTTGGGTCTAGCTTTGGGCTTCTTCATGGGAGCGGCAACTTTTTTGCTGTTCTTCTTGAAGTTCCCTTTCTGTCCCTTGCCCTTTTTCTTGAAACTAGTGGTTTTGTTAACCATCAACACTTGATGCTCTTTCTTGATTTCTACCTTCGTCGATTTTAGCATCGCGAAGAGCTTGGGAATTGTTTTCGTCATCCCTTGCACATTATAGTTCATCATGAAGTTCTAGTAGCTTGGTGATAGTGACTAGAGAACTCTTGTCAATCACTATCTTATCTGGAAGATTAACTCCCACTTGATTCAAGCGATTGTAGTACCCAAACATTCTGAGCATATGCTCACTGGCTGAGCTATTCTCCTCCATCTTGTAGGCAAAGTACTTGTCAAAGGTCTCATACCTCTCGACATGGGCATGAGTCTGAAATACCAATTTCAGCTCTTGGAACATCTCATATGCTCCGTGGCATTCAAAACGTTTTTTAAGTCCCGGTTCTAAGCCGTAAAGCATGGCGCACTAAACTATTAAGTAGTCATCATATCGAGCTTGCCAAACGTTCATAACGTCTACATCTGCTCCTGCAATAGGTCTGTCACCTAGTGGTGCATCAAGGACATAATTCTTCTGTGCAGCAATGAGGATAATCCTCAGATCACGGACCCAGTCCGCATCATTGCTACTATCATCTTTCAACTTATTTTTCTCTAGGAACATATAAAAAAATAGGGGAGCTATATCGCGAGCTATTGATCTACAACATAGATTTGCAAATACTATCAGGACTAAGTTCATGAAAAATTAAGTTCAATTAATCAAATTACTAAAGAACTCCCACTTAAATAAACATCCCTCAAGTTATCAAAGTGATACGTGATCCAAATCAACTACCATGTCCGATCATCACATGAGATGGGGTAGTCATCAATGGTGAACATATCTATGTTGATCATATCTACTATATGATTCATGTTCGATCTTTTGATCTCCAGTGTTCCGAGGCCATGTCTGTACATGCTAGGCTCGTCAAGTTTAACCCAAGTATTCTGCATGTGCAAAACTGTCTTACACCCGTTATATGTGAACGTAGAGTCTATCACACCCGATCATCACGTGGTGTCTCAATACGACGAACTGTAGCAACGGTGCATACTCAGGGAGAACACTTTTACCTTGAAATTTAGTGAAGGGATCATCTTATAATGCTACCGCCATACTAAGCAAAATAAGATGCATAAAAGATAAACATCACATGCAATCAAAATATGTGACATCATATGGCCATCATCATCTCGTGCTTTTGATCTCCATCTCCAAAGAATCGTCATGATCTCCATCGTCACCGGCTCGACACCTTGATCTCCATCATTGCGTCGTGGTCGTCTCGCCAACTATTGCTTCTACAACTATTGCTAACTCATAGTGATAAAGTAAAGCAATTACATGGTGTTTGCATTTCATACAATAAAGAGACAACCATAAGGCTCCTGTCGGTTGCTTGATATCTTACAAAACATGATCATCTCATACAATAACGTATATCACATCATGTCTTGACCATATCATATCACAACATACCCTGCAAAAACAAGTTAGACGTCCTCTACTTTGTTGTTGCAAGTTTTACATGGCTGCTACGGGTTTCTAGCAAGAACCGTTCTTACCTATGGTAAAAACCACAACGGTGATTCATCAAGTTTGTTGTTTTAACCTTCTTCAAGGACCGACCGTAGTCAAATTCGATTCAACTAAAGTAGGAGAAACAGACACCCGCCAGCCACCTTTATGCAAAACTAGTTGCATGTTAGTCGGTGGAACCGGTCTCATGTGCGTGGACATGTAAGGTTGGTCTGGGCCGCTTCATCCCACAATACCGCCGAATCAAAATAAGACGTTGGTGGTAAGCAGTATGACTATCACCGCCCACAACTCTTTGTGTTCTACTCATGCATATCATCTACGCATAGACCTAGCTCATGATGCCACTGTTGGGAATCGTTGCATGGAAAACAAAAAAAATTCTACGCACACGCAATGATCTATCCATGGGGATGCACAGCAATGAGGGGGAAAGTGTGTCTACGTACCCTCATAGACCATAAACGGAAGCGTTTCACAACGCGGTTGATGTAGTCGAACTTCTTCGCGCTTCAACCGATCAAGTACCGAACGCACGGCACCTCCGCGTTCTGCACACGTTCAGCTCAGTGACGTCCCTCGCCTTCTTGATCCAGCAAGATGTCAAGGTAGTAGATGAGTTCCGTCAGCATGATGGCGTGGTGACGGTGATGGTGAAGTGATCTCCGCAGAGCTTCGCCTAAGCACTATGAAAATATGACCGGGGGTGTAAACGGTGGAGGGGGGCGCCACACACGGCTAGGCAATTGTCTGGGGTGTGCTAGGTGCCCCCTCCCATATAGGTGGGAGGGAGGGAGGAGCAGCCATAGGAGGTGCCCAAGTAGGAGGAATCCTACTTGTAGTCCCTCCCAAGCCGCCCCCCCCCCCCCGCCATATATAACCGAGGGGGAAGGAAAGAGGGGGGAGAAGGAAGGAAGTGGGAATCCTAATCCACACTTTCCTTTCCCTTCTCCCCTTTCCTTCTCCTCCTTAGGCTAGCCTATATTGGGGGCACACCAGCCCCTTGTGGCTGGTGCGTTTCCCCTCTTGGCCCATAAGGCCCATATCTTTTGCCGGGAGTGCCCGGAACCCGTTCCGGTGACCCGATAAGTACAAGGTACCCCCGAAACACTTCCGGTGTCCGAATACCATCGTACTATATATCAATCTTTACCTCTCGACTGTTTCGAGACTCCTCGTCATGTCCATGACCTCATCCAGGACTCTGAACAACATTCGGTCACCAAATCACATAACTCATATGATACTATATCGTCAACGAACGTTAAGCGTGCGGACCCTACGGGTTCGAGAACTATGTAGACATGACCGAGACACCTCTCCGGTCAATAACCAATAGCGGAACCTAGATGCCCACATTGGCTCCTACATATTCTACGAAGATCTTTATCGGTCGAACCGTTATGACAACATACGTAATTCCCTTTGTCCATCGGTATGTTACTTGCCCGAGATTCGATCGTCGGTATCTTCATACCTTGTTCAATCTCGTTACTGGCAAGTCTCTTTACTCGTTCCGTAATACATCACCTCGGGACTAACTCCTTAGTCGTTTGCTTACAAGCTTATGATGTGTATTACCGAGAGGGCCCAGAGATACCTCTCCACTCGGAGTGACAAATCCTAATCTCGATCTATGCAAACTCAACAAACACCTTCGGAGATACCTGTAGAGCATCTTTATAATCACCCAGTTATGTTGTGACGTTTGATAGCACACAAGGCATTCCTCCTGTATCCGGGAGATGCATAATCTCATAGTCGAAGGAATATGTATTTGACATGAAGAAAGCAATAGCAATAAACTGAACGATCATAATGCTAAGCTAACGGGTGGGTGTTGTCCATCACATCATTCTCCTAATGATGTGATCCCGTTATCAAATGACAACACATGTCTATGGTTAGGAAACCTTAACCATCTTTGATCAATGAGCTAGTCTAGTAGAGGCTTACTAGGGACACGGTATTTGTTTTTGTATTCACACATGTATTTAAGTTTCCGATCAATACAATTCTAGCATGAATAATAAACCTTTATCATGAATAAGGAAATATAAAATAACAACTTTATTATTGCCTCTAGGGCATATTTCCTTCAGCGAAGAGGGTAAAAGGGGTGCGTGGGCAAAAGCCTAGCCTGACCCCATCAGGCCCCATGGCAAGGAGCCTGACAAGATCGAGAGGGCGCGGGCGAAGGTGATGGTGAAGAGAGCGGTGGAGACGACCTCCTGGCCACCGCCACCAGGGCCAGCTTGTCGGGGCACGACACCTATGGGATCCCGAGAGACCCCTTTTACGATTCGGCGGGGGGAGAGGTACACGCAAAGAGCAGAACCGGTGACCGACGCGTGAGGTTTTTACCCAGGTTCGGGCCGCTGATCAGCATAAAACCCTACTCATGCTTTGTGTTATTATTGATGTTCTTGAGCCCAGCCTTCAGGAGCGCTCGCAATGAACAGTACGTTCAAAGAGCAGCTATGCATGCAGAATGGGACAGAAGTTCTCCTCCTCTGTAGCAGTTGCCTTGGGCCTCCTTTTATATGCTCAAAGGGGTCTCCACAGTGGCAAAATGTACATACATTGAGGTGTAAAGTAGCTACAGGGTATAATACCTAACCCCTGACGAATTAGGACAAACGCATTTAATGCACCATGAGGTGTCCGTTTAGGTGTCCTCACTTTCTTGGGGATGGAAAAAGGGGCCATCCCATCAGCACCGCTTAAGCTCCCCTCCACTGGCGCGCCACCACGCATCCATGGAAGGAGCCAGAATGTCAGACTCGTCACTGTGCCGAAGCGGTGGCACAGTGGCAGAACCTCGCCAGGCGCCGAAACTTGCTGGGCGCCAAGCCTTGCCGGGCACCGATCCTTGCCGGGCGCCAAGCCTTGCCGGGTTCCTCAGGCCACCCCGGCAAGGATCTTGCCGGGGAGGCAGATCTTCGATTTCCAGCTTTGCTCATTCGCTGATCCTCAGATTTCTGACTTGATGATTTCCTTGACAACTTAAATCGACCTCGAGCTGATCCCGGCAAGCCTTGCCGCGAGGACGGCTACAACTGCCCGTGCACAAGTAAGGGGTACTAAGGGCCCAATACTTAGTACACCGACAGGAGCCCCCGGGCCTGGGCCAGACACGAGTGCGAGGCGTTGTTGGGCTAGGCCCAAACAGTGCACGGGCACGCGTGGTAGGGAATTAACTGCTCGCAAAGATCTTGTTTTACTGTGCCCCCCACTACGCGCACGGAGCGCGCGATGTGGGAAGCTTGCCAAAAAGGCTGCAAACTGTTTCGCGCCCACAGAGGCGCATTCATATTGGGGGAAAAACAAGGCGGCCCCGCTCCTTCCCCATAAAAAGGAGAAGTCGTGGAGGCGCAAACCCATTCACCCCCCTCTTCTTCCCAATCTGGCTATCGCCATCGCCTTCCTCTGCTCGAGCTCAGAGCGAAATCTTCCTTCTCTTCTGCTCGCCGTTCCCGCGCTTGTTCCATCCTCCTGCTTCCATCTCCACAGCCGCCATGCCGCCCAAGACCAGCAAGGGCAAGGGCACAAACAAGGAGGCAAAAGCCGAAGTTCCGGAAAGCGAGCTGGCGAAGATGCGGAAGAGGCTCGTCGTCTTTCCTCTGACGCTTGACGCCGAAACCTTGAAGGGACGATACCAATGCATGTGGGCGAAGGGAACACAAGCCCACCCCGCCACACGCATCATCCCAGGTGCCAATTCCAAAGGCGGGTCGGACAGATACCCCTTCTTTACTGCGTACTTTTATTGCGGGCTCTGTCCACCTTTTTCCGATTTCTTCAACGACATCATGTATACGTACGGCTTCCGCCTTCTTGACTTCACGCCGAATGCCATATTTTGCATGTCGATCTTTGCCCATCTTTGTGAAAATTTTGCCGGCGTGATCCCCAATTCTGCTCTCTTCCGCCACTACTTCTATCCTCGAATCCAAAAAGGAGAGGCCCTCTCTGGGTCTATTGCTTGGATTCCAAGGGCCTGGAACAAAGAGATATACCCAGATGGAGTTTACCGTGAAAAGTGGGATGAGTGGCGGGCCGAATGGTGCTGGATCCAGGAAGCAGATCCTCATCCTTTTTGCCATCCCCGGCGACAGAAGGTGGTCCACGGCAAGGATTTGGGCGATCTAGCTGCAGAAGACGAGAAGCTCACAATCGCCGCTACCAGAATCCTTCGCTTGAAGGCTGCCGGGCTGACAATGGAGATGATCGGCTTTGACTTCCTCCGCCGCCGCATCGCCCCTCTGCAGAATAGGGGAAGGCCAGCGTGGGAGTATAAGAACGCAGCGGATGTCATGAGGCTGCGCCCCGGGCTGAACAACAACTTGACTGCTATGCAGCTTGGCGCCCTCCGCCAGAAGTTATTCCAGCGCGAAGACAAGCACCGGCTGCCGGCAAGGATCGTCCCCTTATGCAACAACTCTGCGCTGGGGTCGATCATTGCTTTCTTGCCGATGTTCAACGCCCACGCCTTGACCCGACTTGGGTTGAGCCAAGCGAGGAAGAAGCGCAGAAATTCTTCGACAATCTAACGGAAAAGCCTGTCCGGCAAGAGCCAGATCTTATTCGCGCCACCACGGATCAGGAGGTAGCATACATCGCTACCAGAGTGGAGGAAGTGACTCTTGCCGCGGAGGCCGGCAGCGTTGGCTTCATGGAGTGGGAAGCCAGCGAGGCAGAGGTGGTAGTGGAGGCGAAGCCTGCCGGGGAGGACGAGGTTGCCGGGGAAGAGAGCGGCGCAGCCGCTGAAATCTCGTCCGGCGAGGACTCAGTCGAAGAAGAAGAGACGCGAGAAGAGCCCCCTCCCCCGACGAAGAAGGCGAAGCGTGTTCTTCGAAAGGCTGCGTCTGACATCCCGGCAAGCCAGCCCTCTTCGAGCGGTGAAGCCCCCGGCAAGAAAGTGGCCGACAAGACCGGACCGCGGCAGGGGGCCCGTCAACAGCCTGCACGGCGTGCGAGGCCCGCACCAGCGGCCACTGCTGGGGCGGCAGGAGGGTCTCGCACCACCGCACCGGAAGCTACCCCAGCGCCTGCCACAGCCAAGCGGCCTAGGACTCCTCCTCCGCCTCCCCACCCAGACACCGCAACGGAGGTCGACTTCGACATCTCCGGCTTTAGTCCGGAGCGAGAGGAAGAAGAGTAAATACTTTGCTACAGCTTTTACCTTCCAATCTTGCATCAATTTTACTGACTTGCTTGCATCGCTTCCGCAGTGACACAGAAACCTTGCTGGAGAGGATGGCGAAGAGGTCAAGGACTTCTACGGGCGAAGAGCCCCCGGCAGGCTCCACTAGCGTGCCAGAGACCGTCATCGTGAGCCCGGAGCCTAGTCCTCAGCGCAGCCCCCAGCGTAAGTTCATAGTCCCTTTTTCTGTTGGCTGGTGCCAAAGCTTCCATTCTTGTCGCTGATATCTTCGGGTTCGCAGGAGAAGAACGGCAACAAGGAGAGGATTGCCCCATTGTGCCTCCTTCATCGACCGCTCCACCCACAAGCACATCTCCGGCAAGAGATCCTGCCGACGAGCCCGTCCGGATTGAGGAGGAGCCGACAAGCATGGACTCCGGCAACCCACCCCCGGCAACCGGAGTTGCCGGGAGAGGCGAAGCTACCTCTCGACAGCCTGACGCAGGTACTCGATCGCCTCAAAGTGCTAGTTATTCTTTTCCCCTTACTTCTTTATCTTTGATCACTTCAAAATCAAAAATTCGATCTTGTTTTGACCTTCTCCTTCTCCCTTCAGAGTTCTCTGAGATGGAACATATAGACGTCGACGCCGTCATCGAGGAGACCGCCAGGGATGCTGCTGCCGAAGCGGACAGGATCACCGCCAGCGAGGCCACCAAGGATGATGTTGCCGGGGCCGGTGATGCTCTTGACGGGGAGGCCGCCAAGACGGCACGAATGGAAATCGCGGAAGAGCCTGCCAAAGAGGGCGACAGGGAGGCTGGGGACCATACTGACGGCATTCCTGCCGCAGGAGCGCCAGGCGCTGCATCGGCCGCGGAGCCCCCTGTCACTGGTGAGGCGGCCACTGAAGACCAGCCATCAACATCTGACGAGCCCTCATCCAGCAAGTACCTCAAGGTTGGCGAAAACCTATTCATCAACTTGCCAGGGACGGCAAGCACCGAGGCACCAGCCGAAGGAGAAATTTTCGAAGAAATCATCACTGCTGCCGGGCTTGAAGTTGTCGACGATCCCAGCACTAGCAGTGGCAAGTCTGAAGAGGATCAGCTCCTTCAGGCCATGGGCGAAAACTTCCGCAAACTCTAGGTTCTCCATCGTGCCCGAAAGGAGAAGGTGGACTCCAGAATGGCAGTTGTCGAGGCAGCCGAAGCGGATTTTCAGAAGCGCGTCGCACAAATGCAAATCTGGCATGCCGAGGCCCTTCAAGAGCTGGTTGCCGATCGAGAACAAGTGAGCCAGCAATGGAATGAAGTCCTCCTGAAGCAATCAGACATGGAGAAAGCCCATGACGAAGCTGTTCAAAGGATTGCTGCCGAAGATGCCCTCCTGACGGGGCGCCGCGTTGCTCTTGATGCTCTTGAGGAAGATCTCACTGCTCTTGAGCAGGCGCTCGCCGCCAAGCTTCGCAGCAAGGATGAAGACATTGAAAATCTTGTTGCGCGGCAGACCCAGGAGTTGGAGCAGAAGCACAAGGAGGCGCTCGAAGCTCTAACCGCAAGTCACGCCGGCAAGCTCAAGGAGGCCGTCGATGCTGCCGAAGCTGCAGAGGCCGCCAAGAACAAGTTGAACGACAGAGTGAAGAGGCTGGAAACAGATCTTGAAGAGCACGGCAAGGAACTCTCGACGCTCAAGGGGGACAGGGAAAAAACCCTCCACTCCTTGGCGGAGATGCAAGTTGCCCTGTCCGACAAGACCAAGCAGCTTTCCTCTGCGGCTGATAATATTGCGGTTCTGGAGCTGAAGCTGACCACGTTGCAGAAATCTCTCGAGGCCGGCAGGGCCCGTGAGAAGGCTCTACTCAAGGATCTCCAAGGAGAGAGGAACCTGCTCAAGAGCGCTGCCGCTACCCAGGCTGATTATGAAAAGGGGGTGGAGATCTGGACTGGCCGTCTCATCGCCACCGCGGAGAAGCTTACCGCAGAACTGTCAACCATGGGCTTGTCGAACTTCAGATATTCTTCCGAGGAAAGAATATCTCCAAGCGCCAGGTTGACGATGTTCTTTGAAAGCATCATCAACGCGTTGAGGGCGCTCCAGTCCAGCCGGGCGACCCAACTGGCGAACGAGACTCGCCGGCTTTGCCGAGCCGTCCTTCGCAAGGTGCTCCTCAAGGTGGTGCACAGCAATCCTGGCATCGACCTCTCCAGCGCACTCGGCCACCTGCCAAAGGATGCAAATGTTGAAGCGCTTGAGAAGTACATCGCGCCGATCCTTGAGAAGGTGGACTCCATCAAAAGGATCGAAGGCCAGCGCAGGGATTGAGTGCTTCCCTTTGATTCTTGCCGCCACCATCTCATGTAAAAGACAGTTAAGTCTCGAGTTAGGACTGTGGCAACTCATGGATGTAATATATTTTAACTATGTTTAGGCCCATGCTAGCTACTTCCCTTGTCTGATTCCTTTATGTATGGAGTTCACCCTACGCCTACTGAAAAACTTGCCGGCGCGCAACCTACCGCGAGCGCTGGGTGCGGGACTTCAGCAGCCTGCTGGAGGCGCAGCGGCCGGCAAGACTCCTTGGCGCTCTCAGTGCAGCCGCTTAAATCGTTGAGCATACTCGAAACAAAATAAGGGTGCAACTGATTACGGCAAGGGTTCTTTCGCGTGCAGATTTTCCATACAAGGGTCGGAATCGTCCAAGGAACTAACTTGGTAATAAAAGAAAAACTTGCTCTGAGTTTTTAGGACTTAGCTTTCTGGCTTTGTTCTTCCTCCGGCAAGCATACGATTCCGAACGTCACCAACCGGTATTCATGTCTCCCTTCCCCCCCGGCAAATGTGCACGCGAGGAATCCTTCTGTCTTTAAGAAAAAGAAAGAAGAGAAAATAAAGAGATGAAACCTTGGCGGTTCGTTAGAACTTACCGGGATCAGGTGTCATACAACATCTTAGACAAACATGCATATATGAATGTGAACATGAGAATCAATAAGGAAATGTACAACACTTAAACTTATTCATCTGTGCTCAGGGTCTGCGCCTGGCTTTGTACAAAGGATCACATGCCTTGCCGGCAAGACTTGTACAAAAAGGTGGTTGCCGGGAGCCCCCGGCAACCGCGCCTTATGGATAGAACTTGCGAAGATGTTCGATATTCCAGGAATTACTCACTGGAACGCCATCCTCGGTCTCCAGGCGGACAGCGCCAGGCCTGGTGACTCGTACTACCCGATAAGGGCCTTCCCACTTTGGCGTCAACTTGTTTGAATTCTTGGCGGACTGAATCCGTCGAAGAACAAGATCGCCTTCCTCAAGGCTTCGGGCATGAACCTTGTGGCTATGATAGCGGCGCAAAGCTTGCTGGTAGCGTGCAGCTCACACAGCAGCCTGAAGATGATTCTCCTCAAGGAGCACAGCGTCATCTTGCCGCAGTTGCTCTTGCTCGAGCTCATCATAAGCGAGCACTCGAGGAGATCCGTATATGAGTTCCGTGGGGAGAACTGCTTCCGCTCCATACACTAGGGCGAAGGGTGTCTGGCCGGTGGCTCGATTTGGTGTCGTTCTGATTGACCAAAGAACCGCCGGCAACTCATCAATCCAGCATCTTCCACACTTTTTCTGTCTGTCAAAAGTTCTGGTCCTGAGACCGCGCAGCACTTCAGCATTGGCCCTCTCCGCTTGGCCGTTGCTTCTCGGGTGAGCAACAGAGGCAAAACAAATCTTGCCGCCAAGGTCTTGGACGTACTGCATGAAGGTGCGACTTGTGAACTGCGTGCCGTTGTCGGTGATGATCCAGTTAGGCACACCAAAACGGCAAACAATTCCTTTGAAGAACTTGACAGCCGACTGCGCTGTCACCTTCCTCACCGCTTCCACCTCCGGCCACTTTGTGAACTTGTTGATAGCAATGTACAAGTACTCAAAGCCCCCGGCAGCACGGGGGAAGGGGCCCAATATGTCGAGCCCCCAGACCGAAAATGGCCAGGAGAGAGGGATTGTTTGAAGAGCTTGAGCTGGCTGATGTAATTTCTTCGAATGAAACTGGCACGCTTCACACCTGGTTACTAGTGCAGTCGCATCCTGGAGAGCGGTGGGCCAAAAGAAACCTTGCCGGAATGCTTTCCCGGCAAGCGCTCTTGACCCTATGTGAGAGCCACACATGCCCCCATGTATCTCTGCCAACAGCTCTAGTCCATCCTCTCGAGGAATGCACTTCAATTTCACACCGTTTAGTCTCTTTCTGTACAGGACGTCATCGACGAATTTGTACATAACAGACCGACGGGCTACTCTCTCCGCTTCTTCTTGTTCCTCAGGGAGTTCACCTGTCTGAAGGAAATGGACAATGTGCTGTGCCCATGCTGGAGCCTGAGGCTCGACGGCTAGGACTACAGGCATCTCCTCCGCCGGGGGGACGTTTGTCTCGACAGCAAGGGCCTGAGGCCCTGCCGGAGCCTGTTGTTCCCCAGCAGGCGTGTCGATCCCGGCAACTTCCTTGCCGGCGGCTCCGGGGAGCTCTGCCGGGAAGTACTGGCCAGAGTTCAACTTTCTTCTCTTTTCTTGCCGCGTCGATGGTGCCACGGATGGTTGAGTCAATTGGAGCACAAAAGTTCCTGGTTCCACAGGCAACTTGAGGGCAGCACGCTTTCACAGGTCGTCAGCAACGCTGTTCTCGGCACGAGGAACGTGCTCCATTTGGAGACCGTCAAAGCGCTCTTCCAATTTCCTCACTTCATCTACGTAGGCTTGCATCAATGGGCTCTGATAGTTCTTGTTGACCTGCCTGACGACAAGCTGTGAATCACCTTTGATAATGAGCTTTCTGATACCAAGGTCTGCTGCGATCCTGAGACCGGCAAGCAAACCTTCGTACTCTGCAGTGTTATTGGTTGAACTCTCCCGGGGAAAATGCATTTGGACTACATACTTGAGGTGCTCTCCGGTGGGTGCGACAAGCAGCACACCAGCACCGGCGCCTTGCAGCGAAAAAGCCCCGTCAAAGTACATAACCCATTGCTGATCGGTTTCCTTGCCGGGGAGACTTGTTTCTTGAACTTCTTCGTCTGGCGTCGGGGTCCATTCTGCAATGAACTCCGCCAAGGCCCTGCTCTGAATCGTCGAAGTACTTTCAAACTTAAGACCAAAGCTGGACAGCTCCAACGCCCACTCCACGATCCAGCTGGTTGCTTCCGGATTTTGCAAAATCCGTTGCAACGGAAAGCGAGTGACGACGGTGATCTCATGTGCTTGAAAATAATGGCGCAGCTTTCTTGAGGCCATAAGGAGGCCGAAAAGCAACTTCTGCACACCAGAATATCTTGATCTAGCCCCTTGTAAGAGGGAGCTAACAAAATAAACTGGGCGTTGCACCACCTTTTTCTTCTGCACGGGCTCTTCCGTCTGCGCAGATCCTGTCTTGCCGGGATCATCCCTTGCCGGGGAAGATCTTGCCGCGCCATCTGGCGGTCCTGCCTCTGATGTTGCCTCCTCATCAACTTCCCTCTGCGCCACCAGCGCAGCACTAACCACTTGATTTGTTGCCGCCAAATACAGCAGCAACGGCTCTTGTGGTTTAGGCGCAACTAGCGTCGGCGGAGAAGAAAGGTATTTCTTCAAATCTTGCAGCGCTGCCTCCGCTTCCGGAGTCCATTTCATTGGGCCTGCCTTCTTCAAAATTTTGAAGATAAACCTACTTAGAGCAGCAACACAGCCGGCAAGATGGCGCACATCAAAATTTTGAAGAAGGGCAGGGCGCGCTCAGCAGACTTGGAGATAAACCTACTTAGAGCAGCAACACAGCCGGCAAGATGGCGCACATCCTTGACACGTCTCGGCGCTTCAATTTGCTCAATGGCTTTGATCTTGTCGGGGTTCGCTTCGATTCCCCGGCAAGACTCAAAGAACCCGAGGAGCTTGCCGGAAGGAACACCGAACACGCACTTCTCAGGATTGAGCTTCAAGTTGATCTTGCGCAAGTTCGCAAATGTTTCTTCTAAATCTTGAATGAGCGTTGCTTTATCCTTAGTTTTGACCACTATATCATCCATATATGCCTCCATCTTTCTATGGAGTTGTGGCTCAAAACCAATCTGGATTGCTCTGGCAAATGTTGAACCAGCACTTTTCAACCCGAAAGGCATTCGTATAAAACAATACATACCACATGGGGTGATAAAGGCGGTCTTCTCTTCATCTTCCTTTGCCATAAAAATCTGATGATACCCTGAATAGGCATCAAGGAAGGACAGGAGATCACAACCAGCGGTGGCATCCACAATCTGGTCGATGCGTGGCAAGGGAAAATGATCTTTTGGACAAGCTTTATTGATATCTGTGTAATCGATACAAAGCCTCCATTTCCCGTTCGGTTTCCGCACTACAACCGGATTGGCCAGCCAGGTTGGATGAAGCACTCCTTTGACCAGTCCTGCCGCCTCCAGCTTCTTAATTTCTTCGGCAATGAATTCTTGCCGCTCCAAGGCCTATTTTCTCACCCTTTGCTTGACGGGCCGTGCATTGGGACAGACAGCAAGGTGGTGCTCAATTACTTTCCTGGGAACGCCGGGGATGTCAGACGGTTGCCATGCAAACACGTCGACATTCGCCCGCAGGAAAGCAACGAGCGCGCTTTCCTATTTGTCATCTAGGGTGGAACTTATGGTGAAAGTTCCCCCCATTCCGTCCTCCCTGGCAGGCACCTTCTTGGTTTCCGGCGGGGCAGCCTTGGACTTCTTGTTCTTGCCGGTGGAACTCTCTGGTACGTCCTCGACGGAAGCGCAACACTCCGAGGAGGCGCGCTTGCCGGAGTTCGCGCCAAGGTTCCTGCCGGTCTTCTTCTTCCCTCCGGGAGTTCCAGCGGCAGGAGCAGATGCCTTGATGGCAGGTGCTGCAACTGCTTCCCGGTAAAGTTGATCGGCACAGATGAGCGCATCCCTCTTGTCGGAATGGATAGTGATGACGCCCAATGGCCCAGGCATCTTCAAGACGTTGTATGCGTAGTGTGATGCCGCCATGAACTTAGCCAGCGCTGGCCGGCCAAGGATCCCATTGTATGACATGGGGATCTTGGCGACATCAAACACCACCTTTTCGGTCCTGAAGTTAAGCTCGTTGCCAAATGTTACCGGCAGCGTGATCTTGCCCTTAGGCTGGGTTCTTCCCGGGTTGACCCCTTGAAACGTACCCGTTTCCTCGAGGTCTTCGTCGGGAATCTGAAGCTTTGTGAGCACGTCTGGTGATATCAAGTTTAGGCCGGCCCCGCCGTCAACTAACATCTTCGTCACCTTGAGGTTGCGAATTGTCGGGGAAACTAACAATGGCAAACACCCGACCACAGTTGTGCGATCAGGGTGATCCTCGGCGTCAAAGATGATAGGCGTGCTGGACCACTTCAGAGGCCTACATGCATCGGGGGATGGCTCTGCCGCATTAACCTCCCGCACCCACTATTTAAGTTGGCGGTGGGAAGAATGCAGCGAGGCACCCCCATCAATGCACATAGCCTCCGTAGCCTTCTGGAATTCCTGCTCACTGGATTCATCATCTTCCTCATCATCATCTCCTTCTTTATCTCGGCCCACGGTGCATTAAATGCATTCGTCCTAATCCGTCAGGGGCTGGGTATGATGACCCTGTAGCTACTTTACACCTCAATGTATGTACATTTTGCCACTGTGGTGACCCCTTTGTGGTATAAAAGGAGGCCCAAGGCAACTGCTACAGGGGAGGAGGATCTTCTGGCCCATTCTGCATGCGTAGCTGCTCTTGAATGTACTGTTCACTGCGAGCGCTCCTGAAGCCTGGGCTCAAGAACACTAATAATAACACAAGGCAGGAGTAGGGTTTTACGCGGATCAGCGGCCCGAACCTGGGTAAAATCGCCCCGCGTCGATCGTTGGTTCTACTCTTTGCGCATACCTCTCCCCCCACCGAATCATAAAGGGGTCCCTTGGGATCCCATAGGTGTCGCACGCTGAGATCTTTGGAGCGCCAGGTAGGGGGATTGAAGGTTGCGTGAACCTGATCTAGTGATCGGCACCTTAGTTTCTTCATCATCTTCATCATCATGCCACCCAAGAAGAAGAGCGCTGCGACAGCGCAACCATCCATGTCCGTTTTGCCTACGCCTTCGCGTATGGGCGATGGCGTGGGTACAGAAGGAAGAGGACTAGAGCCTCCACGGCGTTCTGGTGATCCAAGCCAGGCGAGCGGCGTCGTTCGCAGTGGCAGCGGCAACCCACACGCCGCTGGATCCAGAGACGGAGCTGTGTTGCCTACGGGTGGCACAACGAATTCCAGAGATCGGAGGGCGCCTGCTGGAGCTCCCGCGCCGGCGCAAGCGTCACGACCTACCCAGGTCGTGCACGACGAGCGACGTCATGGCGCTGGTGGTTCAGGGCATCCCCATGAAAAGATTTCTGCGCATCGATCCCAAGATGCGCGGGACCAGCATGCACACTGAGCTGCCGGCGGAGGTGGCGCGCGGTCGCGTGACCGTGATGGTGCTCCTTCTAACATGGCTAGGAGTCAGAGCACCTCACGTACCTCGCACCTGTCGCCGCTGCCTACGCCAGCGGAAGCCTTGGCACGTGCGTAGCTGCTCCTCGATTTCCCTCCTGCCCCGGAGAAGATGGAAGAGTGGCGAGCTACTATCCAAAGCCTTATCAGCTTCGCCAACAAAGATGGGCCGCAAGAGGCAGGGCCCTCACAGCGAAGGCCCATCGATCCGGCGCGAGCTGATGTGGAGAAAACCGGAGGTGGTGCAACCACGGTGCACTCCCCTCCGCGACACCAGCGGCGGCCGACAACCCAGCAGGTCGACCGCCGTGAAGAAGTTTCCACGGTGTCGTCTGATCCACGGATGCGCCGCAATCAGCGTCAAGTTCTCCAGGAACGAGGCAAGAAGGACGCTCGAACTACCATCGAGCGGCGACGGGAAGCGCGCTATCAGTCTGATAAGTGCGCAGGGCCGGCTGTCGACGAGCCTGCGCCAGGGGACGTAGGAGACTTGCCTTACGAGGTAGGGACTCCAGCGTTTACCCGTGAGCTGCGGCAAGTCCAGTGGCCCAATTCCCGAACCTTCAAGACAGAGGTCCCGGAGAAATATGACGGTAAGACCCATCCCTCGGAGTTCCTGAGCATCTACACCATTGCGGTGCAGGCTGCCGGGGGCCGAGATGACAAGATACTTGCCAACTACTTCCCGTTGGTGCTCAAGCCCAACGTCAGGTCATGGTTGATGCATCTGCCGGAGAATTCTATTTCTTCTTGGTCAGATCTGTGCCATTAGTTTGTTGGCGCCTTTGTTGGAGGCCACCAAGCTCCTGGCCAAGAGAGTGATTTGCATATCATCCCTCAGAAGGAGGGCGAATCTCTACGCAAGTTTATGCAGAGGTTCAGCCGGGTGCAGTACAATATTCCTGACGTTCACCCTGCCGCTGTCATTAGCGCGTTTCATCAGAACGTGCGTAACCGCAGAATGTGGGAGGAGCTGGCGATGAACAAAGTCAGGAGTATTGCCGAGCTTTACGCTTTGGCCGATAAATGCGCTTGAGCTGAAGAGGGGAGGAAACTCCCTGGCGAGGCTGTTGGCACGGCGGGCGAATCCAAAGATGAAGACGCCGCGACCCTGTCAAGAAAAGGCCGGCGGCGGAACAGGAAACACGAAGGCAAGGCCGTGCTTGCTGTCGAGGAATCTGACAACCCCGGTGCCGCCAAGAAGGCCAAGGTTGGTGACCCCGGCAAGGATCTTGCCGGGTGCCCTTCCTGTCAGGCCTTGGCAGCTGCCGACAAGTCGAAAAGCTCCGGCAAGCAGTATTGCAAGATCCATCGCACCAAGGGCCACGATCTCCAGAACTGCCGACAAGTTGAACAGCTTGCCGAGAAACAGAGGGCCGATTATGAAAGGCGAGATAAGGAGAAGGCCCAAGATGGTGCTAACGGATCCGGCAAGAAGCGCGGTGGCCGAGGGGGGCATCGCGGCAAGGCCAAGCAACAGAGGGAGAGGCCCGCTCGAGGCCGAGACAAAGAAGAAGATGATGATGAAGAAGATGATGAGTCCAGTGAGCAAGAATTCCAGAAAGCTACAGAGGCCATGTGTATCCATGTGTATCGATGGGGGTGCCTCGCTGCATTCTTCCCACCGTCGACTCAAACAGTGGGTGCGGGAAGTCAATGCAGCGGAGCCATCGCCAGATGCATGTAGGCCCCTGAAGTGGTCCAACACGCCTATCATTTTCGACGCCGAGGATCACCCTGATCGCACAACTGCGGTCAGGTGCTTGCCATTGTTGGTCTCACCAACAATTCGCAATCTCAAGGTGACGAAAATGCTAGTTAACGGTGGGGCCGGGCTAAACCTAGTCTCACCGGATGTGCTCAAGAAGCTCCAAATTCCTGATGAGGACCTCGAAGAAACGGGTACGTTTCAAGCGGTCAATCTGGGAAGAACCCAGCCCAAGGGCAAGATTACGCTGCCGGTGACATTTGGTAGCGAGCTCAACTACAGGACTGAGAAGGTAGTGTTTGATGTCGCCAAGATCCCCATGTCATACAATGGGATCCTTGGTCGGCCAGCGCTGGCTAAGTTTATGGCGGCATCACACTACGCATACAATGTTTTGAAGATGCCCGGGCCGTTGAGCGTCATCACTATCCATTCCGATAAGAAGGATGCGCTCATCTGTGCCGACCAACTTTACCGGGAAGCAGTTGCAGCACCTGCCGTTGGAACTCCCGGGGGGAAGAAGAAGAAGACCGGCGAGAATCTTGGCGCAAACTCCGGTAAGCGCGCCTCCTCGGAGTGCTGCGCTTCCGTCGAGGATGCACCAGAGAGTTCCACCGGCAAGAACAAGAGATCCAAGGCTGCTCCACCGGAGACCAAGAAGGTGCCCGTTAGGGAGGACGGAACGGGAGGAACTTTCACCATAAGTTCCATCCTAGATGACTAATAGGAAAGCGCGCTCATTGCCTTCTTGCGGGCGAATGTCGACGTGTTTGCATGGCAAACGTCTGACATCCCCAGTGTTCCCAGGGAGGTAATTGAGCACCACCTTGCTGTCTGTCCTCACGCGCGGCCCGTCAAGCAGAGGGTCAGGAAGCAAGCCTTGGAGCGGCAAGAATTCATTGCCGAGGAAATCAGAAAGCTGGAGGCGGTAGGATTGGTTAGAGGAGTGCTTCATCCAACCTGGTTGGCCAATCCGGTTGTGGTGCGCAAAGCAAATGGGAAATGGAGGCTTTGTATCAATTATACAGATATCAATAAAGCATGTCCAAAAGATCCCTTTCCCTTGTCGCGCATCGACCAGATTGTGGACTCCACCGCTGGTTGTGATCTCCTGTCCTTCCTTGATGCCTATTCAGGGTATCATCAGATTTTCATGGCGAAAGAAGATGAAGAGAAGACCGCATTTATCACCCCATGTGGTACGTATTGTTTTATACGAATGCCTTTCGGGTTGAAAAGTGCTGGTTCTACATTTGTGAGAGCGGTCCAAATTGGTTTTGAGCCTCAACTCCATAGAAATATGGAGGCGTACATGGATGATATAGTGGTCAAAACCAAGGACAAAGTGACGCTCATACAAGATTTAGAAGAAACATTTGCAAATATGCGCAAGATCAACTTAAAGCTCAATCCTGAGAAGTGCGTGTTCGGTGTTCCTTCCGGCAAGCTCCTCGGATTCTTTTTATCTTGCCGGGGAATCGAAGCAAACCCCGACAAGATCAAAGCTATTGAGCAGATTGAAGAGCCAAGACGCGTCAAGGATGTGCGTTGTCTTGCTGGCTGTGTTGCTGCTCTAAGCAGGTTTATTTCCAAATCTGTTGAGCGCGCCCTGCCCTTTTTCAAAATTTTGAAGAAGGCAGGTCCAATGAAATGGACTCCGGAGGCGGAGGCTGCGCTGCAAGATTTGAAGAAATACCTTTCCTCTCCGCCGACGCTAGTCGCGCCTAAACCACAAGAGCCGTTGCTGCTGTATCTGGCAGCGAAAAATCAAGTGGTTAGTGCTGCGTTAGTGGCGCAGAGAGAAGCTGATGAGGAAGCAACACCAGCGGCAGGACCGTCAGGTGATGCGGCAGGATCTTCCCCAGCAAGGGTTGATCCCGGCAAGACAGGATCTGCGCAGTCAGAAGAACCAGTGCAAAAGAAAAAGGTGGTGCAGCGCCCAGTTTATTTTGTTAGCTCTCTTTTACAAGGAGCTAGGTCAAGATATTCTGGTGTGCAAAAGTTGCTTTTCGGCCTCCTTATGGCCTCGAGGAAGTTGCGCCATTATTTTCAAGCACATGAAATCACCGTCGTCACTCGCTTTCCGTTGCAACGGATTTTGCGAAATCCAGAAGCAACTGGCAGGATTGTGGAGTGGGCATTGGAGTTGTCGAGCTTTGGCCTCAAGTTTGAAAGCACTTCGACAATTCAAAGCAGGACCTTGGTGGAGTTCGTTGCGGAATGGACCCCAACGCCAGACGAAGAGGTTCAAGAAATAACTCTCCCCGGCAAGGAAATTGACCAGCAATGGGTTATGTACTTTGGCGGGGCTTTTTCGCTGCAAGGCGCCGGTGCTGGCGTGCTGCTTATCGCACCCACCGGAGAGCACCTCAAGTACGTAGTCCAAATGCATTTTCCCCGGGAAAGTTCAACCAACAACACAGCAGAATACGAGGGTTTGCTTGCCAGTCTTAGGATCGCGGTAGACCTTGGTATCAAAAAGCTCGTCATCAGAGGCGATTCGCAGCTTGTCGTCAGGCAAGTTAACAAGAGTTATCAGAGTCCATTGATGCAAGCCTACGTGGATGAAGTGAGAAAGATGGAAGAGCACTTTGATGGTCTGCAAATGGAGCACGTCCCTCATGCCGAGAACAGTATTGCTGACAACCTGTCAAAGCGTGCCGCCCTCAAGTTGCCTGTGGAACCAGGAACTTTTGTGCTCCAATTGACTCAACCATCCATGGCGCCATCAATGCAGCAAGAAAAGAGAAGAAAGTTGAATTCTGGTCAGTACTTCCCGGCAGAGCTCCCGGGAGCCGCTGGCAAGGAAGTTGCCGGGATCGACGACATGCCTGCCAGGGAACAACAGGCTCCAGCAGGGGCTCAGGCCCTTGCTGTCGAGACAAACGTTCCCCCGGCGGAGGAGATGCCTTTAGTCCTAGTTGTCGAGCCCCAGGCTCCAGCATGGGCGCAGCACATTGTCCATTTCCTTCAAACAGGAGAACTCCCGGAGGAACAGGAAGAAGCGGAAAGAGTAGCCAGTCGGTCTGTTATGTACAAGTTCGTCGATGACGTCCTGCACAGAAAGAGACCAAATGGTGTGAAATTAAAGTGCATTCCTCGGGAGGATGGACTAGAGCTGTTGGCAGAGATACATGGAGGCATATGTGGTTCTCACATAGGATCAAGAGCACTTGCCGGGAAAGCATTCCGGCAAGGTTTCTTTTGGCCCACCGCTCTCCAGGATGCAACTGCACAAGTAACCAAGTGTGAAGCGTGCCAGTTTCATTCGAAGAAATTGCATCAACCAGCTCAAGCTCTTCAGACAATCCCTCTCTCCTGGCCATTTTCGGTCTGGGGGCTCGACATACTGGGCCCTTTCCCCCGTGCTACCGGGGGCTTTGAGTACTTGTACATTGCTATCGACAAGTTCACAAAGTGGCCGAAAGTGGAAGCAGTGAGGAAGGTGACAGCACAATCAGCCGTCAAGTTCTTTAAAGGGATAGTTTGCCGTTTCGGTGTGCCCAACAGGATCATCACCGACAACGGCACGCAATTCACAAGTCGCACCTTCATGCAGTACGTCCAAGACCTTGGCGGCAAAATTTGTTTTGCCTCCGTTGCTCATCCGAGAAGCAACGGCCAAGCGGAGAGGGCCAATGCTGAAGTGTTGCGCGGTCTCAGGACCAGAACCTTTGACAAGCTGGAAAAGTGCGAAAGACGCTGGATTGATGAGTTGCCGGCGGTTCTTTGGTCATTCAGAACGACACCAAATCGAGCCACCGGCCAGACGCCCCTCGCTCTGGTCTACGGAGCGGAAGTAGTTCTCCCCACGGAACTCACGTACGGATCACCTCGAGTGCTCGCTTATGATGAGCTTGAGCAAGAGCAACTGCGGCAAGATGATGATGTGCTCCTCGAGGAGAATCGTCTTCAGGCTGCTGTGCGAGCTGCACACTACCAGCAAGCTTTGCGCCGCTACCATAGCCGCAAAGTTCATGCCCGAAGCCTTGAGGAAGGCGACCTTGTTCTTTGTCGGATTCAATCCGCCAAGAATTCAAACAAGTTGACGCCAAAGTGGGAAGGCCCTTTTCGGGTAGTACGAGTCACCAGGCCCGGCGCTGTCCGCTTGGAGACCGAAGATGGCGTTCCAGTGAGCAATTCCTGGAATATCGAACAACTTCGCAAGTTCTACCCGTAAGGCGCAGTTGCCGGGGGCCCCTGGCAACCACCCTTTTTTACAAGTCTTGCCGGCGAGGCATATGATCCTTTGTACAAAGCCAGGCGCAGACCCTGAGCACAAATGAATAAATTTAAGTGTTGTGCATTCCCTTATTGATTTCCATGTTCATATTTATATATGCATGTTTGTCTAAGATGTTGTATGATACCTACTCCCGGAAAGTTCTAACGAACCGCCAAGGTTTCATATCTTTATTTTCTCTTCTTTCTTTTTCATAAAAGACAGATAAATTCCTCGCGTGCACATTTGCCGGGGGGGAAGGGAGATATGGGTACCAGTTGGCGACGTTCGGAATCGACGCTTGCTGGAGGAAGGACAGTGACAGAAAGCTAAGTTCTAAAAATTTAGAACAAGTTTCCTTTATTGCAAAGTTATTTCCTTGGACGATTCCGACTCTTGTATGGAAAATCTGCACGCGAAGGAACCCTTGTTGTAATCATTTGCGCCCTTATTTTGTTTCGAGTCCGCTCAACGATTTAAGTGGCTGCACTGAGAACGCCAAGCAGTCTTGCCGGCCGCTGCGCCTCCAGCAGGCTGCTGAAGTCCCGCACCCAGCGCTCGCGGCAAGTTTCGCGCCGGCAAGTTTTTCAGTAAGCGTAGGGTGAACTCCATACACAAAGGAATCAGACAAGGAAAATAGCAAGCATGTACCCAAACATAGGCAAGTTATATTACATTAATAAGTTGCCGCAATTCTAACTTGAGACTTAATTGTCTTTGGCATGGGATGACGACGGCAAGAAAAGGTGGGGCAGTTAATCTCTGCGCTGGCCTTCGATCCTTTTGATGGAGTCCACCTTCTCGAGGATAGGCGCGACAAGCTCTTCGAGCGGCTCGAGATTTGCATCCTTTGGCAGATGGCCAAGCGCATTGGAGAGGTCGATGCCGGGATTGTGGTGCACCACCTTGATAAGCACTTTGCGGAGAACAGCCCGGCAAAGCCGGCGGGTCTCGTTGGCCAATTGAGTCGCCCGGTTAGACTGGAGCAACTTTAGGGCATCAATGATGCTCTCGAAGAACATCGTCAACCTGGCACTCGAAGATATCCTTTCCTCGGAAGAATACCTGAAGTTTGACAGGCCCATGGCTGACAGTTCTGCCGTAAGCTTCTCCGCAGCATCGATGAGACGTCCAGTCCAGATCTCCACCCCCTTTTCGTAATCAATTTGGGCGGCAGCAGTGCTCTTGAGCAGGTTCCTCTCTCCCTGGAGATCTTTGAGTAAGGCCTTCTCGCGGGCCCTGCCGGCCTCGAGGGACTTCTGCAACGTGGTTAGCTTCAGTTCCAGAACGGCAATGGCTTCATTTGCTGAGGAGAGCTGCTTGGTCTTGTTAGACATAGCAACTTGCATCTCTGCCAAGGTGTGGAGGGTTTTTTCCCTGTCGCCTTTGAGTGTTGAGAGCTCCTTGCCGTGTTCTTCAAGATCCGCTTCCAGCTTCTTGACTTTGTTGCCCAGCTCATTCTTGGCGGCCTCTGCAGCCTCGGCAGCATCAATGGCCTCCTTGAGCTTGCCGGCATGATCTGCAGTTAGAGCTTTGAGCGCCTCTTTCTACTTCTGCTCCAGCTCCTGGGTCCGCCGCGCAACAAGCTTCTCGATATCTTCATCTTTGCTGCGAAGCTTGGCGGTGAGCGCCTGCTCATGTGCGGTGAGGTCTTCCCCGTGAGCATCAAGCGCAACGCGACGCCCCGTCAGGAGAGCATCTTCAGCAGCAATTCTCTGCGTAGCTTCATCCTGTGCCTTCTCCATGTCAGATTGCTTCAGGAGGATTTCTGTCCACTGCTGGCTCACTTGTTCTCGGCCAGCCGTCAACTCTTGGAGGGCCTCGGCGTACCAGACTTGCATTTGTTCGACGCGCCTTTGAAAATCTGCTTCGGCCGCCTCGACAACTGCCATTCTGGATCCGCTTTCTCTTTCCGGGCGCGGTGGAGAGCCTGGAGCTTGCGGAAGTTTTTTCCCATGGCCTGAAGGAGCTGATCCTCTTCAGACTTGCCACTGCTGGCGCTTGGGTCATCAACAACCTCGAGCCCGGCAGCAGCAATGATTTCCTCGTCGAAGATTTCCCCTTCGGTCGGTGCCCCAATGCTTGCCGTCCCCGGCAAGTTGACAAACAAGTTCTCGCCAACTTTGAGATATTTGCTGGATGAGGGGCCTTCAGATGTTGACGGTTGATCCTCAACAACCGCCTCACCAGTAGCAGGGGGCTCCGTGGCCAGCGCAGCGCCTGGCGCTCCTGCGGCAGGAATGCCATCAGTACGGTCATCAGCCTCCTTGCCATCCTCTTCGGCAGGCTCTTTGGCGGGTTCCTCCTGCACAGTCTCGGCGGCCTCGACAGTGGCATCTTTGGCGGCCTCACTGGCGGCAATCTTGTCTACCTCGGCAGCGGCGTCCCTGGCGGTCTCCTCGATGACAACGTCGACGTCCATGTGTTCCATCATAGGGAACTCTGGAGGACGAAGGAGGGAAACAGAATAAGATCAAGATTGAAGTTCAAAGGGACCAAAGAAAAAGAGATAAAGGAAAGAATAGCAAGCGCACTAAGGCAATCAGTTACCTGGGTCAAGCTGTTGAGAGGTGGCCTTGCCCCTCCCGGCAACCTCGGTTGCCGGGGGAGGGTTGCTGGTGCCCATGCTTGCCGGCTCCTCCTCAATCAAGATGGGCTCGTCAATAGGATCCATTGCCGGGGATGCGCTTGTGGGCGGCGTAGTTGATGGAGGCGGCATGACGGGAGCGTCTACCAATAACTCTCCTTGTTGCCGTTCTTCTCCTGCAAGCCCAGAGATATCAGCAGCAAGAATAGAAACCTCAGTGCCCACCAACGAAAAAAGAGCAACGAACTTACGCTGGGGGCTGCGCAGGGGGCTGTGCTGGGGACTGCGTTGAGGGCTGAGCTCCAGGCTGACGATGACAGTTTCTGGCACGCTCATGGAGCCTGCCGGGGGCTCGTCGCCCGTGGAAGTCTTTGTCCTCTTCGTCATCCTCTCCAGCAAGGTTTCTGCATCACTGCAGAAACAATACAAGCAAGTCAGTAAGATTGATCCAAGATTGGAAGATAAAGGCTGTGGCAAGGTACTCACTCTTCCTCTTCTCGCTCCGGACTAAAGCTGGAGATGTCAAAATCGGCCTCCGTTGCTACGTCTGAGTGGGGAGGCGGAGGAGGGGACCTAGGTCGCTTGGCTGTGGCAGGCGCCGGGGGTTGGCGTGTTTCCGTCACCTCAGCTTCCGGTGTGGTAGTGCGAGGCACCCCTGTCGCCCCAGCAGTTGCCGCTGGTGTGGGTCTCGCGCGCCGCGCAGGTTGCTGACGAACCCCTTGCCGCGACGCAGTCTTGCCGGCCGCTTTCTTGCCGGGAGCCTCGCCGCTCGAGGAAGGCTGGCTTGCTGGGATGCCAGATGCAGCCTTTCGAAGAACACGCTTTGTCTTCTTCGGGGCTGGGAGCTCTTCTTGCGGTTCTTCCTCAACCGTGTCCTCGTCGGACGAGCTCTCAGCGGCAGTGTTGCCCTGTTCCCCGGCAGCTTTGTCCTTCCTGGCAGGATCTTTCTCCACCACCACCTCTGCATCGCTGGTTTCCCATTCTGCGAAGCCGACGCTGCCGGCCTCCGCGGCAAGATTTGCCTCCTCCGCCCTGGTGGCGATGTATGCCACCTCTTCATCGGTGGTGGCTCGGAGCAAGTCTGCTTCTTCCCGGACGGCCCTCTCCGTCAAGTTATCAAAGAACTTCTGTGCATCTTCCTTGGATGGCTCAACCCATGTCGCGTCAAGACCGTGGGCGTTGAACATCGGCATGAAGGCGATGATTGATCCCAGAGCAGAGTTGTTGCACAGAGGGATGATCCTTGCCGGCAACCGATGCTTGTCGTCGCGCTGGAACAGCTTTTGGCGGAGGGCGCCAAGTTGCATGGCAGTCAAATTGTTGTTCAATCCAGGGCGCAACCTCATGATGTCCGCTGCGTTCCGGTACTCCCAAGCTGGTCTTCCCCTGTTCTGTAGCGGGGCGATGCGGCGACGGAGGAAATCGAAGCCGATCATCTCCATAGTGAGCCCAGTGGCTTTCAGGCGAAGGATCCTGGTGGTGGCGATTGTGAGCCTCTCGTCCTCCGCGGCAAGGCCGCTCCAATCGCTGCCTCGGACCGCCTTTTGTCGTCGAGGCAAACAGAACAGATGAGGATCTGCTTCCTTGATCCAGCACCACTCAGACCGCCATTCGTCCCACTTCTCCCGGTAAACTCCCTCTGGGTATATCTCCTTATTCCAAGCCCGTGGAATCCAGGCGATAGAACCAGAAAGGGCCTCCCCCTTTTGGATGCGAGGAATAAAATAATGGCGGAAGAGGGCGGTATTGCGAACTACTCCGACAAAATTTTCGCAAAGATGAGCGAAGACAGACATACACATTACAGTGTTTGGCGTGAAGTCAAGAAGATGGAAGCCGTATGTGTACATGATGTCGTTGAAGAAGTCAGAAAAGGGAGGACAGAGCCCGCAATAGAAATATGCGACGAAAAAGGGGTATCTGTCCGACCCACTTTTGGAGCAAGAACCTGGAATCACGCTAGTGGCGGGGTGAGCCTGCGTCTCCCCCACCGACATACACTGGTACCGCCTCTTCAAAGCTTCCGCATCGAGCGACGGGGCGAAGACGATGTACTTCTTCCGCATCTTCACTAGTTTGCTCTCCGGGACATCGGCTTTCACATCCTTGCCTTTGCCTTTGCTGGTCTTGGGCGGCATGGCGACTGCAAAGGCGGAAGCCGGGGATGGAGTGGGCGTGGAGGCGGCGAGCGGAAGAGGGAAGGCTTTGCTCTGAGCTCGAGGGAAGGAAAGCAATGGCGACAGCCAGATTGAGAAGAAAAGGGGGGTAAATAGGCCTGTGCCTCTGCGGCTTCTCCTTTTTTATGGGGAAGGAGCAGGGCCGCCTCTTTTACTCCCCAATGTGAATGCGCCTCTGCGGGCGCGTTGTAGTTGCAGCTTTTGAGACACGCTTCCCACGTCGCGCATTCGGCGCGCGTAGTGGGGGGCACAGTAAATAGGATATTTACGAGCAGTTAATCCCCTGCCACGTGTGCCCGTGCACTGTTTGGGCCTAGCCCAACAATGCCTCGCACTCGTGTATGGCCTAGGCCCGGGGGCTCCTGTCGGTGTACTAAGTATTGGGCCATTAGTACCCCGTACTTGTGCACGGGCAGTTGTAGCCATACTCGCGGCAAGGCTTGTCGGGGAATGGTTCAAGGTTGACTTAGGCCATCAGGGAAATTCTCAAGTCAAAGATATGAGGATCAGCAGATAAGAAGAGCTGGAATCCGAAGGCCAACTTCCCCGGCAAGATCTTGCTGGGGTGGCCTACAACGCTCGGCAAGGTTCGGCGCCCAGCAAGGCTTGACACCCGGCAAGATTTTGTCACTGTGCCGCCGCTTTGGCACAGCAACAAACCCGACATTCTGGGTCCTTCTTTGGATGCGTGGCGACACGCCAATGGAGGAGAGCTTAAGCGGTGCTGATGGGATGGCCCCCTTTTCCATCCCCGAGAAAGTGAGGACACCTAAACGGACACCTCATGGTGCATTAAATGCGTTCGTCCTAATCCGTCAGGGGTTAGGTATGATGACCCTGTAGCTACTTTACACCTCAATGTATGTATATTTTGCCACTGTGGTGACCCCTTTGTGGTATAAAAGGAGGCCCAAGGCAACTGCTACAGGGGAGGAGGATCTTCTGGCCCATTCTGCATGCGTAGCTGCTCTTGAACGTACTGTTCACTGCGAGCGCTCCTGAAGCCTGGGCTCAAGAACACTAATAATAACACAAGGCAGGAGTAGGGTTTTACGCGGATCAGCGGCCCGAACCTGGGTAAAATCGCCCCGCGTCGATCGTTGGTTCTGCTCTTTGCGCATACCTCTCCCCCCGCCGAATCGTAAAGGGGTCCCTTGGGATCCCATAGGTGTCGCACGCCGACAGTCGGTAGCCCATGGAACATGGCTCGCAGCTCCCTCATAACGTCTTACGTGACGTGCGGAAAAACCGGAAACTGACTCAAGCACAGGTTAATGAAGAAGCAAAGAAGATCTCAAAGGATGAGCTACCACAACCCCCTCGCGTGTGTACTAGACAGGGCCTACCCCGACGACGCTCGGCAGCGCGTTTGGGCCAGGCTCGGGGGCTCCTGTCGGTGCAACAAACCCAAGGCATGTGTTGCCCGGACTGTACACAGGCTCAAGAGCAAGGTTGCAACATCCAAGACGAGACCAAGCCAAAGAGATAGCTCTTTGTTAAATCAAAGGGCGGATCAAGAAGACCAAGACCAACCAAGTGAGCAAGATATCACTGAGGAAAAACCTCCCTTGCCGGGCAAGCAAGCCTGGCGAGGTCGAGGTCACCCAAAGGACAAGTCTCAAGACTCCCCCGGCAAGCCTGCCGAGGACGCTGAGGGCGTACTATCCTGCCAAGGCACCACCGCTCCACCTCACAGCAATGCAAGTCACCTATCGGTGCGGTGTCAAGCCCCCAAGTGATTAAATGGCTGTTATTTGGTATGTGGCAGCCATTTCCGAGGAAGATCACCCCTAAATGACACCCGTCTAGGAGACATGTCACGCAGACAGGCAAGAAGGTGGCTGAATGGCGTGGCAAGGCTGTCGGGCTACACCCACGATGTGACACTAAGCGGTGCATTTAATGCGCCTTGTCCTGTCGGAAGAGTTAGGTATGATAGCACTGTTTGCTATCCAATCAGTACATAATGACAGATTTGCCATTGTGGTGACCCCTTGACCTATGAAAGGAGGGTTGTGGCAACCTTAGAAAGGATTCAAACCCCTATACACTCATACGCGCGTAGCCGCTCTTGTCCCAAGGCGACCTTGCCGGGCTAGAGTGTTGCATCTCCACCATGGTCCTTCCATCAATCCACCAAAGCAGGAGTAGGGTTTTACGCCTCGCGGCGGCCCGAACCTGGGTAAAAACTGCTCGTGTCATCGCTGCCGTGCTACTCTACGCTCTCCACTCTTTGTGCAATGTGCTCTTCCCCCTTGCCGAACCACAAGGGGCCGATGGTCCCATAGGTGGCCGTGTTATACCACGACACCGGCCTCGGCCGATCAACACGCTGTAGTCCGACCTAGGCTCAACAGAGAGGTCACACACCGGTCTACATCCTAAATGCGAAGGGGTCATGGGCCAATCGTCCTTTGCAATCCTACGTGTTGCGAGGACGGCCGGGATCACTCCTGGCTACCTCCTTATACAAGGCAGGTGCTTACGTGGACCACCCGGGCGCGTGCTTCTCAACTGTGGCGTCTGAAGAGCTTTCGGGAGAAACGTACGATGCTGAGTGCCCATACTTATTCCCGCGTGGTGGTCAGTGCGAAAAGGCCAGAGGCCTACTCAGATCACATATCCAAACCGTTAATGTCTTGGTAGCACGCGGTAACGAGCAGAGACTCACGATCATGTGACCCCATCGCCCCGTCTCGTGGACTTACGGCAAGGGCCCAGAATGCCCGGCCGTGCCATGTAGAAATCTCGCGGGTACCCTCCAGGGCAACCAGACTACACATCAACTCGTGGGTGCCCCTCAGGGCCGACCCGACTTCAACATGGTTCTGTGGTAAAGTCAAAGTAACCGTGTGTCCAAAACAGCAAGGGGGATCCGAGGAATCACCCTCGATGGATTCCACTTGATGTAATCCTCAAGGTGAACAAGGAAGAATCACCCTCGACGTCCACGCTTGAGGTGTTGCGCGACAGAGTCGTATCAGGAGTGGTGAAGGAGGAATCACCCTCCATGACCACGACCGAATAGCTACACTACAGAGTTATCATCAGGAGTGCGTTACGAGGTATCACCCTCGGCACTCGATAGTAGCTCTGCAGAGTCGAGCAACTAAGGGGGTGACGTGCTGTGTCGGGCCCTGGACGTCGATCGCGTTGATCGAGTCATCGGTCATCAAGCGGGGGCAACCGGGACAAGGTGAGGGGTCACTGGTGGATCACTAACCAACCTATACTAAGTAGTTTAGGATAAATAGGTAAGGTAACAATTGCAGGTTACAAAATCAGGCTATGCATCAGAATAGGATCGAGTAGCAGTTCTAATGCAAGCATGAGAGGGAAAGAAATGGGTGATATCGGAATGATCAAGGGGGGTCTGCTTGACTCGAAGCTCTGCTGAAAAGGAAGAAGGGTCGTCGGTGACATAGTCGATCATAGGGGCAACATCGGTCTTGGGGTCTACCGGAGAGAAGAGGGGGAAGAAATAGTAAATACAATGCAAACAGATGCATCACTAAGCATGACATGACAATATGCAGAGCTAGGGGTGATCTAACGCGGTACTACATGTTGCAGACGAACATGGAAAACATCCGGAGGGGTTTTCCCGGCGTTTAGCGTTTTTCGGACAGATGAAAAGAGAGGGATGGTTCCTGATACATCTCAGTCGTATCTACTTTTCCTAATGCTTTTGCTCTTGTTTTGGACTCTAATTTGCATAATTTGAATGAAACTAACCCAGACTGACGCTGTTTTCAACAAAACTACCATGGTGTTGTTTTTGTGCGGAAATAAAAGTTCTCGGCATGGAATGAAACTTTTTGGAGAATTTTTATGGAATAAAAGAAAAATACTGGAGCCAAGAACCACCGGAGGGGAGGCCCTGGGTGAGCACAACGCACCCCCCTGGGTGAGCACAACCCACCCCCCTAGGTGAGCACAACCCACCAGGGCGCCCCCCTCCAGGCGCGCCCAGGTGGGTTGTGCCCACCTGGTGGCCCCGCAGACCCTGACTCCGCCACTATAAAATCCTATTTTTGGAGAAAAAAATCATGGAGAAAGAATTATCGCGTTTCACGATATGGAGCCGCCGCCACCTCCTGGTCTTCATCAGGAGGCCAGATCTCGAGTCTGTTTGGGGCTCCGGAGAGGGGGATCTTTGATCTTCGTCATCACCAACCCTTCTCCATCGCCAATTCCATGATGCTCCCCACTGGGAGTGAGTAATTCCTTCGTAGGCTCATTGGTTGGTGAGGAGTTGGATGAGATTCATCATGTAATCGAGTCAGTTTTGTTAGGGCTTGATCCCTAGTATCCATTATGTTGTGAGATTGATGTTGTTATGACTTTGCCATGCTTAATGCTTATCACTTTGGGCCCGGGTGCCATGATTTCAGATCTGAACCGTTTATGTTATCACCATTATATCTATGTTCTAGATCTGATCTTGCAAGTCATATTCACCTATTACGTGTTATGATCCGTAAACCCTGGTGTGACAGTAATCGAGATACTTTCCGGTGATGACCGTAGTTTGAGGAGTTCGTGTATTCACTATGTGCTAATGCTTTGCTCTAGTTCTCTATTAAAAGGAGGCCTTAATATCCCTTAGTTTCCTTATGGACCCCACTGCCACGGGAGGCTAGGACAAAAGATGTCATGCAAGTTCTTTCCATAAGCACGTATGACTATTTACGGAATACATGCCTACATTATATTTATGAACTGGGAGCTAGTGCCGTATCGCCCAAGGTTTTGACTGTTATATGATGAATATCATCCAACGAATTCACCGATCCAATGCCTACGAATTTTCCATATATTGTTCTTGCTAAGTTACTACTGTTGCTGCTACTATTACAATTGCTACAAAATCATTGCTATCACTGTTACCGTTACTGCTACCAAAACTATCATATTACTGTGCTACTGATTACTTTGTTGCAGATATTTAATCTCCAGGTGTGGTTGAATTGACTACTCACCTGCTAATACTTACAAATATTCTTTGGCTCCCCTTGTGTCGAATCTATAAATTTGGGTTGAATACTCTACTCTCGAAAACTGTTGTGATCCCCTATACTTGTGGGTTATCAAGACCTTTTTCTGGCGCCGTTGTCGGGGAGCATAGCTATATTTGTTAAGTCACTTGGGATTATTATCTATTTATCACTATGAAGAATCTCAAAGACACCAAGACTAAGATTTTTCCCTCTAAGACGAGGGGAGTTAAGGAACTACCATCACACTATGCACTTGATTCACCTTCTATTTTGAGTAGACATGCAACACCACCACATGCTATTAATCCTGATATGTCGCAAGTTATTGATGATGCTACTTCTACTATGAATGCTACTCATGATGATGCTAGTACCTTGCTTGATGATAATAAGCCACTAGGTGAATTTCTTGATGACCAAATCGCTAGAGCTAAAATATTGAGAATGCTGAAACTGATGAAATTATTGAAACTGATGAAGCAGTACTTGAAACTAAAAATCATGAAACACCTATTAGGCCTAGATCTCCTAGATATAAATTGCCTAAGATACCTGAAGGTTATGTTATGGATGAGGAGACAGCTAGAGATTTTCTTGCTTGCAATGATAGAGATGATAAGAAATTATTATGCAAACTGAAAGAAAAATCTTTGAATGCTAGAATGAAATGTGATCCTAAGTTTGCTACTTCACCTATCTTTGTTGATGATAAGGATTATGAATTCTCTGTCGACCCGGAGTTAATTACTTTGGTTGAATCTGATCCTTTCCATGGCTATGAAACTAAAACTGTTGTGGCACACCTCACTAAATTAAATGATATAGCCACCCTTTTTTCCCATGATGATAAAATTCGCTACTATTATATTCTCAAATTATTTTCGTTCTCATTACAGGGTGATGCTAAGTCATGGTACAATAATCTTGCTCCTGGTTGTGTGCGTAGTCCCTAGGATATGATTTATTACTTCTCTGAAAAGTATTTTCCTACTCATAAGAAACAAGTTGCCTTACAGGAAATATTTAACTTTGTTCAAATTGAAGAAGAGAGTCTCCCACAAGCTTGGGGGAGGCTTCTCCAATTGTTTAATTCTTTGCCTGATCATCCTCTTAAGAAAAATGAAATACTTGATATCTTCTATAATGGACTAACCGAAGCTTCTAAGGACTTCCTAGATAGTTGTGTCAGTTGTGTTTTCAGGGAACGAACTGTTGAGAAGCTGAGGAATTATTGAATAATATATTAAAAAATTATGATGATTGGACTCTTCCTGAACCACCGCCTAAACCCACTCCGAAGAAGAGGGGTATCTTATATCTATGTCCAGAAGATATGCAAGAGGCAAAGAAAAGTATGAAGGAAAAAGGTATTAAAGCAGAGGATGTTAAAAATTTACCTCCTATTGAAGAAATAGATGGACTTGACAAGCCACCACCAAAGGTGGTAGAGGTAAACTCTTTAATGAAATTTGATGAAAGTGATGCCCCTTACAATAAACATCCTAGTCAATGCCTTTATGAGTTTGATAACTACATTAGAAAACAAGATCACTTCAATGAAAATGTTATGAAACAATTGAAATACAACTCCAATATGATTGCTCGCTTGAGTGACATGTTATTTAGAATTACTAATGATGTAAGAGGTGTAGGAAAACATGCTTCTATGGTTCAAACTCAACTAGAACAAGTTGCTAAATCTCAAAGAGAATTGCTTGATGAAATGAATAATAATATAAATGACTTCACTGTTAGAGTAGCAACTAGAGGAGGTAAAATGACTCAGGAACCACTTTATCCTGAGGGACACCCTAAAAGAATTGAACAAGACTCCCAAAGAATCAACACTGATGCACCTAGTCCATCTAAAAAGAAGAAGAAAAAAGAAAAATGATAGTACTTTGCATACCTCTAGTGAACCTGAAGTAGAAAAACCTCCTGATAATAATAATGATGCTTCTATTTCTGATGCTGAAACTCAATCTGGTCATGAACACTCATCTAGTGATAATAAAAACATAATGATGATGTTCATGAAGACAAACAACCAGACAATGATGTTGAAATAGAACCAGCTCTTGACCTTGATAACCCACAACCTAAAAATAAAAGATATGATAAAAGAGACTTTGTTGCTAGAAAACATGGAAGAGAAAGAGAACCATGGGTTCAAAAGCCCATGCCCTTTCCACCTAAATCAACTAAGAAGAAAGATGATGAAGAATTTGAACGCTTTGCTGAAATGCTTAGGCCAGTCTTTCTACGCACTCGCTTGACTGATATATTAAAGATGGCCCCTTATGCAAAATATATGAAAGACATCATCACTAATAAGAGAAAAATACCGGAAGCTAAAATCTCCACCATGCTTGCTAATTATTCTTTTAAGGATGGAGTACCTAAAAGACTTGCAGATTCAGGAATACAAACTATACCTTGCTCCATCAAAAGAAATTATGTCAAAACTGCTTTGTGTGACTTAGGAGCCGGTGTTAGTGTTATGCCTTTCTCCTTATATAAAAGACTTGATTTGAATAAACTCACACCTACTGAAATATCTTTGCAAATGGCTGACAAATCAATTGCCATACCTATCGGTATTTGTGAGGATGTGCCCGTTGTTGTTGCAAATGTTACTATCTTAACTGACTTTGTTATACTTGAGATGCCCGAGGATGACAACATGCCGATTATCCTTGGTAGACCCTTTTTGAATACTGCAGGGGCTGTTATTGATTGCAATAAAAGCAAGGTCACTTTTCATATCAATGGTAATGAGCATACGGTGCACTCTCCGAAGAAACAATTCCAAGTGAATGGTATTAATGTTATTGAAAAATCTCCGGCACTCACTATTGGAAGTTTTCAACTACCTTTACCTACTGTCAAAAAGAAATATGAAATGCTTATTGTTGGGGACATGCATATCACCGTTAAGGTAACTTAGTGTTTTATGAGACTTCTTCGGTTTCATGCTAATCGAAGGTGGTTGTTAATAAGACTTGATCAACCTTATTAATGGATCATTTTTTAGATGTATGAAGTTGATGAATTTAGTAAGCACAACCTTCTGCTCCCAACTTTTGTTTTCTTTTTTTAGTTAAATAAAATAAAATGCCATGTTTTGTCTGTTTTCTGAATTTCTCGTGTAATAAAAAAATGACCCAAAAATAAAAGTTCTCAGAATGCCCTGAAAATTTAATACATTTTTTTCTGAATAATTCTGAATTTTTAGTACAAATAACATCAGAGGGGGTGCACCAGGTGGGCACAACCCACCTGGGTGCGCCAGCAGCCCCAGGCGCGCCCTGGTGGGTTGTGGGCCCCATGTGGGCCCCCTCACTTATCTCTTTAGCCCATTTCATCACCTACCTCCAGAAAAAAATCACCATTGCTCTCTCTCTCGTGTTCTTGCTCTCAAACCCGCGGATTTCTATCTCTTTGCTCGAAGCTCCGTTTGCAAAACTATTTTGGGGGATTGCTACTTGGTATGTGACTCCTCCATTGCTCCAATTAGTTTTTGCTTTAGTGGTTTATATTTTTAATAATTAGCTACTCTTGGTGCTGCTGTAGATGAACTTGCATGTTGAATTCTTAGAGTTCTAAGTAGTTTGAATGCTCAATATAGCCCCTATACCTCCCTATGAGTAGTTGCTATCAATCTTGTGAAGTTTTGTTGAAAAAAAATTGTGACCCAAAAATTTCAGAAAATTATACGCTAATAAAATGAACTTATTTCGAAGGAGTTCTTCGAGGAGGGGGTCCTCGGAGGCATCGTCTAGCAGTGGCTCAACTCATCGGTCTTATGTTGAACCAAGTGCAAGTTCAATATGGGATGCCACTACCAAATCATGCTTATGGCCGTGCGACGATTTCATGACGAGTGCAGGTATCAAAGAAGAATTTGAGTAGTATGTTCACAACGCCGAGCTTGGTCCCTACATTGAAGATAAGTGCATCCAGCATCTCAGCCTCATAGAATCGTTTAATAAAGAATTTAAATTTCATCCTCGTGAGTCTAGAGTTTCGTTTAAAATTTATGACCGTCCAATTACCATGCCTCTAGATGCGTTTAGTGGTGTGTGTAAAATTCCATTTTGGGGTTCGTTGGACGAACCACCAAGGTCTAAGTATGAGTCATTTTTTATTAATCTTTGCTACGGTGAGGACAGAGGGGTGACACAAGGTAGAATAAAAAGCATTCATTTCCCATCAATTCAATACTTTGCACTCTTCAATGGCAAATGCATCGTAGGTAAACAAGACTGTAGTACACTTTGTGCTCCTGACTTGAGCCTCATACACACTGCTCTCACCGGTATTAAATTTTATAACCTTAGAGTGATTGTTGCAGGCAGATTGCAACACAACGCTGGTAGTGGATATTTTTATGGTGGGATTTATGCTTCACGATTAGCAAAGGAGTTGGGTGTATCACCTTGGCCTAATGACCCAATCCTACCTACTCAGTACTTAGACTTTGAGGACATGAAGCACCATAAGTTTCTTAAGGGTGAAATCAATGATTATACTTATAACTTGCGGTTCAACAAAGAATCCATTGTGCATACCTTTTTGCCTGCGCCTGCTCTCTTTGATTTTCACAGCAAAGGAAGGTATTATGTTTTTGAGAACGAGGCCCGTGCACACAATGCGGAGGTCGTGGCTGCTCGGCAAGCCGAGGAGGCTGCACCAAGAGCCTCCGTGAGCTACCACTCTGACTATTATGCAGGCCGCGAGTGGTGATTACCAAGCTCGGCCAAAAGCCTAAGCTTGGGGGAGTACGTATTTCCACCGACATTACATTCATGTTCACACATTTCATTCCGGTTGTCGATGTTCACACTTTTTCATTGTATTATCCATGCTAGATTTATTTTCTCGCTTTCTTCTTGTGTGTTTGAAAAACTTTGAAAAAATCCAAAAAAATGTTTCTTGCTTCTTTTCGGTTTTTCTATCTAGTTTAGCTAGTTGTAGTATTAAAAAGAAAACCCAAAAAGATTTCCTTGTTCTTCTTTTGCTTGTTGGGAGCTCTCCCATGTAAATAGTTTTTCTCATTTTTGTTTTGCTCTTTAGTTTGCTTTCTTCAAGAAAAACTAAAAACTTCAAAAATATTTCAGTTTGTTTCTCTGAAATTCTTTTCCTTTTATTGATTCATATCAAGGAGAAGACCACGATGAAAATGTCGAGTGGCTGTCATATGCATTGATATTGATCTAACAAAGAGCCCATATTACCTTGTCTTCTCCTTTTTGAATAAAATGTTTGCAGATTCCAGCTTAGTACACGGCACTCTTGCACTATTATTATTTTCATATCATTCGGTCGTGCAAGTGAAAGGCAATAATGATGACATTTGATGAACTGGCTGTGGCAGAGAGAAACGGGTATGAACTCAACTTGTTCTGTTTTTGTAAATATGTTTAACCTAGTATCCATGATTCAGCATATTATGATCAAACATTTTTGCAATGACATTTAGAGATTATAGTTTCTCATGCCATGCTTAAGTAGCTAGGAGTGGATAATGATTTATCTTGGATTTCAACATGCATTAAAATGATTGTGATGTGGTATGATCATATGGTATCCTCCTCTGAATGTTTCGAGTGGCTTGACTTGGCACATGTTCATGCATGTAGTTGAATCAAATCCAACATAGCCTCTATGATATTTATGTTCATGGTGTTCATATCCTACTCATGCTAGTATCCAATGTTACTTATGCATAATGCATGTTCATGACCGTTTTCGCTCTCTAGCTGGCCGCTTCTCAACCTATTTGCTAGCCTTTGCCTGTACTAAGCGGGAACACTGCTTGTGCATCAAAATCCTAAAACCCAAGTTATCCCAGATGAGTCCACCATATCTACCTATATGTTGTATTACCATGCCGTTCTAAGTAAATTTGCATGTGCCACCTCTAAAAACTTCAAATAAACATCCATTTTTGTGTGCTTGGATTGTTCATAGAGTGACAGGGGGTAGTCAGTATCTTCCATGCTAAGCGGGTTATTCTCATGATGAGTGTTTATTCACTCGTCCTTGCACGAGAGGAGCGGTAATAGGGATTCCCAGTCCCGAAATCAAAAATTGCAAATAATTAAACAAAACTCCCCCAGGAATGATGTTGGTATGGATGGTACCCATGGATTCGGCTAGCCGTGGAGTGTGTTTGTTGGTGGAGGGGGAGTAAACCTTTACTTTTATCGCTTGGGAACCGCCACTAATGTGTTTCACATGGAAGATATTGATAACTTTTGGTCGTGACGTGAACAGGAAGGGTGCATTTCTCAAAATTTCATTTATCTTTGTTTTAAAAATCTGAGCTCTGGCACCACTACAAATCACTGCTTCCCTCTGCGAAGGGACTATCTATTTAATTTTATGTTGTGTCATCACCTTCTAAATAAGCGCCAGATCTGAGAGCACTATTGTCATCCTCATGCATTGTGTATAGCTAATGTTGGCTGCATCATGACTGGATCTTTTCTACCATGAATTACAATGTTTAGTCGCTGCTTGAACTTTGGAGGTGCTCTGCATTTATGTTTTGCGGTCTCAGAAAGGGCTAGCGAGATACCATTGTTGTCATATTATATCACGATTGTTTTGACAAAGTGTTGTCATTTGAGATATTTTATTATTGTTCGCTAGTTGCTTATGCAATTGATATGAGTTAATATAATTTCTAAGAGTTATTGTTGACATGGTTAGTTATAATCTATGCTGAAAACCTGGGTGGTACTTAAGCTTATTTATGTAAACAAGAACAAAAGAGTTTGTAAAAGTTTTTCTTTTTCACTTTCAGTTTATCAACTGAATTGCTTGAGGACAAGCAAAGGTTTAAGCTTGGGGGAGTTGATACGTCTCCATCATAACTACTTTTCCTAACACTTTTGCTCTTGTTTTGGACTCTAATTTGCATGATTTGAATGAAACTAACCCCGACTAACGCTGTTTTCAGCAGAACTGCCATGGTGTTGTTTTTGTGCAGAAATAAAAGTTCTCGGAATGGAACGAAAATTTTTGGAGAATTTTTATGGAATAAAAGAAAATACTGGAGCCAAGAACCACCGGAGGGGGCCCTGGGTGAGCACAACCCACCAGGGCGCCCCCCTCTCCAAGCGCGCCCAGGTGGGTTGTGCCCACCTGGTGGCCCCGCAGACCCTGACTCCAACGCTATAAAATCCTATTTTTGGAGAGAAAAATCTGGGAGAAAGAATTATCGTGTTTCACGATACGGAGCCGCCGCCACCTCCTGTCCTTCATCGGGAGGCCAGATCTGGAGTCTGTTTGGGGCTCCGGAGAGGGGGATCTTTGATCTTCGTCATCACCATCCCTTCTCCATCGCCAATTCCATGATGCTCCCCATCAGGAGTTAGTAATTCCTTCGTAGGCTCGCTGGTTGGTGAGGAGTTGGATGAGATTCATCATGTAATCGAGTTAGTCTTGTTAGGGCTTGATCCCTAGTATCCATTATGTTCTGAGATTGATGTTGTTATGACTTTGCCATGCTTAATGCTTGTCACTTTGGGCCCGGGTGCCATGATTTTAGATCTGAACCGTTTATGTTATCACCATTATATCTATGTTCTAGATCCGATCTTGCAAGCCATATTCACCTACTACGTGTTATGATCCGTAAACCCCGGTGTGACAGTAATCGGGATACTTTCCAGTGATGACCGTAGTTTGAGGAGTTCATGTATTCACTATGTGCTAATGCTTTGTTCTGGTTCTCTATTAAAAGGAGGTATTAATATCCCTTAGTTTCCTTATGGACCCCGCTGCCACGGGAGGGTAGGACAAAAGATGTCATGCAAGTTCTTTCCATAAGCACGTATGACTATTTACGGAATACATGCGTACATTATATTTATGAACTGGAGCTAGTGCCGTATCGCCCTAGGTTATGACTGTTATATGATGAATATCTTCCAACGAATTCACCAATCCAATACCTACGAATTTACCATATATTGTTCTTGCTAAGTTACTACTGTTGCTGCTACTGTTACAATTACTACAAAATCATTGCTATCATTGTTACCGTTACTGCTACTATTATCACTGCTACCAAAACTATCATATTATTGTGCTATTGATTACTTTGCTACAGATATTTAATCTCTAGGTGTGGTTGAATTGACAACTCAGCTGCTAATATTTACAAATATTCTTTGGCTCCCCTTGTGTCGAATCTATAAATTTGGGTTGAATACTCTACCCTCGAAAACTATTGTGATCACTTATACTTGTGGGTTATTAGTTCCATGTTCAGCATGCTAGGGGCATGTGATAGATGAACGGATTGCATATTCGGATTCTTTGGATTTTTCTGAGCATTCTTCATATATTAATTATTTTCATCTGACTTACGGATTAATTTATATGATTTTTCAAAGATTTAAACAATATTATAAAATTACAGATTAATTTTAATTCGAAAAACATTTAACCTAAAATGCTATGGGTACCCAGAAAGGTACCCAGCTGACCAGGATAGGGGCTGACCAATGGGCCCTGTTGACTGGGTCAACAGCCCAGTCAGCAGAGGCTGACAATGGGGCCAGAGAGCCCAGTCAGCAGGTCAACGTGCTCAAGCTTGACTGAGTCAACCTGACATATGCACCCACATGTCATACACTGTTGTTAAACTACTTAAGTTAAATAGATTGATTAGGGGGGGCTACTATCAGTGGGGTTAGCAGGGGTTCTTAGCGCCTAGATTAGTGGCTAACCCCGCGGGGTCCACCTGTCGGTGACCCACGGGCAGTTTTGAACGGCCAGCACGCGCCGGCAAGGCAAAACGCAGTGGAGCCATGCGGGGCCACGCCGGGATCTGCCCTCCAGTGGCCAAAGGGATGGCAGAGGAGCTCGTTCGAACCGGAAGAGCGGTGCGCGTGCAACGGTGGCGGGGGTAGCACCGGAAGTGGCCGGGAGCGGCGTTGGTGGCGAGTAGCGGCGGTGGCCGCAGCTCAGGTTAGTGCGGCTATGGGCTTAGCGCGCAAATGCGAGTGAGTTAGTGGGCTAGCTTGGAGCTATGGGTCTGCGCGAGGTCGTTGGACCTGTCCGCGTGACCAAAAGGTCAACGGAACGATGCAGGCGACGAGCCAAGGTGGCGGTGGTTCTCGGCCCTCGGGGGAACAGCGTATGGAGAGCGCTATCGGAGGGGGAGAGAGGGAGGAAATACGCGGCTGCTCATAGTGAGCGCAGTGGCGAGCTTGATGCGGCCAGGGTCGGTCAGAGACGAGCGGATCGACGGCGGCAAAGTTTTCGTGGCCGCGGGCGTTGATGGAGACGATGAAGTCGTTGCGCTGCTTCCCGAGACAAAGCTGAGCACCAGCTCGACGGAGATGAGGGCCCTGGAGCTCATGGACAAGACGTGGGGACGAGTAGACCCCGGTGGTCGCGAGCTTCCGTGAGGTCCGCCCATGGCGGCGCTCGGATGGGGAAGAAACCGAGGAGAGACACGAGGAGGGGAAATCTGGGGCGGTTAGGGTTACAGAGTGGTCGGGGAGAGGCTACATAGTCGTCCAGGGCTACCGGGGGATCGTCGTGTCGTCCATCGAGCGGCAGCATCGTGCGCGGGTGCGTGCGCGATCGACAGTGAGGCAGGGGAAGGGGATGACCTCCTGGTGGGCTGGATTGTGCACTGTGCACTCGCAGCCCACCAGCACAGTAGGTCTATTGTCTTGTTGTATTTTTTATTTCTTTTCTCTGTTTCCTTTTATTTCCTCCTGTTTTCTAATTCTTTTAGCTACCAAATGAATTTTGTTAACTATAAAACTTTGCACATAATTTAAGCATAATATTATTAGGTGGCACAAAAAGTTTGGGGGCAAAAGGAGTTGTCTAACCATTTTTTTTGTAAATTGAAAATGCCAATTTAATTGCTGTCGGACCAATAAATTAATTCCTACGGGCATTTTGGGAATTTAAATGAGGTTGGTTTCAACATGACAATGATCAAGGGAATTTATAGGATAATGTGAACATTTTATGTTTACTGTTTGAAGAAATGATAATTTGACTTGTATTTTAAATTTTAATTTGGTACTGTTTTGGAATAAGATGATGATTAGCAAAAATAATTGTGATGACATGGCACCACTAACAGGAGTTTACTGTAGCATGACACCTAGGGTGTTACAAATCTCCTCCACTACAAGAAATCTCGTCCTGAGATTTTAAGAGTAGGAGTAGGGGGAAAAGGTTTGATAAGGAAATTCTAGCGGATAATCTCGGTCTTGGTGGCTCTTCTCGAAGAAGTTGATACCTTACATTGATGTCTTCATTTCTCTGTATCAATGCTTCATGATGAAGTTGTCGTCCTTTCTTTCTTCGGAGTCTTCATCGTACTTACGAAAGGTCAAGGGGTAACTTTGGAAGATCGGACCTCTACAAGGTTGCTTAACTGGTAGATAGCATCAGGGAAGGTGGCGGAAAGTAAATCTCAAATTGAAACTTAAGAAAATATCGAGAGCAAAGTAAGAAGGTACCATGAGAAGTTTCGAACGGGCAGGTAATTGTTCGATGCCTAATCAAAAGGTGAAAGGGGGTTCAGAGCAACAAAAATAAATATTGTGTTTGATACTAGAGTAGATCATCTCTAGGAAGGTGGCTCATGATTTTCATATGAAGCCAAGCATGAGGAATAACTTTGGGAACATGGGTGTACAGGAGAGTTAGGTTTCGATCCTGTGGAACTGTGGGTTATGGGCCCACCATGTGGGTTAAACGTAGAAAGAGCGGTGACATCTTGCACGGTTATGACAGCAAGGTATGTCAGAGGATAGTCTGTCAGTTATGTTGGCAACAACGTTGGTACCAAGGGCGAGGGACAAAGAGAACCATTTTCCTGCTTGTTAAGATGAGGCGGAACAATAGGCAAAGTTCTCGTCCATCGATGGCTACCGGAATATCATCAACAATAGTAACAGGGTCTTACTGATAGGGTTGTATACCGAGGTGTTTACATAAGCAGGGAAATATTACTGCTAATGTCATATAGATCACAAGAAAGGTTAAACAAAACAATGGAAAGGAAAATGTGATTATTATGTTAATCAGACCAATGGAAAAGAAAAGGTGTTTATACTCAAGTATTATAGTATATCCTTCCAAAGGACAAGCAGAGATTGATATACACAACAGGACAGAAAGTAGAAAACCATTTACGTAAGGGAGAGGAATTTCATGGCATTACCCATACAACGGTGTTTGGATAATTGATAAAGAAAATTTAGCATTGTGTTTCAAATGTTCTTGTTGATGATCGGAGTACCACAGACATGCTTCGAGATAGCATTAACATGGTCTTCAATTAAAGGTCAGACTTTGGATACACAAAGGATCCATCAGGAACAACTTATAGAATAAGTCATACAAATTCAGCAAGGAAAGGATGAGGATGTGGCCGACGGGCTTAGCAACAATTCATCGAGATTTCCATAAACATGGATTTCCACAATTAAGTGAACAAGGTGATAGCAATGACCAGACCAAATGATATAGTGGGGTATGCTCGAGGAAAACATCCACAATTAAACACTGATCGAAAAGTGCACCCGGAAATGTGTACTGAGCAGCACGTTCAATGATAGGATGGTGATGGTGATAAGTACTACTATATCAAGAATTCTTAAGAGGTGGAGCAATTCTCACAACATCCTTGACATCAAATATGGTAATACTCCAAGGTAGAACATAACATAAAGCTGGACAGCAAGGAGCTCCATAACATGAACAAGTTTGTGTTGGAGCGAAGGCAATAATGTTGTCGATGATAAGACAAATCATTGAGGGGCAAGGATGGTATTTCTCATCATGAATTCGATTGGTATCCTGGAATAGTTTAGAATGTTGATGATGATCATGACACATTTGTCGGGAGGTTTCATGAAGATGTAATCGATCATCGACGACATCAAGCAAAAGGAATCATGAAGCAAAAGGTTATCGGAACCATAGACAAGATTGCAAGCTCAGAATCGAAATTGCCTTTCAAGACAACCAACATGATGTTGAAAGCTCGATGTAAGCTTAGTGTACTGTTGGAGTTGTGTCTCGTGGAATGAAAGACATAGGTAGCACGGTCAAACTTTAGCATGACGATGATGATGTAGCATATCGACTGGGAATGACATGATCGAGTACAAACTCATAAGTAATGAAGATTGCCAAGAGTTGTTTAATCGCAGTGCACACTCGATTCAGTTATCGGTGTCCTTGAGTGTCTAACAACTTTCAACCCTGGGGAAAATTAGAATTGATGAGAATATTAGTTGATGAATAACTCATAAGAAGTTATGGAGTTTCGTGATATTCTCGAGATACTAGAGGATAATACTCGAAGGTAGAGCAGAATAGAGGTTGGACAAGTGAAATGATCTGCAGACAACAAGTACTTTAACTTGTCTGAGAAATGGGATCGAAGAAGATAAATATGGTCCGAACCACGATTGCAAAAGACCAAATCCCAAATATAAGATGAACTTATACCAAGGGGGTAATTACTTTTACAAGAAGCTTTCATGATAAGATATGCATCGTGTCCATGGGCATGAACGCAAAGTTCAAGGTCGAATCCCACTTCTTCAATGCATAACCTTTCATTCACTGCTTTATTAAAATGATTTGAGTGTGAAAAAACTGCCTGGTGATATACCAGAGGAGTATGACCCATGAAATCTTTCGGGTTCACACAGATTAGGGAAGGCATTGTTTCAACCCATCAGGGCATCTTAGGAACATATACCACGAACTTCAGGAGTAATGAACACAAGCTCGAAAGCAGATCATGGTTGACAAAAGGAGAGGATACAATTTACCAAAGGCATTATGTATCAGGGAAAGAACTCACAAGGTGATTAAATATGAAGGACACTGTCAGATAATAACCCAACAATGGATCTGGCGATCCACAATGGAGCTGATGTGAGTATCGATACAATCAGAGGAAGAAAGAATGCAAAGGCGTAGGATTATAGAAACATCTGAATAATTCAATCCTTTAATTCAAAGAAATTACTATTTCCAGATCAGTGTATCAGATTCAGATGCTCTGATCAAAGATGAGTAAGTTGATAGAGTTAGATGGACAATCAACCAAGGTTTGATTTGCCGAGAACCAGCTCATGTTCGGAAAGATGCGTGAGTCGGAAAGATAATTTATAAAGATCAACTGATGATTGCGTTCATTCGCACACATTGAATCAATGGACCCAAGATGATAAAGACAAAGGACGTCAATGAATACTGCTTTGCATATGGAATTACCCAAAATGCAAGTAGGCAAATATTTCGAGAGCAATAGGCTATATAGCATTATGAAGTATTTTGCGAAACACATGAACAACTAGGGATGAACGAATCCTCGGTAAGCATGAGGAATTATTCTTATTAGCATTCATGTGGAAATGGAGCTGCAAGGCAGCAGACACAATGGATTCTCGAAACATGGTAAAATGCTTCTGGGTATCTTGTCATAACAAGATCAACGGGGACTGATTATAAGAACAGTGAGTGTATGTCATTATCCATAAGGATATACCGGTGGAAGGGAATTGAAAAGACGAAGGGCACAAGGGTCTCAGGAAAACTTCGAATAGTATCTTCGGAATCTTCTGGTGCACCAAGCGATCATCTTGAATGAGGGGCTCTCTGGGAGGAAGTAGTTATGAGAACCTAAGTTAGAGTTAGCAAAATAGTTTAACCCAAGTAGAAGAAAGATCAGAGTCCCAGAGTAAAGACGAGGAATAAAAGATCCTAATACCATTCAATTGTGATGTGGGCCCGTAAGCCACACAACAATGTTAGTAAAAGTTTTCCAAAGACAAGACTCAACTTCGGCCAAGGAGTTGGAAAGGGGGGCTACCTATAGGCAGTCGGCTCTGATACCAACTTGTGACGCCCCTGATTCAATCGACACTAATCATACACGCAAATGTGTACGATCAAGATCAGGGACTCATGGGAAGATATCACAACACAACTCTATACACAAATAAAATAATACAAGGTTCATATTACAAGCCAGGGGCCTCGAGGGCTCAAATACATCAGCTTGAATACAAACGAGTCAGTGGAAGCAACAATGTATGAGTACAGACATAAGTTAAACAAGTTTTCCTTAAGAAGGCTAGCACAAAAGTATCAACGATCGAAAAGGCAAGGCCTCCTGCCTGCGAGTCTCGTAACTACTCCTGGTCGTCAGCGGTCTCCACGTAGTAGTAGGCACCCTCGGGGTAGTAGTAGTCGTCGGCGGTGGCGTCTGGCTCCTGGGATCCATCATCTGATCGCAACATCCAGAAAGAAGAAGGTAGGGGGAAAAGGGGTAGCAAAGCAACCGTGAGTACTCTTCCAAAGTACTCGCAAGCATCAGATCTATACTAAGTATGCATTGGTATCAAAGGAAGGGATGTATCTGTGGACTAAACTGCAAAATACCGAAATAGACGGGGAAGGCCTAGCCTATCAAAGACTAGCATCTTCAAGCATCTTGCAGCATTTAGAAGAGTACAGAATAGCATATTATATTTAACAAGTATGTTGTATCATTAGCGCCCAGAGATCCTTTCTCGACTCCCTGCGATAAAGCAATCCCGGAGCCATCATATCCTTTTCATGCCTCAGCATCCAGTTCTAGTTGTATCGATCAGGATACAACTCCGAGCATCCGTTACCATGGACATGGCTATTCGAATAGATAATACTTCCCTGTAGGTGTGCACAAACTTACCCAACACGCTTGATCAACTCTGGCCGGACACACCATCAGGTCATGACCTACCTCGGCCGATCAATACGCCGTAGTCCTACCTAGGCTCAACAGAGAGGTCACACGTCGGTCTACATCCTAAATGTGAAGGGGTCTGATAACCCACAAGTATAGGGGATCGCAACAGTTTTCGAGGGTAGAGTATTCAACCCAAATTTATTGATTCGACACAAGAGGAGCCAAAGAATATTCTCAAGTATTAGCAGCTGAGTTGTCAATTCAACCACACCTGAAAGACTTAATATCTGCAGCAAAGTATTTAGTAGCAAAGTAGTATGGAAGTAACGGTAACAGTGGCAAAAGTAACAGTAACAGTTTTGTAGCAATCGTAACAGTGGCAACGGAAAAGTAACAAAGCAAAGATCAATATGTGAAAAGCTCGTAGGCAATGGATCAATGATGGATAATTATGTCGGATGACATTCATCATGCAACAGTTATAACCTAGGGTGACATAGAACTAGCTCCAATTCATCAATATAATGTAGGCATGTATTCCGTATATAGCCATACGTGCTTATGGAAAAGAACTTGCATGACATCTTTTGTCCTACCCTCCCATGGCAGCAGGGTCCTAATGGAAACTAAGGGATATTAAGGCCTCCTTTTAATAGAGAACCGGACCAAAGCATTAGCACTTAGTGAATACATGAACTCCTCAAACTACGGTCATCACCGGAAAGAATCCCAATTATTGTCACCTTGGGGTATGTGGATCATAACACGTGATAGGTGTCTACAACTTGCAAGATAGGATCAAGAACACATATATATTCATGAAAACATAATAGGTTCAGATCTGAAATCATGGCACTCGGACCCTAGTGACAAGCATTAGGCATAGCAAAGTCATAGCAACATCAATCTTAGAACATAGTGGATACTAGGGATCAAACCCTAACAAAACTAACTCGATTACATGATAAGTCTCATACAACCCATCACCAGGCAGCAAGCCTACGATGGAATTACTCACACACGATGGTGAGCATCATGAAATTGGTGATGGAGGATGGTTGATGATGATGCCAGCGACGATTTCCCCTCTCCAGAGCCCTGAACGGACTCCAGATCTGCCCTCCCGAGGAAGAACGTGTGGTGGCGGTGGCTCCATATCGTAAAACGTGATGAATCCTTCTCTCTGATTTTTTTTCTCCCCGAACGTGAATATATGGAGTTGGAGTTGAGGTCGGTGGAGCTTTGTGGGACCCACAAGCCAGGGGGGCGCACCCAGGGGGTAGGGCGCGCCCCCAACCCTTGTGGACAGGCGGTGGGTCCCCCTCGGTTGATTCTTTCGCCAATATTTTTTATTTATTCCAAAAATATTCTCCGTGAAGTTTCAGGTCATTCCGAGAACTTTTATTTCTGCACAAAAATAACACCATGGCAATTCTGCTGAAAATAGCTTTAGTCCGGGTTAGTTCTATTCAAATCATGCAAATTAGAGTGCAAAACAAGGGCAAAAGAGTTTGGAAAAGTAGATACGATGGAGACGTATCAACTCCCCCAAGCTTAACCCATTGCTTGTCCTCAAGCAATTCAGTTGACAAACTGAAAGTGGTAAAGAAAAACTTTTACAAACTCTATTTGATCTTGTTGTTGCAAATATGTATAGCTAGCATTCAGGTTTTCAGCAAAGATTATGAACTAACCACATTCACAATAACATTTAGGTCTCACGTTTACTCATATCAATGGCACAATCAACTAGCGAGTAATAATAATAAATCTCAGATGACAACAATTTTCCAAAACAATCATGATATGATATAACAAGATGGTATCTCGCTAGCCCTTTCTGAGACCGCAAAACATAAATGCATAGCACCCCCGAAGATCAAGGACTGACTAGACATTGTAATTCATGGTAAAATAGATCCAGTCACAGTCATACTCAATATCAATTAATAGCAAAGCATACAAATGATAGTGGTGCTCTCTAACTGGTGCTTTTTATAAGAGAATGATGACTCAACATAAAAGTAAATAGATAGGCCCTTTGCAGAGGGAAGTAGGGATTTGCAGAGGTGCAAGAGCTCGAGCTTTTAAAATAGAGATGAATATAATTTTGAGCAGTATGCTTTCATTGTCAACATAACGACCGAGAGATCTCGATATCTTCCATGCTACATACATTATAGGCGGTTCCCAAACAGAATGGTGAAGTTTTTTACTCCCCCTCAACCAACAAGCACACTCCACGCTGGTCCGAAACAACGGGTACCGTCCATACAAGCAACAATCCTGGGGGAGTTTTGTTTTAATTTATTTTGATTTGATTTGAGCATGGGGCTGGGCATCCCGATTACCAGCCATTTTCTCGTGAATGATGAGCAGAGTCCACTCATAGTGAGAATAACCCACCTAGCATGGAAGATACTGACAGCCCCCAGTCACTACATGAGCGATTCGGGCATAAAAAACAGATTATCATTTGAAGGTTTAGAGTTTGGCACATGCAAATTTACTTGGAACGGCAGGTAAATACCGCATATAGGAAGGTATGGTGGACTCATATGGAATAACTTTGGTTTTATGGAAGTGGATGCACAAGCAGTATTCCCGCTTAGTACATGTGAAGGCTAGCAAAAGACTGGGAAGCGACCAACTAGAGAGCAACAACAGTCATAATGATGCATTGAGATAACCAACATTGAATGCAAGCATGAGTAGGATATAAATCACCATGAACATAAATATCGTGGAGGCTATGTTGATTTTGTTTCAACTACATGTGTGAACATGTGCCAAGTCAAGCCACTCGAATCATTCAAAGGAGGATACCATCCTATCATACTACATCACAACCATTTTAAAAGCATGTTGGCATGCAAGGTAAACCATTATGAACTCCTAGCTAATTAAGCATGGCATGAGTAACTATAATCTCTAATTGTCATTGCGAACACGTTTCATTCATAATAGGCTGAATCAGGAATGATGAACTAATCATATTTACAAAAACAAGATCGGTCGAGTTCATACCAGCTTTTCCTCATCCCAATCATTTCATCATATATCGTCATTATTGCCTTTCACTTGCATGACCGAATGATGTGAATAATAATAATAGTGCACGTGCATTGGACTAAGCTGGAATCTGCAAACATTTATTCAAAGGAGAAGACAAGGTAATATGAGCTCTTCATTAGATCAACAATAATGCATATGAGAGCCACTCAACATTTTCATCGTGGTCTTCTCCTCTCGACCCCCAAAAAAAAGAAAAAGAATTTCAAAGAAACACACTGAAACGTTTTTGGAGTTTTTGTTTTTCTGAAGAAAGTAAAACAGGAACGAGAAAAACTATTTACACTGGAAAGCTCCCAACAAGCAAAAGAAGAACGAGAAATCTTTTTGGGTTTTCTTTAATACTACAACTAAGCATGGTAGGGAAATAAGCTATAACTAAATTTTTTGTTTTGTTTTTCACAAAGTTTTTCAAACACACAAGAAGAAAGCGGGAAAAAGAAAGTAAACTAACATGGATAATACAATGAAAAAGTATGAACACCGACAACGGGAATGAATGTGTGAACATGAATGTAATGTCGGTGAGAAATGCGTACTCCCCCAAGCTTAGGCTTTTTGCCTAAGTTGGTCTAGGGCCACGACTGGCCCGGGTTGTATCCGGAATCATAGTTGGGGTCGTACAGTGTTGCGGCAGCTACCGCTTAGCGAGCTGCTTCTTGAAGGCGAGCGGCCTCCGCTGCTCTCTCATACTCGTTCACCTCCTCTCTACTTATAAAATATCTCCCATTTACCTGAAAGTTAAAGAAGGCAGGAGCAGGAAGGGTAATATGGACGGCACGCCGTCTGTCAAAGATTAGTCGGTAATGGAGGGACTGTTTGTTCCTCTCAAGAAACTGGTAGCGTACCATAGCATCATAATCTAGAAAAGCAGGTGGCAACTCAATATCATTCCCTCTTATGGGTACACCAAGATAATTAGCTAAACGAGTTGCATAAATTTCACCAAATAAATCTCCATCTTTAGCATTTAGATGTAACCTCCTTGCAATAATGGCCCCCAAATTGTAACGCTTATCACCTAACACCGCACACTTGAGGACACTAAGATCTGGAACGCAAAGGTGGCAATGCTCATGATTACCATTAATGCATCTACCTATAAAGAGAGCAAAATAATGTATGGCAGGAAAGCGAATGCTCCCTATGGTAGCTTGTGTGATGTTTCTAGTTTCGCCCACAGTGATGCTAGCAAGGAAATCATTGTATTCAGCTTTGTGAGGCTCACTAAGAAGGCCCCATTGTGGGATCTTGCAAGCAGTATTAAAATCTTCAAGGTCCATTGTATATGATTCATCATAAAGATCAAATAAAACAGTATGGGTATTACGCTTAGATGAAAATTCAAACCTCCGCACAAAGGAATCGGTGAGTTAGTAGTATTGTCGGCACTTATCTGACACGAAGTCCTCAAGGCCGGCATTTTGTACGTATACATCAAACTCATCCTTGAAACCTGCATGAACCATGAATTCATCCGACGGCCATTCACAAGGCCGCACTTGAGCTTCCCTTGGTGGTTCAAGGTCTGGCTCACGTATCGTGAGCCTAGGTGCTTGCTTCCTTGAAGAACCACCTTGGTACATTTTCCTAGACATTTTTCTTCCTCTGAAAAATTTCTGAAATTTTTAGTGACTCAAAATAAAAGTGAACCAAACTCAACAAGATTGATAGCAACTACTCCTACAAGTGTCTAGAGGCTATATCATGCATCAAAACTACTTTGGACCATATAAATTTGACATGCAAGCTCAAGAACAGGGTCACCACAGCAGCAAAAATTTGCAATACATAAAGCACTAGAACAAAAACTAATTGGACCATTGGAGGAGTCACATACCGAAGAACAATCCCCCAAAACAGTTTTGCAAATGGAGCTTTACACAAGGAGATCGAAAATGGCAGCAAAATGAGCAAGAACACGGGTTTGAGCTACGAGATGATTTTTCTGGAGGAAGACGAAGTGGATGGGTACTGGAATAAGTGGAGGGGACCCACGTGGGACCCACAAGGCAGGGAGCATGCCCAGGGTGGTAGGGCGCGCCCTCCACCCTTGTGGCCCACTGGTGCATGCTCAGTGCCAGAAATTCTAAAATATTGTATAAAAAATCATACTAAATTTTCAGGGCATTTGGAGTCTTTTATTTTTGGGACATTTTTTATTGCACGGATAATTCAGAAAACAGACAGAAAATACTATTTTTTTCTTTATTTAATCTAAATAACAGAAAGTAAGAGGTGGGTACAGAAGGTTGTGCCTTCTAAATTCATCCATCTCATGCTCATCAAAAGGAATCCGTTAACAAGGTTGATCAAGTCTTATTAACAAAACTCTTTCGAATAACATGAAACTGGAGATTTTTTTAATAACATTAAGTTACCTCAACGGGGATATGCATGTCCCCAACAATAAGAATATCATTTCTTTTTGACAGTAGGGAGAGGGAATTCAAAACCTCCAATAATAATAGTTGAAATTTTTCCAATAGAATTGATACTATGAACTTGAGGTTGTTTCTTCGGAAAGTGTACAGTATGCTCATTACCAGTAACATGAAAAGTGACATTGCCTTTATTGCAATCAATAACAGCCCCTGCAGTATTCAAAAAGGGTCTACCAAGGATGATCGACATACTGTCGTCCCGGGAATATCAAGAATAACAAAGTCCGTTAAGATAGTAACGTTTGCAACCACAACAGGCACATCCTCACAAATACCGATGGGTATAGCAGTTGTTTTATCAGCCATTTGCAAAGAGATTTCATTAGGTGTCAACTTATTCAATTCAAGTCTACGATATAAAGAGAAAGGCATAACACTAACACCGGCTCCTAGATCACATAAAGCAGTTTTAACATAGTTTCTTTTAATGGAGCATGGTATAGTTGGTACTCCTGGATCCCCAAGTTTCTTTGGTATTCCACCCTTAAAAGTGTAATTAGCAAGCATGGTGGAAATTTTAGCCTCCGGTATCTTTCTTTTATTTGTAACAATATCTTTCATATACTTAGCATAAGGAGGCATTTTAAGCATATCAGTTAAACGCATACGCAAAAAGATAGGTCTAATCATTTCAGCAAAGCGCTCAAAATCCTCATCATCATTTTTCTTGGATGGCTTAGGAGGAAAGGGCATGGGTTTATGAACCCATGGTTCTCTTTCTCTACCATGTTTTCTAGCAACAAAGTCTCTCTTATCATAACGTTGATTCTTTGATCGTGGGTTATCAAGATCAATAGCAGGTTCAATCTCTACATCATTATCATTACTAGGTTGAGCATCAACATGAACATCATCATTAACATTATCACTAGGTTCATGTTCAACACCGGATTGTGTCTCAGCATCAGAAATAGAAATATCATTGGAATTCTCAGGTGTATCTATAACAGGTTCACTAGAAGCATGCAAAGTCCTATCAGTTTTCTTCTTTTTATTAGGACTAGGTGCATCAGTATTAATTCTCTGAGAGTCTTGCTCAACTCTCTTAGGATGACCCTCAGGATACAAAGGTTCCTGGGCCATTTTACCACCTCCAGTCATAACCCTAACAGCATTATCATTATTCTTACTATTCAACTCATTAAGCAAATCATCTTGTGCCTTAAGTACTTGTTCTACTTGAGTTGTAACCAAGGAAGCATGTTTACTAATAAGCTTAAGATCATTAACAGTTCTACTCATATAATCACCCAAGTAATCAAGCATTTGAGCATTACATTTCAATTGTCTACTAACATAAGCATTGAAATTTTCTTGTTTAACAATAAAATTATCAAACTCATCCAAGCATTGACTAGCAAACTTATTATGAGGAATATCACCTTCATCAAATCTATAAAGAGAATTTACCTCTACTACCTGTGTCGGGTTATCAAGACCATGTATTTCTTCAATAGGCGATAAATTCTTAACATCTTCAGCTTTAATACCTTTTTCTTTCATAGATTTCTTTGCCTCTTGCATATCTTCAGGACTGAGAAATAGAATACCTCTTTTCTTCAGAGTTGGCTTAGGAGTTGGTTCAGGAAGTGTCCAATCATTATCATTACTCAATATATTATTCAATAGCAATTCAGCTTGCTCAACAGTTTGTTCCCTGAAAACACAACTAGCACAACTATCTAGGTGGTCCCTAGAAGCATCGGTTAGTCCATTATAAAAGATATCAAGTATTTCATTTTTCTTGAGAGGATGATCAGGCAAAGCATTAAGTAACTGGAGAAGCCTCCCCCAAGCTTGTGGGAGACTCTCTTCTTCAGATTGCACAAAGTCAAATATTTCCTGTAGGACATCTTGTTTCTTATGAGCAGGGAAATATTTTTGAGAGAAGTAATAAATCATATCCTGGGGACTACGCACACAACCAGGAGCAAGAGAATTAAACCATAACTTAGCATCACCCTTTAATGAGAAAGGAAACAATTTAAGAATATATTAGTAGCGGATTTTTTCCTCATGAGCAAATAGGGTGGCTATATCATTCAATTTAGTAAGATGTGCCACAACAGTTTTAGATTCATAACCATAGAAAGGATCAGATTCAACCAAAGTAATTAACTCAGGATCGATAGAGAATTCATAATCCTTATCAGTAACAAAGATAGGTGAAGTAGCAAACTTAGGATCATATTGCATTCTAGCATTCAAAGACTTTTCTTTCAGCTTAGCTAACAGTTTCTTAAGATCCTCTCTATCATTGCAAGCAAGAAAGTCTCTAGCAGTTTCTTCATCCATAATATAACCCTCAGGTACAACAGGTAATTCATATCTAGGGGGAGAATCATAATCTTCAGTTTCAATGATATCATCAGTTTCAGTAATTTCATTTTCTCTAACCCTAGCAAGTTGTTCATCAAGAAATTCACCTAGTGGCACAGTATCATCAAGCAAAGCAGTAGTATCATCATAAGCATCATGCATAGCAGAAGTGGCATCATCAATTACTTGCGACATATCAGAATTACTAGCAGGTGTAGGTGTCGCAAGCTTACTCAAAATAGAAGGTGAATCAAGTGCAGAGCTAGATGGCAGTTCCTTACCTCCCCTCGTAGTAGATGGAAAAATCTTGGTTCTAGTATCTTTCAAATTCCTCATAGTGATCAACAGATATAAATCCCAAGTGACTCAGAGAATAGAGCTATGCTCCTCGGCAACGGCGCCAAAAAAAGGTCTTGATAACCCACAAGTATAGGGGATCGCAATAGTTTTCGAGGGTAGAGTATTCAACCCAAATTTTTTGATTCGGCACAAGGGGAGCCAAAGAATATTCTCAAGTATTAGCATCTGAGTTGTCAATTCAACCACACCTGAAAGACTTAATATCCGTAGCAAAGTATTTAGTAGCAAAGTAGTATGGAAGTAACGGTAACAGTGGCAAAAGTAACAGTAACAGTTTTGTAGCAATCGTAACAGTGGCAACAGAAAAGTAACGAAGCAAAGATCAATATGTGAAAAGCTCGTAGGCAATGGATTAATGATGGATAATTATGTCGGATGACATTCATCATGCAACAGTTATATCCTAGGGTGACACAGAACTAGCTCCAATTCATCAATATAATGTAGGCATGTATTCCGTATATAGTCATACGTGCTTATGGAAAAGAACTTGCATGACATCTTTTGTCCTACCCTCCCGTGGCAGCGGGGTCCTAATGGAAACTAAGGGATATTAAGGCCTCCTTTTAATAGAGAACCGGACCAAAGCATTAGCACTTAGTGAATACATGAACTCCTCAAACCACGGTCATCACCGGAAAGAATCCCAATTATTGTCACCTTGGGGTATGCGGATCATAACACGTAATAGGTGTCTACAACTTGCAAGATAGGATCAAGAACACATATATATTCATGAAAACATAATAGGTTCAGATATGAAATCATGGCACTTGGGCCCTAGTTACAAGCATTAGGCATAGCAACATCAATCTTAGAACATAGTGGATACTAGGGATCAAACCCTAACAAAACTAACTCGATTACATGATAAATCTCATCCAACCCATCACCATCCAGCAAGCCTACGATGGAATTACTCACGCATGGCGGTGAGCATCATGAAATTGGTGATGGAGGATGGTTGATGATGATGGCGGCAACGATTTCCCCTCTCCGGAGCCCTGAACGGACTCTAGATCTGCCCACCCGAGGAAGAACAGGAGGTGGCGGCGGCTCCGTATCGTAAAACGCGATGAATCCTTCTCTCTGATTTTTTTTCTCCCCGAACGTGAATATATGGAGTTGGAGTTGAGGTCGGTGGAGCTTCGTGGGACCCACAAGCCAGGGGGCACGCCCAGGGGGTAGGGCGCGCCCCCCACCCTTGTGGACCGGCGGTGGGTCCCCCTCGGTTGATTCTTTCGCCAATATTTTTTATTTATTCCAAAAATATTCTCCGTGAAGTTTCAGGTCATTCCGAGAACTTTTATTTCCGCACAAAAATAACACCATGGCAATTCTGCTGAAAATAGCGTCAGTCCGGGTTAGTTCCATTCAAATCATGCAAATTAGAGTCCAAAACAAGGGCAAAAGAGTTTAGAAAAATAGATACGATGGAGACGTATCAGAGTCATGGGCCAATCGTCCTTTGCAATCCTACACATTATGAGGACGACCGGGATCAGTCCTGGCTACCTCCTTATACAAGGCAGGTGCTTACGCGGACCACCCGGGCGCGTGCCGCTCAACGGTGGCGTCTGAAGAGCTTTTAGGAGAAACATACGATGCAGAGTGCCCATAAATATTCCCGCATGGTGGTCAGTGCGAAAAGGCCAGAGGCCTACTCGGATCACATATCAACCCGTTAGTGTCTTGGTAGCGCGCGGTAACAAGCAGAGACTCACGACCATGTGACCTCGTCGCCCCGTCTTGTGGACTTACGGCAAGGACACGGAATGCCCGGCCGTGCCACCTAGAAATCTCGCGGGTACCCTCCAGGTCAACCCGACTACACATCAACTCGCGGGTGCCCCTCGGGGCCGACCCGACTTCAACATGGTTCTATGGTAAAGCCAAAGTAACCGTGTGTCCAAAATAGCAAGGGGAGTCCGAGGAATCACCCTCGATGGATTGCACTTGATGTAATCGTCAAGGTGAACTAGGAAGAATCACCCTCGAGGTCCACGCTTGAGGTGTTGCGCGACAGAGTCGTATCAGGAGTGGTGAAGGAGGAATCACTCTCGATGACCATGACCAAATAGCTACAGTACAGAGTTATCATCAGGAGTGCGTTACAAGGTATCACCCTCGGCACTCGATAGTAGCTCTTCAGAGTCGAGAAACTAAGGGGGTGATGTGCTGTGTCGGGCCCTGGACGTCGATCACGTTGATCGAGTCATCGGTCATCAAGCGGGGGCAACCGGGACAAGGTGAGGGGTCACTGGTGGATCACTAACCAACCTATACTAAGTAGTTTAGGATAAATAGGTAAGGTAACGATTGCAGGTTACAAAATCAGGCTATGCATCAAAATAGGATCATACAAAAGCAGTAGCAGTTCTAATGCAAGCATGAGAGGGAAAGAAATGGGTGATATCGGAATGATCAAGGGCGGTTTGCTTACCTGGAAGCTCTGCTGAAAAGGAAGAAGGGTCGTCGGTGACGTAGTCGATCATAGGGGCAACATCGGTCTCGGGGTCTACCGGAGAGAAGAGGGGGAAGAAATAGTAAATACAATGCAAACAGATGCATCACTAAGCATGACATGACAATCTGCAGAGCTAGGGGTGATCTAACGTGGTACTACACGTTACAGACGAAGAGGGAAAACATTCGGGAGGGGTTTTCCCGGCGTTTAGCATTTTTCGGACAGATGAAAAGAGAGGGATGGTTCCATGTTCCGCATGCTAGGGGCATGTGACAGATGAACGGATTGCATACTCGGATTCGTTGGATTTTTCTGAGCAGTTTTCGTATATAAATTATTTTCATGTGACTTATGAATTAATTTATATGATTTTTCAAAGATTTAAACAATATTCTAAAATTATAGATTAATTTTAATTCAAAAAATATTTAACCTAAAATGCTACGGGTACCCAGAAAGGTACCCAGCTGACCAGGATAGGGGCTGGCCAGTGAGCCCTATTGACTGGGTCAACAGCCCAGTCAGCGGAGGCTGACAGTGGGGCCGGAGAACCCAGTCAGCAGGTCAACGTGCTCAAGGTTAACTGAGTCAACTTGACATATGGTCCCACATGTCATACACTGTTGTTAAACTACTTAAGTTAAATAGATTGATTAGGGGGGCCTACTGTCAGCGGGGTTAGCAGGGGTTGTTAGCGCCTAGATTAGTGGCTAACCCCGCGGGGTCCACCTGTCGGTGACCAACGGGCAGTTTTGAACGGTCGGCGCGCGCCGGTGAGGCAAAACGCCGCCGCGCCATGCGGGACCGCACCGGGATCTACCCTGCGGCGGCCAAAGGGACGACTGAGGGGCTCATTCGAACCGGAGGAGCGGCGCGCGTGCCACGGTGGCGGGAGTAGCATCGGAGGTGGCCGGGAGCGGTGTTGGTGGTGAGTAGCGGCGGTGGCTGGAGCTCGGGTTAGTGCAGCTATGGGCTTAGCGCGCGAACGCGAGTGAGTTAGTAGGCTAGTTGGGAGCTACGGGTCTGCGCGAGGCCATTGGACCTGCCCGCGTGACCAAAAGGTCAACAGAACGATGTCGGCGACGAGCTCAGGCGACGGTGGTTCTCGGCCCTTGAGGGAACAGCATTCGGAGAGCGCTATCAGAGGGGGAGAGAGGAAGGAAAGACGCGGCTGCTCACAGTGAGCACAGTGGCAAGCTCGATGCGGCCGGGGTCGATCGAAGACGAGCGGATCGACGGCACCGAAGTTTCGATGGCCGCGGGCATTGATGGAGAAGATGAAGTCGTTGCGCTACTTCCGAGACAAAGCAGAGCACCAGCTCGACGGAGACGAGGGCCCGGAGCTCCTGGACAAGACGCAGGGACGAGTAGACGCTGGTGGCCATGAGCTTCAGTGAGGTCTGCCCATGGCGCCGCTCGGATGGGGAAGAAACCAAGGGAGAGAAGCGAGGAGGGGAAATCTGGGGCGGTAAGGGTAACAGAGTGGTCGGGGAGAGGCTACATAGTCGTCCAGGGCTACCGGGGGATCGCCGTGTCGTCCATCGAGCGGCAACATCGGGTGTGGGTACGTGCGCGGTCGACAGCGAGGCAGGGGAAGGGGATGACCTCCTGGTGGGCTGGATTGTGCACTGTGCACTCACAGCCCACCAGCACAGTAGGTCTTTTGTCTTATTGTTTTTTTATTTCTTTTCTCTGTTTCCTTTAATTCCTCCTGTTTTCTAATTCTTTTAGCTTCCAAATGAATTTTGTTAACTATAAATCTTTGCACACAATTTTAGCATAATATTATTAGGTGGCAGAAAAAGTTTGGGGGCAAAAGGAGTTGTCTAACCATTTTTTTAAAAATTGAAAAGGCCAATTTAATTGTTGTTGGACCACTAAATTAATTCCCAGGGGCATTTTGGGAATTCAAATGAGGTTGGTTTCAACATGACAATGATCAGGGGAATTTATAGGATAATGTGAACATTTTAGTTTTACTGTTTGAAGAAATAATAATTTGACTTGTATTTTAAATTTGAATTTGGTATTGGTTTGGAATAAGATGATGATTAGCAAAAATAATTGTGATGACATGGCACAATTAACAGGGGTTTACTGTAGCATGGCACCCTGGGTGTTGCAAGTTATTGGAATTAAGCCAGCGTATGGCAGTCTACAAGCTTGAACTAATGGCCATCATATGAGCCGGCCAAAGAATGAGCCGGCACATGACAATCTACAAATTCTTCAACTAGTGGTTAATGGTAAATCTATAAGCCGGCCAAGGGTTGAGCTGGCATGAGATACTGACAAGGTTTATAGGTGTGGTAAAAGGTGATAGCAGATTCTACAAAGTAAATCACAAACCAAAATTGTGGTATTCAGTCATCGAAATAGATCTAGAAATTAACGATAAAAGGAAATAAAAGAAGAGGGTCCAGCTACAACAGAAACAATGAATATTGCAGAAGCTAATGGGATCTGCTGGATGTTGAAAAAGGGATCTACACTGGTGAAATGCTATGGCTGGATTCTAAAAAGCGTCATTGGGACAGAGTAAAATGTGACTGGGGGAGCTCCTCGAATATTTATAGGAGGATGGAAAACCCGAAGAGGCAGGCGCGAGGTCCTAGGAGGCCCATTGAATATTTGCACAAAGGGCTCCTCGATTTTTGTGCTTGGCAGAACAGAACATATCTTTGGAAAAGATTTGCTGTGACGTCATCCATTGAATACGAGAAAAGGTCAAATGACATCATGGTGTGAAGCATGCCAAGAATGCCAAGTGTGGGAAACCTTGACAAGCCGGCTAAAATGATCAATCCAGCAAGAGTGTGTGAAATGACAAGAGCAATTTTCCCGGCTTGACAATATAAGATGCAATTTAGCATGGATAAATCCAAGCTAAATTAGGGGGCTAATGTTGGGGATATTTCCCTGACATCTTAACCCGGCAGGAGAATTGACCCAGCCCAGAGCACATTGGCTCATGGGTCACTACATCCTGGTGGGTCACTGATGAAAGGCCCAGAAGGGCAAGGTGCGGGCCGGCTTACCAATGGGCCGGCTCGATGAGGCCCGACAATGAAGACTTCAAAGAAAAGTAGAATAGGGCACGAATCAGTTCGACCCAGACTCTGTTGTAATCTCAGGGCCTCGACCTGTATATAAAGGGGAGCCCCTGAGTTAGAAAGGCTAGGTTACAAGCTCTCGAATACTAGATTAGCCAAAGTCGCACCCTTGTAATCGAGATCTCAAGCAATAATCAATCAAGTAGGAAGTAGGCTTTTACCTCCACCGTGAGGGGCTCAACCTGGGTAAACTTGTGTCTCTCGATTCCGATCAACCCCGCTCGAGCTACTACCTAGATGTGATGGCCTCATGACTAAGTCCTTTTTCGAGGACATCTGCCGTGACAAAACCACGACAAATCTTGAAAAGGTTTTACAAAAGAGTTTTGGAGAGAAGAAAGAATTGATCTTATCAAATCTTCATTTTAGTAGCAATACTAAAAGTATAAATGGATTACAATGATGAGTGTTATTTATAACAAACAAGACTATTTTGAAAGAGGTTTCAAAAGGGATGTATATAAGATACAATTAAAAGTTTTGTCAGGGATACCAGGATGATATACATATATTTCAAGTCATGAGTATGATTTGAAGTAATATATCAAATAGTTGAAATTTGATAAAAGAATTGGAGAATTTGAAATTTATCAACAAACTTGTAAATACAAGAAGTTCCGTGGGAGTTCTATGACATTTCTGATTTTACATATGTATGACATATCACTTGATCAGAAATAATATTAGCACAAAAGATTAAAATCATGTTTCTAAAGGGACTTTGAATTATTAGATGACAATCTACAGATATAGATTGAAAAACATCTGATTATGCTAAGACATGTATAGTGATAGAGTTTTAAAGAAGTTTAAAAGGAGAAAATTATTATCTCAAAAGTCACATAGCATAACAATGTGCAAAATCAATAGTTGATAAGCATGTGTGGATAAATGGAGTTCAATTTACCTTAGGAATTGGATTTATCATATATGTTATCAAATATACAAAGCCATATGTTTCATAAATACTAATCGTTAAGTATAAAGTACCATGGTGATTCTAGAAGAAATACACTAGGGTTATTACTTAAAGGTTGAGCACCTCAATTGGACAAAGGTTTTGACAACTTGTCCACAGAGGGAATGAAGAGATTGTTGTAAGTAGTTACACAAAGTGTTTGTTGTAAAGGTTACTGATACGTCTCCGTCGTATCTACTTTTCCTAACGCTTTTGCTCTTGTTTTGGACTCTAATTTGCATGATTTAAATGAAACTAACCCGGACTAACGATGTTTTTAGTAGAACTACCATGGTGTTGTTTTTGTGCAGAAATAAAAGTTCAAGGAATGGAACGAAACTTTTTGGAGAATTTTTATGGAATAGAAGAAAAATACTAGAGCCAAGAACCACCGGAGGGGGCCCTGGGTGAGCACAACCCACCAGGGCGCGCCCCCCCTCCAGGCGCGCCCAGGTGGGTTGTGCCCACCTGGTGGCCCCGCAGACCCTGACTCCGACGCTATAAAATCCTATTTTTGGAGAAAAAATCAGGGAGAAAGAATTAACATGTTTCATGATACGGAGCCGCCGCCACCTCCTGCTCTTCATCGGGAGGACAGATCTGGAGTCCGTTTGGGGCTCCGGAGAGGGGGATCTTCGATCTTCGTCATCACCAACCCTTCTCCATCGCCAATTCCATGATGCTCCCCACCGGGAGTGAGTAATTCCTTCGTAGGCTCGCTGGTCGGTGAGGATTTGGATGAGATTCATCATGTAATCGAGTTAGTTTTGTTAGGGCTTGATCCCTAGTATCCATTATGTTCTGAGATTAATGTTGTTATGACTTTTCCATGCTTAATGCTTGTCACTTTGGGCCCGGGTGCTATGATTTCAGATCTGAACCGTTTATGTTATCACCATTATATCTATGTTCTAGATCCGATCTTGCAAGTCATATTCACCTATTACGTGTTATGATCCATAAACCCTGGTGTGACAGTAATCGGGATACTTTCCGCTGATGACCGTAGTTTGAGCAGTTCATGTATTCACTATGTGCTAATGCTTTGTTCCCATTCTCTATTAAAAGGAGGCCTTAATATCCCTTAGTTTCCTTATGGACCCCGCTGCCACGGGAGGGTAGGACAAAAGATGTCGTGCAAGTTCTTTCCATAAGCATGTATGACAATTTACGGAATACATGCCTACATTATTTTTATGAACTGGAGCTAGTGCCGTATCGCCCTAGATTATGACTGTTATATGATGAATATCATCCAACGAACTCACCGATCCAATGCCTATGAATTTTCCATATATTGTTCTTGCTACGTTACTACTGTTGCTGCTATTGTTATAATTGCTACAAAATCATTGCTATCACTGTTACCTTTACTGCTACTATTATCACTGCTACCAAAACTATCATATTACTGTGCTACTGATTACTTTGCTGAAGATATTTAATCTCCAGGTGAGGTTGAATTGACAACTCAGCTGCTAATATTTACAAATATTCTTTGGCTCCCCTTGTGTCGAATCTGTAAATTTGGGTTGAATACTCTACCCTTGAAAACTGTTGTGATCCCCTATACTTGTGGGTTATCAAGACCTTTTTCTGGCGCCTTTGCCGGGGAGCATAGCTATATTTGTTGAGTCACTTGGGATTATTATCTATTTATCACTATGAAGAATCTGAAAGACATCAAGACTAAAAAATTTCCCTCTAAGACGAGGGGAGGTAAGGAACTGCCATCACACTCTGCACTTGATTCACCTTCTATTTTGAGTAGACTTGCAACACCACCACATGCTATTAATCCTGATATGTCGCAAGTTATTGATGATGCTACTTCTACTATGATTACTACTCATGATGATGCGAGTACCTTCCTTGATGATAATATGCCACTAGGTGAATTTCTTGATGAACAAATTGCTAGAGCTAAAGATATTGAGAATGCTGAAACTGATGAAATTATTGAAACTGATGAAGTACTTGAAACTGAAAATCTTGAAACACCTATTAGGCCTAGCTCTCCTAGATATGAATTGCCTAAGATACCTGAAGGTTATTTATGGATGAGGAGACAGCTAGAGATTTTCTTGCTTGCAATGGTAGAGATGATCTTAAGAAATTATTATGCAAACTAAAAGAAAAATCTTTGAATGCTAGAATGAAATGTGATCCTAAGTTTGCTACTTCACCTATCTTTGTTGATGATAAGGATTATGAATTCTCTGTTGACCTAGAGTTAATTACTTTGGTTGAATCTGATCCTTTCCATGGCTATGAAACTGAAACTGTTGTGGCACACCTCACTAAATTAAATGATATAGCCACTCTTTTTGCCCATGATGATAAAATTTGCTACTATTATATTCTCAAATTATTTCCGTTCTTATTAAAGGGTGATGCTAAGACATGGTACAATACTCTTGCTCCTGGTTGTGTGCGTAGTCCCTAGGATATGATTTATTACTTCTCTGAAAAATATTTTCCTGCTCATAAGAAACAAGCTGCCTTACAGGAAATATTTAACTTTGTTCAAATTGAAGAAGAGAGTCTCCCACAAGCTTGGGGGAGGCTTCTCCAATTGCTTAATGCTTTGCCTGATCATCCTATTAAGAAAAATGAAATACTTGATATCTTCTATAATGGACTAACCGAAGCTTCTCGGGACTTCCTAGATAGTTGTGGCGGTTGTGTTTTCAGGGAATGATATGTTGAGCAAGCTGAGGAATTATTGAATAATATATTGAAAAATTATGATGATTGGACTCTTCCTGAACCACCGCCTAAACCCACTCCGAAGAAGAGGTGTTTCTTATATCTAAGTCCTGAAGATATGCAAGAGGCAAAGAAAAGTATGAAGGAAAAAGGTATTAAAGCAGAGGATGTTAAAAATTTACCTCCTATTGAAGAAATAGATGGACTTGACAAGCCACCACCAACGGTGGTAGAGGTAAACTCTTTAATGAAATTTGATGAAAGTGATATCCCTCACAATAAACATCCTAGTCAATGCCTTTATGAGTTTGATAACTACATTAGAAAACAAGATCACTTCAATGAAAATGTTATGAAACAATTGAAATACAACTCCAATATGATTGCTTGCTTGAGTGACTTGTTATTTAGAATTACTAATGATGTAAGAGGTGTAGGAAAACATGCTTCTATGGTTCAAACTCAACTAGAACAAGTTGCTAAATCTCAAAGAGAATTGCTTGATGAAATGAATAATAATATAAATGACTTCGCTGTTAGAGTAGCAACTAGAGGAGGTAAAATGACTCAGGAACCACTTTATCCTGAGGGACACCCTAAAAGAATTGAACAAGACTCCCAAAGAATCAACACTGAAGCACCTAGTCCATCTAAAAAGAAGAAGAAAAAGAAAAATGATAGGACTTTGCATACCTCTAGTGAACCTGAAGTAGAAAAACCTCCTGATAATAATAATGATGCTTCTATTTCTGATGCTGAAACTCAATCTGGTAATGAACACTCATCTAGTGATAATGAAAAAGATAATGATGATGTTCATGAAGACAAACAACCAGAAAATGATGTTGAAATAGAACCAGCTCTAGACCTTGATAACCCACAACCTAAAAATAAAAGATATATATTATAAAAGAGAACCATGGGTTCAAAAGCCCATGCCCTTTCCACCTAAATCAACTAAGAAGAAAGATGCTGAAGAATTTGAATGCTTTGCTGAAATGCTTAGGCCAGTCTTTTTGCGCACTCGCTTGACTGATATATTAAAGATGGCCCCTTATGCAAAATATATGAAAGAAATCATCACTAATAAGAGAAAAATACTGGAAGCTAAAATCTCCACCATGCTTGCCAATTATTCTTTTAAGGATGGAGTACCTAAAAAACTTGCAGATTCAGGAATACAAACTATACCTTGCTCCATCAAAAGAAATTATGTCTAAACTGCTTTGTGTGACTTAGGAGCCGGTGTTAGTGTTATGCCTTTCTCCTTATATAAAAGACTTGATTTGAATAAACTCACACCTACTGAAATATCTTTGCAAATGGCTGACAAATCAACTGCCATACCTATCGGTATTTGTGAGGATGTGCCCGTTGTTGTTGCAAATGTTACTATCTTAACTGACTTTGTTACACTTTAGATGCCCGAGGATGACAACATGTCGATTATCCTTGGTAGACCCTTTTTGAATACTGCAGAGGTTGTTATTGATTGCAATAAAAGCAAGGTCACTTTTCATATCAATGGTAATGAGCATACGGTGCACTTTCCGAAGAAACAATTCCAACTGAATGGTATCAATGTTATTGAAAAATCTCCGACACTCACTATTGGAAGTTTTCAACTACCTATACCTACTGTCAAAAAGAAATATGAAATGCTTATTGTTGGGGACATGCATATCCCCGTTGAGGTAACTTAGTGTTTTGCGAAAGTTCTTCGGTTTCATGCTAATCGAAGGTGGTTGTTAATAAGACTTGATCAACCTTATTAATGGATCATTTTTTAGAGGTATGAAGTTGATGAATTTAGTAAGCACAAACTTCTGCTCCCAACTTTTGTTTTCTGTTTTTTAGTTAAATAAAGTAAAATGCCATGTTTTGTCTGTTTTCTGAAATTCCCGTGTAATAAAAAATGACCTAAAAATAAAAGTTCTCAGAATGCCCTAAAAATTTAATACGATTTTTTTGTGAATATTTCTGAATTTTTAGTACAAATAACATCAGAGGGGGTGCACCAGGTGGGCACAACACACCTGGGCGCGCCAGCAGCCCCAGGCACGCCCCGGTGGGTTGTGGTCCCCACGTGGGCCCCCTCACTTATCTGTTTAACCCATGTCATCACCTACCTCCAGAAAAAAATTCACCATTGCTCTCTCTCTCTCTCTCGTGTTCTTGCTCTCAAACCCGCGGATTTCGATCTCTTTGCTCGAAGCTCCGTTTCCGAAACTGGTTTGGGGGATTGCTACTTGGTATGTGACTCCTCCAATGCTCCAATTAGTTTTTGCTTTAGTGGTTTATATTTTAAATAATTAGCTACTCTTGGTGCTGATGTAGATGAGCTTGCGTGTTGAATTCTTAGAGTTCTAAGTAGTTTGAAAACATAATATGGCCTCTATGCATCCCTATGAGTAGTCGCTATCAATCTTGTGGACTAAAATTTTCAGAAAATTTTGTTCATAGGAATAAGATGAGTTTCTTTAGGAAGTTTGCCTCCAAGAAGACCTCTAAGGGAGTCATTGGGGAATCATCGGACAATGACCTCCATACTCGGAGAAGGGAGCTACTTCTTGAGCTTGTGTTGGTTTTTCCCTTGAAGAGGAAAGGGTGATGCGGCAAAGTAGAGATAAATATTTCCCTCAGTTTGAGAACCAAGGTATCAATCCAGTAGGAGACAACGCACAAATCACCGAATACCTGCACAAACAATCAAACAACTTGCACCCAACACGATAAAGGGGTTGTCAATCCCTTCACGGTTACTTGCAAAAGTGAGATCTGATAGATATAGATGAAACTAGATAAAAGATAAAGTAAATATTTTTGGTATTTTTTGGTTTATAGATCAGAAAATAAAAGATTGCAAAATAGTAGATCGGAAACTAATATGATGGAAAATAGTAAATCAGAAACTTATATGATGGAAAATAGTAGATAGGAAACTTATATGAAGGAAAATAGACCCGGGAGCCATAGGTTTCACAAGAGGCTTCTCTCAAGATAGCAAATAATACGGTGGGTGAACAAATTTCTGCCGAGCAATTGATAGAAAAGCACAAAGTTATGACGATATCTAAGGCAATGATCATGAATATAGGCATCACGTCCGTGTCAAGTAGACCAAAACGATTCTGCATCTACTACTATTACTCCACACATCGACCGACTCCTGCCTGCATCTAGAGTATTAAGTTCATGAAGAACAGAGTAACACATTAAGTAAGATGACATGATGTAGAGGAATAAACTCAAGCAATATGATGTAAACCCCATCTTTTTATCCTCGATGGCAACAATACAATACGTGCCTTGCTGCCCCTACTGTCACTGGGAAAGGACACCACAAGATTGAACCCAAAGCTAAGCACTTCTCCCATTGCAAGAAAAACCAATCTAGTTGGCCAAACCAAACCGATAGTTCGAAGAGAATTACAAAGATATCAAATCATGCATAAAAGAATTCAGAGAAGATTCAAATAATATTCATAGATAATTTGATCATAAATCCACAATTCATCGGATCTCGGCAAACACACCGCAAAAAAGTATTACATCGAATAGATCTCCAAGAACATCGAGGAGAACATGGTATTGTGAATCAAAGAGAGAGAAGAAGCCATCTAGCTACTAGCTATGGACCCGTAGGTCTGAGAAAAACTACTCACGCTTCATCGGAAGGGCAATAGGGTTGATGTAGAAGCCCTCCGTGATCGAAACCCCCTCCGGCAAGGTGCCGGAAAAGGTCCCTAGATGGGATCTCACGGGTATAGAAGGTTGCGGCGGTGGAAAAGTGTTTTCATGGATGCTTCTGGTGGTTTGGGAATACATGTGAATATATAGGTGAAAGAATTAGGTCAGGAGGGTCACGGGGGACCCACAAGGCAGGCGCACGCCCTCCACCCTTGTGGCCGCCTCTTGGCTCCTCCGACTTCATCTCCAAGTCTCCTGGGTGTCTTCTGGTCCAAGAAAAATCATCGCGAAGATTTTATTCCGTTTGGACTCCGTTTGGTATTCCTTCTCCACGAAGCTAAAAAACAAGGAAAAAACAGAAACTGGCACTGGGCTATAGATTAATAGGTTAGTCCCAAAAATAATATAAAATAGCATATTAATACATATAAAACATCCAAAACAGATAATATAATAGCATGGAACAATAAAAATATTATAGATAAGTTGGAGACGTATCAAGCATCCCCAAGCTTAATTCCTGCTCGTCCTCGAGTAGGTAAATGATAAAAACAGAATTTTTGATGTGGAATGCTACCTAACATACTTATCCATGTAATTTTCTTTATTGTGGGATGAATGTTCAGATCCATAAGATTCAAAACAAAAGTTTAATATTGGCATAAAAACAATAATACTTCAAGCATACTAACAAGGCAATTATGTCTTCTCAAAATAACATGGCCAAAGAAAGCTTATCCCTACAAAATCATATAGTCTGGCTATGCTCCATCTTCATCACACAAAATATTCAAATCATGCACAACCCCGATGACAAGCCAAGCAATTTTTTCATACTTTTGATGTTCTCAAACTTTTTCAACTTTCACGCAATACATGAGCGTGAGCCATGGACATAGCACTATAGGTGGAATAGAATATGGTGGTTGTGGAGAAGACAAAAAGAAGGAGATAGTCTCACATCAACTAGGCGTATCAACGGGCTATGGAGATGCCCATCAATAGATATCAATGTGAGTGAGTAGGGATTGCCATGCAACGGATGAACTAGAGCTATAAGTTTATGAAAGCTCAAAAGAAAACTAAGTGGGTGTGCATCCAACTCGCTTGCTCACGAAGACCTAGGGCAATTTGAGGAAGCCCACCAGTGGAATATACAAGCCAAGTTCTATAATGAAAAATTCCCACTAGTATATGAAAGTGACATTATAGGAGACTCTCTATCATGAAGATCATGGTGCTACTTTGAAGCACAAGTGTGGTAAAAGGATAGTAACATTGTCCCTTCTCTCTTTTCTCTCTTTTTTTTTATTTGGGCCTTCTCATTTTTTTTGGCCTCTTTTTTTTCGTTCGGAGTCTCATCCCGACTTGTGGGGGAATCATAGTCTCCATCATCCTTTCCTCACATGGGACAATGCTCTAATAATGAAGATCATCACACTTTTATTTACCTACAACTCAAAAATTACAACTCGATACTTAGAACAAAATATGACTCTATATGAATGCCTCCGGCGGTGTACCGGGATGTGCAATGAATCAAGAGTGACATGTATGAAAGAATTATGAATGGTGGCTTTGCCACAAATACGATGTCAACTACATGATCATGCAAAGCAATATGACAATGATGAAGCGTGTCATAATAAACGGAACGGTGGAAAGTTGCATGGCAATATATCTCGGAATGGCTATGGAAATGCCATAATAGGTAGGTATGGTGTCTGTTTTGAGGAAGGTATATGGTGGGTGTATGCTACCGGCGAAACTTGCGCGGCACTAGAGAGGCTAGCAATGGTGGAAGGGTGAGAGTGCGTATAATCCATGGACTCAACATTAGTCATAAAGAACTCACATACTTATTGCAAAAATCTATTAGTTATCGAAATGAAGTACTACGCGCATGCTCTTAGGGGGATAGATTGGTAGGAAAAGACCATCGCTCGTCCCCGACCGCCACTCATAAGGAAGACAATCAATAAATAAATCATGCTCCGACTTCATCACATAACGGTTCCATACGTGCATGCTACGGGAATCACAAACTTTAACACAAGTATTTCTCAAATTCACAATTACGCACTAGCATGACTCTAATATTACCGTCACTATATCTCAAAACAATCATAAGGAATCAAACTTCTCATAGTATTCAATGCACTTTATATGAAAGTTTTTATTATATCCCTCTTGGATGCCTATCATATTAGGACTAAGTTTATAACCAAAGAAAATTACCATGCTGTTTAAAGACTCTCAAAATAATATAAGTGAAGCATGAGAGTTCAACAATTTCTATAAAATAAAACCACCGCCGTGCTCTAAAAAGATATAAGTGAAGCACTAGAGCAAAATTGCCTAGCTCAAAAGATATAAGTGAAGCACATAGAGTATTCTAATAAATCACGATTCATGCATGTCCCTCTCAAAAGGTGTGTACAGCAAGGATGATTGTGGCAAACTAAAAAGCAACGACTCAAATCATACAAGACGCTCCAAGCAAAACACATATCATGTGGTGAATAAAAATATAGCCTCAAGTAAAGTTACTGATAGACGAAGACGAAAGAGGGGATGCCTTCCGGGGCATCCCCAAGCTTAGGCTATTGGTTGTCCTTGAATATTACCTTGGGGTGCCTTGGGCATCCACAAGCTTAGGCTCTTGCCACTCCTTATTCCATAGTCCATCAAATCCTTACCCAAAACTTGAAAACTTCACAACAGAAAATCTCATAAGCTCCGTTAGTATAAGAAAATAAATCATCACTTTTGGTACTGTTGTGAACTCATTCTTTATGTATATTGGTGTAATATCTACTGTATTCCAACTTTTCCATGGTTCATACCCCCCGATACTACCCATAGATTCATCAAAATAAGCAAACAACACAAAGAAAACAGAATCTGTCAAAAACAGAACAGTCTGCGAAGATCCGAATCGTTCTAATACTTCTGTAACTCCAAAAATTCTGAAACATTAGGACAACATAGACAATTTGTATATAAATCTCGTATAAAAAATTCAGGGTTTTTCAACGCTCCAGTGAATTATTAAAATTCTGTGACTGGATGCAAAAGTTTCTGTTTTTTAGCAAGATCAAATCAACTATCACCGTAAGCCATCCCAAAGGTCTTACTTGGCACAAACACTAATTAAAACACAAAACCACATCTAACCAGAGGCTAGATGAATTATTCAAAGCAAAACAGGAATAAAAAAGCAAAAACAAAAATAAAATTGGGTTGCCTCCCAACAAGCGCTATTGTTTAACGCCCTTAGCTAGGCATAAAAACATGAATAGATCTAGGTATTGTCATCTTTGGTATGCAATCCATAAGTAGCTCTCATAATAGATTCATATGGCAATTTAATTTTCTTTCTAGGAAAGTGTTCCATGCCCTTCCTTAACGGAAATTGAAATCTAATGTTTCCTTCTTTCATATCAATAATTGCACCAATCGTTCTAAGGAAAGGTCTACCAAGAATAATAGGACATGTAGGATTGCAATCTATATCAAGAACAATGAAATCTACGGGCACATAATTCCTATTTGCAACAATAAGAACATCATTAATCCTTCCCATAGGTTTCTTAATAGTGGAATCCGCAAGATGAAAATTTAAGGAACAATCATCAAATTCACGGAAACCTAACACATCACATAAAGTTTTTGGAATCGTGGAAACACTAGCACCCAAATCACACAAAGCATGGCACTTGTAATCTTTAATCTTAATCTTAATAGTAGGTTTCCACTCATCATAAAGTTTTCTAGGGATAGAAACTTCCAATTCAAGCTTTTCTTCAAAAGATTGCATCATAGCATCAACGATATGTTTAGTAAAAGCTTTGTTTTGATTATAAGCCTGAGGAGAATTCAACATGGATTGCAACAAGGAAATACAATCTATTAAAGAAAAATTATCATAATTAAATTCCTTGAAATCCAAAATAGTGGGTTCATTGCTACTTAAAGTTTTGACCTCTCCAATCCCACTTTTATCAATTTTTGCATCAATATCTAAAAACTCCGAATCATTGGGACGCCTTTTAAATAAAGTTGACTCATATCCAGTCCCATCTTTATCAAGATTTATATTGGAAAACAAAGATTCAATAGGAGTCACATCAATCACTTTAAGATCTTCATCATTATTTTCACGGAAACTAGAAGAACATGTTCTTACAAACCAATCTTTTTAGCACGCATCTTAGCGGTTCTTTCTTTGCACTCATCAATGGAGGTTCTCATAGCTTTTAGAGTTTCATTAATATCATGCTTGGGTGGAATATATCTAAGTTTCAAAGAATCAACATCAAAAGAAATTCTATCCACGTTCCTAGCCAAATCATCAATCTTAAGCAATTTTTCTTCAATCAAAGCATTGAAACTCTTTTGCAAAATCATAAATTCTTTAACACTATTCTCAAAATCAGAGGACATATTATTATAATTTCCATAAGAATTGTTGTAGGAATTACCACAATTCTTAGAGGAATTACTAGGAAACGGCCTAGGATTAAAATTACCTCTGTACGCGTTATTACCAAAATTGTTCCTACCAACAAAATTCACATCCATAGATTCGTTATTATTCTCAATCAAAGTAGACAAAGGCATATCATTAGGATCAAAAGAAGCACTCTTGCTAGCAAAAAAATTCATAAGTTCACCCATCTTTCCACTCAAAACATTAATCTCTTCAATTGCATGCACTTTTTTACTAGTGGAAGATCTTTCGGTGTGCCATTGAGAATAATTAACCATAATATTATCTAGGAGTTTAGTAGCTTCTCCTAAAGTAATTTTCATAAAAGTGCCTCCCGCGGCCGAATCTAAAAGATTTCTAAAAGCAAAATTCAATCCGGCATAAAAAATTTGTATAATCATCCACAAATTCAAACCATGAGTAGGGCAATTTCGTATCATCAATTTCATCCTCTCCCAAGATTGTGCAACATGCTCATGATCAAGTTGCTTAAAATTCATAATATCATTCCTAAGGGAGATGATCTTAGCGGGAGGAAAATACTTGGAAATAAAAGCATCTTTACACTTATTCCATGAATCAATACTATTTTTAGGCAAAGATGAAAACCAAGTTTTAGCACGATCTCGAAGCGAAAACAGAAATAGCTTCAATTTAACAATATCATTATCCACATCTTTTTTCTTTTGCATATCACACAAATCAACGAAATTGTTTAGATGGGATGCGGCATCTTCACTAGGAAGGCCGGAAAATTGATCTTTCATAACAAGATTCAGCAAAGTGGCATTAATTTCATAAGATTCCGCACTAGTGGCGGGAGCAATCGGAGTACTAATAAAATCATTGTTATTAGTGTTGGAAAAATCACACAATTTGGTATTCTCTTGAGCCATCATGACAAAGCAAGCAAGCCAACACAAGAGCACACAAAATGCAAACGAAAAATACGAACGGAAGAAGGGCGAAAAAAGGCAAATCTTTTCGAAAATTGTTTTAGAAGTGGGGGAGAGGAAAACGAGAGGCAAATGGCAAATAATGTAATGCAAGAGATGAGAGTTTATGATGGGTACTTGGTATGTCTTGACTTGGCGTAGATCTCCCCGGCAACGGCGCCAGAAATTCTTCCTGCTACTTCTTGAGCTTGCGTTGGTTTTTCCCTTGAAGAGGAAAGGGTGATGCAGCAAAGTAGAGATAAGTATTTCCCTCAGTTTGAGAACCAAGGTATCAATCCAGTAGGAGACAACGCACAAATCACCGAATACCTGCACAAAAAATTAAACAACTTGCACCCAACGCGATAAAGGGGTTGTCAATCCCTTCACGGTTACTTGCAAAAGTGAGATTTGATAGATATAGATGAAACTAGATAAAAGATAAAGTAAATATTTTTGGTATTTTTTGGTTTATAGATCGGAAAGTAAAAGATTGCAAAATAGTAGATCGGAAACTAATATGATGGAAAATAGTAAATTGGAAACTTAAATGATGGAAAATAGTAGATCGGAAACTTATATGATGGAAAATAGACCCGGGGGCCATAGGTTTCACTAGAGGCTTCTCTCAAGATAGCAAATAATACGGTGGGTGAACAAATTTCTGCCGAGCAATTGATAGAAAAGCGCAAAGTTATGACGATATCTAAGGCAATAATCATGAATATAGGCATCACGTCTGTGTCAAGTAGACCGGAATGATTCTGCATCTACTACTAATACTCCACACATCGACCGACTCCTGCCTGCATCTAGAGTATTAAGTTCATGAAGAACAGAGTAACGCATTAAGTAAGATGACATAATGTAGAGGAATAAACTCAAGCAATATGATGTAAACCCCATCTTTTTATCCTCGATGGCAACAATACAGTACGTGCCTTGCTGCCCCTACTGTCACTGGGAAAGGACACCGCAAGATTGAACCCAGAGCTAAGCACTTCTCCCATTGCAAGAAAAACCAATCTAGTTGGCCAAACCAAACCGATAGTTCGAAGAGAATTACAAAGATATCAAATCATGCATAAAAGAATTCAGAGAAGATTCAAATAATATTCATAGATAATCTGATCATAAATCCACAATTCATTGGATCTCGGCAAACACACCGCAAAAAAGTATTACATCGAATAGATCTCCAAGAACATCGAGGAGAACATGGTATTGAGAATCAAAGAGAGAGAAGAAGCCATCTAGCTACTAGCTATGGACCCGTAGGTCTGGATAAACTACTCACGCTTCATCGGAAGGGCAATAGGGTTGATGTAGAAGCCCTCCGTGATCGAATCCCCCTCCGGCAGGGTGCCGGAAAAGGTCCCTAGATGGGATCTCATGGGTACAGAAGGTTGCGGCGGTGGAAAAGTGTTTTCGTGGATGCTTCTGGTGGTTTGGGAATATATGTGAATATATAGGCGAAAGAATTAGGTCAGGAGGGTCATGGGGGGGCCACAAGGCAGGGGGCGCGCCCTTCACCCTTGTGGCCGCCTCGTGGCTCCTCCGACTTCATCTCTAAGTCTCCTGGGTGTCTTCTGGTCCAAGAAAAATCATCGCGAAGATTTTATTCCGTTTGGACTCCGTTTGGTATTCCTTCTCCACGAAGCTAAAAAACAAGGAAAAAACAAAAACTGGCACTGGGCTCTAGGTTAATAGGTTAGTCCCAAAAATAATATAAAATAGCATATTAATGCATATAAAACATCCAAAACAGATAGTATAATAGCATGGAACAATCAAAAATTATAGATACGTTGGAGACGTATCAAAGGGAGGAGGTGCGGCCATGCGAATGGCCGCACAACCCCTTCATGGATGGAGCCGGGATCCGTCAAGAGTTCGCACAATTTGCTGCTAATGCTGGGCTTACCGACTTCATCGCAGCTGAGTGTGAACAATTCCATCTCCTCACAAATTTTTTTGTGCAAAACTTTCATTTTCTGAGTAGGAATAACCCCCCTGAGGTGTAGTTTAATTTATATGCTGAAACCCATCAGATGCCACTCACTGATTTTTGTGATGTATGCTTGGTCCCTTCTGATGGGGAAATAAGAGAGCCTAGGCCTGCAGAGTTTGAGGACTTTTATCGCACTCTGTCAGTGGGAGCTGAGAGAGGCGTGTCGAGTGTCACCGCTACTAGTTTGCAGTTTCCTGCTGTGCATTATTTTGTTCTATTTATTGCCAAGTGTTTAATTGCTAGAGAGAAAGTCGGTGCACTCAGTGCTCCTGACTTCACCATTTTACGCCGCGCACTTTACGGCTATAACACCTATAGCCTCAGGGCTATTATTGCACGTCGTCTGCACCTTAACAGAGCCAAGGGCAAAATTCATGGTGGTATTTATGCTACTCGTTTAGCGAGTCACTTTAATGTTTAGATCCGCCAACATGATTATCGTTTACCCAAGGTTTATATAGATCACCAGGGGATGGAGGATCACCAATTTACTGATATTGATAATTCTATTCATAATATTCCTTACAACCTGGTTTACAGTGTGGAAACCCGTGATATTATTCCGTTGCCTGCACCTGCTTTGTTTGATTCTATTGCCAGGGGCGGATATAGGATCATGCCTGAGGATATTATTGCCTACCGGAACGCCCAGGAAGAGGCAGAGGAGGAACCTCAGGAGTGGGACGCTCAGGTGCCCGCACCCCAGCACTTCAACGTGGGACCTGATGGCTACTACGAGTGGTGATTGCCAAGCTAGGCCAAAAGTCTAAGCTTAGGGGAGTACGTATTTCCATCGACATTACATTCATGTTCACACATTTCATTCCGGTTGTCGGTGTTCACACTTTTTCACTGTATTATCCATGCTAGATTTATTTTCTCGCTTTCTTCTTGTGTGTTTGAAAAACTTTGAAAAAATCCAAAAAAATGTTTCTTGCTTCTTTTTGGTTTTTCTTTCTAGTTTAGCTAGTTGTAGTATTAAAAAGAAAACCCAAAAAGATTTCCTTGTTCTTCTTCTGCTTGTTAGGAGCTCTCCCGTGTAAATAGTTTTTCTCGTTTTTGTTTTTCTCTTTAGTTTGCTTTCTTCAAGAAAAACTAAAAACTCCAAAAATATTTTAGTGTGTTTCTCTGAAATTCTTTTCCTTTTATTGAGTCATACCAAGGAGAAGACCACAATGAAAATGTCGAGTGGCTCTCATATGCATTGATATTGATCTAACAAAGAGCCCATATTACCTTGTCTTCTCCTTTTTGAATAAAATGTTTGCAGATTCCAGCTTAGTCCACGGCACTCTTGCACTATTATTATTTTCATATCATTCAGTCGTGCAAGTGAAAGGCAATAATGACGACATTTGATGACCTGACTATGGCAGAGAGAAACGGGTATGAACTCAACTTGTTCTGTTTTTGTAAATATGTTTAACCTAGTATCCATGATTCAGCATATTATGATCAAACATGTTTGCAATGACATTTAGAGATTATAGTTTCTCTTAAGTAGCTAGGACTGGATAATGATTTATCTTGGATTTCAACATGCATTAAAATGATTGTGATGTGGTATGATGATATGGTATCCTCCATTCCTCCTCTGAATGTTTCGAGTGGCTTGACTTGGCACATGTTCATGCATGTAGTTGAATCAAATCCAACATAGCCTCTATGATATTTATGTTCATGGTGTTCATATCCTACTCATGCTAGTATCCAATGTTACTTATGCATAATGCATGTTCATGGCCGTTTCGCTCTCTAGCTGGCCGCTTCTCAACCTATTTGCTAGCCTTCGCCTGTACTAAGCGGGAACACTGCTTGTGCATCAAAATCCTAAAACCCAAGTTATCCTAGATGAGTCCACCATATCTACCTATATGCGGTATTACCCTGCCGTTCTAAGTAAATTTGCATGTGCCACCTCTAAAAACTTCAAATAAACATCCGTTTTTGTGTGCTTGGATTGTTCATAGAGCAACAGGGGGTAGTTATTATCTTCCATGCTAAGCGGGTTATTCTCATGATGAGTGTTTATTCACTCGTCCTTGCACGAGAGGGGCGGTAATAGGGATTCCCAGTCCCGAAATCAAAAATTGTAAATAATTAAACAAAACTCCCCCAGGAATGATGCTTGGTATGGATGGTACCCGTGGATTCGGCTAGCCGTGGAGTGTGTTTGTTGGTGGAGGGGGAGTAAACCTTTACTTTTATCGCTTGGGAACCGCCACTAATGTGTTTAGCATGGAAGATATTGATAACTTTTGGTCGTGACGTGAACAGGAAGGGTGCATTTCTCAAAATTTCATTTATCTTTGTTTTAAAAATCTGAGCTCTGGCACCGCTGCAAATCACTGCTTCCCTCTGCGAAGGGACTATCTATTTAATTTTATGTTGTGTCATCACCTTCTAAATAAGCGCCAGATCTGAGAGCACTATTGTCATCCTCATGCATTGTGTATAGCTAATGTTGGCTGCATCATGACTGGATCTTTTCTACCATGAATTACAATGTTTAGTCGCTGCTTGAACTTTGGAGGTGCTCTGCTTTTATGTTTTGCGGTCTCAGAAAGGGCTAGCGAGATACCATTGTTGTCATATTATATCACGATTGTTTTGACAAAGTGTTGTCATTTGAGATATTTTATTATTGTTCGCTAGTTGCTTATGCAATTGATATGAGTTAATATAATTTCTAAGAGTTATTGTTGACATGGTTAGTTATAATCTTTGTTGAAAACCTGGGTGCTACTTAAGCTTATTTATGTAAACAAGAACAAAAGAGTTCGTAAAAGTTTTTCTTTTTCACTTTCAGTTTGTCAACTGAATTGTTTGAGGACAAGCAAAGGTTTAAGCTTGGGGGACTTGATACGTCTCCGTCGTTTCTACTTTTCCTAATGCTTTTTCTCTTGTTTTGGACTCTAATTTGCATGATTTGAATGAAACTAACCCGGGCTGACGCTGTTTTCAGCAGAACTACCATGGTGTTGTTTTTGTGCAGAAATAAAAGTTCTCGGAATGGAACGAAACTTTTTGGAGAATTTTTATGGAATAAAAGAAAAAATAATGGAACCAAGAACCACCGGAGGGGGGCCCTCGGTGAGCACAACCCACCAGGGCACCACCCCCCTCCAGGCGCGCCCAGGTGGGTTGTGCCCACCTGGTGGCCCCGCAGACCCTGATTCCGATGCTATAAAATCCTATTTTTGGAGAAAAAAATCCGGGAGAAAGAATTATCGCGTTTCACGATACGGAGCCACCACCACCTGTTGTTCTTCATCAGGAGGCCAGATCGGGAATCCGTTTGGGGCTCCGGAGAGGGGGATCTTTGATCTTCGTCATCACCAACCCTTCTCCATCGCCAATTCCATGATGCTCCCCACCAGGAGTGAATAATGCCTTCATAGGCTCGCTGGTCGGTGAGGAGTTGGATGAGATTCATCATGTAATCGAGGTAGTTTTGTTAGGGCTTGATCCCTAGTATCCATTATGTTCTGAGATTGATGTTGTTATGACTTTGCCATGCTTAATGCTTGTCACTTTGGGCCCGGGTGCCATGATTTCAGATCTGAACCGTTTATGTTATCACCATTATATCTATGTTCTAGATCTGATCTTGCAAGTCATATTCACCTATTACATGTTATGATCGGTAAACCCCGGTGTGACAGTAATCGGGATACTTTCCGGTGATGACCGTAGTTTGAGGAGTTCATGTATTCACTATGTGCTAATGCTTTGTTCTGGTTCTCTATTAAAAGGAGGCCTTAATATCCCTTAGTTTCCTTATGGACCCCGCTGCCATGGGAGGGTAGGACAAAAGATGTCATGCAAGTTCTTTCCATAAGCATGTATGACTATTTACGAAATACATGCCTACATTATATTTATGAACTGGAGCTAGTGCCGTATCGCCCTAGGTTATGACTGTTATATGACCTCCATTGCAATATATGCTATGTGATCTATCAGAATACCACCGAAAATCTTGGCTCATCTGGACAAATTGCGACGAACCTGTCTGTGGCGTAAGAAAACAGAGCATGGTGAGTCAACAAACTCGCTTGCTTGCTGGGATATGGTGTGCAAACCAAAAATGAAAGGTGGCCTAGGGATCCTTGATACGTCTCCAACGTATCTATAATTTTTTATTGTTCCATGCTATTATATTATCTGTTTTGGATGTTTTATATGCATTAATATGCTATTTTATATTATTTTTGGGACTAACTTATTAACCTAGAGCCCAGTGCCAGTTTCTATTGTTTCCTTGTTTTTGAGTTTTACAGAAAAGGAATACCAAACGGAGTCCAAACGGAATAAAACTTTCGCGATGATTTTTCTTGGACCAGAAGACAGACGTAGGACTTGGAGATGAAGTCATTGGAGTCCCGACGCGGCCACAAGCCTCAGGGGCGTGTCGTGAGGGCTTGTGGGGCCCTCGGAGCTCCTCCCACCCTAATTCTTGGCCTATAAATTCAGAAATATTCCCAAACGACCAGAAGCGTCCACCAAAATACTTTTCCGCCGTCGCAACCTTCTGTACCCATGAGATCCCATCTTGGGGCCTTTTTCGGCATCCTGCCGAAGGGGGATTCGATCATGGAGGGCTTCTACATCAACTCTATTGCCCTTCCGATGAAGCGTGAGTAGTTTACCACAGACCTACGGGTCCATACCTAGTAGCTAGATGGCTTCTTCTCTCTCTTTGATCTTCAATACAATGTTCTCTTGGATGTTCTTGGAGATCTATCCGATGTAATATTTATTTGCGGTGTGTTTGTCGAGATCCGATGAAGTGTGGATTTATGATCAGATTATCTATGAATATTATTTGAATCTTCTCTGAATTCTTATATGCATGATTTGATATCTTTGTATTTCTCTTCGAATTATCAGTTTGGTTTGGCCAACTAGATTGGTTCTTCTTGCAATGGGAGAGGTGCTTAGTTTTGGGTTCAATCTTGCGGTGTCCTCACCCAGTGACAAAGTAGGGGTAGCAAGGCACGTATTGTATTGTTCCCATCAAGGGTAAAAAGATGGGGTTTTCATCATATTGCTTGAGTTTATCCCTCTACATCATGTCATCTTACTTAAGGCGGAGCATCTTACTTAAGGCGTTACTCCGTTCTTTTGAACTTAATACTCTAGATGCATGCTGGATAGCGGTCGATGTGTAGAGTAATAGTAGTAGATGCAGGCAGGAGTCGGTCTACTTGACACGGACATGATGCCTACCTTCATAATCATTGCCTTGGATATCGTCATAACTTTGCGCTTTTCTATCAATTGCTCGACAGTAATTTGTTCACCGACCGTATTATTTTCTTTCAAGAGAAAAGCCTCTAGTGAAACTTATGGCCCCCGGGTCTATTTTCCATCATATATTTTCAGATCTATAAACCAAAAAACCAAAAAATACCTTGCTGCAATTTGTTTGTTTTTACTTTGTTTTACATTTTAGTAATCTTTTATATCTATCTCTATCAGATCTCATCCTTGCAAGTGACCGTGAAGGGATTGGCAACCCCTTTATCACGTTGGGTGCAAGTGTTTGATTGTTTGTGCATGTGCATAGATTGGAGACTTGCTTGTACCTCCTACTGGATTGATACCTTGGTTCTCAAACTGAGGGAAATACTTATCTCTACTTTGCTGCATCGCCCTTTCCTCTTCAAGGGAAAAACCAACGCAAGCTCAAGAAGTAGCAATCCTTCACACCAAAACACTCAACACTGCCCTGTTGATGAAATTCTTGGACAAATTTTACAATCACCATGACGTGCCATGGGTTGAGCTAGTATGAGACACTTACTACACAACCACCGCTCCACATGCGGCTGATCCTTGCGGGCCCTTTTGGTGGAGAGAGATCGCTCGTCTGATGCCGATTTACAGAGGAACATCATCGGTGATTGTTGGGGACGGCACCTCTGCACTTTTCTGGAAGGATCTTTAGTGCGGTCAGATACTAGCCAACTCATACCCTAGGGCGTTCTCATACTCCTCAAACGAGGATGTTACAGCCGGTAGTTTTCTGTGGATGGACACGTTGCGAACTGGCTTCAACCTACCCCTTTCGGGTCAGGCAAGAGAGGAAGTGGCTCATATGCAGAGCATTTTTGTGGGCTGTCAGATAAATGCAGATGACAGAGATGCGTGGGTCTATAGGTGGGGCAGCAAGTATTCATCCGCGAAGTACTATCAGTTCTACTTCAAGGATGTTGTTTGTGAAGATGTGTACAAATGGATTTGGAAATCTAGATGCACGATGAAGCTAAAAGTGTTCGCATGGCTGTTGCTTTCGGATAGACTTAACACCAAGAACATGCTCCGTCGTAGGCACTATGTGGTGGAACCAGACAACCCATAATCCGACGACTGTATCCTATGCCGCAACCAACATGAAGAAACACTAGACCACCTGTTCTTCACGTGCCTGTTCTCAGTGCATTGCTGGGACAAAATGAATATCCCCTGGGGTGCGGGAAACAATCGTTTTGAAAGACTGGACAACGCCAAAAGGATATGGGTCAGTCCCATGTTCACGGAGGCCTTTGTGGTGGCGGCCTGGTCCATTTGGAAAGAACGGAATAACTACATTTTTCAGAGAATACCGTTCACATTTTCATCTTGGCTAAAGCGCTTCAAGGAGGACTTTGAGCTGCTGAAACATAGATCGAAGCCGGAGCTCGAAAACTACATCACCTCGCTAGTACTGAGGCTGTCCTAGATATTTTTTTGTAGTACTTCTTTTGCTTCTTGTCTTGTACTTTTATTTCCACGCAGTATAACCCCTGACTCCCCTCCCCTCTGACACTCCCCCGAGATGTAGCTAGCCTGATTTGTAACCCCAGACTTCTAACCCCTTTTTAATTAAAAAAGACTGTAGGAAACTCTCCTACAGTCATTCAAGGTTCAAAAAAATGACTGTTATATGATGAATATCATCCAACGAATTCACCGATCCAATGCCTACGAATTTTCCATATATTGTTCTTGCTAAGTTACTACTGTTGCTGCTACTGTTACCATTGCTACAAAATCATTGCTATCACTGTTACCGTTACTGCTACTATTATCACTGTTACCAAAACTATCATATTACTGTGCTACTGATTACTTTGCTACAGATATTTAATCTCCAGGTGTGGTTGAATTGACAACTCAGCTGCTAATACTTACAAATATTCTTTGGCTCCCCTTGTGTCGAATCTATAAATTTGGGTTGAATACTCTACCCTCGAAAACTGTTGCGATCCCCTATACTTGTGGGTTATCAGTTACATAAAGAAAACTTCAAGGATTAATTAAAGGGCTATAATTTGGAAATATTTTTTCAAAAGGAGAACATAATTTGTGGATCTATAAATGATAAAGATTGAAACTTGACAAGTTTTTAATAGTATATAATCTGGACCAATAAGAGCTTATTGATAAATTATGATGTAATTCCAAATTAAATATTGACTATATGGAGATATAGTAGTTGAACTATATAGAGATATAGTGTTACTATATAATGGACTATATGGAGATATAGTGCTACCATTAATGTAACAAAAGAACTACACAAAATCAGATATCACCGACACAAATAACATTAGAGTTTGAAGAGTATCAAACTAAGTGACGAAGGCTCTACCACTAGCATAGCATAAGTGACACCAAACAGCCATGTATGTTAGAAAACATGCAACTAGATTATTGACTAGTGCAAGTGGGAGACTATTGGAAATATGCCCTAGAGGCAATAATATTTGTATTATCATATTTCCATATTCATAATTATAGAGTTTATATTCCATGCTATAACTGCTATGATCGTGGAATATGTGATTTAGTCGAAAACTCATATGGAAGTGTGGAATGATAAACGGAAAAATAAAAGGTTCCTAGTCTTGCCTCTAGGACTAGCTCAAGTGTTGTTTGTGATCATGTTTTCCGGATCTTAGGATATTGTTAAGTGTAACGATGATCCTAAAACAACATTGAGATTATGATGTTGGAAGAATGATTGTATTGAACTGACCCAAACTTGTTTGTTGTGAACTGAATTAATATAGTCTGTATTCAATTGTAATACTACGGAGTGTTAACATGCTATATTGCTCCTTAGACCATGAGAGTATCGTATTCACTTCTTACCGTACGTGGGCTTTGGGGTTGCTCAAACATCACCTATAACACGGTAATCATAACGACAACTTGCAGGTTCATCGGAAAGATTGACAAGGGACTAGATAGCTCAAGAGTGGGATTTGCTCCTCCGATGATGGAGAGATATTATTATGGCCCTCTTGGTGTGACAGCATCAATCATCCTCTAGCCAGACACATGTGACTTCGTCACGGGGATGCCGGAACACAATAACGAGTAAGAAGAACAAAACCGGTGACGAGGATTTCGGTATAGTGAGCATGGTGATGACTCAGGCGGATACCAATACATCCTGGGTTTTGTGAAGTATCGTGAAGCAAAGGGAACATCATATGATAACTAAAGGTTCACTCGAATATCATTCGTGTACTCACAGGGACCAATATGGACGTCCACGGTCCCGCTGTCGGTCATTGAACGAACGATATCGTCCATGTCTGTGAGTTACTGAACCTACGAGGTCATAAGCTTAAGGAAATCATGATCTGCTGAGTGTTAGTAGGACGGGACTCATGAGATTATATTTGCGGAATTATTTTATGAATATTTGGAATAGTACTGAGAGGATCCGGAAGCGTTTCGGGTCACCAGAAGGGTTTCGATGAGTATCAAGTAATACCGGGTATTACCGATAAATTATATATAGGTGGAAAAAAATTCAGGGATGTTAAAATATATATATAATGGTCTATAAGTGTTCTTTGATTGAATGTATTTCCTTGTAGCAATCCATGATGAATTCTCCATGATAAATTCACCTAAGGCTTATGAACAAAATAAAGCCTTCACTAAACATATTGTAGAAGCTATGATTAAAGCTCATGAAGAAAAGCTATAATTGGAGGTATCTATAGCAAGAAAATTACATGATGAATAGGTACCTACTATTAAAGTTAAGATTAAAGATTATGAATGTAATGCTTTGTGTGATCTAGGTGCTAGCGCCTCTACTATACCAAAATGTTTATGTGACGTGCTAGGTCTCGCCGATATGGATAAATGTTCCCTTAACTTGCATTTAGTGGATTCAACTATTAAGAAACCATTGGGTAGAATAAATGATGTTCTCATACTTGCTAATAGAAATTATGTTCCCATAGATATTGAATGCAATCCGCCTTGTCCTATAATACTCGGTAGGCCTTTCCTATGAACCATAGGTGCCATTATTGACATGAAAGAAGCAAATATAAGGTTCCAATTTCCATTAAAGAAAGGGATGAAAAACTTGCCAAGGAAGAGAACTAAACCACCATATGAATCTATTATGAGAGAAACCTATGGAATCACTTTGAAAGACAACAACACTTGAAACAATGCATTATGCCTAGCTAGGGGCATAAAACAAAAGCGCTTGTTGGGAGGCAACCCAATAGTTATCTTAATTTTTTCTTCTTATTTCTGTTTTTGTGTGATGACATTATTATTGCTACTATAATGATTGTGTTTTATCTTTTAATTAGTGTTTGTGCTGAGTGAAGCTTTTGGGATGATTTGGATGATAGTTAAATTGATTCTGTGCAAAAATAGAAACTTTTCCGCCTAGTACTGGAATTTCTGTGTTTTACTAGAACATGATAAAATTCTTAGTTTTTTCCACATTATTAAGATACAGATTTTTTTTTTTACTTTTTCCTAATTTTTCAGAATTTTTAGAGTTACATAAGTATGATTTTTAATTCAGAGCATTGCTGACTGTTCTGTTTTAGACAGATTCTGTTTTTATTGCACATTGTGCTTGTTTTAATGATGTTATGGATTATATCGGGGGGTATAAGGCATGGAGAAGTTAGAGTACAGTAGGTATTATGCAAGAACAATTATGAATGAGTTCACAACAGTACATAAAGTTTATGATTTGTCTATTATACTAACGAATCTCACGAAGTTTCTGTTAAGTTTTGTGTGCTGAAGTTTTCAAGTTTTGGGTGAGATCATGATGGATGAAGGAATAAAGAGCGGCAAGACCCTAACCTTGGGGATGCCCAAGTCACCCCAAGGAAATATTCAAGGCAGACCCAAGCGTCTAACCTTGGGGATGCCCCGGATGGCATCCCCTCTTTCGTCTACAATTCATCGATATGTTACTTGAAGCTATATTTTTATTCATCACATGATATGAGTTTTGCTTGGAGCATGTTTTACCATAGTTTTCTTTTCCTTTTAGTTTGCCACAATCATTGTTTGCTGGACACACCTGTTTAGAGAGACACACATTTATTGTGATTTGTTAGAATATCTGTGAGCTTCACTTATATCTTTTGAGCTATGAAGTTGCTCTTGTCCTTCACTTATATTTGTTAGAGCACGGCGATGGCTAAATTTTATAGAAATGATTGCACTCTCATGCTTCACTTAAATCTTTTTGAGAGACTATTAATTGGAAGTGATAATGAGAACGGGTTATAGGACTAGTCCAAAAATGATAGGGTATTTAAGAGTGATATAATAAAAACTTTCATGTAGATCACTAAATATGAAATGTATGTTTTAATTATATTGATGTAGCAATATGAAAGGGTATTGGTTCATCATCATTGGTTAGTAGAAATATCGATATTAAAGCTTGTTATTAAATACTCATTTAAGTGTCCGACATGGCATGGTGGGGATGTTTGAGTATTTTTATGTCTGATTGGAATCCTTTGTGATGTTTGAATCATGGACGCATGATGGTTAACTCCTACCAACCTCCTCCTTACGGGCACGCGAGTAGTACTTTGCTTCGAGGGCTAATAAAACTTTCACAATAAGTATATGAGTTCTTTATGACTAATGTGAGTTCATGGACAATTACGCACTCCCACCTTTCCGCAATTTGCTAGCCTCTTCGGTACTGTGCATTGCCCTTTTCACCTCAAGAGTCGATGCAAACTTCGCCGGTGCATAGAAACCCCGTGATATGATACGCTCTATCACAAATGAGCCTCCTTATATCTTCCTAAAAACAGCCACCATACCTACCTATCATGGCATTTCCATAGCCATTCCGAGATATATTGCCATGCAACTTCCACCGTTCCATCTTATGACATGTGTATTCATCATCATATTGCTTTGCATGATCATATAGAGCTGACATGATATTTGTGGCAAAGCCACCGTTCATCATTGTAGTACATGTTATGCTAGATCATTGCACATCCTGGTACATTGCCAGAGGCATTCATATAGAGTCATATTGTTTCAGTATATCGAGTTGTAAGTAAATAAAAGTGTGATGATCATCAGTATTAGAGCATTGTCCCAGCGAGGTAAAGGATGATGGAGACAATTATTCCTCCACAAGTCGGGATGAGGTTGTTGACAAAAAAGAGAGGCCAAAAGGAGCCCAACAAAAAAATTGAGAGAAAAAGAGAGAAGGGGAAATGCTACTATCCTTTACCACACTTGTGCTTCAAAGTAGCACCATGTTTTTCATATAGAGAGTCTCCTGAGTTGTCACTTTCATATACTAGTGGGAATTTTTTGTTATAGAACTTGGCTTGTATATTTTGATGATGGGCTTCCTCAAATGCCCGAGATCTTCATGAGCAACCAAGTTGGATGCACACCCACTTAGTTTCAGTTTGAGCTTTCATTCACTTATAGCTCTAGTGCATCCGTTGCATGGCAATCCCTACTCCTTGCATTGGTATCGACTGAAAGGCATCTCCATTGCCTAATGACCGCCGAGTTGATGTGAGCCTTTCTTCCTTTTTGACTTCCCTTATATATCTCTACCACCGCACTCTATTCCACCCATAGTGCTAATGTCCATGGCTCACACTCATGTATTGAGTGGAGTCGAAAATGCTGAAGCGCGTGAAAAAGTATGATCCAATTGCTTGGTTTGACACCCGGGTGATCATGATTTATATTTATGTGGTGAAGGCGGAGTCATGCCATGCTTACATAATTCAGTGAGTAGGGATAACATTCGTTAAGCATCATTTATTTTGAAAAAGTAATTATGTTCTTGTATTTATGGATATTATTATGTTGGTATCAATTACTTCATCGTTTCTCAATATTTACACCGTGAAAAGATTACATGATAAACATGTTAGGTAGCATTCAACATCAAAATTTCTGTTTTTATCATTTACCTACTCGAGGACGAGCAGGAATTAAGCTTGGGGATGTTGATACGTCTCCAAAGCATCTATAATTTTTGATTGGTTCATGCTATTATATTATCAATCTTAGATATTTTTATGCATTTTTATATCATTTTGGGGGACTAACCTATTAGCGTCAGTTGTTGTTTCCTGCTTGTTTTAGGTTTTCTAGATAATATGTACCAAATGGAGTCCAAATGCTACGAAACTTTTTGATGACTTTTTTCTGGACATAAGAGACCCTAGAAGCTTCTGGAGGAGATCAGACATGAAACGAGGAGACGGCAAGGCAACATGGCGCGCCCTGCTATCTTGTGGGCCCCACGTGGCTCCGTCTGGCCTAATACCACTTATATAAATTCTCAAATATCGGGAAATCCCCAAAGAAGCCACCAAAAAGATCCGCCGCTGCAAGTCTCTGTTCTTTCGTGATCCCATCTGGAGGCCTTCTCCAGTACTCAATCGGAGGGGCAACCGGTCATGGAGGGCCTCTACATCGACCTTGCTACTCCTCGATGTGTGAGTAGTTAACCACAGAGCTACAGGTCCATAGCTAGTAGCTAGATGGCTTCTTTTCTCTCTTTGATCTTCAATACAATGTTCTCTTCGGAGATCGATTCGATGTAATCTTCTTTTGCGGTGTGTTTGTTGGGATCCGATGAATTGTGGGTTTATGGTCAGATTATTCATTGAAAGTAATTGAGTCTTTTCTGAACTTTATTATGCATGATTGTTATAGCTTTGTATTTCTCTCCGATCTATCAGTTTGGTTTGGCCAACTAGATTGATTTATCTTCAGCTGGAGAGGTGCTTTGTAGTGGGTTCAATCTTGCGGTGTCCTCACCCAGCGACAGCAGGGGTAGCGAGGCGCGTATTGTATTGTTGATACTAAGGATAAAACGATGGGGTTTAATCATATTGATTGGTTTTATTCTATCTACATTATGCCATCTTGCTTAAAGTGTTGCTCTGTTTGTCATGAACTTAATACCATAGATGCAGGCAGGAGTCGGTCTACTTGTCATGGACGTAATGCATATATACATGATCATTGCCATGAATATCATCATAACTATGCGCTTTTCTATCAATTACCCAACAGTAATTTGTCTTCCCACCGTATGCTATTATTATGAGAAAGAAGCCTATAGTGAAAACTATGGAACCCGGTCTACTTTAATCATATTACTAAAACCAAAATTATCTTGCTGCAATTTTCTTTCTTTTATTTTACTTTGCAATTTATCCATCTATAATTATCAGATTTAATCCTTGCAAGTAACGAGTTCAAGGGGGTTGACAACCCTCTTGCCTACGTTGGGTACAAGTATTTTCTCTCATGTGTGTAGGTACTACTTACTAGGAATTTGCGTGGTGCTCCTATTGGTTTGATAACCTTGTTTCTCACTAAGGGAAATACTAGTTGTACTATATTGCTTCACCTTTCCTCTTCGGGGAAAATCCCAACGCAGCTCACAAGTAGCACTTGCCGCAATAACCAACGTTCATAGGTGGGAGCTCCATGTCCGCCACTACGTACACACCCCATAAGAACAGCTCCTTGTAACGACGTCTCCAGGAATGCCCTCACCCCCTCCATGCCTCTGCAACGCTCCAGCCCAAATCCCCCATCGCTTAGCCTCACCACCATGGAACCAATCCGTCACCGCAGATCCCCCCCCACCCCCAATGCTTACCTCCACTCCCTTCATCATTGCCCTTCACACAGATTTGCTGGATACACCACCCATTCGGCCGGTCACAATGGAGGGATTGAAGGGTTTGTAGCTGAAGTTATGGATGGAGCGGGCGATACGGGTCCGCAACAACGTGTTCGCTTGGATGGAGGTAGTGCCGGAATTGCGGGACACACACACTTGCCCACAACGAGCTAGATCTAAGAGATTGGTTGGAGAGGGAGATCAACATGGTAGAGAGGAGAAGTGGCTACGAGCTGTTGGATGTGGAGACGTGGATCATCTTCGAAGCCATTAAGGACGAGCAGGCCCTCATGCAACCACCGCAGCATCCTTCTCGGTCGGGGGAGATCCTCCGATTGGCATGGATAGAATCAAAATCCTCCATTCCAATTCAGCGCAGCAGGTGGGAATGCATCACCGAGATTATGTTGACTTGCGTTACTGTGTATCACCACCACCGGCAGATCCACCTGCGTCGGGGCCGTTGACACTGCCTCCGATGGAGGGGAATAGAGCAGTACCTTAGGTGTATTTTTGGGTCCTTCGTTGGGGTTGCCTTTGCCCACTTCGTATGCTTGCATGCCTCCTTTCACCATTCACGTAGATTCTACTCCTTCATAGTCGAATGTGATGTTCTTCCCCTAATATATGTTTACATATAATATAAAATGGTTGGACCCTTTTAGATCATTGGGAGCACGTGATAAGATGTAATATGGGTGAATACATAGTGGACGTACCTTTGGATATCCTATACAGAATATGTGCACGTATGCGATGTTTGCGCATGTGCAGATGAAGAGAAAGTCCTAGGGAAACATGGTGTGTCTATCCTTTCTCCCCGAGCCATGCGGTGGGCATTCGGTACAAAGAACATGTTTCTGTGATGGTTTGTTCAACGGGATTGCATGTGATTCATGTGTACTCTTTTCGGATCCTAGTCGTCGAAGAATTAAGATGATTCAAATCGTTCTGAGGCAACCACTAGTGCAAGGAACAACCTGCATGCATGCATCATATTCGAACTCAACACAGTCTGCTCTCACCTATAAGACACCCTTTACTCCAATCCATCCATATATCCATACGAAGCTATGCACGCCATCATCGTTTCCTTGTCAGCAATAATGCGCCGAGGTATCATGGCGAGAGCGTTGCGATAAGGATGACCACATGACAAGCGAAGAATGGAAATAGAGAATCGAAGCTATAAGGAAAATTCATTGTCCATTTATTTTTATGGCGAGCCCACCGGAGACAATTTTGTTTGACAAGGGACGACAATTGTCAGCATCATCTAAACCAAGTTGCATGAGTGCCTCTGCGTTTCATTGAACATCCAGATTTTTTAAGACCGGGTTTACGTGCTACCAAAGTGACCGGTGCCATCAAAGGTCCATCAAAGGCACGCACGGTGACGTAAGTGGTTGGACCGGGCAGGAGACGCTGACAGACACGATGGCCAATTTTCCGTGTGGCGCTGGTGATAGGAAGTCCATTGTCTGGTTATAGCGGTGCACCAGAAGACAAGACTGAAAGCGACAGCAGTTAAACCGTGGGCGGATTCCCAATGTAGCGGTCATGAGGGCATGGCGAACGCTCCAACTTGGAGTGCTGCCCCATCAAAAAAGTTGCTGATGTGGAGGAGGTAGGGGAAAGCTAGTGCTTGCAGGGCCAAACGACCTCTTGCAGAGGAGTCGGGTGCCTCGTCAAAAAAGGTGAAAGAAAACAACAGAGAGGAACGGGTAGTGAGAGATGATGTGTGTGTAGATGAAAAAGTAAGAGAGGAGAACAACGAAAATGACGAAGGTGTGGTCCGATCAAGCTCTATTTGCGTTGAGGAGAGAAAATTTATACGATGGTCTCAACCTACCTGGCAGATGGGGCAGCTACATGGTGCTGCCCCCATTGTACATGCCCTGATGTCCTTTGGCAAGCGCCCACTGAAAAGGATGAAGTGACGTCCAAAAGCCTATGTGCGCTAGTGATAGGACGTCCACCGCCTGGTTATAGTGGTACACCAAAAGATAAGAATGAAAATGCTAGTAGCAGTTAAATCTTGCGTGGGTTCCCAATATCGCAGTCATGATGTCCTTTGGCAAGCACCCATCGAAAAGGATCAAGCGAGCTCTAAAAGCCTAGCCAAGACATTTAACTGGTGAAAGGCAACCCCAGCAGTTATGACCAACGTCCTAACCGAGGTCGGCTAGCGTTCCTAGACGAGGTCGTCTCCTTTCGATGCTCGACAAGGCCCAACATGACCCAACAAATTCGTAGTTTGGTGATCTAAACGATCTTATATTTCTTTACGGAGGGAGTACATGTTTTATATGAAAATCTTAGATACCTAGTTCAGTTTAGGGACAGCTATTCCCACAACAAAAAAATACTAGAATTTCACAAGGTGGGGCCGGGCCTTTTCTTCTTCCAACCAAATCACCCCAAGTAAAACTCAACCGTACGTTATTTGAAATATGCCCGTAGGTGCAGTAGAACGGGCAATGCTAGACCTACCTAAGGTTTGTTATGTGTTTTACATAAACAACATCATGGAGAAATATTATTTGATCGGTAGGGGGGAAGGGGCCCACCCCCGTTAAAATCAGGGGGCTGATAGGTTTATAGTTTGGAAAAAATACATAGGCCTTCGTAGCCACTTCGTAGGTGTAGGATTATTGCAGTAAAACTCTCCCCACAAACTGCTCGAAGAGGTTATTTTCCTATCTACGTAAACTCTTTGTAAAATGAGCGCTCAAGAATAGTATTAGGCTCATCTATTCTTCATTCATTGACTGGTGATCGGCCAACAACGACCCAGACTCAATGCACTAAAAGCTAGGCCCCACAAAGAAGAGCGGCGCGGCAAGGCCCGCATTTGCTTTTAGTAATCTCTAAGATCTTCCAAGGCAATATCCACGTGTTAGCCTATGCAGGCAAACCATGATCTACAAACTCCTCACTCCCAAGCCAAATGCATGAGCTACCAGATTACTGAACAAAAAATAGCATCCAAAACAGAGCAGGCCTTTGGCTCCCCAGCTCATATAAACCCAGTTGAACAGTAAATATGAAAATAATCTAAAAATGAGACTTTTTTAGAACAAGCTTGCTAAAAAATTTGAAAATGAGACTTTTATTAGAACAAGCATGCTTGTGTGTTCTAACTATGTACACATTTACCAGATCTCATACAAGCTCTTGTTAGGCAGCGCACTTGGTCCTTGACCAGTTAGCGCCTCGCTACCCACGATCAGGGCATGATCGTCCCCACGTTCTGGCCTCCGTCTGTGGACGCATGCCATATATGTACCTGCCATGTACTCTGAATAAAACTAAGGAAACTATTGTATCAATTTTCATGGTATCAGATTACTCCCCGATCCTCTCCTAACTCCCAGCGCCATGACCAACCCCGGCGACGGCAACCCTTCCCAGCCCGCCACCGGCAGCCAAACAATTCCGGCCACTTCCTCCACCACCACCCTGGTTATCCCCTCCTCTCTCTCTTTCAGTGACACAATCACTGACGTCACGCCATTCATCCCCATCATTCTTGATCTTCACAGCCGGAACTACTACCACTGGCGACATTTGTTCGAGATTCACCTCGGCCGCTGCTCTCTGCTCCATCATCTCTTCGATGCCTCACCTCCGGAGCCGCACAACCCTCGCTGGCTCAAAGATGACGTTGCCATCATCCAGTGGCTCTACACGCGCATCTCCACCAAGCTCTTCAATCTCGTCGTCAAGGACGGCGCGACGGCGCGCGACATCTGGACGGAGCTTCGCCGTCTTTTTCAAGACAATTGCGACGCTTGCATCTCCGCCCTCAACACGGAGCTGCGCACGATCACCCAGGGTGACCGCCCCGTGGGTGTCTTCTGCCAGCAGATCAAGGCCATCGGTGATGAACTCCGTGAACTCAGGGAAACCGTTGTTGATCGCGCTCTTCTTCACGCCCTCATGGGCGGGCTCGACGAGCGATTTGCACAGCAGGCTTCGTTGATCCCTCTCCTGCACCCCCTGCCATCGATGTCCGAGGCGCGCTTGATGCTGCAACTCGAGGAGCAGATGCAAGCTCGCAAGAACAGCACGCCACGACTCTTCCACACCACGGCCCGCCCTGCTCCTCCGCCCTCGGCCTCGTCTTCAGTGCCACCCACTCCCCAGCCGCCCCCTGGATGGCGTCCCAGTCCGAATTACAAGGGCAAGAACCCTGTTTATCGTCCGCCCAAGCAGGGTTCCTCTGCGGCTTCCTCGTCTACAGCGCCTCCACCACCGGCTCTGGCGGCGCCTCCGGCATCACCACTCACTCCATCACCTTGGCGCCCCTCGCATGATCCGTGGACTGGGCTCGTGCAGGCTTGGCCGATGCCCTGGTCCACTCCGTCTCCGTACGGTGCCCCGCCAGCGTACAGCAGGGCTTGGGCGCTAGGCATGCGCCCCTCCACCGGTGCTCCTGGTCTGCTCGGTTCCCGCACACCGCCGCATGCGTACACTGCATATGCTCTGATGTACCAGTCTACTGCGGCTCCATCGGCCGCCTCGCTGTATCCGTACGACACTCCCTCTACATCACCATGGGATCATGTGGCGGCCCCTGTCCACGCGCCGCCCCCATCGGCGGCCAACCCAGCGACGCCGTACCCGCCGGGTTCTGCTTCTTCTTCCACGACCACGCCCAACTGGGATCAGGTTGCTTTCATCGCGGCCATGAACTCTCTTACCACTCAAGACTCAGGTACGGATTGGATTTTCGATTCCGAAGCATCATCGCACATGTCTGCACCTAGCTGTATGCTCTCTTCCCTACACCCCTCTGTTTTATACTCATCTATAACCATTGGCGACGGTACTTCTGTTCCTGTTACATGCGTTGGATCATCTTCTCTCCCTTCCTCTCGCAATCCCCTTCTTCTTAGAGAAGTTTTAGTAGCTCCTGCTCTTATTAAGAACCTTATTTCTGTTCGACGTTTCACCATTGATAACCAAGTTTCTGTCGAGTTTGATCCCTTTGGCTTGTCCGTGAAGGATCTTCACAGTAGGGAGGTGATAGCTCGGTTCAACAGCTCCGGTGATCTCTACACCATTCACGGCGCACCTACTTCCCCGCCTCAAGCCATGCTCGCCTCCGTCGCCCTGTGGCACCATCGTTTTGGTCATCCAAACAGCACCACCACATCTACGCTTCTCCAAGAGTTCCAGCTTCCGCATGCTCGTGATTCGCATGACTCCTCGTTGTGTCAAGCTTGTCAATTGGGCAAACATGTTAAATTGCCTTTTAGTTTGTCTAGCACTCGTAGTTCTTTCCCTTTCGAGTTGTTTGCATTGTGACTTGTGGACTTCACCTACTCCTAGTGTATCCGGTTTTAAATTTTACCTTGTTATCTTAGATGATTACTCTCACTATGTATGGACCTTCCCCATTCACTCCAAATCAGATGTTCATGCTTTGTTTGTTAATTTTCAACGCTACAACTCACTTCTCCCTTCCCATTCGCTTCTTGCAATGCGATAATGGTCGTGAGTTTGACAATACTCACAACCGTGATTTCTTTCTCCAACACGGCATCCTCCTTCGTTTCTCCTGTCCCTACACATCCCCTCAAAACGGGAAAGCCGAACGCTCTCTCCGTACTATCAATGACATTCTTCGTACACTCTTACTTCCCCTTTCCCCTCTCTCTCCCGAGCCGCTTGCGGGGGCGGCATTGGAGGGGTAAACTCTAGCCGCTCAGGACCCTCCTCCCATGCTCCCCTGGCCGTCGCCGACGACGCCGGTTGGGCCGTGCAGAGGGCCAAGGGCATTCGGCCAGGTAAACGACCGTCGGGGCTGGCTGTTGTGCGGTCCTGTGGTGTAGCATGCTTCGACAGTGCGGCAGGGAGTGGCTATTACATGGGAGTTGTTGGTGGCGGCGCTGATTGGATCTGGATCCATCCGGGGCCGATCTGAGTCACAGGCTTGTGGTCACTACGAGGTTGTCTGCCAAGAGAGGTGTGACCAGCTGATGCTTGCGGTGTCAACGGCCTTAGCGTGCTGGTGTTGGGGATCTGGGCTGGGGGGATGTATCTGGTGCACCGGGGCAATTTGTGCTACCGGTGCACCGGTCGCCCGTTGCACATTCAAAAATGTTCGAAAAAATCCAGAAAAAAATTAGTGCATTGACACAACATGAATGTATGTTGTCACAAAAATTTAGATCAATATTCGAAACATTGCTCGAGATACAAAAATAACAAATTTGACACTGAATAGTACATAACATAAGTTGGGCTTCAGTTTTGGCCCATTAGCACATTGACGTCAAATTTGTCATTTTTATATCTTGACCATTGTTTTGAATTTTGATTTAAATTTTTGTGACAACATACATTGATGTTGTATCGATACACTTAATTTTTTTCGAATTTTTTGAACATTTTTGAATGTGCAACGGGGTCCGGTGCATCGGTAGCACCAATTGCCTTGGTGCACGAGATACGTTCCCGCTCTGGGCTGGAGTTGCTAGTTCTTGGTCGTGCCGGAGGTGAAGTTGGAATGCATTTCCTCCGCCGTGCAGGGTGTTGGTGCTTCGCCGCGCTATGGCCACGATGACGAGGTGTTGCGGCGCCGGCTGTGTGACTCTACATGCACAATATGGAAATCGTTTGATTAGCTTGGGTGTAGATTTTCAACTACACTTTTATTCGCAAGCTGTATTTTTTATACTTGTCTTCTATCTTCTATTAAAATATGGTACATCTAGGTGTACTCTAAAAAAGCCTATACACGGTATTGTACAAAAAAGACAAAATCAGTGATCCACCGATTCATATGGGTGCATATGAGATCAAGCTACATTTTTTTAAGTCGGCCCCCAAGGGTCTAGAATTCATCAAGCAAGAAGAGAGCTGCTAGACTAATTAACAGAAAATAGGACAAATCTGTCACATTGTGCTTGCAAAAAAAAGGCATACGGGGCAACGTGGCAACCCATACAAGAATGCACACGCGCCGTTGAGGAGAAAAACGCCGGTGAGGTTGCATTCCGGTGTAATCACTATCACTCCTTCGCGAGGCGCGACTCCGACTCCACCATCAATGACCACCGACGTAGCCCCCACCTCAAACAAGCATAGACGCCTGGGCGGCCGATGCCAAAAAGTCAATCGAACGCGTCGACGACCAGACAACTCCAACTCCGTCGATGAGCATTGCGAGGGAAAAGCGTTGAGCCTACGCCGAGACGGCACGGGAACCGACCACCCGTCTCGTGTTATCATCACCGCAGGGCACCTCCTTTGTAGCTCCGATTTCAGGAAGACAAGTGAGGCACGACGACCCCTCGCATCCGATGAGACCGACTACCAAAGCTCAGCTGCAGCCCCATTCCGCCCGAAGTCGCCATCATTGCCACACAAGAAGTCACACAACATCCACATTGTCGGACGAACACCTGCCAGCCACAATGCCGCAAGCGTCCAGCCATGAAGCGCATAAACGGGATCCAATGCTCTTCAAGGCGAGCCCCGAAAGCAACGATGACGACGTTGTCGCCTTAGCATGACCAGCACGCCGCTCTAGCGGCCGTAGCAGCTGCAGTCAGCACGAAGAACGAGGCCACCGCCCCGGGACCCACGATCCACTGAGCCCTAAGCTACGGCCAGAGGTCCCTCATCCCCTTGAGGAACGGGGCCCGCCACCACCGCAACAAGGGCCGCTAGCAACGATGATGGGAGGGGGCAGCGGATGGCTGGGCCTGGCGACACTAGGTTTTGGGGCCCCCGGGTCGCCTCGGATGAGATGACGCAAGCGAGAGGTGGAGGAGGTTTCTACTTATCTTCTTTTTTAGAAACGTTTCTACTTTGCTATGTAGGAATTTTTATCATGCTCCATTTTGAATATCCGGGTCACTAAGCATTACGTGGAACATGATGAGCCCTGTTAGAAGGGAGAGAGAGGATTGGTGGAATAGTTGATTGTGTTGCTTGAGCCTCGTGGGCATATATATAGGAGTACATGATCATCTTGGAGTACAAGGCAAGGTAGAATAATATCCTACGCTATCCTAGCTTTCCTAATAATCACGATACTCAACATCCCCCCACAATCACAACGGTAGCAACGCAGACGGTGAGACTGGAGAAGAATCCGAAGGGAACCCGCGGACCACCCCCCCCCCCCCCCCCAACAGTCGTAACGGTCGATGCATCGTGGAGTCGTGGCTGGAGTGGAAACCGATGAGATTGCTCAAGCAAGGCGGTAGCCCTTTGTGCCGTTTGTCGAGGTAGCCGAGAGCGTAGGTGGTGTAGCTGTAGTCGAGGTTGCCGTGCGAAGAACGCCGTGGTCGGTGTCGAGTCGGGGTGGCCGGTGTCGAGGAAGGCGCCATGGACCGGGAAGAAGAGCGGCGGCGGCGGCTTGAGGAGGCGGCGGCGGCGGCTAGGTCAGAAGCGCGGCGGCGGTGCTCACAGTAGGCGAGGAAGAACCCGACAGCATGACGAAGACCGGCGCGTACGGTGGCGTTCCCGCGCCAGGAGGCGGCGCGGCGCATGCCACTTGAAGTCAACGCGCGTGGACGGCGGTGGACCGCGAGCCGCAGCGTTACGGCCCGAAGGGGCGACGCAACGGCGGCGGGCAGGTCGGGGCGACGGCGGGGAAGACCTCAGGGCGGTTGCAGGGATCGCGTGCCATGCTCGCTACGGCCCGACGGGGCGACACAACGGCAGCGCGAGGGTCGATGCAACCTCGGGGACGGCCTGGAGCGGACGGCCTCGGTGCGGCGGTTGACCGTGGGCTGTGGCACTACGGCCCAAAGGGGCGACGCAGCAGCAGCACGCGAGGTGGTGCAACCACAGGAACAGCCTCAGGGCGGCGGGGGGGCCACGTGTCGCGGCGCTACGGCCCGAAGGGGCGATGCAGCGGCGGCGCGGACCGGTGCAGCCACGGGGAGAACCACGGGGCGGCGGCGCTGCGGCCCGATGGGGCGACACAGCGGCAGCCCGTTGCTCGATCGGTGGAGGGGCGCGCTGAACTCGGAGACAGGGCGGTGATAGCCGGCGTAGATCGACGAGCGGGCCGACGTCCGTATATCGACGAGCGAGCCGACGCGCGGACGACGGCCTTGAGGAGCCGCCTGTCGCACGAGGCCGCCGGGTCGGGGCGACGGGCGGGCAGACGCGCGGACGACGGCCGTTAGGGGTCGCGTGTCGCTCGAGGCCGCCGGGTCGATGAAGAGGCCGGCCGGTCGCACCGGCGTCGGAGTAGAGGCGCAAGGGGGTCGACGACGGCGGCGGGCGACACAAACCGATCAAGTATAGATCAGAAAACAAAAAAGAAAACACCGATCAATGTGACCGTCGGAAGAGAGAAAAATCCGGATCAAACGATCGGGAAAAAGACTCTAGGGCAGCCGATCAACATGACCCCCACAGGGGCGACGCGCGGTGCGGAAGCGGCGGACGGCGGCTAGGGTTTAGATCGGTTAGGCTGATACCATGTTAGAAGGAAGAGGAAGGATTGATGGAATAGTTGATTGTGTTGCTTGAGCCTCGTGGGCATATATATATAACATGATTATCTTAAAATACAAGGCAAGGTAAAATAATATCCTACGCTATCCTAGCTTTCCTAATAATCACGATACTCAACAAGCCCAAATACGGAACTACCATAAACTGCATACGATTCCAGTTCATCGATATCTCGTGTACCTCGACAAAAGCACCCAAAAGAAAACCACGAGAGCGGTGCAGATAAATAATTGGTAGCTACACAACCTCTACTTACATAAGCGGAAGTCACAAATACAAGAACAAAGATCAAAGCAGGGGAAATATCACATTAATTTACTGGCAGAGACTGGTCTAGATATTACAACGGGGATACTTTGCAAGTGCCTACTTCTGCGAGTCGAAGGATTCCTCCTCTTTTTTTGTCTGCGAGTCGGAGGGTTCCTCAAGTGCCTTCTGGATGTCTTTCTGCAAATTTGAGACCAATGCGTAAGAAAATACTGCGTGATATGTTAGAGAGAGAGAGGGAGAGAGAGAGAGGGAGAGACCTCGAATGAAAATGGAGTGGTAGCAGTTGCGTATCTGTTGATTACTTTTCCATTCTTGTCAACAAGAAACTTGGTAAAGTTCCACTTGATTCTTGAACCAAACAAACCAGGTTTGCTAGCTTTCAGAAACTTGTAAAGCGGCGCAGCATCTGGGCCATTTACACGCACCTGCAATTTTCAAGTACAAGATTGACCCAGCTAAACAACAGTCCTGTAATTTGTAATTTGTACTCATGTTTATGTGACGGCCATCAACAGTAGACCATACCAAGAAACTCTGACCCCACCTAATGTATCCAAACTGAAATTGTTGCAAAGAAAAGAAAGTGTATACTTGTATGGAAGCAACAAAACAGGGCGTGTTTGGTAGCCCGCATAGAGGCCAACAGGTCCTCGCAGGAAGGACATAGGTTGTTGCATGCGTTCACTGTTGGGCCTGCATTGCACGAAACTTAAAGCAGCTCCCAGCCAGGCCGCTAGGAACTGCGGAGTCGGCAGTTTCCAACCAGCCATGCTGAGTTGAGCCACATCGAGCACATGGTGGGCCCCCTTGCATGAGAGTATACCAGTAAGATGCTAGCTAGTATACAGCCTGTACTTGCTATCTTCTCCCACCTCCAGTAAGCTCCTCTCTAATCTCCTTTCTTCCCCGTCCCTTCTAATCTACACAACGGTGATTCGATTCGAGATAAGCTCTACACGAAAAAAGATGCACATCGATGTTATGGTTCCATTCAGGCGATCGGTTCGTAGTTTCGTCGACCGTAAATGCTTGATTTCATGTTCATGTTTGGAGCTATTTTGGACTAATTTTGTCAAATTCGTCGCGCACGGTCGACCATTTGATATTTCCTTTGACCAGTAGCTTCATCTCGCTGTTTCACACGACTTTTGTGTTGCATATTTTCTGTTAAGACGATCGTAGACGAGTAGATCTACATCTTCCTCATGAACTGTACAGATGCATATGTGTGATATGTTTTAATGGCACTCCTTAATCTCCTTCATTCCTTCTAATCCTCCTCTCGGCCTCCTCTCCTGCATCCTACTACACTGGCACCACCACCGACGTTGTTCCTCTCGACCTCCTCTCCCGCGTCTTGCTGCACTGTCACCACCGCCAGCATGGTTCCTCTTGGCCTCCTCACCCGCATCATACAACACTGACGCCATCATCGGCGTTGTTCCTCTCGGCCTCCTCACGGTGTCCTACTAAACTGGTGTCGTCCCCGGCGTCGTTCCTTTCGGCCTCCTCTCCCTCGTCCTACTACACTGACGCTGCCATGGCGTGCACACTGCATTTTTTCTCCTGTCATCTGCCATAGCACCCTTCTATTCCTCCCTCCGGGCAGACTTCCTCTATGGCGACGACGGAAGCAACTAGTTCACCGCACCCCGAACGCGGTGGACGGTGGCCGTGGCGCGGCGAACTAGTTGCTTCCGTCGTCACCACCACCGTCCACCGCAGTCGCCGTGGCACTGTGTAACTCTGTGTGTTATGTGTAGTTGTTCACTCTTAATCATATCCCGTGTATAGAACCAAACACCGTGTAGTTGCATGTGCCGAGCCCGTCCAGGACACCAAACGCCATGCCAAAATTGATCCCCTAATACAGGAAGCCTAGAAGCCTAGATGCAGGCAACCAAACGATGTGCAGATATTGGTTTTTTTTTTTTTGCCTGTTTTTGCTCAGCCAGGCTCAACTGGGCCAAGCATGCAATGCAGGCAAATTCGCCGATGACAACCAAACACCCCACAGTGCATATCTATGTTGACATTTGGTAAACTTGCGATATGTTTTAAAACATAAGGCATGATATTTTCCCTCCAATGCTGTTTTGATTTTATCGTCTAGAAACCATGATGAACAAGAAATAGCCAATGCTCTAGCTATGAAGAGAAAGTGACTTCAACTAAGCTTCATTAGTGGGAAAATATTAGACGCTTCTTGACAAACAAACAGTTCGGATATGGTCTTACCTTCTGAAAAACTGGATATTCAGCTTTGAATCTTGTGCATGCAAAGTCTTGGATCTGCTGGTCACTGCCTGGCTCTTGTCGCAAGAACTGGTTGCAGGGGAATGCTAATATCTCAAAGTCTGGCCATTTTAGAAGCAAGGGGAGTTAGTTTTCACCCTACCTAACATCTAAATCATTATATTATTTAGCATCAAAGAGGCAGTCTATCGGTTACTTGCATACTGACATCACGCATAATAAGATTTTATGACAGTGCATAAATGAGCTTACTACTGCTGAAGCATGATTAACAATCTGTCATTATAATTTTCTTCTAATCCAATGTCCATTAAGTTCTAGAATGTCACATCCCTAGTTCTGGCTAGGCCAGTTTCATGTGTGCATCATGTTTAATTTCAAATGAAGATGAAATGGGGATGACAGAAACCCCCAGCACATCTTAAACCAACTAGGGTTTACTAAAATCCTTTTCAATGAACCTGAAATGCCCTTCTAAAATGTTCATCATCTTTGCCTTGGTCTAGAACCCCTGACAAAAATGGTGCACAATTTTCTAGGACATCATTGGGTCACTGAATTAAATCTTACGTTATTTGCATTTGGACATTTAAATGCTATTAAATATTTTAAATGTCCAAATAATCCCAAACTGAAATGTTCCATGTTGTTTATATCCTAAACAGTGGGCATGAGCAGTTTGGTGATTTTTGAAAGTGCCTAGCTATTTTTAATAAAGCCACAAAGTTGCAGAAAAATAGAAAACAGGAATTAAAAGAGAGAGAGAGACCCACCTAACTTACCTGGCAGCCTACCTGGCCCAGCTCCTCCAGCCGGCCCAGCCCACTGGCAACTGCCAGTCGTCTCCCACCTCTGCCAGAAGGCAGAGGCGTGTCGCCCGCGCGCGCATCGGACGTCACCTCCTGCTTCCACCTCCTGCTTCCTTCCCCGCCCTCGACCGAGCGCCTAGAGGCGCCACGCAGCCCCCGGTCCCTCCCGCTCACTCCCCCGAGCTCATCCCCTTCCTCTGCTCTCTTTCCTCTCACACCCGAGCGCCACCGTCACCGCCGCTCGCCGCTGCCGCGCCCTGAGCCACCTCCTCGCCTCCCCGACGCATCCATCGGCCCCGCCGCATCGCCCTGAAGCTCTCCGCCAACGAACACGACGCCGGAAGCCCCGTATCGTCGTCCCCGACCTCGTCTTGAAGCTTCGGCCGCCGGAGATCATCGCCATCGATTCGCCGACCCCAGCGCATCCCCGAGCTCGCTGACCACCTCATCGCCCTCGCTGTGAGCTCCACTGCGTTTCCCCTCTCTCCTTTTGCTCGCCCCCGCACCGTAGCGCCAAACCCGACCCCGCCCGAACTCCGGCCGCCGCCACGAGCTCGTTTCCGGCGAGCTCGGTCCACCCTAGCTGCTGCTACGAGCTCGGTCCACCCGGCTAATTAACCTAGCTTAGGTTTAAATCTAATTAGTTTAATCTAGGTTAGTGTTAACTAAGTTAGTTAGTTTAGTGTGTCACTGACCAGTGGGCCCCACTGGCCAGATTTGACCCGGACCAGCCCTGTTGACTCTGCTGACGTCACAGTGACGAAATGCTGATGCAGTAAATCATTTTCTGGATTTAAAATAATCAGAAAATTCCAGAAAATGTCCAAAACTTCTAAAAATTCATAGAAAATAAACTATAGCTCAGAATGAAATAATTTATATATGTTTTTGGATCAGAAAAATCCAATCTTTCCATCTGTACCATTTTCATGCATGTTTGAACAAGTTAACCTCACCGAATAGGACAATTCATGATTATGGAATAAATAGTAATTAGTTTTGGAGTTGGAATTGCTATAGGCTTGGATTCCACTTCAATGAATATGACTAACTGTTGCACTAGGTCAATTCAGTACCTTAATATGACATATCATTCATATAAATGTGCATTGCATTGATTGTGGTTCCTCTTGTGTTTGCTGGAGGTTGCTCCCTCTCAGTAGACGTGGTTCCGACGACGTGTTCAATGACACCGATGAAGAACTATATTATCTTCAGAAGTGCCAGGCAAGCAAAACCCCCTTGTTCATTCCTATACAAACCCACTATCTCGCTTCTGCTCTCTTTTACTGCATTAGGACTCAGCCCGGGCGTTCGGTCTTTTCGGTTTGTTCGGTCCGGTCTTTTCGGTCTTCCATAATTAAAGACCAAAATAATTTCGGTCTTTTCGGTTCTTCACTATTCGGTCTTCGGTCTTTACCATTCGGTCTTCGGTCCCGACCAAACAGACCAAATTAATTGCGACAACTCATATTCATGTTACTTCCAGTACCAAACTGCATGGAGTACAGAGGTGCATGTGTGTACAGAGGTGCATATATACAGAGAGAACAAATAGAGACAACAAATGTGTGTATAGAGGTGCATCTGTACATAAGAAAATTCAGACAAGTAGCAGTTGTATTGTATGGTTTCTCACCTTCAGCTGCGAGGTGGGGCACGCGAAGAGGACAGAAGGCAGCGAGCCGGCGACCAATGTGTAAGAGGACGAGGTGGTGACGGACTGTAGCTTGGATGGTTCTGAAGAACTGCGAGGTGGAGCACGGGATGGATGGCCGCGTCACGGGCAGTGGAACGATGCATGAGGGTCGGGGTTGGCGGTGTGACGCTCGAGGTATGGCAGTTGGCTGCTTGGATGGTGGTCAACTGGTCATCACTGGTCCCGGGCGCGGCTAGGGGTCCGAGCTTCATCGGTCAGGGGCGCGCGGCTCGCCTCGGTTGAGCGGTGGTCACGGGCTCACGGCTCACAGGGGACGGGGCATCGCGCCACAGTGGCGGCTGGCGGCTAGGGTTCATCGTGGAGAAAAGGAGGAACGAGAGTGCTGCAGCTGGCTGCCTATGAGATCTCGCTCGTGACCTTGGACTGGCCGCCGGATGGGCCTATGGTAAATATGGTCTCGCACTCTTGTGTATGGGCTTTTAAAATTCGGTCTATATGGTCTATTCGGTCCTGAAGACAGGAGGACCGAACAGACCGAAATTAGTTCGGTCTTCTATTTGTGCAGACCGTATTTTATTCGGTCTTTTCTAGTTCGGTCTTTTCGGGTTCGGTCTCGGTCTTTTCGGGTTCGGTTTTCGGTCTTCGGTTTTTATGCCCAGGGTGAATTAGGACAACAACGATTCAACTGTTACATGCTGCGGTAGTTGAACCCCTTTCCTCTGCATGACCTGTCATTGCCACAGTAAATAGATGAAACCCACTAGCATGAGTAGGAGTTGTTTGAGCCCTGATGTGCCTACTCATTCATGCTTGTTTGCCATGCCTGCTATTGCTTAGAGTTGTGTCAGGTCTGATTCATCGGGGATGAATTGGAAAGTTGTGAACATATCCTACTGCTGAGAGCTAAGTGTGTGAACACGATTTGGTAAAGGTATCGATGAGAGGCCATGTAGGAGTACATGGTGGGTTGTTTCATTGAGGCCGTCCTTAAGAACTGAGATCTGTATGCGTGATTTAAGATTCAGCTACTACCACACATTGGGATCCTTAATTGACTCTCTCGACTTATTAGCCGCCCTTGTTCTCTGTCCAGGAGTTGCAACTAGTTTCTGGTGTTTGTAGGATATGTGTTGGGGGCCGTGCGTAGCGCTGACCCTAGGGGTGGGCTATGTTGCGGTAGATACACGTGGCACGGTGTACCGGGCGCCCGTTTGGTGTCTCGGGAACCCTGCACACATCGTTTGGGGCTGTGAGCGAAACTCCGGCCGGATCTCCTCGCGGATGGAACCCGAATAGGCGATAAACCTGGACTAGAGACTTGTGTGGTTAGTCAGGTCGTGGCCGACTCCCTCGCCAGGCTTCCGCTTGAAGGTTGCCGAGATACACGACGTGTACATGGTGGTAAGTGGCGAGAGCGTGTGTGAAGAAGTATACCCCTGCAGGGTTAATATGATCTATTCGAATAGCCGCGTCCGCGGTAAAGGACTACTTGGTTGCCTGTACAGTTCATAGACAAGTGAAAGTGGATACTCTAAAACTCGCAAGATAAGTGTGAGTGCTATGGATGGCGTTCTCGCAGGGAGACGGGAGCGGATCCATAGTGGTGTATTGATATGGTGAATATGTGGACTCGTGTGCGCCACCTCAAAAGAGTTACCAGCATTCGTAGTTCAGGATAGCCACTGAGTCAAAGCTGGCTTGCTGCAGTTAAACTCCACCACCCTCTTTGTTGATACCGACGCATTTGTAGATAGTTCTGATGTAAGTCTTGCTGGGTACATTTGTACTCACGTTTGCCTATTTTATGTTTTGCAGAGAGACTTCAGTCTCGCTAGTAGTTCCACGTGGACTTCGACGTTTAGCTTGTTACCTCAGCTACGATCTTGTGCCCTCGGCAGGATCCGGTAGATAGTCAGGCTTCTCAGCCCTTTTCATTTATAGATGTCTGTACTCAGACATGTTAAGCTTCCGCATGTGTTTTGACTTGTATGCTCTGAATGTTGGGTCATGAGACCCATGTTTGTAATACTTGGCTCCTCGGAGCCTAATGAATAAATACTCTAAGTCGTAGAGTCTTGTTGTGATGCCATGTTGTATTTGCCCATATCCAGCATATTGTGTGTATGATTGAAATGCTTGGTATGTGTGGGATCCGACAACCTAGTTGTTTATCCTTGGTAGCCTCTCTTATGGGGAAATGTAGTCTTGTGCTTCCATGAGCCATAGTAGTCCGCTACAGCCCGGTTCACCGGAGTCCTGCTAGCCCAGCACTACTGCTCCGGAACACTTAGACTGGCCGGCATGTGTCCTTCCTCGATCCTGTGTCTGTCCCTTCGGGGAAACGTCACGCGGTGTCTTTCGGAGTCCTGCTAGCCCAGTTGCTACAGCCCGAATTCACTCGCTGATGACCGACACGTTCGTTGCTGGGTCATGTATGCCTGTCCCCGTAAGTTAGTGCCACTTTGGGTTCACGACTAGTCATGTCGGCCCGGGTTCTCTGTCATATGGATGCTAGCGACACTATCATATACGTGAGCCAAAAGGCGCAAACGGTCCCGGGCCATGGTAAGGCGACACCCGTGGGAATACCGTGCGTGAGGCCGCAAAGTGATATGAGATGTTACCGGCTAGATTGATGTGACTTGGAATCGGGGTCCTGACATAGAAGATTTATTTTTCCATAAAGTGTCCACACTTACTTATATCTCACAACAAATGGTTGGCACGCTAAATCCTTCAAGGACTGAAGCTAGTACAATGGCACAAATTCATAATATTTCATAGATAAAAAGATGAGAAGTCCCATTAGGCAATGTGCAATGCGCCAGTGCCATAGAAAAAAATATGGTTGTTGACCAGTGTTGCGAGGATCTCATGGCAGTATTCATTATTTGGGGATTTAGGTACGGGATTTCACACATTGGAGGTTTAACCTAGGTTCAGGCCGCCTGTTCTAGGGGTAACACCCTAATCCAGCTTGGATGTTTTCTCTCTTGTATGAGCCGAGGGATCAAAGAAGATTTGTCTAGCCTGTATACTTGAGTGAACCTATCTATGTCTCGCGCCCTTCTCACCTTATATACTACGATGAGAAGGTGGAGATACAAGGGTTGTTAAGAGCCATGATGTAATAACAGCCATAATGGTGGCTGTTGCTGGTGGAATTACCACGCCGCCAAAAGAGCCATCTTGACGGTCCCGTGGGTAACGTTCGTCTTGATTGACAATGTCTTGGTCCAGTAAAATGAACCTTGCGGTGCCTTAGCCGGATGGGCTTCGTGACATTCAATAGGATGAGCTTTATCCATGCCGGACCAGCTGAGTGATTCTCCTGATGAAGACTGCCCTGCTGGGTCGAATCCTTGTCATGGGCCTACCTTGAGGGATCCCGCCGTCAGTAGCCACTAAGTCCTTCAAGGTATCGAGGATGGCGCCGACTCCTCGGAAGAGGAAGGTTCCTGTGGGGAAACCGACTGTGATCATCATCAGGTCGCCCGAAGAGGTTAGAGGCTAGCAGTTTATAAAAGACTTAGTGATACCCAATACACTCAGCAGGGAGCTTGGCTTGTGGCTTGTTAGGAAGCATATGATAAATTCCGAGTGATCTCAAGGAATGCACGGGTTTATCCAAGTGGGTCATTGCCAGCTTTGGACCTGAGGAGGCAAGTTCCTTCTATTTTCATCTTCAAAAATAAGTCAACGGACTTGGGCATTTGGTTAGGAAACCAACTTGTGCCGTTGAGGATGTCAAGTCCGTACTTTGCATTGGCGTTGCCGAGTGATCTGGAACTCGCAGGAGTCGTTCCATCGACGCCTTTTCCTCGAGGGCGGCGATTGCCCGATTGAATGGTTCAGCGCGGAGCCAAATGATGTTGTTGAACTGCCTGGAGGGTAGTGCATCCCGGCCTGGTTCGTCAATTGCGTGTCACGCCGCCTGGTCTAGTCAAGCTTTTAGTCCAAGCAACTTTCAGACTGCGTGACCGTGTTCACGGTCGTCAGATGGAGTCTTGACCGTAGTGTCCCATCGACTGCGCGCACTTAGTGCGAGCCTTCGAGTGGGTCGCTCCCAGAGGTGTTGTCCCGGGGCGAACGCTTCGGATTCCGCGCAAGGCGTGCACGGTGTGAACTGCTGCCGCTGTTGTCACTGAAGCTGCTGCTGCGAAGAATGGTTGTCGCCTCTTCTCTGCCAGCCGGCTAGCAGGCTGGCAAAGGGGCGACTGGACAACATCATTGGCAGATGAGGGGTGACTGGTGCGGTATGCTTCCATAGGGATGATGGCCCCAAAGGATCAGTGTCAGTAGGGGAAGCCTTGAGAGGAGGCGGCACCAGATGCACAGGCAGACAAGCGCGTACATCACACGCTCTTCTTTTACGGCATTCAACTGCATCATCTGAACCCAAATGGGATATTGCATATTGCCTGTTTTATCATCTTGTGTGAGTGCTTCCTGGGCACCAAACCTCGCTGGGCTTTATGGAAGCGAATCTTCGCGGCGGAACCCTGGACTGTGAAGGCAGGTGGGCCGATGTCTTCTTGCGGTGGTGTTGAAATCCAACTTGTGTTCAGGGAAAGATATTCAAGTTTGGATTCCTTGAAACTCATAAACTTTAGCAATCCAACCAGTTCTATATCCAAGATATCCCCACACTGTCTGGCAATGAGGGTCTTCCTCCATACGCCAATGGTCCTCCAACAGACTCGGATGGATGGAAACCTCAATTCATTGAGAAGGGGGCGAAGGAATCCAATCTCCTAACGGGGAGACTGCAGGTCGTCAAGGATCTGGGGCTCAATGGACCCGATCTGATCGCCACCTGGGTAAATCGACGTATCCAACCACTTCAGGCGAAAGCACGCCCTATTCGGGTGCTGATGATCCTACCCAAGTCTCTCCCAAGGAATACACGGACGCCGACTACAGTAACTGGATGGATAATTTGACCAAAGGGAAGTTCCGCCGCGAGGTGCTTGTGCCTGCGTTCGGTGCCGACAATCAGCCTCCCACTGTAAGTTGTTGCAGACTCTTGAGTAATGTGCTATTCTTGCCACTGCTCCGTGTTTGACCCAGATCTTTGTGTTTTCATGATTTTTTGGAATTTCAGTATATGCCGCCTCTCCCAGAAGATGGTCCAGACGCGCATGTCCCTCCGTAAAAATGCAGTCCTTTTTCGTGCACGGGCCAACCGCCAACTGTTGCTCTTGCCAACCGGACAGTCGGGTTGCGACTATAGTTGGGACAAAGAGTGGGCCTTTTATATGGCATGCAGTTTCTTGACTTATGCAAAGAATAAATTAAGGAGAATCGGGTAGCATGCTGACTAGCGACACAACCAGTGGGTAGAGCACCCGATGGGATGTGGTGATAGCCCTTGGGCATGGCCCGGAGGAGTCGAACCAAACTTAGATCATAAGGAATGTAAAGATTCGGTTTTTCAGAGTGAATGACGCAGCCCCTGAGCGATAGCCGAGGGGATCAGTTTTTATTCCAATGATCTTAACTTGAAAGAGTATTGAAAGATACAAAGCTTAAGCAAAGAACGGAAGCAGTTGGGCAATGTTCCATGTCCTCTCGGTTTCTTCGCCATTCTCGATCAGCCTGTACACGCCATTGTGTAGCACTTGGCTGACAAAGAAGGGTCCCTCCCATGGCGGAGGGAGCTTGTGCATTCCCTCCTTGTTCTGGATCAGCCGGAGAACTAGATCACCCTCGTTGAACGCTCGACCTCGTCCTCGGCGGCTATGATAGCGGCGCGAGTTTTGTTGGTACATGGCCTAATGAGAGAGCGAGTTCTCAGGCATCCTCCAGAAGGTCGACGGCATCTTGGCGCGCAGACTCGGAATCCACCTCCACATACGCCACGACTCGAGGGGAGTCATGAATGATGTCACTCGGCATGGCGGCTTCTGCTCCATAGACCATAGAGAACAGTGTGCAGCCGGTTGATCTGTTTGGAGTCGTCCATAAGCTCCATAGGAAAGGCGGTAGCTCGTCAAGCCAGCAGCTAAGAGTCTCTTTCAAGAGTCTTAGCAGCCGGGGCTTGATACCTTGAAGGATGAGACCGTTGGAGAGCTCCACTTGTCCATTGCACTGGGGTGCGCTACTGAGACATAATCCAGTCGGAGGCCGTGACGTCGCAAAAGCAGCGAAAAAGGTCTGAAAGTGAAGTTCTTCCCATTGTCGGTGATGATGATGTGCGAGATGCCGAACAGATAGATGAGGCCATTGATATTGCTGACAGCTGTCTGGCCATCTTGCTTGATGATAGGTTTGACTTCGATCCACTTCGTGAACTTGTCCACCGCGACAAGCAGATGAGTGAATCCACCTTTGCCAGTATTGAGCGGGCCCACCATATCAAATCCCCACACGGCATGGCCATGTGATAGGGATGGTTTTGAGGGATGTACCCAGCATGTGTGGCTCACATGCATACCTCTAGCAGTTTTGGCACTTGCAGACGAGATCTTCTGCATCGGCCAGAGTGGTAAGCCCGAAGAATCCATGCTTAAATGCTTTGACGACAAGGGCGCGCGATGACACATGATGACTGCAGGTTCGAGAGTGAATTTCCTCAAGAATCCGTCGCCCTTCTTCTGGAGACATGCAACGTTGGAAGACTCCAATGATGTTGCGGTTGTAAAGCTCGCCATTGATGATGGTGTATGCCTCGGCGTGGGGGATGTTGAAGTGTATATTTGGATTGCCTAGCCCTTTCCATCAGTTCGGACTTTTGGTTGCGTTGGCTAGTGCATGAAGCTTAAAATGGTATCAGGGCTATAAGGTCTTGAGTTCAAGTCCTGGCTTCGCAATTTATCCAAAAATTGCTGCTGCCCCCGCTGTGTCCACGTATTGGCCTCTTGAGCCATACCTCTGAGTCTATTCATGTGTTGACTTCTCGCATCACACTGAGAGGGGGTGTTGAAGTGTATATGTAGACTGCCTAGCCCTTTCCATCACTTCGGACTTTTGGTTGCATCGCCTAATGCATGAAGCTTAACAGACCACTCGAGTGTAGGCAACAATGTAGAGCAACAAGGGCTCCCTTATAGCCGAAGCGGCTATAGTGGTGTGCACAGCGAGTGCTTGAGGTCTCCAAAGGCCGGCTAGGCCTCGTTAGTCCACTCAGGAATCGGACTTCTTCAGAAGTGGATAGAGTGGCAGGCCCTTTTCCTTGGCCTAGAGATGAACCGGACAAGAGTGGCAATGCAACCAGTCAGTTGCTGCACATCCTTCAGATTTTTTGGCTTGGACATGTTCAAAATAGCGTTGATCTTCTTCGGGTTTGCCTCGACTCCGCGACCGGAGACAACGAAAGGAGTTTTACTGAAGACACATTTCTCCGGGTTGAGCTTCATGTTAATCCACCTTAGATTGGCGAACGTCTCAGCCAAGTCAGCCAAGAGATCGTCTCCATGTTTGGACTTGACCACGATGTCGTCGATGTAGACGTAGAGACATTCCTGCTGATCTGGTCGTGCAAGCATTTCTGCATGCAACACTGGTAAGTGGACCTAGCATTTTTCAGACAAAAAGGACATGGAAACATAGCAGTACGGCCCGAAGGGCATAATGAAGGAGGTCTTCTCTTCATCTGACTCATTCATCTCTATTTGGTGGTAGCCTGAATAGGCATCCAGAAAGCACACACGCTCACAAGCGGCCATGGGGTCGATCACCTGACAGATACGAGGCAAAGCAAGATTCTTGGGGCATGCTTTGTTGATCGGTCGATAGTCGATGCACATGTGGGTGGATTTCTTCGCCACCATGTCCAGGTTTGCCAGCCACTCCGTGTGGAGGACCTCTCGGATGAAGCCGACTTTGAGTAGCCGGGCGATTTCTTCATCGATGGCCTTGTGCATGAGTGAAGGGCCTGCTTCAATGCTTCGCGCCCTTGGTAACATTAGAGTTTGTGCTCGGGGAAGTCCCTTGCGACGTCTGGCATGTCAGCCGGCTTCCAAGCAAAGATGTCCCAATTCTCGTGAAGTGCGCTCTTTCCTACTACCTCCATTCAGAATTAACTGCCGCTGAAATGAGAGCATCTAGACGCGTTTTAGTCTGTAGATTCACTCATTTCAGCGACAGTTAATTCCCGGACAGAGGGAGTATTTAGCAAGAACATCGGTGGCGATCTACACGGTCTTGGATGAATCTTCCAGGCCGACTTGCACTTTCTTGGTGTCCTTGGCCGATTGGAAGGAGACGACTATTGGATTTTTGCCTGTTGGCATCTGTTCCGCGTCAACCTCCTTCTGGATCTTGGCCAACTCTGCAGCAACAATCAGGGTCTCAACGATAGCCGTGTCGGCGTCATCGCACTCGTTGGAGTGCTTGGGGTCGCCAGAGATCGTGATCACTCTGTTGGTGCCCGACATCTTGAGCTTGAGGTAGACATACCAGGGCCTAGCCACGAACTTGGCATCGGCAGGGCGCCCCAAGATGACGTGATAGGCACTCCGGAAATTGAGGACTTCAAAGCAGAGGGTCTCGACCCCGAAAATTATTCTCTTCGCTGAAGACAACTTCCAGTGAGATTCAACCCATTAGTCGAGCAGCCTTGCCTGGCACAATTCCGTGGAATTGTATGTTGCTAGGCGACAACTAAGACTTGGGGATGTCCATGCACCTAGGGTTGCGGCGTAGAGGATGTCGATGTTGCTCCCCCCATCCATGAGCACCTTTTGCAGCCAGAACCAGCCAACTTGCGGATCCACGACCAGGTAAGGAATGTGAGTTGGGTGATCGCTACGATCAAATCCGATCGGCACCTCCGACGAGTTCAGCCATTGTGTAATGGTTGGCATGGTCACGTTGACCTCGCGGGAGCGAAGCTTGCGATTTCCTTTGGTGTCCAGCCCCTGGAAGATGATTACATCTCCTTTCCGTTGGGGCGTCGGTGGTCAGCCGCCGCCTGCGTCCTGACCATGGTTCTCGTCGTCGCTGTTGTTGCTGTTGGCCACCGATTTCTCCGACCGGAGGCGCTTCACTATGTTGCAATCCCTGGTGGAGTGCATGGATAACCTCTCCGTGTCGTGGAACTTGCAGAGCTGATCAAGGATCTCATCAAATGGCAGCTTCTGATATTTGCGTTGCTGCCACTGACGACTTGGCGGCCGATTGCCGCTGCACGACCCATCGTGTTCCGCCGCGGCAACCAGCTCTGCTCCGCCGACGCTGTCACCACCATCCCCCTTCCACTTTTGGTTGTTGTTCCTTCAATTGAAGTCAGGACGATTCTTCTACCCAGAGGACTTGGCTTTAGGTTTGCCTTTGCCCTAAGCAGTAAGATCTAATGGGGGAGTGGTTTTTTCCTGAAGGAATATCTATTGGTGATCTCTATGAGTCGACCCATGGTAAACACCTCCGTGCGACCAAGTTTCTGCCTTAGGAGCTCGTACCTAACTCCCAATTTGAGGCCTAGATAGCTTAAGGCTCAACGACGTTCTAAATGGAGTTTTGGAGCTGATTCCAGCGATTGGTGTATTCGCGGACCGACTCACCTTCCTTCTTTACGTAGTTCCATAGGTCCCGTGCAAGCCGGGTCTAACGGATGTCCCTCAAAAAATTTGAGAAACGCATCACGTAGATCCCAGACTCCCAGTCATGAATGTTGTCTTCGGGCCTATCCTGATCCATCCAAATCAAGGGAAGGTTGCAGATGGCGATGCGCTCGTTGCCTCCGCCGATATTGCAGGCCACAACATAGTCGGTCAGCCAAAAGTCGGGCTTGGCAGTACCATCGTACTTGTTGATTCCGTTAGCGATCCGCCGTTCTAGGAAAGGTTCATTCTGTATGTACCAACTACAACACAAAGGACCGAGTGAACCTGACGCAGTGGGACGATCAGCTTTGCCACGACGCTCGGATCGCTCCTTGGATGCAAGGATAGCCTCAATGTCATCCCATGCGTCGCAGGCTCCTGATATCCGCCCCGGAAAGGGGCTGAGTCGGCGTTGCTCGGTGCGGATTCGATTGATGTCGCCCCGCGCGATGGGTGACCGATTGGTGGATCAACTCGGACAAGACGACTACATTGTGATGGGGCAGTTACGAGCCCCCAAAGGTTAGCACCGAACTGACTTTGAAGCCAGTCGGCCTTGCGATGAAGTGGCTATATCTTGTTATTCCACCGCAGTCTTGAGCAGCGTGACAAGTTGGACGTGGTCCTCTGCTGATGGTCAACTGGTGGGTGAAACCAGCTTGTTGGCCAATGCCACGGCAGTCGGCAGGTTCATGGCCGGAGTACGATGTACTCGGACGCCCTTCGAACCTTGGCTCACCTGTGTGTTGCATGCAACACGAGCCATATTTGTAGTCAAGGCAGATTGTTGAGGAGAACAACGTGTCTTCTGTCTTCTAGCCGCCTGAAGCTCAAGCTCTTGCGCCTCAAGATCCCGCTTCACCTGGGTCAGGCACTTCTGCTCCTTCAGGATGGCCACCCGAGAGGCCTCGAAGGCGACGGCCTCAGGGGCGTTCCCCTCCACAGACTTGTGCAGAAGTGTGTCATCCTCCGTTAGTGTGGGCGCATCAGTAGCGGCCGCACCATTGTTAGCCATGCACACATATGTCACAGAAGCAGAGTTGTACAAACTTTTGTACCCAATGGACTCGGAATCCAATGTGGGCAGAATAGAATCGGAGTTGATTATCCCCACAAGTTGTGGAGTAGCATTGCTAACTTTTGAAGATACGGATCCCAAGGGATGCCCTAGACAATCTTCACTCGCCAACATCGAGTGGAAAACTGCAAGCACATGACTCCGGAGCGATCTACAGAGAAGTGCATGCTACCGATGCGTGGTACAGTGATCATGGGGAGTGCAGCGAAGACAGAATACCAGGCCGCATCGTTGGCGTCAAAATGCAGTGTGACGGAACGCACAAACTGCCGGGGCCTAAGCCCTCAACCAATGTCCGGAGATGATCCTGCCTGGACCATAGCTCCAGCACACGAGTGCCCCATGGTGGGCACCTACTCTCGCGGGGATTTCGTGGCATTATTCATGATTTGGGGATTTTGTAGAGGCAAGGCACACATGGAGGATCTAGGTATGGTATTTCACACAATGGAGGTTTTACCTGGGTTCGACCCCTGTTCCAGGGGTAACACCCTCCTCCTGCTTGGATGTTTTCTCTCTTTTATGATCCGAGTGATTACAGAGGATTTGTCTAGCCTGTAGACTTGAGTGCACCCTTCTCACCTTTATATACTACGACGAGAAGGTGGAGTTACAAGGGTTGTTAAGAGCCATAATGTAATAACGGCCTAATGGTGGTACTTACTAATGGAATTACCATGTCGCATAAGAATCGTCTTGATGGTGCCGTGGTAACATTCGTCTTGATTGACCATGTCTTGGTCCGGTCGAATGGACGTTGCGGTCTCTTAGCCGGATGGGCTTCGTGACGTGAAGTCGGATAGGCTTTATCGATGCCGGCCCAACTAAGTGATTCTCCTGATGAAGACTCAGCACATCCTTTTCATGGGCCTACCCCGAAAGGATCCCGCGGTCAACCAGAATCATATATCACGTGGTTTGTAGCTAACTAGGATGCCTCCCTTAAATTTTGGGCCCTATTCAAGAAATTTGGGGGAAGCCACTAGGCCGTCGACGAAGGTTGCCTTTCCTTTGATGCAGCTCACAACATGGTGAATGTGGAAGAAGGCACCCAGCTGGCAAGTCCCGTGCCTATGGGTCTAGCGGGGGGCAAAGGTCTTAATTTTGTTTTACCGGCTTAATTTCATGTTCTTTTCCTGTCCTTAAGGGGCTGTTAGCCTTCTTCTAGGCTCGTAGCTATTACTCCTTTATGTCAATGCATCGAGACGCAATGCTTTTATGTGGTTTTTCGGAGGAAAAAAACATCAAGGAAGCAAATCTCTAGGGTATTTAGGGTGGAATTAAGCCAGTAGTCCAACATACTGCGAAAATGAATTTCCCCTTGAGTTTTTCAAACTCTTATTTCCTAATTTATTCAAAAAAAATCCTTAAATTTGTTAACATTGAATCACTGAAACTGCCAAACAATATTCTCCTTTTAAGGAAATAGGAACAAACAGATGTTCAGTTCTTCCACATATTGCTGGACACAGAATATTCTGAGATTATTGGTACTCCAGAAAACTAAAGACACAGATCAGTTACAAAGATGAACACGTACACATTTTTTTTATGGGAATGAACCTGTAGACATTAACACTACTTATACCGTGGTGTGATGTTTGTGTGACACGAAGGTAAAGCTAAAGTCACACTTCACACGGATGAGAAACTAAAGAAGCCGGTTGTTCCTCTAATCAACCAATTCCAGCACCACTTAATCCAGAAAAATGACATCCTATGATTTCGACAAACATCGGTACGCAATCTTCCTCTGGCCGTTTGAGCATATAATCTAGACGATACACAAAATAAACCAAGAAGGGAAGCTGACCTTTCTCCCTGTACTTCTGATAAAGCTCCGTCAGCTGCGTGTAATTAGTCTCCGTGAACCCGCTGATGGGATGACAAAGAAGATATTCAGTACTCCACACGCCAACATGAATAAAGCAAAAAGATCCTAGGAAACTGCCACGGAGACGAGACAAATACCAACCATTTGGAGGCGACGTTGACGATGAGGAGGACCTTCCCCTTGTACGTGTCCAGGCACACCTCCTTGCCGTTGCAATCCTGCTCCCAAAATTTCCCCCAAATAAATTGGAGAAGAAGAAAAATGATGCAGGGTGGCGTGATTCCGCGAGGAGATGAATCACCTTAACGGTGAATTCGTGTACGGAGGTCTCCGGCACAGATTCGGACGCCCCCATCTCGCCCTCTCTTCGCCTCCCGGACGGCGGAAGTCCTCCCGAATCCTCTGTCGTATTTTATCGTGTTTCTTTAGGAGAGAGAATAGAGAGAGGATTTCCGTGTCTTTGATGCGCCAACTCTTTTTTTTTTACGGGGGTTTGATGCGCCAACTTATTAATAGCGGCGGTGTGCCGGGACAGGCTGGCCGGCTGTCTCCGTCGAAGTTTCCAACCGGTCCGGCAAGCAAATGTGAATTGCTCTTTTGTCACGTGGGCCCTCAATTGCATTTATGAGACGGCTAAAAAGGAGGGGGAAAAATTATGCATTGTTGCCCTCAAAGAAAAAAATAAGCTTCTCTCAAAAAAAAAAACTACCCTAGATTGCAATGCGAACAACTCTAGGGTCCGAGCTACCAACACCAAACTTTTTAACGCCGTCGTAATGGCAACGATCACCTGATCACGGGGGTAAGAGCATCGCAATGGGCTAGTTAGGCCCTCAAACGTCCGTGGATACTGACCGAGCATATGTCTTATATTTTTTTCTTCACATTCATATATCTCATATCTGGCACGTTATATCCATACTACATATATGTAACGTGAGCTACTTTACATGATCAAACAACGGGCAACAAAATCGGTTGCAAATGGACGTTAGGCGAGCTTGCCATCATTCAAAAGAGCATCTAAGTTCATCGTCGGACAAGTTCTTAAACATCAACAACGAAAAACGATATTATAAACATGAGGAGGAGCGGGATCACCACTTCCGTGCCGGGCCTTTGCCCTTCCGGTCGCCGGCGCAACTGTACGCGTCCGCGGCTGTTGGAGGATCTTGGTCGTCGTCGAAAGTGGTGGAGCTGTCGTCGCCGAAGGAGGTCGAAATCGAAGGAGGACAAGACAATCAGCCCCTTCATCCGGCAGACTGCCTTGTCCTGCTGCCGCTTCAGCTTGGCGAGCCGAGTCGCCTCCGCCTCCGCCACTGCCTCATTCGCCTCCCGCTCCGACTGCTCTATGGCTAGCCGGAGCGCCTTTGCGTTCTTCCGCCGGAGGCGGCGAGCGTCCGTCTCCACCGTCGTGAGCGACCGACAGACCATGCAAGGAGCAGCTCGTCCTCGTTGGGCTGCGCTGGCACCCCCTCCCCCCCCCCCCCGGCGACAGCGCACGGACCGCTCTGTCTCTTCCCTCTCCCTTGCCCGCTGCCTCTCGCGACGGGCGGCGCGCGCCTCCGATTCCAGAGTACGCGTGTGGGCCGGCGGCACAGTGTCGGTGTACTAAGTATTGGGCCACTAGTACCCCGTACTTGTGCACGGGCAGTTGTAGCCATCCTCGCGGCAAGGCTTGCCGGGATTGGCTCGAGGTCGATTCAAGCCATCAAGGAAATCATCCAGTCAGAGATCTGAGGATCAGCAGATAAGCAGAGCTGGAATCCGAAGGCTAGCTTCCCCGGTAAGATCCTTGCCTGGATGGCCTTTGGGGCCCGGCAAGACTTGGCGCCCGGCAAGGCTTGGCGCCCGGCAAGGCTTGGCGCCCGGCAGGGCTTGGCGTCCGGCAAGATTCGGCGCCTGGCGAGATTCTGCCACTGTGCCACCGCTTCGGCACAGTAACTTGTCTGACATTCTGGGTCCTTCTCTGGATGCGTGGCGATGCGCCAGTGGAGGAGAGCTTAAGCGGTGCTGATGGGATGGCCCCTTTTTCCATCCCCAAGAAAGTAAGGATACCTAAACGGACACCTCACGGTGCATTAAATACGCTTGTCCTAATCCGTCAGGGGTTAGGTATGATACCCTGTAGCTACTTTACACCTCAATGTATGTACATTTTGCCACTGTGGAGACCCCTTTGAGCATATAAAAGGAGGCCCAAGGCAACTGCTACAGGGGGGAGGAGAACTTCTGGCCTATTCTACATGCGTAGCTGCTCTTTGAACGTACTGTTCATTGCGAGCACTCCTGAAGGCTGGGCTCAAGAACATCAATAAGAACACAAAGCAGGAGTAGGGTTTTACGCTGATCAGCGGCCCGAACCTGGGTAAAAACTTCCTGCGTCGATCATTGGTTCTGCTCTTTGCGTATACCTCTCCCCCCGCCGAATCGTAAAGGGGTCTCTCGGGATCCCATAGGTCCGACATCTTTGGCGCGCCAGGTAGGGGGACTGAAGGTTACGTGAACCTGATCTAGTGTTCGGCGCCTTAGTTTCTTCATCATCTTCATCATCATGCCACCCAAGAAGAAGAGCGCTGCAACAGCGCAACCGTCCGCGTCCGTTTTGCCTGCACCTTCGCGTACTGGCGACGGCGTGGATGCAGAAGGAAGAGGACTAGAACCCCCGCGGCGTTCTGGTGATCCAAGCCAAGCGAGCGGTATCGTTCGCAGTGGCAGTGGTAACTTGCACGCCGCTGGATCTAGAGATGGCGCTGTATTGCCTATGGGTGGCACAACTAACTCTAGGGATCGAAGGGCGCCTGCTGGAGCTCCCGCGCCGGCGCAAGCCTCGCGACCTACTCAGGTCGTGCAAGATGAGCGACGTCATGGCGCTGGTGGTTCGGGGCGTCCCCACGAAAAGGTTTCTGCGCATCGATCCCAAGATGCGCGGGGCCAGCATGCACACCAAGCTGCCGGCGGAGGTGGCGCACGGTCGCGTGACCGTGGTGGTGCTCCTTCTAACATGGTTAGGAGTCAGAGCACCTCACGTACCTCGCACTTGTCGCCGCCACCTACACCAGCGGAAGCCTTGGCACATGCGCAGCTGCTCCTTGATTTTCCTCCCGCCCCGGAGAAGATGGAGGAGTGGCGAGCTACTATCTAGAGCCTTATCGGCTTCGCCAACAAGGATGGACCGCAAGAGGCAGGGCCCTCGCAGCGGAGGCCCATCGATCCGGCGCGAGCCGATGTAGAGAAAACCGGAGGTGGTGCTACCACAGTGCACTCCCCTCCGCGACACCAGCGGCGGCCGACAACTCAGCAAGTCGACCGCCATGAAGAAATTTCCACGGCGTCGTCCGATCCACGGATGCGCCGTGATCAGCGTCTAGTTCTCCAGGAACGAGGCAAAGAGGACGCTCGAACAACCATCAAGCGGCGACGGGAAGCGCGCTATCAGTCTGATAAGCGCGCGGGGCCGGCTGTTGACGAGCCTGCGCCAGGGGACGTAGGAGACCTGCCTTATGAGGTAGGGACTCCGGCGTTTACCCGTGAGCTGCGGCAAGTCCGGTGGCCCAATTCCCGAACCTTTAAGCCAGAGGTCCCAGAGAAGTATGACGGAAAGACCCATCCTTCGGAGTTCCTGAGCATCTACACCGTTGCGGTGCAAGCTGCCGGGGGCCGAGATGACAAGATACTTGCCAACTACTTCCCGTTGGTGCTCAAGCCCAACGTCAGGTCGTGGTTGATGCATCTGCCGGAGAATTCTATTTCTTCCTGGTCAGATTTGTGCCATTAGTTTGTTGGCGCCTTTGTTGGAGGCCACCAAGCTCCTGGCCAAGAAAGCGATTTGCACATCATTCCTCAGAAGGAGGGCGAGTCCCTGCGCAAGTTTATGCAGAGGTTCAGCCGAGTGCAGTACAATATTCCCGACGTTCATCCTGCCGCTGTCATTAGCGCGTTCCACCAGAACGTGCGTAACCGCAGAATGCGGGAAGAGCTGGCAATGAACAAGGTCCGGAGTATTGCCGAGCTTTACGCTCTAGCCGACAAGTGCGCTCGAGCTGAAGAGGGGAGAAAACTCCCTGGTGAGGCTGTTGGCGCGGCAGGTGACTCCGAAGATGAAGACGCTGCCGCCCCGTCAAGGAAAGGTCGGCGGCGGAACAGGAAGCGTGGAGGCAAGGCCGTGCTTGCTGTCGAGGAATCCGACAACCCCGGCGCCGCCAAGAAGGCCAAGGTTAGCGACCCCGGCAAGGATCTTGCCGGGTGTCCTTCCTGTCAGGCCTTGGCGGCTGCCGACAAGTCGGAGAATTCCGGCAAGCAGTATTGCAAGATCCATCGCACCAAGGGCCACGATCTCCAGAATTGCCGGCAAGTTGAGCAGCTTGCCGAGAAGTAGAGGGCCGAATACGAGAGGCGAGACAAGGAGAAGGCCCAAGATGGTGCTGAGGGGTCCGGCAAGAAACGCGGTGGCCGAGGGGGTCGCCGCGGCAAGGCCAAGCAGCAGAAGGATCGGCCCGCTCGGGGCCGAGATAAAGAAGGAGATGATGAATCCAGTGAGCAGGAATTCCAGAAGGCTACGGAGGCTATGTGCATTGATGGGGGTGCCTCGCTGCATTCTTCCCACCGCCAACTTAAACAGTGGGTGCGAGAAGTTAATGCAGCAGAGCCGTCCCCAGAGGCATGTAGGCCCCTGAAGTGGTCCAGCACGCCTATCATCTTTGACGCCGAGGATCACCCTGATCGCACAACTGCGGTCGGGTGTTTGCCATTGTTGGTCTCGCCAACAATTCGCAACCTCAAGGTGACGAAGATGTTAGTTGACGGCGGGGCCGGCCTAAACTTAATCTCACCGGATGTGCTCAGAAAGCTTCAGATTCCCGATGAGGACCTCGAGGAAACGGGTATGTTTCAAGGGGTCAACCCGGGAAGAACCCAGCCTAAGGGCAAGATCACGCTGCCAGTAACATTTGGCAGCGAGCTTAACTTCAGGACCGAGAAGGTGGTGTTTGATGTCGCCAAGATCCCCATGTCATACAATGGGATCCTTGGTCGGCCAGCGCTGGCTAAGTTTATGGCGGCATCACACTACGCGTACAACGTTTTGAAGATGCCTGGGCCGTTGGGCGTCATCACTATCCATTCCGATAAGAGGGATGCGCTCATCTATGCCGACCAACTTTACCGGGAGGCGGTTGCAGCACCTGCCATCAAGGTACCTGCTCCTGCCGCTGGAACTCCCGGAGAGAAGAAGAAGACCGGCAGGAACCTTGGCGCGAACTCCGGCAAGCGCACCTCCTCGGAGTGCTGCGCTTCCGTCGAGGACGTACCAGAGAGTTCCACCGGCAAGAACAAGAAGTCCAAGGCTGCTCCGCCGGAAACCAAGAAGGTGCCTGTCAGAGAGGACGGAACGGGGGGAACTTTCACCATAAGTTCCACCCTAGATGACAAATAGGAAAACGCGCTCGTTGCTTTCCTGCGGGCGAATGTCGACGTGTTTGCATGGCAACCATCTAACATCCCCGGTGTTCCCAGGAAGGTAATTGAGCACCACCTTGCTGTCTGTCCTCATGCGCGGCCCATCAAGCAAAGGGTGAGGAAGCAGGCTTTGGAGCGGCAAGAATTCATTGCCGAAGAAATTAAGAAGCTGGAGGTGGCAGGACTGGTCAAAGGAGTGCTTCATCCAACTTGGTTGGCTAATCCGGTCGTAGTGCGGAAAGCGAATGGGAAATGGAGGCTTTGTATCAATTATACAGATATTAATAAAGCTTGTCCAAAAGATCCCTTTCCCTTGCCGCGCATCGACCAGATTGTGGATGCCACCGCTGGTTGTGATCTCCTGTCCTTCCTTGACGCCTATTCAGGGTATCATCAGATTTTTATGGCAAAGGAAGATGAAGAGAAGACCGCCTTTATCACCCCATGTGGTACGTATTGTTTTATACGAATGCCTTTCGGGTTGAAAAGTGCTGGTTCAACATTTGCCAGAGCAATCCAGATTGGTTTTGAGCCACAACTCCATAGAAATATGGAGGCGTACATGGATGATATAGTGGTCAAAACCAAGGATAAAGCAATGCTTATTCAAGATTTAGAAGAAACATTTGCAAACTTGCGCAAGATCAACTTGAAGCTCAATCCTGAGAAGTGCGTGTTCGGTGTTCCTTCCGGCAAGCTCCTCGGATTCTTTGTATCTTGCCGGGGAATCGAAGCGAACCCCGACAAGATCAAAGCTATTGAGCAAATTGAAGTGCCAAAACGCGTCAAGGATGTGCGTCGTCTTGCCGGCTGTGTTGCTGCTCTAAGTAGGTTTATTTCCAAATCTGCTGAGCGCGCCCTGCCCTTTTTCAAAATCTTGAAGAAGGCAGGTCCAATGAAATGGACTTCGGAAGCGAAGGCTGCGCTGCAAGATTTGAAGAAATACCTTTCCTCTCCGCCGACGCTAGTCGCGCCTAAACCACAAGAGTCTGCTGCTGTATCTGGCAGCAACAAATCAAGTGGTTAGTGTTGCACTAGTGGCGCAGAGAGAAGCTGATGAGGAAGCAACACCAGCGGCAGGACCGCCGGATAACGCGGCAAGATCTTCCCCGGCAAGGGTCGATCCCGGCAAGACAGGATCTGCGCAAACAGAAGAACCCGTGCAGAAGAAGAAGGTGGTGCAGCGCCCAGTTTATTTTGTTAGCTCTCTTTTATAAGGGGCTAGATCAAGATATTCTGGTGTGCAGAAGTTGCTTTTCGGCCTCCTTATGGCCTCCAGGAAGCTGCGCCATTATTTCCAAGCACATGAGATCACCGTCGTCACTCGCTTCCCGTTGCAACGGATTTTGCAAAATCCGGAAGCAACCGGCATGATCGTCGAGTGGGCATTGGAATTGTCGAGCTTTGGCCTTAAGTTTGAAAGCACTTCGACAATTCAGAGCAGGGCTTTGGCGGAGTTCATTGCAGAATGGACCCCGACGCCAGACGAAGAAGTTCAAGAAACAACTCTCCCCAGCAAGGAAATCGATCAGCAGTGGGTTATGTACTTTGACGGGGCTTTCTCGCTGCAAGGCACCGGTGCTGGCGTGCTGCTTGTCGCACCCACCGGAGAGCACCTCAAGTACGTAGTCCAAATGCACTTTCCCCGGGAGAGTTCGACCAACAACACTGCAGAATACGAGGGTTTGCTTGCCGGTCTCAGGATCGCGGCGGACCTTGGTATCAAAAAGCTCGTCATCAAAGGCGATTCACAACTTGTCGTCAGGCAAGTTAACAAGAGTTATCAAAGTCCATTGATGCAGGCCTACGTAGATGAAGTGAGGAAATTGGAAGAGCGCTTTGACGGTCTCCAAATGGAGCACGTTCCTCGTGCCGAGAACAATATTGCTGACGACCTGTCAAAGCGTGCTGCCCTCAAGTTGCCTGTGGAACCAGGAACTTTTGTGCTCCAATTGACTCAACCATCCGTGGCGCCATCGATGCAGCAAGAAAAGAGAAGGAAGTTGAACTCTGGCCAGTACTTCCCGGCGGAGCTCTCCGGAGCCGCCGGCAAAGAAGTTGCCGGGATCGACATGCCTGCCGGGGAACAACAGGCTCCGGCAGGGCCTCAGGCCCTTGCTGTCGAGACAAACGTTCCCCCGGCAGAGGAGATGCCTTTAGTCCTAGCTGTCAAGCCTCAGGCTCCAGCGTGGGCGCAGCACATTGTCCATTTCCTTCAGACAGGTGAACTCCCTGAGGAACAACAAGAAGCGGAGAGAGTAGCCCGTCGGTCTGTTATGTACAAGTTCGTCGATGACGTCTTGTACAGAAAGAGACCAAACGGTGTGAAATTGAAGTGCATCCCTCGGGAAGATGGACTAAAGCTGTTGGCAGAGATACATGGGGGCATATGTGGTTCTCACATAGGGTCAAGAGCGCTTGCCGGGAAAGCATTCCGGTAAGGTTTCTTTTGGCCTACCGCCCTCCAGGATGCGACTGCACTAGTAACCAAGTGTGAAGCGTGCCAGTTTCATTCGAAGAAATTACATCAGCCAGCTCAAGCTCTTCAAACAATCCCTCTCTCCTGGCCATTTTCGGTCTGGGGGCTCGACATACTGGGCCCTTTCCCCCGTGCTACCGGGGGCTTTGAGTACTTGTACGTTGCTATCGACAAGTTCACAAAGTGGCCGGAGGTGGAAGCAGTGAGGAAGGTGACGGCGCAGTCAGCTGTCAAGTTCTTCAAAGGAATTGTTTGCCGTTTCGGTGTGCCTAACAGGATCATCACCGACAACGGCACGCAGTTCACAAGTCGCACCTTCATGCAGTACGTCCAAGACCTCGGCGGCAAGATTTGTTTTGCCTCTGTTGCTCACCCGAGAAGCAACGGCCAAGCTGAGAGGGCCAATGCTGAAGTGCTGCGCTGTCTCAGGACCAGAACTTTTGACAGGCTGAGGAAGTGCGGAAGACGCTGGATTGATGAGTTGCCGGTGGTTCTTTGGTCAATCAGAACAACACCAAATCGAGCCACCGGCCAGACGCCCTTCGCTCTGGTCTACGGAGCGGAAGCAGTTCTCCCCACGGAACTCATATACGGATCTCCTCGAGTGCTCGCTTATGATGAGCTCGAACAAGAGCAACTGCGGCAAGATGACGCTGTGCTCCTTGAGGAGAATCGTCTTCAGGCTGCTGTGCGAGCTGCACGCTACCAGCAAGCTTTGCGTCGCTATCATAGCCGCAAAGTTCATGCCCGAAGCCTTGAGGAAGGCGACCTTGTTCTTCGATGGATTCAGTCCGCCAAGAATTCAAACAAGTTGACGCCAAAGTGGGAAGGCCCTTATCGGGTAGTACGAGTCACCAAGCTCGGCGCTGTCCGCCTGGAGACCGAAGATGGTGTTCCAGTAAGCAATTCCTGGAATATCGAACATCTTCGCAAGTTCTATCCATAAGGCGCGGTTGCCGGGGGCTCCCGGCAACCACCCTTTTGTACAAGACTTGCCGGCAAGGCATGTGATCCTTTGTACAAAGCCAGGCGCAGACCCTGAGCACAGATGAATAAATTTAAGTGTTGTACATTCCCTTATTGATTCCCATGTTCATATTTATATATGCATGTTTGTCTAAGATGCTGTATGACACCTGATCCCGGTAAGTTCTAACGAACCGCCAAGGTTTCATCCCTTTATTTTCTCTTCTTTCTTTTTCTCAAAATACAGAAGGATTCCTCACGTGCACATTTGCCGAGGGGGGGAAGGGAGATATGAATACCAGTTGGTGACGTTCGGAATCGACGCTTACCGGAGGAAGAACAAAGGAATCGACGCTTGCCGGAGGAAGAACAAAGCTAGGAAGCTAAGTCCTAAAAACTCAGAGCAAGTTTTTCTTTTATTACCAAGTTATTTCCTTGGACGATTCCGACTCTTGTATGGAAAATCTGCACGTGAAGGAACCCTTGTTGTAATCAGTTGCGCCCTTATTTTGTTTCGAGTCCGCTCAATGATTTAAGTGGCTGCACTGAGAACGCCAAGGAGTCTTGCCGGCCGCTGCGCCTCCAGCAGGCTGCTGAAGTCCCGCACCCAGCGCTCGCGGCAGGTTGCGCGCCGGCAAGTTTTTCAATAAGCGTAGGGTGAACTCCATAAATAAAGGAATCAGATAAGGAAAGTAACGAGCATGAACCTAAACATAGGCAAATTGTATTACATCCATGGGTTGCCGCAGTTCTAACTTGAGACTTAATTGTCTTTTACATGAGATGATGGCGGCAAGAATAAAAGGGAAGCACTCAATCCCTGCGCTGGCCTTCGATCCTTTTGATGGAGTCCACCTTCTCAAGGATTGGCGCGATGCACTCTTCAAGCGCCTCAACATTTGCATCCTTTGGCAGATGGCCGAGTGCGCTGGAGAGGTCGATGCTGGGATTGCTGTGCACCACCTTGATGAGCACCTTCCGGAGGACGGCCCGGCAAAGCCGGCGAGTCTCGTTCGCCAGTTGGGTCGCCCGGCTGGACTGGAGCGCCCTCAACGCGTTGATGATGCTTTCAAAGAACATCGTCAACCTGGCACTTGGAGATATCCTTTCCTCGGAAGAATATCTGAAGTTCGACAGGCCCATGGTTGACAGTTCTGCGGTAAGCTTCTCCGCGGTGGCGATGAGGCGTCCGGTCCAGATCTCCACTCCCTTCTCGTATTCGTTTTGGGCAGCGGCGACGCTCTTGAGCAGGTCCCTCTCTCCTTGGAGATCCTTGAGTAGAGCCTTCTCACGGGCCTTGCCGGCCTCGAGAGACTTCTGCAGCGTGGTCAGCTTCAGCTCCAGAACCGAAATACTATCAGCCGCAGAGGAGAGCTGCTTGGTCTTGTCGGACAGGGCAACTTGCATCTCTGCCAAGGAGTGGAGGGTTTTTTCCCTGTCCCCCTTGAGCGTCGAGAGCTCCTTGCCGTGCTCTTCGAGATCTGTTTCCAGCCTCTTCACTTTGTCGCTCAGCTCGTTCTTGGTGGCCTCTGCAGCTTCGGCAGCATCGACGGCCCCCTTGAGCTTGCCGGCGTGACTTGCAGTCAGAGCTTCGAGCGCCTCCTTATGTTTTTGCTCCAGCTCCTGGGTCCGCCGCGCGACAAGATTTTCGATGTCTTCATCCTTGCTACGAAGCTTGGCGGCGAGCGCCTGCTCACGTGCGGTGAGATCTTCTTCGTGAGCATCAAGAGCAACGCGGCGCCCCGTCAGGAGAGCATCTTCGGCAGGAATCCTTTGAACAGCTTCATCATGTGCCTTCTTCAGGAGGATCTCATTCCATTGCTGGCTCACTTGTTCTCGGCCGGCAACCAGCTCTTGGAGGGCCTCGGCGTGCCAAATTTGCATTTGTGCGACGCGCCTTTGAAAATCCGCTTCGGCTGCCTCGACAACTGCCATTCTGGAGTCCGCCTTCTCTTTTCGGGTGCGATGGAGAGCCTGGAGTTTGCGGAAATTCTCACCCATGGCCTGAAGGAGTTGATCCTCTTCAGACTTGCCGCTGTTAGTGCTGGGATCGTCAACAACTTCGAGCCCGGCAGCGGCAATAATTTCCTCAAAAATTTCTCCTTCGGCTGGTGCCTCAGTGCTTGCCGTCCCCGGCAAGTTGATGAACAGGTTCTCGCCAACCTTGAGATACTTGCTGGATGAGGGGCCTTCAGATGTCGATGGCTGGTCTTCAGTGGCCGCCTCACCAGTGACAGGGGGCTCTGTGGCCGGTGCAGCGCCTGGCGCTCCTGCGGCAGGAATGCTGTCAGTGCGGTCCTCAGCCTCCCTGTCGCCCTCTTCAGCAGCTTCTTCGGTGATTTCCTCTTGTGCTGTCTTGGCGGCTTCCCCGTCAAGAGCATCACCAGCCCCGGCAACGTCATCCTTGGTGGCCTCGCTGGCAGCGATCCTGTCCGCTTCAGTGGCGGCATCCCTGGCGATCTCCTCGATGACGACGTCGACGTCCATGTGTTCCATCACAGGGAACTCTGAAGGGCAAAGGAGGAAGACAGAATAAGATCGAGGTTTGGAGTTTGAAGTGACTAAAGATAAAGAGATAAGAGAAAAAGGATAACAAGCACTCTGAGGCAATCGAGTACCTGTGTCGGGCTGTTGGGAGGTGGCCTCACCTCTCCCGGCAACTCCGGTTGCCGGGGGCGTGTCGCCGAAGTCCGCGCTTGCCGGCTCCCCCTCAGTTAGGACGGGCTCGCCGGCAGGATCTCTTGCTGGGGATGTGCTTGTGGGCGGAGCGGTCGATGAAGGAGGCACAAAGGGAATGTCTTCTCCTTGTTGCCGTTCTTCTCCTGCGAACCCAAAGATATCAGCGGCAAGAATAAAAGCCTCGGCACCAGTCAGCAGAAAAAGGACAATGAACTTACGCTGGGGGCTGTGTTGGGGGCTGCGCTGGGGGCTGTGTTGAGGACTAGACTCTGGGCTGACAATGACAGTTTCCGGCACGCTCGTGGAGCCTGCCGGGGGCTCGTCGCCCGTAGAAGTCCTTGACCTCTTCGCCATCCTCTCCAGCAAGGTTTCTGTGTCACTGCAGAAACAATATAAGCAAGTCAGTAAGATCGATGCAAAATTGGAAGGTGAAAGCTGTGGCAAGTACTCACTCTTCTTCCTCTCGCTCTGGACTAAAGCCGGAAATGTCGAAGTCGACCTCCGTTGCGGTGTCTGAGTGGGGAGGCGGAGGAGGAGTCCTAGGCCGCTTGGCTGTGGCAGGCGCCGGGGCAGCTTCCGGTGCGGTAGTACGAGACCCTCCTGCCGCCCTAGCGGTGGTCGCTGGTGTGGGTCTCGCACGCCGCGCGGGCTGTTGACGAGCCCCCTGCCGCGGTCCAGTCTTGCCGGCCACTTTCTTGCCGGGGGCTTCGCCGCTCGAAGTAGGCTGACTTGCCGGGATGCCTGATGCGGCCTTCCGAAGAACACGCTTGGCCTTCTTCGGAGGTGAGGGCTCTTCTCGCGTCTCCTCTTCGGCCGTGTCTTCGCCAGACGAGCTCTCAGCGGCTGCACTGTCTTCTTCCCCGGCAACCTTGTCCTCCTCGGCAGACTTTGCCTCCACTACCACCTCTGCGTCGCTGGCTTCCCACTCTGTGAAGCCAACGTTGCCGGCCTCCTCGGCAAGATTCGCCTCCTCCACTCTGGTAGCGATATAGGCTACCTCCTGATCAGTGGTGGCTCGGATTAGATCTGACTCTTGCCGGACCGGCTTCTCCGTCAAATTGTCAAAGAATTTATGCGCTTCCTCCTCGCTTGGCTCAGCCCAGGTCGGGTCAAGGCCGTGGGCATTAAACATCGGCATGAAGGCAATGATTGACCCCAAGGCAGAATTGTTGCACAAGGGGACAATCCTTGCCGGCAGCCGGTGCTTGTCTTCGCGCTGGAATAATCTTTGACGGAGAGCGCCAAGCTGCATAGCGGTCAGATTGTTGTTCAGCCCGGGGCGCAGTCTCATGACATCTGCCGCGTTCTTGTACTCCCAAGCTGGCCTTCCCCTATTCTACAGAGGGGCGATGCGGCGGTGGAGAAAGTCGAAGCCGATCATCTCCATCGTCAGTCCGGCAGCCTTCAGGCGAAGGATCCTGGTAGTGGCGATTGTGAGCCTCTCGTCCTCCGCTGCGGGGTCGCTCCAATCCTTGCCGCGGACCACCTTCTGTTGCCGGGGATGACAAAAAGGATGGGGATCTGCTTCCTGGATCCAGCACCATTCAGCCCGCCACTCGTCCCACTTTTCGCGGTATACTCCCTCTGGGTATATTTCCTTATTCCAAGCCCTTGGAATCCAGGCAATAGAACCAGAGAGGGCCTCTCCTTTTTGGATGCGAGGGTAGAAATAATGGCGAAAAAGAGCGGAATTGGGGATCACACCAACGAAATTCTCATAGAGATGAGCAAAGATTGACATGCAAAGTACTGCATTCGGCGTGAAATCAAGAAGACGGAAGCCGTATGTGTACATGATGTCATTGAAGAAGTCGGAAAAAGGGGGACAGAGCCCGCAATAGAAGTATGCAGTGAAGAAAGGGTATCTGTCCGATCCACCTTTGGAGCAAGCACCTGGGATTACGCGTGTGGCGGGGTGAGCTTGCGTTCCCTTCGCCCACATGCATTGGTATCGCCCCTTCAAAGCTTTGGCGTCGAGCGTTGGAGGGAAGACGACGAGCCTCTTCCGCATCTTCACCAGTTCGCTCTCCAGAACATCGGCTTTCGCCTCCTTCCCCTTGCCCTTGCTGGCCTTGGGCGCCATGGCGACGGCGGGAGCGGAAGCTGGCGGTGGAGCGAGCGCGGAAGCAGCGGGCGAAAGAAGAAACGGTTTCGCTCTGAGCTCGAGAGAAGGAGGGCGATGGCGATGGCCAGATTGAAAGAAGAAGGGGATAAATAGGTTCGTGCCTCTGCAACTTCTCCTTTTTTATGGGAAAGGAGTGGGGCCGCCTCTTTTATTCCGCAATGTGAATGCGCCTCTATAGGCGCGAAACAGTTGCAGCCTTTTTGGCACGCTTCCCACGTCGCGCGCTCCGTGCGCACAGTGGGGGGCACAGTAAAACAGGATATTTACGAGCAGTTAATTCCCTGCCACGCGTGCCCGTGCACTGTTTGGGCCTAGCCCAACAACGCCTCGCACGCGTGTATGGCCTAGGCCCGGGGGCTCCTGTCGGTGTACTAAGTATTGGGCCACTAGTACCCCGTACTTGTGCACGGGCAGTTGTAGCCATCCTCGCGGCAAGGCTTGCCGGGATCGGCTCGAGGTCGATTCAAGCCATCAAGGAAATCATCAAGTCAGAGATCTGAGGATCAGCAGATAAGCAGAGCTGGAATCCGAAGGCCAGCTTCCCCGGCAAGATCCTTGCCGGGATGGCCTTTGGGGCCCGGCAAGACTTGGCGCCCGGCAAGGCTTGGCGCCTGGCAAGGCTTGGCATCCGGCAAGGCTTGGCGCCCGACAGGGCTTGGCGTCCGGCAAGATTCGACGCCTGGCGAGATTCTGCCACTGTGCCACCGCTTCGGCATAGTAACTTGTCTGACATTCTGGGTCCTTCTCTGGATGCGTGGCGACGCGCCAGTGGAGGAGAGCTTAAGCGGTGCTGATGGGATGGCCCCTTTTTCCATCCCCAAGAAAGTAAGGACACCTAAACGGACACCTCACGGTGCATTAAATGCGCTTGTCCTAATCCGTCAGGGGTTAGGTATGATACCCTGTAGCTACTTTACACCTCAATGTATGTACATTTTGCCACTGTGGAGACCCCTTTGAGCATATAAAAGGAGGCCCAAGGCAACTGCTACAGGGGGAGGAGAACTTCTGGCCCATTCTGCATGCGTAGCTGCTCTTTGAACGTACTATTCATTGCGAGCGCTCCTGAAGGCTGGGCTCAAGAACATCAATAAGAACACAAAGCAGGAGTAGGGTTTTACGCTGATCAGCGGCCCGAACCTGGGTAAAAACTTCCCGCGTCGATCATTGGTTCTGCTCTTTGCGTATACCTCTCCCCCCGCCGAATCGTAAAGGGGTCTCTCGGGATCCCATAGGTGTCGTACCCCGACACACAGGGACTAGCTGTAACGCCCAATATGCGACCCTATCCTCGAGGAATTCAAAGGTCCACCAAGGATAGAAGCGCATATTGAAGACGCTTTGCAAGGTGGATATCATTACATTGTACCATGTACATAATAGATGGGGATACATACAAAGGCGTACAATCGCCACATGAATACATCAACACATAGCAAACACCATACAGAAGAGCAACATCCGACTACGAATGAAATCAAACAAAAAAACACAAACGACATCCACCCTGCTAGCCCAGGCTGCCGACCAGGAACCTAACCCTTGAGCGAAGAAGAAGAACTCCAAAACAGGCAAGCATCGCTCTCGCGTCAGATCATCGCATTACCTGCACCTGCATTTGATGTTGTAGTAATCTGTGAGCCATGAGGACTCAGCAATCCCATTACCATGGGTATGAAGACTAGCAAAGCTAAATGGGTAGGGAATGGTAAAGTGGTGAGGCTGCAGTAAGCACTAAGCATTGTATGGTGGCTAACTTACGAGTACAAGAGTAAGAAGAGTAACTACGCATAACGGTCGCAAACTAGTAATGATCAAGAAGTGATCTTGTACTACCTACGAGTCAAACATAACCCCACCGTGTTCTCTTCCCAAACTCCCTCAAAAAGAGATGGTCACGGTTACGCACGTGGTTGGTGTATTTTATTTGAAGTTTAGTGTCAGGTTCTCTACAACCGGATATTATAAATTTCCAAGTTGTCACATAACCGCGGGCACGGCTTCCGAAAAGATTTAACCCTGCAGGGGTGTCCCAACTTAGTCCGTCATAAACTCTCACAATCCACGGAGAAAAAACCTCCATCTTGAGAGAACCCGATCAAGCTCGGAATCCCGGTGCACAAGACATTTTGACAATGGTAAAACAAGTCCAGCAAGACCCCCTCCCCCCCCCCCCGACGTGTCGACAATCCCGATAGGAGCCGCGAATCTCGTTCTCAGGACACGGCGGATGAGCTACGCATACAGTAACTGACGTCCCGGGTTGCCCCAGGTAGCCCGCACAGTGCTCTAATTTGGACCAGCACCATCAGCACTGACCCACCTGTATTATGTTGAATAACGAACCTCGGGTAGCGCTAACTCCCTATGCGTCAAATTTATTATCATAATTATTATGTTGGGCAAATGTTAAAACCAATGTTGGGCCTTGCTGGAGGGGTTTTATTCAAAGCGAATTGTCAAGGGGGGCCATAAACCCCGACAGTGTTAGGAACGCAAATCAAGGAACATAACACCGGCATGACGGAAACTAGGGCGGCAAGAGTGGAACAAAACACCAGGCAAAAGGCCGAGCCTTCCACCCTTTACCAAATATATAGATGCATTAATTAAATAAGAGATATTATGATATCCCATGATATCCATGTCCCAACATGGAACAACCTGCACTGCGCCTGCAACTAGAAACGCTATAAGAAGGGCTGAGCAAATCGGTAACATAGCCAAACAACGGTTTGCTAGGAAGGTAGAAAAGGTTAGAGGCTTATCATGGCATATTGGGAGGCTTGTCAAACAAGTGATAGGTAGCGCGACATAGCGATAGCAACGAGACAACTAGCAAAGCAAAGAAAATAGTGATATCCAGGGTAATGGTCATCTTGCCTGAAATCCCGCTCGGAAAAAGATCGAGTCCATGAAGTAGACGAACCAACGTAGTCGAATGAATCCTCACAATCGCAACGTAACCGGAACTATCAAGAAGAAGCACAACCAGAAAGAAGCAAACAACAATGTAAACACACAAGCATAAACATGGCATGATGCTCAACCAAGTATGATGCACGACAAGATTAAATGTTGTTACTCATGGCAAGAGATGATGCAAGAAAGAACCCCACATCAAAGCTGAAGGAAATATGCCCTAGAGGCAATAATAAAGTTGTTATTTTATATTTCCTTATATCATGATAAATGTTTATTATTCATGCTAGAATTGTATTAACCGGAAACTTGATACATGTGTGGATACATAGACAAAACACCGTGTCCCTAGTAAGTCTCTACTAGACTAGCTCGCTAATCAAAGATGGTTAAGTTTCCTAACCATAGACATGTGTTGTCATTTCATGAATGGGATCATATCATTAGGATAATGATGTGATGGACAAGACCCATCCGTTAGCTTAGCATATTGATCGTTCAGTTTTATTGCTATTGCTTTCTTCATGTCAAATACATATTCCTTCGACTATAAGATTATGCAACTCCCGGATACCGGAGGAATGCCTTGTGTGCTATCAAACGTCACAACGTAACTGGGTGATTATAAAGATGCTCTACAGGTATCTCCGAAGGTGTTTGTTGGGTTGGCATAGATCGAGATTAGGATTTGTCACTCCGAGTATCGGAGAGGTATCTCTGGGCCCTCTTGGTAATGCACATCATAAGAAGCCTTGCAAGCAAAGTGACTTAGTCACAGGATGATGTATTACAGAACGAGTAAAGAGACTTGCCAGTAACAAGATTGAACTAGGTATGAAGATACTGACGATCGAATCTCGGGCAAGTAACATACCGATGGACAAAGGGAATAACGTATGTTGTCATAACGGTTCGACCGATAAAGATCTTCGTAGAATATGTGGGAGCCAATATGAGCATCCATGTTCCGCTATTGGTTATTGACCGGAGAAGTGTCTCGTTCATGTCTACATAGTTCTCGAACCCATAGGGTCCACATGCTTAACGTTCGATGACGATTTAGTATTATATGAGTTATGTGATTTGGTGACCGAATATTGTTCGGAGTCCCGGATGAGATCATGGACATGACGAGGAGTCTCGAAATGGTTGAGAGGTAAAGATTGATATATAGGACGATGGTATTCGGACACCGAAAGTGTTCCGGAGGGTACCGAGTACATATCGGGTCACCGGAAGGGGTTCTGGGCACCCCCGGCGAAAGATATGGGCCTAATGGGCCAAGAGGGGAAACGCAACAGCCAGCAGAGGTAGCTACGCCCCCCATATGGACCGCACCAGAGGAGAAGGAAAGAGGGGAAGAGAGAAGGAAGGGGAGGGATTCGGCCTCCCCCTTCCTTCCCTCCTCCCTCCTCTTTCCTTCCCACTCCGGTAAATAAGGAAGGGGGGCCGAATTGGGATAGGAACCCAAGTAGGATTCCTCCTACTTGGGGTGCCCCATGGCTGCTCCCCTCCCCCTCCCACCTATATATACATGGGGAGGGGGCGCCTAGAACACAATACCAACAACTGTTAGCCGTGTGCGTCGCCCCCCTCCATAGATTACACCCTCGGTCATATTCTCGCGGTGCTTAGGCGAAGCCCTGTGCGGATCACTTCACCATCACTGTCACCACGCCGTTGTGCTGACGGAACTCATCTACTTCCTCGACACTCTGCTGGATCAAGAGTTCAAGGGACATCATCAAGCTGAACGTCTGCAGAACTCGGAAGTGTCGTACGTTCGGTGCTTGATCGGTCGGAACGAGAAGAAGTTCGACTACATCAACCGCGTTGTCAAATGCTTCCGCTTTCGGTCTACGAGGGTACGTAGACACACTCTCCCCTCTCGTTGCAATGCATCTCCTAGATAGATCTTGCATGAGCGTAGGAATTTTTTTGAAATTGCATGCTACGTTTCCCAACAGTGGCATCCGAGCCAGGTCTATGCGTAGATGATATGCATGAGTAGAACACAAAGAGTTGTGGGCGGTGATAGTCATACTGCTTACCACCAACGTCTTATTTTGATTCAGCGGTATTGTTGGATGAAGCGGCCCGGACAAACCTTACATGACCACGTTCATGAGACCGGGTCCACCGACAGACATGCAACTAGTTTTGCATAAAGGTGGCTGGCGGGTGTCTGTTTCTCCTACTTTAGTTGAATCGAATTTGACTGCGGCCAGTCCTTGTTGAAGGTTAAAACAGCAAACTTGATAAATCACCGTTGTGGTTTGGATGCGTAGGTAAGAACGGTTCTTGCTAGAAGCCCGTAGCAGCCACGTAAAACTTGCAACAACAAAGTAGAGGACGTCTAACTTGTTTTTGCAGGGCATGTTGTGATGTGATATGGTCAAGACATGATGTGATATACGTTGTTGTATGAGATGATCATGTTTTGTAAAAGTTATCGGCAACTGGCAGGAGCCTTATGGTTGTCGCTTTATTGTATGAAATGCAAACGCCATGTAATTGCTTTACTTTATCACTATGTGTTAGCGATGGTTGTAGAAGCAATAGTTGGCGAGACGACCACGACGCAACGATGGAGATCAAGGTGTCGAGCCGGTGACGATGGAGATCATGACGATGCTTTGGAGATGGAGATCAAAAGCACGAGATGATGATGGCCATATCATGTCACATATTTTGATTGCATGTGATGTTTATCTTTTATGCATCTTATTTTGCTTAGTACGGCGGTAGCATTATAAGATGATCCCTTCACTAAATTTCAAGGTATAAGTGTTCTCCCTGAGTATGCACCGTTGCGACAGTTCGTCGTGTTGAGACACCACGTGATGATCGGGTGTGATAGACTCTATGTTCAAATACAATGGGTGCAAGACAGTTTTGCACATGCGGAATACTCGGGTTAAACTTGATGAGCCTGGCATGTACAGACATGGCCTCGGAACACTGGAGGCCGAAAGGTCGAATGTGAATCATATAGTAGATATGATCAACATAGAGATGTTCACCATTGATGACTACTCCATCTCACGTGATGATCGGACATGGTTTAGTTGATTTGGATCACGTATCACTTAGATGACTTGAGGGATGTCTATCTAAGTGGGAGTTCTTAAGTAATTTGATTATTTGAACTTAATTTATCATGAACTTAGTCGTGATAGTATTTGCATATCTATGTTGTAGATCAATAGCTCGCGTATAGCTCCCCTGTTTTATTTTGATATGTTCCTAGAGAAAACTAAAGTTGAAAGATGATGGTAGAACCTACACGGACTGGGTCCGTAACTTGAGGATTATCCTCATTGCTGCACAGAAGAATTATGTCCTTGATGCACTGCTAGGTGACAGACCTATTGTAGGAGCAGATGCAAATGTTATGAATGTTTGGCAAGCTCGATATGATGACTACTTGATAGTTTAGTGCGCCATGCTTCACGGCTTAGAACCGGGATTTCAAAAACGTTTTGAACACCACGGAGCATGTGAGATGTTCCAAGAGCTGAAATTGGTATTTCAGACTCATGCCCGTGTCGAGAGGTATTAGACCTCTGACAAGTAATTTGCCTACAAGATGGAGGAGAATAGCTCAGCAAGTGAGCATGTGTTCGGAATATCTGAGTACTACAATCGCTTGAATCAAGTGGGAGTTAATCTTCCAGATAAGATAGTGATTGACAAAATTCTCTAGTCACTATCACTAAGCTACTAGAACTTCGTGATGAACTATAATATGCAAGGGATGATGAAAACGATTCCCAAGCTCTTCGCGATGCTAAAATCAGGCGAAGGTAGAAATCAAGAAGGAGCATCAAGTGTTGATGGTTAACAAGACCACTAGTTTCAAGAAAAAGGGCAAGGGAAAGAAAGAAGAACTTCAAGAAGAATGGAAAGCAAGTTGTCACTCCCGTGAAGAAGCCCAAAGCTGGACCTAAGCCTGAAACTGAGTGCTTCTACTGCAAAGGAAATGGTTACTGGAAGCGGAACTACCCCAAATACTTGGCGGATAAGAAGGATGGCAAAGTGAATAAAGGTATATTTGATATACATGTTATTGATGTGTATTTTACTAGTGTTCATAGTAGCCCCTGGGTATTTGATACCGGTTCAGTTGCCAAGATTAGCAACTCGAAACAGGAGTTGCAAAATGAACATAGACTAGTTAATGACGAGGTGACGATGTGTGTTGGAAGTGATTCCAAGGTTGATAAGATCACCATCGCACACTCCCTCTACCATCGGGATTAGTGTTGGACCTAAATAAATAAATGTTATTTGGTGTTTGCGTTGAGCATGAATATGATTGGATCATGTTTATTGTGATACGGTTATTCATTTAAGTCAGAGAATAATTGTTGTTCTGTTTACATGAATAAAACCTTCTATGGTCATACACTTAATGTAAATGGTTTATTGAATCTCGATCGTAGTGATACACATATTCATAATATTGATGCCAAAAGATGCAAAGTTGATAATGATAGTGCAACATATTTGTGGCACTGCCGTTTAGGTCATATTGGTGTAAAGTGCATGAAGAAACTCCATGCAGATGGGCTTTTGGAATCACTTGATTATGAATCATTTGATACTTGCGAACCATGCCTCATGGGCAAGATGACTAAAACTCCGTTCTTCGGAACATTGGAGCAAGCCAATGACTTATTGGAAATAATACATAACGATGTAGGCGGTCCGATGAGTGTTGAGGCACGCGGCGGGTATCGTTATTTTCTAACCTTCACAGATGATTTGAGCAGATATGGGTATATCTACTTAATGAAACACAAGTCTGAAACATTTGAAAAGTTCAAGGAATTTCAGAGTGAAGTGGAGAATCATCGTAACTAGAAAATAAAGTTTCTACGATCTGATCGCGGAGTTGAATATTTGAGTTACGAGTTTGGCCTTCATTTAAAACAATGTGGAATAGTTTCACAACTCACGCCACCTGGAACACCACAGCGTAATGGTGTGTCCGAACGTCATAACCGTACTTTATTAGATATGGTGCGATCTATGATGTCTCTTACCGATTTACCACTATCGTTTTGGGGTTATGCATTAGAGACAACTGCATTCACGTTAAATAGGGCACCGTCTAAATCCGTTGAGATGACACCGTATGAACTGTGGTTTGGCAAGAAACCTAAGATGTCGTTTCTTAAAGTTTGGGGTTGCGACACTTATGTCAAAAGGCTTCAGCCTGATAAGCTCGAACCCAAATCGGAGAAGTGCGTCTTCATAGGATACCCTAAGGAAACAATTGGGTACACCTTCTACCACAGATCCGAAGGCAAGATCTTTGTTGCCAAGAATGGAACCTTTCTAGAGAAGGAGTTTCTCTTGAAAGAAGTGAGTGGGAGGAAAGTAGAACTTGATGAGGTAATCATACCTTCTCTCGAATTGGAAAGTAGTTCATCAGAGAAATCCGTTCCCATGATACCTACAACAACTAGAGAGTAAGCTAATGATGATGATCATGAAACTTCCGATCAAGTTACTACAAAACCTCGTAGGTCAACCAGAACACGATCCGCACCAGAGTGGTACGGGAATCCTGTACTGGAAATCATGTTACTAGACCAAAGCGAACCTACAAACTATGAAGAAGCTATGATGAGCCCAGATTCTGATAAATGGCTTGAGGCCATGAAATCTGAGATAGGATCCATGTATGAGAACAAAGTGTGGACTTTGGTGGACTTGCCCGATGATCGGCAAGCCATTGAGAATAAATGGATCTTCAAGAGGAAGACGGACGCTGATGGTAGTGTTACTATCTACAAAGCTCGACTTGTCACAAAAGGTTTTCGACAAGTTCAAGGTGTTGACTACGATGATATTTTCTCACTCATAGCGAAGCTTAAGTCTGTCTGAATCATGTTAGCAATTGCCGCATTTTATGAAATCTGGCAAATGGATGTCAAAACTGCATTCCTTAATGGATTTCTTAAAGAAGAGTTGTATATGATGCAACCAAAAGGTTTTGTCAATCCTAAAGGTGCTAACAAAGTGTGCAAACTCCAGCGATCCATCTATGGACTGGTGCAAGCATCTCGGAGTTGGAATATACGCTTTGATAAGGTGATCAAAGCATATGGTTTTATACAGACTTATGGTGAAGCCTGTATTTACAAGAAAGTGAGTGGGAGCTCTGTAGCATTTCTGATATTATATGTGGATGACATATTGCTGATTGGAAATGATATAGAATTCCTAGATAGCATAAAAAGATACTTGAATAAGAATTTTTCAATGAAAGACCTCGGTGAAGCTGCTTACATATTGGGCATCAAGATCTATAGAGATAGATCAAGATGCTTGATAAGATTTTCAATGAGTACATACCTTGACAAGATTTTGAAGGAGTTCAAAATGGATCAGTCAAAGGAGGAGTTCTAGCCTGTATTGTAAAGTGTGAAGTTGAGTAAGACTCAAAGCCCGACCACAGCAGAAGATAGAGAGAGAATGAAAGTCATTCCCTATGCCTCAGCCATAGGTTCTATAAAGTATGCCATGCTGTGTACCAAACCTGTCGTGTACCTTGCTATGAATTTGTCAAGGGGGTACAATAGTGATCCAGGAGTAGATCACTAGACAGCGGTCAAAATTATCCTTAGAGGACTAAGGAAATGTTTCTCGATTATGGAGGTGATAAACAGTTTGTCCTAAAGAGTTACGTCGATGCAAGCTTTGACACTGATCTAGATGACTCTAAGTCTCAATCTAGATACGTATTAAAGGTGGGAGCAATTAGCTAGAGTAGCTCCATGCAGAGCATTGTAGACATAGAAATTTGCAAAATACATACGGATGTGAATGTGGCAGACCCGTTGACTAAACTTCTCTCACAAGCAAAACATGATCACACCTTAAGTACTCTTTGGGTGTTAATCACATAGCGATGTGAACTAGATTATTGACTCTAGTAAACCCTTTGGGTGTTGGTCACATGGCGATGTGAACTATGGGTGTTAATCACATAAAGATGTGAACTATTGGTGTTAAATCACATGGCAATGTGAACTAGATTATTGACTCAAGTGCAAGTGGATGACTGAAGGAAATATGCCCTAGAGGCAATAATAAAGTTGTTATTTTACATTTCCTTATATCATGATAAATGTTTATTATTCATGCTAGAATTGTATTAACCGGAAACTTGATACATGTGTGGATACATAGACAAAACACCGTGTCCCTAGTAAGCCTCTACTAGACTAGCTCGTTAATTAAAGATGGTTAAGTTTCCTAACCATAGACATGTGTTGTCATTTGATGAATGGGATCACATCATTAGTAGAATGATTTGATGGACAAGACCCATCCGTTAGCTTAGCATATTGATCGTTCAGTTTTATTGCTATTGCTTTCTTCATGTCAAATACATATTCCTTCGACTATGAGATTATGCAACTCCCGGATATCGGAGGAATGCCTTGTGTGCTATCAAATGTCACAACGTAACTGGGTGATTATAAAGATGCTCTACAGGTATCTCCGAAGGTGTTTGTTGGGTTGGCATAGATCGAGATTAGGATTTGTCACTCCGAGTATCGAAGAGGTATCTCTGGGCCCTCTCGGTAATGCACATCATAAGAAGCCTTGCAAGCAAAGTGACTTAGTCACAGGATGATGTATTACGGAACGAGTAAAGAGACTTGCCGGTAATGAGATTGAACTAGGTATGAAGATACCGACGATCGAAGCTCGGGCAAGTAACATACCGATGGACAAAGGGAATAACGTAAGTTGGCATAACGGTTCGACCGATAAAGATCTTCGTAGAATATGTGGGAGACAATATGAGCATCCAGGTTTCGCTATTGGTTATTGACCGGAGAAGTGTCTCGGTCATGTCTACATAGTTCTTGAACCCGTAGGGTCCGCACGCTTAACGTTCGATGACGATTTAGTAATATATGAGTTATGTGATTTGGTGACCGAATATTGTTCGGAGTCCCGGATGAGATCATGGAGATGACGAGGAGTCTCGAAATGGTCGAGAGGTAAAGATTGATATATAGGACGATGGTATTCAGACACCGGAAGTGTTCCGGAGGGTACCGGGTATATATCGGGTCACCGGAAGGGGTTTCGGGCACCCCCAGCAAAAGATATGGGCCTAATGGGCCAAGAGGGGAAACACAGCAGCCAACAGGGGCTACTGCGCCCCCCATATGGGTCGCACTAGAGGAGAAGGAAAGATGGGAAGAGAGAAGGAAGGGGAGGGATTCGGCCTCCCCCTTCCTTCCCTCCTCCCTTCTCTTTCCTTCCCACTCCGGTAAATAAGGAAGGGGGGGGGGGCGAATTGGGATAGAACCCCAAGTAGGATTCCTCCTACTTGGGGCGCCCCATGGCTGCTCCCCTCCCCCTCCCACCTATATATACATGGGGAGGGGGCACCTAGAACACAATACCAACAACTGTTAGCCGTGTGCGGTGCCCCCCTCCACAGATTACACCCTCGGTCATATTCTCGCGGTGCTTAGGCGAAGCCCTGCGCAGATCACTTCACCATCACCGTCACCACGCCGTTGTGCTGACGGAACTCATCTACTTCCTCGACACTCTGCTGGATCAAGAGTTCGAGGGACGTCATCAAGCTGAATGTGTGCAGAACTCAGAGGTGCCGTACGTTCGGTTCTTGATCGGTCGAAACGAGAAGAAGTTCGACTACATCAACTGCGTTGTCAAACACTTCCGCTTTCAGTCTATGAGGGTACATAGACACACTCTCCCCCTCTCGTTGCTATGCATCTCCTAGATAGATCTTGCGTGAGCGTAGGATTTTTTTTGAAATTGCATGCTACGTTTCCCAACAAAAGCAAGTTTAAATGAGGCCGGAAACAACAAAGAACAATTCCGGAAACTCCCCATATGCAAATTTCGAATTTGGTACTGATCTGAATAAAACATTATGTTTAAGTTGTTAAACAACAAGTTAAAGTGCACCATGATGATCTACATGTTTTTCTAGTCGGGTTACATATGGTAGATCATTTAATTCGGAGCTACGGTCTAGAAGATATGATGTAAACAAGTTTAACATGACATTGATGCAAATACAAGCAAAACTCAATCACAAACACTCCAAAACATAGTCGTTTTTCTAGTCGATTTACCCAAGTTTGGGCCACCTTGCGGTGTAAGACCCTACTCCTACTTTGTGGTGGATTGCCTCGCGAGGGAGGATGGATATGAGTGAGTACAAGGATGAACTGCCTGGGGAGGGCTCAGGATTCGACCTCCTCCGGGTCTCTCTCTACGGTGGAGACTAGCCTATATTTATACTGGCCCTGGTCCTCTTCCCCAAAAACTCTAGGCGGGAAGGGATACCACAGCGGCCAATTTTGTAGGGGGATAGGAGTACAACTTATCCTGGCAAAAGCATTATCCGCCTGCTAAAGCTTCTGGGCATGATGCGTTGGTGGGCTCGGCGATGACCTCTGTCCTGGCAGGCCCGTGGTCTTGGTCTTTTAGCACTGGAACGGCAACCTTCAGAGATTGCTTTGGGAACCGATGGGTTGTCCCGCTCCTCTCGCACGAAAGAGGAAAGCATCGTCGTTTGCGCCCGCTAGCGACCTTCTGGCTTCGCTCGTCGTGGCTCGCATCACCCACGTGCACCATGAGGCGCGTCTTGGCGAGCCTAGAGATGTCCGCCCATGAGGGGCCTCGGGAAACGGCTTCGGGAGACCGCCCCGCGAGAGGCCCTCTCGAGCTCTTGATGACCCCTGCCGATGTTTGCCTCACGAGTCGTGGGCCCTCGCGAGGGTCTTGCTCATGAAGTCTTGATGCTGGGCCACGCCGGGCCTTCTGATGACGCTACGCGACAGGCCGCAGGCAGACGGGCCTGGGTACCCCTAGTCCTATGGGCCCGACACAATCACGGTTATCAATCAACCCATTGGACAAAACGAATCTACTCAAACATCATAGGATCGCAACACATCATTGGATAATAATATGTAGCATTAAGCACCATGTTTAAGTAGAGATTACAACGGGGAGAATAGGTGTTACACTGCTGCATAGAGAGGGAGAGAGTTGGTGGTGACGGCGGCAAAGTTGTTTGTGTAGATTGCCGTCACGATGATTGCCCCGGCGGCGTTCCGGTGCCACCGGGAGAGAGGGAGAGAGAGCCCCCCTCCTTCTTCTTCTTCCTTAGCCTCCCCCTAGATGGGAGGAGAGTTTCCCCTCTGGTCCATGGCCGCCATAGCGGCGGAGGGGAAGGATCCCCTCCGAGATTGTATCTCTCTCTCTCTCTCTCTCTTTGTTCTCTTCTATTTCGTGTTCCTATTTTTTGGCCGAAAACCATTTCTTAAATTCCCGAAGATCCGTAACTCCGATCGGGATGAAATTTTAACACGACTTTTTCCAGATATTATCTTTCTTGCGGCGAAAGAAGGCTAGCAACCGGCTTACGAGGTGCCCACAACACACCTGGGTGCGCCCATACCCTCTGGGCGCGCCCTGGTGCCTTGTGGGCCCCTCGAGCACCGTCTTGCGTTGATTCTTCTTCCCAAAAAATCACATGTATTCCAAAATAAATCTCCATAAATTTTTATCGCGTTTGGACTTCATTTGATATGGATATTCTGCGAAACAAAAAACATGCAACAAACAGGAACTGGCACTCGGCACTAGATCAATATGTTAGTCCCAAAAAATAATATAAATTGTTGCCAAAAATATATGAAATTTGTAGATTGGCATGAAACAATAAAAAATTATAGATACAACGAAAACGTATCAGACACCCTTCCAAATGATGTGTCTAAAAGGTAGATGGGCGAAGGACACAGAAGGAGAGACCTGCCTTGCCAGGGAGCTCCATCCACAAGACACCTCACGGTGCATTAAATGCATTTGTCCTAACCCGTCAGAGTTAGGTACACAACACTGTAGCCACTATTTACAGTGTAGATTTACCATTTTGCCATTGTGGTGACCCCTTAGTCTATAAAAGGAGGCCCATGGCTACCTTAACAAAGGTCGAAACCCTGTCCATTTGCACACGTAGCAGCGCCTTCGAGCACCTTGCCGGACATGCGCTCCATGTAAGCTGGACACATACGCCCATCAATACACAAAGTAGGAGTAGGGTTTTACACTACACAGTGGCCCGAACCTGGGTAAACACCATGTGTTTCCTGCTGGTTCCGCTCTTTATGCCTGTCGATCCCTCCAGTCGAACCACAAAGGGATCGCCATGATCCCATAGATGGTCGTATGCACGACACCCATATTGAGAAGTATATTGGGCAACACCCCCATAAAGTAGAGTTGAGGACGTGCATATCACTCATGATAAAACAGAAACTCAACTTTGGTAAACAACTTACTGAAGTTTTTTTAGGTGAGGAATGATACGTCTCCAATGTATCTATAATTTTTTATTGTTCCATGCTATTATATTATCTGTTTTGGATGTTTTATATGCATTATTATGCTATTTTATATTATTTTTGGGACTAACCTATTAACCTAGAGCCCAGTGCTAGTTTCTGTTTTTTCCATGTTTTTGAGTTTTACAGAAAAGGAATATCAAACAGAGTCCAAACGGAATAAAACTTTCGCGATGATTTTTCTTGGACCAAAAGACACCCAGCAGACTTGGAGACGAAGTCAGAGGAGTCTCGATGAGGCCACAAGCCAGGGGCGCGCCCTAGGGGGGCGCCCTGAGGGCTTGTGGGCCCCTCGGAGCTCCCCTAACCCTAATTCTTCCTCTATATATTCCCAAATATTCCCAAACCACCAGAAGTGTCCACAAAAATAATTTTCCGCCGCCGTAACCTTCTGTACCCGTGAGATCCCATCTTAGGGCCTTTTCCGGCACCCTGCCGGAGGTGGATTCGATCACGGAGGGCTTCTACATCAACTCTATTTCCCTTCCGATGAAGCGTGAGTAGTTTACCTCAGACCTACGGGTCCATAGCTAGTAGCTAGATGGCTTCTTCTCTCTCTCTTTGATTCTCAATACCATGTTCTCCTCGATGTTCTTGAAGATCTATCCGATGTAATATTCTTTTGCGGTGTGTTTGTCGAGATCCGATGAATTGTGGATTTATGATCAGTTTATCTATGAATATTATTTGAATCTTCTCAGAATTCTTATATGCATGATTTGATATCTTTGTATTTCTCTTCGAATTATCGGTTTGGTTTGGCCAACTAGATTGGTTCTTCTTGCAATGGGAGAGGTGCTTAGTTTTGGGTTCAATCTTGCGGTGTCCTCACCCAGTGACAAAGTAGGGGTACCGAGGCACGTATTGTATTGTTGGCATCAAGGGTAAAAAGATGGGGTTTTCATCATATTGCTTGAGTTTATCCCTCTACATCATGTCATCTTATTTAAGGCGTTACTCCGTTCTTTATGAACTTAATACTCTAGATGCATGCTGGATAGCGGTCGATGTGTGGAGTAATAGTAGTAGATGCAAAATCGTTTCGGTCTACTTGACACGAACGTGATGCCTATATGCATAATCATTGCCTTGGATATCGTCATAACTTTGCGCTTTTCTATCAATTGCTCGACAGTAATTTGTCCACCCACCGTATTATTTGCCTTCAAGAGAGAAGCCTCTAGTGAAACCTATGGCCCCCGGGTCTATTTTCCATCATATATTTTCAGATCTATAAACCAAAAAACCAAAAAATACCTTGCTGCAATTTATTTACTTTTATTTTGTTTTAGTAATCTTTTATATCTATCCCTATCAGATCTCACCTTTGCAAGTGACCGAGAAGGGATTGACAACCCCTTTATCACGTTGGGTGCAAGTGTTTGATTGGTTGTGCAGGTGCATAGATTGGAGACTTGCATGTATCTCCTACTTAATTGATACCTTGGTTCTTAACTGAGGGAAATACTTATCTCTACTTTGCTGCATCACCCTTTCCTCTTCAAGGGAAAAACCAATGCAAGCTCAAGAAGTAGCAGGAAGAATTTCTGGCGCCGTTGCTGGGGAGATCTAAATCAAGCCTACCAAGTACCTACCATAAACTCTCATCTCTTGCACTACATTATTTGCCATTTGCCTCTCGTTTTCCTCTCCCCCACTTCTAAAATGATTTTCAGAAAAACACAAAAAGATTTGCCTTTTTATTCGCCCTTCTTCCATTCGTCTTTTCGTTTGCTTTTTGGTTGCTCGTTTATTAGATTGCTTGCTTTGTTATGATGTCTCAAGAAAATACCAAGTTGTGTGACTTTTGCAATACTAATAATAATGATTTTATTAGTACTCCGATTTCTCCCGCCACTAGTGCGGAATCTTATGAAATTAATGCCATTTTGCTGAATCTTGTTATGAAAGATCAATTTTCTGGCCTTCCTAGTGAAGATGCCGCATCCCATCTAAATACTTTCGTTGAATTGTGTGATATGCATGAAGGAAATATGCCCTAGAGGCAATAATAAAGTTGTTATTTTATATTTCCTTATTCATGATAAAGGTTTATTATTCATGCTAGAATAGTATTGATCGGAAACTTAAATACATGTGTGAATACATAAACAAATACCGTGTCCCTAGTAAGCCTCTACTAGACTAGCTCGTTGATCGAAGATGGTTAAGGTTTCCTAACCATAGACATGTGTTGTCATTTGATAATGGGATCACATCATTAGGAGAATGATGTGATGGACAAGACCCATCCATTAGCTTAGCATAATGATCGTTTAGTTTTATTGCTACTGCTTTCTTCATGTCAAATACATATTCCTTCGACTATGAGATTATGCAACTCCCGGATACCGGAGGAATGCCTTGTGTGCTATCAAACATCACAACATAACTGGGTGATTATAAAGATGCTCTACTGGTATATCCGTAGGTGTTTGTTGAGTTGGCATAGATCGAGATTAGGATTTGTCACTCCGAGTATCGGAGAGGTATCTCTGGGCCCTCTCGGTAATACACATCATAAGCTTGCAAGCAAACAACTAAGGGGTTAGTCACGAGGTGATGTATTACGGAACGAGTAATGAGACTTGCCGGTAACAAGATTGAACTAGGTATGAAGATACCGACGATCGAATCTCGGGCAAGTAACATACCAATGGACAAAGGGAATTACGTATGTTGTCATAACGGTTCGACCGATAAAGATCTTCGTAGAATATGTAGGAGCTAATATGGGCATCTAGGTTCCGCTATTGTTTATTGACCAGAGAGGTGTCTCGGTCATGTCTACATAGTTCTCGAACCCATAGGGTCCGCACGCTTAACGTTCGTTGACGATTTAGTATTATATGAGTTATGTGATTTGGTGACCGAATGTTGTTCGGAGTCCCGGATGATATCACAGACATGACGAGGAGTCTCGAAATGGTCGAGAGGTAAAGATTGATATATAGGACGATGGTATTCGGACACCGGAAGTGTTTCGGGGGGTACCGGGTACTTATCGGGTCACCAGAAGGGGTTCCGGGCACCCCCGGCAAAAGATATGGGCCTTATGGGCCAAGAGGGGAAACGCACCAGCCACAAGGGGCTAGTGCGCCCCCCATATGGGCTAGCCTAAGGAGGAGAAGGAAGGGGGAGAAGGGAAAGGAAAGTGTGGATTAGGATTCCCACTTCCTTCCCTCTCCCCCCCTCTTTCCTTCCCCCTCGGTTATATATGGCAGGGGGGCGCGGCTTGGGAGGGACTCCAAGTAGGATTCCTCCTACTTGGGCACCTCCTATGGCTGCTCCTCCCTCCCTCCCACCTATATATATGTGGGAGGGGGCGCCTAGCACACACGAGACAATTGTTAGCCATGTGCGGCGCCCCCCTCCACCGTTTACACCGCCGGTCATATTTTCGTAGTGCTTAGGCGAAGCCCTGCGGAGATCACTTCACCATCATCATCACCACGCCGTCGTGCTGACGGAACTCATCTACTACCTCGACGTCTTGCTGGATCAAGAAGGCGAGGGACGTCACCGAGCTGAACGTGTGCAGAACACGGAGGTGCCGTGCGTTCGGTACTTGATCGGTTGAAGCGTGAAGAAGTTCGACTACATCGACCGCGTTGTGAAACGCTTCCGCTTACGGTCTACGAGGGTATGTAGACACACTCTTCCCCTCGTTGCTATGCATCTCCATGGATAGATCATTGCGTGTGCGTAGATTTTTTTTTTGTTTTCCATGCAACCTTTCCCAACAATGCAAAAGAAGAAAGATGTGGATAATGATATTGTTAAATTGAAGCTATTTCCGTTCTCACTACAAGATCGTGCTAAAACTTGGTTTTCATCTTTGCCTAAAAATTGTATTGCTTCATGGAATAAGTGTAAAGATGCTTTTATTTCCAAGTGCTTTCCTCCCGCTAAGATCATCTCCCTTAGGAACGATATAATGAATTTTAAGCAACTTGATCATGAACATGTTGCACAATCTTGGGAGAGGGTGAAATTGATGATAAGAAATTGCCCTACTCATGGTTTAAGTTTATGGATGATCATACAATTTTTTTTATGTCGGATTGAATTTTGCATCTAGAAATCTTTTAGATTCGTCCGCGGGAGGTACTTTTATGGAAATCACATTAGGAGAGGCTACTAAACTCCTAGATAATATTATGGCTAATTACTCTCAATGGCATAGCGAAAGATCTTCTACTAGTAAAAAAGTGCATGCGATTGAAGAAATTAATACTTTGAGTGGAAAGATGGATGAACTTATAAAATTGTTTGCTAGTAAGAGTGCTCCTATTGATCCTAATGATATGCCTTTGTCTACTTTGATTGAGAACAATAATGAATCTATGGATGTGAATTTTGTTGGTAGGAACAATTTTGGTAATAACGCGTATAGAGGTAATTTCAACCCTAGGCCGTTTCCTAGTAATTCCTCTAATAATTATGGTAATTCTACCAAAAATTTCTTATGGAAAATGATAATAAGATGCCCTCTGATCTCGAGAATACAATATTAAAGAATTTATTAATTCGCAAAAGGTTTTCAATGCTATGGTTGAAGAAAAATTGCTCAAGATTGATGATTTGGCTAGGAACATTGATAGAATTTCTCTTGAGATTGATTCTTTGAAAATTAGATCTATGCCACCCAAGCATAATATTAATTAATCTCTAAAAGCTATTAAAATTTCTATTGATGAGTGCAAATAAAGAACCACTAGGATGCATGCTAAGCGAGATTGGTTTGTTAAAGCGTGTTCTTTGATTTCTCGTGATAATAATGATGAAGATCTTAAAGTGATTGGTGTGACTCCTATTGAATCTTTGTTTTCTAATATAAATCTTGATAAAGATGGGACTGGAGATGAGTCAACTTTAGCTAGAAGGCGTCCCAATGATTCGGAGTTTATAGATCTTAATGCAAAAATTGATAAAAGTGGGATTGGAGAGGTCAAAACTTTAAGTAGCAATGAACCCACTCTTTTGGATCTCAAGGATTTTAATTATGATAATTGTTCTTTGATAGATTATATTTCCTTGTTTCAATCCATATTGAATTCTCCTCATGCTTATAATCAAAATAAAGCTTTTACAAAACATATCATTGATGCTATGATGAAATCTTTTGAAGAAAAACTTGATTGGAAGTTTCTATCCCTAGAAAGCTCTATGACGAGTGGGAACCTACTATTAAGATTAAAATTAAAGATTATGAGTGCCATGCTTTGTGTGATTTGGGTGCTAGCGTTTCCACGATTCCAAAAACTTTATGTGATGTGCTAGGTTTTCGTGAATTTGATGATTGTTCTTTAAATTTGCATCTCGTAGATTCCACTATTAAGAAACCTATGGGAAGAATTAATGATGTTCTTATTTTTGCAAATAGGAATTATGTGCCCGTAGATTTCATTGTGCATGATATAGATTGTAATCCTATATGTCCTATTATTCTTGGTAGACCTTTCCTTAGAATGATTGGTGCAATTATTGATATGAAAGAAGGAAACATTAGATTTCAATTTCCGTTAAGGAAGGGCATAGAACACTTTCCAAGAAGGAAAATTAATTTGCCATATGAATCTATTATGAGAGCTACTTATGAATTGCATACCAAAGATAACAATACCTAGATCTATGTTTTATGCCTAGCTAGGGGCGTTAAACAATAGCGCTTGTTGGGAGGCAACCCAATTTTATTTTTATGTTTTTTGTTTTTGGTTCTGTTTTTCAATAAATAAACATTATTACCTCTGTAGTAATTGTGTTTTGGTGTTTTAATTAGTGTTTGAGCCAAGTAAGACCTTTGGGATGGCTTACAGTGATAGTTGATTTGATCTTTCTGAAAAACAGAAACTTTTGCATCCAGTAACAGAATTGTTTAAATTCACTGCAGCATGGAAAATCCCTGATTTTTTTAAAAAATATTGATATATGAATTTCCTATGTTTTCCTAATTTGTCAGAATTTTTGGAGTTACATAAGTATTATAACAGTTCCGATTTTCGCAGACTGTTCTGTTTTTGACAGATTCTGTTTTCTATGTGTTGTTTGCTTATTTTTGATGAATCTATGGGTAGTATCGGGGGGTATGAACCATGGAGAAGTTGGAATACAGTAGATATTACACCAATATAAATAAAGAATGAGTTCACAACATTACCAAAAAGTGGTGATTTATTTTCTTATACTAACGGATCTCATGAGTTTTCTGTTGAGTTTTGTGTTGTGAAGTTTTCAAGTTTTGGGTAAAGATTTGATGGACTATGGAATAAGGAGTGGAAAGAGCCTAAGCTTGGGGATGCCCAAGGCACCCCAAGGTAATATTCAAGGACAACCAATCATCTAAGCTTGGGGATGCCCCGGATGGCATCCCCTCTTTCGTCTTCGTCTATCGGTAAATTTACTTGAGGCTATATTTTTATTCACCACATGATATGTGTTTTGCTTGGAGCGTCTTGTATGATATGAGTCTTTTCTTGTTAGTTTGCCACAATCATCCTTGCTGTACACACCTTTTGATAGGGACACGCATGAATCGTGAATTTATTAGAATACTCTATGTGCTTCACTTATATCTTTTGAGCTAGGCAATTTTGCTCTAGTGCTTCACTTATATCTTTTTAGAGCACAGCGGTGGCTTTATTTTATAGAAATTGTTGAACTCTCATGCTTCACTTATATTATTTTGAGAGTCTCTCTAAACAGCATGGTAATTTGCATAGGTTATGAATTTAGTCCTAATATGATGGGCATCCAAGAGGGATATAATAAAAACTTTCATATAAAGAGCATTGAATACTATGAGAAGTTTGATTCCTTATGATTGTTTTGAGATATAAAGATGGTGATATTAGAGTCATGCTAGTGAGTAATTGTGTATTGGTAGAAATACTTGTGTTAAAGTTTGTGATTCCCGTAGCATGCACGTATGGTGAACCGTTATGTGATGAAGTCGGAGCATGATTTATTTATTGATTATGTTCCTTATGAGTGGCGGTCAGGGACGAGCGATGGTCTTTTCCTACCAATCTATCCCCCTAGGAGCATGCGTGTAGTACTTTGTTTCGATAACTAATAGACTTTTTTCAATAAGTATGTGAGTTCTTTATGACTAATGTTGAGTCCATGGATTATACGCACTCTCACCCTTCCACCATTGCTAGCCTCTCTAGTACCGCGCAACTTTCGCCGGTGCACTACACCCACCATATACCCTTTCTCAAAACAGCCACCATACCTACCTATTATGGCATTTCCATAGCCATTCCGAGATATATTGCCATGCAACTTCCAACGTTCCGTTTATTATGACACACACCATCATTGTCATATTGCTTTGCATGATCGTAAGATAGCTAGCATGATGTTTTCATGGCTCGTCCGTTTTTTTGATGTCATTGCTATGCTAGATCGTTGCACATCCCGATACACCACCGGAGGCATTCATATAGAGTCATATTTTTGTTCTAAGTATCGAGTTGTAATTCTTGAGTTGTAAGTAAATAAAAGTGTGATGATCATCATTATTAAAGCATTGTCCCAGGTGAGGAAAGGATGATGGAAGCTATGATTCCCTCACAAGCTGGGATTGAAGGATATATGCCCTAGAGGCAATAATAAAGTTGTTATTTTATATTTCCTTGTTCATGATAAAGGTTTATTATTCATGCTAGAATTGTATTGATTGGAAACCTAAATACATGTGTGAAAACATAAACAAACATCGTGTCCCTAGTGAGCCTCTACTTGACTAGCTCGTTGATCAAAGATGGTTATGGTTTCCTAACCATGGACATGAGTTGTCATTTGATAATGGGATCTCATCATTAGGAGAATGATGTGATGGACAAGACCCATCCGTTACCTTAGCATAATGATCGTTCAGTTTTATTGCTATTGCTTTCTTCATGTCAAATACATATTCCTTCAACTTTGAGATTATGCAACTCCCATATACTGGAGGAATGCCTTGTGTGCTATCTCACAACGTAACTGGGTGATTATAAAGATGCTCTACAGGTATCTCCGAAGGTGTTTGTTGAGTTGGCATAGATCGAGATTAGGATTTGTCACTCCGAGTATCGGAGAGGTATCTCTGGGCCCTCTCGGTAATACACAACATAAGCTTGCAAGCAAATGACTAAGGAGTTAGTCACGAGGTGATGTATTACGGAACAAGTAAACAAACTTGCCGGTAACGAGATTGAACTAGGTATGAAGATACCGAAGATCGAATCTCAGGCAAGTAACATACCGATTGACAAAGGGAATAACGTATGTTGTCATAACAGTTCGACCGATAAAGATCTTCGTAGAATATGTGGGAGCCAATATGAGCATCCAGGTTCCGCTATTGGTTATTCACCGGAGAAGTGTCTCGGTCATGTCTACATAGTTCTCGAACCCGTAGGGTCCGCACGCTTAACGTTCGATGACGATTTAGTATTATATGAGTTATGTGATTTGGTGACCAAATGTTGTTCGGAGTCCTGGATGAGATCACGGACATGACGAGGAGTCTCGAAATGGTCGAGAGGTAAAGATTGATATATAGGACGATGGTATTCGGACACCGGAAGTGTTCCGGAGGGTACCAGGTACATATCGGGTCACCGGAAGGGGTTCCGGGCACCCCCGGCAAAAGATATGGGCCTAATGGGCCAAGAGGGGAAACACAGCAGCCACCAGGGGCTGCTGCGCCCCCCATATGGGCCGCACCAGAGGAGAAGGAAAGAGGGGAAGAAAGAAGGAAGGGGAGGGATTCGGCCTCCCCTCCTCCCTCCTCTTTCCTTCTCCCTCCGGTAAATATGGAAGGGAGGGGCGCACCACTTGGGAAACCCCAAGTAGGATTCGGATCCTACTTGGGGCACCCCATGGCTGCCTCTCCTCCCCTCCCACCTATATATATGTGGGGAGGGGGGCGCCTAGAACACACAACATCAACTGTTAGCCGTGTGCGGCGTCCCCCTCCACAGATTACACCCTCGGTCATATTCTCGCGGTGCTTAGGCGAAGCCCTGCGCGGATCACTTCACCATCACCGCCACCATGCCGTTGTGCTGACGGAACTCATCTACTTCCTCGACACTTTTCTGGATCAAGAGTTCGAGGGACGTCATCGAGCTGAACGTGTGCAGAACTCGGAGGTGCCGTACGTTCGGTGCTTGATCGGTCGGAACAAGAAGAAGTTCGACTACATCAACCGCGTTGTCAAACGCTTCCGCTTTCGGTCTACAAGGGTACGTAGACACACTCTCCCCCCCTCGTTGCTATGCATCTCCTAGATAGATCTTGCGTGAGCGTAGGAATTTTTTTGAAATTGCATGCTACGTTTCCTAATAGTGGCATCCGAGCCAGGTCTATGCGTAGATGATATGCATGAGTAGAACACAAAGAGTTGTGGGCGGTGATCGTCATACTGCTTACCACCAATGTCTTATTTTGATTCAGCGGTATTGTTGGATGAAGCGGCCCGGACCAACCTTACATGACCACGTTCATGAGACCGGTTCCACCGACAGACATGCAACTAGTTTTGCATAAAGGTGGCTGGCGGGTGTCTGTTTCTCCTACTTTAGTTGAATCGAATTTGACTGCGGCCGGTCCTTGTTGAAGGTTAAAACAACAAACTTGATAAATCACCGTTGTGGTTTTGATGCGTAGGTAAGAACGGTTCTTGCTAGAAGCCCGTAGCAGCCACGTAAAACTTGCAACAACAAAGTAGAGGACGTCTAACTTGTTTTTGCAGGGCATGTTGTGATGTGATATGGTCAAGACATGATGTGATATACGTTGTTGTATGAGATGATCATGTTTTGTAAAAGTTACCGGCAACTGGCAGGACCTTATGGTTGTCGCTTTATTGTATGAAATGCAAACGCCATGTAATTGCTTTACTTTATCACTATGCGTTAGCGATAGTTGTAGAAGCAATAGTTGGCGAGATGAGCACGATGCAACGATGGAGATCAAGGTGTCAAGCCGGTGACGATGGAGATCATGACAATGCTTTGGAGATGGAGATCAAAAGCACGAGATGATGATGGCCATATCATGTCACATATTTTGATTGCATGTGATGTTTATCTTTTATGCATCTTATTTTTCTTAGTACGGCGGTAGCATTATAAGATGATCCCTTATCTAAATTTCAAGGTATAAGTGTTCTCCCTGAGTATGCACCGTTGCGACAGTTCGTCGTGTTGAGACACCACGTGATGATCGGGTGTGATAGACTCTATGTTCAAATACAACGGGTGCAAGACAGTTTTGCACATGTGGAATACTCGGGTTAAACTTGACGAGCCTAGCATGTACAGACATGGCCTCGGAACACTGGAGACCGAAAGGTCGAACGTGAATCATATAGTAGATATGATCAACATAGAGATGTTCACCATTGATGACTACTCCATCTCACGTGATGATCGGACATGGTTTAGTTGATTTGGATCACGTATCATTTTGATGACTTGAGGGATGTCTATCTAAGTGGGAGTTCTTAAGTAATTTGATTAATTAAACTTAACTTATCATGAACTTAGTCCTGATAGTATTTGCATATCTATGTTGTAGATCAATGGCCCGTGCTACCGTTCCCTTGAATTTTAATGCGTTCCTAGAGAAAGCTAAGTTGAAAGATGATGGTAGCAACTACACGGACTGGGTCCGTAACTTGAGGATTATCCTCATTGCTGCACAGAAGAATTATGTCCTTGATGCACCGCTAGGTGAAAGACCTGCTGCAGGAGCAGATGCTGATGTTTTGAACGTCTGGCAAGCTTGATCTGATGACTACTCGATAGTTCAGTGTGCCATGCTTTACGGCATAGAATCGGGACTTCAAAGACGTTTTGAATGTCATGGAGCATATGAGATGTTGCAAGAGTTGAAGTTAATATTTCAAGCAAATGCTCGAGTTAAGAGATATGAAGTCTCCAACAAGTTCTATAGCTGCAAGATGGAGGAGAAGAGTTCTGTCAGTGAACACATACTCAAAATGTCTGGGTATCATAATCACTTGACTCAGCTGGGAGTTAATCTTCCAGATGATAGTGTTATTGACAGAGTTCTTCAATCACTGCCAGAAAGCTACAAAGGCTTCGTGATGAACTATAATATGCAAGGGATGGAGAAGACAATTCCCGAGTTCTTTGCAATGCTCAAAGCTGTGGAGGTAGAAATCAAGAAGGAGCATCAAGTGTTGATGGTTAACAAGACCACTAGTTTCAAGAAAAAGGGCAAGGGAAAGAAGGGGAACTTCAAGAAGAATGGCAAGCAAGTTGCCACTCCCTGGAAGAAGCCCAAAGCTGGACCCAAGCCTGAAACTGAGTGCTTCTACTACAAAGGGACTGGTCACTGGAAGCGGAACTGACCCAAGTATTTGGCGGATAAGAAGGATGGCAAAGTGAACAAAGGTATATTTGATATACATGTTGTTGATGTGTACCTTACTAATGCTCGTAGTAGCACCTGGGTATTTGATACTGGTTCGGTTGCTCATATTTGTAACCCGAAATAGGAGCTACGGATTAAACGAAGATTGGCTAAGGACGAGGTGACGATGCGCGTCGGGAATGGTTCCAAGGTCGATGTGATCGCCGTTGGCACGCTACCTCTACATCTACCTTCGGGATTAGTTTTAGACCTGAATAATTGTTATTTGGTGCCAGTGTTGAGCATGAACATTATATCTGGATCTTGTTTAGTGCGAGACGGTTATTCATTTAAATCAGAGAATAATGGTTGTTCTATTTATATGAGTAATATCTTTTATGGTCATGCACCCTTGAAGAGTGGTCTATTTTTGTTGAATCTCGATCGTGGTGATACACATATTCATAATATTGATGCCAAAAGATGCAAAAGTTGATAATGATAGTGCAACATATTTGTGGCACTGCCGTTTAGGTCATATTGGTGTAAAGCGCATGAAGAAACTCCATGCAGATGGGCTTTTGGAATCACTTGATTATGAATCATTTGATACTTGCGAACCATGCCTCATGGGCAAGATGACTAAAACTCCATTCTCCGAAATAATGGAGCGAGCTAATGACTTATTGGAAATAATACATACCGATGTATGCGGTCCGATGAGTGTTGAGGCACGCGGCGGGTATCGTTATTTTCTGACCTTCACAGATGATTTGAGCAGATATGGGTATATCTACTTGATGAAACACAAGTCTGAAACATTTGAAAAGTTCAAAGAATTTCAGAGTGAAGTGGAGAATCATCGTAACAAGAAAATAAAGTTTCTACGATCTGATCGCGGAGGCGAATATTTGAGTTACGAGTTTGGCCTTCATTTAAAACAATGTGGAATAGTTTCACAACTCACGCCACCTGGAACACCACAGCGTAATGGTGTGTCCGAACATCGTAACCGTACTTTATTAGATATGGTGCGATCTATGATGTCTCTTACCGATTTACCACTATCGTTTTGGGGTTATGCATTAGAGATAGCTGTATTCACGTTAAATAGGGCACCGTCTAAATCCGTTGAGACGATACCATATGAACTGTGGTTTGGCAAGAAACCTAACTTGTCGTTTCTTAAAGTTTGGGGTTGCGACACTTATGTCAAAAGGCTTCAGCCTGATAAGCTCAAACCCAAATCGGAGAAGTGCGTCTTCATAGGATACCCTAAGGAAACAATTGGGTACACCTTCTACCACAGATCCGAAGGCAAGATCTTTGTTGCCAAGAATGGAACCTTTCTAGAGAAGGAGTTTCTCTCGAAAGAAGTAAGTGGGAGGAAAGTAGAACTTAATGAGGTAATTGTACCTTCTCTCGAATTGGAAAGTAGCACATCAGAGAAAACTATTCCCGTGATGCCTACACCAACTAGAGAGGAAGCTAATGATGATGATCATGAAACTTCGGATCAAGTTACTATAGAACTTCGTTGGTTAACCAAAACACGATCCGCACCAGAGTGGTACGGGAATCCTGTACTGGAAGTCATGTTACTAGACCATGACAAACCTACGAACTATGAAGAAGCTATGATAAGCCCAGAATCCGACAGATGGCTTGAGGCCATGAAATCTGAGATAGGATCCATGTATGAGAACAAAGTGTGGACTTTGGTGGATTTGCCCGATGATCTGCAAGCCATAGAAAATAAATGGATCTTCAAGAAGAAGACTGACGTTGATGGTAAAGTTACTGTCTACAAAGCTTGACTTGTCGCGAAATGTTTTTGACAAGTTCAAGGGGTTGACTACGATGAGACTTTCTCATCCGTAGTGATGCGTAAGTCCGTCAGAATCATGTTAGCGATTGCCGCATTTTATAATTATGAAATCTGGCAAATGGATGTCAAAAACTGCATTCCTTTATGGATATTAAAGAAGAGTTGTATATGATGCAACCAGAAGGTTTTGTCGATCCTAAAGGTGCTAATAAGGTGTGCAAGCTCCAGTGATCCATCTATGGACTGGTGCAAGCATCTCGGAGTTGGAATATACGCTTTGATGAGGTGATCAAAGCATATGGTTTTATACAGACTTATGGTGAAGCCTGTATTTACAAGAAAGTGAGTGGGAGCTCTGTAGCATTTCTGATATTATATGTGGATGACATATTGCTGATTGGAAATGATATAGAATTTTCTGATAGCATAAAAGGATACTTGAATAAGAATTTTTCAATGAAAGACCTCGGTGAAGCTACTTACGTATTAAGCATCAAGATCTATAGGGATAGATCGAGACGCTTAATAGGACTTTCACAAAGCACATACCTTGACAAAGTTTTGAAGGAGTTCAAAATGGATCAGTCAAAGAAAGGGTTCTTGCCTGTATTCAAGGTGTGAAATTGAGTAAGACTCAAAGCCCGACCACGGCAGAAGATAGAGAGAGAATGAAAGTCATTCCCTATGCCTCAGCCATAGGTTCTATAAAGTATGCCATGCTGTGTACCAAACCTGCTGTGTACCTTGCCATGAGTTTGGCAAGGGGGTACAATAGTGATCCAGGAGTAGATCACTAGACAGCGGTCAAAATTATCCTTAGAAGACTAAGGAAATATTTCTCGGTTATGGAGGTGATAAAGAGTTCATCGTAAAAAGTTACATCGATGCAAGCTTTTACACCGATCCAGATGACTCTGAGTCTCAATCTGGATATGTATTGAAAGTGGGAGCAATTAGCTAGAGTAGCACCATGCAGAGCATTGTAGACATAGAAATTTGCAAATATACATACGGATCTGAATGTGACAGGCCCGTTGACTAAACTTCTCTCACAAGCAAAACATGATCACACCTTAGTACTCTTTGGGTGTTAATCACATGGCGATGTGAACTAGATTATTGACTCTAGTAAACCCTTTGGGTATTGGTCACATGGCGATGTGAATTATGGGTGTTAATCATATGACGATGTGAACTATTGATGTTAATCACATGGTGATGTGAATTAGATTAGTGACTCTAGTGCAAGTGGGGGACTGAAGGAAATTTGCCCTGGAGGCAATAATAAAGTTGTTATTTTATATTTCCTTATTCATGATAAAGGTTTATTATTCATGCTAGAATTGTATTGATTGGAAACCTAAATACATGTGTGAATACATAAACAAACATCGTGTCCCTAGTGAGCCTCTACTTCACTAGCTCTTTGATCAAAGATGGTTATGGTTTCCTAACCATGGACATGAGTTGTCATTTGATAATGGGATCACATCATTAGGAGAATGATGTGATGGACAAGACCCATCCGTTAGCTTAGCATAATGATCGTTCAGTTTTATTGCTATTGCTTTCTTCATGTCAAATACATATTCCTTCGACTATGAGATTATGCAAATCCCGGATACCGGAGGAATGCCTTGTGTGCTATCAAACGTCACAACATAACTGGCTAATTATAAAGATGCTCTACAGGTATCTCCGAAGGTGTTTGTTGAGTTGGCATAGATCGAGATTAGGATTTGGCACTCCGAGTATCGAAGAGGTATCTCTGGGCCCTCTCGGTAATACACATCATAAGCTTGTAAGCAAGTGACTAAGGAGTTAGTCACGAGGTGATGTATTATGGAACGAGTAAAGAGACTTGCCGGTAACAAGATTGAACTAGGTATGAAGATACTGACGATCGAATCTCGAGCAAGTAACATACCGATTGACAAAGGGAATAACGTATGTTGTCATAACGGTTCGACCGATAAAGATCTTCGTAGAATATGTGGGAGCCAATATGAGCATCTAGGTTCTGCTATTGGTTATTGACTGGAGAAGTGTCTCGGTCATGTCTACATAGTTCTCGAACCCGTAGGGTCTGCACGCTTAACGTTCGATGATGATTTAGTATTATATGAGTTATGTGATTTGGTGACCGAATGTTGTTCGGAGTCCCGGATGAGATCACGGACATGACGAGGAGTCTCGAAATGGTCGAGAGGTAAAGATTGATATATAGGACGATGGTATTCGGACACCGAAAGTGTTTCGGAGGGTACCGGGTACATATCGGGTCACCGAAAGGGGTTCCGGGCACCCCCGGCAAAAGATATGGGCCTAATGGGCCAAGAGGGGAAACACAGCAGCCACCAGGGGCTGCTGCGCCCCCCATATGGGACGCACCAGAGGAGAAGGAAAGAGGGGAAGAAAGAAGGAAGGGGAGGGATTCGGCCTCCCCTCCTCCCTCTTCTTTCCTTCCCCCTCCGATAAATAAGGAAGGGAGGGGCGCACCACTTGGGAAACCCCAAGTAGGATTCGGATCCTACTTGGGGCACCCCATGGCTGCCTCTCCTCCCCTCCCACCTATATATATGTGGGGAGGGGGGCGCCTAGAACACACAACATCAACTGTTAGCCGTGTGCGGCGCCCCCCCTCCATAGATTACACCCTCGGTCATATTCTCGCGGTGATTAGGCGAAGCCCTGTGCGGATCACTTCACCATCACCGCCACCATGCCGTTGTGCTGACGAAACTCATCTACTTGCTCGACACTTTATTGGATCAAGAGTTCGAGGGACGTCATCGAGCTGAACGTGTGCAGAACTCGGAGGTGCCGCACTTTCGGTGCTTGATCGGTCGGAACGAGAAGAAGTTCGACTACATCAACCGCCTTGTCAAATGCTTCCGCTTTCGGTCTACAAGGGTACGTAGACACACTCTCCCCCTCTCGTTGCTATGCATCTCCTAGATAGATCTTGCGTGAGCGTAGGAATTTTTTTGAAATTGCATGCTACGTTTCCCAACAGGGATGAGTCTTCGGACTTTATAAAAAATAAAAGAGGCCAAAGAAGTCCATAAAAAAATAAAAGAGGCCAAAGAAGCCCAATTAAAATAAAAAATGAGAGAAAAGATAGAAGGGGCAATGCTACTATCCTTTTACCACACTTGTGCTTCAAAGTAGCACCATGATATTCATGATAGAGAGTCTCCTATTTTGTCACTTTCATATACTAGTGGGAATTTTTCATTATAGAACTTGGCTTGTATATTCCAATGACGGGCTTCCTCAAATTGCGCCAGGTCTTCATGAGGAAGCGAGTTGGATGCACACCCACTTAGTTTCTTTTTGAGCTTTCATAAACTTATAGCTCTAGTGCATCCGTTGCATGGCAATCCCTACTCACTCACATTGATATCTATTGATGGACATCTCCATAGCCCGTTGATACGCCTAGTTGATGTGAGACTATCTCCTTCTTTTTGTCTTCTCCACAACCACCATATTCTATTCCACCTATAGTGCTATGTCCATGGCTCACGCTCATGTATTGCGTGAGAGTTGAAAAAGTTTGAGAACATCAAAAGTATGAAACAATTGCTTGGCTTGTCATCGGGGTTGTGCATGATTTAATACTATGTGTGATGAAGATGGAGCATAGCCAGACTATATGATTTTGTAGGGATAACTTTCTTTGGCCATGTTATTTTGAGAAGACATGATTGCTTTATTAGTATGCTTGAAGTATTATTGTTTTTATGTCAATATTAAACTTTTGTTTTGAATCTTATGGATCTGAATATTCATGCCACAATAAAGAAAATTACATGGATAAATATGTTAGGTAGCATTCCACATCAAAAATTCTGTTTTTATCATTTACCTACTCGAGGACGAGCAGGAATTAAGCTTGGGGATGCTTGATACGTCTCCAACGTATCTATAATTTTTTATTGTTCCATGCTATTATATTATCTGTTTTGGATGTTTTATATGCATTATTATGCTATTTTATATTATTTTTGGGACTAACCTATTAACCTAGAGCCCAGTGCCAGTTTATGTTTTTTCCTTGTTTTTGAGTTTTACAGAAAAGGAATATCAAACGGAGTCCAAACGGAATAAAACTTTCGCGATGATTTTTCTTGGACCAGAAGATACCCAGCAGACTTGGAGATGAATTCAGTGGAGTCCCGAGGAGGCCACAATCCAGGGGGCGCGCCCTGAGGGCTTGTGGGCCCCTCGGAGCTCCCCTAACCCTAATTCTTCCTCTATATATTCCCAAATATTCCCAAACGACCAGAAGCGTCCACAAAAATACTTTTCCGCCGCCGTAACCTTCTGTACCCGTGAGATCCCATCTTAGGGCCTTTTTCGGCACCCTGTCGGAGGGGGATTCGATCACGGAGGGCTTCTACATCAACTCTATTGCCCTTCCGATGAAGCGTGAGTAGTTTACCTCAGACCTACGGGTCCATAGCTAGTAGCTAGATGGCTTCTTCTCTCTCTTTGATTCTCAATACCATGTTCTACTCGATGTTCTTGGAGATCTATCCGATGCAATATTCTTTTGCGGTGTGTTTGTCGAGATCCGATGAATTGTGGATTTATGATCATTTTATCTATGAATATTATTTGAATCTTCTCAGAATTCTTATATGCATGATTTGATATCTTTGTATTTCTCTTCGAATTATCGGTTTGGTTTGGCCAACTAGATTGGTTCTTCTTGCAATGGGAGAGATGCTTAGTTTTGGGTTCAATCTTGCGGTGTCCTCCCCCAGTGACAAAGTAGGGGTAGCGAGGCATGTATTGTATTGTTGGCATCAAGGGTAAAAAGATGGGGTTTTCATCATATTGGTTGAGTTTATCCCTCTACATCATGTCATCTTATGTAAGGCGTTACTCTGTTCTTTATGAACTTAATACTCTAGATGCATGCTGGATAGCGGTCGATATGTGGAGTAATAGTAGTAGATGCAGAATCGTTTCGGTCTACTTGACACGGACGTGATGACTATATGCATAATCATTGCCTTGGATATCGTCATAACTTTGCGCTTTTCTATCAATTGCTCGACAGTAATTTGTTCACCCACCGTATTATTTGCCTTCAAGAGAGAAGCCTCTAATGAAACCTATGGCCCCCGGGTCTATTTTCCATCATATATTTTCAGATCTATAAACCAAAAAACCCAAAAATACCTTGCTGCAATTTATTTACTTTTATTTTGTTTTAGTAATCTTTTATATCTATCCCTATCAGATCTCACCTTTGCAAGTGACCGAGAAGGGATTGACAGCCCCTTTATCGCGTTGGGTGCAAGTGTTTGATTGTTTGTTCAGGTGCATAGATTGGAGACTTGCGTGTATCTCCTACTGGATTGATACCTTGGTTCTTAACTGACGGAAATACTTATCTCTACTTTGCTGCGTCACCCTTTCCTCTTGAAGGGAAAAACCAACACAAGCTCAAGAAGTAGCAAAGAACTTACTGCGGTTATGAAATAGCTGATGATCTTTGCTTGTTTGGCCAGATAATGACCTATTTATGATGTATGATTGCACTGGTTGACCGAGCGGATTTTTTTAGTTCTAGCGAATGTTCGTGCTATCATTCCATAAGCATCCATGTGGATAAACATAATCATCCTAGAATATGGTGAAATATCTAGACCATATGCATGCTAGAACAAAAAGTTGTTTTGTCCGTTCCCACTGTGACCAAATGCGAAGATGGTGCCAGCCAGTCGTTAAAACCTTTGATTTGCCCGGATATTGCCACAGGCGTAATTTTTTATCGAGTGTGATGCGACCATAAAAACTGCATGGTGCCAAACATCAGACTTGAAGGGTTTCACGGATCGGCACTGGCCGCACTGGTGTGCTTCACTACTCCCATAAATATGAAGTGTTGACAACACAAGCTCACTTCAATGTAGTGGAAATCATGCCAGAATATCATTGGCACTATGAAGGAACCAGGGGGTGGCGTTGCCCCAGTGTCATTTGTTGTGATCATCGGGAAGTGATGCCACCAATGATGATGCATAGGTTGGTATGGAATTTAGCTAAGCATCAGAATATTGTCAAAACTATGATGGAACCATGGGATGGTATTGCCCCCGATGTCATTTGCTATGACGTCGAGGCGATGATGCCACAAATGACGATGCACAGGTTGATATAGAATTTGTCGGGGAAGATGTAGCATGTATTCATGCTACAGAGGGAATTAAACATTGTGGCGAATATCATGCCATATTGAAGAGGTGCATTGGGAAATGATTTGTATGTGTAGCGAATGTTCATGCCACATGTTGAATTGAATATGTTTCACCGAAATCTCATGTACAAACACAAGATGTTAATATTGTAGTGGTCGTCTCTGCCACATAGGAAAATTTGATGGTCGATGGAAGTCGTGCCATATAGAAATGTTCTTGCCGAAAAGGGAGCCATGCATAAGACGAGACAATACGCGGTTTATATAGTCATTGTTGTGTATATGAACACAAACATAGCATCCGGAGTGAGTATTTCAGTTAATATCTTGCCCCCCGATCGCAAGCATGACTAGAGCTGAGTTTTCACAATATTGTTTATCAACTAACAACTGCACGGATGGCTTTACATGCTGCTCATCGCGCATCGCCAACCTTGAGCTCTCATGTATTCAAGAGTATACATTGAGGTAAAATAGTAGTGAAATAAATTCACCCTTCAATCATGTTATAGACCAAATGTCGGCCTATGAAATTTCTAGCATGTTCGATATGCCTAGTGGTTTTGACGCAACACAAGCATTGTGAAACACCCGACGCATTGAGAATATGGGAGAGGTTTAGGTAAAGTTGTATGAAGACTCAACCACCTAAAGGAATGAATGATCATGATGATCCATACTTCATAGATCAATTTTGTTTATTTGTGCGTGTATAAGACACCATGCTTTCATAGGGCTCTTTCAAAAGCCATGTTGACTTCTTCGAGTCGTCTCTTTGGTTAGAGCTTCCCATTGGCATTGCACCTCCTGTCCAGAGGGACATTGGGTATGGCTAGTTGATATGGTGTTTCATGGCGGTAAAGGCTATTGGAAATGTGCCATTACTTTTTCTGAGGGGTGGTGAGTAGCTATCATCCGCCTTCTTTCAAGTGGGTACATTACTGCTTGTTTGGGCTTGTTCCATTGATGTTGCTTCTTTGTACTTTATGGGGTCATCTCCTATTTGATTTGGAGAACTGACTCAATGGCCATGACTTTGTCTCCTCTTGTGAGGACAGTTTGAACTTCTTTGATTTTATGAGATTTCCTCTTTGGAGGATTTCATGAACTTTTGGTAGAACTTCCTTCAATGTTTGCTTCGAACCCACTATAGGAAGTTGGATGATAGTCACCCACCTTTGTGGAAACTAGAACCCTCGCAGGCATTTTATATAGGCCCTTGTTTATGCCTTATCAGGGTGGCAAGAAGCTGCACACCGACACAACTTTTCTTGAGATAGGTAGCCCTCTTTGCTCTTTTTCCTACATTTTACCCTGGCTAAGCAAGTGAAGATGCAAATCCAATAGTAGACTTGTCACCTCGGAAAAGATCAGGTCACCCCCCCACAACTTTGACTACCGCCACTTAACATGGGTCTTTATTGTGATGTGTGTTAGCTGTTTATAAGCAAGACCAGTCACAACCATTCATTGACAATAGGTGGTGAATCTCTTGGTAGTTAAAGGTTACCACCATTTTTGAATTTTTAACTAAAAGAACCTCTTCTTTGCCAAGGTTTATGCATGGTTCATGCATCTAGAATAAGAAGTATTTCGAGGCAATAAATCATGCCTTCACAACAATTTTTGTATATAGGGTAGCCCAAAAATGTTGGCTGGGAATCCTTCTCATAGGACCGGCTCGTGCAACAAGTTGTTCATGATTTACTTGTGATGCCAAAGCCTCTTAAAAGAAAATGGCTTAGCAAAACGGGAATTGTTCAACTCAGCTCCAATCATGAAATGCTTTTCTTAATAAGCATCTCTTGGTGCATTGTGACCTAGGTGAGCAAATGATGAATGCCCTTGGAGAGGTGGACGTGAGAGATTTTTTGCTTCATAGTTTGGAATATTCTTCTCACATTGTGCAAAGTCTCTTTAGAACAAAGATCCAATGGAAATGGGTAATGATGCTGGCTAGAGCGAACGGCGATAAATATTATGGGCTTAAGCAACCCTAAAAAAATGAGAGTTTTTCCCCATGCTCTTTTTTTGCAGGTACATGGAGAACTAATGATGTGTAGGTGCATCAACCTCTTTTTTATCAACCTAGTCAGTGTAGATTGAAAAACTTTTCTTTCACTAACATAGTGTGACACTAGGTGGTTTGAATGAGTGGAGCAAGGGAAGGGGTCGCCCAACAAAGTGTCATGTCACTCGTCTTGAGACAGTCCTTTTGCAAATCAAGAGATCTCATGTAGATCGAAGATCTAATCTCTAGACAAACAAGATGCATGCTATTTCCAGTCTTAGTATTTGCCTGAATAAGACTGTCGGCGAGTCCACTAAGTTCGAGCTTAATTGAGCGAGCACGAGTACTACTAGCTCGTAGCACATGTATATATAGCTCGCGCCTTGTTTTCTCAACATGGGTCGTACATATATTTTTGAGAGCAAGGCTTGAACTTTGGGTACGATAGAGGCATGTGTGTTGCTCACGTACTTCATCTTCAAAGCAAGTATTCAGAGCACTGGCTAAGGACATGCATCACACGGTGCATTTTTGTATTATTGGAAAAAAAACATTGCGCGCGAATAATTTTTAGCAAGTAACAAATGATTCATAAGTGCCTGCGGAGCAGATGAAAAGTTTCCCCCTGTTTCAGGCATGGTAGTGTTGAATGATCAAAAGAACACTCGAATTGGGTAGTTGAGCTACAAGCCTTATGCAACTTGTTTCAGTATTCATCAAAGCGGTGCATATGCATGCATAGATATTACTCCTTTTCCATTTCCAAGCAATGGTAATAGAAACTTGATTTCTCTAAGCATGGCCTCCCATATGATGATCACGTGGAGGTGTATACCAAGGATGGAGGTGTGTTCCACGTGTACAGTTCTCTTTAGCATGAGAGTCTGGAGCATTAGAGGCATACATGTATATATCTTCCATGCACCTCTTAGCTTACAGTGTATTTTTTAAGCATCTGTAGTATCATGAAAAATCTTTTGGAGCAGAGACGTAATAGTGTGCCTATGGTGTAACCTCTGGTAATTTAGAAAGCATGGTTGTGTGCATATATCTTTCGAGCATTAGATGACACAATCAGAATATGTTTGGTGGAAGCATCATCTGGCAGTTGAGATTGAACAAGAATAGGACATGTGGAACTAGCGACCACACTGGTGAATTTGTATAGTATAGAAGGATAAATTGGGCCTAACTAAAGTATAGTGTTGTCACTGTTGACACTGGATTTTGGAATGGTCAAAAACTTAATTAAGATGATCTCAAATGGAAAAGGACCTTCGAGTTTGTATGCAAAAGTCAAAGGCAAACACTTTGCGGACTGGTACTGAATAAAAGATGACGCGAGGGGCCAGACACTTACCTGGATGGTGTCTGATGAGTTGCGTAAGTTATTCGGCCTTTGTCGGCTGAATAAAGCTTGCCGGCCGCGGGAGTCTTGCCGAATCTAGAAGAAGAACTTGCCAGCAAGAAGCTTGCCGGCGAGAGGCTTGCCGAGTCCAAGTAAAAGGCTTGCCGGTTCTGAATGCTTGCCGGTCTTAAGTGCTTGCCGATTCTGAATGCTTGCCGGTCTTAAGTGCTTGCTGGTTATGAATGCTTGCCGGTCTTGAGGCTTGCCGGATCTGAAAGAAGAACTTGCCAGCAAGAAGCTTGCCGGCGAGAGGCTTGCCGGGTCCGAGTAAAAGCTTGCCGGTTCTGAATGCTTGCCGGTCTTAAGTGCTTGCCGGTTCTGAATGCTTGCTGGTCTTAAGTGCTTGCTGGTTATAAATGCTTGCCAGTCTTGAGGCTTACCGGATTTGAAAGAAGAACCTGCCAGCAAGAAGCTTGCCAACGAGAGGCTTGCCGGGTCCGGGTAAAAGGCTTGCCGGTTATGAATGCTTGCCGATCTTGAGGCTTGCCGGGTCTGAAAGAAGAGTTTGCCAGCGAGAGGCTTGCCGGTCTTAAATTGATAGTTGCATTACTGATAGCAATAATCTTTTATACCAAATTTTCTTGGAAAATACTAATGCTCAAAAAAGTATGCCTCAATCATCTATTGGTAATGTTGGTGTGCCTGTTGCCGCAGGAATCCCTAATCCAACTTTACCTATTTCATCGGCGCCTCCCGTGCCGATGAATTTTTATCCTAGCCCAACAAATCAAATTGTTGCTGCACCCATTAATCCTATCATGAGTATGCCAGGTTCGATGGTGACGCCGAACCAAACCCTACCTACAGGTGCAAACGCTGTTAGATCATCGCCGAATTACAATTCAGCATATATGCCACAATTCACACCTGCAACTACTAATCCTACTCCTCCTATGCCATTACCCCAAGCTTCATCGTCCACTGTGGATGATGGTCTAGCTAATCTTACAGAGGAGATGGCTAAGATGCTCCGAGAGAATTTTGGAGTTGAGTTACCAAGGAACCGTATTTACCAAAAGCCATATCCAGAATACTTTGATGCAATTCAATGCCCTTCGGGATATAAAATTCCAGATTTTGTTAAGTTTAATGGAGAGGGCACAAAAACCACATGGGAGCATGTTAGTCAATACTTGGCACAATTGGGTGAAGCGGGCTCACTAAATGAATTGAAAGTGCGTTTATTTCCTTTATCTTTAACTGGTACCGCATTTTCATGGTTTGCCGCTTTACCACATGGTTCTATTCGTTTATGGTCACAACTAGAACAAAAAATGCATGATCATTTTTATAGTGGCGATAATGAGCTTAAGTTATCATGTCTTACATTGGTTAGACAAAAGCATGATGAATCGGTCTCCGATTACGTCAAAAGATTTAGAGATACAAAAAACCGGTGCTATAGTTTGGTGATAACTGAGAGAGATTTGGTTGATCTTGTGCTTAGTGGTTTGAGAACTCACATTAGAGAAAGGCTAGAAGGCTATGAGTTTTTAAATGTCAACCAAGTCTTACAAAGGGCTTTGGCTCAAGAAAGCCGAAGCAAAGACCTTAAAGAGGTGCATAGATACAAAATTGATCGCCCTAAGATGAGTATGGTTGAGTATGATAGTGAGCACTCGGACGATGAGGGTGATATTTATGCTACTGAATTTGTTTGGCCATCTAAGGCCAAACCATTTACTTGCAATGATTTAAAGCCGATTCATAAGAATCGTGATGAAGAGATAAAATTTACTTTCAACATTGCTAAGTGTGATAGAATATTTGATGCTTTATTGCAAGCGAAGATTATTAGAATATCTCATACTTTACCGCCATTTGAAGAGCTGAAACGGCGTGCTTATTGCAAATATCATAATTCTTTTTCTCATGCTACTAATGATTGTAATGTTTTTCGACGACAGATACAATCGGCCATTAATGACAGACGATTCAATTTTTCTGAGATGCAAGTTGATAAGCAGCCTTTCCCAATGAACTCCATGGATTTGGAGGGGAAGAAGATGTTAATTCGGCCCAGTATAGCCGAATCAGCTAATAAGAACAATATTGTCATTGGTGAGCCCAGGGAAAATAAGGAGAGCGACAAGGTCTTGGGGAGACAAGTTGTGCTTGACAAGCAACCCGATGGCAAGGAGATAATCAAGATCACCATCAAGAATCCTACACTCGGGGGGCAACCACAAGTGCAAGAGAACACTCATGTCAAATTTGTTAAGCCCAAGAGTCCAGAGGTTGGCAAGTGGAAGACGAATGAGGCTAAAGTGCATCACAAGAGAATCAAGCCAACTTTTGATATGTTGTTGTCCAAATATGTCAATCAAGCGGCCGGTTCTAGCTCTAACCGGTCATCAAATTTGAAGCGCTCAAGGTCACCTCCTCGGGAAGAATTTTAGCATCATGCAAGGCCATATGGGTCGTGGGCACCGGGACCATGGATGGCGCCACCTCCCTATGCGCCATACTACATGGGAGACTTCAATGGAGGATGGGGGCAGCCCCCAATGGCCCCTTATGCTTTTCATCCAGGTTGGGTAGAACCAAGGAGGCCCGTTCATGAGAGGCTTTCTTATCCCACATGAGGCCGTTTGAACAATGGTGTCAATCGGCCAATGCAAGATAATAAAAAAAGGGTTGGCAAGCAAGTGTGGCGTATTAAATCACCAAGTGCTGAAATTTCAGAGCCTAGCAAGCAAAAGGAGAAGAATACTAGTGCTGAAACTATTATGATAGGCACTAGAGAATTAACAATCAAAGAGTCGATTATTGTTGAAAATCTGGCTGATTCTAATAAAGATGTGGCTGATGTCCAGCAAAGTCCCATGGCTAATGATCATGAAGCTAGCACAAGCAAGGCCAAGTCGAGGGATCCAAAATATACTCAGCCTAAGTGGTGTCCTTCCGGTCTGACCAAGGCACAAAAAAGGAGATTGCAGCGCATGAGGAGCCACGAGAAGGAGGAACAAGAATCAGAGAAGCAAAGGGATAAATTGTTCAATGAAACCCGTCCCATGGTGCCCCCAAAACAAGTGTGGAAGTCTAAGCAAAAGGAAAACATAGCAGCTTCTGCATTGATCATAGCAACACCTACACCACCAACGGAGGATGATGCGGCTGCTATTACATCGTCCATATTGCCTATTACTTCCTCTTCCCTTGGAGCTATTTCGGAGTCAGTGGACATGCTTGAGGAAGGAGATAAAATGCTTGATTATGAGTCTACACCGGTTCATGAAGGTATGGATATTAATATGGTGTATTACTTACCCGCTGAATTTCGTGCTATAGATGAAGAAGGGGAAGTAGCTCAGCTAGATTTTAGCCCTAAAAATGCTATATTCGAGAAGCCAAAAGAACCGGTGACGCACTTGAAGCCATTGTTCCTTAAAAGTCATATTAATGGATCACCGATTGCTAGAATGCTTGTTGATGGTGGTGCTGTGGTGAATCTTATGCCATATTCGGTCTTCAAAAAATTGGGGCTGCGTGATGAAGAGTTAATAAAAACCAACATGGTGCTTAATGGATTTGAAGGCAAAGAGAAAACTGAAGCCAAAGGTGTAATGTATGTGGAGCTTACGGTGGGAAGCAAAACTTTGGCTACCGCATTCTTTGTCGCCGAGGTGCAAGGTAACTACAATGTGATATTAGGCCGCGATTGGGATCATGCAAACCAATGTGTGCCATCTACTATGCACCAGTTTTTGATTCAATGGGTTGATGATGAAGTGGAGGTCATTCATGTGGATAATTTGGCTTGTGTTGCTTTGGCCGATGCATCGGTGGATTGGTAACATCCTAATGCTACTTGCTTGACGGGACGTGACTTATCAGAATTTGATTTTCTTAGCGCCACAAAAAGTGGTTTTGTGCCCGTTTCTTTAAAGCCGGTTGGCGATAATCGGCTCCAAGGTATGATGCATTTAAATGGATCCTAACTCAGAGTGGTTACAAAAGCGTCTTGTAGAATATCGGTCCAATGAGAACGATATGTATGAGTCCATAGAAGAGTTAGATGATATGGATAAGTTAGGACAAGGTTTTACGTCGGCCGATCCATTAGAGGAGATAGACATAGGGGATGGTTCAATTCCTAGGCCGACATTTGTAAACGAAAATTTAAGAGCCGATCATAAAGCTAAGTTGATCGAGCTATTGAAAGAATATGTTTGTTGCTTTGCATGGGAATATCATGAGATGCCAGGTTTAAGCCGAGAGCTAGTGGAGCATCGGTTACCTATAAAGGCCGGTTTTAGACCATACAAGCAATCGACCAGAAAGTTTAATCCAAAAACATATGACCGGATCAAGGAAGAGATCGGTCGTTTGTTTAAAGCTAATTTTATTAGACCTTGCAGGTATGCCGAGTGGATTTCTAACATTGTACAAGTAGAGAAGAAAGGCTCCGGCAAGTTGAGGGTGTGCATTGATTTTAGAGATTTGAATAGAGCTACACCTAAAGATGAGTATCCCATGCCAATAGCCGATATGCTTATTAATGATGCTTCTGGACATAAGGTCATTAGCTTTCTTGATGGTAATGCGGGGTATAATCAGATTTTTATGGCCGAAGAGGACATGTCCAAAACAGCTTTTCGATGTCCCGGTTTCCTTGGTTTATTTGATGACCTTTGGATTAAAAAATGCCGGTGCCACGTATCAAAGGGCTATGAATTTAATTTTTCATGATTTACTTGGTGTTATACTTGAGGTTTATATCGATGATATTGTTGTCAAATCGGATGCTTTTAAATCTCATCTAGCCGATTTGCGCTTAGCTTTTGAGAGAATGAAAAAATATGGACTAAAGATGAATCCTTTGAAGTGTGCTTTTGGTGTATCGGCTGAAAAGTTTTTGGGTTTCATTATTCATCAAGATGGCATAGAAATTGATCCCAAAAAGATAGAAGCTGTACAAAAGGTGAAGGCTCCAACATGCAAGAGAGATATGCAAAAGTTCCTTGGCAAGGTCAATTATTTGAGAAGGTTCATAGCTAATCTGTCAGGGAAAGTTGATGCATTTACTCCTATCCTTCGGTTAAAAAATGATGTTGATTTCACTTGGGGGGCAAAACAGCAAGAAGCATTTGATATGATCAAGAACTATTTGTGCACTCCTCCGGGGATGAAAGCGCCCAAGCATAGGGAACCCTTTAAGCTTTACATTGCAGCAGAAGAAGGTGTTATTGGTGCTGCTTTGACTCAAGAAACCGTTGGAAAAGAGCATGCTATTACATATTTGAGCAGGCGTTTATTGGACGCCGAGACAAGGTATACATTTATTAAAAAACTATGCCTATGCTTATACTATGGTTGCACAAAATTGAGACTTTATTTAGTGCCGAGTGCTTGCATAGTAGCTTGTCAAACCGATGTCATTAAATACATGTTGAATACGCTAATTCTTAGTGGTAGAATTGGCAAGTGGGCTTATGCTAGATTGAATCTGATTTGGCTTATGAATCTCTAAATCCATGAAAGGCCAAATCGTTGCTAATTTTATTGTTGAGCATCGGATTAATGACAAGCATGATGTTGATATAAACCTTATTTCATTAGTACCTTGGAGATTATATTTTGATGGTTCAGTTTGTAGTAATGGCCAAGGTCTTGGTATTGTTTATATATCTCCTCATGGTGCTGTTTTTGAAGCGTCATGCCGCTTAGAATATTTTTGCATAAACAATCAAGCCGAATATGAAGCATTATTATTTAGCCTAGAGATGTTACTTGCTATAGGTGTTAAACATATTGAGGCTTATGGTGATTTGTTACTAGTGGTGCAACAAATATCCAAGGTCTTTCAGTGTTTGGACGAATCACTTAATGTTTATCTTGATAAATATCTAGATCTAATTTCTACATTGGATTGTTTTAGCATTGCTCATATATCTAGGCATGACAATTGGAGAGCAAATGAGTTGGCACAGCAAGCATCCGGCTATCATGTTGATCATGGCATGTTTCATATTTCTCAAAGACCGATGTCTTGTCTTGCCAATATAGGAGAGGCCGAACCAGAACCCACTGATTCGGCCATTAACAAAAAATCTAGTGCAGGTGACAATACCGACTGGAGGAAGCCCATTGTTGCTTACTTGCGCAATCCGAGTGAAAGGGTGGACATGGCTGTTCGGTATATGGCTTTCAAATATACAATGAGGGATGATGACCTTTATCGCCGAACAGTTGATGATGTTTTTTTAAAGTGTTTAGATGAGAACCAAGCAAGAGTTGCTATGGGAGAGGTACATGAAGGCATTTGTGGCACTCACCAGTCGGCTCCCAAGATGAGATGGTTATTGCGGCGTGCTAGGTTTTATTGGCTGACTATGATTAATGATTGCTTCTGATATTATAAAGGGTGTGAAGCTTGTAAAAAATTTGGTGATATTCAATTAGCTCCTGCTGCTATGTTACATCCTATTGTCAAGCCGTGGCCTTTTAGAGGATGGGGTTTAGACTTTATTGGAGAAATTCACCCGTCTTCCTCAAAGGGGCATCGGTTCGTGTTGGTGGCAACCGATTATTTCACTAAATGGTATGAGGCAGTACCTCTCAAGAGCATGACACATACAGAGGTAATTCAATTCATAACTGAGCACATTATTCATAGATTCGGCATTCCTCAAACGTTAACTACAGATCAAGGTTCATCTTTCATGTCACATCAAGTCAGAGAATTTGCAGAATCTTATAACATAAAGTTGCTTAATTCCTCTCCGTATTATGCCCAAGCTAATGGACAAGCTAAGTCCAGCAATAAAATTTTAATCAAGCTTATCAAGAAGAAGATTGAGGATAATCCAAGGAGATGGCATGAATTGTTGTTTGAAGCTTTGTGGGCACATAGGATCTCAAGGCATGGTGCTACGAAGGTGACTCCATATGAGCTAGTATATGGTCAAGAGGCTGTTTTACCAGTGGAAGTAAATTTGAATGCTTTGAGAATAGCCAAACAAAATGATTTATCGGCAATAGACTTTTATAACTTGATGATGGACAATATTGATGAGGTTGCCGATAAACGTTTGGCTGCTTTAAAGGCCATAGAGAGAGACAAGTTGAGGGTAGCAAGAGCTTACAATAAGAAAGTTAAGTTGAAGAATTTTCAAGTTGGCGATCTTGTCTGGAAAGTGATTCTACCGCTTGGTTCAAGAGATAGAAAATTCGGGAAGTGGTCTCCGAGTTGGGAAGGTCCTTTTAGGATTACAAGAGTAGTTCCCGAAAACTCTTATTTGGTGGAATCTGTACAAGGGACATTGTTACCTCGAGCTATCAACGTCAAGTACTTGAAGAAATACCACCCGAGTGTGTGGCAAGAAGCCTAAGTAGGCAATGGCCGATATACGATTATCGCCCTTAGCACAAACATGGCCGATACATAATTATCGCCCTGAGAAAAATAAATGGCCGATGGAGTGTTGACATCGTCCTTAGAACAAAAAAGATACAAATTATTTTTCGGCATACAAGTTTTGCCGAAAAACAGGGGGGCATGTATTGACACTGGATTTTGGCATGGTCAAAAACTTAATTAAGATGACCTCAAATGGAAAAGGACCTTCGAGTTTGTATGCAAAAGTTAAAGGCAAACACTTTGCGGACTGGTACTGAATAAAAGATGGCGCGAGGGGCCAGACACTTACCTGGATGGTGTCTGATGAGTCGCATAAGTTATTCGGCCTTTGCCGGTTGAATAAAGCTTGCCGGCCGCGGGAGTCTTGCCGAATCTGAAAGAAGAACTTGCCAGCAAGAAGCTTGCCGGCGAGAGGCTTGCCGGGTCCGAGTAAAAGGCTTGCCGGTTCTGAATGCTTGCCGGTCTTAAGTGCTTGCTGATTCTGAATGCTTGCCGGTCTTAAGTGCTTGCTGGTTATGAATGCTTGCCGGTCTTGAGGCTTGCCGGATCTGAAAGAAGAACTTGCCAGCAAGAAGCTTGCCGGCGAGAGGCTTGCCAGGTCCGAGTAAAAGCTTGCCGGTTCTGAATACTTGCCGGTTCTAAATGCTTGCTGGTCTTAAGTGCTTGCTGGTTATGAATGCTTGCCGGTCTTGAGGCTTGCCGGATCTGAAAGAAGAACTTGCCAGCAAGAAGCTTGCCAACGAGAGGCTTGCTGGGTCCGGGTAAAAGGCTTGCCGGTTATGAATGCTTGCCAACGAGAGGCTTGCTGGGTCCGGGTAAAAGGCTTGCCGGTTATGAATGCTTGCCGATCTTGAGGCTTGCCGGGTCTGAAAGAAGAGTTTGCCGGCGAGAGGCTTGCCGGGTCTGAGTAAAAGGCTTGCCGGTTATGAATGCTCGCTGGTCTTGAGTGCTTGCCGGTTCTGAATGCTTGCCGGTCTTAAGTGCTTGCTGATTTGGAAGGCTTGCCGGATTTAGTGAAGATCCAACCAGAAGTTGGAGATGGGCCCTAAAAGTCATAAATACGGCCTTAAAAGGAGAAGTGGCACGCGTAGTATTATGCAGATCGTCGAGACGGACAAGTTTGATGTTGAATTCGACTCCATCCGAGTTAGTATGCGATTTCTACAGCCCACGCAAAAGCAGGACAGAAGTATGGGACAGATCTGAGCCAAATCCGAGTTGGACTAGAACTAGGACTTTTTAGGACATGAATTGATGTAATATTCTTGTAAGGGAAGCCTAGATGAATACTTTAATTGTACGGGAAGTCCAGCCGCCTCTTATATATGTTGGGGGTGACGGCCGATTGAACAACACACAATCGAACAAATCAATATACTACTTTTTCATCTACGTTTTATCTCTCCACCGTTTTTCTCTCTCGTTCTTCGATGTTCCTCGAGTTTGAGAGCTGTGAATCCCAAGGCTCTAGGGGCGAGCGAATCGACCTAGGGCAGCCCATAGCCGCTGCACTCCCTGACGGGGTCCCTCCCGGGTGTGCGGGGTTTCGGGTCTGCAAAAGTGCCCGCCGACTGTCTTGCGTATCGCGCTGTCGGTCGGGTCTCCTTCGACATGAGCTGCGGTGCATCACCCCCGGCGTCGAGGGTACACGTGACGTGTTCGTGTGTCAACAGTCACTAGCGTCGCAACAAGGGTGCTTAGGTAAATAGCTTGTCAGGTTGTCTTGAGCGCCAATTGAGACAACAGCCTAATCTCAAACATGTGTCGGTTGTTTGCCATTTGACACCTTGACTCTTCATACTACTCCAGCTGAGTGGGTACGGTAATAATATTCTTCATATTTATGTGAAATTTCGAAGTAGGGTAGAGGAAGATAGAAATTAATGCATGCATAAAAGCATGTATAATCTTAGTGTGTAAGAACTAGCTAGCACATCTCATCGATGTGTGTAACATGTTGTACTTTGGTACTGCTCGGCAGAACGCTCATCCGTGCCGTGTGGTGGATGTTTCAATGCTGGCATCAAATTGTGAAGTCCCTCAGACGCCATTGGTTATTGGAAATATATGTCGACATACCAATGCGAATGGTGTCGATTGACTTTGCCTTGCATCAATAGTAGAGCATGTAATTTTGATCATCACCCGCAGCATAGTGCATGGGCAGATTTAGCGACATATATTGTCTGAGTATTTGGGTTGCCTGAGTATCCGGATCACCTTTAGCGCATGTGTAATCCAAAGCTTTCCTTTTCCCCTGATTGTGAGAGAAAGGTTGGATGCTCCCATGTGGATCTGCATAGAACTTGTTAATGTGATGCTCGAGAATCGGCATTTTGGGCTGTGATATGAACTAGTGTAGCTTTTGTGATTATGGCATGACCTCAACCAAAGTAACAGCAAGTGAAGGATTCACCATGAGGAAGGGTATCAATTGATCGTTATGTCGCACGGTATCTTCATAAGCTGAGACGAGGGACCCTCGCGTCGCCAACCCCTGGCGACACGGGGGGCGATCCACCGCCGCCGGCCCTAGGCCTCCGCTCTAGTCTCCCCCCTCCTACCGCCGCCCGAGCCACGCCGGTGTAGCCTGGCCAGTGACGGCGGCGGCGGGGCCTTCCCCCTCGCGCGGTGGTGGCGATCTCCTGTCGGCGGCGGCAGCTCATGGCTCGGCGGTGCACCGGCGGCAAGGAGCAGCGGGCGCCCGGCAGCGAGTGTGATGGCAGCGACAGCGCAGGTGCGTTCTCCCCGTGGCTAAGGAGCACCTGTGGCGGCGGCCCAGATGACGGGCCTCGCCTTGCCCAGATGGGCTTCGGCGGGCCGGCAGATCTGGAGGGCGTCTACAGGCGGGTATGGTGGGCCTGACGGCGCCGGCTTAGGCACCGTGGTGGTGCCGTGGCCGGTCAGGCGGCGGTGGCCTGGATCCATCGTCTAGTCCACGGCAGAGATGGCGGCGATCCGTGCACAAGATGCTTGATGGAGGTCCTTCGAACAGATCCGGGTGAAAACTTGCTTCCGGCTTACTACCAAAGCCGGCGGTGGCAGCGCTATTTTGCGACATTCCCTTCTTGAAGGCATCGTCGAGGAGAAGTTCAAGGCCACTGTCTGCTACCTCTGTGGGAAACCCTAGATCAGTAGATCGGAAGACGGCGGCGGTCTTATGTCGTTTCCCCCTTGGGGGCGTCGTTCTTGGAGGTGTGCACGGGCTCGAGGGACCAGTGGACCGCATCTTTGGTGGAGCGGTGCTTCATCCTACACATTGATGGTGACGGATCTCGACGGCGTGGCGCAGTGCAGATTCGGCGTCCGATGTGCGAGGATGGACTCGCGCAGGAGGACGACGCTGTCTGGTGTCGTGGTGGCATCGATGGCAGAGAGACCTGGCAAGGTAGATGCAACAGTACAGCTCTGAAGATGGATTGGTGGCAGGTGGCTGCGGCGGCCTCATACCCGGCAGGCGTCCTGGTTGAGGAGTGCGCCGGATTGGTGGGTGCCCCATACCCGACAGGCGTCCTGATTGAGACCTCAGGTCTTAGATGTTTAGGTTTGGCTGTGAGGTCTGTTTGGTATTAGGCCCAGACTATTAGCATCCCTTCATCAACTGGATAGGAGTAGCGATAGATGTTGCCTAGACGGTGGCTTTAGTCTTACTGTTGTATGACTTTGTAAGGTCTTGTGTGAATAATTAATAAAGTGGCTGCATGGATCGTGCAGATGCAGAGACCGGGGGTCTTCCTCCTTTTCTAAAAAAAATCAAGGGACAAGAGCAATTTATCCATCTAACATGATGGATTTTTTTTTTGTATTTCGCACGTATAGAACCATGTATTTTGAGTGGGACATTGCACTTCCATGCAACGTCTCAACGCCCTAACTTTAGATGAGCAATAGAGCCAAGAATTTTGACGACCTTCGAAGCGCAGCAAAGATGGGAGGAGAACCAGGTCCCACTGGGCGTGCCATTTTGTTTTTTAGGGAGGGTATTTCCTAATGCGTACAAGTAAGAAATTGCGGGCGGGCCACTTGTTTTATGAAAACAAGAAATAAAACAGTCAAAATAATGGACAAATACATATATAGAATACTGCACTTTATTGATCATTGCATTGAATACAAATACATTGTACAAGTTCCATGGAAATTTATCCTTCTGCCTTCTACGTTGCGCTTAAGGAGTATCTCACTAAAGAGATTGTGTATTTTGCCGATTCCCGATGCTTTTGCAAGCAACCGGTTAATTACATCCATGGGGTTGATCCCATGGAATGCCTCCGATTAAGCTGCGATGATGGTCGTCATCATGTATCGGATTGCTCATCCATATGCATTGTCATGTTCATGTAAATATAATGTGGGTGGCTTTGTTTCGCCAAAACCCGGTCATGAGTACTATCGCCATGTTGGTGTGACCAACAAGATGTGTCGATGAAGGGAATGACTTTCGCCTCATCGGTGCCCAGTCATGTGATGCCTTGACTTCATCAGACGCGGACATGTATGTGTTGCTATCGCCTCGTCGGTGCCCAGCAACGGTGTGTCCAATCTCGTAGGTTTGTGACATGTCGGTAGAGTAGTGACCCAGCCTCGTCGGCACTTGGCCAGAATTTGGTCCGGCCTCGTCGGCACTAGACGTATGATGAAGATGATGGTTGGTATAGCCTTTTGTCTCGTCGACACTCGGCCAAGATGTCGATGTGAAATATATCATAGATGCATTGGATGATGCTTACCAATAAGGCAAATATTGATCTCACTTTCTCGCCGGAGCAAAATCAATGTGAATTGTATGAACGCCTCATGAGGGGCGGAACAAAGTAAATTTTTATTAATCTCATCTCCTTGTGCGGGACAAAATCAACGTACAACTTGTATACTCGCCTCCTCATAAGGGGCAGAATCGAGATAGTATTTTATTAAAGTTGCCTCCTCGTGAGGGGCAAAATCAATGTGGTAGCCTTGACTCCTTCGTACATGGCCTTAGCCACCTACGCTCGTCACAGTTTGTATGAAGCAACAGTTGAATATCCTTGTAGGAGTAGACATCCCGCTCTTTTATGTATTTTGTATCCAGTTCCCTCCCATAGGGAAGGTTTGCATGAAGCAACGGTCGAGTATCCTTGTAGGAGTAGCCATCCCGCTCTTTTATGTATTTTACAACCAGTTTCATCGCATCGGGAAGCCATGGTATAAGGCTTAGTTTCATGGACGATTTTATGCTCAAGTACATGCCATGGGGTTGAAGTGGAGTTTGTATGGAACAATCATCATTACTCTCCACAGAACTGATGTTGGACTTTGTTTGAGTAGAACATGCCTTTTACTCGTTAGTACCTGTCATGGTATCACACGGCCACCTATGGGCCATCGGCCCCTTGTGGTTCGGCAAGGGGGAAGAGCGCATTGCACAAAGAGCGGAAAGCATAGAGCAGCACGGCAACGATGACACGGACAGTTTTACCCAGGTTCAGGCTGTCGCGAGGCGTAAAACCCTACTCCTGCTTTGGTGGATTGATGAAAGGACCGTGGTGGAGACGCAGCGCTCTAGCCCGGCAAGGTCGCCTCCGGGCGAGAGCAGCTACGCGCATACGAGCGTACAAGGGTCCGAATCCTTTCTAAGGTAGCCACGGCCCTCCTTTTATAGGTCAAGGGGTCACCACAATGACAAAACAGTCATTATACACTGATTAGATAGCCACAGTGCTATCATACCTAACTCTGCAGACATGACAGGGTGCATTAAATGCACCGCTTAGTGTCACATCGTGGCGTAGCCCGGCAAGCCTTGCCGTGCCATTCAGCCACCTTTTCGCCTGCCCGCGCGACACGTCGCCTGGACGGGTGTCATTTAGGGATGATCTTCCTCAGAAATGGCCTGCCACGTACCAAGTAACAGCCACTTAGTCACTTGAGGGCTCGACACCGCACCGATGGGTGACTTGCGTTGCTGTGAGGTGGAGCGGTGGAGCTTTGGCGGGGTAATCCGCCTTTGGCGTCCCCGGCAAGCCTGTCGGGGGAGTCTTGAGGCTTGGCTTGGGGTAACCTCGACCCCGCTAGTCTCGCCTGCCCGACAAGGGAGGTTTTTCCTTAGTGATATCTTGCTTATTTGGTTGGTCTTGGTCTTCTTGATCCGCCCTTTGATTTCTCAAAGAGCCATCTCTTCTGCTTGGCCTTGTCTTGAATGCTTGGTGCAGTTTGCTCTGTTGCTGTCGCGCCGGAGATTTGTCTGTCCGGGCACAAGTTAGGGGGAAACATACACCCCTGCTTTTGTACCCCGACAGTACCCGACCACGATACTCATGTAGAACTTGTTTCGGTAGGATGGGCCTTTTGCTCATCAGTACCTGGCAACGATATTGATGTAGGCTCTTTTTCTTGTCAGTACTCGGCCACGATACTGATGTAGAACTTGCTTTCGATAGGACAGGCCTTTTGCTCGTCAGTACCCGACCATGGTACTGATGTAGGCCTTTTTTCTCATTAGTACTCGGCCAAGGTACTGATGTAGAACTTGCTTTTGCCATAGCCTTGAGGCGGGTGAGATAGAATGAATCAAGCTCCCTCGTAAGGTGAAAGTTAACTTATTTGCCGCTTGTTTGAATTGCTTGCACGAACATAGATCGATACTGACTTGCTCTTTTCTCATCACAAAATTAGTCTCATGATCGCATCTTACAACTTACCATCAAAGCCGACAGTTGGTGCGAAGATCAACATGTCGATGAAGTTTCTTCGTACTCTTGCGATCGAGAAAATTGATGTGGTGATGGTTGAGGAGGGAAGGGATGGTGTGTGTAGAGCTAGTGATGATGAGAGCCTCTCCGTGCTTTGGCTTTGGCTGGACGAAAAGAGTTCCGAGAGCCTGGCGGCGGCGTGCGCGTAGGTTTTCAGAGGAGGAAGAAAGGCTTCGGGTGGGCGTGTGTATGTGTGTGTTGTCTCCGAGCCTCGCAGCATGCGTGCATTTATCTGGTGAAGTTTAGAGAGAAGGAGGAGAGCTTCGGAGGTGCAATGTGCGCCTACATCCTTGTGGCGTGCCTTCCCCCCGTACATGAGACTTGATGGCTTTATATAGCCAGCAATAGGCGTGGATAGATGGAACACGGAGTGCGGACATTGAATTATTTCCTTGTGTCTTTATTCTTCTTGATGTCCAAACCTGCACAGAGAAAGGAAATAAACCTGTACGTATATACACGGCTACTGGTGGGATGATTCCTTTCCTAACGTGCCGCACAAGAGCGTGCTGGGCTTTTCTTTCCTTATATTTCATGTACACATCCAAACCAATAATAAATAAATCATATCGATCAATCCATAGTAGGCAGGCTTGGTAGCTATATTGCGGGCATTCAGACATGTATTGGTACGTGCCAGTCGTCGTGGCCGTCGCGTATAATCGGAATATACGTAGCACTACTATACGTATTCTTGCTGCCAAACGCCCAAACCCATCAGCCAGGGAACCTACATGCACCTAACCTTTGATGCATGCATCTTAATATGTAGGTAATTTTCTATGCACCACGTATAAACCCAGTCAAGAGATCGGCTAGTGCATGCATGCACGACAACAGCAGATTTGACTAGCTTTACATACACTTATTTCTGTCTTGTGACGATTATTTCTCTTTACCCAAAGTGCAAAACTTCAATCTATTTGCACCACTGTATTCTACATGATGAACTCTAAAAATAGAGTCCAATATTGAATATATTATTTCTTTCATAATTTTTAGCTATGCGGTGGGACCAACACGGCATATGGTAGCACTTTGCAAAATAAAAGTTATAATTTTTTCACATATTCGATTGTATTTATGTGCATGCCAGTCCACCATGACTCAAACAAATAAATTGACCTTACCGTGTACAAAAATTCATCAAAAACCAGGAGCAAAAGTATTAAACTATTTTTTTAGCACCATCCTTTAATGAGAAAGGAAACAACTTAAGTATATATAGCGGATTTTTTCCTCATGAGCAAATAGGATGACTATATCATTTAATTTAGTAAGATGTGCCACAACAGTTTCAGATTCATAACCATGAAAATGATTAGATTCAACCAAAGTAATTAACTCAGGATCGACAGAGAATTCATAATTCTTATCACTAACTAACAAAGATAGGTGAAATAGCAAATTTAGGATCATATTTCATTCTAGCATTCATAGATTTTTTCCAGCTTACTCAATAATTTCTTAACATCATCTCTATCATTACAAGCAGGAAATTATCTAGCTATCTCCACATCCATAACATAACCCTCGGATACCTTAGGCATTTCAATTCTTGGAGAGCTAGGTCTAGTAGGTGAATCATAAATTTCACAGTTTCAATAGTTTCAAGTTCTTTAGCTTTATCAAGTTGTTCATTAAGAAATTCACCTAGTTGCATAGTTTCATTAAGCAAAGTACTAACATCATCAATAGCAACATTCATAGAAGAAGTAGCATCATTCATTACTTGCGACATATCAGAATTAATAGCAGGTGGTGGTGTCGCAAGCCTACTCAAAATAGAAGGTGAATCAAGTGCGGAGCTAGATGGCAGTTCCTTACCTCCCATCGTCTTAGTGGGTACGATCTTGGTTCTTGTGTCTTTCAGCTTCTTCATAGTGATCAACAGATATAAATCCCAAGTGACTTAACAAATAGATCTATGCCCCCCCGCAACGGCGCCAGAAAAATGTCTTGATAACCCACAAGTATAGGGGATTCGACAGAAGGGGAGCCAAAGAATATCTGTAAGTATTAGCAGTTGAGTTTTCAATTCAACCACACCTGGAGAACTAAATATCTGTAGCAAGGTGATCGGTAGCACAATAGTATGATAGTTTGATAGCAGTAGTAACATTAGCAATAGCAACGGTAAAAGTAGCGGTAGCAGTTTTTGTAGTAATTGTAACAGCATCAGCAGCGAAAGTAACTTAGCAAAGATCAATATATGAAAAGCGTAGGCATTGGATCAGTGATGGATATTTGTGTTGGATGACATTCATCATGTACAGTCACAACCTAGAGCAATACACAATAGCTCCAATTCATCAATGTAATGTAGGGCATGTATTCCGTATATAGTCATACGTGCTTATAATAAGAACTTGCATGACATCTTTTGTCCTACCCTCCCGTGGCAGCAGGGTCCATAAGGAAAATAAGGGATATTAAGGCCTCCTTTTAATAGAGAACTGGAACAAAGCATTAACACATAGTGAATACATGAACTCCTCAAAGTACGGTCATCACCGGAAAGAATCCCAACTATTGTCACTTTGGGGTATGCGGATCATAACACGTAATAGGTGAATATAACTTGCAAGATAGGATGAAGAACTCAAATATATTCATGAAAACATAAAGGGTTCTGATATGAAATCATGGCACTCAGGCCCTAGTGACAAGCATTAAGCATAGCAAATTCACAGTGACATCAATGTCAGAACATAGTGGATACTAGGGATCAAGCCCTAACAAATTGACTCGACTACATGATAAATCTCATCCAACCCCATCACCATCCAGCAAGCCTACAAAGGAATTACTCACTCCCTGTGGTGAGCATTGATACATCTATTTTCCATCAGGTTTTCATACTATTATTTATAATGTTTTTGATCAATATAATACTTTATGATGCAATTCTAATGACTTTTCTCTCTTAATTTGCAAGATTTACATGAAGAGGGAGATTGCCGGTAGCTGGAATTCTCGACCTGAAAAAGCTATATCAGAGATATTTATTCTGCACAACTCCAAATAAGCTGAAATTTCACGGAGAATTTTTTTGAAATATATAAAAAATACTGGAGCAAAGAAGTACCAGAGGGACCCACCAGCTGCCCACAAGGCAGTAGGGCGCCCCCCCAGGGTGCACCCTAGTACCTTGTGGGGCCCTTGGCTGGCCATCGAGGCCATCTTCTCCTATATGATGCCATTTGCCCTAGAAAAAATCAAGAGAAGACTTTCGGGACAAAGTGCCGCTGTCTCGAGGCGGAACCTGAGCAGGAGCACTTTAGCTCTCCGGTGGAGCGATTCCGCCGGGGACACTTCCATCCGGGAGGGTGAAATCGAAACCATCGACATCACCAACAACTCTCTCATTGTGGGAGGACCAATCTTCATCAACATCTTCACCAAGCACCACCTCATCTCAAACCCTAGTTCATCTCTTGTATTTAGTCTTTGTCTCAAAACCTCAGATTGGTACCTGTGGGTTACTAGTAGTGTTGATTACATCTTGTAGTTGATGCTAGTTGGTTTATTTGTTGGAAGATTATATGTTCAGATAGTTGATGATATTCAATGCCCCTATAATCTTGAACATGAATATGATTTGTGAGTAGTTAGTTTTGTTCTTGAGGACATGGGAGAAGTCTTGTCATAAGTAATTGTCGGTGTACTAGAATAGGGGTACCCTAGTACCCCGTACTTGTGCACGGGCAGTAGTAGCATCCCGCGGCCAGGCTTGCGGGAGGACAGCCAGAGAGAAGCTCAAGATTATTAAGCCATTCAAGAACAAAGTATACAAAGCAAGAGTTAAGGCCCCGGCAAGAGGAGCTTGCCGGGAGGGACAGCTGAGGCCCAGCCTGGGCATTGCTGGGGCAGAGTACTTGCCGCGGCAAGGTACTTGCCCCGGCAAGTCATTGGCTGCGGCAAGATAGCGGCTGCGGCAAAGTATTGGCTGCGGCAAGATATTGGCTGCGGCAGGGTATTGGCTGCGGCGAGATAGCGGCTGCGGCAAGGTACTTGCCCTGGCAAGTTACCTTGCACGGCAAACTATGGACTGCGCCAAGCTGTCAAGTGCGGCAAGGTCTTGCCGCGGCAAGCGTTACTGTACCACTGTGCTACTGTGCTGCTCCGGTGCCTCTGCCAGCGTGGCGCTCTGGGTCCTTCCAAGCGTGCGTGGCAGGGCACTGTGTAGACGGCGGTGCACTGTAGATAGCGGTGCAGCAGCAGGTGGGATAGGCTTTTCCCACGTCCACGACGTCCGGGTACATGTATCTGGACAGCAAAGGCATGGGCATTTAATGCCCTTGTCCCCTGCCGTCAGTGGTAGGACATGTCATCCTGGTAATAGTGGCCTTACTGTAGCAACTTTCCACCTCTACCTTTACTGTTTGCCACCTGTTGGAGACCCCTTTGTGCGTATAAAAGGAGGCCCATGGGCAACGTGAAAGGAGGAGGAACTAGAAGAGGGAGAACTCCAGTATTGTACGCAGCTACTCGGTACTGTAGCGCTCCTGGAGCTAGAACAATCATACAGATAATAACCAAAAAGCAGGAGTAGGGTTTTACGCATCCGTGCGGCCCGAACCTGGGTAAATCTCTCTCGTGCACTGTCGTGTTCTTCGCTAGATTTGCTCTTCGCGCGACCGTCCCTCCCTGCCGAACGTAAAGGGGTCCTTCTCTGGGTCCCATAGGTGATCGCGGATTCGTCCCTGACATCTTTGGCGCGCTAGGTAGGGGGAAGGAGGTTGTGTGAATCTAATCTAGCGATTTGCGCGCTAGTTTTTGGGCCATTCTCCGTCTTATGGCTCCAAAAAAGAAGACTTCAGCCATCGGTGCGTCCACATCCAACCCGCCTGCTCCCGTGCAGGAGGGTGCCGACGTGATTGCGGCTGCTGGGGGGACTGGAGAGCGAGAGCTCCTATTACCTCCACCTGTCCAAAACCGGGCCAGCAACGCCAATCTTGGCGCTGCTGGGTCTGGGAACGCAGCGCTGCTCGCTGCTGCTGGCCCTGCAAGCTCCAGAAACGGTGCTGCACATTCTGGAACGCCTGCGCCGGTTCAGACGCCGCGGCCTTCGCAAGAAGCCCGTGACAGGCAGCGTCCTGACGCCCCAGGTGCCAGGCGCTCCCTGGATAATGAACTTGCGCATGAATCTCGAGATGCGCGGGGTCACCATACGCAACAACACGTTGGCGGGGTCGAGACGCGGTCGCCTGGGCGTGGAGATGCTCCTTCTAACACCGTTAGGAGTAAGAGCATCCCACAGTCCTCACGCCACTCGATACCTCCCTCACCAGCAGAAGCGTTGGCGCGTGCGCAGCTACTCCTGAACTTCCCTCCACCAGCAGATAAGCTTGACGAGTGGAGGGCAACCATTCAGAGCCTTCTCAGCTTCGCTGATGCCGACCCAGTGCGCGCGGCCGACAAGAGAACTGGTGACGACGCTGTCACCAACAAGAACGGCGAGGGGGCAACAACCGTACACTCCCCACCTAGACGGCCTCGATCGCCGACACGTCGAAACGACGCCCGTGGCGATGATTCCACGGCGTCATCTGACCCGCGAGCTCGTCGCGACCAGCGCCTCGTTCTTCAGGAACGCAGAGGAGAAGACGCTCGTACCACTATCGAGCGAAGGAGAGAAGCGCATCGTCAGTCCGACAGACGCGCAGGGCCCGCTGTTGACATGCATGCGCCAGGGGATCCTGGCGACTTGCCGTACGCGGTAAGTTGTCCAGCGTTCACCCGTGAGCTGCGGCAGGTCCAGTGGCCCAATCGCAAGGCTTTCAAGCCTGACGTCCCGGAGAAGTATGATGGCAAGACACACCCGTCGGAGTTCCTCAGCATTTACACCATTGCGGTGCAAGCTGCCGGGGGACGAGACGACAAGATTCTTGCTAACTACTTCCCGCTCGTGTTAAAGCGCAACGTCGTCTCATGGCTCATGCACTTGCCGGAGAACTCCATTTCTTCATGGGCGGACCTGTGCCATCAGTTTGTTGGTGCCTTTACTGGCGGTCATCAACCTCATGGCCAGGAGAGTGATCTTCACCTCATCCCCCAGAAGGAAGGAGAGCCCCTGCGCAAATACATTCAAAGGTTCAGCCGCGTACAGTACAACATCCCAGATGTTCACCCTGCTGCGGTTATTAGCGCGTTCCGTCAGAACGTGCGTAACCGCAAGATGCGGGAGGAAATGGCAATGACCAAGGTCAGAGACATTGGCCAGCTATATGCTCTCGCCGACAAGTGTGCGCGCGCTGAAGAGGGAAGGAAACTTCCCGGTGAAGGTGTTGGCGCAGGGGGGAGCTCTGACAGCGAAGGTACCGCCCCGGCAAAGAAGGGCCGGCGGCGGAACAACAGGAAGAAAAAGGGCAAAGCTGTGCTTGCCGTCGAGCAGTCCAGCGACAACGGCAGCGCCGACAAGGCCAAAGTCGAGGGCTCCGGCAAGGAGATTGCTGCGTGCGCCAATTGTCAGGCTTTGGCGGCTGCCGACAAGCAGGACGGCTCCGACAAGCAATATTGCAAGATCCACCGCACCAAGGGGCACGATCTCCAGAACTGTCGACGAGTCGAGCAGCTTGTCGAACAGCAAAAAGCTGAGTATGAGAGGCGTGACAAGGAAAAGGCCCCAGAAGGTGCTGGCGGGTCCGGCAAGAAGCGCACTGCCCGAGGAGGGCGTCGCGGCAAGGCCAAGCAGCAGCAGAGAGACAGGCCTCCTCGTGGCCGCGACAAAGATGATGATGATGATGATCTAGATGATGAAGAATCCAGTGAGCACGAATTTCAGAAAGCCGCAGAAGTCTTGTGTGTTGACGGTGGTGCTTCGTTGCATTCTTCTCACCGCCAACTTAAACAGTGGGCGCGAGAGATCAATGCGGCGGAACCATCTGTTGACGCCAGAAAGCTTCTGAAGTGGTCCGACACGCCTACCGTCTTTGACATTGAGGACCACCCTGACCGCACAACGGCGGTCGGGTGCTTGCCGATGTTGGTTTCACCAACGATCCGCAACCTCAAGGTCACGAAGATGTTAGTTGACGGTGGGGCCGGCTTGAATCTGATTTCGCCCGCTGTGCTCCGGAAACTTCAAATCTCTGACGGCGAGCTTGAGGAAACTGGTACTTTCCAAGGAGTCAATCCAGGAAGGAGTAAGCCGAAAGGGAAGATCACGCTGCCAGTGACATTTGGCGGCGAGCTGAACTACCGGACCGAGAAGGTCACCTTCGATGTTGCCGATATTCCATTACCTTATAATGGGATACTTGGCCGTCCAGCGCTCGCCAAGTTCATGGCAGCCTCTCATTATGCCTACAACGTGTTGAAGATGCCAGGTCCAGTAGGTGTTATCACAGTTCCCTGCGACAAGAAGGATGCGCTTATTTGCGCCGACAAGATCTACCGGGAGGCAGCTACCGCAACTGCCGCCAAGGCACTTGCCGCTGAAGCTCTCGGGCGGGAGAACAAGAGGAAGTCCGGCAAGAGCTCCTGTGCCCACTCCGGCAAGCGCACCTCTTCGGAGTGCTGCGCTACCGTCGAGGACGCACCAGAGAGCTCCACCGGCAAGTGTAAGAAGAACAAAGCCGCTCCGCCGGCGACAAAGAAGGTGCCCGCCAAGGAGGATGGCACTGGTGGTTCCTTCACCATCAGTGCCACACTTGACAACAAATAGGAAAACGCGCTCGTTGCTTTCCTGCGGGCGAATGTCGACGTATTTGCATGGCAACCGTCCGACATCCCCGGTGTTCCTAGGAAAGTAATTGAGCACCACCTTGCCGTTTGTCCCCACGCGAGGCCCGTCAAACAGAAAGCCAGAAAGCAAGCTGTGGAGCGGCAAGAGTTTATTGCGGAAGAAATCAAGAAGTTGGAAGCAGCAGGCCTCGTTAGAGGAGTGCTCCATCCTACGTGGTTGGCCAATCCGGTTGTCGTGCGCAAAGCGAATGGAAAATGGAGGCTTTGTATTGATTTCACTGATGTCAATAAAGCTTGTCCCAAAGACCCATTTCCTTTGCCCCGCATAGACCAGATTGTTGACTCCACGGCAGGATGTGATTTGCTTTCATTTCTTGACGCATATTCAGGGTATCATCAAATCTTCATGGCTGAGGAAGATGAGGAAAAGACCGCATTTATCACACCCTGTGGCACATACTGTTTCGTACGTATGCCGTTTGGTTTGAAAAATGCTGGTTCGACATTTGCAAGAGCCGTCGAGATTGCTTTTGAGCCTCAGCTGCACAGAAATGTGGAAGCCTATATGGATGATATAGTGGTCAAAAGCAAAGACAGGGCTACTTTGGTTCAAGATCTAGAAGAAACTTTTGTAAATCTGCGCAAGATCAACCTGAAGCTCAACCCCGAGAAGTGCGTGTTTGGAGTTCCCTCCGGCAAGCTTCTCGGGTTCTTTGTGTCTCAACGTGGAATTGAAGCCAATCCTGACAAGATCAAAGCCATTGAGCAAATTGAAGCACCGAAGCGCGTCAAGGATGTTCGACGACTTGCCGGCTGTGTTGCTGCCCTCAGTAGGTTTATCTCCAAGTCAGCTGAGCGCGCCCTGCCATTTTTCAAGATCTTAAAAAAGGCAGGTCCATTGAAATGGACTCCGGAGGCGGAGGCGGCGCTGCAAGACTTGAAGAGATACCTCTCCTCTCCTCCAATACTTGTCGCGCCTAAACCACAAGAGAAGTTGTTGCTGTATCTAGCGGCAACCAATCAAGTGGTTAGTGCTGCGCTGGTAGCGGAGAGAGAGGTGGATGAAGAGGCAGTAACTGCGGCAAGCACGACCAGCGACAAGCTGGGGGCAACAAGTTTTGCTGCCAACAAGGATTCGTCTGCGCAGTTAGGTGAAGTGATACAAAAGAAGAAAATGGTGCAGCGCCCGGTCTACTTTGTGAGCTCTCTTCTGCAGGGAGCTAGGTCAAGGTATTCTGGTGTGCAGAAGCTGCTTTTCGGCCTTCTCATGGCCTCGAGAAAGCTGCGCCATTATTTTCAAGCACATGAAGTTACCGTCATCACTCGCTTCCCGCTGAAAAGGATTTTGCAAAATCCAGAAGCGACGGGCAGGATTGTCGAGTGGGCATTGGAGTTGTCGAGCTTTGGCCTCAAGTTTGAGAGTACATCAACCATACAGAGCCGAGTTTTGGCAGAGTTTGTCGCAGAATGGACACCAACGCCAGACGAAGAAATCCCAGAGATGACTCTCCCCGGCAAGGAGACAAGCAAAGAGTGGCTTATGTACTTTGATGGTGCCTTTTCGCTGCAAGGCGCCAGTGCTGGCGTACTGCTTGTCGCACCCACCGGAGAGCACCTCAAGTACGTGGTCCAAATGCACTTTCCCAAGGAACAGGCGACGAACAATACTACAGAATATGAGGGGTTGCTTGCCGGTCTCAGGATCGCGGCAGACCTTGGGATCAAGAAGCTTATTGTCAGGGGAGATTCGCAGCTTGTCGTCAGGCAAGTGAACAAGAACTACCAATGCCCATTGATGGAAGCTTATGTAGATGAGGTGAGGAAGTTGGAAGAACGCTTTGACGGCCTACAAATGGAGCACGTCCCACGTGCTGAGAATGACATTGCCGATGGTTTGTCAAAGCGCGCCGCACTCAAATTGCCTGTGGAGCCAGGCACTTTTGTGCTCCAACTAACTCAGCCATCCGTGACGCCATCAGTAGGGCAAGGCAGGAAGAGGAAGTTGGCTTCTGGCGACTACTTCCCGGCAGAGCTCCCCGAAGCCGCCGGCAAGAAGGCTGCCAAAGCCAGCGCCAAAGATTCAGAGGGGCAACTTGCTCCGACAAGGCCTCGCGCTCTTGTCGTTGAAGCGGGTGCTCCTAGGCTAGAGGCAAAGGGGCAACTTGCTCCGACAAGACTTCAGCTTGTCGTTGAAGCAGGCGCTCCTGATCGAAGCACTGAGGAGCAAGATGCTCCGACGAGGCCTTGGGCTTCCGTCGTTGAAGCAACTGCTCCCGACAAGCTTGTTGAAGGACTGCACGCTCCAGCAGGGCCCCAGGCTCTTGTCGTTGAGGCGGCTGTTCCCGCCAAGCTCGTCGGGGAACGGCAGGCTCTGGTAGAGCGACGAGCTCTTCCCGTAGGGCCTGATGTTCCCGCAGCAGAAGAAATGCCTTTAGTCCTCGTTGTCGAGCCACAGGCTCCAGCGTGGGCGCAGCAGATCGTCCGTTTCCTTCAGACAGGAGAACTTCCCGAAGAGCAGGAAGAAGCGGAGAAAGTAGCCCGACGGTCCAATATGTATCAATTTGTCGATGACATGCTGTGCAGAAAAAGACCAAACGGTGTGAAATTGAAGTGTATTCCCCGGGAAGAAGGACAGGAGCTGTTGGCGGAGATTCATGGAGGCATATGTGGTCACCACATAGGGTCAAGAGCCCTTGTTGGAAAGGCTTTCCGGCAAGGTTTCTTTTGGCCCACCGCCCTCCAGGATGCAACTGCACTAGTAACCAAGTGTGAAGTGTGCCAGTTTCATTCCAAGCAGATTCATCAGCCAGCTCAAGCTCTCCAGACAATCCCTCTCTCCTGGCCATTTTCGGCCTGGGGGCTCGACATCCTCGGCCCCTTTCCCCGTGCCACCGGGGGCTTCGAGTACTTGTATGTGGCCATCGACAAGTTTACGAAGTGGCCAGAAGTGGAAGCAGTGAGGAAGGTGACAGCACAATCAGCCATCAAGTTCTTCAAGGGAATTGTTTGTCGCTTTGGTGTTCCTAACAGGATCATCACCGACAATGGTACCCAGTTCACGAGCCACGCCTTCATGCAGTATGTCGAAGACCTTGGCGCCAAGGTCTGTTTCGCTTCTGTTGCTCACCCCCGAAGCAACGGTCAAGCTGAAAGGGCAAATGCTGAAGTGCTGCGTGGGCTCAAGACGAGAACTTTCGACAGGCTGCGCAAGTGCGGCAAAAACTGGATCGAGGAGCTGCCAGTGGTTCTTTGGTCGATCAGGACGACGCCAAATCGAGCTACTGGCCAGACGCCTTTTGCTCTAGTTTATGGAGCAGTGGCAGTTCTCCCCACGGAACTCGTATATGGGTCACCTCGAGTGCTTGCTTATGATGAGCTTGAGCAAGAGCAACTGCGGCAAGATGACGCTGTGCTCCTCGAGGAGGATCGTCTTCAGGCTGCTGTGAGAGCTGCTCACTACCAGCAAGCTTTGCGTCGCTACCATAGCCGCAAAGTTAATGCCAGAAGTCTCGAGGAAGGCGACCTTGTTCTTCGGCGCGTTCAGTCGGCCAAGAATTCAAACAAGTTGACGCCGAAGTGGGAAGGCCCTTATCGGGTGAAATGGGTCACCAGGCCCGGCGCTATCCGCCTGGAGACCGGGGATGGCATTCCAGTGATCAATTCCTGGAACATTGAGCATCTCCGTAAGTTTTTTCCATAAGGCGCGGTTGCCGGGCCCTTCCCCGGCAACCACCTTTTGTACAAGTCTTGCCGCTGTTGCATGTAATCCTTTGTACAAAGCCAGGCGCAGACCCTGTGCATAGATAAAGCTTTTGTATTTCGCAGTTTTTGACGATTTCATGTTTACTTTTATTTTGCATGATTATCTGACATACTGTGCAGTACAGCCTCCCCGGTAAGCATTAACGAGCCGCCAAGCTCCTATATCTTTATTTTCTCTTCTTTCTTTTTCTCAAAGAGACAGAAGCTTCCCTCGCGCACAAGTTTGCCGGGGGGGATGGGATAATGATATGGACCAGGCGTCGTTCAAAGAAACTTTGCCTTGCCGGGTAGAAGGCAGCGGCAAGCAGTGATAAGACCTTGCCGCGGAGAGATCAGCGACAAAGCTAAGTGCCAAAGTTTGAATAACCAAATTCTTTTTTATTCTCAAGGTTATTTTCCTTGAACGATACTACTCTTTGTATGGAAAACCTGTGCACGACGGAACCATAGCGTAATCAGTCGCGCCCTTACCTTGTTTCGAGTCCGCTCAACAACCTAAGTGGCTGCACTGAGCGCGACAAGGTTGCTTGCCGGCAGCGGCACCGCCAGCAGGCTGCTGGAGTCCCGTACCCAGCGCTCGCGGCGATGGTGCGCGCACCGGTAAGTTCCCTATAAGCGTAGGGCAAGTACACATAAAGAAAGAAATTGCTCAAGGGAGATGACATGCATTAACTTCAAAATATTGCATGTTATATTACAAGATAAGTTGCCGTGGCTTAAACAGATTGTTCTTTAACATGTCTAGCGGCGGCAAGGAGGGAGAAGAATGGGCTCTCTAATTGCGGTGCTCGCCTTCGACTCTTTGGATCTGGTCCACCCTCTCCACGATGGGCGCGACAAGGGCCTCTAATGGTGCGGGGTCGTATCCCTTTGGCAAGCTTTTGAAGATGTTGCTGAAGTCGACGCCCGGGTTTCTGTATGCTATCTTCACCAGCAACCTCCGGAGAACTCCCCGGCAAAGCCTGCGTGACTCGTCGGCCAGTTGAGCCTTGTGATTGACTTGGAGCTGTTGGAGTGCTTCTACTACTCCGTCGAAGAACTCGGCTAGCTTGACGCTAGTTTGCGTGTTCTTATCGGTGGAGTACCCGAAGTCCGGCACTTTCAGGGCAGTCAGCTCCTTGTCGATGTCCTCGGCTGCGCTGGCAAGCCTGTCTGTGAAGATCCCCACGTTATCCCTGAACTTCTTGTGGGATGCAATAGCGTCTTGAAGCAGACCCTTCTCCTTCTGGAGCTCTGCCATTAGAAGCCCTTCGCGCTTTCTGGTGGTGTCGAGCGTCTCCTTCAGCGTGGTCAGTTTCAGCTTCAGGTCTGCTCTGGAGTCATTGGCGGCGGCAAGCAGATTGTTCTTCTTGGCTATGGTAACTTGCATCTCCGCCAAAGTGTGGGTCACCTTTGCCCTCTCACTTTTGAGCGTTGAGAGCTTGTCACCGTTTGCCTTGAGGGCGGCCTCTAGTCTTGCCACTTTCTCCTCCGTTTCCTTCCTGTTCACTTCTGCAGCAACGACAGCGTTGGTGGCCTCCACCAACTTGCTGGCGTACTCTTGGGCCAAGGCTTCGATTTCCCTCTGGTGTTTTTGTGCCTGCCCCTGGGTCCGCTCTGCGACAAGTCTTGCCACCTCCTCGTCTTTCTGTCGGAGGGTTTCGGCAAGTTTCCTCTTGCGCTCGGCAAGTTCTTCTTCGTGGGCATCAAGGTCCACCTTCCGCTGGTTCAGATCACCGGCCCGAGCAGACAACTCCTTGGCGGTCTCCTCCTGTTTTTGTTCAATGTCTTGCTTCATCAGGAGGAGGGCCTGCCGTTCTTCGGCCAGCTGTGCCCGCTTGGCCTCTAACGCATTAAGAGATCGCGCGCGGACATCCGCCAAGATATCCGCGCGCCTCAACATGTCAGCTTCGGCTTTCTCGATGAGCGCCTCCCTGGAAGCTAGCTTCTCCCGTCGGGCGCGATGAAGATTCAGCAGCTTTTGGAGCAGTTGCTCCTCTTCAGACGTGCTGCTGCTGCTGGCGCCTGGCGCATCCACAAGCTGGAGCCCGGCAGCGGCAAGGATCTCCTCGTCCACAACATCCTCCTCGGTTGACGCTCTGGAGCCCATCGTCTAGGGGAGGCTGACGTAGACGTTCTCGCCGACCCGGATGTATTTGCTTGGCGGAGGCGAGTTGGGTCCTGCCGCCTCGTCAGTGGTTGAGGGACCCGTGGTCGGAGTAGCGCCTGGCGCTCCTGTGGCCTCAGGGCCGTCAGTACGACCACTGGCTCCCTCGCCGGCCTCCTCAGCAGCCTTCTGGGCGGCCTCAGCTTCAGCAGCCTTGGCGGCTTCATCGGTGGGCGCCTTGGCGGTATTATCCTCGGCGGCCTTGCCGGCCTCTTCGGCAGCCCTGGCAGCCTCTTCGTCGGCAAGCTTGTCGGCCTTGGCAGCGGCGGCCTTGGCGGCCTCGTCGTCGACGGCCCCTGCGGTGTTCTCCTCGGCAGAAGAGTCAATGTTCATTGGCTCCACCGAGGAGGGCTCTGCCAACCCGAGAAGTAAAGCAAAAAGAGCTTCAGGAAGAAATTCAAGAAGCCAAAAGAAAGAAAGCAGAAAGAGTTTTGCGGCAAGTGGGTTTACCCGTGTTGAGCTCAGGAGCGGTGGGCTCCCCTCCCCCGTCAACGTTTGTCATTGGGGTGGGGTCGCCAGCGCTGGTGCTTGGCGCTTCGGCGCTTGCTGGCTCCTCTTCGTGGCTCGGCTCGCTAGTGGGAGCCCTTACCGGAGATCTTCTCCTTGGCGGAGTGGTCGAGGGGGGTGGTACTTCTGGAGCACCTTCAGATGGCTCCACTTGCTGCTCCTCTCCTACACGCCCAAAGATGTCAGTAACAAAATGCTTGTTCCTCAGCGACCGCCAGCGAAAGGTAGTTGAAATACTTACGCTGGGGGCTACAACGAGGGCTGGGCTCCGAGCTGGCCGGGACGGTCTCACACGCTCTCCCGGTGGTTGCCGTGGGCTCATCTTCGACGACCACCACGGTCTTGCTCGTCGAGACCTTAGCTCTCTTCCTTGTCCTCTCCGCCAAAGTTTCCTCCCTGCGGAAGCAAGGCCGGAGCGCGACAAGTGAGGACAGAAACAAAACCTTATAAAGATTGAGGGTCGCGGCAAGGGAACTTACTCTTCCTCGTCGTCCTCTTCGCTGAGGGCGGAAAAATCAAAGTCCGCCTCCGTGTGAGGAGGGGGAGGAGGGGGAGCTGGGCTCCTTAGCCGCTTGGCGGGGGTAGTAGCAGCGGTCTTTGATGACCCTGCTCCAGTTGCCGGGGCCGCGTGAGACACTCCCGCAGCACCAGCCCTTGCCGCGGTTGAGCGCGTCGAACGGCGCTCCGGCGGTTGTTGAACTTCTTGCCGCTCAGCCACTTTGCCAAGCCTGCGAAGGCGTTTCCTCCTCAGAGGGGCTGGGGACTCTGACTGCGGTGGGCTTTCGGTGCCCTCCTCGGAAAAGGAGCCCTCATCCTCCGAGCTGCCTGACTCGTCGGCAGGCTGGCTTGGCCCGACATCCTTTCCGGGTGCGGCGAGCTCGCCCTTCCCGGCAAGCATCCCTTGCTCGGCAAGGCTCTCCTTTTGTGCCTCGTCGAGCTTCGCCAAAGTATAACCAAAATCGCCAGCTTCCCTGGCGAGCCTGTCCTCCTCCACTCTTCGAGCAATGAATTCTATTTCTTGCTCAGTGGTGTTGCGGACGAGCCACTCTTCCACCCGGACCTGCTTTTCGACCGTGGAGTCAAAGAATTGCCGCACGTCTTCTTCGAGCGGCACGTCCCAAGTTGCTTCAACGCTGTGCGCATTGCAGAGCGGCATCATAGCGATGATTGCACTCAATGCGGAGTTGTTGCAAAGAGGCACGATGTGCTTCGGCAGCGTGAACGCCTTGTCGCGCTTTTCTGGATCTGTCTCTTGCTTGAACAGTTCTCGCATGAAAAAGTCATGCTGCAGAACTGTGAAGTTGTTGATCAGTCCAGGGCGCAGCCACATGATATCGGCTGGGTTCTTCCAATCAGAGGCCGGCCTTCCTCTCTGCTGCAGAGGAGCAATGCGGCGGCGGAGGAAGTCTGCGCCAACCATCCCTATGGTGAGCCCGGCCTCCCTGAGCCGTATGATCCTGGCAGCGGCAATCTCCAGCTTTTTGTCCTGGGGATCCAGATCGCTCCAGTCTGTGCCACGCGCCGCTGGGGTCTTGCGAAGCTCACAGTATGGTGGCGGATCGTCGTCAATGATCCAACACCATTCAGACCGGATTTCTCCCCATCTTGGGCGGAGATCCCCCTTCAGATAATGCTCCTTGGCGCCCAATCTTGAAACGAACGAGACGCCAACAGTGAGAGGCTCCCCCTTTTCAGCACGGGGAGTGAAGTAATGCCTGAACAGCGCGGTGTTGGGTGCGACGCCGACGAAGTTCTCGCACAGATGCGCAAATATTGCCATGGTGGATACGGCATTCGGTGTGAGATCCAGCAGACGGAGGTTGAAGGTGTACATGACGTCGCTGAAGAAATCCGAATATGGTGGGCAGAGCACGCACCAAAAGTAGCAAGCGAAGAAGGGGTACTTGCTCACTTCGCTCTCGTCGGTGGCTGGGCGGACGCGGGTGGCCGGATGCGCCTTGGTCCTCGCGGCCCACATGCCTTGGAACTTGGCCTTCAGATCCGCCCCCGTGAGCGTCGGAGCGAAGAGCGCGTACTTCTGCCTCTTCATCTGCGCCTGGGTCTCCGTCCTTGAGGACTTCCCCGTCTTCCCCTTTTCTCCTTTGGGAGGCATGGCGAAGGCGGAGCTGAGGACCGAGGGAGATGCGGACGCGCGCGGTGGCGGAGGATTGGGAAACCGCCTTTGTTTTAGAGCGGAGGAAGAAGAAGGCGGAGATTTGAAGATCGAGAATGGTGAGAGGGGTGTGCGAGTGCTTCTGCAGGTCCCTCCTTTTATGGGGAAAGATGCGGAACCATCCGCCCCATCGTCATTCGAGATAACTGCGCACGCTTCCCACGCTCCGCATTCAACGCGCGACGCGTGGGAGAGCGTGCAATTAAACAGCATAGAGACGTTTCGGCTTATCCCAGCCACGCGTGCCCGTGCACTGTTTGGGCCTGGCCCAACAACGCCCGGCACCGTGTGTGGCCCAGGCCCGGGGGCTCCTGTCGGTGTACTAGAATAGGGGTACCCTAGTACCCCGTACTTGTGCACGGGCAGTAGTAGCATCCCGCGGCCAGGCTTGCGGGAGGACAGCCAGAGAGAAGCTCAAGATTATTAAGCCATTCAAGAACAAAGTATACAAAGCAAGAGTTAAGGCCCCGGCAAGAGGAGCTTGCCGGGAGGGACAGCTGAGGCCCAGCCTGGGCATTGCTGGGGCAGAGTACTTGCCGCGGCAAGGTACTTGCCCCGGCAAGTCATTGGCTGCGGCAAGATAGCGGCTGCGGCAAAGTATTGGCTGCGGCAAGATATTGGTTGCGGCAGGGTATTGGCTGCGGCAAGGTATTGGCTGCGGCGAGATAGCGGCTGCGGCAAGGTACTTGCCCCAGCAAGTTACCTTGCACGGCAAACTATGGGCTGCGCCAAGCTGTCAGGTGCGGCAAGGTCTTGTCGCGGCAAGCGTTACTGTACCACTGTGCTACTGTGCTGCTCCGGTGCCTCTGCCAGCGTGGCGCTCTGGGTCCTTCCAAGCGTGCGTGGCAGGGCACTGTGTAGACGGCGGTGCACTGTAGATAGCGGTGCAGCAGCAGGTGGGATAGGCTTTTCCCACGTCCACGACTTCCGGGTACATGTATCTGGACAGCAAAGGCATGGGCATTTAATGCCCTTGTCCCCTGCCGTCAGTGGTAGGTAGGACATGTCATCCTGGTAATAGTGGCCTTACTGTAGCAACTTTCCACCTCTACCTTTACTGTTTGCCACTTGTTGGAGACCCCTTTGTGCGTATAAAAGGAGGCCCATGGGCAACATGAAAGGAGGAGGAACTGGAAGAGGGAGAACTCCAGTATTGTACGCAGCTACTCGGTACTGTAGCGCTCCTGGAGCTAGAACAATCATACAGATAATAACCAAAAAGCAGGAGTAGGGTTTTACGCATCCGTGCGGCCCGAACCTGGGTAAATCTCTCTCGTGCACTGTCGTGTTCTTCGCTAGATTTGCTCTTCGCGCGACCGTCCCTCCCTGCCGAACGTAAAGGGGTCCTTCTCTGGATCCCATAGGTGATCGCGGATTTGTCCCCGACAGTAATCATGTGAATTTGGTACTTGTTCGATATTTTGATGATATGTATGTTGTTGCTCCCTTTAGTGGTGTCATGTGAATGTCGACTACATGAAACTTCACCATACTTGGTCCTAAGGGAAGGCATTGTGGAGTAATAAGTAAATGATGGGCTGCTAGAGTGACAGAATCTTAAACCCTAGTTTATGCGTTATTCCGTAAGGGGTTGATTTGGATCCATATGTTTCATGCTATGGTTAGATTTGTCTTAATTCTTCTTTAATAGTTGCAGATGGTTGCGAGAGGGGGTAATCATAAGTGGGAGGCTTGTCTAAGTAAGAACAACACCCAAGCACCAGTCCACCCACATATCAAATTATCAAAGTAGCGAACACGAATAAAACAAACATGATGGAAGTGACTAGATGAATTCCCATGTGTCCTCGAGAACGCTTCACTTATTATAAGAGAACGTTTTGGCCTGTCCTTTGCTATAAAAAGGATTGGCTACCTTTCTGCACCTTTGTTACAATTGCTACTTGTTGCTCGTTACAAATTACCTTGCTATCAAACTATCTATTACCGATAATGTTAGTGCTTGCAGAGAGTACCTTGCTGAAAACTGCTTGTCATTTCCTTCTATTCCTCGTTGGGTTCGACACTCTTACTTATCGGAAGGACTACGATTGATCCCCTATACTTGTGGGTCATCAAAACTCTTTTCTGCCACCGTTGCCAGGGAGTGAAGCGCCTTCGGTGAGTGGAATTTGGTAAGGAAACATTTATATTACATGCTGAAATTTATTGTCACTTGGTACTATGGAAAGTAATCTTTTGAGGGGTTTGTTCGGGGTATATTCACCTCGACCGGAAGCAATAAGAGTTTCCTCTCAACCTACTGAACCTACTGAAAATATTTATTATGAGATTCCTTCGGGTATGTTAGAGAAACTGCTAGCTAATCCTTATGCATGAGATGGAACTTAATCTATGTGGATGAAATTTGTGGATTCTTTAAGCTTGCAGGTTTATCGGAGGCTGGAGTTAATAAGAAGTTTTCCCTTTATCTTTGGAGGGAAAGGCATTGACATGGTATAGGCTATGTGATGATATTGGAACGTGCGATTTGAACTAATTGAAATTGTAATTTCATCATAAGTTTTATCCTTTGCATCTGGTTCATCGTGATCGGAATTATATATATAATTTTTGGCCTCGTGAAGGAGAAAGTACCACTCAAGCTTGGGGGAGGCTTAAGTACATGATGTAGACATGCCCCAATCATGAGCTCTCAAGAGAAATTATTAGACAAAATTTTATGCTCGACTTTCTCATAACGATCAATACATGCTCGATTCTTCTTCTACTGGTTCCATTATGAAGAAAACTATTGAATTCAAATGGGGTATTCTGCAAAGAATTGAACGCAACTCTAAATATTGGGAGCTCGACAAAGGTAAAGTGTCAGGTATGAAACTTAAGTTTGATTGTGTTAAATCTTTTAAGGAAACCGATGCTTTTCATAAGTTTAGTGCTAAATATGGACTTGACCCTGAGATAGTAGCTTCCTTTTGTAAATCATTTGCTACTCATGTTGATCTCCCTAAGGAGAATTGGTTTAAATATCATCCCCCTATTGTAGAAAAGATTGAGGAACCCATTATAGTTAAAGGTGAAACTATTATTTACAATGTTGATCCAGTTGTGCCTACTTCTTATATTGAGAAACCCCCTTTTCCTGTTAGGATTAAGGAACATGCTAAAGTTTCAACTGTGCTTAATAAAATTAATCTTAGAACACCTAGACCCTCTGAACAAATTAAAGTTGAACCTAATATTGCCATGGTTAAAGATCTCTTCGTTGATAATATTGATGGGCATGTTATTTACTTTTGTGATGAAGCAACCAGGATTGCTAAGACTGGTACTAAAGATAAGACTAAACCTGTCATTGGCATGCCTATTGTTTTTGTTAAAACATGATATCATTGTTATCATGGTGTGTGTGATTTGGATGCTAGTGTGAGTGCTATTCTTTTACTTTATATCAAGAGATTATGAATGATATTGCACCTGCTGAGATAGAGGACATTGATGTTACTATTAAGCTCGCAAATAGAGATACTATTTCACCGCTTGAGATCGTTAGAGATGTTGAAGTCTTATGTGGTAAGATCAAATACCCTACTGATTTTATAGTTCTTCGTTCTCCCCAAGATGATTTTTGTCCTATTATATTTGGTAGACCTTTCTTGAACACCATTTATGCTAAGATTGATTGCAATAAGGAAACAGTCAGTGTTAATTTTGGTGATGTATCTCGTGAGTTTAATTTCTCTAAATTCTGTAGACAACCTCATGATAAAGAATGGCCTAGTAAGGATGATATTATTGGTCTTGCTTCTCTTGCCGTACCTCCTACTGATCCATTACAACAATATTTGCTAGACCATTTAAATGATATGCATATGAATGAAAGAAACAAAATATATGGGATATTCTTTAATCAAGCACCTATACTTCAACATAATTTTCCTATTGAAACTCTTGGAGGTCCTCCTCCACCTAAGGCTGATCCGGTGTTTGAACACAAGAAATTACCTGATACATTGAAATATGATTATCTTGATAATAAGAAGATATATCCTGTTATTATCAATGCTGACCTTTCAGAGCATGAAGAAAAGAGATTAATTAAAACTCTGAGGAAGCACCATGCTGCTATTGGATATTCTCTTTATGATCTTAAGGGCATTAGTCCCACTCTATGTAAACACAAGATTAATATGGAGCCTGATGCTAAGCTAGTCATTGATCATCAACGACGATTGAATCCTAAAATGAAGGATGTGGTAAGAACGGAAATATTAAAGCTTCTGGAAGAAGGTATAATTTATCCCATAGCTGATAGTACATCGGCATGTCCTATTCATTGTGTTCCTAAGAAAGGAGGTACAACTGTTGTTCCTAATGATAAAAATGAACTCATCCCACAAAGAATTGTATTTAGCTATAGGATGGTAATTGCTTTCATGAAATTAAACAAAGCTACTAGAAAAGATCATTACCCCTTGCCTTTTATTGATCAAATGTTAGAAAGATTGTCTAAGCATACACACTTCCATTTCCTTGATGGATATTCTGGTTTTTCTCAAATACCTATGTCAAAAGAACATCAAGAGAAAACTACTTTTACTTGTCCTTTTGGAACTTATTCTTATAGACGCATGCCTTTTGGTTTATGTAATGCACCTGCTACCTTTCAAATATGTATGACTGCTATATTCTCTAATTTTTGTGAGAAGATTGTTGAGGTATTCATGGTTAATTTTTCTGTTTACGAGACTTATTTTGACGATTGCTTAAGCAACCTCGATCGAGTTTTGTAGAGATGTGAAGAAACTAATCTTGTCTTGAATTTGGAGAAGTGCCACTTTATGGTGAATGAAGGTATAGTACTTGGGCATAAAATTTTTGAACGAGGTATTGAAGTAGACAAAGCTAAAATTGATGCAATTGAGAAAATGCCATGTTCTAAACATATTAAAGGTATAAGAAGCTTCCTTGGTCATGCTGGTTTTTATAGGAGATTCATTAAAGATTTCTCTAAAATTTCTAGGTCTCTTACTAATCTCCTACAAAAAGATGTTCCATTTGTTTTTGAGGATGATTCCGTAGAAGCCTTTGAAATACTTAAGAAAGCTTTAATCTCTGCACCCATTGTTCAACCACTTAATTGGAACCTACCATTTGAAATTATGTGTGATGCTAGTGACTATGATATTGGTGCTGTTCTAGGACAAAGAGTTGTAAGAAACTAAATGTTATTCATTATGCTAATAAAAATCTAGACAGTGCCCAAAGAAATTGTGCTACTACTGAGAAAGAATTTTTAGCAGTTGTGCTTGCATGTGATAAATTCAGATCATATATTGTTGATTCTAAAGTGACTGTTCACACTGATCATGCTGCTATTAAATATCTTATGGAAAAGAAAGATGCTAAACCAAGGTTGATTAGGTGGGTTCTTTTGCTACAAGAATTTGACTTGCATATTATTAATAGAAAGGGAGCTGAGAATCCCGTAGCTGATAATTTGTCTCCAATGGAAAATGTTCTTAATGACCCACTGCCTGTTGATAATAGTTTTCCTGATGAACAATTAGCTGTTAAAAATGCTTCTTGTAATACTCCTTGGTATCCAGACTATGCTAATTACATTGTTGCTAAATATATACCACCTAGTTTCACATACCAACAAAAGAAAAAGTTCTTCTTTGATGTAAGACATTACTTTTGGGATGACCTACATCTATATAATGGAGTAGATGGTTGATACGTCTCCAATGTATCTATAATTTTTGATTGTTCCATGCTATTATATTATCTGTTTTGGATGTTTTATATGCATTAATATGCTATTTTATATTATTTTTGGGACTAACCTATTAACCTAGAGCCCAGTGCCAGTTTCTATTTTTTCCTTGTTTTTTAGCTTCGTGGAGAAGGAATACCAAACGGAGTCCAAATGGAATAAAATCTTCGCGATGATTTTTCTTGGACCAGAAGACACCCAGGAGACTTGGAGATGAAGTCGGAGGAGGCACGAGGCGGCCACAAGGGTGGAGGGCGCGCCCAGGGGGGTAGGGCGCGCCCCCTACCTTGTGCCCCCCCCCGTGACCCTCCTGACCTAATTCTTTCGCCTATATATTCACATATATTCCCAAACCACCAGAAGCATCCACGAAAACACTTTTCCGCCGCCGCAACCTTCTGTACCCGTGAGATCCCATCTAGGGACCTTTTTCGGCACCCTGCCGGAGGGGGATTCGATCACGGAGGGCTTCTACATCAACCCTATTATCCTTTCGATGAAGCGTGAGTAGTTTATCTCAGACCTACGGGTCCATAGCTAGTAGCTAGATGGCTTCTTCTCTCTCTTCGATTCTCAATACCATGTTCTCCTCGATGTTCTTGGAGATTTATTCGATGTAATACTTTTTTGCGGTGTGTTTACCGAGATCCGATGAATTGTGGATTTATGATTAGATTATCTATGAATATTATTTGAATCTTCTCTGAATTCTTTTATGCATGATTTGATATCTTTGTAATTCTCTTCGAACTATCGGTTTGGTTTGGCCAACTAGATTGGTTTTTCTTGCAATGGGAGAAGTGCTTAGCTTTGGGTTCAATCTTGTAGTGTCCTTTCCCAGTGACAGTAGGGGCAGCAACGCACGTATTGTATTGTTGACATCGAGGATAAAAAGATGGGGTTTACATCATATTGCTTGAGTTTATTCCTCTACATCATGTCATCTTACTTAATGCGTTACTCTGTTCTTCATGAACTTAATACTCTAGATGCAGGCAGGAGTCAGTCGATGTGTGGAGTAATAGTAGTAGATGCAGAATCGTTTCGGTCTACTTGATACGGACATGATGCCTATATTCATGATCATTGCCTTAGATATCGTCATAAATTTGCGCTTTTCTATCAATTGCTCGGCAGTAATTTGTTCACCCAACGTATTATTTGCTATCTTGAGAGAAGCCTCTAGTGAAACCTATGGCCCCCGGGTCTATTTTCCATCATATTAGTTTCCGATCTACTATTTTGCAATCTTTTACTTTCAGATCTATAAACCAAAAATATTTACTTTATCTTTTATTTAGTTTCATCTATATCTATCAGATCTCACTTTTGCAAGTAACCGTGAAGTGTCGGTGTACTAAGTATTGGGCCCTTAGTACCCCTTACTTGTGCACGGGCAGTTGTAGCCGTCCTCGCGGCAAGGCTCGCCGGGATCAGCTCGAGGTCGATTTAAGTTGTCAAGGAAATCATCAAGTCAGAAATCTGAGGATCAGCGAATGAGCAAAGATGGAAATCGAAGATCTGCCTCCCCGGCAAGATCCTTGCCGGGGTGGCCTGAGGAACCCGGCAAGGCTTGGCGCCCGGCAAGGATCGGTGCCCGGCAAGGCTTGGCGCCCAGCAAGTTTCGGCGCCTGGCGAGGTTCTGCCACTGTGCCACCGCTTCGGCACAGTGACAAGTCTGACATTCTGGCTCCTTCCATGGATGCGTGGCGGCGCGCCAGTGGAGGAGAGCTTAAGCGGTGCTGATGGGATGGCCCCTTTTTCCATCCCCAAGAAAGTGAGGACACCTAAACGGACACCTCACGGTGCATTAAATGCGCTTGTCCTAATCCGTCAGGGGTTAGGTATGATACCCTGTAGCTACTTTACACCTCAATGTATGTACATTTTGCCACTGTGGAGACCCCTTTGAGCATATAAAAGGAGGCCCAAGGCAACTGCTACGGAGGAGGAGAACTTCTGGCCCATTCTGCATGCGTAGCTGCTCTTTGAACGTACTATTCATTGCGAGCGCTCCTAGAGGCTGGGCTCAAGAACATCAATAAGAACACAAAGCAGGAGTAGGGTTTTACGCTGATCAGCGGCCTGAACCTGGGTAAAAACCTCACGCGTCGGTCACCGGTTCTGCTCTTTGCGTGTACCTCTCCCCTCGCCGAATCGTAAAAGGGGTCTCTCGGGATCCCATAGGTGTCGTGCCCCGACATCTTTGGCGCGCCAGGTAGGGGGGTTGAAGGTTGCGTGAACCTGATCTGGTGGTCGACGCCCTAGTTCCTTCATTATGCCGCCCAAGAAGAAGAACATCGCGACAGCACAACCGTCCGGGTCTGTTTTGCCCGCGCCTTCGCAGACAGGCGATGGTGTGGGTGCAGAAGGAAGAGGACTGGAACCCCCGCGGCGTTCTGGTGATCCAAGCCAAGCGAGCGGTATCGTTCGCAGTGGCAGTGGTAACTTGCGCGCCGCTGGATCTAGAGATGGCGTTGCGTTGCCTACGGGTGGCACAACAAACTCTAGGGATCAAAGAGCGCCTGCTGGAGCTCCTGCGCCGCCGCGAGCCTCGCAACCTGCCCAGGTTGTGCGAGACGAGCGACATCATGGCGCTGGTGGTTTGGGGCGTCCCTACGAAAAGGTTTCTGCGCATAGATCCCAAGATGCGCGGGACCAGCATGCACACCGAGCTGCCGGTGAAGGTGGCGCGCGGTCGCGTGACCGTGGCGGTGCTCCTTCTAACTTGGTTAGGAGTCAGAGCACCTCACGTACTTCGCACCTGTCACCGCCACCTACGCCAGCAGAAGCCTTGGCACGTGCGCAGCTGCTCCTCGATTTTCCTCCCGCCCCGGAGAAGATGGAGGAGTGGCGAGCTACTATCCAGAGCCTTATCGGCTTCGCTAATAAGGATGGACCACAAGAGGCAGGGCCCTCTCAGCGGAAGCCCATCGATCCGATGCGAGCCGGTGGAGAGAAAACCGGAGGTGGTGCAACTACAGTGCACTCTCCTCCGCGACATCAGCGGCGGCCGACGGCTCAGCAAGTCGACCGCCATGAAGAAGTTTCCACGGCGTCGTCCGATCCGCGGATGCGCCGTGATCAGCGTCTGGTTCTCCAGGAACGAGGCAAGGAGGACGCTCGAACAACCATCAAGCGGCGACGGGAAGCGCGCTATCAGTCTGATAAGCGCGCGGGGCCAGTTGTCGACGAGCCCGTGCCAGGGAACGTAGGAGACCTGCCTTACGAGGTGGGACCTCCAGCGTTTACCCGTGAGCTGCGGCAAGTCCAGTGGCCCAATCTCCGAACCTTCAAGCCAGAGGTCCCGGAGAAATATGACGGCAAGACCCATCCCTCGGAGTTCCTGAGCATCTACACCATTGCGGTGCAAGCTGCCGGGGGCCGAGATGACAAGATACTCGCCAACTACTTCCCGTTGGTGCTCAAACCCAACGTCAGGTCGTGGTTGATGCATCTGCCGGAGGATTCTATTTCTTGCTGGTCAGATCTGTGCCATCAGTTTGTTGGCGCCTTTGTTGGAGGCCACCAAGCTCCTGGCCAAGAAAGTGATTTGCACATCATCCCTCAGAAGGAGGGCGAGTCCTTGCACAAGTTTATGCAGAGATTCAGCCGGGTGCAGTACAATATTCCTGATGTTCATCCTGCCGCTGTCATTAGCGCGTTCCATCAGAACGTGCGTAACCGCAGGATGCGGGAAGAGCTGGCGATGAACAAAGTCAGGAGTATTGCCGAGCTTTACACCTTGGCTGACAAGTGTGCTCGAGCTGAACAGGGGAGAAAACTCCCCGGTGAAGCTGTTGGTGCGACAGGCGACTCAGAAGAAGAAGATGCCGCGGCCCCGTCAAGGAAAGGCCGGCGGCGGAATAGGAAGCGCGGAGGCAAGGCCGTGCTTGCCGTCGAGGAATCCGGCAACCCTGGCGCCGCCAAGAAGGCCAAAATTAGCGCCCCCGGCAAGGATCTTGCCGGGTGCCCTTCCTGTCAGGCCTTGGCGGCTGCCGACAAGTCGGAGAACTCCGGCAAGCAATATTGCAAGATCCATCGCACTAAGGGCCACGATCTCCAGGACTGCCGGCAAGTCGAGCAGCTTGCCGAGAAGTAGAAGGCTGAATACGAGAGGCGAGACAAGGAGAAGGCCCAAGATGGTGCTGAGGGGTCCGGCAGGAAACGCGGTGGCCGAGGGGGTCGCCGCGGCAAGGCCAAGCAGCAGAAGAATCGGCCCGCTCGGGGCCGAGATAAAGAAGAAGGTGATGATGAGGAAGATGATGAAACCAGTGAGCAGGAATTCCAGAAGGCTACGGAGGCTATGTGCATTGATGGGGGTGCCTCGCTGCATTCTTCCCACCGCCAACTTAAACAGTGGGTGCGGGAGGTTAATGCGGCAGAGCCATCCCCCGATGCATGTAGGCCTCTGAAATGGTCCAGCACGCCTATCATCTTTGACACCGAGGATCACCCTGATCACACAACTGCGGTCGGGTGTTTGCCATTGTTGGTTTCCCCGACAATTCGCAACCTCAAGGTGACGAAGATGTTAGTTGACGGCGGGGCCGGCCTAAACTTGATATCACCAGACGTGCTCACAAAGCTTCAGATTCCCGACGAAGACCTCGAGGAAACGGGTATGTTTCAAGGGGTCAACCCGGGAAGAACCCAGCCTAAGGGCAAGATCACGCTGCCGGTAACATTTGGCAGCGAGCTTAACTTCAGGACCGAAAAGGTGGTGTTTGATGTCGCCAAGATCCCCATGTCATACAATGGGATCCTTGGCCGGCCAGCGCTGGCTAAGTTCATGGCGGCATCACACTACGCATACAACGTCTTGAAGATGCCTGGGCCGTTGGGCGTCATCACTATCCATTCCGACAAGAGGGATGCACTCATCTGTGCCGATCAACTTTACCGGGAAGCAGTTGCAGCACCTGCCATCAAGGCATCTACTCCTGCCGCTGGAACTTCCGGAGGGAAGAAGAAGACCGCAGGAACCTTGGCGCGAACTCCGGCAAGCGCGCCTCCTCGGAGTGCTGCGCTTCCGTCGAGGACGTACCAGAGAGTTCCACCGGCAAGAACAAGAAGTCCAAGGCTGCCCCGCCGGAAACCAAGAAGGTGCCTGCCAGGGAGGACGGAACGGGGGGAACTTTCACCATAAGTTCCACCCTAGATGACAAATAGGAAAGCGCGCTCGTTGCTTTCCTGCGGGCGAATGTCGACGTGTTTGCATGGCAACCGTCTGACATCCCCGGCGTTCCCAGGAAAGTAATTGAGCACCACCTTGCTGTCTGTCCCCATGCGCGGCCCGTCAAGCAAAGGGTGAGAAAACAGGCCTTGGAGCGGCAAGAATTCATTGCCGAAGAAATTAAGAAGCTGGAGGCGGCAGGACTGGTCAAAGGAGTGCTTCATCCAACCTGGCTGGCCAATCCGGTTGTAGTGCGGAAAGCGAACGGGAAATGGAGGCTTTGTATCGATTACACAGATATCAATAAAGCTTGTCCAAAAGATCCTTTTCCCTTGCCGTGCATCGACCAGATTGTGGATGCCACCGCTGGTTGTGATCTCCTGTCCTTCCTTGATGCCTATTCAGGGTATCATCAGATTTTTATGGCAAAGGAAGATGAAGAGAAGACCGCCTTTATCACCCCATGTGGTACGTATTGTTTTATACGAATGCCTTTCGGGTTGAAAAGTGCTGGTTCAACATTTGCCAGAGCAATCCAGATTGGTTTTGAGCCACAACTCCATAGAAATATGGAGGCATATATGGATGATATAGTGGTCAAAACTAAGGATAAAGCAACGCTCATTCAAGATTTAGAAGAAACATTTGCGAACTTGCGCAAGATCAACTTGAAGCTCAATCCTGAGAAGTGCGTGTTCGGTGTTCCTTCCGGCAAGCTCCTCGGGTTCTTTGTGTCTTGCCGGGGAATCGAAGCGAACCCCGACAAGATCAAAGCCATTGAGCAAATTGAAGCGCCGAGACGCGTCAAGGATGTGCGCCGTCTTGCCGGCTGTGTTGCTGCTCTAAGTAAGTTTATCTCCAAGTCTGCTGAGCGCGCCCTGCCCTTCTTCAATATTTTGAAGAAGGCAGGCCCAATGAAATGGACTCCAGAAGCGGAGGCAGCGCTGCAAGATTTGAAGAAATACCTTTCTTCTCCGCCGACGCTAGTTGCGCCTAAACCACAAGAGCCGTTGCTGATGTATTTGGCGGCAACAAATCAAGTGTATAGTGCTGCGCTGGTGGCGCAGAGGGAAGCTGATGAGGAGGCAACATCAGCGGCAGGACCGCCAGATGGCGCGGCAAGATCTTCCCTGGCAAGGGATGATCCCGGCAAGACAGGATCTGCGCAGACAGAAGAGCCCGTGCAGAAGAAAAAGGTGGTGCAACGCCCAGTTTATTTTGTTAGCTCCCTCTTACAAGGGGCTAGATCAAGATATTCTGGTGTGCAGAAGTTGCTTTTCGGCCTCCTTATGGCCTCAAGAAAGCTGCGCCATTATTTTCAAGCACATGAGATCACCGTCGTCACTCACTTTCCGTTGCAACGGATTTTGCAAAATCCGGAAGCAACCGGCAGGATCGTGGAGTGGGCGTTGGAGCTGTCCAGCTTTGGTCTTAAGTTTGAAAGTACTTCGACGATTCAGAGCAGGGCCTTGGCGGAGTTCATTGCAGAATGGACCCCGACGCCAGACGAAGAAGTTCAAGAAACAAGTCTCCCCGGCAATGGGTTATGTACTTTGACGGGGCTTTTTCGCTGCAAGGCGCCGGTGCTGGTGTGCTGCTTGTCGCACCCACCGGAGAGCACCTCAAGTATGTAGTCCAAATGCATTTCCCCCGGGAGAGTTCAACCAATAACACTGCAGAGTACGAAGGTTTGCTTGCCGGTCTCAGGATCGCAGCAGACCTTGGTATCAGAAAGCTCATTATCAAAGGTGATTCACAGCTTGCCGTCAGGCAGGTCAACAAGAACTATCAGAGCCCATTGATGCAAGCCTACGTAGATGAAGTGAGGAAATTGGAAGAGCGCTTTGACGGTCTCCAAATGGAGCACGTTCCTCGTGCCGAGAACAGCGTTGCTGACGACCTGTCAAAGCGTGCTGCCCTCAAGTTGCCTGTGGAACCAGGAACTTTTGTGCTCCAATTGACTCAACCATCCGTGGCACCATCGACGCGGCAAGAAAAGAGAAGAAAGTTGAACTCTGGCCAGTACTTCCCGGCAGAGCTCCCCGGAGCCGCCGGCAAGGAAGTTGCCGGGATCGACACGCTTGCCGGGGAACAACAGGCTCCGGCAGGGCCTCAGGCCCTTGCTGTCGAGACAAACGTCCCCCCGGCGGAGGAGATGCCTTTAGTCCTAGCCGTCGAGCCTCAGGCTCCAGCATGGGCGCAGCACATTGTCCATTTCCTTCAGACAGGTGAACTCCCTGAGGAACAAGAAGAAGCGGAGAGAGTAGCCCGTCGGTCTGTTATGTACAAATTCGTCGATGACGTCCTGTACAGAAAGAGACTAAACGGTGTGAAATTGAAGTGCATTCCTCGAGAGGATGGACTAGAGCTGTTGGCAGAGATACATGGGGCATGTGTGGCTCTCACATAGGGTCAAGAGCGCTTGCCGGGAAAGCATTCCGGCAAGGTTTCTTTTGGCCCACCGTTCTCCAGGATGCGACTGCACTAGTAACCAGGTGTGAAGCGTGCCAGTTTCATTCGAAGAAATTACATCAGCCAGCTCAAGCTCTTCAAACAATCCCTCTCTCCTGGCCATTTTCGGTCTGGGGGCTCGACATATTGGGCCCCTTCCCCCGTGCTGCCGGGGGCTTTGAGTACTTGTACGTTGCTATCGACAAGTTCACAAAGTGGCCGGAGGTGGAAGCGGTGAGGAAGGTGATAGCGCAGTCGGCTGTCAAGTTCTTCATGGGAATTGTTTGCCGTTTTGGTGTGCCTAACAGGATCATCACCGACAACGGCACGCAGTTCACAAGTCGCACCTTCATGCAGTACGTCCAAGACCTTGGCGGCAAGATTTGTTTGCCTCTGTTGCTCACCCAAGAAGCAACGGCCAAGCGGAGAGGGCCAATGCTGAAGTGCTGCGCGGTCTCAGGACCAGAACTTTTGACAGGCTAAAAAAGTGCGGAAGACGCTGGATTGATGAGTTGCCGGCGGTTCTTTGGTCAATCAGAACGACACCAAATCGAGACACCGGCCAGACGCCCTTCGCCCTAGTGTATGGAGCGGAAGCAGTTCTCCCCACGGAACTCATATACGGATCTCCTCGAGTGCTCGCTTATGATGAGCTCGAACAAGAGCAACTGCGGCAAGATGACGCTGTGCTCCTTGAGGAGAATCGTCTTCAGGCTGCAGTGCGAGCTGCACGCTACCAGCAAGCTTTGCGCCGCTATCATTGCCGCAAGGTTCATGCCCGAAGCCTTGAGGAAGGCGATCTTGTTCTTCGACGGATTCAATCCGCCAAGAATTCAAACAAGTTGACGCCAAAGTGGGAAGGCCCTTATCGGGTAGTACGAGTCACCAGGCCTGGCGCTGTCCGCCTGGAGACCGAGGATGGTGTTCCAGTGAGTAATTCCTGGAATATCGAACATCTTCGCAAGTTCTATCCATAAGGCGCGGTTGCCGGGGGCTCCCGGCAACCACCTTTTTGTACAAGTCTTGCCGGCAAGGCATGTAATCCTTTGTACAAAGCCAGGCGCAGACCCTGAGCACAGATGAATAAATTTAAGTGTTGTACATTTCCTTATTGATTCTCATGTTCACATTCATATATGCATGTTTGTCTAAGATGTTGTATGACACCTGATCCCGGTAAGTTCTAACGAACCGCCAAGGTTTCATCTCTTTATTTTCTCTTCTTTCTTTTTCTTAAAGACAGAAGGATTCCTCGCGTGCACATTTGCCGGGGGGGAAGGGAGACATGAATACCAGTTGGTGACGTTCGGAATCGTATGCTTGCCGGAGGAAGGACAAAGACAGAAAGCTAAGTCCTAAAAACTCAGAGCAAGTTTTTCTTTTATTACCAAGTTAGTTCCTTGGACGATTCTGACCCTTGTATGGAAAATCTACACGCGAAAGAACCCTTGCCGTAATCAGTTGCACCCTTATTTTGTTTTGAGTACGCTCAACGATTTAAGCGGCCGCACTGAGAGCGCCAAGGAGTCTTGCCGGCCGCTGCGCCTCCAGCAGGCTGCTGAAGTCCCGCACCCAGTGCTCGCGGTAGGTTGCGCGCCGGCAAGTTTTTCAGTAGGCGTAGGGTGAACTCCATACATAAAGGAATCAGACAAGGGAAGTAGCTAGCATGGGCCTAAACATAGTTAAAATATATTACATCCATGAGTTGCCACAGTCCTAACTCGAGACTTAACTGTCTTTTACATGAGATGGTGGCGGCAAGAATCAAAGGGAAGCACTCAATCCCTGCGCTGGCCTTCGATCCTTTTGATGGAGTCCACCTTCTCAAGGATCGGCACGATGTACTTCTCAAGTGCTTCAACATTTGCATCCTTTGGCAGGTGGCCGAGTGCGCTGGAGAGGTCGATGCCGGGATTGCTGTGCACCACCTTGAGGAGCACCTTGCGAAGGACGGCCCGGCAAAGCCGGCGAGTCTCGTTCGCTAGTTGGGTCGCCCGGCTGGACTGGAGCGCCCTCAACGCGTTGATGATGCTTTCAAAGAACATCGTCAACCTGGCGCTTGGAGATATTCTTTCCTCGGAAGAATATCTGAAGTTCGACAAGCCCATGGTTGACAGTTCTGCGGTAAGCTTCTCCGCGGTGGCGATGAGACGGCTAGTCCAGATCTCCACCCCCTTTTCATAATCAGCCTGGGCAGTGGCAGCGCTCTTGAGCAGGTTCCTCTCTCCTTGGAGATCCTTGAGTAGAGCCTTCTCACGGGCCCTGCCGGCCTCGAGAGATTTCTGCAACGTGGTCAGCTTCAGCTCCAAAACCGCAATATTATCAGCCGCAGAGGAAAGCTGCTTGGTCTTGTCGGACAGGGCAACTTGCATCTCCGCCAAGGAGTGGAGGGTTTTTTCCCTGTCCCCCTTGAGCGTCGAGAGTTCCTTGCCGTGCTCTTCAAGATCTGTTTCCAGCCTCTTCACTTTGTCGCTCAGCTCGTTCTTGGCGGCCTCTGCAGCTTCGGCAGCATCGACGGCCTCCTTGAGCTTGCCGGCGTGACTTGCAGTTAGAGCTTCGAGCGCCTCCTTGTGCTTCTGCTCCAACTCCTGGGTCCGCCGCGCAACAAGATTTTCAATGTCTTCATCCTTGCTGCGAAGCTTGGCGGCGAGCGCCTGCTCACGAGCAGTGAGATCTTCCTCATGAGCATCAAGAGCAACGCGGCGCCCCGTCAGGAGGGCATCTTCGGCAGCAATCCTTTGAACAGCTTCGTCATGGGCTTTCTCCATGTCTGATTGCTTCAGGAGGACTTCATTCCATTGCTGGCTCACTTGTTCTCGACCGGCAACCAGCTCTTGAAGGGCCTCGGCATGCCAGATTTGCATTTGTGCGACGCGCTTCTGAAAATCCGCTTCGGCTGCCTCGACAACTGCCATTCTGGAGTCCGCCTTCTCCTTTCGGGCACGATGGAGAACCTGGAGTTTGCGGAAGTTTTCGCCCATGGCCTGAAGGAGATGATCCTCTTCAGACTTGCCACTGCTAGTGCTGGGATCCCCGACAACTTCAAGCCCGGCAGCAGTGATGATTTCTTCGAAAATTTCTCCTTCAGCTGGTGCCTCGGTGCTTGCCGTCCCTGGCAAGTTGATGAATAGGTTTTCGCCAACCTTGAGGTACTTGCTGGATGAGGGCTCGTCAGATGTTGATGGCTGGTCTTCAGTGGCCACCTCACCAGTGACAGGGGGCTTCGCGGCCGATGCAGCGCCTGGCGCTCCTGTGGCAGGAATGCCGTCAGTATGGTCCCCAGCCTCCCTGTCGCCCTCTTCGGCAGGTTCTCCCACGATTTCCGTTCGTGCCGTCTTGGCGGCCTCCCCGTCAAGAGCATCACCGGCCCCGACAACATCATCCTTGGTGGCCTCGCTGGCGGTGATCCTGTCCGCTTCGGCAGCAGCATCCCTGGCGGTCTCCTCGATGACGGCGTCGACGTCTATATGTTCCATCTCAGAGAACTCTGAAGGGAGAAGGAGAAGGTCAGAACAAGATCGAATTTTTGATTTTGAAGTGATCAAAGATAAAGAAGTAAGGGGAAAAGAATAACTAGCACTTTGAGGCGATCGAGTACCTGCGTCGGGCTGTCGAAAGGTGGCTTCGCCTCTCCCGGCAACTCCGGTTGTCGGGGGTGGGTTGCCGGAGTCCATGCTTGTCGGCTCCTCCTCAATCCGGACGGGCTCGTCGGCAGGATCTCTTGCCGGAGATGTGCTTGTGGGCGGAGCGGTCGATGAAGGAGGCACAATGGGGCAATCCTCTCCTTGTTGCCGTTCTTCTCCTGCAAACCCGAAGATATCAGCGACAAGAATGGAAGCTTCGGCACCAGCCAACAGAAAAAGGGACTATGAGCTTACGCTGGGGGCTGCGCTGAGGACTAGGCTCCGGGCTCACGATGACGGTCTCTGGCACGCTAGTGGAGCCTGCCGGGGGCTCGTTGCCCGTAGAAGTCCTTGACCTCTTCGCCATCCTCTCCAGCAAGGTTTCTGTGTCACTGCGGAAGCGATGCAAGCAAGTCAGTAAAATTGATGCAAGATTGGAAGGTAAAAGCTGTAGCAAAGTACTTACTCTTCTTCCTCTCGCTCCGGACTAAAGCCGGAGATGTCGAAGTCGACCTCCGTTGCGGTGTCTGGGTGGGGAGGCGGAGGAAGAGTCCTAGGCCGCTTGGTTGTGGCAGGCGCCGGGGTAGCTTCCGGTGCGGTGGTGCGAGACCCTCCTGCCGCCCCAGCAGTGGCCGCTGGTGCGGGCCTTGCACGCCGTGCAGGCTGTTGACGGGCCCCCTGCCGCGGTCCGGTCTTGTCGGCCACTTTCTTGCCGGGGACTTCGCCGCTCGAAGAGGGCTGGCTTGCCGGGATGTCAGACGCAGCCTTTCGAAGAACACGCTTCGCCTTCTTCTTCGGGGGAGGGGGCTCTTCTCGCGTCTCTTCTTCTTCGACTGAGTCCTCGCCGGACGAGATTTCAGCGGCTGCGCCGCTCTCTTCCCCAGCAACCTCGTCCTCCCCGGCAGGCCTCGCCTCCTTTACCACCTCTGCCTCGCTGGCTTCCCACTCCGTGAAGCCAACGCTGCCGGCCTCCGCGGCAAGATTCGCTTCCTCCACTCTGGTAGCGATGTATGCTACCTCCTGATCCGTGGTGGCGCGAATAAGATCTGGCTCTTGCCGGACAGGCTTTTCCGTCAGATTGTCGAAGAATTTCTGCGCTTCTTCCTCGCTTGGCTCAACCCAAGTTGGGTCAAGGCCGTGGGCGTTGAACATCGGCAAGAAAGCAATGATCGACCCCAGCGCAGAGTTGTTGCATAAGGGGACGATCCTTGCCGGCAGCCGGTGCTTGTCTTCGCACTGGAATAACTTCTGGCGGAGGGCGCCAAGCTGCATAACAGTCAAGTTGTTGTTCAGCTCGGGGCGCAGCCTCATGACATCCGCTGCGTTCTTATACTCCCAGGCTGGCCTTCCCCTATTCTGCAGAGGGGCGATGCGGCGGCGGAGGAAGTCGAAGCCGATCATCTCCATTGTCAGCCCGGCAGCCTTCAAGCGAAGGATTCTGGTAGTGGCGATTGTGAGCTTCTCGTCTTCTGCGGCGAGATCGCCCCAATCCTTGCCGCGGACCACCTTCTGTCGCCGGGGATGACAAAAAGGATGAGGATCTGCTTCCTGGATCCAGCACCATTCGGCCCGCCACTCGTCCCACTTTTCACGGTAAACTCCATCTGGGTATATCTCCTTGTTCCAGGCCCTTGGAATCCAAGCAATAGATCCAGAGAGAGCCTCTCCTTTTTGGATTCGAGGATAGAAATAGTGGCGGAAAAGAGCAGAATTGGGGATCACGCCGGCAAAATTTTCACAAAGATGGGCAAAGATCGACATACAAAATACGGCATTCGGCGTGAAGTCAAGAAGGCGGAAGCCGTACGTATACATGATGTCGTTGAAGAAATCGGAAAAAGGTGGACAGAGCCCGCAATAAAAGTACGCGGTGAAGAAGGGGTATCTGTCCGATCCGCCTTTGGAATTAGCACCTGGGATGACGCGCGTGGCGGGGTGGGCTTGTGTTCCCTTCGCCCACATGCATTGGTATCGTCCCTTCAAGGTTTCGGCGTCAAGCGTCGGAGGGAAGACGACGAGCCTCTTCTGCATCTTCACCAGCTCGCTTTCCGGAACTTCGGATTTTGCCTCCTTGTCTGTGCCCTTGCCCTTGCTGGTCTTGGGCGGCACGGCGAGCAGAAGAGAAGGAAGATTTCGCTCTGAGCTCGAGCAGAGGAAGGTGATGGCAAGAGCCAGATTGGGAAGAAGAGGGGGGTGAATGGGTTTGCGCCTCCACGACTTCTCCTTTTTATGGGGAAGGAGCGGGGTCACCTTGTTTATCCCCCAATATGAATGCGCCTCTGTGGGCGCGAAACAGTTTGCAGCCTTTTTGGCACGCTTCCCACATCGCGCGCTCCGTGCGCGTAGTGGAGGGCACAGTAAAACAAGATCTTTGCGAGTAGTTAATTCCCTGCCACGCGTGCCCGTGCACTGTTTGGGCCTAGCCCAACAACGCCTCGCACTCGTGTCTGGCCCAGGCCCGGGGGCTCCTGTCGGTGTACTAAGTATTGGGCCCTTAGTACCCCTTACTTGTGCACGGGCAGTTGTAGCCGTCCTCGCGGCAAGGCTCGCCGGGATCAGCTCGAGGTCGATTTAAGTTGTCAAGGAAATCATCAAGTCAGAAATCTGAGGATCAGCGAATGAGCAAAGCTGGAAATCGAAGATCTGCCTCCCCGGCAAGATCCTTGCCGGGGTGGCCTGAGGAACCCGGCAAGGCTTGGCGCCCGGCAAGGATCGGTGCCCGGCAAGGCTTGGCGCCCAGCAAGTTTCGGCGCCTGGCGAGGTTCTGCCACTGTGCCACCGCTTCAGCATAGTGACGAGTCTGACATTCTGGCTCCTTCCATGGATGCGTGGCGGCGCGCCAGTGGAGAAGAGCTTAAGCGGTGCTGATGGGATGGCCCCTTTTTCCATCCCCAAGAAAGTGAGGACACCTAAACGGACACCTCACGGTGCATTAAATGCGCTTGTCCTAATCCGTCAGGGGTTAGGTATGATACCCTGTAGCTACTTTACACCTCAATGTATGTACATTTTGCCACTGTGGAGACCCCTTTGAGCATATAAAAGGAGGCCCAAGGCAACTGCTATGGAGGAGGAGAACTTCTGGCCCATTCTGCATGCGTAGCTGCTCTTTGAACGTACTGTTCATTGCGAGCGCTCCTGGAGGCTGGGCTCAAGAACATCAATAAGAACACAAAGCAGGAGTAGGGTTTTATGCTGATCAGCGGCCTGAACCTGGGTAAAAACCTCACGCGTCGGTCACCGGTTCTGCTCTTTGCGTGCACCTCTCCCCTCGCCGAATCGTAAAAGGGGTCTCTCGGGATCCCATAGGTGTCGTGCCCCGACATGAAGGGATTGACAACCCCTTTATCACGTTGGGTGCAAGTTGTTTGATTGTTTGTGCAGGTTTTCGGTGATTTGTGCGTTGTCTCCTAATGGATTGATACCTTGGTTCTCAAACTGAGGGAAATACTTATCTCTACTTTGCAGCATCACCCTTTCCTCTTCAAGGGAAAAACCAACGCAAGCTCAAGAAGTAGCAGGAAGAATTTCTGGCACCATTGCCGGGGAGATCTACACCAAGTCAAGACATACCAAGTACCCATCATAAACTCTCATCTCTTGCATTACATTATTCGCCATTTGCCTCTCGTTTTCCTCTCCCCCACTTCTAAAACGATTTTTGAAAAGATTTGCCTTTTTATTCGCCCTTCTTCCGTTCATCTTTTTTGTTTGCTTTTTGTGTGCTCGTGTGTTGGCTTGCTTGCTTTGTCACGATGGTTCAACCAAAGAATGTTGATCCTCACTTTAGGAGGTTGGAAGAAATTGAAAACAATGTTAGGAGCTTCATGTCTCCATGATTTGAGCATAATAGTTTTTTTAGAAACGAGCTTAAGGAGCAGAAAAGTTTTATGGAATACATGAATAAAGAGCTCGATGATATGTCTAAGGAATTTTATGGTTTGAAATCTCAGTTTGCTCATCTTGAAAATTTAGTAGGCCAAATTTCTGATAAACAAGCTACCTTAGTAAATAAGATGGACGCTAAACCAGAGGCTTTAAATAATGATGAAGATCTTAAAGTGATTGATGTGACTCCTATTGAATCTTTGTTTTCCAATATAAATCTTGATAAAGATGCGACTGGAGATGAGTCAACTTTAGTTAAAAGGCGTCCCAATGATTCGGAGTTTTTGGATCTTGATGCAAAAATTGATAAAAGTGGGATTGGAGAGGTCAAAAATTTAAGTAGCAATGAACCCACTCTTTTGGATTTCAAGGAATTTAATTATGATAATTTTTCTTTAATAGATTTTATTTCCTTGTTGCAATCCATGTTGAATTCTCCTCATGCTTATAATCAAAACAAAGCTTTTACTAAACATATCGTTGATGCTATGATGCAATCTTTTGAAGAAAAGCTTGAATTGGAAGTTTCTATACCTAGAAAACTTTATGATGAGTGGGAACCTACTATTAATATTAAGATTAAAGATTATGAGTGTCATGCTTTGTGTGATTTGGGTGCTAGTGTTTCCACGATTCCAAAAACTTTATGTGATGTGTTAGGTTTCCGTGAATTTGATGATTGTTCCTTAAATTTGCATCTTGTGGATTCCACTATTAAGAAACCTATGGGAAGGATTAATGATGTTCTTATTGTTGAAAATAGGAATTATGTGCCCGTAGATTTCATTGTTCTTGATATAGATTGCAATCCTACATGTCCTATTATTCTTGGTAGACCTTTCCTTAGAACGATTGGTGCAATTATTGATATGAAAGAAGGAAACATTAGATTTCAATTTCCGTTAAGGAAGGGCATGGAACACTTTCCTAGAAAGAAAATTAAATTGCCATATGAATCTATTATGAGAGCTACTTATGGATTGCATACCAAAGATAGCAATAGCTAGATCTATTCACGTTTTTATGCCTAGCTAAGGGCGTTAAACAATAGTGCTTGTTGGGAGGCAACCCAAATTTTTTTTTTTTTGCTTTTTTGTTCCTGTTTTGCTTTGAATAATTCATCTAGAATCTGGTTAGATGTGGTTTTGTGTTTTAATTAGTGTTTGTGCCAAGTAAGACCTTTGGGATGGCTTACGGTGATAGTTGATTTGATCTTGCTGAAAAACAGAAACTTTTCCGTCCAGTCACAGAATTTTAATAATTCACTGGAGCGTTGAAAAACACTGAATTTTTTATACAAGATTGATATACAAATTTTCTCTGTTGTCCTAATGTTTCAGAATTTTTGGAGTTACATAAGTATTAGAACAATTCAGATCTTTGCAGACTGTTCTGTTTTTGACAGATTCTGTTTTCTTTGTGTTGTTTGCTTATTTTGATGAATCTATGGGTAGTATTGGGGGGGTATGAATTATGGAAAAGTTGGAATACAGTAGATATTACACCAATATAAATAAAGAATGAGTTCAAAACAGTACTAAAAGTGGTGATTTATTTTCTTATACTAACAGAGCTTATGAGATTTTCTGTTGAGTTTTGTGTTGTGAAGTTTTCAAGTTTTGGGTAAGGATTTGATGGACTATGGAATAAGGAGTGGCAAGAGCCTAAGCTTGGGGATGCCCAAGGCATCCCAAGGTAATATTCAAGGACAACCAAGAGCCTAAGCTTGGGGATGCCCCGGAAGGCATCCCCTCTTTCGTCTTCGTCTATCGGTAACTTTACTTGAGGCTATATTTTTATTCACCACATGATATGTGTTTTGCTTGGAGCGTCTTGTATGATTTGAGTCTTTGCTTTTTAGTTTGCGACAATCATCCTTGCTGTACACACCTTTTGAGAGGGACACGCATGAATCGTGATTTATTAGAATACTCTATGTGCTTCACTTATATCTTTTGAGCTAGGCAATTTTGCTCTAGTGCTTCACTTATATCTTTTTAGAGCACGGCGGTGGCTTTATTTTATAGAAATTGTTAAACTCTCATGCTTCACTTATATTATTTTGAGAGCCTTTAAACAGCATGGTAATTTGCATAGGTTATAAATTTAGTCCTAATATGATAGGCATCCAAGAGGGATATAATAAAAACTTTCATATAAAGTGCATTGAATACTATGAGAAGTTTGATTCCTTATGATTGTTTTGAGATATAGAGATGGTAATATTGGACTCATGCTAGTGAGTAATTGTGAATTTGAGAAATACTTGTGTTAAAGTTTGTGATTCCCATAGCATGCACGTATTGTGAACCGTTATGTGATGAAGTCGGTGCATGATTTATTTATTGATTGTCTTCCTTATGAGTGGCGGTCAGGGACGAGCGATGGTATTTTCCTACCAATCTATCCCCCTAGGAGCATGCGCGTAGTACTTCATTTCGATAACTAATAAATTTTTGCAATAAGTATGTGAGTTCTTTATGACTAATGTTGAGTCCATGGATTATACACACTCTCACCCTTCCACCATTGCTAGCCTCTCTAGTGCCGCGCAACTTTCGCTGGTACCATACACCCACCATATACCTTCCTCAAAATAGCCACCATACCTACCTATTATGGCATTTCCATAGCCATTCCGAGATATATTGCTGTAACACCCCCAGTGGTTAACTACAGTGATCACCCTTTTGATTATGCCATGTCATCATGATCAACAATGCTTAATCATCATTAGTATCATATCTCTTTTCAAATTCAAATTCAAATGGAAATTCAAACTGAAAGTGAAGATAAAAGTTGTTCAATTTTGAAAACTAAATTGTTCATAATATTGTAAATAATCCAGAGACAATTCTAAAATTGAAACCAACATTATTGGAATTGGGTAAGTGACTCAAACATCCACAAACAGTGGCTGAAAGTAATATTTAATAACCTTTTAATTATTCTAAACCAAATATGAAATAATGTTTTGCCCAAACTAGTTTTTGGTGGTAGGATATAATGTGCTGTGATTTGTGGGCCAGCTCTCATATTTTACAAAACTCATTTGGTGCCCAAACAATTAGCCTAAGCAGCAAAGGAAAGAAACAGAAATGGAAAAATGAAAAAGGACTAAAGAACTACTGTGCACTCGGGCCTGCTCGCTACAGCCAGCGGCCCAGCCCACCCCGCGCTAGCTCCCACTTCTCACTACTCACCCCCCTGCCTCGTTGTCGAACACCTCACGCGCGCGAGCCAGCCCCCCCCCTCCGTGCGGTCGACAGCGCGCCCGCGCTGGGGATAAGAGCAGCTCCCCGCTCTCCCTGGCGAACCCTAGCCATCATTCCCCCCTTCCTCCCTCGTTCCCTACCTCACCCGACGCCGCCATGATCTGCCTCCGCTGAAGCTCGCGGCCACCGGCCCCGCCTCGCCTCGTCGAAGTGTCCCTCGTCTCCGCCGTAGTCGACCGCGTCGTCTGCTGCCCTCTGGTGGAGCTGGGGAGCTCCACAGGCGTTGATCTTCTCCGCCCCCTTTGCTTCGGTCACCGGTGCCTCTCCGATGATCCCCGCCGTTCTACTGCTACTAATCCGCCAACGGGCCTCCGTGCACCTTCACTGTGAGCTCCTCCACCTCCCTTTTCCTCTCCTAGTGGCCGCGCACGCTCGCTAGCTAGCTGCTACGCTACGCCCGAACGTGCTGCCGCCGTTGAGCTCGCCGCCGTGGTCTCCGTCACTGCCACGTGCGGCCGAGGCCAGCATCGAGCTCCTGGAGCTCGTGCAAGTCCGATGCCACCGCCCACGCATCCCCGCGTGCCTCCCATGGCCATTTTCCCCGGGGCCAGAACTCCGGCGCCGCCGCGGTTGTCGTTGCGTTCAGCTCCGGCCGCCTCAACTCGCGCTAGCTCCATAGATCGACACAGCGCATCACTCTCGTTCGAATGAGCCCAGAAGCGCGCGTTGTCGCTCCCCCTAATGAGATCCCGTAGCTCGCCGTGGTTCGGCTTCCGCCAATCTCGTCGCCGGCGAGCATTCCGGCCATCCCAGCTCCGACCACCGCCTCCATTAGACGCGGCGCTGAACAACCTTTTGAACGCGCCCAGCCGCGCTCGCTCCTGAGCCCTGTAGGCGAATTCCGGCGGGTCCCGTGCGTCGCCGCCGCGTTTTCTGGTCGCCGGCATCGTTCTGGCGACGGCGCCGACGTGGCACAGGCGGGCCCCGCCCCTGTGACACTGCTCGTGGGCCCAGCGGGTCCACCAGTCAGGGTTGACTAGGTCAACCCTGCTGACTGGGCAGCGTGGGCCACTGACAGGTGGGCCCCGCGCTAATTTAACTAATTTTGGAAATAATAAAAATATTAATTAAGTTAATTACTCACTGACATAGGGCCCCACCTAGATAATTAACCCTGTTAATTAGTTAGTTAGCCCACTGTCTATGACAGGTGGGTCCCACAGGTCAGATATGACCCTGGTCAGCCGACCGTTGACTACTGATGTCAGCTTTACGTCACGATGACGTCACCCTGTACTGTTCTGGATAATGTTGATTTTAAATAATTAAATAAATTCCAGAAATTAATAAAATCTTTAGAAAATCATATCTTTTAATCCGTAACTCCGATGAAAATAATTTATATATGAAAAATGATCAGAAAAATGAGACGAATCCGAATACGCTACCCACATACCTGTTAGATGCCTATAACTATCTGAACATGCAACTTTTTGCTTGTTCCACATAGATGAATAGTGCATGACTTTAATAAAATAATTCCAAACAAATTCCTAAAATAACTAAATGACTTGGACATGTCTTCAGGCAACCCTGCACTGCACGTTAGCATAGCCTGCTCCGTGTTGCTTATGTTTGTCATGTATTTATTTGTTTCCTCCCCCTCTTCTCTCTCGATAGACCCCGACACTTACGTCATCCCCGAGACCGACGCAGCTCAAGAGCCCGACACCACCGTTAATGACCTTGCCCTTGCCGCCGAGCAACCAGGCAAGCCCCCCCTTTTGATCATCCCGATATCGCCCATTCTCTTTTCTCATGCTTCCATTAGAATTGCTGCTGCTACTGCTTTACCTATTCTGATGCATAGCCTGTTTACTGTAACCTACTGTTGATAATTACCTGCATATCCTAAACTGCTTAGTATAGGCTGGGTAGAGACCTATTAGTGACCCCGCTAGTCCCGACTGCCCCGCTGGATTATCAGAAGACCCGATCAACGGGATTGAAGACCAGGCCCCGGCGCCGCACATCACCCCCCCTTAGTTGCAACGACACTGCAGCGTTACAATCAAGTGCCGAGGGTGAAACCTCTTGTAGCACTTCTGATGTTAACTCTGTAGAGAAGCTGTTCGGTCGTGGTCATCGAGGGTGATTCCTCCTTCACCGCTTCCGATAACGACACCGTCGTACAACACCACAAGTGTGAACCCAGCGAGGGTGATTCCTCCGAGTTCACCTTGACGGATACATCGAGTGGGAATTCAACGAGGGTGATACCTCGGATTCCTCTGATGTTATGGACACACGGATACTTGGAGCTTACACTGTTACTTGGATAGGCGGGTCGACCCTGAGGGGTACCCGCGTGCGCCTAAGTGGCGAGTGTTGTGAAGACGGGTTGCCGGTATGGTGCCCGAGTGATGAATACGAGGCGTGGCCGGGCATTCTTGGCCCTTGCCGCAAGTCCTCGAGACGGGGCGATGGGGTCACATCTTTCGTGAGTCTCTGCTCGTTGCCGCACCCCCAAGGTACTGATGATTTGGATATTTGATTCGAGTGGGCCTCTGGCCCGATAGCACTAACCATCAAGTGGGCATAGTATGGGTGTTCTGCATCGTAGCATCAGCCGAAAGTTCTGACAGACGTCCAGTTCAGCATTGCGGCACGGTCAGATCGTGTCAGCCACCCGAGGCGACGCTGGTATCCACCTTGTGCGCAACAACCCGGAGGGTGAGGGGCGATGGCCAAGACCCCCTTGCGCTTAGGATGTAGACCAGCGGGGACCTCTCTGCTGAGCTGTAGGTAGGGTTGCGGTGTGTCGTTTGGCCGAGGCCCGACAGGACCCAGAAAGTGTGTTCGGCCGAAGTTAAGCGAGCGTGGTGGGTAAGTTGGTGCACCCCTGCAGGGAAGAACTAATCTATGCATAGCCAGATCCTCGGTAACGAACAGTCGGAGTTGTATCCTGATTGATACAATTAGCATTGGATACTATGGCTCTGGGATTGCTTCTCGCAGGGAGTCGAGAAGGGATCTGCGGTCAAGGTTGATGACTATATGGCTCTGGGATTGCTTTCTCACAGGAAGTCGAGAAAGGATCTCTGGGTGAGGATGAGACTTAATGACACTACTACCTATACAGTACTAATCTACACTCTTCTAATGCTGCAAGACCGCTGAAGATGCTAGTCTCCGATAGGACTAGGCCTTCTCTCCATTCTGGCTTTCTGCAACCCAGTCCACATATACAGCCACTCTTTGATAATGTTGCATATGTAGTGTAGATCCTTGCTTGCTGAGTACTTCGGATGAGTACTCACGGTTGCTTTGCTTTCTTTTTCCCCATATCCTTTTGATGCGACAAGATGACGGAGCCCCGGATACAGTTGCCCACGCCGACGATCGCTACTACTACCCCGAGGATGGATACTACTTCGAGCTTGCCGTCGACCAGGAGTAGGATCGGAGGGTCCCAGGCAGGAGGCCTACGCCTTTCGATTGTAGTGTTTTCTTTTGTCTCGCCTTCTTAAGGCCTTTCTGTGTTTTTCTTTTATATCTGTACTCAGATATCTGATGCTTCCGCTGACGCTTGTATGCGAGGTTTTGTATTCGAGCCCTCGAGGCCCCTGGCTTGTAATATAAAGCTTGTATGACTTTATTTATGTTTTAGAGTTGTGTTGTGATATCTTCCCGTGAGTCCTTAGGCTTGATCGTGTGCATTTGCATGTATGATTAGTGCACGATTGAGCCGGGGGCGTCACAAGTTGGTATCAGAGCCGACTGCCTGTAGGAACCCCCCCTTTTTCCAACTCCTTGGCCGAAGTTGAGTCTAGTAACCGAAAACTGTTTTACTAACTTGGCTGTGTGGCTTACGGGCCCACGTCACCAAATGGGTGGTATTAGGATCTTTTACTCCTCTACCTTTACTCTAGGACTCTGATCTCTCTTCTATTCGGGTTAAAATTTTACTAACTCCAATATTAGGTTCTCGCGATCACATCCACCCGGTGTTCTAAAATTCCCCCCCTTCCTTCAAGATTGCGGGCCAGGTTCTGCTTGCAGGATCCTTTTATCGAGGGCACCCTGTGTTGTCACTTGCAGATTCCTCGCTCCAATAGTTTTCTCCGACGTTGATGTAGCCTTTGCTATGTCTCGTTGTGTTCTTCCTTGCCGCGTGCCTGCGCGTCGCCTAGTTGTCTAGCCTTCCCCTTTCAGCTGTCGTATTGCCGGATTGTAATCGAGGCTATGTGTGGATTTGAATGTCTGGTGCGAATATGATGAAGTATCTATTGCACTTCCTTCTGTTGTGCGTGTTACTTCATGAATCATTTCATACACCTGCAGTTTTACTTGCTAAACTGCCCCTGTTGATTTGGCAGGATGGCTGACGATCCTCCACCTCCACCTTATATTGCCGCAATGATGCAGCAGTTTGAACTGAACCGTCAGGTTATGACCGGGATATTGGCTCAGTTCCCAAACCAGAATGCTCATCAACAGCCTACACCAATAACACTGCCAGAATTCGTGCGCCTCAATCCATCCACTTTTCGCAGCTCGACTGATCTAATGGATGCTGATGATTGGCTCCGTGACATTGCCTTCCAGATGAAGTCGACCAATGTTATCCCTGACAGTTACGTCACCTATGCGACGTATCACCTGAGGGGATCAGCTGCTCAATGGTGGGAAAACCACAAGGGTATGTTGCCTACTGAAACAATAACCACTTGGCAGGAATTTCAGTCAGCTTTTCGTGCATGGTACATTCCTCAAGGTCTGATGGACCAGAAGAAGCAGAAGTTTCGCAAACTCACTCAGGGTACAATGACTGTGGATGAATATCAACGGAAATTCCTTGAATTGTCCCGCTATGCTGAAGATGACGTCTGCACTGACGCCCGCAAGCAGGACAAATTCCGTGAAGGACTGCGTACTGATATAAACCTTGCACTTGCTGTCCATGATTGCATAGATTTCGCAACGCTTGTCAGCCAATCTTTCCGAGTTGAAACTGCGCTGACTAAATGCCAGGAGTCGCTCAAGCGTACCCGAGATGTTGGTCCATCTTCGAGTCAGTCTGCTCTGAAACATCGAGTCTGGATCCCACACAACGTTCATCACCGACCTGCTCCAACACCAAGGCCGTCTTATGTTGCACCTCGACTGCCTTCACCACCGAGACAGCTAACGGTTCAGGATGGACAGCCTAATGCTATGGCTTTTCATCAAGATGCACCATGTCCTCCTGTTGGTCACAAGAAGAGCTGTTGGAACCGTCGTTTCAGAAGCTATAATGCCAGGCTGCCTGCTATAGTTCGGGTCCATGTCAACCATGTCAAAATTGAAGAAGCTCGACAGGACAACCAAATTTTGATGAGTACCCTATTGGTGAATTCAATCCCAGCTTTTGTACTCTTTGATTCAGGAGCGTCGCACTCCTTCATGTCCGAAAGTTTTGCGCGAAGCCATGATATACCTTTCGAGGAGATGTGCACCCCATTAGTAATCCAGTCACCCAGGGCTAATTGGTAAACTACCATGGTAAGCCATGATAACCACATTGAGATTGGAGGATTAGTGTTCCCCGTTTCACTCATTGCTCTGAAGACCTCCAACATAGACATTATTCTGGGTATGGACTAGTTGAAGCCCAATAAAGCTTTGATTGACTGTGCCGCTGAAACAGTCCAGCTCACCGACCCTTCTGGCCAGACGGTCAGATACTCAGCCCGAATAGCTCAGGATGCTGAGAGCCAGATATATGCTCTGAATGCGTTGAATGCTTCACCTCTCGAAGGCATCGAGAACGTTCCAGTTGTTCATGATTTTCAAGACGTCTTTCCAGAGGAACTTCCAGGAATACCCCCTGCTAGAGCTATCGAGTTTGTCATCGACTTGAAACCAGGCACAACTCCTATTGTGAAGCGTCCTTATAAGATGCCTCCACACCACCTTCTTGAACTTAAGGAGGAAATCGACAAGTCACTTAAAAAGGGTTTCATCCGCCCCAGTTCCTCTGCTTGGGGAGCACCTTCACTCTTCGTTAAGAAGAAGGATGGAACTAACCGATTGGTTCAGGATTACTGGCCCATTAACCAAGCAACAATTCAGAACAAATATCCGCTTCCACGGATCAATGATTTGTATGATCAACTTGCTGGATCATCGGTGTTTTCTAAACTCGACTTGAGGTTGGGTTATCATCAGATCCGTGTTCGTGAAGAGGATATTCCCAAAACTGCATTTGTTACTCGCTATGGTTCTTATGAGTACACTGTCATGTCTTTCGGCTTGACTAATGCTCCAGCCACATTCTCCCGTCTGATGAATTACATCTTCATGGATTACCTCGACACGTTCATCGTGGTATATCTAGATGATATCCCGGTTTATTCAAAGAATAAGGAAGAACATGCCGAACACCTCCGTCTTGTACTGGAAAGGCTCCGAGAACACCAGTTGTATGCCAAGTATTCCAAATGTGAATTTTGGCTTTCTGAAGTAACTTACCTTGGTCATGTGATTTCCATGGATGGAATTGCTGTTAACCCAGAACAAGTTCAGGCTATTCTTGATTGGACTCCTCCAAAGAACGTCAAGCAAGTGAGAAGTTTTCTCGGCCTTGCAAGCTATTGCCGTCGATTTGTCGAGAATTTTTCTAAAATTGCTAAGCCTTTGACTGATTTGCTTCATAAAGGCGTTAAGTTTGAATGGACAGACAAATGTCAGGAAAGTTTTCAAACACTCAAAGACAAGCTAATATCTGCCCCAGTACTTGCTCCTCCAGATTCTCGCAAAGATTTTGTGATTTATTGTGACGCATCCCGTGAAGGATTAGGCTGTGTCCTAATGCAAGAGCGTAAAGTGATTGCCTATGGCTCTTGTCAGTTGTGCCCACATGAAGAGAATTATCCGGTACATGACCTAGAACTAGCTGCTGTCATCTATGCACTGCAGTTGTGGCGACATTACCTTCTCGGTAATCGTTGCGAGATCTATACGGATCATAAAAGTCTGAAGTACTTGTTCACTCAGCCATCTCTAAACCTCCGTCAACAAAGATGGATGGAGGCCATTGCGGACTATGATTTGGGTATTTCTTATACCCCTGGCAAGGCTAACGTGATGGCTGATGCCTTAAGCCGCAAGTCCTATTGCGACAACCTCATGGTTAGGCGAGCTCAACCTAGTCTTTTTGAAGAACTGCGCAAGCTGAATCTGCGGATTGTTCCACAGGGCTCTCTTAATAACCTTGTGATACAACCAGATCTTGAGAAAGCTGTTAAGAATGCGCAAGCTAAAGATGCTAAAGTTGATCTCTTGAAGAAGAATCTTCACCTTGAAAAGTACAGGGATTTCTCGCTGTCTGAAGATGGAACCTTGTATTTCAGAAACCGCATTGTGGTACCTCGCTTTGAGCTTATGACCGACAAGGTCATGAAGGAGGCACATGATACCCTGCTGTCTATTCATCCGGGTAGCACCAAGATGTATCGTGATCTCCGTCAAAGGTACTGGTGGTCTAGAATGAAGCAGGACATTGCTCGATATGTTGCTGAATGTGATGTGTGTCGTCGCGTTAAAGCAGAACATCAGAAGGCTGCTGGAATTCTGCAACCACTTCCTATTCCTCTATGGAAATGGGATAAGGTTCAGATGGATTTCATTACTGGCCTTCCCAGGTCACAGAAGGGTCACAATGCTATTCTTGTAGTCGCCGACCAACTCTCTAAAGTTGCACACTTTCTGCCTGTCAAGGAGACGATCACTGCTAGTCAGCTAGCAGAGTTATATATCTCCAGAATTGTTTCACTCCACGGCATTCCGAAGGAGATCAGTTCGGACCGTGGCGGTCTTTTCACCTCCATGTTCTGGGAAAGTTTCCAGGAAGCTATGGGAACTCATATTACCTGGAGTTCAGCTTATCATCCCCAATCCCAAGGCCAAGCTGAGTGAGTCAATCAAGTGCTTGAAGACATGCTACGAGCTTGTGTTATATCGTTTGGCAAGAAGTGGGAAGAATCTCTTCCTTATGCGGAATTCTCATATAACAACAGCTATCAAGCCAGCTTGAAGATGGCCCCCTTCGAAGTACTATATGGACGTAAGTGTCGAACCCCTCTGAATTGGTCAGAAACTGGGGAACGACTGCTTGTGGGTCCAGATATTATTCAACACGCCGAAGAACAAGTCCGTATCGTTCGTGAAAATCTCAAGGCGGCTCAGGACTGCCAAAAGAGCAATTATGATCGCAAACGATGGGGTTTGACTTATCAACCTGGTGATCAAGCTTATCTTCGTGTCACTCCTATGAAGGGCACTCACCGTTTTGGAATCAAGGGCAAGTTAGCTCCATGCTACATTGGTCCTTTCCGCATAATTGCAAGACGTGGCCAGGTGGCATATAAATTGGAATTGCCACCGCAATTCTCTCATATCCACGACGTCTTCCATGTGTCGCAACTTCGTCGTTGCTTCAAGGAATCTCCGCACCGCGCAGTGGATCACGAAATACTCGAATTGCATGATGATCTTTCATATAAGGAACATCCGATCCACGTCCTCGATGAAGCTGAACGCCAGACTCATCAGAAGGTTACCAAGTTCCTCAAAGTGCAGTGGTCAAATCATACTGAAGATGAAGCCACTTGGGAACGCGAGGATAATCTTCGTGCGGAATACCCCGAACTTTTCCCTTCTACCTCTTAATTCTCGGGACGAGAATTCTTGTTAGTGGAGGAGACTTGTAACACCCCCAGTGGTTAACTACAGTGATCACCCTTTTGATTATGCCATGTCATCATGATCAACAGTGCTTAATCATCATTAGTATCATATCTCTTTTCAAATTCAAATTCAAATGGAAATTCAAACTGAAAGTGAAGATAAAAGTTGTTCAATTTTGAAAACTAAATTGTTCATAATATTGTAAATAATTCAGAGACAATTCTAAAATTGAAACCAACATTATTGGAATTGGGTAAGTGACTCAAACATCCACAAACAGTGGCTGAAAGTAATATTTAATAACCTTTTAATTATTCTAAACCAAATATGAAATAATGTTTTGCCCAAACTAGTTTTTGGTGGTAGGATATAATGTGCTGTGATTTGTGGGCCAGCTCTCATATTTTACAAAACTCATTTGGTGCCCAAACATTTAGCCAAAGCAGCAAAGGAAAGAAATAGAAATGGAAAAATGAAAAAGGACTAAAGAACTACTGTGCACTCGGGCCTGCTCGCTACAGCCAGCGGCCCAGCCCACCCCGCGCTTCCTCCCACCTCTCACTGCTCACCCCCTGCCTTGTTGCCGAACACCTCGCGCGCGTGAGCCAGGCCCCCCCCTCCGTGCTGTCGACAGTGCGCCCGCGCCCGCGCTGGGGATAAGAGCAGCTCCCCGCTCTCCCTGGCGAACCCTAGCCATCATTCCCCCCTTCCTCCCTCGTTCCCCACCTCGCCCGACGTCGCCATGATCGGCCTCCGCTGAAGCTCGCGGCCACCGGCCCCGCCTCGCCTCGTCGAAGTGTCCCTCGTCTCCGCCGTGGTCGACCGCGTTGTCTGCTGCCCTTTGGTGGAGCTGGGGAGCTCCACAGGCGTTGATCTTCTCCGCCCCCTTTGCTTCGGTCACCGGCGCCTCTCCGACGGTCCCCGTCGTTCTACTGCTACTAACCCGCCAATGGGCCTCCGTGCGCCTTCACTGTGAGCTCCTCCACCTCCCTTTTCCTCTCCTAGTGGCCGCGCACGCTCGCCAGCTAGCTGCTACGCTACGCCCGAACGTGCTGCCGCCATTGAGCTCGCCGCCGTGGTCTCCGTCACTGCCACGTGCGGCCGAGGCCAGCATCGAGCTCCTGGAGCTCGTGCGAGTCCGATGCCACTACCCACGCGTCCCCGTGTGCCTCCCATGGCAATTTTCCCCGAGGGCAGAACTCCGGCGCCGTCGCGGTCGTCGTTGCGTTCAGCTCCGGCCGCCTGAACTCGCGCTAGCGCCATAGATAGACGCAGCGCATCACTCTCATTCGAATGAGCCCAGAAGCGCGCATTGTCGCGCCCCCTAGTGAGATCCCGTAGCTCGCCATGGTTCGGCTTCCGCCAATCTCGTCGCCGGCGAGCATTCCGGCCATCCCAGCTCCGGCCACCGCCTCCATTCGACGCGGCGCTGAACGGCCTTTCGAACGCGCCCAGCCGCGCTCGCTCCCGAGCTCGGTAGGCGAATTCTGGTGGGTCCCGTGCGTCGCCGCCGCGTTTTCTGGTCGCCGGTGTCATTCCGGCGATGGCGCCGACGTGGCACAGGCCGGCCCCGCCCCTGTGACACTGCTCGTGGGCCCAGCGGGTCCACCAGTCAGGGTTGACTAGGTCAACCCTGCTGACTGGGCAGCGTGGGCCACTAACAGGTGGGCCCCATGCTAATTTAACTAATTTTGGAAATAATTAAAATGTTAATTAAGTTAATTACTCACTGACATAGGGCCCCACCTAGATAATTAACCATGTTAATTAGTTAGTTAGCCCACTGTCTATGACAGGTGGGTCCCACAGGTCAGATTTGACCCTGGTCAGCCGACCGTTGACTGCTGACATCAGCTTTACGTCACGATGATGTCACCCTGTACTGTTCTGGATAATGTTGATTTTAAATAATTAAATAAATTCCAGAAATTAATAAAATCTTTAGAAAATCATATCTTTTAATCCGTAACTCCGATGAAAATAATTTATATATGAAAAATGATCAGAAAAATGAGACGAATCCGAATACGCTACCCACATACCTGTTAGATGCCTCTAACTATCTGAACATGCAACTTTTTGCCTGTTCCAGATAGATGAATAGTGCATGACTTTAATAAAATAATTCCAAACAAATTCCTAAAATAACTAAATGACTTGGACATGTCTTCAGGCAACCCTGCACTGCACGTTAGCATAGCCTGCTCCGTGTTGCTTATGTTTGTCGTGTATTTATTTGTTTCCTCCCCCTCTTCTCTCTCGATAGACCCCGACACCGACGTCATCCCCGAGACCGACGCAGCTCAGGAGCCCGACGCCACCGTTGACGACCTTGCCCTTGCCGCCGAGCAACTAGGCAAGCCCCCCCTTTTGATCATCCCGATATCGCCCATTCTCTTTGCTCATGCTTGCATTAGAATTGCTGCTGCTACTGCTTTACCTATTCTGATGCATAGCCTGTTTACTGTAACCTGCTGTTGATAATTACCTGCATATCCTAAACTGTTTAGTATAGGCTGGGTAGAGACCTATTAGTGACCCCGCTAGTCCCGACTGCCCCGCTGGATTATCAGAAGACCCGATCAACGGGATTGAAGACCAGGCCCCGGCACCGCACATCACCCCCCCTTAGTTGTAACGACACTGCAGCGTTACTATCAAGTGCCGAGGGTGAAACCTCTTGTAGCACTTCTGATGTTAACTCTGTAGAGAAGCTGTTCGGTCGTGGTCATCGAGGGTGATTCCTCCTTCACCACTTCCGATAACGACGCCGTCGTACAACACCACAAGTGTGAACCCAGCGAGGGTGATTCCTCCGAGTTCACCTTGACGGATACATCGAGTGGGAATTCAACGAGGGTGATACCTCGGATTCCTCTGATGTTATGGACACACGGATACTTGGAGCTTACACTGTTACTTGGATAGGCGGGTCGACCCTGAGGGGTACCCGCGTGCGCCTAAGTGGCGAGTGTTGTGAAGACGGGTTGCCGGTATGGTGCCCGAGTGATGAATACGAGGCGTGGTCGGGCATTCTTGGCCCTTGCCGCAAGTCCTCGAGACGGGGCGATGGGGTCACATCTTTCGTGAGTCTCTGCTCGTTGCCGCACCCCCAAGGTACTAACGATTTGGATATTTGATTCGAGTGGGCCTCTGGCCCGATAGCACTAACCATCACGTGGGCATAGTATGGGCGTTCTGCATCGTAGCATCAGCCGAAAGCTCTGACAGACGTCCAGTTCAGCATTGCGGCACGGTCGGATCGTGTCAGCCACCCGAGGCGACGCTGGTATCCACCCTGTGCGCAATGACCCGGTGGGTGAGGGGCGATGGCCAAGACCCCCTTGCGCTTAGGATGTAGACCGGCGGGGACCTCTTTGCTGAGCTATAGGTAGGGTTGCGGTGTGTCATTTGGCCGAGGCCGGGCAGGACCCAGAAAGTGTGTCCGGCCGAAGTTAAGCGAGCGTGGTGGGTAAGTTGGTGCACCCCTGTAGGGAAGAACTAATCTATGCATAGCCGGATCCTCGGTAACGGACACTCGGAGTTGTATCCTGATTGATACAATTAGCATTGGATACTATGGCTCTGGGATTGATTCTCGCAGGGAGTCGAGAAGGGATCTGCGGTCGAGGTTGATGACTGTATGGCTCTGGGATTGCTTTCTCGCAGGGAGTCGAGAAAGGATCTCTGGGTGAGGATGAGACTTAATGACACTACTACCTATACAGTACTAATCTACACTCTTCTAATGCTGCAAGACCGCTGAAGATGCTAGTCTCCGATAGGACTAGGGCTTCTCTCCATTCTGGCATTTCTGCAGCCCAGTCCACATATACATCCACTCTTTGATAATGTTGCATATGTAGTGTAGATCCTTGCTTGCTGAGTACTTCGGATGAGTACTCATGGTTGCTTTGCTTTCTTTTTCCGCATATCCTTTTGATGCGACCAGATGACGGAGCCCCGGATACAGTTGCCCACGTTGACGATCGCTACTACTACCCCGAGGATGGATACTACTTCAAGCTTGCCATCGACCAGGAGTAGGATCGGAGGGTCCCAGGCAGGAGGCCTACGCCTTTCGATCATAGTGTTTTCTTTTGTCTCGCCTTCTTAAGGCCTTTCTGTGTTTTTCTTTTATATCTGTACTCAGATATCTGATGCTTCCGCTGACGCTTGTATGCGAGCTTTTGTATTCGAGCCCTCGAGGCCCCTGGCTTGTAATATAAAGCTTGTATGACTTTATTTATGTTTTAGAGTTGTGTTGTGATATCTTCCCATGAGTCCTTAGGCTTGATCGTGTGCATTTGCGTGTATGATTAGTGCACGATTGAGCCGGGGGCGTCACAATTGCCATGCAACTTTCCACCATTCTGTTTATTATGACACACTTCATCATTATTATATTGCTTTGCATGATCATGTAGTTGACATCGTATTTGTGGCAAAGCCACCGTTCATAATTCTTTCATACATGTCACTCTTGATTCATTGCACATCCCGGTACACTGCCGGAGGCATTCATATAGAGTCATATTTTGTTCTATGTATCGAGTTGTAATTTTTGAGTTGTAAGTAAATAAGAGTGTGATGATCTTCATTATTAGAGCATTGTCCCATGTGAGGAAAGGATGATGGAGACTATGATTTCCCCACAAGTCGGGATGAGACTCCGGACAAAAAAAAGAGGCCAAAAAAAATAAAAAAATGAGAAGGCCCAAATAAAAAAAATGAGAGAAAAGAGAGAAGGGACAATGTTACTATCCTTTTACCACACTTGTGCTACAAAGTAGCACCATGATCTTCATGATAGAGAGTCTCCTATGTTGTCACTTTCATATACTAGTGGGAATTTTTCATTATAGAACTTGGCTTGTATATTCCAATGATGGGCTTCCTCAAATTGCCCTAGGTCTTCGTGAGCAAGCGAGTTGGATGCACACCCACTTAGTTTTCTTTTGAGCTTTCATAAACTTATAGCTCTAGTGCATACGTTGCATGGCAATCCCTACTCACTCACATTGATATCTATTGATGGGCATCTCCATAGCCCGTTGATACACCTAGTTGATGTGAGACTATCTCCTTCTTTTTGTCTTCTCCACAACCACCATATTCTATTCCACCTATAGTGCTATGTCCATGGCTCACGCTCATGTATTGCGTGAAAGTTGAAAAAGTTTGAGAACATCAAAAGTATGAAACAATTGCTTGGCTTGTCATCGGGGTTGTGCATGAATTGAATATTTTGTGTGATGAAGATGGAGCATAGCTAGACTATATGATCTTGTAGGGATAAGCTTTCTTTGGCCATGTTATTTTGAGAAGAAATAATTGCCTTGTTAGTATGCTTGAAGTATTATTGTTTTTATGTCAATATTAAACTTTTGTTTTGAATCTTATGGATCTGAACATTCATGCCAATAAAGAAAATTACATGGATAAGTATGTTAGGTAGCATTTCACATCAAAAATTCTGTTTTTATCATTTACCTACTCGAGGACGAGCAGGAATTAGGCTTGGGGATGCTTGATACGTCTCCAACGTATCTATAATTTTTTATTGTTCCATGCTATTATATTATCTGTTTTGGATGTTTTATATGCATTAATATTCTATTTTATATTATTTTTGGGACTAACCTATTAACCTAGAGCCCAGTGGCAGTTTCTGTTTTTTCCTTGTTTTTTAGCTTCGTGCAGAAGGAATACCAAACGGAGTCCAAACGGAATAAAATCTTCGCGATGATTTTTCTTGGACCAGAAGACACCCAGGAGAGGAGCCACGAGGCAGCCACAAGGGTGGAGGGCGCGCCCCCTGCCTTGTGGGCCCCCCGTGACCCTCCTGACCTAATTCTTTTGCCTATATATTCACATATATTCCCAAACCACCAGAAGCATCCACAAAAACACTTTTCCACCATTGCAACCTTCTGTACCCATGAGATCCCATCTAGGGACCTTTTTCGACACCCTGCCGGAGGGGGATTTGATCACAGAGGGCTTCTACATCAACCCTATTGCCCTTCCGATGAAGCGTGAGTAGTTTATCTCAGACCTACGGGTCCATAGCTTGTAGCTAGATGGCTTCTTCTCTCTCTTTGATTCTCAATACCATGTTCTCCTCGATGTTCTTGGAGATCTATTCGATGTAATACTTTTTTGCGGTGTGTTTGCCGAGATGCGATGAATTGTGGATTTATGATCAGATTATCTATGAATATTATTTGAATCTTCTCTGAATTCTTTTATGCATGATTTGATATCTTTGTAATTCTCTTCGAACTATCGGTTTGGTTTGGCCAACTAGATTGGTTTTTCTTGCAATGGGAGAAGTGCTTAGCTTTGGGTTCAATCTTGCGGTATCTTTTCCCAGTGACAGTAGGGGCAGCAAGGCACGTATTGTATTGTTGCCATTGAGGATAAAAAGATGGGGTTTACATCATATTGCTTGAGTTTATTCCTATACATCATGTCATCTTACTTAATGCGGTACTCTGTTCTTCATGAACTTAATACTCTAGATGCAGGCAGGAGTCGGTCGATGTGTGGAGTAATAGTAGTAGATGCAAAATCATTTTGGTCTACTTGACACGGACGTGATGCCTATATTCATGATCATTGCCTTAGCTATCATCATAACTTTGCGCTTTTCTATCAATTGCTCGGCAGTAATTTGTTCACCCAATGTATTATTTGCTATCTTGAGAGAAGCCTCTAGTGAAACCTATGGCCCCCAGGTCTATTTTCCATCATATTAGTTTCCGATCTACTATTTTGCAATCTTTTACTTTTAGATCTATAAACCAAAAATACCAAAAATATTTACTTTATCTTTTATTTAGTTTCATCTATATCTATCAGATCTCACTTTTGCAAGTAACCGTGAATGGATTGACAAACCCTTTATCATGTTGGGTGCATGTTGTTTGATTGTTTGTGCAGGTATTCGGTGATTTGTGTGTTGTCTCCTACTGGATTGATACCTTGGTTCTCAAACTGAGGGAAATACTTATCTCTACTTTGCTGCATCACCCTTTCCTCTTCAAGGAAAAACGAACGCAAGCTCAAGAAGTAGCAATGGTGTTTCTAGACGTTATGTACCTGAGCATGAACATGAACAAATCCTTTGAAAGTGTCACTCCAAGGCATACGGAGAACACCATGCTGGAGACAGAACCGCACATAAGGTACTACAATCTGGGTTTTATTGGCCTACCCTTTTTAAGGATGCACGTAAGTTTGTACTCTCTTGTGATGAATGTCAAATAATTGGTAATATTGGTAGACGTTAGGAAATGCCTATGTATTACTCACATGTTATTGAACCATTTGATGGATTGAAATTTGATTATATGGGACCTTTTCCTTCCTCTAATAGGTATACACACATTCTACTTGCTGTTGATTACGTTACTAAGTGGGTAGAAGCTATTCCAACTCGTAGTGTTGATCATAACACTTGTATTAAAATGCTTAAAGAAGTTATTTTCCCGAGGTTTGTAGTCCCTAGATATTTAATGACGGATGGTTGTTCATGTTTTATTCATGGTGCTTTCCGAAAACTTCTTGCTAAATATGATGTCAATCATAGAATTGCATCTCCTTATCACACTACAATAGGATGCTAGTAACGCGATACTACAGTCAGAGACCCTTCGATGAAACTGTGTGCGATGCATTAATCACAAACGATGGTGTAAGAAAACCGTCAAAAATGATATGAATCGTTTACGATGGCGGAGACATCAAACACGGTTCAAATTAGAGTTGCGTGTGCGATATGTTGCATATAGTTGATCCATACGAACTTTTTGCGATGAGCCAGAACAACAGAAACGATCAGCCATATCAAAGTGTGTGCGATACACAACATATGGTTTAGTTGGATGAACTATTTGTGATGATCCAGAAGAACATAAATGATTCGGCGTAACAACATGTGTGTGATACCCGGCAAATAGGTCAGTAATAAGAATTGTGTGCGATAATTATAGACAGCGCATATGATTTTTTGTTGTGAAATGTGTGCTCAACAGGGCACACAATTCAAGAAAGCAACCTATGGGCGATAATGTGAAAAATCTCTGTCGAATACATATTGCTAACCGTCTGCGATGAGATTGACAGGGGAAACTGAGATATACAGTCTGCTTAATTTGGTCCTTCTTCCTCTTGTTGTTGTTTGATGGCCTCGTGACATCGTCTTAGCGAGGATGCTTCTTGCCGCCGACTGTTGGCTTTTCATCGCCGCCGTCGTCGTCATTGTCGTTGACGTCCTCGTCGTCTTCCTCATTGTTCGACCATTCATCATCATCATCAATGTCATCCTCTTCTTCATCCTCCGACGGCTCCTTGTCCGTCTGGTTGTTGTCCGAGGATTAAGGCCGTGCCGTCCCTTCCGTGGTGCGGATAAAATCGAGGTCAGGGCTCGACACCGGACTCATGGAAGACGAGCGAGATGATTTCGAGGTTGACCTATCATCAGGCACCAGACTGCTGGTGGAACTGTCGTCCTTGCTATCGCTCGACGATATGGTTGCGGTACGTATACAAACCGCGAGAAAGTGAGATTGCAAAGTGTCTGCAAGTGTGTAGTGCGGCCGGCCGGGACGATGAAGATGGTGGAGACTGAAGCAGGGTATGTAGAAAAGTGGAATGGCAATTGAAGCAGGGAATTGACAGATTATAATGGCGCCTTGGCAGGCGGTTAGAATACTGATATAATCAACCACAATTATTAGTACCCAGTCGCTCCAAATTCCCGCGGTTGCGTAGTTCTCAATGTGATAATTACTTACACGGGTTGTAGCGTCCGAATGTGAAACAAGCATTTTTCATACTCCCTCCGTACCGGTCTATTAGAAGGTTGTGCACTGCGACCAAGGTGGGAAAAAAATGAGAGAACTTGATATGTTTATTTGCTAATTAATACCATTGCATGCCGTGAATTGACCACTACATGTTATGCTAAGTAGTCCCAAGTCATTGAATGCATACACGCCCCCATGTGTCCTATTGGCTGATTTCTTTTTTTAGGGCAATAATAGGGAACAAGTTTTAAGATTATTTGGTTTTTGTAATGTGACTTATGCACCGGTACGAAGGGAGCAAGACAGTTGGCAAGCAATAGATGGAGCACTACTTATTGATGTAGCTAGTAATAATCAAACAAAACCCCTAATCATCATTGCAAACATCACATAGAAGATGGCTAATGCGACAACCACAACTACACATGCTAGTTCCTTCTTGTCTCTTGCTTTCATCTGTTGCTTGTGATTGATTCTTTCTTGCTTCATCATAGTGATTGTACACTCCAGATGACTCAGTTTCTTCTTAAGCTTTACGTTATCTTCTGCGAGCTTGGTGATAAAACTTTGAGCCCTTCCATGACATTCTTGATCCAACCAGTTAACAAAGGCACAAGCCTCATATCCCTGGCAATGTTAAATAGTATTTAGGATGAGCGGGGGCATTAACTCAACTTAAATGATGAACTTAGTACTAACCTCTAAGGGGCAACTAAGAAACCGTCTGCCAATGTCAAATCCCTCCATGCATACAGTCGAGCGGAAGTGTGTCCATGCACACAACTCAGCTTTTGTTACTTCTCGGTGGCGCAAAACTTGAAGTCAAAATCATGTTGCAAGAGTTTGGAGTCATATTCCAGATCCGGCAGTTGATCGCTTTCCTGGGTGTGGGGAGGGGGGGGGGGTATTCGGGATGGACTGAGCAGGGAGCTACTTTGGACGTGCTAAAAAAGACCGGGATAGATTGGAACCTGACAAGACAATTTGAATCCATAGTACATGTTCCTTCTGATGACCTTAGGCAAGTGCTCGGGGTGACCGCCATCGGGGCGGCGCCGCCCATCGTGCTGTCGAGAGCGACGATACGAGCAGGAGTAGCCGCACCGAAACCATCAACACCACTCGTCCTTATTCCCCCAATGTCAGCGCCACGCGAGGGAATTTGGGGGCTAGGGATTTGGAGTCTATATAGGGATTTGGGGGAAATGGGGAAACTGTGTGGATTTGATAATAGTCAGGAACTACTTATTGCACTTTGTTGTATACGGCACATGGTTTGTACATGTCATTTGTGTTTGATATTACGACTTCACACACGATTTCCACACCAAACCATGTGAGAAGACAATGTAGGTGAGAAACGGTTCACGTGACATAACCGTATGTGATGTACTACCATGTACATATGGGGATGCAATAATTGAGTTAATACTTAGGGTAAATAGCTGCTCTGGGGATACCCGTCAAAAAATAAAACCAACCGCTCTGCAGATAGAGATGGCGGCGGAGGCCGAGGCAGCGGCTAGCAGATAGGAGGTCCATCCTCGGTAGGTCGACGGTGGCGGCGTGATAGGAGGTCAATCCTCAGTCGGCGGCGGGACATAGGAGGAGCTCAATCCTCAAGGTTGGCGGTGACGTGATTGGAGCACATCCCTCATGGTCGATGGCGGGATAGTGGAGCTCGAACTTCTGGTGGTTGCCCCACTAAGCCTCCTCAACCCTGCTGTCTCGGCGTGCCGCAGCATCGCGCTTCTCTGTCTGCTGGGTGGAGGTTGCCGCGCGGCTAATTAATTAAGGTATTCTTTTCGTTGAGTGGCTTAATTAAGGTATCCAATAATGGTAGTACTGTAGTACTCTGCGTGTAAATTGGTTGGTCATTAATTTGTGTCATCGCGCGGCTCGATAACAATATGGAGCACCCTCAATAATTATGAAAATATTTTTTGTGATTTATGCACGCTTCTTTGGGCATCAATTAATCTATGTATTAATGTTTTTTTGGAATTACCCCTTGATACGTCCATTTTGCATCATGTTTTCCTACTGTTATTTATATATTTTTTTTTGATCATTATGACATTTTGTGATGCAATTCTAATGCCTTTTCTGTCTTAATTTGCAAGATTTACATGAAGAGGGAGATTACCGGTAGCTGGAATATTGGACCTGAAAAAGCTATATCAGAGATACCTATTCTGCACGCAGAATTATTTTGGAATATATAAAAAATACTGGAGAAAAGAAATACCAGAAGGGACCGACCAGGTGCCCACAAGGCACGTGGGCGCGGCCACCCCCTGGGCGCGCCCAAGTGGCTTGTGGGGCCCCTGGCTGGCCTCCGAGGCCCATCTTATCCTGTATGATGCCATTTTCCCTAGAAAAAAAAAATCAAGAGACGACTTTCGGGATGAAGCGCCGCCGTATCGAGGCGGAACGTGGGCCGGAGCGCTTTTGCTCTCCGGCAGAGCGATTCCGCCGGTGACACTTCCCTCCATGAGGGGGAAATCAAAGACATCGACCTCACCAACGATCCTTTCATCATGGGAGGACCAATCTTCATCAACAGCTTCACCGGCATGATCTCATCACAAACCCTAGTTCATCTCTTGTATTCAATCTTTTATCTCATAACCTCAGATTGGTACCTGTGGGTTGCTAGTAGTGTTGATTACATCTTGTAGTTGATGCTCGTTGGTTTATTTGGTGGAAGATTATATTTCAGATCCTTGATGATATTCAATACTCCTCTGATGTTGAACATGAATATGATCTGTGAGTAGTTACTTTTGTTCTTAAGGACATGGGAGAAGTATTGTCATAAGTAATCATGTGAATTTGGTATACGTTCGATATTTTGATGATATGTATGTTGTTGCTTCCTTTAATGGTCTCATGTGAATGTCGACTACATGACACTTCACCATACTTGGGCCTAAGGGAAGGCATTGTGGAGTAATAAGTAGATGATGGGTTGCTAGAGTGACAGAAGCTTAAACCCTAGTTTATGTGTTATTCCGTAAGGGACTGATTTTGATCCATATGTTTCATGCTATGGTGAGATATATCTTAATTCTTATTTTGTAGTTGCAGATGCTTGCGAGAGGGGGTACTCAGAAGTGGGAGGCTTGTTCAGGTAAGAACAACACGTAAGCACCAGTCCACCCGCATATCAAATTATCAAAGTAGCGAACATGAATCAAACAAACATGATGAAAGTAACTAGATGAAATTCCCACGTGTCCTCAAGAATGCTTTGCTTATTATAAGAAACCGTTCTAGCCTATCCTTTGCTATAAAAAGGATTGGGCTACCTTTTTGCACCTTTGTTATAGGTGCTACTTGTTACTCATTACAAATTATCTTGCTATCAAACTATCTGTTACCGATAATTTCAGTGCTTGTAGACAATACCTTGCTGAAAACTGCTTGTCATTTCCTTCTGCTCCTCGTTGGGTTTGACACTCTTACTTATTGAAAGGACTATGATTGATTCCCTATACTTGTGGGTCATCAAGACTCTTTTCTGGCGCAGTTGATGGGGAGTGAAGTGCCTTTGGTGAGTGGAATTTGGTAAGGAAACATTTATATTATGTGCTGAAATTTACTGTCACTTGTTACTATGGAAAGTAATCCTTTGAGTGGTTTGTTCTGGGTATGTTCACCTCGACCGGAAGTAATTAGATTTTCCCCTCAACCTACTGCACCTACTGAAATAGTTATTATGAGATTCCTTCAGGTACGATAGAGAAACAGCTAGCTAATCCTTATGCAGGAGATGGAACAATACATCCCGATATGCAGTTAATCTATGTGGATGAAGTTTGTGCATTATTTAAGCTTGCAGGTTTATCCGAGGATGGAGTTAAGAAAAAGGTTTTCCCTTTATATTTGGGTGAATTTCAATGACATGGTATAGGCTACATGATGATATTGGAACATGGGATTGGAACCGATTGAAATTGGAAATTCATCAGTAGTTTCATCCTATGCATCTAGTTCATTGTGATCGGAATTTTTTTTTATATATATATATATATATATATATATATATATATAAATTTTTTGACCTCGTGAAGGAGGAAGTATCTCTCAAGCTTGGGGGAGGCTTAAGTACATGATGTACACATGCCCCAATCATGAGCTCTCAAAAGAAATTATCATCCATAATTTTTATGCTCGACTTTGTCATAATGATCGATCCATGCTCGATTCTTCTTCTACTGGTTCCTTTAGGAAGAGAACTACTAAAATCAAATGGGGTCCTCTGGGAAGAATTAAACGGAACTCTAAAGATTGGGAACTCGACAAAGGTAAAGAGTCAGGTATAAAACTCGAGTTTGATTGTGTTGAATCTTTTATGGAAAACCGATGCTTTTCATAAGTTTAGTACTAAATATGGAGTTGACTCTGAGTAGTAGCTTCCTTCTGTGAATCATTTGCTACTCATGTTTATCTCCCTAAGGAGAAGTGGTTTAAATATCATCCCCCTATAAAGAAAAGATTGAGGAACCTATTATATTTAAAGATGAAACTATTATTTATAATGTCGATCCAATTATGCCTACTGCTTATATTGAGAAACCTCCTTTTCCAGTAAGAATTAAGGAACATGCTAAAGTTTCAACTGTGGTTAACAAAAGTAATATTAGAACACCTAGAACCTCTGAACAAATTAAAGTTGTACCTAATATTGCTATGGTTGAAGATCTCTTGGTGAATAATATTGATGGGCATGTTATTTTCTTCTGCAATGAAGCAACTAGGATTGCTAAACCTGATCCCGGAGATAAGAATAAGACCGTTGTTGGCGTGCCTATTGTTTTTGTTACAATAGGAGCTCACTCTTATCATGGTTTATGTGATTTGGGTGCTAGTGTGAGTGCTATTCTGTTCACCTTAGATCAAGAGATTATGAATGATACTGCACTTGCTGAGATAGAGGATATTGATGTTACTATTAAGCTTGTGAGTAGAGATACTATTTCACCGTTTGGGATTGTTAGAGATGTTGAAGTCTTGTGTGGAATGATAAAATACCCTATTGATTTTCTAGTTCTTGGCTCTCCACAAGATGATTTGTGTCCCATTATATTTGGTAGACCTTTCTTGAATAGAGTTAATGCTAAGATTGATTGTAATAAGGAAACTGTTAGTGTTAACTTTGGTGATGTATATCTTCAGTTTAATTTATCTAAATTCCATAGAGAACCTCATGACAAATAATTTTTTCTATTAAGGATGAAATTATTGGTCTTGCTTCTGTTGCCGTACCTGCAACTGGTCCGTTTGAACAATATTTGCTAGACCATGAAAATGACATGCATATGAATGAAAGAAATGAAATAGACAAGATATTCTTTGATCAAGCACCTATCCTTAAACATAATTTGCATGTTGAAACTCTTGGAGGTCCTCCTCCACCTATGGGTGATCCCGTGTATGAACTTGAAAAATTACCTGACACATTGAAATATGCCAATCTTGATGAAAAGAAGATATATCCTCTTATTATCAATGCTAACCTTTCAGAGCATGCAGAAAAGAGATTACTTAAAACTCCGAGGAAGCACCGTGCTGCTATTGGATATATTCTTGATGATCTTAAGGGCATTAGTCCCACTCTATGTCAGCACAAAATTAATATGGAGACCAATGCTAAGCCAGTTGTTGATCACCAGTAACGATTGAGTCCTAAGATGAAGGATGTGGTAAGAACCGAAATATTAAAGCTTATGGAAGCAGGTATAATTTATCCCATAGCTGATAGTAGATGGGTAAGTTCTTTTCATTATGTTCCTAAGAAAGGAGGTATAACTATTGTTCCTAATGATAAAAATGAACTCGTCCCACAAAGAATTGTAACTGGTTATAGGATGGTAATTGATTTCAGGAAATTAAACAAAGCTACTAGAAAAGATCATTACCCCTTAAATTTTATTGATCAAATGTTAGAAAGATTGACTAAGCATACACACTTTTGTTTCCTTGATGGATATTCTGGTTTCTCTCAAATACATGTATCAAAAGAAGATCAAGAGAAAACTACTTTTACTTGCCCTTTTGGAACTTATTGAAAGTGCGTTATATCGACTAGAGGGGGGGTGAATAGGCGATTTTTATGAATTCATCGTTGAGGAAATACTACTTGAGGAATTTCCTAAGCAACGAACTACAAGCAGCGAAATAAGTACTCAGGTACATGGATAACAAAGCAGTAGCATAGTCATCATGATGAAATGAAACAAAACAGAGCACACGTAGCGTGTAAACAGGATAAGCAGGCTGAAGACAAAGTGACTGAAGAAATAGGAATGAGGAAATTGAGAAAGTCTTCAGTCAAAGTCTTCAAACAGTAATGATTAAGTACACAGCAAGTATGCGAGGAAATGAAAGGGTTGAGGAAATAGAACCAGTAGCTTGGTGAAGACAGTGATTTGGTAGACCAGTTCCAACTGCTGTGACAGTTGTACGTCTGGTTGGAGCGGCTAGGTATTTAAACCTGAGGACACACAGTCCCGGACACACAGTCTTCACCGTATTCTCCTTGAGCTAAGGTCACACAGACCTCGCCCAATCACTCATGGTAAGTCTTCACAGGTGACTTCCAAACCTTCACAGACTTGGTCACTCAGCAATCCATAATTCCTCTTGGATGCTCTAGACCATGACGCCTAACCGTCTGGAGGATGCACAGTCCTCAAAGGTAACAAGCGTCGGTTCCACACAGGAACAATTTCTTTAGTGATGATCAATCACTTTGGGTTTTAGGTGTTGGGTTTGGGTTTTTCTCACTTGATGATTTTCGCTCAATGTCCTCGGAGGATGGGATGCTCTAAATGACAAGTGTTGGTTTCTCTCGGAGCAGCCAACCAGCTAGTGGTTGTAGGGGGCGGCTATTTTTAGCCGGGGAGCAGCCCGACATGATAAGGCATAAATGCCCTTCAATGATATGACCGTTAGGTGGATAGGATATTTTGGACAGCTGGCGCATAGCACAGCAACGGTCGGAAATTTGAGCTCTCAAATTCCTCAGGGCTATCATGTTCCTCACTTGTAGGCAATCCGCACTGACGAATTCTTAACTCCTCAGTCAGAACAAATTCCTCAAATTACAGAAGAACTTCATCTCTGTCACTGAAGAACTTGACTGAACTGTATGAGATTTCCAATGGCTTCACTCGAAAGGATTGGTAGGTGTAGGATTTGAGTTGAGCATCACTTGGAAACTTTTCCTTAGTTTTACCTCGACCCCATTTAACAGTACGGTGTTTCCTATGACTCAAGAAAGGGAAAACAAAACTATGAAAACAAAAGTCTTCACGCTTCGTAATCCTTGCATCAATATCAAGTCTTCAAGGTCACACCAATTTCCTCATTTTCAAAGTCTTCAAGAAAACCAAAGTCTTCAACTGAAGACATTCATTTTTACGGGTCGACTTTCTTCGTAAATATCAAACTCCTCATTGACTTATAGAACCTGTGTACACTCACAAACACATTAGTCCCTTAACCTATAAGTCTTCAATACACCAAAATCACTAAGGGGCACTAGATGCACTTACAATCTCCCCCTTTTTGGTGATTGATGACAAATAGGTTAAGTTTTGCTTGCAAGATATAGAGGAACTCCCCCTGAAGATGTGCATATTGAGGATTTTGCTTTGGATTGCAAATGCACATTGTAGAGTAATATCATGGAGATCTCCCCCTATATCTTGTAATTCATACACACATTTAACATATGATATGAAGAATTTGAAATGCATGATGAAATATGGTGTCTGACGAAATTCAGCATGTGTGCATTACGGTACTTGAGGAAATAAGCATGCAGAAAGCAGTTCAAAAGTATCAGACCACCATAGGACTTAAGTTTACAACTCATCAGAGCAAACACCTCAGAAGAGCAAGAGTTGTAACTTAACAGAAAAAAATAGCCCATATATAAGACCCGCTTGAAGACTAACTCAAATTTCTCCCCCTTTGTCATCAAATGACCAAAAAGGACGAAAAATGAGGACTAACACCCCTGAAGAATATCATCATGATGTCGATGGAGGAGCGCCAGCGTTGTTGGGGTCGTCCGTTGAGGTAGGGCCTGCCGCAGTGTCGTTCAAATCTTCAGCTTCATCCATCTCGCGCGATGAAGAATATGAACTGGCAACAAGCTGAGGAACTTTGACCTTCTTGAATTTCTTCGAAGGTGGCTGAGACCAGTCAAAGTCCTGTTGAATTCCCATCTCCTTGAGATCTTCAGCACTATAGAGATTCGACAGAATAGCCCAAGTGCGGTCAAAGACTTCATGCATATAGTAGTGATTCTTCTTCACTGTATTTTGAGTGACTGTCATGTTCTGAAGAATTGCACCAAACTGACGCTTGACCCACTTGTGATTTCAATCAACTTTCTGATGAAGACTGAGGAGAAGTTCATGATCAGTCATCACACATGGAGCTGTGGCTTGAGGATTTTGTTTTGAAGCTTTGGCGGCAGAATCTTTTGTTGCAGAGTCATCATTGGTGGAATAGGATGCAGCTTTGGGAAACTGTCCATCCAATGGACGAGTGCCTTCATCTATAATAGCAGCCTTGCCCTTCTCATCAGCTAAGGAAATAGTCCGCTTGAGGACTTCAATAGGTGGCAAATAGCTAAGATGATTCTGAAAGTCAGCCTGATAATGAATTGAAGACCTTGATCTGATGAATTTCATGATCCAGGGAGCGTAAGGCTTCAACTCAAAAGGTGACAGAGCAGCATTGGCCAAAGTCCTCATGAAGAAATCATGGTAGTTAATGGGAATGCCATGTATCATGTTGAACAGCAGATTCTTCATGATGCCAACAACCTCTTCTTCATCAGAGTTGTGGCCCTTGATTGGACTGAGGGTTTTGGTCAATATGCGATACACAGTCCTTGGTACATAGAGCAATTCTTTAACAAGGAAGATGGTCCTTGGAGCTTGGCCAGCCTTCAAAGGCTTCATCAGCACTTGCATTAAGTGATTTGAGAGTTCAGGTTCAACATACATGAGTCTTGTGCCTTCAACCGGAGGACTAACTGGAACGGTGTGAAGCAATTCAGAGGCCGGTGCTTTGTAATGTGTATTTTCTGTCATCCAGTCTAGCACCCATGGATTCACATCTTCAACATTTCGAGTGATATGCAGTGTGGCGTAGAATTGAAGAATGAGTTCTTCGTTCCAGTCGCAGATGTCAGTGCAGAAGTTAAGCAGCCCAGCATCATGAAGAACACTGAGGACAGGTTGGAAGCAAGGAAGCGACTCCATATCCACATGAGGAATTTGCTCGTGGTCAAATACCTCGTTCTTACCAAACAGGAGGGAAGAGTAATAGTTCATTTGACTTGCTGTCCAGAAGCGCTTGCGTCACAGTCTTGCAGAGTCATAGGGATTGTAATCCGTGAAGAAATGATGCTTAGCAAAGAAATCATCAGTGTTGAATTTCTGCTTCTTGGTATGAGGATTTTGTGGCTTGGGCTGAAGATCAACAGTTAAAGTCTTCACAGCCACTTGGCGCACAACCTCTAGAGCCATAGACTGAGGAATTTCCATAGCAATTTCATCAGCAGCATTCTTGGACTCCATTTCTTCAACATTAGAAGCTGGAACTTCTTCTAGAATATAATGAAGTGAAGATTGATGTCCTTCAGAGCCCATATGAATTTCTTCAGTCTGCACAGGGGACTGAGAAATTTGTTGCAGAGGAGTTGTCAATGGAGAATTTGGATGATGTCTTCCCCAATAATCATCATTGAGAACTGGTGTAGTAGACCCAATGTCCACATCCCCATCTTCTTCATCAATTTTTTCAACGCCTGCCTCTTCAGCTGTGAACTGAGGCATGGGCGATGATACCAGAGGGGTTGAAGGGATATCATCCACTTCAATTTCTTCATCCAACTGCTCTGAAGTAGTAGCAGAAGGATTTCCTTCATCACTGTCATCTGGAATGACATATTCCTCACCAAAGGGAACAATTTCCTTTGATGGCATGCTTGAGATAGGAACAACATCAATGGGGTTGGTGTACGAGCTTTGCAAAGTCTTCACTTTCTTGGGAGCTGAAGACTCTGCAGTTTCTGATGCTTTCCTTTTCTTCACAGCTGCCTTTTCTGCAGCTTTGGTCTTTTTCGCTTCTGATGCAGAAGGAAGGTGGATATCTTTCATCTGTGATGACTTTGCAGGAGGAGCAGATGAAAGTGGTGCAGTTTCTTCAGGCACAACTGATGCAGTTGCCCTGGCTTGATCAGATTCTTCAGGCGCAGCTTCATATGCTTCAGCTGACCTGAGTTGTTCTTCAGGCGCAACATTGGAGGTTGCCCTGGCATTTTCTTCAGGAGCTGGAATTTCTTCAGCAGCCCTGGAACTTTCAGTTTCTTCAACAGACTGATTTTCATCAGCTGTGCTAGCATTCTCTTCAGTAGGCTGAGCAGATGCATCAGCCTGAGGAATTTGTTGTTGCGTTGGAGCTGCAACATTTGGGTTGAACCCCTTGGCCATTCTGACAAATCTGACTTTGGCACTTAGCTAATCTGCACGATATGCGTCAAATTCATTGCTGAGAGCTTTGATCTCCTTTTGCAGATTCACAAGTTCTTCAGGAGTCATCTTCACAACATTCTTCTTCAGAAAAGCGCTCCTTCTTGTATTGAGCTTTCTTGACTTGCCTGGCCTTCTCAAATTTCCATTTTTCTTCGGCTATGAAGGCCGTCAACATGTGGCTCTGGCCAGGAGTGAGGTTTAATTCAGGCAAAGGAGTATTTGGATTCTTGTGCCATAGATCGATGAAATCAAGGATCCTTTTAGGATCCAGCATGAGTGGCACAGCACTGCCTTTGGCTCTAGTGGCCTTTTCTTGCCTGTCTTTGATGATCTCAGCAAGTTCTTCATCATCAGCTTCATCGTCCTCAGACGGAACTTGGAAGGCAACTTGCTTCTTGTGAGGACTTGGCCTTGGGCCTCGTCCAGCAGTGGCCTTTTTCTTCAGCAAGATTGGACCAGCTGAAGATTGTGGCAGAGCTGTGGAACTTGCAGTTGCTCCTGAGGCAATAGAGATTCCTGTAGTCCGTTGGCATGTGGCAAGATGCACTGGTGTTGAGGACTTAGCAGCAGCAACTGAGGATTTAGTGGCAACAGAGGGAATTTTTACAGCCCTTGAAGAAGTTGCCTGAGGAATTTACTTAGAGGGCTTTGAGGAACTTGGCCGTGAGGGCATTGCTGTTGAGGAACTAGGCTTCATAGCAGATTTCTTCGACATGGCCTTTTTAGGCTTACTAGCAGAGGCCTCAGCAGCAGCAGCAGCATAGTCTTCATTGAATTTCTTCACTGCTTCATTTGCTACTTTAGCCAACTTGGCTTGGCGCTTAGCCCATTCCTTGGGAAATTCCTCACCTCTTCTGATGCTTGAGGGATCAGCAACTTGGCCTAGTTCCAATGGAGGTCTTGGGCATGGAGGGTGTACAGCGAATTTCTTCATGTACTTTGGAGTAACATAACGATATTCCCTCCATTCCTTAGCCCATCTTCTCTCAATTCTCTGTATGCGCACTTTGCGCTGAGTCTTGGTCTCTTTGCCATGAGTTGCTTCATCAGGTGTGCAATATTCATCATATATGTCTTCAGGAATCTCAAAAGCAATGTTTGTTTCAGGCCTCTTTCCTCCCTTCTGAGGTCTTTTACCATTAGCCATTTTCTTCACTTGAGGATCTTGAACAATTGATGTTTCTCAGGAGGTATGCAATTTTTCTTCGAGGAACGCTGCAAATGAGTTAAGTTGATGAGAACCAAGTGATTTAGCAGCAGACATTTTGTACCTGTGAACAGAGTATAGGTGCGAAGAATTTGGAGAGGTTATATGCGTTCTCAGAAATTTTTCAAAAGAAGTCAAGTTTGAGGAATTTGACCAGGGGAGTCTTGAGGAATTTCACTAAGCGTTCTTGACTTAGGTTCCAGAGTTGTATAGATTAGAAAATCCACACAATTGAGGAATCTTGAAGAAAAACATAGCTTAGAGAAACAAACCAAGAACAGATGCAACTTGGTGTTTACGGATGTGGAAGTTGAAGAATAAACACCTTTTGAAGATTTTGTGAAATCATCCGAATCAAAGTAGGGCAGTAAAATCAGATTTTAAATACCCTGGGCGAAGAACACGATGAACTGGAAGTGGAAGTGGAGAAGTTCGTCCGTTCAGATCTCCCACGCCCTAACTTGGCGGTGAGAAACAGCTACGGCAGCGGCGGAGTGAAGATTTCCGCGACCGGCGCGAGTACGACGGCGACGAGGTCAAGGCAGTGAAGCTCTTCCTCACTAGCGATGATGGAGAGTAGCGGCGGTGCTAGGTCAGAGAGCTCGAGCGAGGGGAGTGCGTTCGAGCGGAGTAAATGAGGTCTGAGGAGGGCGAGGGGTATTTATAGCCGAGGTGAAAAAACTGCCCGTCCGAAATTTTTGGACGAACATGCCCCTGACCCTTGCCATCCTAGCGACATGTGTCACCCATGTACTAGTGGTGGACATTGTGGGCGATCGTGGGTGAATATTTTAATCCATCATGGGATGCGGAACGGTTTGAGCGGCAAAAGCCGAAAATGCAGACATGAAAATTTTATTGTTCCGTTCGCAAATTCTTCAGCTGTCAAGGACACAGTGAAGGCTTTGAACGGGTTTCAAATAGAACGGACATGAAGAATTTGTGAACAGACTGGGTTGAGTTTAGCATAGAGGGGGAAAGGGTCCGATCACATTCACTTAGAGGAAAATGTCAACTTGAAGAATTAGCAATAAGTGAATGCTGTTGAGGACATGAAGAACTCAAATATATATATATATATAGTCAATGAAGAACACCAGTCGATTTTTTTTTGAAGACTTTGCAAGCTGAAGAATTTGAAAAATGAAGAAAAACTCAATTTTGAAGATTTTCTACTTTTGTGGTGGCGTGACCCACCGTATAAGAATGATGATTTCAGACACCGCGTACAATTGTTGTAGGGCTCTGAGAATCAAATTCTTCATTAATTTATTCACACTTAGAGGGTTAGTCTTCATTGATTGAAGAAAAACGTTACTTCGTGTGTTGCACATCTAAGTCATCAATTTTGCATAAGTGTTAGAATGTGTGTCCTTTCAAAGAACATTCGAAGATTCTAAGATATTTAGCTCACACCGCAACTTGCTAAATCTCTTCTCATCCAAGGGCTTGGTGAAGATATCCGCTAGCTGTTCTTCAGTCTTCACGTGATCAATAGAGATGTCGCCCTTCAACACATGATCTCGAAGAAAATGATGATGAATTTGGATGTGCTTTGTCTTTGAGTGCTGAACTGGGTTATGAGCAATCTTGATGGCTCTCTCATTGTCACAGTAGAGTGGCACATTCTTCATGTTGATGCCATAGTCCTTGAGGGTTTGCTTCATCCACAGCAATTGAGCACAGCAAGAACCAGCAGCAATGTACTCAGCTTCAGCAGTAGAGAGTGATACGCAGTTCTGCTTCTTCGAGGACCAACATACTAAAGATCGTCCGAGGAAATGGCATGTGCCTGATGTTGACTTGTGATCCACTCGATCACCAGCATAGTCAGAGTCAGAATATCCAATGAGATCAAAAGCCGAGCCCTTGGGATACCATAATCCAAGTGTTGGAGTGTTAGCTAGATATCGAAGAATATGTTTCACAGCCTTATGGTGTGATTCCTTTGGTGTAGCTTGAAAACGGGCACACATGCAAACACTAAGCATAATATCTGGCCTAGATGCACATAGATACAGTAAAGAGCCAATCATGGAGCGGTATACCTTTTAATCGAAGTCTATACCATTTTCATCGGTGCATAGATGGCCATTTGTGGGCATAGAGATTTTGACGCCTTTGCAATCTTGCATACCGAATTTCCTCAGAACGTCCTTGAGGTATTTCTCTTGAGAAATGAAGATGCCATTGCATTGTTGACGAATTTGAAGACCTAAGAAGAATTTCAATTCTCCCATCATGGACATTTGATATTCCTCACTCATCATATAAGCAAATTCGTCACTGTAACATTGGTTAGTGCAGCCAAAGATAATATCATCAACATATATTTGGCACACGAATAATTCATCATCATATGTTTTGGTGAAAAGAGTTGGGTCGAGTGAACCAGGTTTGAAGCCTTTCTTCATGAGGAATTCCTTCAGAGTATCATACCACGCCCGAGGGGCCTGCTTGAGGCCATAGAGGGTCTTATTGAGTCTGAAGACTTGATCAGGATGCTTAGGATCTTCAAAACCTAGGGTTTGAGCAACATATACTTCTTCCTCAAGCTTACCATTGAGGAATGCACTTTTCACATCCATTTGATATAAGATGATATTACGATAGTTAGCATAGGCAAGCAATATGCGAATAGCCTCAAGTCTAGCAACAGGTGCAAAAGTTTCATTGAAATCAATTCCTTCAACCTGTGTGTAGCCTTGAGCTACAAGACGAGCCTTGTTCCTCACCACTAGGCCATTTTCATCTTGCTTGTTGCAGTAGATCCATTTGGTGCCGATGATATTGTGCTTGCGTGGGTCTGGTCGCTTGACAAGCTCCCACACCTTGTTCAGCTCGAATTGATGTAATTCCTCTTGCATCGCTTGAATCCATTCAGGCTCCAGAAATGCCTCATCTACTTTGGTGGGCTCTGTGATAGAGACGAAAGCAAAATGCCCACAAAAGTTAGACAAATGTGAAGCTTTTGAGCGAGTGAGAGGACCTGGTGCGTTTATGTCGTTGATGATTCTCTCAATCTGTACTTCATTTGCAACGCGAGGATGAGCAGGTTGACGACTTTGATTTGGCTCAGCATTTTCTTCAGAGCCATTTTCTTCAGATGCACCAGCATGATTTTCTTCATGATCTGGAATGACTTCTTCAGCAGATTCTTCAGTAGGTATGACATCCTCAGTAGCCTTTAGCTTGATGGATTCCTCAGGAGACATTTCATCTAGCACAGGAGGTAGGTGCTCTCATTGCGAGCCATTAGTTTCATCGAACCGCACATCTACAGTTTCAACAACCTTGTTGTGATAGGTGTTGAAGACTCTATAGGTGTGCGAGTCCTTTCCGTAACCAAGCATAAAACCCTCATGTGCTTTCGGTGCAAATTTAGAATTGTGATGGGGATCTCTAATCCAACATTTCGCACCGAAGACTTTGAAATAACTCACATTGGGTTTCTTATCAGTGAGGAGTTCATATGAGGTCTTCTTGAAGAATTTGTGAAGATATACCCTATTGATGATGTGGCATGCAGTATCAATTGCCTCAGTCCAGAAGCGACGAGGTGTCTTGTATTCATCAAGCATGGTGCAAGCCATCTCAACAAGAGTCCTGTTCTTGCGCTCCACAACGCCATTCTGCTGAGGAGTGTATGGGGCAGATAACTCATGAGTAATACCAAGTTCATCAAGATAGTCATCAAGACCAGTATTCTTGAACTCGGTCCCATTGTCACTCCGAATATGATTGATCTTCACACCGAAATTCGTCGAAGCCCTTGAAAAAAATCGTCTGAAGACTTCCTGCACTTCAGTTTTGTAAGTAATGATATGCACCCATGTGTAACGAGAATAATCATCAACAATGACAAAGCCATATAGAGATGCTGCATTTGTTAGTGTGGCATAATGAGTAGGGCCAAAGAGGTCCATATGAAGCAATTCAAAAGGACGAGAGGTATTCATGATAGTCTTTGAGGGGTGCTTGGCTCTGGTCATCTTTCCAGCCTTACAAGCCCCACAAAGATGATCTTTGAGGAATTTGACACCCTCAATGCCAATGACGTGCATTTTCTTCACGAGCGTGTATAAGTTCCTCATGCCAGCATGACCCAGTCGTCGATGCCATAGCCAACCTTCTGAAGCTTTTGCAAGTAGACAAGTGGCAGGCTGTGGTCCTGCAGAGAAATCAACAATATACAAGTCTCCTCTCCTAAAGCCTTCGAAGACTTTGGAATTGTCAGATTCCATGAGCACTAAGCAACGCTATTTGCCAAAGACAACAACCATATAAGGATCACAAAGCATTGAGACAGACATGAGGTTGAATCTGAGGGACTCGACAAGCATGACTTTGTCCATGTGTCGATCCTTTGAGATTGCAACCCTACCTAGACCCAATACCTTGCTTTTGCCTTTGTCTGCGTAGGTGATATGCTTCAAATGTGATGGAGATAAAGGAGTGTTCATCAGTAAGCTCTTGTCACCGGTCATGTGATTAGTACATCCACTGTCGAGGACCCACTCAGTAGTGTCGGGGACGAATCCGTGATCACCTATGGGACCCAGGGAAGGACCCCTTTACGTTCGGCAGGGAGAGACGGTCGCACGAAGAGCAAATCTAGCAAAGAACACGACAGCACACGAGAGAGATTTTACCTAGGTTCGGGCCGCACGGATGCGTAAAACCCTACTCCTGCTTTTTGGTGTATTATCTGGATGATTGTTCTAGCTCCAGGAGCGCTACAGTACAGAGTAACTGCATACAATACTGGAGTTCTCCATCTCCCAGTTCCTAACTTCCCTCCACGTTGCCTATGGGCCTCCTTTTATACGCACAAAGGGGTCACCAACAGGTGGCAAATAGTAAAGGTAGAGGTGGAAAGTTGCTACAGTAAGGCCATTATTACTAGGATGACATGTCCTACCTACCACTGACGGCAGGGGACAAGGGCATTAAATGCCCATGCCTTAGCTGTCCAGATACATGTACCCGGACGTCTTGGACGTGGGAAAAGCCTATCCCACCTGCTCCTGCACCGCTAGCTACAGAGTACCGCCGTCTACACAGTGCCCTGCCACACACGCTTGGAAGGACCCAGAGCGCCACGCTGGCAGAGGCACCGGAGCAGCACAGTAGCACAGTGGTACAGTAACGCTTGCCGCGGCAAGACCTTGCCGCACCTGGCAGCTTGCCGCAACCAATAACTTGCCGCGCAAGGTAACTTGCTGGGGCAAGTACCTTGCCGCAGCTGCTATCTTGCCGCAGCCAATACCTTGCCGCAGCCAATGACTTGCCGGGGCAAGTACTCTGCTACAGCAAACCTCAGGCTGGGCCTCAACTGTCCCTCCCGGCAAGCTCCTCTTGCCGGGGCCTTGACTCTTGCTTAGTATACTTTGTTCTTGAATGGCTTAATAACCTTGAGCTTCTCTCTGGCTGTCCTCCCGTAAGCCTGGCCGCGGGATGCTGCTACTGCCCGTGCACAAGTACGGGGTACTAGGGTACCCCTATTCTAGTACACCGACAGGAGCCCCCGGGCCTGGGCCACACACGGTGCCGGGCGTTGTTGGGCCAGGCCCAAACAGTGCACGGGCACGCGTGGCGGGGATAAGCCGAAACGTCTCTACGCTGTTTAATTGCACACTCTCCCACGCGTCGCGCGTTGAATGCGGAGCGTGGGAAGCGTGCGCAGTTATCTCGAATGACGAAGGGGCGGATGGTTCCGCATCTTTCCCCATAAAAGGAGGGACCTGCAGAAGCACTCACACACCCCTCTCACCATTCTCGATCTCCAAATCTCCGCCTTCTTCTTCCTCCGCTCCAAAACAAAGTGGTTTCCCAATCCTCCGCCACCGCGCGCGTCCGCATCTCCCTCGGACCTCAGCTCCGCCTTCGCCATGCCTCCCAAAGGAGAAAAGGGGAAGACGGGGAAGTCCTCAAGGACGGAGACCCAGGCGCAGTTGAAGAGGCAGAAGTACGCGCTCTTCGCTCCGACGCTCACGGGGGCGGATCTGAAGGCCAAGTTCCAAGGCATGTGGGCCGTGAGGACCAAGGCGCATCCGGCCACCCGCGTTCGCCCAGCCACCGACGAGAGCGAAGTGAGCAAGTACCCCTTCTTCGCTTGCTACTTTTGGTGCGGGCTCTGCCCACCGTACTCGGATTTCTTCAGCGACGTCATGTACACCTTCAATCTCCGTCTGCTGGATCTCACACCGAATGCCGTATCCACCATGGCAATATTCGCGCATCTGTGCGAGAACTTCGTCGGCATCGTACCCAACACCGCGCTGTTCAGGCATTACTTCACTCCCCGTGCTGAAAAGGGGGAGCCTCTCACTGTTGGCGTCTCGTTCGTTTCAAGATTGGGCGCCAAGGAGCATTATCTGAAGGGGGATCTCCGCCCAAGATGGGGAGAAATCCGATCTGAATGGTGTTGGATCATTGACGACGAGCCGCCACCATACTGTGAGCTTCGCAAGACCCCAGCAGCGCGTGGCACGGACTGGAGCGATCTGGATCCCCAGGACAAGAAGCTGGAGATTGCCGCTACCAGGATCATACGGCTCAGGGAGGCCGGGCTCACCATAGGGATGGTTGGCGCAGACTTCCTCCGCCGCCGCATTGCTCCTCTACAGCAGAGAGGAAGGCCGGCCTCTGATTGGAAGAACCCAGCCGATATCATGCGGCTGCGCCCTGGACTGATCAACAACTTCACAGTTCTGCAGCACGACTTCTTCATGCGAGAACTGTTCAACCAAGAGACAGATCCAGAGAAGCGCGACAAGGCGTTCACGCTGCCGAAGCACATCGTGCCCCTTTGCAACAACTCCGCATTGAGTGCAATCATCGCTATGATGCCGCTCTGCAATGCGCACAGCGTTGAAGCAACTTGGGACGTGCCGCTCGAAGAAGACGTGCGGCGATTCTTTGACTCCACGGTCGAAAAGCAGGTCCGGGTGGAGGAGTGGCTCGTCCGCAACACCACTGAGCAAGAAATAGAATTCATTGCTCGAAGAGTGGAGGAGGACAGGCTCGCCAGGGAAGCTGGCGATTTTGGTTATACTTTGGCGGAGCTCGACGAGGCACAAAAGGAGAGCCTTGCCGAGCAGGGGATGCTTGCCGGGAAGGGCGAGCTCGCCGCACCCGGCAAGGATGTCGGGCCAAGCCAGCCTGCCGACGAGTCAGGCAGCTCGGAGGATGAGGGCTCCTCTTCCGGGGAGGGCATCGAAAGACCACCGCAGTCAGAGTCCCCAGCCCCTCTGAGGAGGAAACGCCTTCGCAGGCTTGGCAAAGTGGCTGAGCGGCAAGAAGTTCAACAACCGCCGGAGCGCCGTTCGACGCGCTCGACCACGGCAAGGGCTGGTGCTGCGGGAGCGTCTCATGCGGCCCCGGCAACTGGAGCAGGGTCAGCACAGACCGCTGCTACTACCCCCGCCAAGTGGCCAAGGAGCCCAGCTCCCCCTCCTCCCCCTCCTCACACGGAGGCGGACTTTGATTTTTCCGCTCTCAGCGAAGAGGACGACGAGGAAGAGTAAGTTCCCTTGCCGCGACCCTCAATCTTTGTAAGGTTTTGTTTCTGTCCTCACTTGTCGCGCTCCGGCCTTGCTTCCGCAGGGAGGAAACCTTGGCGGAGAGGATAAGGAAGAGAGCTAAGGTCTCGACGAGCAAGACCGTGGTGGTCGTCGAAGATGAGCCCACGGCAACCACCGGGGGAGCGTCTGAGACCATCCCGACCAGCTCGGAGCCCAGCCCTCGTCGCAGCCCCCAGCGTAAGTATTTCAACTACCTTTCGCTGGCGGTCGCTGAGGAACAAGCATTTGTCACTGACATCTTTGGGCGTGTAGGAGAGGAGCAGCAAGTGGAGCCATCTGAAGGTGCTCCAGAAGTACCACCCCCCTCGACCACACCGCCAAGGAGAAGATCTCCGGTAAGGGCTCCCACTAGCGAGCCGAGCCACGAAGAGGAGCCGGCAAGCACCGAAGCGCCAAGCACCAGCGCTGGCGACCCCACCCCAATGACAAACGTTGACGGGGGAGGGGAGCCCACCGCTCCTAAGCTCAACACGGGTAAACCCACTTGCCGCAAAACTCTTTCTGCTTTCTTTCTTTTGTCTTCTCGAATTTCTTCCTGAAGCTCTTTTTGCTTTACTTCTCGGGTTGGCAGAGCCCTCCTCGGTGGAGCAAATGAACATTGACTCTTCTGCCGAGGAGAACACCGCAGGGGCCGTCGACGACGAGGCCGCCATGGCCGCCGCTGCCAAGGCCGACAAGCTGGCAGCCGACAAGCTTGCCGACGAAGAAGCTGCCAGGGCTGCCGAAGAGGCCGGCAAGGCCGCCGAGGATAATACCGCCAAGGCGCCCACCGATGAAGCCGCCAAGGCTGCTGAAGCTGAGGCCGCCCAGAAGGCTGCTGAGGAGGTCGGCGAGGGAGCCGGTGGTCGTACTGACGGCCCTGAGGCCACAGGAGCGCCAGGCGCTACTCCGACCACGGGTCCCTCAACCACTGAAGAGGCGGCAGCGCCCAACTCGCCTCCGCCAAGCAAATACATCCGGGTCGGCGAGAACATCTACGTCAGCCTCCCTTGGACGGTGGGCTCCAGAGCGCCAACCGAGGAGGATGTTGTGGACGAGGAGATCCTTGCCGCTGCCGGGCTCCAGCTTGTGGATGCGCCAGGCGCCAGCAGCAGCAGCACGTCTGAAGAGGAGCAACTGCTCCAAAAGCTGCTGAATCTTCATCGCGCCCGACGGGAGAAGCTAGCTTCCAGGGAGGCGCTCATCGAGAAGGCCGAAGCTGACATGTTGAGGCGCGCGGAGATCTTGGCGGACGTCCGCGCGCGATCTCTTAATGCGTTAGAGGTCAAGCGGGCACAGCTGGCCGAAGAACGGCAGGCCCTCCTCCTGATGAAGCAAGACATTGAACAAAAACAGGAGGAGACCGCCAAGGAGTTGTCTGCTCAGGCTGGTGATCTGAACCAGCGGAAAGTGGGCCTTGATGCCCATGAAGAGGAACTTGCCGAGCGCAAGAAGAAACTTGCCGAAACCCTCCAGTAGAAAGACGAGGAGGTGGCAAGACTTGTCGCAGAGCGGACCCAGGGGCAGGCACAAAAACACCAGAAGGAAATCGAAGCCTTGGCCCAAGAGTACGCCAGCAAGTTGGTGGAGGCCACCAACGCTGTCGCTGCTGCAGAAGTAAACAGGAAGGAAACGGAGGGGAAAGTGGCAAGACTAGAGGCCGCCCTCAAGGCAAATGGTGACAAGCTCTCAACGCTTGAAAGTGAGAGGGCAAAGGTGACCCACACCTTGGTGGAGATGCAAGTTACCATAGCCAAGAAGAACAATCTGCTTGCCGCCGCCAACGACTCCAGAGCAGACCTGAAGCTGAAGCTGACCACGCTGAAGGAGACGCTCGACACCACCAGAAAGCGCGAAGGGCTTCTAATGACAGAGCTCCAGAAGGAAAAGGGTCTGCTTCAAGACGCTATTGCGACCCACAAGAAGTTCAGGGATAACGTGGGGATCTTCACAGACAGGCTTGCCAGCGCCGCCGAGGACATCGACAAGGAGCTGACTGCCCTGAAGGTGCCGGACTTCGGGTACTCCACCGACAAGAACACGCAAACTAGCGTCAAGCTAGCCGAGTTCTTCGACGGAGTAGTAGAAGCACTCCAACAGCTCCAAGTCAATCACAAGGCTCAACTGGCCGATGAGTCATGCAGGCTTTGCCGGGGAGTTCTCCGGAGGTTGTTGGTGAAGATAGCATACAGAAACCCGGGCGTCGACTTCAGCAACATCTTCAAAAGCTTGCCGAAGGGATACGACCCCGCGCCACTAGAGGCCCTTGTCGCGCCCATCGTGGAGAGGGTGGACCATATCCAGAGAGTCGAAGGCGAGCACCGCAATTAGAGAGCCCATTCTTCTCCCTCCTTGCCGCCGAGCGGACATGTTAAAGAACAATCTGTTTAAGCCGCGGCAACTTATCTTGTAATATAACTTGCAATATTTTGGAGTTAATGCATGTCATCTCCCTTGAGCAATTTCTTTCTTTGTGTGTACTTGCCCTACGCTTATAGGGAACTTGCCGGTGCGCGCACCATTGCCGCGAGCGCTGGGTGCGGGACTTCAGCAGCCTGCTGGCGGTGCCGCTGCCGGCAAGCAACCTTGTCGCGCTCAGTGCAGCCACTTAGGTTGTTGAGCGGACTCGAAACAAGGTAAGGGCGCGACCGATTACGCTTAGGTTCCGTCGCGCACAGGTTTTCCATACAAAGAGTAGTATCGTTCAAGGAAAATAACCTTGAAAATAAAAAAGAATTTGATTGTTCAAACTTTGGCACTTAGCTTTGTCACTGATCTCTCCGCGGCAAGGTCTTGTCACTGCTTGCCGCTGCCTTCTTCCCGGCAAGGTAAAGTTTCTTTGAACGACGCCTGGTCCATATCAGGTTTTCCATCCCCCCCGGCAAACTTGTGCGCGAGGGGAGCTTCTGTCTCTTTGAGAAAAAGAAAGAAGAGAAAATAAAGATATAGGAGCTTGGCGGCTCGTTAATGCTTACCGGGGAGGCTGTACTGCACAGTATGTCAGATAATCATGCAAAATAAAAGTAAACATGAAATCGTCAAAAACTGCGAAATACAAAAGCTTTATTTATGCACAGGGTCTGCGCCTGGCTTTGTACAAAGGATTACATGCAACAGCGGCAAGACTTGTACAAAAGGTCGTTGCCGGGGAAGGGCCCGGCAACCGCGCCTTATGGAAAAAACTTACGAAGATGCTCAATGTTCCAGGAATTGATCACTGGAATGCCATCCTCGGTCTCCAGGCGGACAGCGCCGGGCCTGGTGACTCGTTTCACCCGATAAGGGCCTTCCCACTTCGGCGTCAACTTGTTTGAATTCTTGGCCGACTGAACGCGCCGAAGAACAAGGTCGCCTTCCTCGAGACTTCTGGCATTAACTTTGCGGCTCTGGTAGCGACGCAAAGCTTGCTGGTAGCGAGCAGCTCTCACAGCAGCCTGAAGACGATCCTCCTCGAGGAGCACAGCGTCATCTTGCCGCAGTTGCTCTTGCTCAAGCTCATCGTAAGCGAGCTCTCGAGGTGACCCGTATACGAGTTCCATGGGGAGAACTGCCTCTGCTCCATAAACTAGAGCAAAAGGCGTCTGGCCAGTAGCTCGATTTGGCGTCGTCCTGATCGACCAAAGAACCACTGGCAGCTCCTCGATCCAGTTCTTGCCGCACTTGCGCAGCCTGTCGAAAGTTCTCGTCTTGAGCCCACGCAGCACTTCAGCATTTGCCCTTTCAGCTTGACCGTTGCTTCGCGGGTGAGCAACAGAAGCGAAACAGACCTTGGCGCCAAGGTCTTCGACATACTGCATGAAGGCGTGGCTCGTGAACTGGGTACCGTTGTCGGTGATGATCCTGTTAGGAACACCAAAGCGACAAACAATTCCCTTGAAGAACTTGATGGCTGATTGTGCTGTCACCTTCCTCAGTGCTTCCACTTCCGGCCACTTCGTAAACTTGTCGATGGCCACATACAAGTACTCGAAGCCCCCGGTGGCACGGGGAAAGGGGCCGAGGATGTCGAGCCCCCAGACCGAAAATGGCCAGGAGAGAGGGATTGTCTGGAGAGCTTGAGTTGGCTGATGAATCTGCTTGGAAAGAAACTGGCACGCTTCACACTTGGTTACTAGTGCAGTTGCATCCTGGAGGGCGATGGGCCAAAAGAAACCTTGCTGGAAAGCCTTTCCAGCAAGGGCTCTTGACCCTATGTGGTGACCAAATATGCCTCCATGAATCTCCGCCAACAGCTCCTGTCCTTCTTCCCGGGGAATACACTTCAATTTCACACCGTTTGGTCTTTTTCTACACAGCATGTCATCGACAAATTGATACATATTGGACCGTCGGGCTACTTTCTCCGCTTCTTCCTGCTCTTCGGGAAGTTCTCCTGTCTGAAGGAAACGGACGATCTGCTGCACCCACGCTGGAGCCTGTGGCTCAACAATGAGGACTAAAGGCATTTCTTCTGCCGCGGGAACATTAGGCCCTACGGCAAGAGCTTGTCACTCTACCAGAGCCGGCCGTTCCCCGACGAGCTTGGCGGGAACAGCCGCTTCAACGACGAGAGCCTGGGGCCCTGCAGGAGCGTGCTGTCCTTCAACAAGCTCGTCGGGAGCAGTTGCTTCAACGACGGAAGCCCAAGGCCTCGTCGGAGCATCTTGCTCCTCAGCGCTTCGATCAGGAGCGCCTGCTTTAACGACAAGGACCCGAAGTCTTGTCGTAGCAAGTTGCCCCTTTGCCTCTTGCCTAGGAGCACCCGCTTCAACGACAAGAGCGTGAGGCCTTGTCGGAGCAAGTTGCCCCTCTGCATCTTTGGCGCTGGCTTTGGCAGCCTTCTTGCCGGCGGCTTCGGGGAGCTCTGCCGGGAAGTAGTCGCCAGAAGCCAACTTCCTCTTCCTGCCTTGCCCTACTGATGGCGTCACGGATGGCTGAGTTAGTTGGAGCACAAAAGTGCCTGGTTCCACAGGCAATTTGAGTGCGGCGCGCTTTGACAAACCATCGGCAATGTCATTCTCAGCACGTGGGACGTGCTCCATTTGTAGGCCGTCAAAGCGTTCCTCCAACTTCCTCACCTCATCTACATAAGCTTCCATCAATGGGCATTGGTAGTTCTTGTTCACTTGCCTGACGACAAGCTGCGAATCTCCCCTGACAATAAGCTTCTTGATCCCAAGGTCTGCCGCGATCCTGAGACCGGCAAGCAACCCCTCATATTCTGCAGTATTGTTCGTCGCCTGTTCCTTGGGAAAGTGCATTTGGACCACGTACTTGAGGTGCTCTCCGGTGGGTGCGACAAGCAGTACGCCAGCACCGGCGCCTTGCAGCGAAAAGGCACCATCAAAGTACATAAGCCACTCTTTTCTTGTCTCCTTGCCGGGGAGAGTCGTCTCTGGGATTTCTTCGTCTGGCGTTGGTGTCCATTCTGTGACAAACTCTGCCAAAACTCGGCTCTGTATGGTTGATGTACTCTCAAACTTGAGACCAAAGCTCGACAACTCCAACGCCCACTCGACAATCCTGCCTGTCGCTTCTGGATTTTGCAAAATCCTTTTCAGCGGGAAGCGAGTGACGACGGTAACTTGATGTGCTTGAAAGTAATGGCGCAGCTTTCTCGAGGCCATGAGAAGGCCGAAGAGCAGCTTCTGCACACCAGAATACCTTGACCTAGCTCCCTGCAGAAGAGAGCTCACAAAGTAGACTGGGCGCTGCACCATTTTCTTCTTTTGTATCACTTCGCCTGACTGCGCAGACGAATCCTTGTCGGCAGCAAAACTTGTGGGGGGAGCCCCCAGCTTGTCGCTGGACGTGCTTGCCGCAGTTACTGCCTCCTCATCCACCTCTCTCTCCGCTACTAGCGCAGCACTAACCACTTGATTGGTTGCCGCTAGATACAGCAACAACTTCTCTTGTGGTTTAGGTGCGACAAGTATTGGAGGAGAGGAGAGGTATCTCTTCAAGTCTTGCAGCGCTGCCTCCGCCTCCGGAGTCCATTTCAATGGACCTGCCTTTTTTAAGATTTTGAAAAATGGCAGGGCGCGCTCAGCTGACTTGGAGATAAACCTACTGACAGCAGCAACACAGCCGGCAAGTCGTCGTACATCCTTGACGCGCTTCGGTGCTTCAATTTGCTCAATGGCTTTGATCTTGTCAGGATTGGCTTCAATTCCACGTTGAGACACAAAGAACCCGAGAAGCTTGCCGGAGGGAACTCCAAACACGCACTTCTCGGGGTTGAGCTTCAGGTTGATCTTGCGCAGATTTACAAAAGTTTCTTCTAGATCTTGAACCAAAGTAGCCCTGTCCTTGCTTTTGACCACTATATCATCCATATAGGCTTCCACATTTCTGTGCAGCTGAGGCTCAAAAGCAATCTGGACGGCTCTTGCAAATGTTGAACCAGCATTTTTCAAACCAAATGGCATACGTACGAAACAGTATGTGCCACAGGGTGTGATAAATGCGGTCTTTTCCTCATCTTCCTCAGCCATGAAGATTTGATGAGACCCTGAATATGCGTCAAGAAATGAAAGCAAATCACATCCTGCCGTGGAGTCAACAATCTGGTCTATGCAGGGCAAAGGAAATGGGTCTTTGGGACAAGCTTTATTGACATCAGTGAAATCAATACAAAGCCTCCATTTTCCATTCGCTTTGCGCACGACAACAGGATTGGCCAACCACGTAGGATGGAGCACTCCTCTGACGAGGCCTGCTGCTTCCAACTTCTTGATTTCTTCCGCAATAAACTCTTGCCGCTCCACAGCTTGCTTTCTGGCTTTCTGCTTGACGGGCCTCGCGTGGGGACAAACGGCAAGGTGGTGCTCAATTACTTTCCTGGGAACACCGGGGATGTCGGACGGTTGCCATGCAAACACGTCGACATTCGCCCGCAGGAAAGCAACGAGCGCGCTTTCCTATTTGTTGTCAAGTGTGGCACTGATGGTGAAGGAACCACCAGTGCCGTCCTCCTTGGCGGGCACCTTCTTTGTCGCCGGCGGAGCGGCTTTGTTCTTCTTGCACTTGCCGGTGGAGCTCTCTGGTGCGTCCTCGACGGCAGCGCAGCACTCCGAAGAGGTGCGCTTGCCGGAGTGGGCACAGGAGCTCTTACCGGACTTCCTCTTGTTCTCCCCCCCGGGAGCTTCAGCGGCAAGTGCCTTGGCGGCAGTTGCGGCAGCTGCTTCCCAGTAGATCTTGTCGGCGCAAATAAGTGCATCCTTCTTATCGCAGGGAACTGTGATAACACTTACTGGGCCTGGCATCTTCAACACGTTGTAGGCATAATGAGAGGCTACCATGAACTTGGCGAGCGCTGGACGGCCAAGTATCCCATTATAAGGCAATGGAATATCAGCAACGTCAAAGGTGACCTTCTCGGTCCGGTAGTTCAGCTCGCCGCCAAATGTCACTGGCAGCGTGATCTTCCCTTTCGGCTTGCTCCTTCCTGGATTGACTCCTTGGAAAGTACCAGTTTCCTCAATCTCGCCGTCAGGGATTTGAAGTTTCCGGAGCACAGCGGGCGAAATCAGATTCAAGCCGGCCCCACCTTCAACTAACATCTTCGTGACCTTGAGGTTGCGGATCGTTGGTGAAACCAACATCGGCAAGCACCCGACCGCCATTGTGCGGTCAGGGTGGTCCTCAATGTCAAAGACGATAGGCGTGTCGGACCACTTCAGAAGCTTTCTGGCGTCAACAGATGGTTCCGCCGCATTGATCTCTCGCGCCCACTGTTTAAGTTGGCGGTGAGAAGAATGCAACGAAGCACCACCGTCAACACACAAGACTTCTGCGGCTTTCTGAAATTCGTGCTCAATGGATTCTTCATCATCTAGATCATCATCATCATCATCTTTGTCGCGGCCACGAGGAGGCCTGTCTCTCTGCTGCTGCTTGGCCTTGCCGCGACGCCCTCCTCGGGCAGTGCGCTTCTTGCCGGACCCGCCAGCACCTTCTGGGGCCTTCTCCTTGTCGCGCCTCTCATACTCAGCGTTCTGCTGTTCGACAAGCTGCTCGACTCGTCGGCAGTTCTGGAGATCATGTCCCTTGGTGCGGTGGATCTTGCAATATTGCTTGTCGGAGCCGTCCTGCTTGTCGGCAGCCGCCAAGGCCTGACAGTTGGCACATGCGGCAATCTCCTTGCCGGAGCCCTCGGCTTTGGCCTTGTCGGCGCTGCCGTTGCCGCTGGACTGTTCGACGGCAAGCACAGCTTTGCCCTTTTTCTTCCTGTTGTTCCGCCGCCGGCCCTTCTTTGCCGGGGCGGTACCTTCGCTGTCAGAGCTCCCCCCTGCGCCAACACCTTCACCGGGAAGTTTCCTTCCCTCTTCAGCACGCGCACACTTGTCGGCGAGAGCATATAGCTGGCCAATGTCTCTGACCTTGGTCATCGCCATTTCCTCCCGCATCTTGCGGTTACGCACGTTCTGATGGAACGCGCTAATAACCGCAGCGGGGTGAACATCTGGGATGTTGTACTGTACGCGGCTGAACCTTTGAATGTATTTGCGCAGGGGCTCTCCTTCCTTCTGGGGGATGAGATGAAGATCACTCTCCTGGCCATGAGTTTGATGACCGCCAGTAAAGGCACCAACAAACTGATGGCACAGGTCCGCCCATGAAGAAATGGAGTTCTCCGGCAAGTGCATGAGCCATGAGACGATGTTGCGCTTTAACACGAGCGGGAAGTAGTTAGCAAGAATCTTGTCGTCTCGTCCCCCGGCAGCTTGCACCGCAATGGTGTAAATGCTAAGGAACTCCGACGGGTGTGTCTTGCCATCATACTTCTCCGGCACGTCAGGCTCGAAAGCCTTGCGGTTGGGCCACTGGACCTGCCGCAGCTCACGGGTGAACGCTGGACAACTTACCGCGTACGGCAAGTCGCCAGGATCCCCTGGCGCATGCATGTCAACAGCAGGCCCTGCGCGTCTGTCGGACTGACGATGCGCTTCTCTCCTTCGCTCAATAGTGGTACGAGCGTCTTCTCCTCTGCGTTCCTGAAGAACGAGGCGCTGGTCACGACGAGCTCGCGGGTCAGACCACGCCGTGGAATCATCGCCACGGGCGTCGTTTCGACGTGTCGGCGACCGAGGCCGTCTGGGCGGGGAGTGTACGGTTGTTGCCCCCTCGCCGTTCTTGTTGGTGACATCATTGTCACCAGTTCTCTTGTTGGCCGCGCGCACCGGGTCGGCATCAGCGAAGCTGAGAAGGCTCTGAATGGTTGCCCTCCACTCGTCAAGCTTATCTGCTGGTGGAGGGAAGTTCAGGAGCAGGTGCGCACGCGCCAACGCTTCTGCTGGTGAGGGAGGTATCGAGTGGTGTGAGGACTGTGGGATGCTCTTACTCCTAACAGTGTTAGAAGGAGCATCTCCACGCCCAGGCGACCATACCTCGACCCCGCCAACGTGTTGTTGCGTATGGTGACCCCGCGCATCTCGAGATCGATGCGCAAGTTCATTATCCAGGGAGCGCCTGGCACCTGGGGCGTCAGGACGCTGCCTGTCACGGGCTTCTTGCGAAGGCCGCGGCGTCTGAACCGGCGCAGGCGTTCCAGAACGCGCAGCACCGTTTCTGGAGCTTGCAGGGCCAGCAGCAGCGAGCAGCGCTGCGTTCCTAGACCCAGCAGCGCCAAGATTGGCGTTGCTGGCCCGGTTTTGGACAGGTGGAGGTAATAGGAGCTCTCGCTCTCCAGTCCCCCCAGCAGCCGCAATCACGTCGGCACCCTCCTGCATGGGAGCAGGCGGGTTGGACGTAGACGCACCGATGGCTGAAGTCTTCTTTTTTGGAGCCATAAGGCGGAGGATGGCCCAAAAACTAACGCGCAAATCGCTAGATTAGGTTCACACAACCTCCTTTCCCCTATCTGGCGCGCCAAAGATGTCGGGGACGAAACTGCGATCACCTATGGGACCCAGGGAAGGACCCCTTTACGTTCGGCAGGGAGAGACGGTCGCACGAAGAGCAAATCTAGCGAAGAACACGACAGCACACGAGAGAGATTTTACCCAGGTTCGGGCCGCATGGATGCGTAAAACCCTACTCCTGCTTTTTGGTGTATTATCTGGATGATTGTTCTAGCTCCAGGAGCGCTACAGTACAGAGTAGCTGTGTACAATACTGGAGATCTCCATCTCCCAGTATCTAACTTCCCTCCATGTTGCCTATGGGCCTCCTTTTATACGCACAAAGGGGTCACCAACAGGTGGCAAACAGTAAAGGTAGGGGTGGAAAGTTGCTACAGTAAGGCCATTATTACTAGGATGACATGTCCTACCTACCACTGACGGCAGGGGACAAGGGCATTAAATGCCCATGCCTTAGCTGTCCAGATACATGTACCCGGACGTCTTGGACGTGGGAAAAGCCTATCCCACCTGCTCCTGCACCGCTAGCTACAGAGTACCGCCGTCTACACAGTGCCCTGCCACACACGCTTGGAAGGACCCAGAGCGCCACGCTGGCAGAGGCACCGGAGCAGCACAATAGCATAGTGGTACAGTAATGCTTGCCGCGGCAAGACCTTGCCGCACCTGACAGCTTGCCGCAACCAATAACTTGCCGCGCAAGGTAACTTGCCGGGGCAAGTACCTTGCCGCAGCTGCTATCTTGCCGCAGCCAATACCTTGCCGCAGCCAATGACTTGCCGGGGCAAGTACTCTGCTACAGCAAACCTCAGGTTGGGCCTCAACTGTCCCTCCCAGCAAGCTCCTCTTGCCGGGGCCTTGACTCTTGCTTAGTATACTTTGTTCTTGAATGGCTTAATAACCTTGAGCTTCTCTCTGGCTGTCCTCCTGTAAGCCTGGCCGCGGGATGCTGCTACTGCCCGTGCACAAGTACGGGGTACTAGGGTACCCCTATTCTAGTACACCGACAAGTAGCCTTGGGTAAATCATCCTGCAGATGAATTAGTGCATCTTACGAACACATATCTTCAGAGTGAAGAATATGACATCAATTTCATCACACAGAATTTCATCAATTAATGCAACATATGTATATATAGCAGTATGAGGACATGAGAAATGAATGAATCATTTCTTCATGATTAGCTTGCGTCCTTTCAAGCATTTCAGGTCTCCAGAAAATTCTTCAGACGATTTAGTTCGTCTAGAGACCTGACCCTGCATAAGAGGTTAGTTCTTTTTCTTCGCCACCCACATCTGGAGGGGTGGAAAAGAGTTCATCATTCTGCGAGCTCCATAAGAGAAAGGTGGCATTGAAGCCAAAGCGCTTCATTTCACAGGAGAGGGATTAGTATAGGCATATGAGTAAGCAGAGAAATTCTTCGAGGACTTATGAACATAATGATTTGAAGAATAATGCACATAATCAGAACTCTTAGATTTTCCCTGCAAAATAGAAGCGTTAGCATGATGATGATCATATGAGGACTTGGATCCACGTGAGGAATTTGATCCATAAGAGGACTTGGATCCATATGAAGACTTCAGTCCATATGAAGAATTTGATCTGGGGTTCCTATTCTTCACAGGTGGTGTCATGAGGACATTCACCTGAAGACTTTCAAGGCACCTTTTGGGAACCCAGATTTTCTTCATAGGGGGACCATTCCTATAGTTAGTTCCAACATATCTAGCAAATACTTCACCATTCTGATTTTTGAACAGTTTATAGTTAGAGTCAAATGACTCATCAGATGAATATGAGGATTCACAAGTAAAGCCAGATAAAATGATGGATCTACGGGAGGTCCCTTCGCAGCAACCCATGAGGTTTTGGGATACTGCTCAGGTTTCCAGTAGGTTGCATCAGCATTGAGTTTCCTCTCAAAGGCAATACCCTCTTTCCTAGGGTTCCTGTTCAAGATCTGCTTTTTGAGCACATCACAAGGAGTCTGATGCCCTTTGAGGCTTTTGTACATGCCTGTCACATACAATTCCTTCAACCCTGCATTTTCGTCAGTGATACTAGTGGTATCCTCAGATGAGGAATTTGTGACCACAGATATAGTGGAAGAATTTGCAGCAATAGAAGCATTTGAACTTTCAGGTGAAGAATTAGCAGTTTCACATTCAATGCATTTCAAGCATGGTGGAATAAATTCTTCCTGAGCAGAACTGATCTGTTGAGCAAGTAATGAATCATTTTCCTTCTGAAGATCTTCATGACTCACCCTTAGCTTCTCAAGATCTTGCTTTCTTTGAAGAAATTCATAAGAAAGCTTCTCATGATCGGCTAAGAGAGTTTCATGACGACTTTGAAGGTTGTCAAACTTAGACTGTAGTTGCTGAAGATTATCAGTCAGTGTTTGAGTTCGATCCATTTCCTCACCTAACAGGTCATCGCTTTTGTCTAGCATATTTTGAACCTTTTCCAAAGCCTTTTGTTGTTTAACAGCAATATTAGCAAGTTTGGAATAGCTGGGTTTGAGGTTATCATCAGATTCATCCTCACTTGATTCAGAGGAGGGATATTTGAATACCTTGGCACCTTTTGCCATGAAGCAATAGGTGGGAGCATAGTCATCGTTGCCGTCATCAGCAGTGTTGGGGAAGCCATTTTCCTCAGTGTTGAAGATGGACTTGCTGACGTATGCAGTAGCGAGGGCTTAGCTCGCCACACCAGAGTCTGACTCCTCAGATGCCTCCTCTTCCTCATGTTCCTCAGATTCAGCTTTAGAGTCCATTTCCTTGCCAATGAATGCCCGAGCCTTCTTGGAACTGCTCTTCTTGTGAGATGAAGACTTTGAAGATTTTGATGATGAGGACTTTGAAGATTTCTTCTTCTTCTTTGAGTCATCTGAACTATCATCCTTGTATTTCTTCTTCTTTGATTCCTTTGCCCACTGAGGACAATCAGTTATGTTGTGACCAGGTTTCTTGCATTTGTGGCAAGTCCTCTTCTTGTAATCACGGAATGAGGAATCTGATCTTGTGTCATCACCTTTTGAAGATTTTACAAAGCGACCACGCCTTGAGAACTTCTAGAATTTCTTCACGAGCATTGCTAGCTCCTGGCTTAGTTCTTCAGGGTTACCAAGGCTGCTATCAGAATCTTCTCCTTCAGATGAGGAAATTGCCTTGGCCTTCTGTGCGCGTGATCTTCCATAGCTTGGCCCGTAGAGATCTCTCTTTTCAGCTTGTTGGAATTCATGAGTGTTCAGCCTCTCAAGGATATCAGCAGGATCTAGTGACTTGTAGTCTCCAAGTTCTTGAATCATCAGTGCCAGTGTATCGAATAAAGAATCGAGTGACCTCAGCAATTTCTTCACCACCTCATGGTCGGTGATGTCAGTGGCACCCAGTGCTTGAAGCTCGTTTGAAATGTCAGTGAGGCGATCAAAGGTTTGGTGGACATTCTCATTGTCAAGTCTTTTGAAGCGGTTGAAGAGATTGCGAAGAACGTCAACTCGAGAATCATGTTGAGTTGAGATTCCTTCATTGACCTTGGACAGCCTGTCCCAGATAAGCTTTGCAGACTCCGAAGCACTCACTCTGCCGTACTGTCCTTTGCTCAGATGGCCACATAGGATATTCTTCGCTTGAGAGTCGAGTTGCTTGAATCTCTTCACATCAGCAGCGTTCACGGAAGGAGAGACAGGGGGAACGCCATTTTCCACAACGTACCAGAGATCGTTGTCAATTGCCTCAAGATGCATGCGCATCATATTCTTCCAGTAGGGGTAGTCCGTCCCATCAAAGGTAGGACACCCAGCCGAGACCTTGATCATGCCTGCAGTTGACATAACTAAAACTCCAGGTGGTTAAACCAAAATCACACAAAACAAGGGAGTACCTTGCTCTGATACCAATTGAAAGTGCGTTATATCGACTAGAGGGGGGGGGGTGAATAGGCGATTTTTATGAATTCGTCACTGAGGAAATACTACTTGAGGAATTTCCTAAGCAACGAACTACAAGCAGTGGAATAAGTACTCAGGTACATGGATAACAAAGCAGTAGCATAGTCATCATGATGAAATGAAACAAAACAGAGCACAGGTAGCGTGTAAACAGGATAAGCAGGCTGAAGACAAAGTTACTGAAGAAATAGGAATGAGGAAATTGAGAAAGTCTTCAGTCAAAGTCTTCAAACAGTAACGATCAAGTACACAACAAGTATGCGAGGAAATGAAAGGGTTGAGGAAATAGAACCAGTAGCTTGGTGAAGACAGTGATTTGGTAGACCAGTTCCAACTGCTGTGACAGTTGTACGTCTGGTTGGAGCGGCTAGGTATTTAAACCTGAGGACACACAGTCCTCACTGTATTCTCCTTGAGCTAAGGTCACACAGACCTCGCCCAATCACTCGTGGTAAGTCTTCACAGGTGACTTCCAAACCTTCACAGACTTGGTCACTCGGCAATCCACAATTCCTCTTGGATGCTCTAGACCATGACGCCTAACCATCTGGAGGATGCACAGTCCTCAAAGGTAACAAGCGTCGGTTCCACACATGAACAATTTCTTCAGTGATGCTCAATCACTTTGGGTTTTAGGTGTTGGGTTTGGGTTTTTCCTCACTTGATGATTTTCGCTCAAAGTCCTCGGAGGATGGGATGCTCTAAATGACAAGTGTCAGTTTCTCTCGGAGCAGCCAACCAGCTAGTGGTTGTAGGGGGCGGCTATTTATAGCCGGGGAGCAGCCTGACATGATAAGATATAAATGCCCTTCAATGATATGACCGTTAGGTGGATAGGATATTTTGGACAGCTGGCGCATAGCACAACAACGGTCGGAAATTTGAGCTCTCAAATTCCTCAGGGCTATCATGTTCCTCACTTGTAGGCAATCCGCACTGGCGAATTCCTAACTCCTCAGTCAGAACAAATTCCTCAGAGAACAGAAGAACTTCATCTCTGTCACTGAAGAACTTGACCGAACTGTATGAGATTTCCAATGGCTTCACTCGAAAGGATTGGTAGGTGTAGGATTTGAGTTGAGCATCACTTGGAAACTTTTCCTTAGTTTTACCTCGACCCCCTTTAACAGTACGGTGTTTCCTATGACTCAAGAAAGGGAAAACAAAACTATGAAAACAAAAGTCTTCACACTTCATAATCCTCGCATCAATATCAAGTCTTCAAGGTCACACCAATTTCATCATTTTCAAAGTCTTCAAGAAAACCAAAGTCTTCAACTGAAGACATTCATTTTTAGGGGTCGACTTTCTTCGTAAATATCAAACTCCTCATGGACTTATAGAACCTGTGTACACTCACAAACACATTAGTCCCTTAACCTATAAGTCTTCAATACACCAAAATCACTAACGGGCACTAGATGCACTTACACTTATGCTTATAAACGTATGCCTTTTGGTTTATGCAATGCACCTGCTACCTTTCAAAGATGTACGACTGCTATATTCTCTGATTTTTGTGAAAAGATTGTTGTGGTTTTCGTGGATGATTTTTTTGTTTACGGGACTTCTTTTGATGATTGCTTAAGCAACCTTGATCGAGTTTTGAAGAGATGTGAAGAAACTAATCTTGGCTTGAACTGGGAGAAGTGCCACTTTATGGTAAATGAAGGTATTGTCCTTGGGCATAAAATTTCCAAACGAGGTATTGAAGTACATAAAGCTAGAGTTGATGCAATTGAAAAAAATGCCACGTCCTAAAGATATTAAAGGTATAAGAAGTTTGCTTGGTCATGTTGGTTTCTATAGGAGATTTATTAAAGACTTCTCTAAAATTTCTAGGCCTATTACTAATCTTTTGCAAAAAGATGTTCCATTTGTTTTTCATGATGAGTGTGTTGAATCCTTTGAAATACTTAAGAAAGCCTTGATCTCTGCACCCATTCTGCAACCACCTGATTGGAACCTACCATTTGAAATTATGTGTGATGCTAGTGATTATGCTGTTGGTGCTATTCTAGGACAAAGAGTTGATAAGAAATTAAGTGTTATCCATTATGCTAGTAAAACTCTACACAGTGCTGAAAGAAATTATGTTACTACTGAGAAAGAATTTCTAGCAGTTCTGTTTGCATGTGATAAATTCAGATCTTATATAGTTGATTCTACAGTAACTGTTCACACCGATCATGCTGCTATTAAATACCTTATGGAAAATAAAGATACTAAACCTAGGTTGATTATGTGGGTTCCGTTGCTACAAGAATTTGACTTGCATATTATTGATAGAAAGGGAGCTGAGAACCCCGTAGCTGATAATTTGTCTCGAATGGAAAATGTTCTTGATTACCCATAGCCTATTGATGATAGTTTTCCTAATGAACAATTTGCTATTATAAATGCTTCTCGTAATACTCCTTGGCATGTAGACTATGCTAGTTACATTGTTGCTAAGTATATACCACCTAGTTTGAAATACCAACAAAAGAAAAAGTTCTTCTTTGAGTTAAGACATTACTTTTGGGATGACCCACATATTTATAAAGAAGGAGTACATGGTGTTATTAGATGTTGTGTACCTGAGCATGAACATAAACAAATCCTACGAAAGTGTCATTCTGAGGCATATGAAGGACACCATGCTGGAGATAGAACTGCTCATGAGGTATTACAATCTGGCTTTTATTGGCCTACTCTCTTCAAGGATGCACCTAAGTTTGTCTTATCTTGTGATGAATGTCAAAGAATTGTTAATATTGGTAGACGTCAGGAAATGCCTATGAATTACTCACTTGTTATTGAACCATTTGATGCTGTGGATTTGATTATATGGGACCTTTTCCTTCCTCTAATGGGTATACTCATATTCTAGTTGTTGTTGATTATGTTACGATGTGGGTAGAAGCTATTCCAACTAGTAGTGCTGATCATAACACTTTTATTAAAATGCTTAAAGAAGTTATTTTCCTGAGGTTTGGAGTCCCTAGATATTTAATGACTGATGGTGGTTCACATTTTATTCATGGTGCTTTCCATAAACTTCTTGCTGAATATGATGTTAACCATAGAATTGCATCTCCTTATCATCCTCAATCTAGTGGACAAGTTGAATTGAGCAATAGAGAGATCAAATTAATCTTGCAGAAGACTGTTAATAGATCTAGAAAGAATTGTTCTAAGAAACTTGATGATGCATTATGGGGTTATAGAACTGCTTATAAGAATCCTATGGGTATGTCTCCATATAAAATGGTTTATGGAAAAGCATGTCATTTACCTCTTGAGTTAGAACATGAAGCATATTGGGCAATTAAAGAATTTAACTATGACTTCAAACTTGTCGGTGAACAGAGGTTATTTAATATTTGCTCATTAGATGAGTGGAGAACCCAAGCTTATGAAAATGCCAAGTTGTTTCAAGAAAAAGTTAAAAGATGGCATGATAAAAGAATTCAAAAACAGGAATTCAAAGTGGGTGAGTATGTTCTATTGTACAACTCTCGTTTCATATTCTTTGGAGGAAATCTTCTCTCTAAATGGGAAGAGCCGTATATCATCGAAGAAGTTTATCGTTCCAGAGCTATAAACATGAACAACTCCGAGGGCACTAATCCGAGGGTGGTCAATGGACAAAGAATTAAACGTTATATCTCAGGTACACCTATTAATGCTGAAACTAACATTGTTCAAACGATGACACCGGAGGAACACATAGGAGAGACCTTTCGGAACACTTCAGAACCCTGAAAAGGAGTAGGTATGTGATACGGTAAGTAAACCGACTCCAAAAAATCCATAAAAATATTTCTAGTATGTTTTGGAATATTAGAAAAAAATAACCAAATAAGAGACAGCCGAGGGGATCCACGAGCTGCCCACAAGGCAGATGGGCGCGCCCACCCCCCTGGGCAGGCCCTGGTGCCTTGTGGGCCCCTCATGTGCCTTCCCGACTCTGTTTTCTTTGGGAATACTTGTTTTGCAAAATAAAAATTCCTTATATATACTCCCAGATGTTTTCACCACCATATCGCAAAAATTTCCTCTGTCTTTGTTTCGTGCTATTTTTCTGACAGATCTAGATCACCATGGCTCCACCAAGCTCTTCCAAGGACACGTTCTACGAGTAGGTCATCAACCTGCACCTATCGGAGGTGATGAAACACCCTCAAGCCATTGAGATGCATGAGGGGGTGCTTCACATCTAGGACGTTCAAGGACCTAAGAAGACCGGAAGCTTGGAGGCCAGGCTTGAAGAAGTGGAGCAGGAGATCTTCAAGTGCCAAGGGATAGTGGAACGTGGACTTAACGCCAATCACTCCATGATCACGGAATTCACCCATGAGCACAAGGTGGACGTCAAGGAGATTGGAGACACCGTCTTCAAGCTCAATGATCGAATTGACTATCTCCAGGCCCAAATCTATGATCTCCAAAAATCAAAATTTTGAATATGAGGCCAAATTTAAAGGTATGAGTTTAGCTGCAAGTTTTAGGACCCCGAAGACTCATTCATCTTTTTATGATGGGTAACCTATGCCGTGGAAGATGGAGGACAAGACCACTACCTCATCATCACCATCATCACCGAAGAAAGAAAGTTTACTACATGGGTATGGGCACCACCCTAGGCTTGGGCCAAGCTTGGGAGAAGTGCCCCGGTATCGTATCACCATCACTTTTATTATCTTTACCTATCTTAGTTTGATTCTTAGTTATTTCGTGATTTAGTAGAATAATTTTTTTGTATGATCTATTTTTGAGTGCTAGTTTCTCTCTATCTATCTATGTAATCTAGTTGAGAGTTATATAATAAAGAGTAGTTTGAGTTTGGCTTCTTTACTTTTATGTTTCAATCTTAGCAATGAAAATAATAAAAAGATCACATGCTAATCCCATGGAAAGTAATGACTTTACATAAAGAAGAGTATAAGTGATAAATTTGTTGGAAGTTAACAAAGATAGTATTGGTCAATGATGCAATTCATGAAAAATTAAAAAGGGAAGAGAAGATTCACATATAAATATACCATCTTGGACATCTTTTATGATTGTGAGCCCCCATTAAATATTCTATGTCAGATTGTTGACGTTGAACAAGGAAGACAACCTAATGAGTTAGGTTTACTTATATTCACATAGAAGTTATATTGTCATGGATCCTCCAACATGTCGTGCTTGCTCAATATCTTTGCTAGCCAAAAATCGGCACCAAGTAGAGATACTACTTGTGCATCCAAAACCCTTAAACCCAGTTTATGCCATGAGAGTCCACTATATCTACCTATGGATTGAATAAGATCCTTCAAGTAAGTTGTCATCAGTGCATAAAGCAATAAAAATTGCTCCTAAATATGTATGATCTTTTATTGTAAGGGAAAATAAGCTTTGTACGATCTTGTGATGGTAAAGGAATAAAAGAGACGAATTGCATAATGAAGGTTGCTATCACAAGGGGCAATATAAAGTGACATTCCTTTACATTAAGAGCTTGCACATCCAAAAATAAAAAGCGCATGACAACCTCTGCTTCCCTCTGCGAAGGGTCTATCTTTTACCATTATGTATTTACTTTCCATGCAAGAGTCTATAGTGTTCTCCTCTATTCCTTTTTAATTTTCCTATTTTGAAGCATCATGTGGTGGGAAAGATCTAGGCATATATATCCAGTTGGATATGAGTGATCATGACTTATTATTGTTGACCTTACCTTTGAGGTGAATGAGTTGGGTGGCGAAACTATAAGCCCCTATCTTTCTATGTGTCTCACTGAAACTTTTGCTCCATATATATATATATATATATATATATATATATATATATATATATATATATATATATATATATATATATATATATGGCTGGACTATTCTGTTACTAGTAACAGAATAATATTATGTTACCCCCCGGCCCTATAAGGGCGCGACGCGCCTATGTCGTCCCCGACCCAGCCCGAACCCAACCCACGTCCTTCCGCCGGAGGCAGCCGTCGTGGGCGAGCGAGCGACGGCGTCAGCCGGAGCGAGGGAGCCCGTGGCGCCGTGACTGGCCGCCGACGGATCCACCGCCGCCATCCCCTTCTTCGCTGGCAAAGCAACGACGGGGCCGTGATCCCCGCCTCCTGCCTCCCTCGCCTCCCTCCCTCGCCTCCCGCCTCCCCCCTAGCCGGAGTTCCTTTGTCGGGGCCGTGATCCTCGCCTCCTGCCTCCTCCCCTCGCCGGAGCTCCTTCGACGGTGCCGTGATCCCCGCCTCCCCCTCGCCGAAGCTCCTTCGACGGATCCGTGATCTGCGCCACCAGCCGCTGCCTCCTCGGACCTCATCGCCGGAGCTCCACCACAAGTAGGAGCGCCATCGTCTCCCCAAGCTCCTTGCCTGCATCAATGGCGCCTCCTTCCAAGATTATGCCAGTACGCCGCCAACGAGAGGAAGAAGAAGACGTCAGATCCAAGAACATGCCACTGCAGGTGATGTCTGCTTCCCACACTAATTTTCCTCCAAGTTGAATCTGCCGGATTGCTACTGAAGCACAAACGATCAGTTCAAAAAATGTTTTCAGATATGGGTTTGCCTAAAGAAAGATACCACGTTTGTGTCAGTTCATCGGTCCTGCTATGCAAAAGATTCGATTTAAAAATTGCACACACTATGCTCTGCCTACATGTTACACTATTAGATTCATCAGTACTACATGTGTGCTGCATCAGTGACACATGTTCCTATGATGCAGAAGCTGATAGTACATTGCAAATGCTTGCATCAGTTCATTACACCCCTGCCACTTGATGCACAATTTGGATGTCGAGGTTACTGTCAGTATGTCTAATATGCTAGCTTCAGTTCCAGTAAAAAAAAATAAACTTATGCATCAGTCCAAGTAGCTACTACGCTTTTATATAAGGTTCAGCTACCACTGCAAGTTGTATGTTGTTATTTCTAATAGTACATGTCGTGTAGTTGCGTCAGTTCGAATGAGTAAAAGATCGTTGTTGAAAAAATATACACTTGTTACACAGTAAGTTCAATGATACAGAAACTAGGAGTACTTCTAATGTAGATGTATAAGTTCTAGATGAAAAAAAAGACATGCATCCATTTTATATATATGCATACTGTTCCGAAGTTCAATGTTCAGTTTGCAAGCAGTGCACCAAATGTTTATGCATCAGTTATAGGGAAAAAGATAAAAAATCGTGCATAACAGATGCATCAGTGCTAAAATCAGTACATCAGTACATCAGTGCTGAACATGTCCTTTCATCAGTTCGACTGAAACTACATCAGATACAAAAATAGACAACAAAGTTTAATAATGCCCAGCGATGGAAGTTCAACTTGTACGTTACCTTTAGTGCATGACATGTTACCCATATTATGTATACGAGAAAATGCAGGAAAGATTAATCCCAAAACTGTTGAATGTCATTGCAGAAACATGCAAGGCGGCACATGCAGGGAAGGTTTGATGAGCCAAGCAGATATGAGGCACCGTCTGGTTGGGTAACACCAGAAATAGCACCTGGATACTTCAACAATACAGGCAGATTTCAAGCTACACCAGAATCATCAGAAGCACGGACTGGTTCTTCTATGCAGCAAACACCGATATCTGGGAATACAAGCTTTGCCACTGCTGGGGTGCAACAAGGTCAACAATGTCCCCAACAACAAATGTTTTCCTTCCCTAGCGCATGCAGAAAGGCAAGGACACACAGGCTTCCACCAGTCGCTCCATCAGCATCAATCATCCATGCTGCAAAAGCGGTTGCGACGGGAAGACCAGGCCAAAGAGACAGGAATGTTCGCCACTCTAGCAGGGTGCAAAGTAGAAGATATGAGCCATATAGACAGGAGCAACCTCACAATGAATCTGAGGGAAGGTGGCCGTACAATGAGAGACGGAGAGCTTCATCAACATTGCTCCCTCCAAGAGATGCATTGCTACATGTGCCGAGGGTGACACCACCCGCGCCCATACACCAGGGTGAACAGCAAACACCAGAGGCAGCACAGAGCTATACACATGTAAGTATCCATTCAGAAAAAACATACAAGCACAGTCCATACCCTAGTACTGTGACCACCCCATCTAACATTTTCATCACTCTGTTTTTGTTTGCTCACTGTTGCGTGCAGCCACCTAACATTGAAGCTTACGTTCTGCCAAGGCTAGAGATGCGCTTTGAAACTTTCAAAGAAGCAAAGAACTTCTACAACGTCTATGCAGAGCACGCGGGTTTTGCTGTCAGGGAAGGCTCCAAGGTTAACACCAGAGTCTACCTTTATTGCACATGTTATGGAGTCTATGAATCGAAGGTGTCAGAAGCAAATAGACAGCGGAACAAGACCACAGCCAGGACTAACTTCGGGGCTAAAATGAGGTTGAAGAGGGAAAAGGACGGAACACTTGTCGTAAAAGATATAGTCTGGGAACACAACCACAGGCTACAGCTCTCCCCCCAAATGCTTGTCTTCTTGCACTCCCACAAAAACTTTGACAAAACAATCTTGGAGTACGTCAAGTACCTGCAGTTCAAAGGCATTGAACAAGTGCAAATCATGAGCATACTGGGCGGCGATGACCCCGGTAGCTACTTCCTCGAAATGAATGCCAAAGACCTGATTAACATGTAAGTACAAACTTGTTCTCCTCCCAGAAACCCCCTCCGTCTTTTTTCCTCTGTCAGTACAAACATATTACGCAACGCATGACCTGATGCCAGTTCAACATGCATTTTTGAATGACTGTTCACTTTTAATATGCAGCAAAGCAAAGAATTCAAGGATGGATGATGTCCTAAAGACTGTCAACTTCTTTAGGGAGATGAAAGCGATAAACAAGGAATTCTTCTGCGACATACAACTTGATGAGTCCGACAGAGTGAAGAACATATTCTGGGCGAACGCAAGCTGCCGAGGAGCATATCAAGACTTTGGTGACTGCGTAACATTTGACACCACATATAAGACCAACAAGTACCATATGCCACTTGGGGTGTTTGTGGGTACTAACAACCACTTACAGACTACATTCTTTGCTTTCGCCCTGATAAGAGATGAGGATGCAGATTCATTCAGATGGCTGTTCAAAACATTTTTAAGGTGCATGAGAGGGAAGGCTCCTACATGCATCCTCACAGGTACAACCGCCAACCCCCCCCCCCCAAAGGAAAATAACACAGTAAAATTGTTGTGTCAGTTCTATTTGTATATATGCACTACCATCTGCTGACCACGCCACGTCTCTTTTCTTATTACCAGACCAGTGCCCGGCAATGGCTTTGGCGATCCCAGATGCTTTCGGGGACACAGTACACAAGCTATGCCACTGGCACATTATGAAGAAGTACAGGGAACACCTCGCATACCTGTACAACCTCCACGAAGACTTTAAGGATGAATTCACAGCAATCCTCAACTGGCCCCTCATGCCAACTGAGTTTGAGGCTTCCTGGAAAGCACTCATGGATAAGTACAACCTCCATGATGATGCCACGATGGTGGCAATGTGGAACGAGCGTGAGAAATGGATATCAGCTTACTTCAAAGAAATTTTCTGTGCCAAAATGACATCCACGCAACGGAGTGAGAGCATGAACTCTGTGCTCAAGAAGAACTTCATAAGTGAGAGACAAAACCTGCACCTGTTTGTCAGCCAGGTAAACTCCTGTGTCAAAACCAGGAGGTAGGTAGAGAACTAGGAGACAATGGGTAACCGGGTATAGCTCTATCACCTGTCGTAAGACAAATAACATGCTTACTAAAGTAAATCTTTCTTAGTTAGACAAGTTTTTGCTGCGAGAAAACTAATAATTTGTTCATCACTCTTGCTTGCGCAGAAGGAACAAAACACGCTGACCTTCTATGGGTTTGACACTCAGATGGCAAAGCTTTACTCACGAGCTGTGTACAGCGAGATCAGAAAAAGGCTAAAACTGAGCACCCTCTTCACAGTGACAGAGACGGAAGAGCCCACAAAGTACCTTGTGCGCTACAACAAACCGCAAAAACTGTTTGCGTGGTCTCAGCACGCATTCCAGGTGGTTGCAGACCCCGTGGGAGAAATATTTGACTACGAGTGCAAGCTGTGGGACCACACATGTGATGCATGATGCAGACGATTAAGGCTGACAGCGTTCCAGAGAAATACATCCTCAGGAGATACACCAAACGCCCGAACATCCACCCAACATTCAACAGAAATGACTTGAGGATAGTAGCGTCAAACAAGGCCTCCCAATACTGCTTTGAAAGCGCACTGCTGCAGCTGAACATGAAGGTGCACAGAAAAAGCTTGAGAAGCCAAGAGCAAATGGCGAGGTCACGGGTCGTCATGGAAAGACTTGACCAAGAACTCGACGCTATGCATTCTGCTGAAAACGAAGATGTCGCGGACAACAAAGCCATTGAGCAGGATATCGCTACAATCTAATCCGAGATGAACCATCTGGGAGCTATTGACCCGTACGACAACGAGGAAGAGGAGCAACAGCAACCAGAGCTTGCCTATGTGCACACTCAAGAGCAGCAACATGCTCATGTGGAAGATCATGAGCTTGACGGTGCTGTAGGCGAACGGCATGACAACAGGAGATCCTACTAGCAGCAGCAGGAAAGGGTAATTAAACAACCCATATACTCATGCACAAAGGGGAGGGAGAGTAAGACGCAAGCAGCGAAAGCAGCAGCCAAAAAGCCGCCACGCCCCACCAGACACGTGGAATTCGGCCCGGACGGCAAACCTCTCGGGATAAGGGCATGCGGATTCTGCAACGTGGTGACCAATCATAATTACCGCACATGCCCACTCCGCACAGATGCCATTGTCAACAAGCAAAAGTTGCAGAAGCAGATTGGAGCCGCCCAGGTTTCTACCAATGGAGACGACACACGTAACAGCTACACTTGCCGCAAGTGTGGGGGGACTGACGGACATAATGCCCGCACATGCAAAGTGGGCAAGGAGGTCAGTGGCGCTGAACAGAAACAGGGCAAGGTCCAGAGTTCCAAAAAATCAAAACAAGAGGATGAAGAAGAAGAGTTTGACGAGAATGACAACCAATCACACGAAGACAATGAAGATGACAGTATTGGGGATGAGGAAACTGAAACTGACGATGTAGCTGCCAAGGCTCAAGCAGGAAAGGGCGCCGACAAGGGACAACATTAGGGGCCAGTTAGGAGGAGCTCAAGACTGAAGAATCCATAGTGGTTATGCTGCTGCGTCAATTCAAAAATAAGCTTGTACTCTCGGTTGCCTCGGTACACAATGAGGAATCATATCAGAAACACTGTCGTTACCAAAACTTATTTAGCTTTATCATCGATTTCTCGATCAGTACTATATTTAAGATATAATTTGTGATTTGTGCCCGCTGGACCAGTGACATTATTATGTATACCATTTGATAAACCTTTTGAATGCAGTCACAAATATATTTGAAAAAATTGATCTGGATTTATGTAACGTCAACACTACTGTCGACCAGTAACTCAGCAAAAATTTGTTAAAGAAAATTTAAACTCTTATAGTACATCAGTACTGATAATTCTCACTCGTCAGTTCAAGGCAGAGTAACCAAACACACCCATGAACACCTCAAAAAACATCATTTCAAAGCAAGCTATGACTGGTTCTGCCAGTCCTAGTTCAGAAAGTCCATCAGTACATAAAAATAATTACCTCAAGCAAATAGAAAAAATTGAAAGTGCAAATATAATACACCTGTACTGATGAAAAACTAATTTATCTGTAAAATATACTTTCAAAGATAATGTTGATATAAACAATCCTTTCCAAAAACAAAAATTGTTTTAAAAGATTAGCATGACACACATAGTCTGAACTTGTATTTGGTAAGTTCAATTACACTTCAATCACCAGTCCAAGTACCCATAGTAGAGGAGTACAAAGCGCCATCATCACCGACCCTGACACGTGCAAGTGGGATAAGCAGCTGATAAGTACAGCTTGACAAGACGGATCAGTGCGAGAGTAAAAAACCCCGAGTATAAGACTTCAGTGTAAAAACAAGACTTAACCTCCACACTGAAAACATAACAAAGTATACGTCACTTAAAGAGTACAAAATGCCATCATCACCGACCCTGAGACGTGCAAGTGGGATAAGCAGCTGATAAGTACAGCTTGACAAGACTAGTCAGTGCGACCAGTAAATACCCTGGCAAAGAAATTGGCTTGGACGGTTGGTTCTTCCAGGCCACCGCCCGCGCCACCCAATGGGCCGTTGCCACGACGGACTGCAACGGCAACCCCATGACCACTACCCCCACGAGCAGGACGAACCGCCTCCCCCACGTCCCAAACCACGCCGTAAAAAAGCCCCAAATCGACTCCATCCCTGCCACATCTCCAAAAACCACCATTGCCACTTCCATCTCCACTACAAACAACCCACAAACATCTCTCTTCCGAGCCCACAGTCACCGGAGGAGGGCAATGGCGGAGGAACCGTCTGCCAAGCGTCATCGTGGCGATACGTCCGACCAGAGCAGCAACCTCGATGACGTTCACGTCCCTGGCAAGAAGCGCGAGTACACCCGAACCATCACAGGGGTTGAGCTCCACGGCAAGGAGACGCTAGAGATCATCTGCACCAGCGAACCAGACAAGGCCGCCGAGATGATCAACATGCTCTCGAAGAAGGCTGGCGGCTTGTATCCTAGGTTCATCAGCGTTGATGTGGAGTACTCCAGGGAAGACGAACCTCCGCAGAGAGCAGCAGTTCTGCAGTTGTGCGTGGAGGAACTCTGCCTGGTGTACCACATCGCAGCGGCCACAAAATGGTGAACCATCCTACTCATTTGCCCTATTTGGTTCATCTGTTTAATTAGTACTGTATCCTCAAAATTTCATTAAACTTGTTTCCCAACTAGATGTACTAGTGTAGTTTGTGAAAGTGGATGCACTACTGCACTTTCTCAAGTAGATGCACTATAATGTATTTTGAACCTGATACTATTTGAAAATCTTGCAGAAGATTAATTTCTGAACTTGATGTACTAGTGTAGTTTCTGATATTGATCCAACAGTGTAGTTTTTGCACTCGATGTATTAAAAAGATGTTTCTGAACTTGATGTAGTGAAGTAGTTTCTGAACTTGGTCTGGTGTTATTTTCATCAGCAAAAAAACTAAGAACTTGATGAAGCACTAGTATGTGTTGTTCTATTCAACAAAAGTAAACTAAACTAGTACTAAAGCAGCACATACATCATTGACTCAAACTGTATATATTCCAAAAAGAAAAATAACATGGTGTACTTGAATTTAATTTCAGAACTTTGTTTACTAGTTTCTGAAGTACATTCATCCATTAATTATACTATATAAGCATCTACTTCATGCATTCATCACTTGTAAAACAAAAAAAAACTGAAGAATTCAAACATCAAAATAATACTAATCTTCAATATGTATCTCCCCTTGCAGGCCCAAGCGCCACAACGACATGGTGAAGCATGAGAAGTTGTTCACATTTGCCGGTTTCAGCATTGAAGGTGACAAAGAGAAGCTGAAGATGTCTGGTTTGGAGATCAACCCCAACAAGTACATCGACATTCAGCGCAACTGGAGAGTTCCATACACCGGAAAAGAGTACGACTCCTTGGCTGATGTTGCAGCCAGCGTCATCCACCCATTCTACAAAGACATGAAGAAGAAGATCAACAGGAAGGAAGACCATAAACTGTGGGGGATCAGCCCGCTACCAAATTACCTCATCGAGTACGCAGCGATAGATGCGTACGCCACCTACAAGTCATGGAAGATAATCGACAACATCACATCAGGTTGGGAAATTTCAAAAGAGCAGGAGGCTAACCCCTACTACCACTGCCACTATGCAGGATGAAGAGACATCAAAGTCTGCCTTCGTGTTGCTTGTGCTTGTGCTTGCCTTTTATCTTGTTGTTTCAAATTCGTAGTTTGCTCTTGTTAGATTAAACCAGTTTGCTTATGTCTTGTATGTCAGGGTTGAACCAGTCTGCTTATGTCGTGCTTGTCACTGTTGAACAAGTTTGCTTATGTCATCAAGTACATTGTTTGCTTATCTCGTTATATAAGTTTGGTAGCTTTGTATTTTGTTTATGCATCATTTCAAATTCAAAGTAGCTTGTGAATGGAACTTTGTGGCTGCTCTTCAGTACTAGTTATGAAGCAACTAATCACACAAGGATGTTCCATTTGTAGTTTCGATTCAGTATTGTATGGAAAACATAACATTGAAAACAATCAGTACAATTTGACTTGCTTAACAACGCTTCAAAAGCTGAAGCAAAAAATCTTAGTACTTCATGTACTGTTCTCATTCATATGTAGCTGCTAGAAAATTAGTAAGTACTACAATAGAAAAAGTTAACAAGCATCAGCACACACTTATATTGGTCACTTGCAGACTAAGAATGACAGTACTAGTACACTTGAACGGACAGTACATACTTACTACAATAAAAAGTACAAAGAAGCATCAGTTCGCAATCCCTCAAAAAATAAATGTCAGACTAAGCACATAAGTGCTACTACGAATGAACTCTCAGTACAACTTAGTTTACACGCAAGTACTATAGTGCTAAAAATGATACCAGAAGACCCTTGAGAATAATCACAAAAACAAACAAAAAAAGAAGGCAAAAACTCAATGAAAATATAACACTTCGACAAAACTCACAAGAACGACAACAAACGTATCAGTCCACATTACTGGTGGAGTAAAGTACCACATCGCAGCAGCCACAAAATGGTAATCCATACTACTCTTCATTCATCTGTTCTATTAGTACTACTCCCTAAAAATTTCATTAAACTTGTTTCCCAACTAGATGAACTACTGTAGTTTGTGAAGTGGATGCACGAGTACATGTTTCTCAAGTAGATGCACTATAATATATTTTGAAACTGATGCACTAGATTAGCATCTGAAAATGTTTCACCATATTAATTTCTGAACTTGTTGTACTAGCATAGTTTCTGATCTTGATGCACTAGTGTAGTCTATAGACTTGATGTATTAAAAACTGTTTCCAAACTTCATGTACAAAAGTAGTTTCTAAACCTGGTCTGATGTTATTTTCAGCAGCAAAAAATAAAGTAAGAACTTGGTAAAGCACTGGTATAGGTCTTTTATTCAACAAAAAGAAAACTAAACTTGAAGTAAGCAGCACATAGATCATTGACTCTGGCTATAGGTTCTTGAACTTGGTGAAGCATTTGGTGAAGCACTGAAGATACCAAAAAAGAAAAATAGCATGGTGTACTTGAATTTAATTTTAGAACTTTGTGTACTAGTTTCTGAACTACATTCATCCATGACTTATACTATATAAGCATCCACCTCATGGATTCATCACTTGTAAACCAAAAAACAGAAGAATTAAATCTTCAAAAAAGTACACTAATCTTCAATATGTGTCTCCACCTTGCAGGCCCAAGCACCTCAAAGAGTTCCTGCAGGAGCAGAATTTGTACAACTTTGTCGGTTTCGGCATTAAAGGTGACAAAGAGAAGCGGAAGAAGTCTGGTTTGGAGATCAACCCCAAAAACTTCATCGACATTCAGCGCAACTGGAGAGTTCCAGGCTCCGGAAAAGAGTATGACTCCTTGGCTGATGTTGCAGCCAGCCTCATCCACCCATTCTACAAAGGCATGAAGAAAAAGATCGACATGCAGGAAGACCACACACTGTGGGGGACCAGCCCACTGCCAGAGAAGCTCATCGAGTACGCAGGAGTAGATGCGTATGCCACGTACAAGTCATGGAAGATAATCGACAACGTCAAAACAGGTCTGCAAATTATGGATGCGCAGAAAGCGGATCCCTACTACCACTGCCACTACGTGGGATGAAGAAACATCAAAGTCTGCCTTCGTGTTGCTTGCACTTGTGCCTGTCCTTTATCTTGTTGTTTCAAATTTGTAGTTTGCTTTTGTTAGGTTGTACCAGCCTGCTTATGTCGTGTGTGTGAAGGTTGAACAAATTTGGTTATGACATCAAGTACATCGTTCGCTTATGTCGTTGAACAAGTTTGCTAGCTTCCTATTTTGTTTATCCATCATTTGAAGTTGAAGTAGGTTGTGAATGAAACTTTGTGGCTGCTATGCAGCACTAGTCATGGAGCAACAAAATCACATAGGGATATTTTCACAAAAATAGTGGCAGACTAAGGACAACAGTAAGTAGTATCCTTGGACACTCAGTAAAGCTTAGTCCTGTACGGTAGTACTATCACACTAAAAATCAGTTTTTAGTTTCAGAAGAACACTAAAAAGACTAAAAAGTACTAACAGCATCATGCTTATAGTCGTTAGAAAATTACTAAGTACTGCAACAGGAAAAGCCAAGAACCATCAGTACGTATTTCATAGTCACTAGCATACCAGGAGTGAAAGTACTGGTATACTTGAACACACAGTACATCTATACTACAAAAATAAAAAGGAACGGCAAGCGTCAGTTCGCATTCCTTAAAACAGTGACACACCAAGAGTAACAGTGCTAGTAGAATTGAAATCTCAGTACAACTTAGTTTATACGGCAAGTACTATGATGATACCAAATAATGCCTTGAGAATAATCACATCATAGAAAAAGAAGGACAAAACTCAATCAAAAAGATTACACTTCAACCAAGGACAAAAATCACAAGAACAAAACAATAGAAGCATCAATCCACATTGACCAGTGAGGTACTAGTTTCAAACAACAAAAAAAAAATGATGACCGCCCAAGGACAGGCCAGCCATGCACAGGAGGATACACTTGGACTCGAGCCCACGGCGGAACCGTTGGCGAATCCATAGTAATCGAAACTGCGCGGGCCAGCCGACAAGGGACCGCAGGTCATGGAACAGAGAGCGAGCACCGTGTATAAGCGCCCGGGTCAGTATACAAAGGAGTTCGATAGACAAGGCACGGAAACGCTTATAAACGGTCGAGAGCCCCTTCGGCTAGCGAGGTGGGACTAAACTCAGAGCGCACGCACAGCCAGCAGTCCACAGTCACGCGCGCGAGCCATTTGGGCCCAATACACCTGCTACTCCCTCGTCTCCAAACTGTACTCACCCGACCCCATAAGGCCTGTTGAATAAACTAGAGCGCTTGGCAAAGAAATATAGACTAGTACAAAAAAGTTCGAAAACTGAATATAGAAAAGTTCAAATACATGTTCGCAGGCAAAAAAAATCTAAATAAAAATAGAAAATAAATTAAATTTCCTACGTTCAGCACAGATAAAAGGATTAAAAAAATGCTACAAAAACAATGATACTTTGAAGTTCAACTAAATATGCTACAAAAACAATTATGAACTTAATAGGGCTACCTGTTAAATGTAGCAAATTTAAACCAATGGTTTAACTTTTACTCTGAAGTTCAACTACTAAAATGCAAGAAGTTCAAACAAATATTTCGCTCTCAATTTTGCTAAATTTCTTATATTTAAATAAAATCTGGCTAGAGATCACGTAGCAATTTCGTCGTAAATAATCTCAATCCCAAAAAAAACTTTAGTTCTAACACATTATATGACATCAGTTCTACATAACAAGAAAGGGTCACTCCACTCACGGTACATCCACAAATAATATTGTGACACCAATTTTAAAAGCCTTACACTGTATGAAATTACAATTCTGTACTCACAGAACTATACCATAAGTACAAGAAAGGAGGGTACAAAAACTATAAAAGGTCCAACTTAGGTTGGGACAGATGAAAATAAAATAAATATCACTTTTCAGCAACAACTCGTAATGCACTTGAAAAAAAGTGTTTCAGTTCAACTAGTGTATAAGACTTCAGTGCAAAAATAAAACTTAACCAAAACAAATCCCCGAGAAAACATACACGAGTGAAACAGCTATCCAACCACATTCTCATCATGGAAAAAAGTTTGTAAAACATTGTGCCACACTTAAAAACATCACAAAGTATACTGGTTATTACATAGTTGACAAGACATCCAAACACTACGTACAAAGCCTACAATGCTTTCAAGACATAAATCACACAAGTATCCTATCCACTAAGCAAATTATAACCATTTCTTCTATGCACCAGTAGCCAAAGCCTGAACCTCCTTGGGAAGCTCCGTCACCAGAAGCTGGTTATTCCGGTTGAACACAACTGTATACAAACTCTCATCATTCCAATCAATAATACGCGGTAGTAAAACAATAAAACAAATTATCAAAAATCATGACACATAAAAAAGGAATAGACAATCAGCCAAACACAGAAAGTGAAAGCTGAACTAGAACCCACATCATTATTTCGAATGTTCTCAACGATCTTTTCACCATCATAGGTTCCCGCATACTTCAGAGTATAATGGCCACATTCATTCGGCCCTTGAAATGGAACCTTGAAAAATGCTGGTTTCTTTGCTAAAACCTCCCATTTGGGCTGCTTGCTCGCATTATACTGAGCATCACCATACACAGCCTTCATTACTTGGACCAATCTAGAGATCTGTAAAAAAACAAAAGAAACCACACATTTCAGGTATCAGAAAAGCAGAAACAATGGCGGAAAAATTAATCTAGTACAGATAATAAATATCACTCACAATCTTCTCGCAGTCTTTGTGATAGGTGTTCTTTGAAGGACGATGGTTCTTCCCATAAGGTAAAGGGTCAAGGATGTCAACAGTACTTCGGTCCCGATTCATGACATATAATAAAAGTGCGACACTTTCAAATCCTTTGATAAAACCATAGGTTTGAATAGAGGCAGCATGACCTAAAAACAAATGACCAAAAACAGATATTAAATATTCGAAATAAAAACCAGCATCACAGCAAACAAATAAAACCAAAAATCAGCTAGTAGATCTCACAAGGTCGGCACTGAGCAAGTGTTCCCCATCTTGAACATAGCTCTTGAAATCTCTCGCTGCACTCTCCACATTAAAATCTTTATCTTCATCAACATAAAACGAACAGTCAAGCACAACCTGCGAAAATCCAAAAAGAAATAGACAGGGGAAAAGGATCAACAAGGAAAGTATTTTAAAAACTCGTAAAACAACAGGCAGTCTTGTTTCACAGAAACAAACGATCTGATTCATTACCGTGATGAAATATGGACTCAGCAAGATCCTTTTTCCAGATGCGAAATCAATATTTCTTTCGGGATCTAGCTTCCAATCATCAATGAGGAAGTCCATTACATCACCCTCCATCAGCTGTCCAGGTGCAAAAACTTCGCAGATGCGTTTGCTAGTGAAGGTAGTTACACTATCATCGGGCTGAGGTATCATTGAGAACACAGTCCTGCAGCACACACAAGAACAAAAAGCAGGGGAAGCAAAATAAGGCATTCATAGTAGTTCAAGTTATATAAAAATGAGCAGTTCAGGTCATATTTATCTAGCAGTTAGAAACAACAGAAGAAAACAAGAGGAAACATAATGAGAGATACTCACTCGGCATACTTCTCACGTCCTTCATCACCAAGCAACAGATTATACAACTTGCGAGCCTTGTCCAGGTGAAGGAATTTATGAGGGTGAAGCTGCTGCACAGGGGAGCAAAACTTTATAGGAGCTCTGGGTGCACGCTTCGTGCTTGTAACATTCCCAGACTTCAAAGCAGGATCCTTCCTAGCAACACCAGCTCTACGGCCCACTATACCAGCAAGGGGAGATACACCCTTGGCAGCAGCGCTCCTGGTGACTCTTCCCATGCCAGCAATCTTGTCTATCAATTGCACAATGGGATTCTTGGGTGTAGAGGGGCTCTCTGCACAAGTAGCCATAGAACCTTTGAGAGCTCCCAATCGCCCCTTCATAGCACCAGATCTTGTCTTTTCGGGAGAACGCACCTGGCTCAAATCAACAGCCACACGCTCGAGCTCCAAGAACTGGCTGCCAAAGATCTTGTAGTCATGCTCACCAAGATCCAGCCACTCACCTGCAAATAAAAAAAGAAGGAGCGCAAAAAGGGTAAGTTCAAATACAGAATTCATGACAGTACTAGTCAAGAAGTAAAAGCTGCAAACAGATACAAAAGGTCATGCATACGTACAGGGTTCGATGCCAAACAAACCCCGAAAGTCAACATCAAACACATCGCTAGTTGTGCAGGTATACATCAAAGTCTTTCTAATGTCAAGAATGTCTTCGTGGCTGTAATCCAACATTTCAAACACACCATCCTCCCGGCAATGATAGGTCTTGCAGTTTTGTAGCATAAAGAAGCCACAATCATGCCTGTTAACAAAAGAAAAAAACAAAAGGGTACATCACAAATTCGAAATACAGGAATACAACCAAAAATTGGAAAACCACGCATTCCAGCAACAAAAACAACTAATAAAAATCATTAAAAATGGATACTCACGTGTTTTGCTGCTACGGCACACGCACAAACTCGCAAGAGAAACCATCAACATGCGCCGGCGAGAACGGTTTGGCCCTGTCTACGCGGGACTCCCTCTAAAGCTTCTTTATATTATCTGTCATAGTCCTTAAGAATCTAACTGCATCACTCCAGGTTTCATCACGGAGTGAATCAAGACACTCGAAACGACGGAACCTCAAATTCAGAACAATCAAGCACCAATGCCCAGATTCTTCAATAGGCTTCATGGCAGCCACAAATGACGGCGGATCAAAAGTAGGGAAAAGAAGCTGACAAAAAAATCACAAAGAAAAAATGAATTTAACAAATCATAATGAAACAAAATATTCAGCCTCCAAAACAATAAATAAAAGAGGGAAATTGAAATTCAGAAGTCCAAACAAATCAGATAATCATAAGTTCTAATTCAGTAAGCAACTCAGTACAAAAAATAAATGCTACTCAAGTTTATATCCACCGCCCAAACTTGCAACAAACATATCAGTTCGATTTCCTTGCGACAATAAGTGCAGCTTCAAAAAAGAAGCACACATCATTCATAAGTACAGGGGAAAAAAGCAGGCTACTCAAGTTCATTCCACCCCCCTAACTTGCAAGAAAACATGACAGTTCTAGTTCATGAGTAAAATAAGTTCAAGTTCATCTACTTGGTCAAAACCATCAGCCCCTGATCTCGTGAACCACTGTAGCACATTGGCATCAATATTTCCATCACGGATCTTGGTTTGTTGTACAAAAAGAACAACAACAGTTAGAAAATTGCCAAAATAACTTATCATCCTAAGTAGAAAGCAAAAATACTGACCGTCACCCATCTGGGAACTATCAACTTGTCAGTGTCTCGGTACTTCTGACGTAGAGAATATAAAACAACGTCAGCACTGTCTGAGTTGAGCATGCCAGTGGGGACAAACGCTTTAGCAACAGAACCAACACTGGCACCGCATTCGCTATTTTGAAACATCGGCTTTTCACTAGGAAAACACAAAGATGACATGAATTAAAACTACTGCAATGACAACAATAGTCATATGAGAGAAAGAAAAAGAGACGAAAATGATACGGGCAAAATCCCAAACTAACCGTTTCCCACGGTTCGTGCGCAACCTCGTAACAGCGAAGAAAAACGAATCAACCTTAGCAACATTAGCACCTTCTGCTTGCAGAAAAAGAAGAAAAATAATAATAAGTTCATGCACTACAAGTGAACATGTCCAAAATGCCATAACTGAGAAGTACGCCTCATTTGCAAGTCCTTACCTGCACTTTTCAGGGTTTGGCGATGGAAGATCTTCCGACGATAGCAATATGCCTGCGCTTTCAGGGTTTGACGATGGAACATCTTGCGACGACAGCAATATGGCTGCGCTTCCAGGGTCTGAAGACAAAAAATCCTGGGACGACAGGAGCGCCTCCTGTGTCAAGGGGCCAGAAGAAATCGAAAGAATTAAATCATCATCCTCAGAATGCACCTCCTCCACGCTAGACACGTCGGCGTCTTCCAATGCATCACCATAATCAAGACCTCCAGGAGGGAAATTTTCAGGTGGCAAATCTTCAGAATCAGAACCATTATCATTCTCAGCAATACCAACACCAGAAGATTTGCCATCAAGTATGCTGGCAACACCAGAAGATTTGCCATCAAGTATGCTGGCAGCACCAACATTCTCGTCAGCAACTTTGCCACCAACATCGCACCCACTGCTCAATGGAAAAGCACAAGCATCTGCCCCAACAATAACGGCCGCCTCATGCTCAACATCAGCCATCTGAAAAAACAAAAATTCAGAGAGTGAAGAAACTGAGCAAAAATAACAATCAAAAAACCCAGCAAGAGGTGTACATGGTAACTCTTACAAAAAACAGCAGCGAAAGCTGCATATTAAAATTAATGCAAGCACAGAAAAACAAACCTTAGCAGCATCCACAGCAACATCACCGATGTTGCTGCTGCTAACATTTAAAGGAACATCACCGATGGTCGAACAAGGCTCATCACCAACAACAGGATCAACAACAGGATCCTGATTCATAGTAATAAAGCAAAAACAATGCTCTTGTTAGCAACAACAACAAAAATTTAGACTACACTAACAAAGGTAGATATCACCTACAATTATTAACGGTGTGGGATAGAAAAATGAACATGTAAGGCATAGTGGTGCGCATGAAAATTCAAGAATCTATATAAACACAATAAAAAAATAAAAATAACCTTGCTCTTATCAGTAGATGGATCATTAACTCCACAGTCAACAGCAGCTTCAACACCATCAATGCTCTCCTGCATTAAAAAAACAAATGAACATCAGCAAGTTCAACTACAATACTGACAGCAGAACAACATAGTAAAAAATGCAAACATCAAGGACTGACTCACCTCAACAATAGGGGATTCCAAACCAACATCATTCGTATGGTCGTCAGAAACATTAGCCTCAGTACCATCACTAGCCCTGCTAGCAGTGGCAGCAGCCTCATCCTGCTCAATCTGCCTCATAACAACATTGGCACCTTCTTCATATGGCTTGCAGCGAGAGTCTTGCATAGTTTTGAAATGCTTCATGTTGTTCAACAGACGAACCGAGCTCTGAATTAGTTGAGCAGCACCATCACGCATATCACTAATTAACATTCTCTCCATCTCAATATAGTCCACTGCTTCCTCAGCATTAAATTGATGACCGTCAGGGAGGATACCATTGATACAGCTCAGACGCTCAACTGTAGCTGGGACCTTTTCCAGCTCAGAACGCACATTAATAAAAATATGCTCAGCGCGCTCCAACGCAGAAATAGCTACATCAATACCAAAACCCTGCCTCTGTGAAGTACTAGCCTTACTAGGGCCAGGGGGAACATAACCAGCACCCTCAACACTACGACCATTTCTCAACTCATCGTGCAGAGATGAAATCTTGGGAACCTGAGACGGCATCTCCAGGACTGGCCGTTTATACACCCGGAAAAAGACAACTTCCTCTTGAGTTTTCCACTACGAACAAGGGAAAAAAGTGTTAATTAATCAATGCAACACACAGGAAAAAATAAACATTATATTAACAGATTTAAATCCACAGTACTAACAAGCTTTCACTGTCAGTGACAATTTGTTAGTATTTACAAATAGGCCAGTTGAACAAGAGATTCAGTTCAACCACACATGACACAACAGTACTAAAAATCATACATAAACCTCACAAAGCTTAAGAACTGACAAAATCTAAACAGGTAACTCTGCAGTACACATATTCACTCCAGCAAAAACAGCTATACCTAAAAAATAAAAGGTCTGCAAGACACGAGAGAAATAAAACTCACCGGAAGCTTCCCAAACACCCAAGTCCTTGGATCTGCATTGCCTCTTCTTATCAAATCTGCATCAGCCAGATCGGAAAGCTTGTCCTGATCCATGAAACATATGCGGGGGACTCGCATGTCAGAATCCGGAATCTTGCCACGGATAAGGCAGTCAAGGTACATTAGTACAGGCCCTATAGCACAGCCTGTGATTGCCTTCCCAAGGGTAACACCATCTTGGTACCTGACAACAGCCCTTCTAAGCTCATCAACCATCAGCTGGCAATAATCCATATTAGCCATGTCCTCAATGATGAGATCCTCAAACATTGCTGCCTCTCGGGAAACACGAGTGGCGGCACTAGGCAACACAACTTTCATAAACACAATAATGAAGAACACTTTTAGAGCAAGGTCATCTTTGCTAGGATCCTTGACAAGCACCTTGAGCTTATCCCTCAAATCCTTCGTCTTGATATCTTTGTTCCTGCTAATGTCAAGCTCCGATCTTAACTTCATCAGAGCGTCATCATATCCGTCCTCTGACGGCCTTGGTGCAGAACGACCACCACGAGGGAACCCAAATAGTTGTTGTATACCATCGCTAGTGATGCGAAGCTTCTTATTCGCCTCACCCATGTCAAGAGTCATCGTATCAGGATCTATCTTCAGGTACAATACTCCCATCAGAGGGCGGGAAATGTTAGACTTCACCTTCCATTGGAAGATAGAACTAAAACCAGCTGCATGAACCCTAGCAACATGGCGACTCTGAAGCAAACGAGCACAAGCATCAATCTCTCTCAAAGAACATCGCACAGTTATATTCAATCGCTGTGAGTCACCTTCATCCAAAGCAACTTTTCCGTCATTGCCTCTCACCGGCTTGACCGGACTCATAATGCTAACAGGCTGTAAATGAAAATAAAGAAGGCACAGCTTAATTCAATGAATATAAAAAACATAACAAACATATGAAGCCGACAAGGAAAAAAAAGATTGCACAAGTTCAACTATAAAAACAACATCAGTACCAACCTCAATTGATGCAAACAATGACCAGGCCTCACCTGGCCAACATACCAACCCAGTCACAATTAAATCATTGCAAGTACAACTAGTAAGTCGCATACAGTACAAACACGTATCCCAGAACAAAAATATTGTTTTTACAAATATAATTAAGTCCGGTGTGCATGACTAATACTAATAAACACAGAAAATCACTAACATACTTCAGCAAAGGCTAAAGAAAAGGAATAAAAATAAAAAAATACCACTAACTACAAAATTTCAAATACTAAAAAGAAAAAAAACACATACCACTGCATATTCATCTTCAGAATTAACTTCAATATCATCTCCTTCAAATGCAGGATCTTCAGCTTCGACACGGGCATGCTTCTTCACACCTTTGTTCACCTTCACAGGAGGAACATTACGCTTCTTATTTTCCTTCAACAAAGAGCGCTTCGGAACAAGAGACGAAGAAGGCTTCTTATTGGACAAAACTCATGGACTCCGGCGAACAGGGGAGCCACCAAGTGTGCTTGGACCAATCTTCACAGCAACACTATCTCCATCAGCTTTGCTATTACCAGGTTGGGAACCAGCTTTCACACGTGGGCTACGCCTCTGTGTGCCATCAGGATTTGGATCTGTCATCTTCCTCTTCAAAACAGCTTTCTTTTCCTTAACTGCATCACGAGGAAACACTTGCGTCAAGCGAGTCTGCAACAGGTTTGTCTTGACAGGTATGTCAGTTCCATGAGATCCAGCATCAACAGTTGCACAGGGCGCGTCAGCACCTTCATCACCTCCACCTTTAGCAGCTTGAGCAACATCATCAGTGCTTCGTTGCACGCAAGCAGCCTTTTGACGTTGTTCCAACTCCTTTCTCCTCTGGAAATCACACTTCTTCTTTCTTTTCCTTTCGTCCTCCAGCTGTAACTGCATAGGAACATCCTCAGCCTGAGTAACAGGCTCAGTGCCATCAACACTCTGTGACTGAGTAACAGACAACTGCAAGCTCCCATCACCATCACCAAAATTAAGAGAATAAATTCCATCATTAATATCTTTCACAACATCAGCAATGTCCTCAGCAGCAGCATGGCTATCATTATCTGCATAAACGAATAACATAAGCACACACATATAAAATTAAAACACAATTAGCATTGCAGAGACAAATAAAATAAGGCGCATAGCATCAGACACAAACAAAAGGAACAACTGATGTAACTAAACACATTTTTGTATGCAAGGCTGTTAAAAAAAGAGCAAATATAAGGGAAACACCAGCAACACTCGCAAGTTCTTCTAGAGGATTTGGTATCTAAAAAATAACATTCACAAGATCTTGAAAGCGTTCTGATTTGTCAGAATCAGGAGGCACCGGCACTCCAACATCTGCAACAACATCATAATCATCAAAAAAGGAAAAAAAAGAAAAGTACATGAACAAGCAATCAGTTCAATTATATGAACACTACAAGTGCAACCAATAAAATAATATAACCCCACCACTCACACACCAAACTTCAAAATGTCAGCTCTTTCAACATCATAGTAGTTCTTCTCAGACTGCTACAAACTATTCAGATGCCAGTACAACAGTTCAAACTACACATGGTGATCAGTACTCCAACCTGTGTGCAGGTTACATCGACCTAAAAACTAGACATACCACACATTAACAACTATCAAAATCCATACAACTTGTAATGTCCATACGACAACACCTATACAACTAAAAACCTATTAAGCACCAGATCTGATAAAACATCATCAGCAGAAAACACAAAAAAAAGGTTTCAACATAACGAAATACCTGCATTCAACTTGTCTGGACTGGATGATGTACCCATTGAGATCTATAGACCTAAAATCTGCCGAACCAGAACTGCAAGACACATTGCCAAAAATTAGGGTTCTTACCTATTTCAGAAACGAAGGACGCCAAAAAAAGCAAAACTCTTAGCAGCAAAAACAAACTCCACCACCGAATCCAGTTTCAGGCACGCGAGCCGCTCGTTCAAGAGCAAAGGAACCCTAGCGAATCCAGCCTGAGACAGCACGAGAGCAACAAATTACAAATACAGGAAAAATCTATACAGAAGGGGATGCAAGGGGAGTCAAGGCCAGAGCAAAGGAACCAACAGAGCACACAGACCTTCCCCCTGGAGTTCAACCAGCCGGCCGACGCTCCCGCGGTGAAACAGGGGAAGCAGCTTCTATGCGAGAAGAGGAGAGGAGGGGAACGAAGAAGGAAGTGATTTGTGGAGGGGAGGAGAGGGGAACGGGGGAGATCGGAGGTTAAAAGGTGAGTGGGAGAAAACCGACGGCTAAAGCCCACGATCGCGGAAGAAAAAGAAAAAGGGCAAAGCCCACTATCTCAGGGCAGTTACTAAAAATAATAGCAAAAATTAAATACAATAACAAAAAAAATTAATATAGAGGGAGAAAACGAATGGCTAAAGTACAAATAAGACCTCATAACAGTACAATAAAAAATCTAAAAAAGTACAATTGAAATACCTTACATAGACTATACAAAATTAAGTACAATATTTCTCAAATAAATAACAAAAAGTAAAAAAAATGGTGGTACGCTTTGAATCACAAATTCATGTAAAGGACTTGCATCCTCACACTCGTGTACACATATGACGCCGCAACACATTATACAATGCAGACACCTAACAAACATACCAAATGATGCAAGTTATGTTACAGATACACCTCAGTGTATGACAAAAACCGCTTCTTACCGACAACGTGTGTTCATCAATCAATACAACAAAAAAGATGGTCAGTACAACTATGCCCCTCGGTGCGGTGCTGGTTTTCACCCTAACAAGATAGATAATGGGGGCAAGTCCATACAAGGAAGATGTGTCAGTACAACTACGCCCCTCGGTGCGGTGCTGGTTTTTCCCCTAAAAAGATAGATAATGGGGGCAAGTCCATACAAGGAAGATGTGTCAGTACAACTATGCCTCTCGATGCGGTGCTGGTTTTCGCCCTAAAAAGATAGATAATGGAGCAAGTCATGTTACGGACTCGCCTCCGCATGCGACGCTGCGGCACACCGTGTCGTCGCCTGCTACGGCTCGTTCCTGGCTCGGCCTCGCCGGGATGGGGGAGGGGGGTCCCGACCCCCCTCCCCCGGCTCGGCCTTGCGCTAATGAGGCAGTGTGCTCGTTTGACAGGCGCAGTGCGGTTATTCTGTTTCTCCCCACACCATGCACCCACAACTCCTAAGATAGATAGTCCATACAAGGAAGATGTGTCAGTACAACTATGCCCCTCGGTGCGGTGCTGGTTATTGCCCTAAAAAGATAGATAATGGGGGAAAGTCCATACAAGGAAGATGTGTCAGTACAACTATGCCCCTTGGTGCGGTGCTGGTTTTTCCCCTAAAAAGATAGATAATGGGGCAAGTCATGTTACGGACTCGCCTCCGCATGCGACGCCGCGGCACGCCGCGTCGTCGCCTGCTACGGCTCGTTCCTAGCTCTGCCTCCCCGAGATGGGGAGGGGGGTCCCGACCCCCCTCCCCCCTGGCTCGGCCTAGCGCTAACGCGGCAGTGCGCTCGTTTGACAGGCGCAGTGCGGTTATTCTGTCCCCCCCCCATGCACCCACACCCCCTAATATAGATAATGGGGGCAAGTCCATACAAGGAAGATTTGTCAGTAAAACTATGCCCCGCAGTGCGGTGCCGGTTTTTTCCCTAAGAAGATTGATAATGGGGGCAAGTCCATACAAGGAAGATGTGTCAGTACAACTATGCCCCTCGGTGCGGTGCTGGTTTTTCCCCTAAAAAGATAGATAATGGGGCAGTCAGTTACGGACTGCCTCCGCATGCGACGCGCGGCACGCCGCGTCGTCGCTGTACGGCTCGTTCGGTGAGCGCGGGGAGGGGGTGGTCGGCCTCGCCTAACCGGAGTGCGCTCGTTTGACAGGCACAGTGCGGTTTTATTGTTCCCCCCCCCCCGACCCACCCACCCCCTAGATAGATAATGGTGCAAGTCCATACAGAAGGAAGATGTGTCAGTACAACTATGCCCCTCGGCGCGGTGCTGGTTTTTCCCCTAAAAAGAAAGATAATGGGGGCAAGTCCATACAAGGAAGATGTGTTAGTACAACTATGCCCCTCGGTGCGGTGTGTTTTTCCCTAAAACGATAGATAATGGAGGCAAGTCATGTTATGGACCGCCTCCGCATGCGAAGCCGCGGCATCCCGTTGCGTCGCTGCTGCAGCTCGTTCTTGGCTAGCCTCGCCGGGATGGGGGAGGGGGGTCTCGACCCCCCCCGGATAGGCCCTGCGCTAAGGCGGCAGTGCGCTCGTTTGACAGGGGCAGTGCGGTTATTCTGTTCCCCCCCACGCACCGACACCCCCTAAGATAGACAATGGGGGCAAGTCCATACAAGGAAGATGTGTCAGTACAACTATGCCCCTCGGTGAGGTGCTGGTTTTCCCCCTAAAAAGATAGATAATGGGGGCATGTCCATACAAGGAAGATGTGTCAGTACAACTATGCCCCTCGGTGCGGTGCTGGTTTTTCCCTTAAAAAGATAGATAATGAGGCAAGTCTTGTTACGGACTCGCCTCCGCATGCGACGCCAGGGCACACCGCATCGTCGCCAGCTACGGCTCGTTACTGGTTCAGCCTCGCCGGGATGGGGGAGGGGGGTCCTCCCCCCTCCCCCTGCTCGGCCTCGCGCTAATGCGGCAGTGAGCTCGTTTGACAGGCGCAGTGCGGTTATTCTGTTCCCCCCCACGCAAACACACCCCCTAAGATAGATAATGGGGGCAAGTCCATACAAGAAGAGGTGTCAGTACACTATGCCCCTCGGTGGGTGCTGGTTTTCCCCCTAAAAGATGATAATGGGGCATGTCCATACAAGGAAGATGTGTCAGTACAACTATGCCCCTCGGTGCGGTGCTGGTTTTTCCTAAAAAGATAGTATATGAGGCAAGTCTGTTACGGACTCGCTCTCCGCATGCGCGACGCCAGGGCACACCGCATCGTCGCCAGCTACGGCTCGTTACTGGTTCAGCCTCGCCGGATGGGGGAGGGGGGTCCCCCCCTCCCCCTGCTCGGCCTCTGCGCTAATAGGGCAGTGAGCTCGTTTGACAGGCGCAGTGCGGTTATTCTGTTCCCCCCCACGCAAACACACCCCCTAAGATAGATAATGGGGGCAAGTCCATACAAGGAAGATGTGTCAGTACAACTATGCCCCTCGGTGCGGTGCTGGTTTCCACCCCTAAAAAGATAGATAATGGGGGCAAGTCCATACAAGGAAGATGTGTCAGTACAACTATGCCCCTCGGTGCGGTGCTGGTTTCCCCCCCTAAAAAGATAGATAATGGGGGCAAGTCCATACAAGAAAGATGTGTCAGTACAACTATGCCCCTCGGTGCGGTGCTGGGTTTTCCCCTAAAAAGATAGATAATGGGGCAAGTCATGTTACGGACTCGCCTCCGCATGCGACGCCGCAGCACGCCGCGTCATCGCCTCCTACGGCTCGTTCCTAGCTCGGCCTCGCTGGGATGGGGGAGGGGGGGTCCCGACCCCCCTCCCCCCGGCTCGGCCTCGTGCTAACGTGGCAGTGCGCTCGTTTGACAGGTGCAGTGCGGTTATTCTGTATCCCCCCACGTACCCACACCCCCTAAGATAGATAAAGAGATTCAGTAGTTCAACCCACACATGACACAACAGTACTAAAAATCATACATAACCTCACAAAGCTTAGAAGAAACAAATCTAAACAGGTAACTGCAGTTACAGAACATATTCACTCCAGCAAAAACAGCATATACCTAAAAAATAAAAGGTCTGCAAGACACGAGAGAAAAAAACTCACCGGGAGCTTCCCAAACAACCCAAGTCCTTGGATCTGCATTGCCTCTTTTATCAAATCTGCATCAGCCAGATCGGAAAGCTGTCCTGATCCAGAAACATATGCGGGGACTCGCATGTCAGAATCCGGAATCTTGCCACGGATAAGGCAGTCAAGGTACATTAGTACAGGCCCTATAGCACAGCTGTGATTGCCTTCCCAAGGGTAACACCATCTTGGTACTGACAACAGCCCTTCTAAGCTATCAACCATCAGCTGGCAAATAACCATTTAGCCATGTCCTCAATGATGAGATCCTCAAACATTGCTGCCTCTCGGGAAACACGAGTGGCGGCACTAGGCAACACAACTTTCATAAACACAATAATGAAGAACACTTTTAGAGCAGGTCATCTTTGCTAGGATCTTGACAAGCACCTGAGCTTATCCCTCAAAATCCTTCGTCTTGATTATCTTGTTCCTGCTAATGTCAAGCTCCGATCTTACTTCATCAGAGCGTCATCAATATCCGTCCTCTGACGGCTTGGTGCAGAACGACCACCACGAGGGAACCCAAATATGTTGTTGTATACCACGCTAGTGATGCGAAGCTTCTATTCGCCTCACCCATGTCAAGAGTCATCGTATCAGGATCTATCTTCAGGTACAATACTCCCATCAGAGGGCGGAAATGTTAGACTTCACCTTCCATTGGAAGATAGAACTAAAACCAGCATGAACCCTAGAACATGGCGACTCTGAAGCAAAACGAGCACAAGCATCAATCTCTCTCAAAAAGAACATGCACAGTTATATTCAATCGCTGTGAGTCACTTCATCGACAGCAAAACTTTTCCGTCATTGCCTCTCACGCGACCGGACACTACATAATGCTAACAGGCGTGTAAATGAAAATAAAGAAGGCCAGCTTAATTCAATGAATATAAAAAAACATAACAAACATAGAAGCCGACAAGGAAAAAAAAAAGAGTTGCACAAGTTCAACTATAAAAAACAACATCAGTACCAACCTCAATTGATGCAAACAAACCAGGCCTCACCTGGCACAAAACATACCAACCAGTCACAATTAAATCATTGCACAGTACAACTAGTAAGTCGCATACAGTACCAACACGTATCCCAGAACAAAAAAAATATTGTTTTTACAAATATATTAAGTCGGTGTGCATGACTAATACTAATAAACACAGAAAATCACTAACATACTTCAGCAAAGGCTAAAGAAAAGGAATAAAATAAAAAAAATACCACAATTACAAAATTTCAAATACTAAAAAGAAAAAAAACACATACCACTGCATATTCATCTTCAGAATTAACTCAATATCATCTCCTTCAAATGCAGGATCTTCAGCTTCGACACGGGGTGCTTCTTCACACCTTTGTTACCTTCACAGGAGGAACATTACGTTCTATTTTCCTTCAACAAAGAGCGCTTCGGACAAGGACGAAGAAGGCTTCTTATTGGACAAAACCATGGACTCCGGCGAACAGGGGAGCCCACGTGTGCTTGGACCAATCTTCACAGCAACACTATCTCCATAGTTGCTATTACCAGGTTGGGAACCAGCTTTCACACGTGGGCTACGCCTCTGTGTGCCATCAGGATTTGGAGATGTATCTTCCTTTTCAAAAAGCTTTCTTTTCCTTAACTGCATCACGAGGAAACACTTGCGTCAAGCGAGTCTGCAACAGGTTGTTTGACAGGTATGTCAGTTCCATGAGATCCAGCATCAACATTGCACAGGGCGCGTCAGCACCTTCATCACCCTCCACCTTTAGCAGCTGAGCAACATCATCAGTGCTTCGTTGCACGCAAGCAGCCTTTTGACGTTGTTCCAACTCTTTCTCCTCTGGAAATCACACTTCTTCTTTCTTTCCTTTCGTTTCCTCCAGCTGTAACTGCATAGGAACATCCTCAGCCTGAGTAGTACAGCTCAGTGCCATCAACCTTGTGACTGAGTACAGCAACAACTGCAAGATCCCATCACCATACACCAAATTAAGAGAATAAATTCCATCATTAATATCTTTCACAACATCAGCAATGTCCTCAGACAGCATGGCTATCATTATCTTGCATAAAGAATAAACATAAGCACACACATATATAAAATTAAAACACAATTAGCATTTGCAGAGACAACAATAAAATAAGGCCATAGCATCAGACACACAAACAAAAGAACAACTGATGTAACTAAACACATTTTTGTATGCAAGGCTGTTTAAAAAAGAGCAAATATAGGGAAACACCAGCAACACTCGCAAGTTCTTCTAGAGATTTGGTATCTAAAAAATAACATTCACAAGATCTTGAAAGCGTTCTGATTTGTCAGAATCAGGAGGCAACCGGCACACTCCAACATCTGCAACACAATCATAATTCATCAAAAAAGGAAAAAAAAAGAAAAGTACATGAACAAGCAATCAGATTCAATTTATATGAACCCTAACAAGTGCAACCAATAAAATAATATAACCCCACCACTCACACACCAAAACTTCAAAATGTCAGCTCTTTCAAACATCATAGTAGTTCTTCTCAGACTGCTACAAAACTATTCAGATGCCAGTACACAGTTCAAACACACATGGTGATCAGTACTCCAACCTGTGTGCAGGTTACGATCGACCTAAAAACTAGCCATACCACACATTAACAACTATCAAAAATCCATACAACTTGTAATGTCCATACGACAACCTATACAACTAAAAACCTATTAGCACCAGATCTGAAAACATCATCAGCAGAAAACAACAAAAAAAGGTTTCAACATAACGAAATACCTGCATTCAACTTGTTGGACTGGATGATGTACCCATTGAGATCATAGACCTAAATCTGCCGAACCAGAACTGCAAGACACATTGCAAAAATTAGGTTCTTACCTATTTCAGAACGAAGGACGCCAAAAAAGCAAAAACTCTTAGCAGCAAAAACAAATCCACCAGTCGCCTTCCCTATGCAGCGGCCTCTCTCATCCACCTCTACCTCCTCCTTCCCCATAAACCCCTCTCCGCACCCTCCACTCCCTTCCCCGACCCCCTCGAATCCCTCCTCCCCCCACACCTTTGCGTCCCAACAACCCCAACACCCCCCCTCAACCAACTTCCCACCTACCTTCCCTACCACCACCTCACCCCTCCCACCACCCTCAGCCCACCCATCCTCTTTTACGGCCCCTTGACCCCTTGTGGCCACAATCAATTTCCTTCCAGACTAGCACCAAACCATCACCTACCCCTCTCCCCCCGACCTACCCCCCTCCCATTTCCTAAGCCATCCCCAACCGCAACCCTCCACCCCTCACTCCACCGCCCCACCGCCCGCTCGGATGCACGTGCCCCTTGCCCCCGCCCGCCCTTCCCAATGCCCAGCCTCACCCCCCCTGAGTTTCGAATCCCCATGGTCCCCCGCGCTGCCCTCTTCGAATACAGTTTAGGCACGCGAGCCGCTCGTTCAAGCGGCAAACAACCCTAGCGAATCCAGGCCTGAGAAAGCACGAGAGCAAACAATTACATACAGGAAAAATCTATACAGAAGGGGATTGCAAGGGGAGTCAAGGGCCAGAGCAAAGGAAACCAACAGAGACCAGACTTCCCCTGGAGGTCAACCAGCCGGCCGACGCTCCCGCGGTGGATGAGGTGTTGAGGGAAATGAAACAGGGGAAGCCGCTTTCTATGCGAGAAGAGGAGAGGAGGGGAACGAAGAAGGAAGGCATTTGTGGAGGGGAGGGAGAGGGGAACGGGGGGGAGAGCGGAGGGTAAAGGTGAGTGGGAGAAAACCGCACGGCTAAAGCCCACGATCGCGGAGAGAAAAGAACAAAGGGCAAAGCCCAATATCTCAGGGCAGTTACTGAAAATAATAGCAAAAATTAACTACAATAACAAACAAAAAATTAATATAGTAGAGGGAAGAAAAACGAATGGCTAAATGTAAAATCAGCCCTCAGAACAGTACAATAAAAAATCTAAAAAAGTACAATGACATACCTTACATAGACTTACAAAATTAGTACATATTTCTCAATCAAATAACAAAAAAAAAAAAAAGAAAAAAAAATGGTGGTACGCTTTGAATCACAAGTATTAATGCGGAAAGGGACTTTGCTATCCTCACACTCGGTACAAAGATGACTCCGCACACATTATACAATGCAGACCACCTAACCAAACATTACCCCAATGATGCAAAGTTATGTTTAAAGATACAACCTCAGGTATGACAAAAACGCTTATTCCGCCAAAGTGTGTTCATCCTAATCAATACAAAACAAAAAAGATGGTCAGTAAACTATGCCACTCCCCCCCCCCCCCCCGGTGGCGGTGCTGCGTTGTTTTCAACAAGAAACAAGAGAGATAATGGGGGCAGACAGTTCTAGTTCAGAGTAAAATAAGTTCAAGTTCAATCTACTGGTCAAAACCATCAGCCCCTGATCTCTGTGAACCACTGTAGCACATTGGGATCAATATTTCCATCACGGATCTTGGTTTGTTGTACAAAAGAACAACAACAGTTAGAAAATTGCCAAAATAACTTATCATCCTAAGTAGAAAGCAAAAATACTGACCGTCACCCATCTGGGAACTATACAACTTGTCAGTGTCTCGGTACTTCTGACGTAGAGAATATAAAAAAACGTCAGCACTGTCTGAGTTGAGCATGCCAGTGGGGACAAACGCTTTAGCAACAGAACCAACACTGGCACCGCATTCTATTTTGAAACATCGGCTTCACTAGGAAAACACAAAGATGACATGAATTAAAACTACTGCAATGACAACAATAGTCATATGAGAGAAAGAAAAAAGAGACAATGATACGGGACAAATCCCAAACTAACCGTTTCCAACGGTTCGTGCGCAACCTCGAACAGCGAAGAAAACGAATCAACCTTAGCAACATTAGCACCTTCTGCTTGCAGAAAAAAGAAGAAAAATAATAAAAGTTCATGCACTACAAGTGAACATGTCCAAAATGCCATAACTGAGAAGTACGCCTCATTTGCAAGTCTTACCTGCACTTTTCAGGGTTTGGCATGAGAAGATTCTCCGACGATAGCAATATGCCTGCGCTTTCAGGGTTTGACGATGGAAAATCTTGCGGCGCAAAATGGCTGCGCTTCCAGGGTCTGAAGACAAAAAATCCTGGGACGACAGGAGCGCTCTGTGTCAAGGGGCCAGAAGAAATCGACGAAAGAATTAAATCATCATCCTCAGAATGCACTCCTCCACGCTAGACACGTCGGCGTCTCAATGCATCACCATAATCAAGACCTAGGAGGGAATTTCAGGTGGCAAATCTTCAGAATCAGAACCATATCATTCTCAGCAAAACCACAACACCAGAAGATTTGCCATCAAGTATGCTGGCAACACCAGAAGATTTGCCATCAAGTATGCTGGAGCACCAACATCTCGTCAGCAACTTTGCCACAACATCGCACCACTGCTCAATGGAAAAGCACAAGCATGCTGCCCAACAATAACGGCCGCCTCATGCTACATCAGCCATCTGAAAAAACAAAAATTCAGAGAGTGAAGAAAACTGAGCAAAAATAACAATCAAAAACCCAGCAAGAGGTGTACATGGTAACTCTTACAAAAAACAGCAGGAAAGCTGCATATTAAAATTAATGCAAGCACAGAAAAACAAACCTTAGCAGCATCCACAGCAACATCCCGATGTGCTGCTGCTAACATTTAAAGGAACATCACCGATGGTCGAACAAGGCTCATCACCAACAACAGGATAACAACAGGATCTGATTCTAGTAATAAAGAAAAACAATGCTCTTGTTAGCAACAAACAACAAAAATTTAGACTACACTAACAAAGGTAGATATCACCTACATATTAACGGTGTGGGATAGAAAAATGAACATGTAAGGCATAGTGGTGCGCATGAAAATTCAAGAATCTATATAAACACAATAAAAAAAAAAAATAACCTTGCTCTATCAGTGATGGATCATTAACTCCACAGTCACAAGCAGCTCAACACCACATCATGCTCTCCTGCATTAAAAAAACAAATGAACATCAGCAAGTTCAACTACAATACTGACAGCAGACAACAATAGTAAAAAAATGAAACATCAAGGACTGACTCACCTCAACAATAGGGGATTCCAAACCAACATCATTCGTATGGTGTCAGAAACATTAGCCTCAGTACCATCACTAGCCCTGTAGCATGGCAGCAGCCTCATCCTGCTCAATCTGCCTCATACAAATGACCGTCTTATCATTGGCTTGCAGCGAGAGTCTTGATAGTTTTAGAAATGCTTCATGTTGTTCAACAGACGAACCGAGCTCTGAATAGTTGAGCAGCACACATCACGCATCATAATTAACATTCTCTCCATCTCAATATAGTCCACTGCTTCCTCGCATTAAATTGATGACCGTCAGGGAGGATACCATTGATACAGCTCAGACGCTCAACTGTAGCTGGGACCTTTCACCAGAACGACATTAATAAAAAATGCTCAGGCGCTCCAACGCAGAAAAATAGCTACATCAATACCAAAACCCTGCCTCTGTGAAGTACTAGCCTTACTAGGGCCAGGGGGACATAACCAGCACCTCAAACACTACGCACCATTTCTCAACTCATCGTGCAGAGATGAAATCTTGGGAACCTGAGACGGCATCTCCAGGACTGGCGTTTATACACCCGGAAAAAGACAACTTCCTCTGAGTTTTCCACTACGACAAAGGGAAAAAAGTGTTAATTAATCAATGCACACACAGGAAAAAATAAACAATATTAACAGATTTAAATCCACAGTACTAACAAGCTTTCACTGTCAGTGACAATTTGTTAGTATTTACAATAAGGCCAGTTGAACAAGAGATCAGTTCAACCACACATGACACAACAGTACTAAAAATCATAAATAACCTCACAAAGCTTAAGAACTGACAAATCTAAACAGGTAACTCTGCAGTACACATATTCACTCCAGCAAAAACAGCTATACCTAAAAAATAAAAGGTCTGCAAGACGAGAGAGAAAAAACCACCGGAAGCTTCCCAAACAACCCAAGTCCTTGGATCTGCATGCCTCTTCTTATCAAATCGCATCAGCCAGATCGGAAAGCTTGTCCTGATCCATGAAACATATGCGGGGGACTGCATGTCAGAATCCGGAATCTTGCCACGGATAAGGCAAGTCAAGGTACATTAGTACAGGCCCTATAGCCAGCCTGTGATTGCCTTCCCAAGGGTAACACCATCTTGGTACCTGACAACAGCCCTTCTAAGCTCATCAAACCATCAGCTGGCAATAATCCATATAGCCATGTCCTCAATGATGAGATCCTCAAACATGCTGCCTCTGGGAAACACGAGTGGCGGCACTAGGCAACACAACTTTCATAAACACAATAATGAAGAACCTTTAGAGCAAGGTCATCTTTGTAGGATCCTTGACAAGCACCTTGAGCTTATCCCTCAAATCCTTCGTCTTGATATCTTTGTTCCTGTAATGTCAAGCTCGATCTTCAACTTCATCAGAGCGTCATCATATCCGTCCTCTGACGGCTTGGTGCAGAACGACCACCACGAGGGAACCCAAATAGTTGTTGTATACCATCGCTAGTGATGCGAAGCTTCTTATTCGCCTCACCCATGTCAAGAGTCATCGTATCAGGATCTATCTTCAGGTACAATACTCCATCAGAGGGCGGGAAATGTTAGACTTCACCTTCCATTGGAAGATAGAACTAAAACCACTGCATGAACCCTAGCAACATGGCGACTCTGAAGCAAACGAGCACAACATCAATCTCTCTCAAAGAAACATCGCACAGTTATATTCAATCGCTGTGAGTCACCTTCATCCAAAGCAACTTTTCCGTCATTGCCCCTCACCGGCTTGACCGGACTCATAATGCTTAACAGGCTGTAAATGAAAATAAGAAGGCACAGCTTAATTCAATGAGATATAAAAAAACATAACAAACATATGAAGCCGACAAGGAAAAAAAGATTGCCCAAGGTTCAACTTAAAAAACAACATCAGTACCAACCTCAATTGATGCAAACAATGACCAGGCCTCACCTGGCCAACAACACAACCACCAGTCACAATTAAATCATTGCAAGTACAACTAGTAAGTCGCATACAGTACAAACAGTATCCCAGAACAAAAATATTGTGTTACAAATATAATTAAGTCCGGTGTGCATGACTAATACTAATAAACACAGAAAATCACTAACATACTTCAGCAAAGGCTAAAGAAAGGAATAAAAAAAAAAAATACCACTAACTACAAAATTTAAATACTAAAAGAAAAAAAACACATACCACTGCATATTCATCTTCAGAATTAACTTCAATATCATCTCCTTCAAATGCAGGATCTTCAGCTTCGACACGGGCCTGCTTCTTCACACCTTTGTTCACCTTCACAGGAGAGACATTACGCTTCTTATTTTCCTTCAACAAAGAGCGCTTCGGAACAAGAGACGAAGAAGGCTTCTTATTGGACAAAATCATGGACTCCGGCGAACAGGGGAGCCACCAAGTGTGCTTGGACCAATCTTCAAGCAACACTATCTCCATCAGCTTTGCTATTACCAGGTTGGGAACCAGCTTTCACACGTGGGCACGCCTCTGTGGCCATCAGGATTTGGATCGTCATCTTCCTCTTCAAAACAGCTTCTTTTCCTTAACTGCTCCCGAGGAAACACTTGCGTCAAGCGAGTCTGCAACAGGTTTGTCTTGACAGGTATGTCAGTTCCATGAGATCCAGCATCAACAGTTGCACAGGGCGCGTAGCACCTTCATCACTCCACCCCCCTTTAGCAGCTTGAGCCACATCATCAGTGCTTCGTTGCACGCAAGCAGCCTTTTGACGTTGTTCCAACTCTTCTCCTCTGGAAATCACACTTCTTCTTTCTTTTCTTTCGTCCTCCAGTGTAACTGCATATGAACATACTCAGCTGAGTAACAGGTCAGTGCCATCAACACTCACTGTGACTGAGTAACAGACAATGCAAGCTCCCTCACCATCACCAAAATTAAGAGAATAAATTCCATCATTAATATTTCACAACATCAGCATGTCCTCAGCAGCAGCATGGCTATCATTATCTGCATAAACGAAAAACATAAGCACACACATATAAAATTAAAACACAATTAGCATTGCAGAGACAAATAAAATAAGGCGCATAGCATGATCAGACACAAACAAAAGGAACAACTGATGTAACTAAACACATTTTTGTATGCAAGGCTGTTAAAAAAGAGCAAATATAAGGGAAACACCAGCAACACTCGCAAGTTCTTCTGAGGATTGGTATCTAAAAAATAACATTCACAAGATCTTGAAAGCGTTCTGATTTGTCAGAATCAGGAGGCACGGCACTCCAACATCTGCAACAACATCATAATCATCAAAAAAGGAAAAAAAAGAAAAAGTACATGAACAGCAACAGTTCAATTATATGAACACTACAAGTGCAACCAATAAAATAATATAAACCCACCACTCACACACCAAACTTCAAAATGTCAGCTCTTTCAACATCATAGTAGTTCTTCTCAGACTGCTACAAAATATTCAGATGCCAGTACACACAGTTCAAACACACATGGTGATCAGTACTCCAACGCCTGGTGCAGGTTACATCAGACCTAAAAACTAGACATACCACCACATTAACAACTATCAAAATCCATACAACTTGTAATGTCCATACGACAACACCTATACAACTAAAAACCTATTAAGCACCAGATCTGTAAAACATCATCAGCAGAAAACCACAAAAAAGGTTCAACATAACGAAAATACCTGCATTCAACTTGCTGGACTGGATAGATGTACCCATTGAGATCATAGACCTAAAATCTGCCGAACCAGAACTGCAAGACACATTGCCAAAAATTAGGGTTCTTACCTATTTCAGAACGAAGGACGCCAAAAAAAGCAAACTCGTAGCAGCAAAAACAAACTCCACCACCGAATCCAGTTTCAGGCACGCGAGCCGCTCGTTCAAGAGCAAAGGAACCCTAGCGAATCCAGCCTGAGACAGCACGAGAGCAACAAATTACAAATACAGGAAAAATCTATACAGAAGGGGATGCAAGGGAGTCAAGGGCCAGAGCCAAGAACCAACAGAGCACACAGACCTTCCCCCTGGAGTTCAACAGCCGGCCGACGCTCCCGCGGTGAAAAGGGGAAGCAGCTTCTATGCGAGAAGAGGAGAGGAGGGGAACGAAGAAGGAAGTGATTTGTGGAGGGGAGGAGAGGGGAAGGGGGAGATCGGAGGTAAAAGGTGAGTGGGAGAAAACCGACGGCTAAAGCCCACGATCGCGGAGAAAAAGAAAAAGGCAAAGCCCACTATCTCAGGGCGTTACTAAAAATATAGCAAAATTAAATACAATAACAAAAAAATTAATATAGAGGGAGAAAACGAATGGCTAAAGTACATAAACCCTCATAACAGTACAATAAAAAATCTAAAAAAGTACAATTGAAATACTTACATAGACATACAAAATTAAGTACAATATTCTCACAAAATAAAACAAAAGTAAAAAATGGTGGTTACGCTTTGAATCACAAATTCATGTAAAGGACTGCATCCTCACACTCGTGTACAATATGACGCCGCAACACATATCACAATGAGACACACTAAACAACATACCACAATGATGCAAGTTATGTTACAGATACACTCCAGTGTATGACAAAAACGCTTCTTACCGACAACGTGTGTATTCAATCATACAACAAAAAAGATGGTCAGTACAACATGCCCCTCGGGGCGGTGCTGGTTTTCACCCTAACAAGATAGATAATGGGGCGAGTCCATACAGGAAGATGTGTCAGTACAACTACGCCCCTCGGTGCGGTGCTGGTTTTTCCCCTAAAAAGATAGTAATTGGGGGCAAGTCCATACAAGGAAGATGTGTCAGTACAAACTTGCCTCTCGATGCGGTGCTGGTTTTCGCCCTAAAAAGATAGATAAGGAGCAAGTCATGTTACGGACTCGCCTCCGCATGCGACGCTGCGGCACACCGTGCGTCGCCTGCTACGGCTCGTTCTCGGCTCGGCTCGCCCGGATGGGGGAGGGGGGTCCCGACCCCCCTCCCGGTCGCCTTGCGCTAAGAGGCAGTGTGCTCGTTTGCAGGCGAGTGCGGTTATTCTGTTTTCTCCCACACCATGCACCCAAAACTCCTAGATAGATAGTCCATACAAGGAGAATGTGTCAGTACACTATGCCCCTCGGTGCGGTGCTGGTTATTGCCCTAAAAAGATAGATAATGGGGAAAGTCCATACAAGGAAGATGTGTCAGTACAAACTATGCCCCTTGGTGCGCGGTGCTGGTTTTTCCCCTAAAAAGATAGATAATGGGGCAAGTCATGTACGGACTCGCCTCGCATGCGACGACGCCGGCACGCCGCGTCGCCTGCTACGGCTCGTTCCTAGTCTGCCTCCCCGGATGGGGAGGGGGTCCCGACCCCCTCCCCCCTGGGCGGCCAGCGCTAACGCGGCAGTGCGCTCGTTTGACAGGCGCAGTGCGGGTTATTCTGCCCCCCCCCCATGCACCCACACCCCTATATAGATAATGGGGGCAAGTCCATACAAGGAAGAATTTGTCAGTAAAACTATGCCCCGCAGTTCGGTGCCGGTTTTTCCTAAGAGATTGATAATGGGGGCAAGTCCATACAAGGAAGATGTGTCAGTACAACTATGCCCCTCGGTGCGGTGCTGGTTTTTTCCCTAAAAAAAGATAGATAATGGGGCAAGTCAGTTACGGACTCGCCTCCGCATGCGACGTCGCGCACGCCGCGTCGTCGCTTGCTACGGCTCGTTCCGGCTGGCCTCGCCGGGAGGGCTTCCCCCGGCTCGGCTGCCGCTAACGCGCAGTGCGCTCGTTTGACAGGCACAGTGCGGTATTTTCCCCCCCCACGCCACCCACACCCCCTAAGATAGATAATGGTGCAAGTCCATACAAGGAAGATGTGTCAGTAAACTATGCCCCCGGCGCGGTGCTGGTTTTCCTAAAAAGAAAGATAATGGGGGCAAGTCCATACAAGGAAGATGTGTTAGTACAACTATGCCCCTCGGTGCGGTGCTAGTTTTTCCCCTAAAACGATAGATAATGGAGCAAGTCATGTTATGGACTCGCCTCCGCATGCGACGCCGCGGCATCCCGTGTCGTCGCCTGCTGCAGCTCGTTCGTGGCTCGGCCTCGCCGGGATGGGGGAGGGGGGTCTCGACCCCCCCGGCTCGGCCTCGCGCTAAGGCGGCAGTGCGCTCGTTTGACAGGGGCAGTGCGGTTATTCTGTTCCCCCCCACGCACCGACACCCCAAGATAGACAATGGGGGCAAGTCCATACAAGGAGATGTGTCAGTACAACTATGCCCCTCGGTGAGGTGTGGTTTCCCCTAAAAAGATAGATAATGGGGCATGCCATCCAAGGAAGATGTGTCAGTACAACATGCCCCCGGTGCGGTGCTGGTTTTCCCTTAAAAGATAGATAATGAGGCAAGTCTTGTTACGGACTCGCCTCGCATGCGACGCCAGGACACCGCATCGTCGCCAGCTACGGCGTTACTGGTTCAGCCTCGCGCGGGATGGGGGAGGGGGGTCCTCCCCCCTCCCCTGCTCGGCCTCGCGCTAATGCGGCAGTGAGCTCGTTTGACAGGCGCAGTGCGGTATTCTGTTCCCCCCACGCAAACACACCCCCTAAGATAGATAATGGGGGCAAGTCCATACAAGGAAGATGTGTCAGTACAACTATGCCCTCGGTGCGGTGCTGGTTTCCACCCTAAAAGATAGATAATGGGGGCAAGTCCATCAAGGAGATGTGTCAGTACAACTATGCCCCTCGGTGCGGTGCTGGTTCCCCCCCTAAAAAGATAGATAATGGGGGCAAGTCCATACAAGAAAGATGTGTCAGTACAACTATGCCCCTCGGTGCGGTGCTGGGTTTTCCCTAAAAAAGATAGATAATGGGGCAAGTCATGTTAGGACTCGCTCCGCATGCGACGCCGCAGCAGCCGCGTCATCGCTCCTACGGCTCGTTCCTAGCTCGGCCTCGCTGGGATGGGGGAGGGGGGGTCCCGACCCCCCTCCCCCCGGCTCGGCCTCGTGCTAACGTGGCAGTGCGCTCGTTTGACAGGTGCAGTGCGGTTATTCTGTATCCCCCCACGTACCCACACCCCCTAAGATAGATAATGGGGCAAGTCATGTTACGGACTCGCCTCCGCATGTGACGCCGCGGCACGCCGCGTCGTCACCTGCTACGTCTCGTTCCTGGCTCGGCCTCGCCGGGATGGGGGAGGGGGGTCCCGACCCCCCTCCCCCCGGCTCGGCCTCGCGCTAACGCTGCAGTGCGCCCGTTTGACACGCGCAGTGCGGTTATTCTGTTCACCCCCCCCCCACGCACCCACACCCCCTAAGATAAATAATGCGGGCAAGTCCATACAAGGAAGATGTGTCAGTACAACTATGCCCCGCGGTGCGGTTCTGGTTTTTCCCCTAAAAAGATAGATATTGGGGGCAAGTCCATACAAGGAAGATGTATCAGTACAACTATGCCCTTCGGTGCGGTGCTGGTTTTTCCCCTAAAAAGATAGATAATCGGGCAAGTCATGTTACGCACTCGCCTCCGCATGCGACGCCGCGGCACGCGGCATCGTCGCCTGCTACGGCTCGTTCCTGGCTCGGCCTCGAAGGGATGGGGGATGGGGTTCCCGACCCCCCTCCCCCCGGCTCGGCCTCGCGCTAACGCGGCTGTGCGCTCGTTTGACAGGCACAGTGCGGTTATTCTCTTCCCCCCCCCCCACGCACCCACACCCCCTAAGATAGATAATGGGGGCAAGTCCATACAAGGAAGATGTGTCAGTACAACTACACCCCTCGGTGCGGTGCTGGTTTTTCCCCTAAAAAGATAGATAATGGGGGCAAGTAAATACAAGGAAGATGTGTCAGTACAACTATGCCCCTCGGTGCGGTGCTGGTTTTTCCCCTAAAACGATAGATAATGGAGCAAGTCATGTTACGGACTCGCCTCCGCATGCGATGCCGCGGCACGTCGCGTCGTCGCCTGCTACGGCTCGTTCCTGGCTCGACCTCTCCGGGATGGGGGAGGGGGTCCCTCCCCACGGCTCGGCCTCGCGCTAATGCGGCAGTGCGCTCGTTTGACAGGCGCAGTACGGTTATTCTGTCCCCCCCCACTCACCCACACCCCCTAAGAAAGATAATCGGGGCAAGTCCATACAAGGAAGATGTGTCAGTACAACTATGCCCCTCGGTGCGGTGCTGGTCTCCCCCCTAAAAAGATAGATAATGGGGGCAAGTCCAAACAAGGAAGATGTGTCAGTACAACTATGACCCTCGGTGCGGTGCTGGTTTTCCCCCTAAAAAGATAGATAATGAGGCAAGTCATGTTAAGGACTCGCCTCCGCATGCGACGCCACGGCACGCCGCATCGTCACCAGCTACGGCTCGTTACTGGCTCAACCTCGCCAGGATGACGGAGGGGGGCGTCGGGAGGGGGGTCCCGACCCCCCTCCCCCGGCTCGGCCTCTCGCTAACGCGGAAGTGAGCTCGTTTGACAGGTGCAGTTGGGTTATTCTGTCCCCCCCCCCAGCAAAACCACCCCCTAAGATAGATAATGGGGGCATGTCATAAAGGAAGATGTGTCAGTACAACTAGCCGTCGGTGCCGTGCCGGTTTCCCCCTAAAAGATAGATAATGGGGGCAAGTCCATACCAAGGAAGATGTGTCAGACAACTATGCCCCTCGATGCGGTTGCTGGTTTTTCCCTAAAAGATATATATTGGGGCAAGCCATGTTAGGACCGCCTCGCACTGCGACTCCGCGGCACGCGCGTCGTCGCCTGCTACGGCTCGTTCCTGGTCGGCCTCGCCGGGGAGGGGGGGGGGGGTCCCGACCCCCAACCCGAGCTCGGCCGCGCGCAACGCGGCAGGCGCTCGTTTGACAGGGCCAATGCGGTTATTCTGGATCCATCAACATACAACTCCCCCTAAGAAAGATATGGGGCAAGTCATGATACGGACATCGCCTCCGCATGCGACGCGCGGCACACCGCGTCGTCGCCTGACTACTTCTCGTTCCTGGCTCGGCCTCGCGGTTGGGGGAGGGGGGGTCCCACCCCCCTCCCCTGTCCGGCCTCGCGCTAACGCGGCAGTGCCTCGTTTGACAGGCGCAGTGACAGTTATTTGTTCACCCCCCACGCACCCACAACCCCCTAAGATAGATAATTGGGGCAAAGTCCATACAAGGAAGATGTGCCAGTTCAACTATGCCCCGCGGTCGGTGCTGGTTTTTCCCCTAAAAAGATAGATAATGGGGGCAAGTCCACACAAGGAATATGTGTTAGTACAACTATGCCCCTCGGTGCGGTGCTGGCTTTCCCCTAAAAAGATAGATAATGGGGCAAGTCATGTTACGGACTCGCCTACCGCATCGACATCGCGGCACGCGCATCGTCGCCTGCTACGGCTGCTTCCTGGCTCGGCCTCGCCGGATGGGGGAGGGTGGTCCCGACCCCCCTTCCCCTGGCTCGGCCTCGCGCTAACGCGGCAGTGCGCTCGTTTGACAGGCACGGTGCGGTTATTCTGTTCCACCCCCCTACACACCCACACCCCCTAAGATAGATAATGGGGCAAATCCATACAAGGAAGATGTGTCAGTACAACTATGCCCCTTGGTGCGGTGCTGATTTTCCCCCTAAAAAGATAGATATTGGGGGCAAGTCCATACAAGGAAGATGTATCAGTACAACTATGCCCTTCGGTGCGGTGCTGGTTTTTCCCCTAAAAAGATAGATAATGGGGCAAGTCATGTTACGGACTCGCCTCCGCATGCGACGCCGCGGCACGCGGCATCGTTGCCTGCTACGGCTCGTTCCTGGCTCGGCCTCGCCGGGATGGGGGAGGGGGCCCCCTCCCCCCGGCTCGGCCTCGCGCTAACGCGGCTGTGCGCTCGTTTGACAGGCACAGTGCGGTTATTCTATTTCCCCCCC